>OU426981.1:35148431-36414934 GCA_911387785.2 Aelia acuminata
AATTTGTTTTTGTTTTTTTTGTTTAAGGGAGAAATAAATGGAATAACAGGAACAATCAAAATTCCAACAAAAATAATGATTCAAGGGTAGCCAGCAACATGAATGGTGGGAGAACAAACTCAAACATGACATGGAATGTTTCTAGCCAGCAGCCACAACAGATACAACAGCAACATCCTATTTCATCCCAACCTCCAGTACAGCACCAGACTAACATGGGACAAGATTACAGGAACCCGAGATATCCTCAGCCCCAAAACGGTCAACAGCAGCGAAGGCCTTATCAGCAGAATGGTCAGAGGCAGCAGGGTGGTTATGTTCAGCATCAAAGGTAAGTTTGTTATTATATAGTATGTTGTACATGTGATAATGAATATAATATAAGGATGGCACTTTAAAATTATTTATTAACATTGTTTGCAGGTATGGTGGTAACAATATGAATCCGCAAGCCAACATGAATCGTGGCTATAACCGTTACCATATGCAGCAACAGCAGCAGCAACAAGCAGTTGCAGGAAATGGAAGCAATGAACTGTACATGTCTGCGCCACCATATATAGACCCTACGGCTGGAATAGTTAACCATAAGTTTTGGGGAGCCAGGGGTGGAAGCTGTGGGTACCAGGGAGCTGGAGCCCCCCAGTCCGCGACCACTCACTACTATCCAGCCCAGCACCATGGTCCCCCGTCTCACCCCCCTCCACAGGCGTTCTATCAATATGCTGCTCAGCCACAACCTCAGGCTGTTCAGCAGTAAGCAGTCTTATATCAATTGTTCCATAAAAGAAAAAAATAGGTTTAACTGCAAGTTTTATTCTTTTTTTATATGATTTTTTTTTTTACAATAATTGTTTCGTTTTTTTAATAATTCTAAATGTGTACTATACAAGTAGCTGAGACTTGAAGTTGATTACCATTTGCCAAGTAGTTGAAACTTCCACCGGCTTTAAGTTATTTTCTTATATTGAATTGCATTAAAATGTGCCTAAATTCCTTAAATTTACGCAGGCTTAATTATCTTGATTAAATTTGATGCCTATATTAACAGGCTATGTTCAAATGCTCCTGAATTTCAAGTTGTCCTAGGCTGAAGTTGCAAATTATAGCTCTTATATCTAACCTCTTTAGACCTTATAGTTAATTGGAGGAATTGATAATTTAATCATATTACATTACTTATCTGAAAGGTAATTGGGACCTTATTATTTTATTATTTTCTATGAGATTTAAATCTGAATAGGTTGTTTCAAATTACTGTTTTATATGTATATATTCCGTTTAAGAACAACCCGTGTCGATTTGTTATTGGATAAGTATAGACTATAGTGAAACTATGTGCGGCATTGTCCATGCACAATAATTATAATTATGAAACTTCTAGCTATAAAAGCACGCGGTTATTTCCGGACAGATTAGAAGGGCATATTGAGGTATTGGCTGCCACTGTATACGTTAACTGTACAAAATAAAAGTCGCTCATTTGTATAAGAAGGATTAAAAACTTAGTTTATAGTGATGATTGGGTTTTTTAAGAACTGAGAATTTTTTTCTTTGTTATTTGATTTGAATTTTTTTCTTTCTTTGGATCGGTGAACTTAATATCTACGAGAAAGTGGCCACTTTAAGTTTTCGAAGAATGGCTAAAGAAACACTATAGATACAGATTGTAGGTCTATAGTTATGTGATGTATTTATTTTCCTGTAGAATTAAGTAATTGAAATTTTTTTTTAAAAAACTTTCATTTTTAATACTAGGCAATTTATATAAAAGTGTATATTGGGGTTATTAGAATGTAGGTTTTTAAATTTGCCGAACCAAAAATTCGTCATTAAAACTTGTTAGTTTTGATACTTTTTGTAAACTGTAGAAAAGTAATTGTATTATTTGTTTCGATTTATCCGAGCGATGGCTTTAATTTTAATTTTGTTTACGAATTGATGGGATTAAATTTTTCATATATATGAATATTTATATTATTTTTACTATTCCCTTGTATGTGTGGTAGTTTGTTCTGACTTAACACTTGCACTTATTTAATATAAAGGATATCGTCTCACTGGAATTGCTTGAGGTTTTGTACTGTTTAACTATTACCCTAGACTTGTAAGCAATTAAACCGAATTCCTAACTCAGTTGGCACTCTAGTTGTGTG
This sequence comes from Aelia acuminata, assembly GCA_911387785.2. Taxonomy (NCBI): domain Eukaryota; kingdom Metazoa; phylum Arthropoda; class Insecta; order Hemiptera; family Pentatomidae; genus Aelia; species Aelia acuminata. The sequence continues at coordinate 35,150,588 of OU426981.1, forward strand.
TATGTGTGTTCTAACTATATTATCTTATGAGGCATTTGATGGTTTTAAAGCTTTGTATATTTAGTCTTCTATTTACTTGTTCGATTAAAAAGTATGTAATTGTCTAATTAAGTATATTAGTATATGAAAATAAAACTACTCTGTATGCTATCGAAATGCACTAAATTATAGAAAACATTTAAAGAGGGGAATATATTGGTTATTTAAATGGGAATTATGTGATTGTATCGTTTCTTTTAAGTATTCTTCAATTTTTAATAAAATTTGGATTGTTAGATGTTATATGATTTTTTTTTTTTGAGAAATTATTGAATACAAGTTTTATATTTGCTCATTACAATCCAATTTTTATGGATTAAGAATTGAACAACTGCGAGAGGCTGCTCTTACACCTAATAAAAGATAATTATTTTTATCGAACAGTATAAGTTCCTCTAGTTAATGAGTATATGGAAGCACGATATACTAAGGGAACTTTAGAACATGGAATGGGTAAATTGTGTTATATCCTTCAAATTAATAATGTAAGGAAAAGAAGTACGTATCATGTATATTTACTCTAATATTTAAGAGGATACTGATGAAATATTAGCATCACTCTCAGCTGCCTCACTTGTTAAATTGATGATATAATTTTTTTTTTTAAGCAATAGTTTGGGTGTAATCTCATTTATTTTCCTTCTATTTCAGATATATTGAATTACAATCCCCTGTGTTCCATGGCTATTTGCTAGAACCGTACTAGTACAAGCAAGTACACATGTACTATTATCGGTTGAATTACGTCATCAATGTGATTAACCACTTTAATTTGAGAATAGTCATTAGAATTAAGTTTTTTTTAATAACACTCGTGGGAGCAGCCTCGACATTATATATTTGATGATTTTATTTTTTATCAAAGATATTAGTTAAGATTCTCTTAGTCGTGTGTGACTAGATCTGAAGTATTTTGATATTTCGTAAATAATGTTAAAAGGATGAAAGCTTTGTGAACCATGTGGATGACAAAGTAACCCCTAGATATCTATCCACTAAGTCAAGGGTCGTTGTACATATGAAATAGTTGTTATAATACGTACTAATAGTAGGTAAAAAAATGTGTATAAAAAATTTCACAAATGGGTAAAAGTTTTTTAGAGCATGATAATAAACAAGTCATGTATAATCTGCAATTTGTTATTATATAAATGAGGTATATATATATATTTAAACTATTAATAAATATATATATTAATATAGACTATGTAATACTTAAGAAAGCCAAGTATTTGTATTTTGTTTGTTTTTATTACTTTTTTATTTATTTATTACTTTTTGAGGTAAGAAAGATTACACTTTACCTGTGATATTATCTAAACTAGCTGTATTGTGAGTGTATCGAGGACACCTGAGTATATTGCAGTTAATTTTTGATATTTGTTGATAAGGAATAAAAACTGTAATAAAAAAATCTAGTTAAGAACTTGTGTGTCCAAAAAAGGGAGAAAGGTCGGTCTGCATTTTTTTTTTTCTTTCTTTTTATGTTTCCCCCTGAGTTTTGCCCAAAGTAAATCCAAAGGTTATTTCGTTTGTTTTTTGTAGCGATTTAAATCGTAATTACTAGAAACTGCCATTCTTCCCGTCTCCCAATTTGTTTTTTGTTTTTTTCTATAATAGTTTTATTACAGTGTATTTTTATATATTTATATGTATATTGATTCACATTTATTATACCTTAAGTGGACATAAATGGAGTATGAGATTCATACTATTGTCTCTATTGTGATATTTTTCTCAAAGACTGATCTCGCTTTGCGAACATATATAGATTTATTTTGTAATCATGTTTTGAAAATACTATGATACTACAATAATAAAAATATATCAAATAAGACTTAAAAAGTCCTTTTTTGATTTAAATAGTGAGCGAATTTGTATTTAAAAAAAGCAAAAAAAAAAAAATGTGATTTTATACATTTCCTTGTTGGATAATGTACCGGGTAAACGGAATTAATTGTAAGGGGTTTTAATGGCTGTTGTTTATAATGTATTTATTTTTTTTTCTGAATTTCGGAAATGTTTTTAAACTACTGAAGTTAGACTGTAGTGTATTGAAAAAATATTTTTTTAGGGATTCGCTCACGGTATAGTCAGATCGCCCACCTTTCTCACTGGGAAATGGCATGCAAACAAGTCAATAAATATGTTTGTAATTATTTAGATGACAAGCGTGTAAAAGTGTAATTTAAAATTATTGCTAACAAGATTACCTCTCATAAAGAAGTGTAAAAATAATTCACAACTATTTTATACATTGTTGATTTATTATTTAATATATATAAAATAGAGTAAAAAAAATTTTTATTCTATAAGACTTTCTTAACGGGTGATATTTTTTATTAATTCCTAAAGTAAAGATTTAAAAAATTGAAAAAAATAAGAAGTTGCAGTAACTAATTTATTTTTGTTTTTGTTTATTACCATGACAGTTCTAAGATAATTTAAATTGTACTTGTAGTATAAAGTTTTTTACGACCCTTGTGTACGTGATGGATGCAATTATATGTCATTTTGTTATTCTCTCTCTTCAGATTCTTCTAGATTTGTCTGTAGATGTTATTTCTGATGTAAATTCAAAGTATGGTATATAAATTGTATATTTTTCAAGAGACCAAATATATTTAGGAGAGAGGAGGAATGATTGTAATAAACAGAAAAATGCTTGCTACTATAACATCTCAAATATTTTCCTTCAAGTGCATTTCTCATATGTTATACAGTATTATTGAATTAAATTTAAAGAATAATAAAAAAGCATTCTCTTTACATAGTTTAAATTGTCTATCCTTACCCCTTTCCATTTTGTCCTCTTATTAAATCTTGCATTGAATTGAAATGCTGTTCGCTTAGTTTATCCAAAATTTGGGACCAGTAGGCAGCAAAAAGTTTTTAGTTTTTTAAATGGATTTGAAGAGAATAAATTAAATGGATTTTACCCCCATTAAAAAATCCTAGGAATCGAACCCACGACCTTTAGTATTGTTGGTTGCCTTGTTAACCACAACACCACAGGTGACCCCGAATTTATTTATTTATTTAGAGCTAATTCTTTCTGTTCTTTTAAATGCATTAATATTTATTTGTAATGATGTTAAGAAGCTTTTTCCTAGTTCAGTTTTTGGTTCTATTATTGTAGTTAACTTTTACTTCATTTACATTCATGTGATACTTTATGTGAGTAGCAATGTTAAAATATTTGTTCACTTAATTTGAGTTTTATATCTTTTAAATTTAAGTAATGTTTTTTTTTTTTTTTTTTTTATAGAGTAGATTTAGAAATATAAATGAAATTATACCGTATCATTTTGATTATTTCCCATTTATATGAATCATATAGCTAATAAATTAAAACATTATATATTATATAGGGTGCCTTAAGGCAGAGGTTATTACTTTTCCCCTTTAAAAAATCAAGTTTCGATAGTACTATCGATAGTTTTACATCACTATCGCCAAGGGTTAGGTGCTAGCTATGTCACCACCTCATAGCTGCTGTCCACCCCTATGTTATTTCCCTGCAGTGTGGGGGACTGTAATGGTGGGTAGAGTCCTTTCCCATTAGCTCAATGCATGTGAGTGCTGCTGAGCCGACCCGGGTTCACTACTCTGCTGTGTCTAATCTTTTCTCTTCACATAAAATGTATAAATATTATAAGAATTTTTAAAATTTATAATAAATAACCTCCATAGTGTTTACAACATACATTTATTTATATTAGAAACTGTAAATTTCACTTATATTCTGTTACAAATTTTTCATGAAACTTCTTGAAAATGTTAAGCATGGATTTAAGTTCCTCAGGTGGAGGTAAAATAGTGATCCTGCAACATACAATATGTCAAATCAAAGAAGATAAATAAATAAACTAACTAAACAATATATATTCTATGGCTGAAATTTTCTTAACTTGAATAGGAGTGGGCAAGGAAATCTACAAAAATATTTAATATTAAATTTACATTTATTTAAATCATAAATGAAAAGTCTAGCTATCCAAATAATGATTAACTTATTGATATTGTGAAAAAAGAATATCACTATGAAATTTATTAATTTTTGGTCCTAACAAGGTGGTTATGATTAAAGGTCTGGCCAAACATATCCGCACCGTAGCAATAATATAGGTCATGTTCAGAATATTTTTAATTTAACTTACACATTACCTTTAGCTATGCCTAAAGTGGCCTGTGTCTGACATCTGTGGCCTGAACTTAAGGCATAACTAAAGGAAATATGTAAGTTAAATTAAAAATATTCTGAACATAACCTACATTATTGCTACGGTGCAGACATGTGTGGCCAGACCCTTATTCATATTTTATTTTTAATCATACTCTTCACTCCTGGTACTTATCATGACTTTAACATTGAAGAACAAGAAAATTTTATACTGCGAGCTATAGAAATTAGGTACTTCAGAAGTGTAGAAGGATGTTTGATGAGAGATGCGGATAGAAATAAGGATTAAAATAAAACTAGGAAATATTGTAGGGAGCATAGACTTGAGTAGTTAAGAAAGCCAGATAAGAAGACTGGTCAGGCTCGCATAATCCTTTGCTATTCCTGCCATCCCCAGATTGGATAACAAGGGCCGAAGGCACATTTAAAAGGAAATCCTTTCTGAGATAGGCTTGGACTCAAACAAGTGGAATGAGGCACCTCTTGGAAGAAGCAGCTTTATTAAAAGGAACCTCATAGTGCTCAACATTCAAGCAAAATTAGAAATCAGTACCTATGGAGGATGATAATTATATCAGAATGGATAAGTGTGTTAAATGGATGTAAGGGAAAGTAATATTTTAATTTGATTGCTGTTCCAAATGTGTTATTAAATTTCCATCTCATATAGTTTTGCTATATTGAAGTAAGGAGATTGATTCCCACAATTTTACGATCAACCATATATTTTTTATAAAACATTTGACATTTTGACTAGACTATTTAGAATGATATTGTTCAACCTAGTACTCAATAACTTCCAATCTCAAAGTCATTTTACAGCCGATCCAAAATATATCATTGACCCATTATACATTACATTAAATTGTGCTTGGTTGGATAATCAATGCTGAGTTAAAATCTGGTAAGATTTGGCTTATGAATAACGTGAAAATAGTGAAGGTGAGGTGGAAATGGTTGGGGGTGTGGTCAATATAAATAACACATGTGTGTAGGTTTTAATTTGTAATGTGGGCACTATGACAAATGCAAAACCTAAATATTAGTGAGAGGTTTAGTATTTCCCAGAATAAAATGTTCAGATATTTCTTAAAAAAAAAAAAGTTTTCAGGGATGTTTTATATAAACATATATGCTTTAGGCTTGTATGAAGATATATATGCATTATCATGTATGCTTATTTACCTGAAGTGGTATGTTCCTTCGACTTGACCAAATCCCGCCCCAGGCACAACACAAACACCTGTTTGTTCCAACAGCTGGGAACAATAAAAGACACTTGGGCACTGATTTAGAGATTTGGCCTTTTCAATGGCTTTAGGTGGTAACTTAATCTGCAAGAAACCAAATATAATATGAAACATTCGTTTAGAGCTTGCTAGCTAAGGGGGTACTTATAAATTTAACTTACTTGAGGAAATGCATACATAGCCCCTTGTACAATATTACATGACATGCCTTCACAGGAATTAAAAGCATCATACACCATTTTTGCTCTTTCTTTTAATGAGCTTAAAACATGATTCTTCTCTTTCTCAAACAACTCATATGATGGATCACCTTTTTTTAGTGGAGTGACCACACAGTCTAATGTCGCCTGTAATAAATGAAGGTTTGATTCCAAAATTTAAATGTTTTAAATATATATTTTTATCTTATTATGAGTTAATCTCTTTGACTTGTCTTCAACATACTATCTGCATGTGTCTGATGTGTAAAGGGTGCTAAGTCCAATATCTTAGTTTTGAAAAAAAAACTCATCCAAAATAGTTGAGCTTTTGTAAAATCATTTTTTATTAGTTTATTTAGCACTTCAATGTATAATGTATGAATTAGCAATCACCTGAATGAACTTTTTAATTTATTAATCAAGTTGTCGCCTTAAAATCGTTGGAAATCTGCTAAGGCATGGGCAAAAAAAAAATAAAAATAATTATTTTTATTTTTTTTATTAAATAAAAAAAATAATTTTTTTGGACATAACACCCTACAGACATTAAACACAGATTATATGTTATTTCTAACTGTCACATTCCTTTTCTGAGGTGCATATTTTGATGGTTGGGGTGATTAGTGTTAAGAGTTATAAACTACTACATAATGCATACAATAATAAAAATGCTAACATTATTTAAAAATATATAGCAGTCTCTATTATTACTCCCTAATTTGGATAGGGCATATAATGTTTGAGTGTTTTTTAATCTTTATGATATTTTTTACCTGTTAATTATGTCCTTTCTGATATTTTAGTTTGAGCAATAAAAAAAACTTGTTTAATGTATTTATATCTCCTTTCCAGTAATACGCAAAACATGAACAGATTTTACTTTTTAGTATCATTTCCAAATATAAAATACATTCTTACCTGTCCAATGTTGTTTGGGCAATGTGCAGCAGATATTAATTTAAAAAACATTGTTCGGACGTCTGGATCCATATTTACTATTTCACAATACCCTCCTCTAAGACCACACTCTCCCATATAACCTTGAATAAGAATGAAGGAAAAATTTATCCTTATGCTGAATTGTAAAAACTAAAAATCAGAAAATTATCCTATCCTACTGATTGAGCGCTAACAAAGAAAATTTGCATTCTTCAAACTAATTAAGGCCTTAAACTTTGGTCCAAATATTACCACTTGTTAAAACTATTTTCTGACCAGGTTTTTGTGTCACTACAGGCTGCACCCCATATTTAATGTTATAAACTTTAATTGATTACCCAAATTAATGGAAATGTAATAAAAAATTTGAAAATAGCATTCAAATTTAACAGTCAAAGAGGAGTCACATATGGTGTAGTGGTTAGTATGGCAACCTACAATACTTAAGGTGGTGGCCCTAGGATTTTTTAAAGGGAGTAAAAAATCCTTAGCTATGCCGTCCCTCGGATAGGAAGTAAAATGGAGGTCCCGAACCTGTACGATGCCAGGTACTCGTTAAAGATCCCTACCCCATTTATACCTGGATAGGCAAAATTTAGGACTCCCATTGTATCATCGTCCGATTAGCCTTAGTAGCATAAAAATGGACGTTAAACAAACAATTAACAATCAAAGAATCCTTGACTAACCTGCATGTTGTGATAGTTCAACTAAATATCTGGTTTTGAGGGATAACCCTTATCCACCAATTTTTCTATGCAATTTAAGTAAAAAATACTGAATTCTATTTGATGAAATCGATTTAATCAAGTGTGTATGGAAAAGTGGATGATGGACATGCCTGGAGCTCTAAAGAGGGAGAAAACTTTTTTTTTCCTTCAAAAAGTGGTTGGCCTCTAGTTGGAATACTGGTCTGTTAGTCAAATCAGAAAGAGTCATGAATGTGATTAACTTCTCGGTGGAACAAACCTACCTTTGAGTAATATTTCTTTATTTAAATCTATAATCATAAAAAATAAAAAAGGATTCTTGTCAACTTTAGTGATTAAAATTACCATTTTTTTCCCCGATAGATGAAAATTTTAAGCAGCACACACTTCACTTCCCAAAATGATTTTGTTATTGTATTCTCTATAAAAAAATTTCTTTGTTTTACACAGTACAACAAAATTAAAAATATTTTAATTTTAATTTTTTGATGGTTTGTGATTCTTTAAGTTTTGATTTAATTTTAAAACAGTTGTAAATGGTACCATGAAAACCAATATTTTATTTCTAGCTTCATACATCAGTTACCTACTATTTTATGAACTAAATATTATTTTTTCCTTAAATTCTAAGCTTTCCAACGGTATATCATGCATTTATATTACTTCTCTTAATACCTAAAAAAAGAAATTTTCTTTTTGGAAAAACTATATTTTTTCCTCTTCTATTTGAATATAAATTCCTTTCATATTTTATTTTTAGAGATTTCTTGTTTCTAGGGACAACAAGGGACTATTGTTTACTCCATCTGAAAAAAAACTATTGTACTTCATAGGAAGAATTTTTCCTTTGGCATGTATGCCCAATTTGTCATTTCTATGATGATAAAATGTACCTCACATTAAAGAATACTTCATTCTGATAAAACATGAAAAATTTACCTTAAAAACTTTAAGTTTTAGAGAGGTAATATAATTGGTATAAAGTGAAGTATGATGCAGTCACTTTTCTAATCCTAAAATACCTAATGTCAGATTCATATAATTTATCATTTGCTGGTGAGATAATACATACATACTCACACACTTGCTTATTTGGACTGAGGTTCCTTAAAACATGTATTTCCGTTGAAATTTGGAAATCAGAATTGTTCGGAAGGATCACAATTCTTTCCCCTTACCATGTCTTTAATAAATAGATAAATGAAAGTAAAAAAAAAAAACAAAAAAAAAAACTGAGATCACCAATTAGGTTAATTTCCATAGCTCTCACCTTTAGAACATGACATAAATGAAACTAATTCCATCTTATTGTATGGTGGTCCCATTTCCATTAGCACTTTCTTAAATGACAAAAACTGACTATTAGGATCATATATATTAAGTTGGTAGACCTGAAAAACATGATGTTAAGATTAATTGTCCTTATTTCATAATAAGGAGGAGTGAAATTGCTGAATAAGTATGGCACTTTGCTCTCATGCTCTGGTATGATGATCTCATAAGAAATCAACGAAGCAGAAGTAAAACACAAAAAAATATTCCCAAGTGCATTTTCGACTTAATAGAAAGCTGACATACAGCTGTAATTATTCATATAAAATAGTATTTGTGATGAAGAAAATAATCATGAAAGGAATCATATTATATAACGTTGATTATGAATAATTAGCATTCTAAATTTAATGTAAACAAAAAATAAATATTTTTTACCTCATCAGCTAGTATAAATAGATTTTCTTTATGTGCAAATCTAATGATTTCTTCAATGTTCTTTCGAGTAAGAACCTGTCCTGTTGGATTACCAGGGTTGATGACAACAATTGCTCTCGGATTACAGCTCTTCTTTGCCTCAGCAATAGATCTTTCCAGTTCAGCAGTGCTCAATGACCAATTGGAAGATTCGTCGAGGTAATAACCAATCTGATAAAGGAAATAATTTTTAATTTATCAACATGACCTAATAACTTCAATAGAATTTTTTCATAAAAAGTGACAACATTAAGAAATATAATCAAGCCATATTTCTAATACTGACATATTAGCTGGGCAAGTCGTTTTTTAGTAGAAAATTTTTTTTTCTTTTCTAACCTCTGTAAAATTATAGTGATACTTTTCATAAATATAACTAGGGTATTCTGAATCCTTTCAAAAGAATTTGTTAACAATGAAGTGTGCTAATATATTTTCAAAATTTTCTCCCCTCACTTTGAGGTCATTTCCAAGCAACAAACAAAACATCAGAGATACAGCTTTGAAAAGAAAGAAAATTGTGAAATTCCTTCAGAGAGCAGAGTCAGTGTTGAAAGACAGCTGCAAGCAGATTGACCATCTTTAGTTAATTAGCCTCTTACTATGAATGCACCTATTAAGTAAGCCATGTACCTTTTTACCCCCTTCTATGAGAGGCTCGATGGCAATACAACTTAAACCACAAAAGATATAATATACTAAAAAAAAAGAAGTTGAAGTTGAACGAATAGAAGAGAAGTGCAGCCTTTTAATTAAGAAGGCTAAAGAGAAAAACTATTTTAATTTACAAGGAAAGACTTGGTATAATAGAATATAGGCCTTGGTATTTTAAATATTAAGTTTGAACATTAAAAAGCACACATAAATATTCACGTAAAAATATCAATATTGAGTTTACCAAGTGCATGTTGAACTTGCTAATGATTGCAGAAAACAATGGATACTGAGGAATAGGCACCATGACACCAGCATTTTTGCAATTTGTTTGACTTATCAGTAATTCCATTACAGCCTGAAAAAGTTAATAAGACATCATTTCTGTTATTATTATATTACTGATCAAGGTGGAAGAATTATATTTGGAGTTAATAATATATAAAAAATAGTAGTAGAATAAATTAAGGTAGAAATGAAAAAGAAGGGATGAAGAAAAAAAAAGAGGGAAAGAAATAAAACATGAGACAGTGGTCCTTAATTTGAGGCTAACTGAAAAAATTGAAATATTTAAGCATGAGAAGAATGGGAAATTTAATTTTGCATGTCAGATTTTTTTTTTTAAATAGATAAAAAACTACTGCTGAAATAAAATAAAATACACTGTTAAATATTGTGGAATGAAAAATATTTTTTACTTCATTATTATTTCTTGATAATATAATAATATTATAATTTTTAATATAATAATATCCTTATAATATTTGATCCTTTATCATTATTAAAATGTTCTGAAGGGGCTTAAAGGGTAATTTTTTGTTTTCCCATAAAGTACCTTTGTTTTTGTTATAAGAATCAAGAGACAAAAAATAAAATAATTTACAACATTGGCTTCTATTATTGAAGATAATCTATCCTAATTAATGGACTCTTCTTAAAGAGCATCAGGTATTTATTACAATGCTGTGGAGAGGGGGGGGGGAGTAGGATCAGAAACTATTTTATCTTATATTCTTAAAAAATATATAGTTGTATAAATGTAAATAAATAAATATATATATATATATATATATTATCATGATTGAGTTCAGTTATACATAGTTACTAAAATTCTTCCAATAATTAATAAAAAAAAATGTAATATATTTTAACCTTGATGAGATCCATGGCGCCATCTCCAAGTAAGATGTTCTGCCAATCTGCAGGAATACCATCTCGGTTTTGTATGTATTCTGCACAATGCTTCCTAATGATTTCATTACCACCAGAATCAGTGTATGAACCTAAAATTATTTAAGGCTGAAATAATTGCTTTAAATGTAAACATTTTTTTTTATTTATTAATTCTTCATGTGCATTTGATTTTTTAATAAACATTTTACAGATAATAAAATTTAAAAATCAAATTTTCCCACCAATAGATCCTCTAAATCCCTTGAGAATGGCTTTGGCTCTCTTCTTAGCATCTTCCGGAAACTTAGGATCAGATAGAAAATCAGGGTATATTAGTAGAGCCAAAACTTGACGAATAAAAGTTATAGGAGCTTGACCACCAACTGCTTGACAATCACCAAGATTAGCTCGAATGACCTTTTTAAATGGTTTCTCCTCGCCCTGTCAAAAAAAAATACGATTACTTTATTCATTTTTTCTACATTAAACAGTAGATGCGATTGAAAGAACAGAAAAATAAATAGGATATATTATTATTTAAGAAAAAAAAAACAGTAATTACTTAGTTCCTTGGTAAACAGTGAAGTTTTATAAATTATATAAAATATTTTTAATTTTGACAAAAAGGAGTATTTTGTCTCTGTTTGTCACTAGGCTATCAGGTAGCTCTGAGGAGTCTACAGATTTTTATTTGTACATTAGGAGTGGCTGGTAATAGACTGCATTGGGGGATTCAGGGGGAAGGTGGGGGGGGGGCAGCTACCCTTTACAACCAGTTGGATCCGCCCTTGGTACACTATGGGCAATCATAGGACCAGGGCTACCCCCTTTCTTTCAGCTAAGACTTGAGAAAGTTTCACCTTTTCAAGTTTGGAAGAACTATTAAATGATTAAATTAATGTTTATACAGAAAGGTGACTGAAGACTAAGTACAACTTTTTGCTATCTTTGTATTTAAAAACAAACTCTGGAAGGTTCTCCTGATGCCATGGTGTCAGAGAATTATTGTTAAGCGTTTCAAATATGAAAGCAACAGTTCTTTTAAAGTTGCATCCTGAATTCCTTAAAAACTGGGGCAGTTTTACTAGGAATCTTTTGCAGAATCCGGACACCAGTGATTTTTTAACTGGGTACTTTACTGGTTACTACTTAAAATTAATCTGGGCCAAGATTGCTTAGTAAGTGATTAACCTGTTTCCAACTAATTTTAACAATGAGAGAAAAAAAATCAGGTTCGATGCAACACACGTACGAACTTACTTAGATTAGAAATTGAACTGTTTCGATAATATGTAAACGCCATTCCTCAACTTTATATATTTTTCAAAGTGAAAGTTTGGCTGTCACTTAGCGGGCATATAAGTACATCAAATACCCAGTTTGATCAAAATCGTAACAGCCGTTTTTGAGAATATCGAGAAAAAAAATTTATTAAATAAAGTGCCTCCTCCGTACCCGGTACCCCCTATCTACATGCGGTATACTAATTAGTGTAAAGCACATGATCGAGGAATGCCCTGCATACAGAGGAGTGCTGTCTCCAAACGGTGTGCCAACAGATGTGAAGGCGGCAGAAAATACTGTCAAAAAGCTCTTGAGAAGTCTAATAGAACTAAAATTAATATTTTGACTTCCCGACTGAAGATTTATTATCCTTTAGTAAAATTGTAATAATTTTCACACAGTAATATAGGTGTTGACCGCACTACGGTTTTACGCCTCTAAATAAAACCAACCAACCCCTCCGTTTGACCAATTTTGATGAAATTTTTGCTGTCAGATCCCGGGTATATAAATACACCAAATCAGTAGCGGATCCAGGGGAGGGGCGCGGGGGGCGCTTACCTAGGGGAACCTTACTATATATTTCATATATAGGTAAGTGAAAGTAAAAAAAATAAGAGATAGGAACTTGAGCTGGGATTTTTAAATATTTGTTGTAATTCCTTGAATAAACTTATAAAGTTAAATTTAAATGCAATAAATATGCATTAGTTAAAATGAAAGAAATTCTAATACTGGCTGACCTTGACGATGTTGATATATTCAAGATTTTTTATTAAGTGAATCCATCATGTACCGCTTTAAAATTTGGCACATCTTGTACCACCATATGTTATAATAACATAAGTTTTTAATAAAAATCAAAAAGGGTCATCAAAATAGGTCTAACGGAGTGGGCACTTTATTTCATAACTTTTTTTCCAATTTTTTATTTTTCTTTCATCAAATTCGTCATGTTTAATGAAAATTAGGAGTTCTTTAATATCAGGTTAGCTTTATCATTATTAAAATGATCTGAGAGGGCTTAAATGGGGAAGGGGCCTTTTTGTGTTTTCCTATAAAGTACCTTTGTTTTTGTTATAAAACAAAATATTATATTATGTTATAAAACTTATCAACAACTACATAAAGAATTATAAAATCAGACGAGTTGGAGTATTATGCTTACATTGCCGAATTATCACAAATATAACTTTTATTTAATAATAAAAAAAATTAGTGTTTTTTATAGAGCAAATAAAAACAAAAATAAGAAATGAAACACATCAATTGCTAATCTATGGTAAGTGAAAGTTGTGTTGCGGGAACGCATCAGATTATTAATTTTATAAAAGACATTTTTCGACAAATGTCGGAACGGAGTAATGGTAAAGCATTCAACTGCTATTGTCAAGATTCCGCGTTCGAATCTGGCATGATATCTTTAATATTCTGTCAAAGATATCCTGGGGCAAACCCAGCCATGATGAAGTTCATACTCTAATCACGGTAAAATCATCCTTACCGCTTACCAACAACCAATACTTCCTTACATACTATTGCACCTAAGACTGACTATTCATGGATTGTACTAATTATTTGTATATTTATTAGTACTACTATGTAAGGTACTAAGTAATACTGTAATTATAATTGTAATGGTTTGGACAAATATAATTTGTTTCCGAAATTTGGTATTACTTTTTACTTTAATGCGTGGAAAGTAAACACATGTAATTACAATCCTAAAACTTACCACAACCTAAGACTTTTAGCTCCGATTTTTTTTCAGAACTGGTTGATTTGATGTGGAATGTTATTCAAAAATGTTAATTACATAGATGAAAATAGTGAATATTGATATTTCAATTCCGATATATTGATTGTATCGATAGATATAGACTAATACTCCTATCAATGATAATATCGATGTTGGGCTTAGTAGGGAAAGTTCCTAAACCTAAGGCGAGAAAAAGGAGACGAAAATGGTATATCGCAGCTGATGTGGCAACTCCAAGCGATAACGTATTATTATAATGAAGCTATTCCACGCTCAAAGGTGATAACCTAAATTTCATTAATTCTAGTCCCGAGTTCGGGGGCTTTTTCAATTGGCATTAATCCTTCGCTCTCCCTCCTGGAAGAAACCCATGGCGCCAAGAAATGGCGAGGAAGAGAACCTATTAGAAATTAGCTTTATAAAGTCCTGATTTCAAGTTCGAATTTGTAGATATTTTTAGAAAAATTAAAATGTATCTAGAATCAGAATGGATGAACTGAAATGTTTATATTTCCTCGCGTGGCGGACAGTTTTGTTTCTGATAAATCAGTTGCGGCTTGGTGAAATTTCTCCACTGCATTTATTTTCCAATATAACAGCTCTCCAAAAAGACAAAGAACAAATCTATAATGTAAAAAATTTGATGAATATTATCGTGTATCTTGTCTGTCGCTTGTGTGCTAATGTATAATTGAATTTCATTTAAATATAAATACAGCTCGGAACTGTGAACATTCTGAATACTACAAAAAAGTCCATAAAATCCCATGATGTTATGCAATTGCAGTGAGAATGTCCAGGTAAAAGATACCGTTGCTATGTTACTTTTAAAAAGTTTAAACCAAAAGATATTTGATAAAATATAGTTGTTTATATCTTCTCAAGAAAGTAGCCACAAAAAGAAAATAATGATCTCATTTCACAAAGGCTGACTTCAGAGAAAGATATAGTCGCTCGGTGAATGATATCGACTCTTCGAGAAGGAATCTCGATGACAATCAGGGGAAGTTTTGCCAAATTACAAGTGTTCATAACAAAATCTCGGATGATCCACTTCTATATTTATTTTCAATGTTTACTCTTCAATGTCTTTCCTTATCTTCCTCCAGCGAATAGTTTTGAATATTCTAAAGCCCAAATTATAATTACCTCTTCAAGCTCCTTTTCGATTTCTATTGCCCTGGTAAGCAGAGGCCCTCGAACCGCATATTCCATTTCCTTTAAGTAGGGATTCATATTGCCTAGGGTGAGACATTTCGAATGCGACATTGAAGACTGCTTCTGGTGACTGGCGATGGATCACTGAGAACTCTTGCCCCTTGCAGTTAATTAAAGGCAAGGTCATGTAGCACCTCCCACAACCCTCCCATTTCATCAATCCAACCTTCTCGATTAGTACGAGGTACTTTTAGGCCACTTAAAAGCTATTCGGTTGAGTCAAATTTCCTATTTTAAAATAGTCCTTTAGGCTAAGTCACAGCAGCGTACGATAAAACTTAAAAAATAGCTGCATTTTTGGCACCTACGTCAGCCGTTGATATTATCAAAATCTTTGGTTCATAACAATAATTTATCTAAAGCTCGCCTATTTATCTTATTTGTCAAGACCAAACAAAACTACTTCAAGCAGTTTTTTTAAGAGTTAAATATTATATACCCTATGACATTTTTTTTTACTTTCACTTACCTGACTATTCACTACTTTTACCGTGATATATGTAGTAAGGGAAAGTATTGCGATCGTGAAAATTTTCGACTTCCTGTTTTCAACGGAAATACATGTTTTGGGGTCACCTGAGTCCAAATAACCAAGTCCTGCGAAATGGTCTGTGTATGTGTGAGTGTGCGTGTGAACAGACTAGCTCAAAAACTATAAATGTACGAACCTGAAATTGGGTATTTGGTATATGTATATGCCCGCTATGTGACAGCAAACATTTTAATCAAAATTGGTCAAACAAAAGGGGAACTTTACTTCATAACTTTATACGTTTTTTTCTGATTTTCTTAAAAACGGCTCTATATATTTTGATAGAACTGGGCATTTGATGTATGTATATGCCCGCGAAATGACAGCGAAAATTTAATCAAAATTGATTACATAACTTGTTTTCCCATTTTTAATTTTTTCCATTTTCTCAAAAATAGCTATAACGATTTGGATTAAACTCGTCATCATTATTCTTTAATATCAGGTATAATGCTTTAATGTTCGGTTAGGGATTATATGGGGAAGGGGCCTGTTTTGTTTTTCTATAAAATACTTTTGTTTTTGTTTATATGGAGAAATTATCTGTCTCTCATTTCGCCTAAAAATAAGAAATGGCTAAATATGAAATATGAAAAAATCAAGTAAACATGTACAGAAGAAAAAAATAAAAATATTCCGTCAACTCATAAAACACGATGAACCCATGCATGCGGAGTACGCCTTTAATGACATACGATTGTTTACAATTAAAGATGTACTGTTCATTTAATGAAAATTATTTGTTTCATTATAACTATATGAAGTTATCAACGACAACATAGTGAATTATAAAATCAGACGACTTGGAGTATTATGCTTGCATTGCCAAAGTCTCACAAATAAAAATTTTATTTAATAATAAAAAAAAAAAAAATAGTGTACTTAAAAGAGCAAATGCAAAAAAAAATAAGTAAATGAATATGGAAAAATGTGTGACTTTGAGAAATGGCATTTAGCAAAACACGTCAATTTCGAATCAAAGTAAGTTGGTAAATGAAAGTTGTGTGTTGCACGCATCGCACTAGATTTTTTAATGAAGCATCAACTATGGTTTACTGCAACGTGGTAGCTTTAGCTCATGCACATATTTCAATGATGATGTGACCCGTAACAATGCAAACCATTTTAGTAATAGACAGTGTTTCTTTAAAATTCAAGTGGATTTTAGTTATATTAATATTAATAATGACCGAAAAGTAAATCAAGTCCACTTCTTTATAATTGTTCAAATTCACTATGTTTAATCCATTATATTGTAACACTTATGTGGGTTAAAGAATATTTATTAGCAGAAATATACAGTTATCACAATGCCAACGAATTAATAAAACTTAAATATATGAGCAGGTTACAAAATTGATAACTTTATCACACACAACCATATGACTTGAGCAACACAATCAAGAGACAGACTTCAACTAACTCGTTCAGTCGCTGCCCCTTATATATAATCGTAAATAGTCAGGCCTGGAATATTCCAGAACAATGTCGGTAGTTTTCCGCCATCACGGAATGATTTAGACAAAAACAGTTTGTTCCACCCCCTTATTTTGTTCCAACAAACGGTCTGGGAGTTTATGCCATATATTTTTTTTTTTTTTTTTTTTTTTTAATTTGCTCATCGATTTAACGCTACACTCCCCCTCCTTAGAGACATTTCTCCAGGATGTCTTCCTTTCCATGCGTGCCTGCTCCCTAGGTCGAACGAGAGGTCTCTTCCGTAATCCGCTTCACCTGTTCCTCTTCGTGGTTCCTTGCTTATGGCGCCAAGCGATTGTAATGGACGATCATAGGCCTTCCTTTGGGATACTTGGGAACCCTGTAGATCATATCGTTGATACGCTTCTTGATCACGTAGGGTCCCTACCAGTTCTTCTGCAGCTTGGGCCGAATCCTCGCTTTCTTCTTGGGTTATAGAGCCAAACGAGGTCTCCTTCTTGGTAACCTCACACAAGGTAACCTCATCTCTCGATCGAAGAGAACTCACGTAGGTGGCTGTCCAGAGGATTCATTAACTGCAGAGTGGTAGGCCATGAGGAAGTATGGGATCTGACGGTCCCAATATCGTTAATGGTCAGAGGTTACCTTGGAAAGGTACTTTATAGGGGTTCGGTTCATACGTTCTACCATTCCGTCAGACTGTGGATGGAGGGCCGTAGTCCTGGTCTTTCGAATCCCAAGCCTCTTGCAGAACTTTTCAAGATTTGACAGGTGTTCCTTAAACGTCCGGCCAACCACTATGACAACATCGAGATATAAGATGCAAATCTTCCAGGACAGGCCTCTTAGAATATTCTCCATCAGGCGTTCGAAGGTTGCTGGAGCATTGCAGAGGCCGAACGGTAAAACCGTGAACTGCCATAGTCCCGACCCAGTGGTAAATGCTGTTTTTTCCTTGTCGGTTGGGTCCATCTCTACTTGCCAGTATCCACTTTTTAGGTCCAGAGTTGAAAATAGTCTAGATCCTGCTAGAGCGTCGAGGGCGTCATCGATCCTCGACAATCCTTCTTCACGTCGTTAAGCTTCCGGTAATCTACGCAGAAGCGGGTCGTTCCATCCTTCTTCTTTAAGAGCACTGCCGGAGAGGCCCATGGACTACTCGACGGTTCCACGATTCCATCTCTTGAAGAGCATTCTCAGCCTCCTCCTTCTTTACTTGGGGAAGTCGCCGCGCAGCTTGATTAATAAGGCGTGCATCGCCAGTATTGATCCTATGACGCACCACGCTTCCTCTCCCAGGCTTACCGGATTCCGAGCCAAAGACAGGGCGATGGCGATTCACAAGGTCCCTGACTTTCTCCTTTTCCTTCCTCGACAGTGACTGGTCGAGACCTTCTAACATCCTTCGGAGATTTTCATTTGTTTGCTCCTTCTTCGTGGACGCCTGAAGTATCATGGAGGTTACAGGCTCTAAGCTTCCCACCTTAGTGCCCTTCTTGATAGTGACCGGGTTGTCCTTGATATTCAAAGATGTATAGGAAACTTATCAGAAGGTATTACGAGCGCCTTCCCAACAAGGATGCCTTTCCCCACCTCCTGGTCATGATTTCTTGGCTCAAGTAAGACGGGATGTTTAGGCTGATCCGTGGGGGTTGAAGAATCGAGACGAGCAGCTACGATAGTTTCACATCTTGCAGGAAGTTCCACGTCTTCACCTAAGGTGACTTCTAAGCTGGCCAATTCTCGATCATGCATAAAAAGTTCCTCCCCCCTAACATTTACTAATTGTCGTTTTAGGTCTATTTGGAAACCACATGCGTTCATTATGTCCATTCCAAGAATCACTTCTTCTTCTATGTCAGCCACTAGCGGTGAGTGCGAGACACAGTTTGAACCGAACTGTGTTCTAACGTCTGCTTCTCCTAATACTTTGGCTACTTCTCCTGTAGTGGTCCTCAGTCGCCACCTGGAGGGCGACAGCCTTCTATTACCAACTAACTTCGGGCCGACGATGGTCTTCGTAGCGCCGGTGTCTACCAACATGGCGTATCTCGTGCCGTTGACGATGCCATCCACATATAAACTACCGGTTCTGTGCCCCAATGAGGCTATAACCACAAGGGGAGGTCTTGAAGACGTTGTTGGGTCGATGTCGCCATCCAGGAGTCGACCCGCCTTAGTTTCCCTGTGGCTTAGGCGCTTGGACTGCTAAGCACTCCAACAAACTTCATTTAAAAAAAAAAAAAAAAAAAAAAAAAAAAAAAAAAAAAAAAAAAAAAACAAACTGTCTGGGGCTGTTGGATAAGCCAGTCTTACCATCCTGGCAACGTCCGCTTCAAACTCTTGAATATTCTCGGCTGCCTCCTGATTCCTGCTCTTTAGCTGGGACTGATATACCTGTTCGAGGTGGGACCGCATGTCTAGCCGGCTTACTAGCATGTTAAAATCGTATGCGTCGTCAGGGTTGAGGGTCTGTAGGACATCCAAAGCGTCGCCTCTGAGAGCCACCGTAAGGGCAACCGCCTTATCTCTTGGAGATCACCCATTAGCACTGGCCGCAGCATTGAATTGCTTCAGGTAATTCGCCCAGGACGACTTACCATCAAAAGTCGGTGGCTTTATCCTTGCTCGGCTCTCCATAACTGCGGGTTCACATACTTGTCCCTCTTGTAACGGATGTGGGCAGAGCTCCTCCCTTACGACCGCCTTCTCCCCTTGTTCCAACATCCTTTTTAGTCTTTCAACCTCCGCTTCTTGTTGAGCCAGCCTTTCGTTCAACCCAACTACGTCACCGGACAAGTAGGTCAGCTTGTCATTCGTTTCGCTAGACAGGTTGTTCAACCTTTCATTTAATCCATTCACATCACCAGATAAATTGGTCAGCTTGTCATTTATCTCAGCCGATAAGCTTGATTTCAGGCTATTCATCTTCTCATTGAGCTCCTCAGACTGGCTGGCCAATTTATCATTTAATTTAGTCAACTTTTCATTTCATTCAGCTGACAAGCTAGAATTTAGGCTGGTTAATTTTTCATTTATGTCCGCCGACATAGCATTCAAAAAGCTATCCTCAAACTCTACACTTTCAGGATCTACGCCTTGACTCAAGTAATATTTACGTAACCGAGCCAACAAGATCGTCTTCGTACCTGTAATGTCTATGTCAAGATCTTCTAATTCTCTCCTCAGCTCGGCTACCTTAAGTTCTCCAATTCGTTTACCTGGCATTTATTTTTTTTTTCTGTAAACCCCACACCTGACACCTGTTGTAACACTTATGTGGGTTAAAGAATATTTATTAACAGAAACATACAATTATCACAATGCCACCGAATTAATAAAACTTAAATATATGAGCAGGTTACAAAATTGAGAACTTCATTACACACAATCATATGACTTGAGCAACACAATCAAGATACAGACTTCAACTAACTCGTTCAGTCGCTGCTCCTTATATATAATCGTAAATAGTCAGGCCTGGAATATTCCAGAACAATGTTGGCAGTTCTCCGCCATCACGGAATGATCTAGACACAAACAGTTCGTTCCAACCGCTCATTTTGTTCCAACAAACGGTCTGGGAGTTTATGCCATATGTTTTTTTTATTTATTTTTTTTTATTTGCTTATCGATTTAGCGCTACAATATGTTTAATCCATGTTATATTAATGTTGTATTAATGTTTAATCCATGTGTATATATATAATTTCGGAGTATAACACATTTATAAATCAAAATCAATGGGGAAAACTGAGTTAAAACGTTTTTTGATAATGTGGGAAATTATGCGATTAAAAAAATTGCTTGTTAAGATTTAATAGTGTAAATTAATTATATAAATTACATTGAGCAAATAAATAAAGCCATCCGTACTTACAATTATTAAATTATAGAAATGGCCAAAAATAAAAAAATTAGGTCCATGCATTGATATCTATTTCTACCTTTATCTTCACAAAAAGACATTTAACGAGTATGGTATTAAATCACTTAAGAGATTAAAATTCCCTAAATTACCACTCAATTAGCAAATAACACCAATAAAAAATAATGGGAAAAGGATTAATTCGAAGGAGACAATATCATTATTAACAAATTTGGTACTGACCTTAATCCATGGTGTATATGAAATGTAAATATCCATTAAGAATTTTTGAAATGATTCTTTAGGTGTGAGCAAACAAAGTGAGCAAGATAATTTTATATCGGAGGCGGGGGGATCCAAACGAGATTAAATACATTTTTGGCATTTTTAATGTAATATGAGAATTAAAATACTACATATATTTTTATAATTATAATTATTTTAATATAATCACTTTACATCGAAATGGAAGACTGATTTAAAAAAAAGAGAAAAAAAAGGATTCTTCAGATGTCAATTAAAGTTTGATATCCGTTTCCTGCTTTATCCGATTTTTAAAATGTTTCAGAAATCATTAGTATCGCTGCCAATAAGCGGTCTTGCACAGAGATAGTAGACGGAAATTAGATGATTCGTGGGAACAGTTCGAACTTTGTTAGTTAGGCCAGTCTTACATTGGACCAGCTCTATATTAGATATTTTAATAAACATAATCATCATTAAAATTCATGATGTAATAAATATGGAATGAACTTATGAAAAATTTCATTGGAAAAAGTTGTTACTTAAATTCTATTGTTTAACGTTTCAACAAATCCTTCTGGTATTCTCAACGTCATTATTGTTATTTGCTATCAAGGTACTTCACATTGGAGTCATAACGTGTATTTTATATTTCTTTTAAAAATGCATAGATAGTTTAGAAATTATTTTCCAAACTTATGGAAGGACAATTGGTTTTATAAAATTCTATGTAATTAACAAATCAACAAAGAAACTTTTTCACTTTTCAGTTATTATTTCTTATAAAATTTCACAGGTTTTATACTTTTACTTATCTATATATGAAATATATAGTATTGCGATGGTGAAAAATTTCGACTTCAGGTTTTCAACTGAAATGCACGTTTTGAGGTCCCCTGAGTCCAAATAACCAGGGGTTATGTATGTGTGCTTTAAAGATTTTGATTAAACTGGGCATTTAATGTATGTTTATGCCCGCGATGCGACAGCCGAAATTTCATCAAAATATGCCAACGGAGGGGGCACTTTATTTAGTAAATTTTGACTCATTATAAGGTGTTTCTCATTTATTTACTCAAAAGCGGTTGTAAATATTTTTATCGAACTTAGTTTTGATGGTTTTATGTGCCATCTAAAATTTCATCAAAATTAGTCAAACAGAGGGGGAACTTTACTTAAAAAAATTTGTCGCATTTCCACGTTTTATTTTATTTTCTTAAAACGGCTTTAACGATTCATCATTGATCGCAGTCGTAACTGGTCTCAGACGTTTATGTGACAAATTTATGCCTTTATACATATCTCTAACGTTATTTTGGATTCCATTATTTTCTATTTCTATTATTTTATTTTTGAGATATTCTCTTTTTTTTTTTAAAGCAATTTAGTCGTTTCGTTCCTTATGCCTCGGAAGTAGGCACGATTGTCTTCGCTAGGATTATTTAAAACTTTGAGTTTAGCGGCTTTTCTTTTCTCACACGAGTTTAAACAGTCTTCATCGAACCATGGTTTATTCTTATTATTTTCCCTTTTACCCATACACAAATTACTAACCTCTTTAATATTATCCCTAATCCATTCCCACAATTGATCAATGTCTTCACCATTCTCGGTCGATGGTTCTAATACATCAAATCTATTCTTGAGTTCAATTTCAAATTGTTTTCTAATCTTCAAAATTTTAAGTTTTTCCAGATTAAAATATTCGGTACAATATCCGGTTTCTAACCTTTTTTTTATTGAAAGTCTTTGCCGAACTTTAGCGACTACTAGTTCGTGATCCGACCCGCATTCCGCCCCTCGGTACGACCTAACATTAATAACACTATTTTGCCACCTATGCTGCACCAAGACATGATCTGATTTCGTGTTTGTGAATCCAGTGATGTCCAGGTATATTTGTGAATATCTTTATGTGTAAAAGTTGTACTTTTGATTATTAAATTTTTCGAAGTAGCAAAGTTAATCAATCGGATTCCATTATCATCACTAATTTCGTGTAAACTTTCTTTTCCAATTGTCGGATAATATATTTCTTCCCTACCCACCTTTGCGTTAGCGTCTCCTAAAATTATCTTCATGTAGTTTCGTGATAATTTATCGAAAACCCACTCTAGTTTATCGTAAAATTCCGACTTAGCTTCGTTATCGCTGTCTTTGGTCGGAGAATGTATGTTTATTTATGCGATTTTAAACCACCGTCACTGAAATACAGCCACCGAAATACTATCCCCGAAAAATTTGATCGTCCCTCAAAGCGGATATCAACCTATTTCTAATCAGAAACCCAGTGCCTAAACAATAATTTTCGCCCCCGCCGCACAGTGGTCCCAATCCAGCATTCATGGTGCAAAAAATACTTAACGTTGACGGATTTCGTTCAAACTAGGTGTGATATTTATTGATGGGTCAAGAAGATGTTTAATATAAGTTACATCAAAATAGCGATGGGTAGGGGTGGGGTTAAGAGGGACACTGGGAGTAACTTCTATCTTTTTAATTACTTTTTGTCGATGGAATTCGTTCAAACTTGGTATGATGTTTATTGATGGGTTAAGAAGATGTTTAACATAACGCACATACAAATAGCGAAGCGTAGGGGTGGGGGTAAGAGGGATAGTGGGGGCTACATTCTATATTTATAATTACTTTTCGTTGACGATTTCGTTCAAACGTGATGTTATGTTTATTGAAGGTTTGAGCAGATGTCTAACATTAGTTGGGTGGCGGGATGGACGAGTGTGCAAGCGCGTTAGAAATTACGCGTTGCCCATGGCAATTTGGAAATACGAAGATAGCAAGTCCAAAACCCGGAGCCAGGGGAAAATTTAAATAAACTCGGCATCGATCCCCCACCCTCTCCCCTGGCCCGGGAAACCCCGTATAGCCTACAAGGCGAGGAAGGGGAGGATAAAAAAAATAAAATAAATAAAGTCTAACATTAGTTACATAAAAATAGGACTAGCGAGAGCTAATAATCCTTTATATATATAAAAATCTCGTGTCCCGATGTTTGTCATTCTATTTCTCAGAAACTACTCAACCGATTTTAATGAAATTTGGCTCAATGTATATAGTTTTTGCCAACTTAATAGATGGGATAGTTTTTAACTTGATTAGTGACAAAAATAATTCTTATATAGTGAATTATTGCAAATACAGTAGATCGTGTTACGATTTATTAACATGGCTTCACATGTCGATTTCATAACCTTTTTGTTTACAAGCATGCTATTATAATTACGGGGATAGGATAGGATAGGGGTTTTAGGGCGATAAATATCGCGATTATTACGCCCGTATTATAATTACGGTTATAATAATTTTGTATTGTGTTATTAGTAAGTGCAGTTATTTGGTCTTATTGTTCCATCTTTATATTCTGCAGGCAAATAGTAGTAAAAATCTTTATATTTATTCTTAATTTTCATTTATGAATAAATCAAGAAAAGGTTACAACAAAGTCTCAAAAGTGTAGGTATTTTTCCTTCCTTTTCCTTTTTTATTTGTAATCTTTCCAATTCCTAACTAAGTGCTCAAACACTTTGCTGTGGTCCACCCTGATATCAACTTTAAGAAAAGTAAATACATTTCAATAACTTAAAATAGGCTATAATTGGAATCGTCCTTATTTATGTGTAAAATTTAAAAAATGTCAGCGAAGATTTTGTATTGTATTATGTAAGTGCAGTTATTTGTTGATAGTGTTCCATCATTATATTCCACTGGCAAATAGTTGTAAAATCTTTGTATTTATTCTTAATTTTAATTAAAGAATAAATCAAGAAAACGTTACTACAAATTCTCAAAAGTGTAGGTATTTTTCCTTCCTTTTCCTTTTTTATTTGTATTCTTTCCAATCCTAGCTAAATGCTGTAACACTGTGCTGTGGTCCACCCTGATATCAACTTTTAGAAAAGTAAATACATTTTAATAACTTAAAATAGGCTATAATTGGAATCGTCCTTTTATATATGTGAAATTTAAAAAATGTCAGCGAAGATTTTGTATTGTATTATGTAAGAGCTGTTATTTGTTCATAGTGTTCCATCATTATATTCCACTGGCAAATAGTTGTAAAATCTTTGTATTCATTCTTAATTTTAGTTAAAGAATAAACCATGAAAAGGTTACTACAAATTCTTAAAAGTGTTGGTATTTTTCCTTCGTTTTCCTTTTTTATTTGTATTTCATTCCAATCACAAGCTAAACACTAAAACAATTTGCTGTGGTCCACTGGTCCATCCTGATATCAACTTTTAGGAAAGTAAACTCTATTATTCTAAATAAATATTTGAAAATTAACCTTAATCTTTATCATTGAATATTGGTTTGACTTTGTATTCATTTAAAGATATTGTTAAAGGTCCCTATCCTAATTATACCTGGATAGGCAAACTTTAGAACTCTCACTGTAGCATCATCCGATTAGCTTTAGTGGCATAAAGTGATGTTAATCAAACTAACAAACAAAGATATTAGGATATAATTAATTCAACGCATTATAGCTAATGAGCCACAGCAAGGCGTGGCCGGGTCTGCTAGTATTATATATTATATTGTTAGTCTTGATTATTGTACCCACAAGAAAAATGCAGAGGAATAGAATAACACAAACTATTAATTAAATTGGTTCTAAAGAAAGATTTTCAGTAATGTACTTAAAGTCTTGTTTCAAACTAGGTATTTCGGTTTAGTAATTTACCTATTGGATTTTAAGAAAAAATTATCTCTATTTTTAACCGACTTCGAAAGAGGAGGTTACTCAATTCGATACGTATGTGCCTTTTTTTTTTTTTTTCTATGTATGTCCACCGATTACTCCGAGATGGGTGGACCAATTGGAACGAAACCTTTTGCATCTTGTAGAGTATTTTCCCAATGTGGTCCCATTAAAACCTTTTTTAAGGTTCTTAATTTATTAAAGAAGTTATTGGGAAAAAACATGAAAATAATTATTTAATTATCGCTCAAAATATTTACTTACTTGAAAAACATATGGCATGTATATCATAAGGTATGCTCCAAGAAACTATTAAAACACGTTGATAAATAACAAACTGATCATGTACTATCCCCGCTTTTTTTATTCTAAATTTGATTGGTGGATTTCAAGCAATGCTCAATAATGTTTTAATGGTCGATGAATTGGTTGGGAAAACCAACCAACCAACCAAACCAATCAAATTCAGAATTAAAAGAGTGGGGGAGAACATATGAAGTGTGTTAGTTATTGTCTTGGTTTAAGTGCTTGTTGGAACAAACCTTATACATGACCTTAAATAAATTTTCAACAATAGCTTTTAATAAAGATATATAATATCAGTGGAATATCGCTGTCGTTTCCTGAAAATGAAACACTTCTTTATGGTTCCGGCAAAGTTATTGTTGTTTCGACCCTGTTCCTGGAAAATTTTGCCAAGAAATAAAACTCAAGAACATTTTTTTTTTGGGTTGCTTAAAAGATTTTGTTTAAAGATTTAAGAAGATTAAAGCACATTAAACACCGATAACAGTAAAAAATCCTAAATGAATGACTAAACGACGGATGGACAGCATAATCATAAAACCACAAAATTCATAGAATTTAAAGAAAGGCCGAGCATTAATAGCCCTTTTTAAAATAGATTCGTAAAATCGTAGCCATTATTGTTTTAAATTAGAGTTTGATTTACGACTTCCACTCGCTATGCACATTAAAAAGGAATTCAATGCTTCCTGGAAAAGCTCTTTTCCAGTTGATTTAGAGGCCTTAACAAAGGATTCAGGCACCTCTGTCAGCTTCCGGATACACTCGATCACAGTCGGATATTAATATACAATGTAATTATAAAATCTTATGCGGATTCTTCACTCTGGAGTGACACTTATGTTATGTTATCCAGATTACTATAATCGGTTTTTAATTATGTTTCTGCAACTATTGAGGTGTTTAGATGAAAATTGCTGTAAGTGCCAAATGATTTATTCTGAGATAAAAAAAATTATTAACTAAGTTTAAATTTGGTTTGAAAATTAAGAAAAATATTATGGATATGGCCATAATATGGACTTATTATTATTCCAGTCATGAAATAAATACGTCCCGCTAAAAAATTTTAATATTATTTTCTTCCATCCCCAATTCCATCTATGATGCTGAATTGTCTATTTTTTTACTTTCACTTACCTATATATGAAATATATAGTAAGTGGAAGTATTGCGATCGTGAAAAATTTCGACTTCCGGTTTTCAACGGAAATACACGTTTTGGGGTACCCTGAGTCGAAATGACCAAGTCCCGCGAAATGGTCTGTGTGTGTGTGTGTGTCTGTGTGTGTGTGTGTGTGTGTGTGTGTGTGTGTGTGTGTATGTGAACAGACTAGCTCAAAAACTATAAACCGTGCGATCCTGAAAATGGGTATTTAGTGTAGGTATATGCCTGCGATGTGACAGCATAAATTTCATCAAAATTACTTAAAGGGAGGGGGTACTTTACTTAATAACTTTTTAGGTTTTTTTCGATTTTCTCAAAAACGGCTCTAACGATTTTGATTAAACTGAGTATTTCATCTATTTATATGCCCGAGATATGACTGTAAAAATTTCATCAAAATTGATTAACCGGAGGGGGGACTTTACTTAATAAATTTTGTAACATATTCACGTGTTTTTTTGATTTTCTCAAAAACGGCTCTAACGATTTTGATTAAACTTAGTATTTGATCTATTTATATGCCCGAGATATGTCTGTAAAGATTTCATCAAAATTGATCAACCGCAGGGGGCACTTTACTTAATAAATTTTGTATCATTTTTACGTGTTTTTTTTATTTACTCAAAAACGGCTTTAACGATTAATAAAAATAAGATATGAATGTAGAAAAATGTGTGACTTTGGAAAATGATATTTAACAAAACACGTCAATTTCTTATCTAAGTAAGTTGGTAAGTGAAAGTTGTGTGTTGCGCGCACGCACCAGATTTTTATTCTTTAAGTTACGATAACGTCCCAAGGATGGCACTCGATAAGAGAGTCTAGAGAAGAAAATCTTAAAGATAGTCATTTGTCCAGAATTGTTTCCCTTTCGAGGCAGTCATATTCTCAGATACCGAAATAACAAACTTATATGTTGTTTATTATATTTACCAATAAAACTGGTCGAAAAACGGCCAAAATCCCAACTGTGCAGTAGCATCCCTACGACATGTTGAAGTTGCCGGATTCATGTTACAGCCAAGCAAAAATGAATACCTCCTCCGGAACACAGATGTATGTATGTAATAAACAATATTCCGCAAAGGATAAAGATTGTCATTGTGGAAAAAAAGTTTTATGTGTCTTCCCGATGGCACATTGGTCTTTACAAAAAATTAAAGTAGACAGGGAGTTGAAAGATGTGTAATGCACCTACCGCAAACTATTTTCAATTTTCTTGCATATTTATAAAATTGATAATGTCACTATTATAATACAAAGTTGATTAAAATTGATATAATTATAATATAAAGACCCGGGATAGACGAACGTGGTATAGCGCTACCTGGGTGGGCTGTCTTTTATTTCGCGAGGGACCCACGGAATAGATCTCATCCTTCCCACCATGGACAGAACAACCAACTAATGAACCAAACTCATTTGTAGTATCTAAAGAGGGGTACCGAATAAAAAAAATAAAAAATAAAAAAAACGACTTCGAAAACCCGAAATCAGTTCAAAATGCACTTAAAATCTGTATAAAAAACAGATTTTGTTTGTTAGGCTGCATACAGAATTTGTTTTAGAAATCAACGCATTGCTTCCTTCCGCCGATTCGTTTGGCCGCAGCGATTTTTCAAACATTGCCATTCTTAAGTAAGCTATTTCAATTGGAAAGTGAAGTATTTATAAGTATGTTATTTGCAATATAAAGAAATTTTTTTTACTAAATAATTTTATTTCCCTCAAACTACAATACATTCTCTATAAAACGGCATATCAAAGAATACCCAAAGATTTTTTTTAGTAGACTTGAAGTTTTTCAAACTCGCCATGTTTTTTTCTTAAAACCTAAAACTTCATGAAGGTTTTAAAATGTAAGTTCCAACGAGTTCAATGTAAGCATTTATACCATGACATAGCATATTTAAGTACAAAACTAACCATGTAAAGTTTTGCTGCAGCAACTTGCATCCAGAGTCATGAGAGAGGAAATTCCAGGAAAAACGCGTTTCCCAGGTAACAGACTGCTGCATAAAATAATTATATTAAACGCGGTCGTGGTTATTTTTCTGTTTCTCTATAATTTTGTTTATTTAATTTGTATAATATTTTATAGATTATATAATCCACTTATTTTACAGTATCAAAATGTATTTTTTATAGTCTGGTGCGTGCTCGCAACACACAACTTTCACTTACCAACTTACTTAGATTAGAAATTAATGCGTTTTGTTAATTGCCACTTCTCAAATGAACAGAACGGCTTTAATTATGAACAATGGTCTGTCATTAAAGGCGTACTCCGCATGCATGGGCTCAACGAGTTTTATGAGTTGACTTAATATTTTTCTTTTTTTCTGCTTTTTATGTTTTCTTTATTTTTATCATATCTCATATTTAGTCATTTCTTATTTTTAGGCGTAACGAGAGACAGTTAATTTCTCCATGTAAACAAAAACAAAGGTACTTTATAAGAAAGAACCAAACAAACAAAAAAGGCCCCTCCCCCCAAAAAAAAGCCCCCTCAGAACATTTTAATAATGATAAAGCTTACCTGATATTAAAGAAAACCTAATTTTCATTAAACATGACGAATTTGATAAAAATCGTTAAAAGTGCAAGTTGTGTGTTGTGCGCATCGCACCAGATTTTTGTTATATGCAGTTTTCTGCGAAATTGATTTGAGGCGTTCACCGCTCCCCCACCATTAACAAGCAATCAAGGCATTACTAAAGCTCCAATTCTTAGATTATTTTATAGGTGCATTGTGTTCAACTGTTTTCTTTATGATTAAGATGATTGATAATAAGGATTGCTAGCCAAATTTTCTATAAAATGGGGGAACATTTCAGTACATATCTAGTAAAATAAAAAAAATTGATTACTAGAAAAGTATTAAAGCAAAATACAATTAGAAAAGCCGCATTTAATCAGAATTTTCCAAACATTAATCTCTGAAAAGATAACTTTGTACAGACGTACCAGGGGAGGTCAAAAAGTTCTCGGCCTGACGTGGTGGGGAATGAAATAAAAAGAAAAATCATATATAACTTTTCAATGTAATGTCCCTCGATACTTTTTTTTTTTTTTTTTTTTTTTTTTTTTTTTTTTTTTTTTTTTTGCTTTCTCCCCTCCTCGCCTGTTGGGCTATACGGGGTTTCCCGGGCCAGGGGAGAAGGTGGGGGATTGATGCCGAGATTAATTAAATTTTCCCCTGGCTCCGGGTTTTGAACTCACTATCTTCATGTTTCCAAACAGACGTTGCCATGGGCAACGCGTATTTTCTGACGCGTTTGCCCGCTCGGCCATCCTGCCACATTGTCCCTCGATACTTATACACTTTTCACATCTATATACTAATTTTTCTTGACCCGCCCCCAATAATCTAATAACTTTCTTCTTTAACTTCGAATATCCTCCCCCTGAGCTCCTTTTTGAGGTTTGGGGATAGAAAGTAGTCACTAGGGGCTAGATCTGGGCTGTAGGGTAGATTGTTGATCACTAGTTACTATTGAATAGGTAAATCAGTCCTTTATGTTAATTCCCTCCTTCATTGCCACACCGAGAACTTTTCGACCTGCCCTCGTATATCTACCCCCCTTGTAACACCGCAATATTCTCTGGCTGCTATTTGCAACAATCAATGTAAACATCCCACAGAAGGATTTCGATAAATTGTCAAAGATTAGGAAGGATCAAAAAGAGTCGCAGAACAGCAAATGAACCGCCAATTTCAACAATAACCGAAAATTAGAAGTAGTGTATGTTGAGAAAAACCAATATCTTTTCATTCCCTAAATTTATCTTAAATCCTATAAAATATAGAAAAGCAGTTGAGGGAACGAGATAAAGGTGAAATTATAAAGTTAAAAAAAAAAAAAAATAACTGACAGGCTGAGTTGAGAGATGAGCTATGCACATTAAGATCTGTTAACAGCATGGGCGGATCCAGCCGATCGTAAAGGGGGGGGGGGGCTGCAGTCCTAGGGGGGGGGGCTGTAGCCCCACAGACCTTTATTTGGATCTGCTAATCAGCTTTTTTACCTTTATGTTCCTTTCCCACAACTGAAATTCGACTTGTTCTGCACATTATTTGTTCTTTAACTTGCTTTCTAACATTAAGGAAAGTCAAATTCTATCTTTAAATGACGAAAATTTTTCCAAAGGGAGGGGCTGTAGCCCCCACAGCCCCCCCCCCCTGGATCCGCCAATGGTTAACAGTTAAATGTAATCTATGAGCTTATCAGTTTTTATAGCGCTATGACATCTGGTATCGAACACCTTACATCGAAAGCTAACAGCGGATATTAATGGTATAAGTCATGTTCAGGCAAGTTAGGCTTTAATAATAAAAACCTTTCGCTTCCCTGATGAAGAAAGTATGGCCGGTGCTCAATGCTCTTAGTTTGGTTGGTTAATGTATTAAAAGTTTTATATAATAAAAGAATAAGATGAAAGATATTTATAAGATATAAAGTTTACCTTTGTAATTAGAAAATAAAGGCATAATAAAAAAGGAGAACAAAATAATATGAATGAAAGGAAATAAAGAAAATCCTCTGATATTTAAAGCTTAAACTATAATTTATTAAATACAAATAATTTATTAAACAAGAATGAAACTAAAATGATTAAATGAAAATGAAACACAACTTATAAACTATAGAGTAGAGTAATAAAAAAATGATTAATAACTATAATACAAAGATATATATAATAACTGAATTCAGCAATTTGATTTAATGTTAAAAGGTTAAGTCCAATGTTAATAGAATGTTATTTAAAGTTGAAGATTAAACAAAATTTAAAGTTCAGACATTATATAAAAAATAGTATTGGAGTTATTTTACTTTAAATGTCCATCCATCCATGGGAACTTAATCTTCCTCTTCGCTCAGTCTTATGAAATAATGTCTGCAAATGTGCACAATACACAACTGAACACCCTGGGTGAACGAGAATGTAATAAATGGTTTTAAAGAATGTTTTAAGCGTGAGCGTACTCGGCTGGCGAGAATCAACAGCTGACTGACTTGAAGCGTCTTTTGTTTGTCTCAGAGCGTCTTCGACCAATCACAGACGCCCACGCACATAACAATAAACTAATGCTAATTAAATAGTTAAATACTCGATTGGTATGATATTCAATGTTAAATTTGATTAATAAAGTAACGATAATATATTAATTACTTAATTTACAACTTATTAATTATTGAATTTAGAATTAATTTAAAAATGCTGAACCAAAAATTACACCAAAGAATTATACAAAATGACAAATGGGTTCTCTGAACATCCCGCCCACCATAATTCGACCTCGAATTTTACATTAAAGTTTTATGATTAAGAGACGGGTTAGAGGGAAATGATTGGCTGTCTTCTCAAGTTAAACAAGATTTCAGTGATGTTCCTCTGCAACTTAGGGCCAGTGTGTAAGTGTTCGTTGAGGGAACCAACAGAAGTAGATGCAGAAGCGTCGAAAACCACACGGATTTTGGAATTGTTACCATCTTCCTTTATCACTCCATGATGGGGAATGAAATATGATCCCTTTTCAGAAGTCCGTTCCATATGTTTAAGATTAATGTACTCTTCCATGAAATGTACGTACTCCTGCCGAAGGGTCGGATTTTTACTTAACTTAGATTCCAAATTAAAGAACCTCTTTAAGGCTTGGCCTTTGGATTCGCTCATGTCGCCGGGAAATGAATCTTTAAATGGTAAGCGAACACTATATTTATCTTCTGGCGTATGTAAATGAGTATCCATGAAATGTTGTTCGCAATAAATACCTAAAGGTGACTGGATTGTCTTAGGTTGGACTTTCTCAATTTTTCTTAATTTGGGATCCTTATTCAGGTTATCTGAACCAGTTACGAAAAAGGATTGCTTCATTGAGTTTGAAGATGTGTGGTTTTGAAAAGATCCAGCAATAACGTGTCCAAAAACAGTGGGAATAAGTTTTGGAAAGGTCGGTTGGATCGTAATTGGCTTGTCCTTTATTATTTCAAAATACAAATCAGCACCCAAAAGAAACTCAATGGGTCCAGGCTGGTGAAATGTAGGATCTGCTAATTCAAAGAGCTTGTAGGTCTCAACTAGTTGTCTAGGTAGTTCAACATGAGGAAGCGCATTAGTAATGCACTCAACAACTACGGCATTGGTCTTGAGCTGTTGAGTTCCAAAGAAGGGGCGCATGAGACATGAAGCAATGCCCCGATTTCCAGTTAGAGGTGTTTGTCCAATTCCCGATATGGGTAGGTTGAATGGTTTGACCTTAAGTTGGAGACGATTAGCACAATCGGCTGAAATGAATGAGTATTGGCTACCACAATCAAGAACCATGCGGACAGGTTGGAAGTTTCCCTTGCCATCCTTAATAGTAGCAACAGCTGTTCCTAGGAGCACATCATTAGTTTGAGAATTACTGGCTAGAGATACGGGCGATACTTCATGGTCCCTGTTGTCGCACTGAACATCTTCCCTTGTAGAGGTGCCAGGTGGAGATACTTCTTTTGTAGGATCACCACCAACATGAAGCCAAGTATGATGACGTTTGTGGCAAATGTTGCAGTTATGTTTTGATCCACAATCGTCAAGCTTGTGATTGGCGTTGAGGCAATTAAGACAGCCTTTCCAGCCTTTAAGAAGTTTCCACTTAGCATGGTTGGGTGCTTTTCGAAATTGGTAGCATTCATATAGTGAATGTGTTCCCTTGCACACTGGGCATGGTTTATTTGAGTTTTGTTTAGTTTGGTATCCTTTGGTTCGAACCGGTTTACTCTCAACCATTAATGAGGTTTTGAATTTTGGCCCTGCGATGGAATGCACTGAATTTGAGTTTGAGTTTGAGTAGGAGGGGTTATTTTCCGAAAGTTCTAATGATTTGCATTCATCCTTGATGAATTTGACTAAGTCTTCAAATTTTGTAAAATCGGAATCCAGATTCCTTTTTTCGAACTCTCTTCTAGTAGCTGGATCTAAACATCTTATGGCTAAGGAAAATAAAATGAACTCATCGGGATCAGGTATCTTTAAGAGCTTAAACGCTTGAATATTTTCTCCAACACTAGAAAGGAATGATTTTAATAATTGCAAACTGGGTTTAGAGGGCAATGGTTTGAATTCCAACAATGCATTCAAATGATGAGTAGCCAAGAGACGTTTATTGTCATAATTCTCAACGAGGATCGACCAGGCTTGGTCATAGTTCTCTTCGCGAAGTGGTACACTCTTGATGAGTGAGCGTGCAGAGCCATGTAAGCAAGACAACAGAAAATGATATTTTTCAATCTTTGGAATAGCCGCCTCATTATGGATCAAAGAGAGGAAAGTATCACGGAATGTGGGCCAGTCTTGGTAATTTCCATCAAATTTAGGAAGGTTGATCTTTGGAAGATGAGTTCGCAAAGATAGTGATTGATTCAGAATGCTAGTCTGATCCAATTGTGCAGGTTGTGATGGTGTAGGATTCATATATTTTTCATAAATCGCATTCGATTCATGAAAATACCGCTCAACATTCGCCAATGTGGTCCGATCCTTATCACTTAGCTCTTTTCCTTCAGTCTCATAAATATCTTCTAATGACTCAAAAGTTGTAATATAGGTATCGTAATTGCGTTGCAGACTTTTATATAACCCCTTGAACATAAAGAGACAATCCCTATCTGAATCGACCTAACGACCTTGTTCAACAACAGCTTTGATTTTTGGCCCTAAAGCGTAGAGTTTTCTACGTAATGAAGCCTCAGTCGACATCATGAAGGTTATTGTTGAAAAAGTGAAGTGAAATGAAGGGGTAAAATTTACAAAGAACGTATGAAATTAAATTAAAATAAGCGAAATCTGGTGGGTGAGATCGAACAACTAACAAAGTTACAAAGACTGTACTAAAACAAATAAAGTAGGAACCAAGCTAGAATTCAAAAGATGTATACAAAAATGAAGTGTAAACAATACAAATGAAAATATCAATTTAAGGAAACAATTAGATTATAAGTATATTACAAGAATATAATAACAGAGAATTTCCTTTCACTTTTTTGTGAATTTCTATACAAAACTAAGGCAATTAAGCGATCCGGCCCGGAGGACCAGTATGTTCAGGCAAGTTAGGCTTTAATAATAAAAACCTTTCGCTTCCCTGATGAAGAAAGTATGGCCGGTGCTCAATGCTCTTAGTTTGGTTGGTTAATGTATTAAAAGTTTTATATAATAAAAGAATAAGATGAAAGATATTTATAAGATATAAAGTTTACCTTTGTAATTAGAAAATAAAGGCATAATAAAAAAGGAGAACAAAATAATATGAATGAAAGGAAATAAAGAAAATCCTCTGATATTTAAAGCTTAAACTATAATTTATTAAATACAAATAATTTATTAAACAAGAATGAAACTAAAATGATTAAATGAAAATGAAACACAACTTATAAACTATAGAGTAGAGTAATAAAAAAATGATTAATAACTATAATACAAAGATATATATAATAACTGAATTCAGCAATTTGATTTAATGTTAAAAGGTTAAGTCCAATGTTAATAGAATGTTATTTAAAGTTGAAGATTAAACAAAATTTAAAGTTCAGACATTATATAAAAAATAGTATTGGAGTTATTTTACTTTAAATGTCCATCCATCCATGGGAACTTAATCTTCCTCTTCGCTCAGTCTTATGAAATAATGTCTGCAAATGTGCACAATACACAACTGAACACCCTGGGTGAACGAGAATGTAATAAATGGTTTTAAAGAATGTTTTAAGCGTGAGCGTACTCGGCTGGCGAGAATCAACAGCTGACTGACTTGAAGCGTCTTTTGTTTGTCTCAGAGCGTCTTCGACCAATCACAGACGCCCACGCACATAACAATAAACTAATGCTAATTAAATAGTTAAATACTCGATTGGTATGATATTCAATGTTAAATTTGATTAATAAAGTAACGATAATATATTAATTACTTAATTTACAACTTATTAATTATTGAATTTAGAATTAATTTAAAAATGCTGAACCAAAAATTACACCAAAGAATTATACAAAATGACAAATGGGTTCTCTGAACAAGTCAAGAGATAACTTTTAAAAAAAATATCATATCTTGGTTTATTTTATTCGGGACCACTGTGCACCAGTTCGAATTTGGCCTAGGAATGAACACATATTAAGAGTTCATTTGTTTAATGAAGAGACAATATCCATTTATCAACAGTTCATTCCATTTTATTGAGTTTCTTACATCCAAAAAAAGAAGGAATATTTGCCTATTGTAAAAAAAAAAAAAAAAAAAAAAAAAAAGCAGCCCATATAATAATTGTTGCGTCTGTTATATAATAATTATTATATAATTGTTGCGTCTGTTCGCTTCGGCTCGCCAGCATTCTGAAAAAAACAGTTTCTCGGGACACGAGTCAAAGCTCTCTATGTGCTCCTACTTAATATTTCCGCTAAAAGGCGCATAAACACTAGAACATTTCCGGTCGACTTGAAGCACATTCGGCTAGAAGTGCTGTAGTGTATACTGTTTGAAATTAATAGAAAATTTTGAAATGAAACTTCAAACCATTGTAATGAATGAAAAATTTTGAAATGGAACTTCAAACCATTGTAATGAATGAAAAATTTTGAAATGGAACTTCAAACCATTGTATGAATGAAAACTTTTCGAATGAGTCACGGCCCCAGAGAAACTAAGAGAGGTGGACTCCTGGAGAGCTACATCGACCCGATACCGTTTTCCTACCGTCACTCCCCGTTTAGTGGTAGCCTCTTTGGGATACCGAGCCAGAAATGTATATATGGACGGATGCATCAACGGTAAGCCATGTTCATTGACATTGGAGCTGCGAAGACTACCTGATATCTGATAATAACTGAGGGTGACTAGAGATAAAGAGCTATCGCCCTCGAGGTGGCGACTGAGGACTACTACACTAGAAGCAGCCAAGGTATTCAGGGAAGCCGAGGTAACGATACAGTTAAGCTAAAGCTGTTTCTCGCACTCGGCTCTAGTGGCTGACATAGAAAAAGAACTGAACACAAAATGGTAAGTTTTTTATTTTATTTATTTAACACCCTTCCCTGCCTTTCGGCAACATTAACATATAACGCTCACGCGTACATTAATGATGCGCAATTCTTCTTCCTCATTAGTCTCATTCTTTATTCTTCCTCTTCCATCCAGTTCTTCAATCCGGTGGCCTCCCGGGAGTAGGTCTCCTTCTACCTAGATTAAAGATTTCTGGACCCATCGCTGTTTTCTACCCGTACACAAAATCCTTGTAGGACCTAGGTCGCGGGTTCGCGTACCAAGGTGGCCCTAGGATTTTTCAATGGGAGTAAAAAATCCTTGGCTATGCTGTCCCTCGGAAAGAACATAAATAGGGGTCCCGAGCCTATATGATGTCAGGTTACTGGTTACAGATAATAATACCTAATTATACCTGGATAGACAAAATTTAGGACTCCCACTGTAGCATCATCTGATTAGCCTTAGTGGGATAAAGTAACGTTAAAACAAACAATCAACAATTTCTCATTGATACCTTAAGCTATGGAACTAATGAGCAACTTTCGGAATTTTCGGATCACTCTCCAACACCCTCACTGTTTTCCAATAAATACTTTAGAATATCTACGAACATTTAGAGAAAAACAGCTACAACCTTACAGGCTGTTCCTTTGAGCAAATCAATGGTTTCATTATTCTATATTTGCACCATCAATGTAATGACACCTAAGTGGGAACAGCATCCTGAAGCATAGGAACCGTTTGTGAAATCGCAGCTGTAGCGGATTATTCCTCCACATCCATTGACATTTGGTTTGAATTTAAAAAAAAACACTATATTTGGTTTTAGTGACAGGAACTGTTTTACTGTCATTTACTGTGGTTTTACTGCCATCTTACTCTATTCTTCCTACAAGATATCACATTGCCTGGCCCAACTGAAGTTTCAGAAAAGAAACTTTTAGTTTCTCTTCACACATTTCTGGGAAATAGTTGGGACCATTACTTTGGAGACTAATATTTTTTTAATTTAAAGTTACAAAGGGTAGAAAACTTCAGAAGTAATCATCACCCATGGATTTTATACTATAATGCTGTATAAAGTATAAGTTGTAGAATCTCATTCCTTTTATAAAATTGAGTTTTTAAATGTTTGAAGAGGAATTAAAAATTCCTTTGCCCATTTCTCATTTATGGCTTCTAAGGCCAAGTTATTCAAGCTAGGAAGGGAGCATAATATTCAGTTAATAATGTCCTTTATGTCAACACAAGGACATAAGCGTTTTCGTAAATAATTTTGCAGAATATATGCCACTTAGTCCAGCAGTCCAACATTTTATTATTGGAGCAGCTTACATTTTTTCCCCATAATAACATGTAATGCTTCAATGACCCAATGTAATTTTGTTACAATCTGAGAAGCATTTGACTCTTCCTTTTTCCTCTATTGAAGAAGGCGTAAGGACTCAATGATTCAAAAATTTCAAATCTTCTACTTCATCCATAAATCCACTATCTTGAAAGTAGTAGTCACAGTCTTTCAAAATAATTCTCAAACCATGAGTGCGGTTGAAGATTTTCATCATGATTGTAGCATCATTTTCGTGGCATTAACTGGTCCTGACACATCTACTATGTGAACATGCGTGGTGTAAGTATCATTAAATATTATTTTTATATTATCTCCCAACTGATAAAGCTGCTGTGTGATAGTTATTCCAATAAGATTTTCGACTTTAATGCAAAAAAATACAAATATGTAATTAGGCAAAATGTGTACTTAAAACGAAGCCAGTAATTTAATCATAAACTTTGCATGATTTTTAATTTTGGAATCACTTTCATGTATATGAAATGTTTAGTTTATATTGGAATATAAAGGCAAAGGATTAAAAATACAAAAGGTTGACAGCAAGAATGGATATATTTAAATACATAGTTCACATAATGTTCAGTTGATCATTATGTTCAGTTAATATTTACAATATTAACATATAATTCATAGAAGTTGAACCACAGGGGGTAATAATAAAATTACTAAAATACTGTCATTCAATTTTCTCACAAAACAATAATATTTCTTAAGACATTATTAAGGTATTAAAATATGCTTGAACTCATCCTTAACTTTTTTTTACAGTTTAAAACTTTTAAGTCACTGAAGATTGAGTCAAAAATATTTTTTTTTTTTTTTTTTTTTTGGTTAGCAAACAATCAACAAAAAAATGAAAAATTACATGGAAAAAGTTAAAAAATTTAGGCTTTTATTCCATGGTGGACCCATAGAATAAATTGTGAACTTCCCCCAGCAGCTAAAATGGTTTTTAACCATCTTTTCAGTGCTTGCTTTCTTGAGTGCATGAGGACCCCAAGTCATTGAGTCTATCCTGAATGGAGTTTTCACTCCATTAAGTATATATTCTCTATCCTTACCCCTTTCCAATTTGTCCTCTTTTAATAAATCTTGCCTTGAATTGAAATGCTGTTCGCTAAGTTCATCCAAAATTTGGGACCAGTAGGCAGCAAAAAGTTTTTTGTTTTTTAAATGGATTTGAAGAGAAAAGATGGGTGAGGGCAGGGACTCTAATTGGATCTGTGATCACCAGCCTCTTATCAATTAAGCTCCCCAGGGGCTTGATGCTCGAGCTAGGTCACCAACAGGTAGCTGCTGTCCACCCCTGTGTTATTCCCTGCTGTTTGGGGGACTGTAATGGTGGGTAGAGTCCTTTCCCATAAGCTCAATCCAAGTGAGTGCTGCAGAGATGACCCATGTTCACTAACCTGCTATGGCTAATCTTTTCTCTTCAAATAAAATTTATAAATATTAAAAGAATTTATAATAATAAATAACCTTTATATGGTTTACAATATACATTTTTTTATATTAGTAAGCAGTAAATTTTACTCATATTCAGTTACAAAATTTTCGTGAAACTTCTTGAAGATGTTGAGCATGGATTTAAGTTCCTCAGGTGGAGGTAAAATAGTGATCCTGCAACATACAATATATATTCTATGGCTGAAATTTTCTAAACTTGAATAGGAGTGGGCAAGGAAATCTACAAAAAATATTTAGTAAAATTGTGTAGTAAAAACATGTTCCTCAATCAAACATGTTTGATGAGAGGTGCGGATAGAAATAAGGATTAAAATGAAACTAGGAAATATTGAAGGGAGCATAGACTGAGTAGTAAGAATGCTCCCCAGAGTGGATAATGGGACGAAGGCACATTTGAAAGGAAATCCTTGTTGATAGACTTGGACTCGAACAAGTGGAATGAGGCACCACTTGGAAGAAGCAGCATTATTAAAAGGAACCTCATAGTGCTCAACATTCAAGTAACATTAGAAATCAGTATCTATGGAGGATGTTAAATATATCAGAATGGATAACTTTGTTAAATGGATGTAAGGGAAGGTAATATTTTAATTTGATTGCTGTTCGAAATGTGTTATTAAATTTCCATCTCTTATAGTTCTGCTATATTGAAGTAAGGAGATTGATTCCAACAATTTTACGATCGACCAGATATTTTTTATAAAACATTGGACATTTTGACTAGATTTGCTCCTAGAAATATTTAGAATGATATTGTTCAACCTTGAACTCGATAACTTCCAATCTCAAAGTCATTTTACAGCCGATCCAAAATATCATATTGACCCATTACCATATTAAATTGATGTCACATTTATAAATCAAAAATGTGTTTACTTGGATAATCAATGCTGAGTTAAAATCTGGTAAGATTTGGCTTATAAATAAAGTGAAAATATTGAAGGTGAGATGGAAATGGTTGGGGGTGTGGTCAATATAAATAACACATGTATGTAGGTTTTAATATGTAATGTGGGCACTATGACAAATGTAAAACCTATATATATGAGTTATTTCTTTTAAAAACCCCTCCCTAACTATTTTCACTTTATAATATACACTATTATTTTGCTTCATATAATGAAAGATCTGCAAAGAATCTTGAGTAGGATTATAAGCTAGCAGTTTTATATCCGTTAAGGTTATTATCAGTTAATCAGATTAAAGTTTATCAGTATTCTAAATTCCACCTTAAAGTGAGTAAATATTTGTATTCCAGCAAGAGTCTCTTAAGAGAGCCATCCTAATGACGGATGTCAAATATCCCAACCCTAAATGAATAACATATCCAGTATGCCCCCCCCCCCCCTGAGAGGTGAAAACACTCATACAGTGTCACTATTTCTACATTAAATGAGCTATATTTAGTCATTTTTCAAGCCCACTAATTGAAAATGAATTGTATTTAAACATATACAGTAATTTACAATGTCATTATGTACTAATATGTATTTTAAATTAGGGCCTCCATTACTCATGAAATGTAAAAAAAAAAAGTGCGCCCCCCCTCAGAAAATTTCTGGATCCGCCACTGAACATATCTATAATCTATATACATACATATATAATCATCCCAGAACAATAGAATCAAAATTTATAAGTTGTTTTTTATTAAAAAATAGTGGCCTTATTTACTCTATCAGAAGGAAGGAGGAGAGAGGTTTAGTATTTCCCAGAATAAAATTTTCAGATGTTTCTTAAGAAAAAAAAAAAGTTTTCAGGGGTGTTTTATACCTATAGCATTATTCATTTCTTAAACATATATGCTTTAGACTTATATGAATAAAGATATATAAGCATTATACATATATGGTTATTTACCTGAAGTGGTAAGTTCCTTCGACTTGACCAAAGCCCTCCCCAGGCACAACGCAAATACCTGTTTGTTCCAACAACTGGGAACAATAAAAGACACTTGGGCACTGATTTAGAGATTTTGCCTTTTCAATGGCTTTAGGTGGTAACTTTATCTGCAAGAAACCAAATATAATATAAAACATTCATTTAGAGCTATCTGCTGGCTAAAGGGGTACTTATAAATTTAACTTACTTGAGGAAATGCATACATAGCCCCTTGTACAACATTACATGACATGCCCTCACAGGAATTAAAAGCATCATACACGATTTTTGCTCTTTCTTTTAATGAGCTTAAAACATGATTCTTCTCTTTCTCAAACAACTCATATGATGGATCACCTTTTTTTAGTGGAGTGACCACACAGTCTAATGTCGCCTGTAATAAATGAGGGTTTGATTCCAAAATTTAAAATTTTTAAATAGATAATTTTTATCTTATAATGAGTTAATCTCTTTGACCCGTCTTTAACATACTATCTGCATATGTGTCTGAAGTGTAAAGGGTGTTAAGTCCAATATCTTAGTTTTGAAAAAAACTCATCCAAAATAGTTGAGCTTTTGTAAAATCATTTTTTATAAGTTTATTTAGCACTTCAATGTATAATGTATAAATTAGCAACCACCAGAATGAACGTTTTAATTTATTCATCAAGGTGTCGCCTACAAATCGTTGAAAATCTGCTAAGGCATGGGCAAAAAAAATAATTTATTTGAACATAACACCCTTCACACATTAAACACAGAATATATATTATTTCTAACTGGCAAATTCATTTTCTGAGGGGCATATTTTGATGGTTGAGGTGATTAGTGTTAAGAATTATACACTACTATATAATGCTTACAATAGTAAAAATGCAAATATTAAAACATTTAAAAATATATATAGCAGTCTCTATTATTACTCCCTAATTTGGATATGGCATATAATGTTTGAGTGTTTTTTATTCTTTATGGTATTTTTTACCTGTTAATTATGTCCTTTCCAATATTTTAGTTTGAGCAATAAAAAAAACTTGTTCAATGTATTTATATCTCATTTCCAGTAATACGCAAAACATGAACAGATTTTACTTTTTAGTATTATTTCCAAATATAAAATACATTCTTACCTGTCCAATGTTGTTTGGGCAATGTGCAGCAGATATTAATTTAAAAAACATTGTTCGGACATCTGGATCCATATTTACTATTTCACAATACCCTCCTCTAAGACCACACTCTCCCATATAACCTTGAATAAGAATGAAGGAAAAATTTATCCTTATGCTGAATTGTAAAAACTAAAAATCAGAAAATTATCCTATCCTACTGATTAAGCACTAACAAAGAAAATTTGCATCCTTCAAACTAATTAAGGCCTTAAACTTTGGTCCAAATATTACCACTTGTTAAAATTATTTTCTGACCAGGTTTTTGTGTCACTACAGACTGCACCCCATATTGAATGTTATAAACTTTAATTGATTTCCCAAATTAATGGAAATGTAATAAAAGTTTTGAAAACAGTCAAAGAATCCTTGACTAACCTTCATGTTATGATAATTCAACTGAATATCTGGTTTTGAGGGATAACCCTTATCCACCAATTTTTTGATGCAATTGAAGTCAGAAATACTGAATTCTATTTGATGAAATCTATTTAATCAAGTGGGTAGGGGAAAGTGAAGGATGGGCATGCCTTGAGCTCTAAAGAAATGGAAAAGAGGGAGAAATGGTTTTTTTCCTTCAAAAATTGGTTGGCCACTTGTTGGAACACTGGTCTGTTAGTCAAATCAGAAAGAGTCACGAATGTGATTAACTTCTTGGTGGAAAAACCTAACTTTGAGTAATATTTCTTTATTTAAATCTATATTATATATATTATATAAATATATATTATATTAATCATAAAAAAGAAAATAGTGATTAAAGTTACCATTTGTTTTTTTCCGATAGATAAACATTTTAAGCAGCACGCACTTCACCTCTCAAAATGATATTGTTATTGTATTCTCTATAAAAAATTTTCTTTGTTTTACACAATATAACAAAATTAAAAATATTGCTTGATGGTTGGTAATTCTTTAAGTTTTGATTTAGTTTTAAAACAGTTGTAAATGGTACCATGAAAACCAATATTTTGTTTCTACCTCCATACATCAGTTACCTACTATTTTATAAACTAAATATTATTCTTTTTTTAAATTCTAAGCTTTCCATATATTATGCATATACATTACTTCTCTTAATACCTAAAAAAAGAAATTTTCTTTTTGGGAAAATTATATTTTTTCCTCTTTTATTTGAATATAAATTCCTTTCATATTTTATCTTTAGACATTTCTTGTTTCTAGGGACAACAAGGGACTCTTGTTTACTCCAACTGAACAAAACTATTGTACTTCATAGGAAGAATTTTTCCTTTGGCATGTATGCCCAATTTGTCATTACTATGATGATAAAACCTACCACACATTAAAGAATACTTCATTCCGATAGAACATGAAAAATTTACTCAAAATCTCTAATGTTTAGAGA
Organism: Aelia acuminata; assembly: GCA_911387785.2. Classification (NCBI taxonomy): domain Eukaryota; kingdom Metazoa; phylum Arthropoda; class Insecta; order Hemiptera; family Pentatomidae; genus Aelia; species Aelia acuminata. The sequence goes on from OU426981.1 coordinate 35,195,287, forward strand.
GGTAATGTAATTGATATAAAGTGAAGTATAATGCAGTCACCTTTCTAATCCTAAAATACCTAATGTCAGTTTCATATAATTTATCATTTGCTGGTGAGATAATACAGACCTACTCACACACTTGCTTATTTCTTCTTCTTCTTCTTCTTTCTTGGCGCTACAACTCTTGTAGAGTCAAGGCCTCCTGTAACATGGTCCGCCAGCGCTCTCTGTCGGTAGCCGCCGCTCTCCAATCGCGGATCCCCATGATGGACCGGGCATCCGCTGTCACTCCATCCATCCATCGGAGCCTAGGTCTTCCAACTCTTCTGGTCCCATGAATCGTCTCTTCCAGGACTTTCTAGGAATCTGATCCTGGGACATTCTCATTACGTGGCCTGCCCATCGAAGCCGTCCCACTTTTATAATCCTTACAACATCTGGGCTCTTGTAGGGTCCGGTTAGCTCAGCATTCGTTCTTATCCTCCAGACTCCAACAGCACACACTGGGCCAAAGATTTTCCTCAGTATTTTCCTCTCAAACCTTAAGAGGAGAGCTTCCTGCGAGCTAGGTAAAGTCCAGCATTCGGAGGCATAGGTGAGAACTGGTCTTACCAAGGTCTTGTACAGTTGCACCTTTGTTTTCCGAGAAATAGCCCTGTTCTTAAAATGCTTTTGTAATCCGAAGTAGCATTTATTTGCGAACATAATTCTTCGATGGATCTCGGCTTTTATGTCGTTATCTGCGTTCACTTGCGATCCAAGATAGCAAAATTCTCTTACCCTTTCAAAAGAAAAGCTTCCAGCCACAAAATGCGATTGTTCATGCACATCTAGTCGTGGGCCTGTATGCATGTATTTGGTTTTGGATTCATTAACCTCTAAGCCCACTCTAGCTGCTGCCAACAGAAGACTACTAAACGTGTTGCTTAACTCTCTGGGGGTTCTTCCAATAATATCTATGTCATTGGCGAACGCCAAAATCATAGAAAATCTATTGAATAGGGTCCCTCCAACTTGGATTCCAGATTTTCGCACGGCGCTTTCGAGGGCCAAATTAAAGAGAAGGCATGCGAGGCAATCACCCTGCCTGAGTCCCTTGTGGGTTTCAAAGCTGTCAGTCAGGTCACCCTCAACACGCACTGTACATTGTACCTTCTTCATAGTTTCCCTAACCAGACGTATCAGCTTCGGCGGTATTCCCATTTCCAAGAGCTCCTGATATAGCTCATTTCTCTTTATGCTGTCATAGGCCATTCGAAAGTCTATGAACAAGAGGTGTGTGCCGATGTTATATTCCTTGCACCTTTCCAGAATGGTTCTGATCGTGAATATTTGATCTATTGTAGATCTGCCTCGCATAAAGCCTGTCTGGTACTTTCCTATGTTCTGCTCGGCAAAGGGAAGAAGCTTTTTATAAAGTATCCGAGAGAAGACCTTATAACCACATTGTAAAAGGGATATGCCACGGTAATTATGACAGTCAAGCACGTCTCCTTTCTTGTGAATCGGGCATATAACAGTTTTGTACCATTCCCAAGGAATTTCTTCCTTCTCCCATACATCCATAACTATATTATAGAGGCATTTTACTAATTCTTCTCCTCCATATTTGAATAACTCCGCAGGGAGTCCATTGGTCCAGGTGCTTTATTGTTTTTTAAATCTTCGACAGTTTCGTAGACGTCGTCCATATCAGGGGCTAAAATTCTCCAGCAGCCATCTCTATTTCCTCTCTTTCTTCTTCCACCGCGTCATTAAGGAGGTTGTCGAAGTAGTGTCGCCACTGCTCCAGTATCAGCATCTTATTAGTGACAAGATTACCTTCATTGTCTTTACAGGCGTTTATTTTAGGTTTGTAAATCTGTCGGCTACTATTGACTTCTTGGAAGAATTTTCTTACTTCATTATTGTTCCGGAGGTCTTCTATTTGCTGGAGGCGCTCCTGCTGCCATTCCCTCTTTTTCCTCTGGTGGGTGCGTTTTTCTTCCCTTCTTCTGGACCTGTATTCCTCAACGGATCTTCTAGTATGCCTTCGATGTAGCATTGTTTTATAAGCAAGGTTCTTCCACTTGGTTACTCTTTGGCATTCTTCATCAAACCTGGACACTTTCCTATTAGGTGTTTGGTATCTGAGCACACCAACTGCCACTTCTTCTGTGGCCTTTTTACACTTTTGCCATTCTTGATCCATATTATCAGCCTGGTCTAGGTCTTTAATTCTAGCATTCATCCTGTCAGTAAAGAGCTGCCTAACCTCAAGATCCTTCAGCTTTTCGGTGTTAATCTTTCGCAACTGTGTTCCTCTTTGGTTTCTGATGTTTGAAATCCTTGCCCTGAACCTGGCAATTGTAAGGTAGTGATCAGAGTCCATGTTGGCACCTCTGAAAACTCTCACATCCATCAAACCATTGATATGACGGCTGTTTATTAAAACGTGGTCAATTTGGTTACATGTAAATCCATCATTGGAGTGCCACGTCGCTAGATGAATTTAGGGAACATCGTGCTACCGACCACAAGTCCCTTCAAGGCAGCAAAATTTATCATTCTCATCCCGTTATCGTTTGTGAATTGATGGATGCTATGCGAACCAATTGTGGGCTTGTATACTTTTTCCCTTCCTACCTGCGCATTATAGTCTCCCAGGACAATCTTAACACGTTAGCTGCGAAGCAAATAAACTGGGATTTTCGTTAACTGCAACGAGGGGTCGAATGACCCCATGCTACCACACCGCTAAACTGCGGCAAGGGGCTGATTGACCCCTTGTCCCTTAGACATTAAAATTAACTCTCTGTAAACATTGATGAATGTTTTAAAGTGAAATCCATTTTTTTTTACAAATACCTGACGTACAAGAATTCGTAACAGAAGCAGGATTGAATTCTGAATATATTTTTTTATTACTTATTTTTTCCACAACATCTGTGTTATACTAACAGTAATTTTTTTCTTTCCTTTTACGTTCAATCATAAAATGTATGCTATATGGTTTTAATTTACTTAATTGTCAGCATATATAATTCATGAAAGGAAGAATTCAGATATCAACAATAAAACCAAACGTATGTTTTTATTATAAATAAATGAACATAGGTGTAACTTTTGGGTATTTAAAAAAATAAACCTAAATATTACAAATTAAATTATTAAAAAAAAAACACGTGAAAACTACATTTTATAATGTTTATCATTGAAGCACTGCAAGCAAAGAGACAGTTGTCGGCACAGTCGTCATAGTATGTTCGGACCTTCTTCACCGTTTTTTGGGCTTCTGCACTGCTCATAGCTGTTCTTAGCTTTTCAAAACAGCCCGAACATTTCTTCCTTATATGAATCATAACTATCTTCAAAACTTGAACTAGTTCCTTCATCTTTGCTTGAAGTTGAATTCCGCTGTGAAAGGGCTAAATCGGCAAGTTTCTTACCACGTGAATACATATCGAAATTATTTACTAAATCGAGACAAATAAACGAGAGCTCAGGTGTCAACAATACTAAGTAGAATCAGTCGAAGAACAAGAAAGGAAGGTGAATCTGTGATTCACCCTTAAATAAATGTGATTCACGGTAAATTACTGTCGCTTTCACCGCTTTCAAACATTAACGGAAATAGAAAAAATATTTTTTATTTACATATTCATTAATATTTGATATAATATGCTAAAACAATAGTAAGATGAAGTGTAATGAGCATTGAAAGACCAAGGGGTCATTTGACCCCTTGCCGCATTTATGAAAACATTTAAACTACAATGCGACAAGGGGTCAAGTGACCCCTTACATTTTTTTTCGATATATGAGTAGTATTATTAGTGCATTATAAAAAAATAAATAAAAAATCTCAAAAATATTAAAACAGGATGCGTGACAAGCATCGCAGTTAACTACAAATACACGTTTAATGGCTCGCAGTAAAGGAAGCCACCGCATGGGGTCAAATGACCCCTCGTCGCAGTTAACGTGTTAACATCAGCTTTGGGGCAAGAATCAAACCGTTGCTCTAGACTACTATAAAAGGCATCTTTCTCATTAACTCCAGATGGTTCCATCGGTGCATGGACACTAATCATGCTATAATTGTGGAATTAGCCTTTTATTCGGAGGTAACAGATCCTTGGGCTAATTGGTTCAAAGCCGATGACTAGTTCACTCATCCTCTTACTCAGAACGAATCCGGTTCCAAAAGTATGAATCTTTTCGTCGCAACTTGCTTATTTGGACTGAGGTTACCCCAAAACATGTATTTCCATTGAAATTTGGAAGTCTGAATTTTTCGGAAGAATCGCAATTCTTTCCCCTTACCATGTATTTTATAAATAGATAAATGAAAGTAAAAAATAAAAAAATAAAAATAAAAAATGAGATCATTAATTAGGTTAATTTCCATAGCTCTCACCTTTAGAACATGACATAAATGAAACTAATTCCATCTTATTGTATGGTGGTCCCATTTCCATAAGCACTTTCTTAAATGACAAAAATTGACTATTAGGATCATATATATTAAGTTGGTAGACCTGAAAAACATGATGTGAAGATTAGTTGTCCTTATTCCATAATAAGGAGGAGTGAAATTGCTGAATGAGTATGGGCAAATTGCCATAAGAAATCAAAGAAGCAGAAGTAAAACACGAAAAAATATTCCCAATTCTAGCAAGTGCATTTTCGACTTAAGAGAAAGCTGACATAAAGCTGTGATTATTCATATAAACTAGTATTTGTGATGAAGAAAATAATCATGAAAGGAATCATAGTATATAACGTTGATTATGTATAATTAGCATTCTAAATTTAATGTAAACAAAAAATAAATATTTTTAACCTCATCTGCTAGTATAAATAGATTTTCTTTATGTGCAAATCTAATGATTTCTTCAATGTTCTGTCGAGTCAGAACCTGGCCTGTTGGATTACCAGGGTTGATGACAACAATTGCTCTCGGATTACAGCTCTTTTTTGCCTCAGCAATAGATCTTTCCAGTTCAGCAGTGCTAAATGACCAATTGGATGATTCATCCAAGTAATAACCAATCTGGAAAAGGAAATAATTTTTAATTTATCAACAGGACCTAATAACTTCAATAGGATTTTTTCATAAAAAGTGACGACATGAAGAAATATAATCAAGCCATATTTCTAATACTGACATATTAGTTGGGCAAGCAGTTTTTTAGTAGACAATTTTTTTTTCTTTCCAAACCTATGTGAATTTATAGTGATACTTTTCATAAATATAACTAGGGTATTCTGAATCTTTTCAAAAGAATTTGTTAACAGTGAAGTATGTTAATATATTTTCAAAATGTTGTCCCCTCACTTTGAGGTCATTTGCAAGCAATAAACAAAAGAAAACATCAGAGATACAGCTTTGAAAAGAAAGAACATTGTGAAATTCCTTCAGAGAGCATAGCCAGTCAAGGAGTTGAAAGACAGCCGCAAGCAGATTGATTATCTTTAGTTAATTAGCCTCTTAATATGAATGCACCTAATAAGTAAGCCATGTACCTTTTTACCCCCTTCTATGGGAGGCTCAATGGCAATAAAACTTAAACCACAAAAGATATAATACACTAAAAAAAAAGAAGTAATGGTTGTTGAACGAATAGAAGAAAAGTGCAGCCGTTTAATTAAGAAGGCAAAAGAGAAAAACTATTTTAATTTACAAGGAAAGGCTTGGTATAAAAGAAGATAGGCTTTGGTATTTTAAATATTAAGTTTGAACACTAATAAACTTACACATAAATATTCACGTCAAAATATCAATATTTAGTTTACCAAGTGCATGTTGAACTTGCTAATGATTGCAGAAAACAATGGATACTGAGGAATAGGCACCATGACACCAGCATTTTTGCCATTTGTTTGACTTATCAGTAATTCCATTACAGCCTGAAAAAGTTAATAAGACATCATTTCAGTTATTATTATATTACTGATCAAGGTGGAAGAATTATATTTGGAGCTAATAATATATAACAAATAGGAGTAGAATAAATTAAGGTAGAAATGAAAAAGAACGGATGAAGAAAAAAAAAGAGGAAAAGAAATAAAACATGAGACAGTGGTCCTTGAGAAGAATGGAAAATTTAATTTTGCATGTCATATTTTTTTTTAGATAGATAAAAAACTAATGCTGAGATAAAATAAAATGCACTGTTAAATATTGTGGAATGAAAAATATTTTTTACTTCATTATTATTTTTTAATAATATAATAATATTATAATATAATTTTTAATATAATAATATCCTTATAATATTTAATCCTTTATCATTATTAAAACGTTGTGAGGGGCCTTAAATAGGGAAGGGGCCTTTTTTTGTTTTCCCATAAAGTACCTTTGTTTTTGTTATAAAACAAAATTCGATATAATCAAAAAACTAACAGTCTCTCGTATTGCCTAAAAATAAGAAATGGCTAAATATGAAATATGAAAAAAATCGAGTAAATATTGACAGGAGTAAAAAGAAGAATATTCCGGAAACTCATCAACAGCTGAGCCAACACATGCGCATTACGCCTTTAGGGCCTATTCACACTATCGGTTTCGCGCCCGCTCCGCTCCCGGTCCACTCTCGCTCTACCCCATTCACACTAGCGCTCCGCTCCCGCTCCATTCCAGGTCCGCTCTCCTAATGTCTTACCATATTCACACTATATAATTTTACACCGTTCACTTTTGAAAGGTTTAAGCTATTAAAGCCATTAATAATCGAAGTTGTCTGTATTCGGATTTTAATTAATGATTAACTTTCAGTTATTTAAGTATTCATTTATTCTTCAATTTTACGGCCAAAAAAAAAATCAATTTTTCGTTTGTAGAAATAGCTGGTAAGTGTACTTTTCTTGATGAAGAAGATAATATTATCAAAAAATATAATAAGAAGAATATATTGCAACACAATGATAATTATTAATAATAATTATAAATTAATTTAATTATTGGTGAAGAAATAATTTAAATTTTTTTCGGAATGTATTCGAATACGCTTGAAAATATCAAGTTGAAATCGGTAAATGCTGAAATGGAAATTTACCGATTGTGTTCTCTTCTTTTCCTGATTAATATTTTAATTATTTTTTGCTTTAATATATTTTTTTGTTAATGATCTGACATTTTTCATAATATACTGCATTTTTATTCGTTTCAAATTAAAAGTTATTTTATAATAGCAATGAGTAGGAGAGACTGTTGTACCTTGAACCACTTTCACAACTTATTTGTTTATAAAAAGGGCTATGGGATTTTTATAAATTTTACGCATTAAAACACAATTTTAAATATTTTTGTGTAAGTAAAAAAATATTTCAGGCTATAAAAAAACATTTCTATATTTTTAATTTTTTTTTTTCAAATTTGATGTTATTTGGTCCAAGGTACATGATGCTCGTGTACCTTGAGACAGCGTTTAAGAAGTAATAAATTGGACGAAAAAAATACTATTATTTTAACATTTTATTTTTAAGAGAAACAATGGTTACAGAATCATGAAAATTCTCTTAAAACAATTTATATCATGAGTTTAAGGTACAAAATAGTTAAGAACAAAAGTCGCAGATATAGTCGACTAAGGCTGGTGGGCTCTGGCTTGCGAATGGAAATCTGATCTGAATGTCTCTTTAAAAAGGCTCTCATCCATTCTTTACCAGCCATTTCGCCATTATTCCATGTACTGGGTAGCCTTTTTTGTTAGCTCTTGCAAATTTGTAAGCTAGAATTCTTACGCCCTTTTTAGTTAGTCCATATTGCATTTTGGCGACATTCTGAATGTATGTAACCAAACTCTTTTCTTCATGAATATTAAATACTTGCTTAACTGCGTAACTTACATTGTATTCAAATTTGTTGGACCCACTAACATTAAATTTTCTCAAATGCCTAGTGATGGTTGACTTGCTCACTTTGAATACTTTTTCGGCCTCTCTAAAAGTCATCTCTTTATCAGGATCATCACTTTTTATTGCTTCAATCGCATTTTGCAGTGCAACAGCATCTATTGGATCCCTCTTGATTCCAGTTTTACTTCGAGGCATGATGAAATCCCACCTAAAACAAAAAACACCAATAACTGCAACCTATTGTACCTTGATCCAGTGGTTCAAGGTACAAGATGCAGCTTGGTTTCAAGGTACACGAGGGTGCATGTTTATACTAAAATGGCTACCATAACCTAAAACCTACGTGAAAAGTGAAGATTAGATGTTTAATACACTCACCGAAAGAGAGGTAATAGATGTCTCGCCAATCAGTTGAGTAACATTAGTCTTTAAAAGTCCACTTGCAATCAACTAACACTGCAAATATTTACTTTTGCTTGCGCAAATCACAAAATATTCGCCGTTCACATGTAAGTCAGAATAACAACCTACAACTCACTTTGGCGCTCGGACAGGCAATCATAATTGACATAGTTTCGAGATTCCTCACTAGTTAACAGCACTAGCCAAGCAGAGAATATGGCGCAAGGTACACCATGGTCAAGGTACAACAGTCTCCCCTATGTAGTCAATAAATAAATCGGTGGCCATTTTTTACGAGTACATTAATTCATAGCAAAATATATTTCAAACATAACATGAATTTTTCATGTCGAAAAACCACGCGTATTGTTGGTGATTTTGTTTTTATCATTTCAAGCGTATTCGAATACATTCGGAAAAAAATTTAAATTATTTCTTCACCATTAATTCAATTAATTTATAATTATATATATATATATATATATATATATATATATTTTTTTTTAAAGTTGAACTTTTTTGGCCGTAAAATTGATGAATAAATAAATACTTTAATAACTGAAAGTTAATTATTAATTAAAATCCAAATACAGACGGCTTCGATTATTAATGGCTTCAATCGTGAACGGTGTAAAATTATATAATGTGAATATGAAAAGACTTTAGGAGAGTGGAGCGGGAGTGGAGCGGGAGTGGAGCGAGAGTGGAGCGGGAGCGGAGCGAGGCCGGACCTGTGCCAATATTGTGATTAACCTCTCTCTATTCCTCTTTAGAATATTTTGCCAGTGGGACCAGACCTGGAGCGGAGCGGGAGCGGAGCGCTAGTGTGAATGGGGTAGAGCGAGAGCGGACCGGGAGTGGAGCGAGACCGGAGCGGTACCGATAGTGGAATTCTCTGTCTATTTCTCTTTAGAATATTTGAGCGGACCGGGAGTGGAGCGGGAGCGGAGCGATAGTGTGAATCCGCCCTTAATGACAGACTGTTTTTTTTTTCTTTTTTTTTCATAATTAAAGGTGTTCTATTCTATTAGTTTCCTTGGCATATTACTAAATAAGGTTTTTATCAACTAAATAGAGAATCATATCAAAAACATGTATAGTACTTTAGAGAGCAAATACAAAAATTAATAAGTAAACAAATGTGGAAAAATGTGTGAATTTAAGGAACGGCGTTTAGATATTTATCGAAACCCGTTAATTTCTAATCTAAGTAATTCGGCTAAGTGAAAGTTGTGTGTTCCGCGCATCGCACCAGATTTTTTTCTGTTGTTGTGGACCTCAACTGCACTGGCCTATGCATCAAGCAACACAAATACTCCTATACCATTGATGTTAAACACTAATTATGAAAATTTATATTATATTAACATTGAGATTATACAATAGGTGATGCCACATTTGAATGAAAATATGCTTGGTAGAACCAGGCAAACCTACTGAAATGAAAACAGTTGTATTATCATGATGGGAATGAAATCAATTAATTATCCCTTAATTAATTATCTTAAGTACTTAAAAGATATTACTTGGTAACAAGGTAATAAAAGGTAAGTACATGACTCACTATTTTTACTTTCACTTACCTATATATGAAATATATAGTAAGTGGAAGTATTGCGATCGTGAAAAATTTCGACTTCCGGTTTTTAACGGAAATACACGTTTTGGGACCCCCTGAGTCGAAATGACCAAGTCCCGCGAAATGGTCTGTGTGTGTGTGTGTGTGTGTGTGTCTGTGTGTGTGTGTGTGAACAGACTAGCTCAAAAACTATAAACCGTGGGAACCTGAAATTGGGTATTTAGTGTAGGTATATGCCCGCGATGTGACAGCAAAAATTTCATCAAAATTGCTCTAAGGGAGGGGGTACTTTATTTAATAACTTTTTACGTTTTTTTCGATTTTCTCAAAAACGGCTCTAACGATTTTGATTAAACTGAGTATTTGATCGATTTATATGCCCGAAATATGACTGTAAAAATTTCATAAAAATTAATTAACCGGAGGGGGGACTTTACTTAATAAATTTTGTATCATTTTCACGTTTTTTTTTTATTTACTCAAAAACGGTTTTAACGATTTTGATCAAACTTGGTATTTGATGTATTTATATGCCCGAGATATGACTGTAAAAATTTCATCAAAATTGATCTACGGGAGGGGGGACTTTACTTAATAAATTTTGTATCATTTTCATGGGTTTTTTTATTTACTCAAAAACGGTTTTAACGATTTTGATCAAACTTGGTATTTGATGTATTTATATGCCCGAGATATGACTGTAAAAATTTCATCAAAATTGATCTACGGGAGCGGGGACTTTACTTAATAAATTTTGTATCGTTTTCACGGGGTTTTTTATTTACTCAAAAACGGCTTTAACGATTAACAAAAATAAGATATGAATGTAGAAAAATGTGTGACTTTGGGAAATGATAATTAGCCAAACACGTCAATTTCTAAACTAAGTAAGTTGGTAAGTGAAAGTTGTGTGTTGCGCGCACGCACCAGATTTTTATAAATATGCATTTATCTATCTATCCATAGACAATAAATAAATCCAGAGTCAAGAGAGAACAAATAAAATAAAATAATTTACAACATTGGCTTCTTTTATTTAAGATAATCTATCTCAATTAATGCACCCTTCTTAAAGAGCATCAGGTATTTATTACAATGCTGAGGAGAGGGGGGGGGGAGTAGGATAAGAATCTATTTTATCTTATATTATTATATAGTAATAAAAATATATAGTATCATGATTGAGTTCAGTTATACATAGTTATTAAAATTCTGGCAATAATTCTAAAAAAAAATTGTAATTATATTTTAACCTTGATAAGATCCATGGCGCCATCTCCAAGTAAGATGTTCTGCCAATCTGCAGGAATGCCATCTCGGTTTTGTATGTATTCTGCACAATGCTTCCTAATGATTTCATTACCACCAGAATCAGTGTATGTACCTAAAATTATTTAAGGCTGAAATGATTGCTTTAAATGTAAACAAATGATTTTTCTTTATTAATTCTTCATATGCATTTGATTTTTAATATAAATTTTACAGATAATAAAATAACAAATTTTCCCACCAATAGATCCTCTAAATCCTTTGAGAATGGCTTTGGCTCTCTCCTTAGCATCTTCGGGAAACTTAGGATCAGTTAGAAAATCAGGATATATTAGTAGAGCCAAAACTTGACGAATAAAAGTTATAGGAACTTGACCACCAACTGCTTGACAGTCGCCATGATTAGCTAGAATGACCTTTTTAAATGGTTTCTTCTCGCCCTGTCAAAAGAAATACGATTACTGTATTTATTTTTTCTACATTAAACAATAGATGAGATTGAAAGAACAGAAAAATAAATAGGATATATTATTATTTAAGAAAAAAAAATAGTATTACATAATTACTTAGTTGCTTGGTCAACAGTGAAGATTTGTAAATGATATAAAATATTTTTAATTTTAACAAAAAGGTGTGTTTTGTCTCAGTTTGTCTCTAGGCTATCGAGTAGCTCTGAGGCGTCTACTAGACAGATTTTAATTTGTACATTAGGAGTGGCTGGTAGTACACTGCATAGGGGGATTCAGGGGGAAGGCTGGGGGGGGGGGTTCAGCCCCCCTTTACAACCAGTTGGATCCGCCCTTGGTACACTGTGGGCAATCATAGGGCGAGGGCTACCCCCTTTCTTTCAGCTAAGACTTGAGAAAGTTTCACCTTTTCAAGTTTGGAAGAACTATTAAATGATTAAATTAATGTTTATACAGAAAGGTGACTAAAGACTAAGCACAACTTTTTGCTATCTTTGGATTTAAAAACAAACTCTGTAAGGTTCTCCTGATGCCAAGGTGTCGGAAAATTATGGTTAAGTGTTTCAAATATGACAGTAACAGTTTTTTTAAAGTTGCATAGTGAATTCTGTAAAAACTGGGGCGGTTTTACCGTGGATCTTTTGCAGAATCTGGGCACCAGTGATTTTTTAACTGGGCACTTTACTGGTTACTGCTTAAAATTAATCTGGGCTAAGATTGCTTAATAAGTGATTAACCTGTTTCCAACTAATTTTAACAATGAGAGAAAAAAATCAGGTGCGACGCAACACGCGTACGAACTTACTTAGATTAGAAATTGACGTGTTTCGATAATATGTAAACGCCATTCCTCAACTTTACATTTTTTTCAAAGTGAAAGTTTGGCTGTCACTTAGCGGGCATATAAGTACATCAAATACCCAGTTTGATCAAAATCGTAACAGCCGTTTTTGAGAATATCGAGGAAAAAAATTTATTAAATAAAGTACCTCCTCCGTACCCGGTACCCACGCTCTAGATGCGGTATACTTATCAGTGTAAAGCCCATGATCTAAGAATTACCTGCATACAGACGTTGGCAGATCCAGGCTGTGGGGGCTGCAGCCCCTCCCTTTGGACAATTTTTCGTTATTTAAAGATAGAATTTGACTTTCCTTAATGTAAGAAAGCAAGTTAAAGAACAAATAATGTGCAGAACAAGTAGAATGTTAGTTATGGAAAGGGACATAAAGGTAAAAAAGCCGATTAGCAGATCCAAATGAAGGGCTGTGGGGCTGCAGCCCCCCCCTTTAGGACTGCAGCCCCCCCATTAGGACTGCAGCCCCCCCTTTACGATCGGCTGGATCCGCCCATGGATACAGAGGAGTGCTGTCTCCAAACGGTGTGCCAACAGATGTGAAGGCGGCAGAAAATACTGTCAAAAAGCTCTTGAGAAGTCTATTAGAACTAAAATTAATATTTTGACTTCCCGACTGAAGATTTATTATCCTTTAGTAAAATTGTAATAATTTTCACCCAGTAATATAGGTGTTGACCGCACTACGGTTTTACGCCTCTAAATAAAACCAACCAACCCCTCCGTTTGACCAATTTTGATGAAATTTTTGCTGTCAGATCCCGGGCATATAAATACACCAACTACCCGATTTCAGGTTCGTACGGTTTATAGTTTTTGAGCTAGTCTGTTCATACACACACACGTGTATTTCCTTTCAAACCGGAAGCCGAAATTTTTCACGATCGCAATACTTTCCCTTACTATATATTTCATATATAAGTGAAAGTAAAAAAATAAGAGATTGGAACTTGAGCTGGGATTTTTAAATATTTGTTGTAATTCCTTGAATAAACTTATCAAGTTAAATTTAAATGCAATAAATATGCATTAATTAAAATAAAAGAAATTCTAATACTGGTTGACCTTGACGATGTTCATATATTCAAGTTTTTTTATTAAGTGAATCCATCATGTACCGCTTTAAAATTTGGCACATCTTGTACCACCATATGTTATATTAACATAAGTTTTTAAATAGAAAAAAACGGCCTCAAATAGTCTCAAAATTACCTATATATATTTTCACATATATATACAAGCCAAATTTTCGCCCCTTCGGGCATCATCAGGGCTGTAACATTATGTATGAAGGTACAATTATAATTATTCTAAATTTGTTTTAATAAGTATTAATAAAGTAAAATAAATGTTGGGGGACTCACCATCAGATTGAATATATATATATATAATATTTCACATATAAATGAAAAGATAAAATTCTTATAAAAACAACTATCCTGAAACAATCTGTGTAAGAACACTTCATCAACTGGGGTTGCCTTAGTCTAACATTTAGTATCAGTACTCCCAACATTATATAAATTAAATACAAGGGTTACATGAATTTTACCAACCATAACAAAGAAATTAAAAATCTTTTTAAGACAATATCAGAACAACAAAACTGTAAAAATTAGATATATAAATAAATAACTATTCAAAATACAATTATAAGTAAAAAGTCATATCACATAAAAACCATTAAATTTTACAATTTTTTTATTTTTTATTTAACAAAATATTAAAAACAGTAATGTCCAAAAAAACAACATAAATATAAATATATAACCAGAATATCTATCTAAAAAATATATATAGAGAATCACGATGTTTCAGAGTCAGGTTCCTCACATTATTTATTCAAAATTGCAATAGTTTCCGAGAAAAAATTATTTAAATATATAATAAATAATTATATATAAATAATGTGAGGAACCTGACTCTGAAACATCGTGATTCTCTATATATATTTTTTAGATAGATATTCTGGTTATATATTTATATTTATGTTGTTTTTTTGGACATTACTGTTTTTAATATTTTGTTAAATAAAAAATAAAAAAATTGTAAAATTTAATGGTTTTTATGTGATATGACTTTTTACTTATAATTGTATTTTGAATAGTTATTTATTTATATATCTAATTTTTACAGTTTTGTTGTTCTGATATTGTCTTAAAAAGATTTTTAATTTCTTTGTTATGGTTGGTAAAATTCATGTAACCCTTGTATTTAATTTATATAATGTTGGGAGTACTGATACTAAATGTTAGACTAAGGCAACCCCAGTTGATGAAGTGTTCTTACACAGATTGTTTCAGGATAGTTGTTTTTATAAGAATTTTATCTTTTCATTTATATGTGAAATATTATATATATATATATTCAATCTGATGGTGAGTCCCCCAACATTTATTTTACTTTATTAATACTTATTAAAACAAATTTAGAATAATTATAATTGTACCTTCATACATAATGTTACAGCCCTGATGATGCCCGAAGGGGCGAAAATTTGGCTTGTATATATATGTGAAAATATATATAGGTAATTTTGAGACTATTTGAGGCCGTTTTTTTCTATATTAGTGGTTAGTCTCCTTCCTGCTATTGGAAAATCTTAATATAAGTTTTTAATAAAAATCAAAAAGGGTCATCAAAATAGGTCAAACGGAGGGGGCACTTTATTTCATAACTTTTTTTTCCAGTTTTTAACTTTTCTTTCATCAAATTCGTCATGTTTAATGAAAATTAGGTGTTCTTTAATATCAGGTAAGCTGTATCATTATTAAAATGTTCTGAGGGGGCTTAAATGGGGAAGGGGCCTTTTTTTGTTTTCCCATAAAGTACCTTTGTTTTAATTATAAAAAAAAATATTATATTTTGTTATAAAACTAAATTCGATACAATCGAAAAACTAACAGTCTCTCGTTATGCCTAAAAATAAGAAATGGCTAAATACGAAATATGAAAAAATCAAGTAAACTTATAGAGGGATCATTCCATATTAAGTGGTCCAAAGTGGTTGCTCGATCATTTTAGAAAAAAATTATAATTTTACCACCGATTACGTATGGGATCAGTAGTTCAAATCAATTTTTTAGGATCAACCGTTTCAAAATGGCAGCCATTTTTGTTTCACCTTTCAGGCCGATTTTTGAGTTTTTAAGCTCTCACAGAAAACTCATTTTCTCGAGACTGGTAAGTCATAGACTAATAATTCAAACACAATTGTTTTCCTTAAAGTCTGTTCTATATTTCGTGTTCTCTTTATTATTTGAATATTTTGAAATCCAATACTTGAAAATGGCTATTGAAAACAACTGCTTTAAATTCTCAAAACACCGTTTTTGAGGGTAAGTTTGGTTATAAGGGCATGTACGCCAAAGCTGATTTTTGGCATGATAATAAACCTAACTAAGTAGCTTTCATTAAAAGTACTCTTAACCCGTATATTCTTTACCTAATTTTTTTATGAATTTTTAAAGTTCACATTTTTTAGTTTTTTGTTAACTTTAGACTCTGATATCTCCGGTGGGCCAGTTAATAAAGATCTCATTTTTTTACATGTTAAGCTTACATGCAACATAAACCTACTGTAAGAAATTTCAACCTGTATATTTGAGTACATTGGTAGCTACGAATTTTTGAAAATGGTCATTTTTCCGCTTATTTAACAATGAAGAAAAATTCATTGTCTCAAGACTTGTAAGTCACAGACTAATAATTCAATCACGGTTGTTTTCCTTAAAGTCTGTTCTATATTTCGTGTTCTCTTTATTATTTGAATATTTTGAAGAGAACACGAAATATAGAACAGACTTTAAGGAAAACAATCGTGTTTGAATTATTAGTCTGTGACTTACCAGTGTTGAGACAATGAATTTTTCTTCATTGTTAAATAAGCGGAAAAATGACCATTTTCAAAAATTCGTAGCTACCAATGTACTCAAATATACAGGTTGAAATTTCTTACAGTAGGTTTATGTTGCATGTAAGCATAACATGTAAAAAAATGAGATTTTTATTAACTGGCCCAGCGGAGATATTAGAGCCTAAAGTTAATAAAAAATTAAAAAATGTGAACTTTAAAAATTTATAAAAAAACTAGCTAGGGTGCCCGGCTTCGCTCCGGTAGTTGTGTGGCAGTTTTAATAACAGAAAAACTTTAAAATTAAAGGAAATATAGAACAAAATTAGCACTTTCTTGAAAATTTTAACATTATATCAATATTAAGATTCGAGATCTGCAGTGTCCGCCCAAATAAGGAACCCTATATACTTTATAGGGTGTTGAAAATGGTGGATGAACAATTCAGTTTGCTGCAACTTTGTCGAGTCATGCATCATTTTTGATGGTTTCTGTGATTATGAATCCTATAAGCCCATTCCAAGCAGTCAGCAGATAATAAGTTATTAGATTATTAGTTAAAAAAACTACATTTGGAGTACAACTTAAGCGCCGACTACTGTGATGGTCCCATTAGATCCAGAAGTTTAGAAAATACCGAAGATTCATAGAAGCTTTTTTTGTAAGACCTTTTTTTCCAGTTCAACCTCCCTTAATATATCCCGCCCCCTCCACCCTAATTTGGCCGAACTCTGCACTTCTGCAATCTTACTACTGTTACTAAGTGAAAACCAAACTATCATGATGGCACAATTTTTTCATCATATTTCTTTTTATCCTGAACTATGAGCGGTGATAAAAGCTTATTGAAAAAATTGTTTTATTGGAGTCAATTCATCGTTTTTTCAATGCTGGAATGCTCATCATACATAGTAATAAAACCATTTTTCATAACTACATACAATAAGAACACTTCAAACTTGTTATTTTTGGTTTATAATCAGTCTATTCAGCTCTTCTTTTTTGTTTTATGTCTGTTTCTATTCGCTCACTCATATTGCATTAAATTTACCTTAGTATATGTTAGATATTGATTAAATTTAATGTGTTTATCAATTAATCTTCTTATGAGAAAATTAATTTTGTAAGGTATCCAGTCGGTTTTCCAATTGATTGCAGATATGTAAAATCATTAATTTATTTTAAAAGAAAAGGTGAAACTAATTATTTTCGCTTGATTTTTAAGTAATTTAAAAAGAACAGCTGACACAATATATAACCTTTACAAATATAACGGAATGAATGAACAATAAACATTGAGTGAAACACACCCTAGGGCTTCCTGGTGGTCTGCAGCTCGAACTAAATTTTTCATTCATAAACTCGTATGTTATTCTCAGGTAGGCTAATTACATGTTGCGAGAGGCTTAAAATTCCAGTCATTTTCTCTTCAATTTCACAGCCTTAAGAGAAAAACGGAAACCTCCTTCTCCGTTTGGGGACATACAGTTACACGCTGACATAAATCTCTTAATCGTATGTGGAGTCGTTTCTGAGCCTTTTCCCTGCGCACATTGTACACTTTGCTTTATAATATATATTGATGATTAGGCAAAGAATATACGGGTTAAGAGTACTTTTAATGAAAGCTACTTAGTTAGGTTTATTATCATGCCAAAAATCAGCTTTGGCGTACATGCCCTTATAACCAAAACTTACCCTCAAAAACGGTGTTTTGAGAATTTAAAGCAGTTGTTTTCAATAGCCATTTCAAGTATTGGATTTCAAAATATTCAAATAATAAAGAGAACACGAAATATAGAACAGACTTTAAGGAAAACAATTGTGTTTGAATTATTAGTCTATGACTTACCAGTCTTGAGAAAATGAGTTTTCTGTGAGAGCTTAAAAACTCAAAAATCGGCCTGAAAGGTGAAACAAAAATGGCTGCCATTTTGAAACGGTTGATTCTAAAAAATTGATTTGAACTACTGATTCCATACGTAATTGGTGGTAAAATTATAATTTTTTTCTAAAATGATCGAGCAACCACTTTGGACCACTTGATATGGAATGACCCAGAGGTGAAAAAAAAGAAAAACATCCGTCAACTCATAAAACACGTTGAGCCCACGCATGGAGAGTACGCCTTTAATGACAGAC
Organism: Aelia acuminata; assembly: GCA_911387785.2. Classification (NCBI taxonomy): domain Eukaryota; kingdom Metazoa; phylum Arthropoda; class Insecta; order Hemiptera; family Pentatomidae; genus Aelia; species Aelia acuminata. Next base: position 35,213,679 of record OU426981.1, read on the forward strand.
CATTGTTTATAATTAAAGCCGTTCTGTTCATTTAATGGAAATTATTTGTTTCATACTTTTGAACTTTTGAACAACTACATAGAGAGTTATAGAATCAGACGACTTGGTGTATTATGCTTACATTACCGAATTATCACAAGTAAAAACTTTTATTTAATAATAAAAAAAAGTTATTGTTTTTTTTATAGAGCAAATAAAAACAAAAATAAGAAATGAAACATATCAATTTCTAATCTTAGGTAAGTGAAAGTTGTGTGTTGCGGGAACGCACCAGATTTTTAATTTTATAAAAGAAATTTTTCGACAAATGTCGGAACGGAGTAATGGTAAAGCATTGAACTGCTATTGTCAAGATTCCGAGTTCGAATCTGGCATGATATCTTTAATATTCTGTCAAAGATATCCTGTGGCAAACCCAGCCATGATGAAGTTGATACTCAAATCACGGTAAAATCATCCTTACCGCTGAACAACAACCAGTACTTCCTTACACACTATTGCAACTAAGACTATTCATGGATTGTACTAATTATTAGTATATTTATTAGTACTACTAGGTAAGGTACTTGGCCTGTATCTAAGTACTGTAATTATAATTGTAAAGGTTTGGACAAATATAATTTGTTTCCGAAATTTGGTATTACTTTTTACTTTAATGCGTGGAAAGTAAACACATGTAATTACAATCCTAAAACTTACCACAACCTAAGACTTTTAGCTCGAATTTTTTTTCAGAAATGGTTGATTAGATGAGGAATTTTTTTCAAAAATATTAATTACATAGATGAAAATATTGAATATTGATATTTCAATTCCGATATATTGATTGTATCGATAGATATAGACTAATACTCCTATCAATGATAATATCGATGTTGGGCTTAGTAGGGAAAGTTCCTAAACCTAAGGCGAGAAAAAGGAGACGAAAATGGTATATCGCAGCTGATGTGGCAACTCCAAGCGATAACGTATTATTATAATGAAGCTATTCCACGCTCAAAGGTGATAACCTAAATTTCATTAATTCTAGTCCCGAGTTCGGGGGCTTTTTCAATTGGCATTAATCCTTCGCTCTCCCTCCTGGAAGAAACCCATGGCGCCAAGAAATGGCGAGGAAGAGAACCTATTAGAAATTAGCTTTATAAAGTCCTGATTTCAAGTTCGAATTTGTAGATATTTTTAGAAAAATTAAAATGTATCTAGAATCAGAATGGATGAACTGAAATGTTTATATTTCCTCGCGTGGCGGACAGTTTTGTTTCTGATAAATCAGTTGCGGCTTGGTGAAATTTCTCCACTGCATTTATTTTCCAATATAACAGCTCTTCAAGAAGACAAAGAACAAATCTATAATATAAGAAATTTGATGAATATTATCGTGCATCTTGTCTGTCGCTTGTGTGCTAATGTATAATTGAATTTCATTTAAATATAAATACAGCTCGGAACTGTGAATATTCTGAATACTACAAAAAAGTCCATAAAGTCCCATGATGTTATGCAATTGCAGTGAGAATGTCCAGGTAAAAGATACCGTTGCTATGTTACTTTTAAAAAGTTTAAACCAAAAGATATTTGATAAAATAAAGTTGTTTATATCTTCTCAAGAAAGTAGCCACAAAACGAAAATAATGATGACAAAGGCTGACTTCAGAGAAAGATATAGTCGCTCGGTGAATGATATCGACTCTTCGAGAAGGAATCTCGATGACAATCAGGGGGAAGTTTTGCCAAATTACAAGTGTTCATAACAAAATCTCGGATGATCCACATCTATATTTATTTTCAATGTTTACTCTTCAATGTCTTTCCTTAACTTCCTCCAGCGAATAGTTTTGAATATTCTAAAGCCCAAATTATAATTACCTCTTCAAGCTCCTTTTCGATTTCTATTGCCCTGGTAAGCAGAGGCCCTCGAACCGCATATTCCATTTCCTTTAAGTAGGGATTCATATTGCCTAGGGTGAGACATTTCGAATGCGACATTGAAGACTGCTTCTGGTGACTGGCGATGGATCACTGAGAACTCTTGCCCCTTGAAGTTAATTAAAAGCAAGGTCATGTAGCACCTCCCACAACCCTCCCATTTCATCAATCCAACCTTCTCGATTAGTACGAGGTACTTTTAGGCCACTTAAAAGCTATTCGGTGGAGTCAAATTTCCGATTCTAAAATATTCCTTTAGGCTAAGTCACAGCAGCGTATGAAAAAACTTAAACAAATGCTGCATTTTTGGCACCTACGTCAGCCGTTGATATTATCAAAATCTTTGGTTGATAACAATAATTTATCTAAAGCTCGCCTATTTATCTTATTTGTCGAGACCAAACAAAACTACTTCAAGCGGTTTTTTTAGAGTTATATATTATATTCCCTATGACATATTTTTTACTTTCACTTACCTGACTATTCACTACTTTTACCATGAAATATATAGTAAGGGAAAGTATTGCGATCGTGAAAATTTTCGACTTCCTGTTTTCAACGGAAATACACGTTTTGGGGTTCTCTGAGTCCAAATAACCAAGCCCCGCGAAATGGTCTGTGTGTGTGAACAGACTACCTCAAAAACTATAAAACGTACGAACCTGAAATTGGGTATTTGGTATATGTATATGCCCGCGATGTGACAGCAAAAGTTTCATCAAAATTGGTCAAACGGAAGGGGTACTTTATTTCATAACTCTCTACGTTTTTTCCCCCCCGATTTTCTCAAAAACGGCTCTATAGATTTTGATAGAACTGGGTATTTGATGTATGTATATGCCCGCGATATGACAGCAAAAATTTAATCAAAATTGATTAACCGTAGGGGGCACGCCTAAAAATAAGAAATGGCTAAATATGAAATATGAAAAAAAAATCAAGCAAACATATACAGAGGAAAAAAAGAAAAATATTCCGTCAACTCATAAAACACGATGAGCACATGCATCCGCAGTACGCCTTTAATGACATACGATTGTTTATAATTAAAGATTTTCTGTTCATTTATTGAAAATTATTTTTTTCATGATAACTTTATGAAGTTATCAACGACTACATAGTGAATTATAAAATCAGACGACTTTGAGTATTATGCTTGCATTGCCAAAGTCTCACAAATAAAAACTTTTATTTAATAATAATAGAAAAAAATAGTGGACTTTAAAGAGCAAATACAAACAAAAAAAATCTTGTGCGATGCGCGCAACACACAACTTTCACTTACCAACTTACATTAGAAATTGACATGTTTTTTAATTTGCCATTTCTATAAATAATATTTAAAAAATCTGGTGCGTGCGCGCAACACACAACTTTCACTTACCAACTTACTTAGATTAGAACTTAATGCGTTTTGTTAATTCCCACTTCTCAAATGAACAGAACATCTATAGGTAATAATAACGCATTGGTTTGTCATTAAAGGCGTACGGTGGATGCGTGAGCTCAAGGTGTTTTATGAGTTGACGGATTATTTTTCTTTTTTTCTCCTGTATATTTTTACTTGATTTTCTTCATATATCATATTTAGCCATTTCTTATTTTTAGGTGTGATGACAGACAGTTAATTTCTCAATATAAACTAAAACAAAGGTACTTTATAGGAAAACAAAAAAGGCCCCTTCCCCATTTAAGCCCTCTCAGAACATTTTAATAATGATAAAGCTTACCTGGTAATAAATAACAACTAATTTTCATTAAACATAACGAATTTGATAAAAATCGTTAAAGCCGTTTTTGAGATCATCGATCAAAAAGGTAAAAATTGAAAAAAAATTATGAAATAAAGTGCCCCCTCCGTTTGACCAATTTTGATGAATGTTGACTATCACATCTTTGGCATATATATACATCAAATGCCAAGTTTGATCAAAATCGTTAAAACCGTTTTTGAGTAAATAAAAAAAAACACGTGAAAATGATACAAAATTTATTAAGTAAAGTCCCCCCTCCGGTAGATCAATTTTGATGAAATTTCTACAGTCATATCTCTGGCATATAAATACATTAAATACCAAGTTTGATCAAAATCGTTAAAACCGTTTTTGAGTAAATAAAAAAAACACGTGAAAATGGTACAAAATTTAATAAGTAAAGTCCCCCCTCCGGTTGATCGATTTTGATGAAATTTTTTACAGTCATATCTGGGGCATATAAATAGATCAAATACTAAGTTTAATCAAAATCGTTAGAGCCGTTTTTGAGAAAATCGAAAAAAACTTAAAAAGTTATTAAATAAAGTACCCCCTCCCTTTGAGCAAATTCGATGAAATTTTTGCTGTCACATCGCGGGCATATACATACTCTAAATACCCAATTTCAGGTTCGCACGGTTTATAGTTTTTGAGCTAGTCTGTTCACACACACACAGACACACACACACACAGACCATTTCGCGGGACTTGGTCATTTCGACTCAGGGGACCCCAAAACGTGTATTTCCGTTGAAAACCGGAAGTCGAAATTTTTCGCAATACTTCCACTTACTATATATTTCATATATAGGTAAGTGAAAGTAAAAATGACTTGATTTTGATTAAAAATGATTAATTTAATCAAAATCATTAAAGCCGTTTTTGAGATATTCCAAAAAAATGTAATCATTGGAAAAATAGTTATGAAATAAAGAGCCCCTTGCATTTGCCCAATTTTGATGAAATTTTGTCTGTCACATTGTGAGCATATACATACACCCAATATCCAGTCTTATCAAAATCATTACAGCCGATGTTGAGTAAGTAAAAAAAAACCTAAACATTAGATAAAATTCTGTGGGTAAAGTACCCCCTCCGTTTCACCAATTTTGATGAAATTTCGGCTGTCGCATCGCGGGCATATACATACATCAAATACCCAGTTTGATCAAAATCGTGAAAGCCGTTTTTGAGTAAATCGAAAAAAACGTAAAAATTAGATAAAATTCTTTAAGTAAAGTACCCCCTCCGATTCACCAATTTTGATGAAATTTTTGCTGTCACATCGCGGGTATATCCATACACCAAATACCCAATTTCAGGTTCGTACGGTTTATAGTTTTTGAGCTAGTCTGTTCACATACACACACACAGACCATTTCGCGGTACTTAGTTAATTGGACTCAGGGGACCCCAAAACGTGTATTTCCGTTGAAAACCGGAAGTCGAAATTTTTCACGATCGCAATACTTTCCTTACTAATATATATATTTCATATATAAGTAAGTGAAAGTAATAAGTAAATGAATGTGGAAAAATGTGTGACTTCTAATCAAAGTAAGTTGGTTAGTGAAAGTTGTGAGTTCGCACCAGATTTTTTAATGAAGCATCAAGAATGGTTTACTGCAACGTGTTTGCTTTAGCTCATGCACATATTTCAATATAGGGCCATGCATTGATATCTATATCTATCTCTATCTTTACAAAAAGACATTTACCGAGTATGGTCACAGTCAATCACTTAAGAGATTAAAATTCCCTAAATTATCACGCAATTGGCAAATTACACAAATTAAAGATGATAATGAGAAAGAGATTAATTCACAGGCACTATCATTATTAAAAGTATACATGAAATGTAAATATCCATTCCGAATTTTTGAAATGATTCGTTAGGTGTAAGGAAACAAGGTGAGCAAGATAATTGTATATCTGAGGCGGGAATATACACGAGGGTAAATCCATTTTTAATTTAATATGAGAATTAAAATGCGACCTATATTTTTATAATTATAATTATTTTAATATAATAAACTTTACATCGAAATAGAAGACTGATTTAAAAAAAAAAAAAAAAGGATTCTTCAGATGTCAATTAAAGTTTGATATCCGTTTCCTGCATTTTCCGATTTTTAAAATGTTTTAGAAATCATTACCATCGCTGTCAATAAGCGGTCTTGCACAGAGACAGTAGAAGGAAATTAGAAGATATTTCGTGGGAACGCTTCGAACTTTGTTAGTTAGGCCAGTCTTACATTGGACCAGCTCTATATTAGATATTTTAATAAACATAATTAGATAAATTACATTCCTAATTTAAACGCATCTATTCTTTACTTCAACCCTCACCTATGCTAGATCTGGGCTGCCCATGACGCACTTAAATTAAGTGGAATTTAAGTAGGTTAGAGTGCAAATGCTTCGCACGGGTCAGCTAGTACTACTTAAAATTGTCATTAAACATCATGATGTCATAAAAATGGAATGATCTTATGAAAAATTTCATTGGAAAAAGTTGTTACTTAACTTCTATTGTTTAAAGTTTCAACAAATCCTTCTGATATTCTCAACGTCATTATTGTTATTTGCTATCAAGGTCCTTTGAGTCATAACGTGTATTTTTTATTTCTTTTAGAAATGCATAAATAGTTTGGAAATTATTTTCCACACTTATGGAAGGACAATTGGTTATATAAAATTCAATGTGATTATCAATTTAACAATAGAAAGTTTTTCACATTTCAGTTATTATTTACTATAGAAGCCATATTTAATCAGAAGGTGGCGATCAGAGTGGGCAAACGCGTCAGAAAATACGCGTTGCCCATGGCAACGTATGATTGAGAACCGAAAGATAGCAAGTTCAAAACCCGGAGCCAGGGGAAATTTAATAATTCTCGGCATAAATCCCCCACCCTCTCCCCTGGCCCGGGAAACCCCGTATAGCCTAACAGGCGAGGAAGGGGAGGACCAATAAAAAAAAATATTTAATCAGAATTTCGCAAACATTAATCTCTGAAAACTTATCTTTCTATAGAGGTACGAGGGGAGGTCAAAAAGTTCTCCGCCTGACATGGTAGGGAATGAAATAAAAACACAAATCATATTACTTTTCAATGTAATGTTTCTCGATACTTATACACTTTTCACATCTATTTACTAATTTTTATTGATCCCCCCCCCAAATATCTAATAACTTTCTTCTTTAACTTCGAATCGCCTCCCCCTGAGCTCCTTTTTGAGGTTCGGGAATAGAAAATAGTCACTAGGGGCTAGATCTGGGCTGTAGGGTAGTTGTTGATCACTAGTTACTATTGAATAGGTAAATCAGTCCTTCATATTAATTCCCTCCTTCATTGCCACGCCGAGAACTTTTCGACCTGTCCTCGTATATCTACCCCCCTTGTAACACCGCAATATTCTCTGGCTGCTATTTGCAAGAACTAATGTAAACATTCCACAGAAGGATTTCGATAAATTGTCGAAGTTAGGAAGGATCCAAAAGAGTTGCAGAACAGCAAATGAACCGCCAATTTCAACAATAACCGAAAATTAGAAGTAGTGTATGTTGAGAAAAACAAATTTCTTTTCATTCTATAAATTTAACTTAAATCCTATAAAATATAGAAAAGCAGTTGAGGGAACAAGATGAAGGTTAAATTATAAAGTTAAAAATAAAAAAATTAAATAACTGACAAGCTGAATTGAGAGATGAGCTATGCACGTTAAGATCTTTTAACAGTTAAATGTAATCTAGGAGCTTATCAGTTTTTATAGCGCGATGGCATCTGGTATCGAATACCTTACATCGAAAGCTAACAGCGGATATTAATGGTATTAGTCAAGAGATAACTTTTAAGAAAGTTATCATATCTAGGTTTTTTTTATTCGAGACCACTGTGCACCGGTTCGAATTTGGCCAAGGAATGAACACCTATGACAGTTCATTTGTTTAATGAAGGGACAATTTCCGTTTATCAACCGTTCATTCCATTTTATTGAGTTTCTTACATCAAAAAGAAGAAGGAATATTTGCCTATTGTAAAAAAAAAGGCAGCACATATAATGCCGGAAGTATACTCTCGCCAAGGAAAATTGAGGACAGACAAACATGAGAGTGCGACTCGCATTGTAGCGTCTGTTCGCTTCGGCTCGCCAGCATTCTGAACAAAACAGTTCCCGGGACACGAGTCATAACTCTCTATATGCTCCTACTTAATATTTCCACTAAAAGGCGCATAAACATTAGAACATTTCCGGCCGAGTTGAAGCACATTCGGCTAGAAGTGCTATAGTGTATACTTTGGGGCCCGAGGACTTCCGCCATTTCCGTGGGGGTGGAGGAGTCAATCAGGGCAAATTGAGTCTCTGTTTTTTAAATGTTTCTCATATGGATAATTCGTATCTTTTTAAAATTTAATTTGATTAAATAGTTTAAAATGAATTCAAAATTTTGAAATGAAACTTCAAACCATAGAAATGAATGAAAAGTTTTGAAATTAATTCAAAATTTAAAAATGAAACTTCAAACCATAGTAATAAATGAAAAGTTTTGAAATGAAACTTCAAACCATAGAAATGAATGAAAAGTTTTGAAATTAAGTCAAAATTTTGAAATGAAACTTCAAACGATAATAATGAATGAAAATTTTTGAAATAAAAAACATTTTATAAAAAAAAAAAAAAAAAATTAAACCGACTTCGAAACCTAGGAACCAGTAAAAATAAATGCACTGAAAAATATGAAATAATTACCTTCTGATTTTTATGAGTACGATTACACAGCAAAATCGAAAATGGGATAAAAAGCGGAGAAATGCAATAAGAAGAATAATTTTATTTTTATTTGTACAAATACTAATATTTATTAAAATTTGTGAAATTAAAATATTAATTACTATGTTCAATACAACACAATCTTTTCGGAGGCGGCGCAAATATAAATGACATGTTACCGATACAATTCCATTATTAGACATTAAAATCAATAGATGAGAAGAGAAGATCCATTTTACGATTTTCATAATGTCTAGTGTTAAAAATGTTTAATTTTGCGCCGCCTCCGAAAAGATTGTGTTGTATTGAACATAGTATTTAATATTTTAATTTCACAATTTTTAATAAATATTAGTATTTGTACAAATAAAAATAAAATTATTCTTCTTATTGCATTTCTCCGCTTTTTATCCCATTTTCGATTTTGCTGTGTACTCGTACTCATAAAAATCAGAAGGTAATCATTTCATTCTTTTCAGTGCATTTATTTTTACTGGTTCCTAGGTTTCGAAGTCGGTTTAATTTTTTTTTTTTTTTTTTTTTTTTTTAAATGTTTTTTATTTCATGCTTTTTACTTGTAGAAGATAACAAATGTAGAAAACCGTAAGTTGGGTAAAACAAATTTTGAAATGTTTTACGCTCTAACACGTTCGTCTTTCCCGGGCTTTTTTATTATACATAATTATATAAACAGTAACCTTTTCAATTTTATGAGTATACACAGAAAAGTTGAAAAGCGGTGCCTGTATAATACAACTTCTACACCCTACCTTCTACCATTATAATTGGATTTTTTTTTTTAAATAAGATCAATGTTGAATCAATTATGTTCGCAATTCCTTTAGATGAATTTTTGACTAAATTTAATAGCGAAGTACGAAGAATAATATCCTTCGTAATAAAAAATTATTTAGAAAATAAATTTCTTCAATTCTAGTGGGGTAGCATTTATGATATTAAGCATTTTCATGGCTGCCAAATTTTCGCTGAGGGGACTTTCATACAAAGAGGTTGTTTCTAGGAGATATCAACTTTTATTTTGCAGTTCTTATTGATGGATGAACATCAGCAAACATTGAAATTTTAATTTCTTTGTTAAATAACGTAATGTCTGTATGGGGAAAGTGTCATAGGAATATTTTCATTAATTGGGAAATACAATACACAATATTTGTGTTAGTCATTTCGGTACCTGAGAGTGACTACCTTGAACGCGAAAAACCCCTAAACACATGCAAGCTCATTTTCACTGTCTATTTCAATAAAGTTCATTCGTTTATTATTGGACTTAGGCTCTTAACAACACTCTTAGGCTCTCACGAACCGTAAACACTGAAGCTTTTGAAAATTTCGGCAACCTTTAGAAAATCGAATGTTTAAATTTCTTTCGATTTAATAAAGATCGATCGCAACCTCAAAATCAATGGAAATTTTCTTAAGACAGTCTGGCTCTTTGATAACGCTTTATTCTACTACATTTCAGTTAATACACGGCAAACAATTACAACTCACAATTTAGGCAAGTGGAAAAGTGTATAAAATCGAAAAATCAACTGGAAATGAATGATAGAAATAATTCCTAATAAGTGCCTATCTTAAAGATTTTTATATCTAGATTCTCCTATCTAGACAATAGCAAAGCCTGTGTGCCACCAACTAGCAACGTAAAACAAAATTAGATAATTAGCCATCATAGATGAAATTGGTGATGGAACAAACTAATATTGAAATTATTTAGCAGAACGTAAATTATTTCATAACTGGACATGCCCCTAATATTTTTTCGAGCCACATTTGAGCTTAGATAGCAGATTTTCGTTTTCTCAAAATAAATGGTTTGGCACTGACAGCCTTTCTAATTTATTCTAGTTGCAGAAACAAAATTAGAAACCTTAGTAGTAATCCGAAAAACATAACAGAAGTGTCGCTCCATGAAGAATGGGCACAAGATTTCATGATCACATTGTATATTAATATGACCGAGTGATTCCGGAAGAAGACCGAGGTACCTGAATGTTAAGGCCCCCAAATCAACTGAAAATAAGCTTTTCCAGGAATTATTGTATTTCTTTTTAACGTGTATAGCGAGTGAAAGTCGGAAATCAAAATCTGATTTAAAGCAATAATGGCTACGATTTTTAATTTAAACGAACCTTAGGTAACTTGAAGAAGTCTTAAATTCTGTTTTAAAACGGTTATCAATACACAGTCATTCAGATGGAAGATACACGAGATGGAATTCCACGAGTTTCGTGGTCTTACGTTTATGGTGTCCAACCGTCGACTAGATCTAAATTAAGAAGGTTCACTGTTATCGGTGAATATATATAGATATCTATCTAATATGTATACTAATATCGCTACAGAAAACGACAGTGATTTTATATTTTGCGGATATTAAATATCTTTATTGAATCTACTGTTGAAAAATTAGTTAAGGTTATGAATAGGTTGGTTCCAACAAGCATTTAAAGCACGTCGATAACTAATAGACTGCTAATGTTCTCCCCCATTCTTTTGATTCTAAATTTGATTGGTTAGTCTTCCCACATGATTCATCCAGCATTAAAACAATATTGAGATTTGTTAGTTACCAATGAGTTTACTAGCTTGTTGGAGCATACCTTATGTTATATATGCCATATGTTTTTCCAATAAGTAAAAATTTTTAGTGATAATTAAATATTTATTTTCATTTTTTTCCCGATATTTTCTTAAATAAATTAAGAACACAAAAAAGGTTTTAATGGGACCAACTTGGGAAAATACTCTACAAGATGCAAAAGGTTTCGTTTCAATTGGTCTCTCCATCTCAGAGTAATCGGTGGACATACATAGAAAAAAAAGAAAAAAAAAAAAGACACGTATCGAATTGAGTAACCTCTTTCGTTCGAAGTCGGTTAATGAATAGAAATTTTGAAATGAAACTTCAAAACATTGTAATGAATGACAAATTTTGAAACGAAACTTCAAATCATTGTAATGAATGAAAACTTTTCAAATGAATCACAGCTCCAGGGAAATTTAGAGGGGTCGACTCCTGGAGAGCTACATCGACTCGATACCGTTTTCCTACCATCTCTCCCCGTTTAGTGGTAGCCTCTTTGGGATACAGAGCCAACAATGTATATATGGACGGATGCGTCAACGATTAGAGGTATGATGTACGAAGAGAGGTACGATTAGAGGTATGAGGTACGAAGACTCTAATAACTGATGGTGACTAGCGATAAAGAACTATCGCCCTCGAGGTGGCGACTGAGGACTACTACACTAAAAGCAGCCAAGGTATTCAGGGAAACCGAGGTAACGATACAGTTAGGCTAAAACTGTTTCTCGCACTCGGCTCTAGTGGCTGACATACAAGAAGAACTGGACCTAAAACGGCAAGTTGTCAACGTCGGTGGGGAGGAGCTGTTCATTCATAGTCGAGAATTGGCCAGCTTGGAAGTCACCTCAGATCAGAACGTGGAACCTCCTGCGAGGTGTGAAACAATCGTAGCTGCTCGTCTCGGCAGTACAACCCACATGGACAACTCCGTCTTTCTGGAGCATAGGAATCACGATCAGGCGGTTGAGAAAGGCGTCCTTGTTAGTAAGGCGCTCGACATATCCTTTGAGAAAGTTTCAATTCCTCATTGCAACATTCACGACTACCCAGTTAGCATCAAGAAGGACACTAAGGTGGGAAGTTCAGGGTTATAACCTGCGTGTTTCGTCAGGCGAATAAAAGGAAGGAACAAACAACTGAAAACCTTAACAAGATGTTAAAAGGACTTGATCTGTCACCGTCACGAAATAAAAGGGAGAAAGTGATGGACCTGTTGAATCGCTATCGTCCTGTCTTTGGCTTGGAATTCCGCAAGCCAGGGATAATAAGCTTTATAAGCGTTTTGCGGCTTATAAATGATACTGGCAATGCACGCCCTATTCGTAGTCAAGCCGTGCGGCGACTTTACCCAAGTCAAGAAGAAAGTGACAGAGAATGCTCTTCAGGAGATGGTAAAGAGCTGGTGGAGCCATCAAGCAGTCCATGGGCCTATCCGGCAGTGCTCATAAAGAAGGATGGAACGACCCGCTTCTGTGTAGATTACCGGTAGGTTAACGTGAGACAAAGAGGAAAAGCTACCCATTGCCAAGAATTGATGCCCCTGCATTAGGGTCTGGCCACACATGTCCGCACCATAGCAATAATACAGGTTATGTTCAGAATATTTTTAATTTAACTTACATATTACCTTTAGTTATGCCTAAAGTGGCCTGTGTCTGACATGTGTGGCTTGAACTTTAGGCATAACTAAAGGTAATATGTAAGTTAAATTAAAAATATTCTGAACATAACCTGTATTATTGCTAAGGTGCGGATCCGGTACGGACATGTGTGGCCAGACCTTTATCCAGATTGTTTCTACTCAGTATATTAGTGTGAAAGCATGGGAAAAGGAAATCTTCCGAGAAAAATCCTGTGGCTCGAAATCCCCCCCCCCTCGTAATTGCTATAAAGTTCATCTGCACCTTTCCTCATATGCATGTTCTGCTGCGACTTCATGTACACCCTGCTGATTATTTTTTTAGCCAGGACATCCATTTCTCGAATGTCCACTGACATCGTCCTATGAAGGAAGGGGTTGGTTACCACCTCAGTCACTGTTACTCAGCTTAACCAAGCCTACTGGTAGGTCAGAGTGGAGTTGGGATAAAGAGAAGGATTGCCCCCCCTCACCCCTTTTGTGTGGTTTGCCACCATCTAAATCCTGCCCCCTGCAAAGTGCCCCTTTGCCACTCGCTATCATCTAAATCCTGCCCACTGCAAAGTGCCTCTTTGCCACTCGCTATCATGTGAGCCCCCATTTCAGAAACCGTTACCTGCAGGTTATCACCAGTCATCACCTGTGCAGGACCCTGAGGAAGGGGTCAATGTACCTCCCCCCACTCATCACATCTCTGGGGGGGCTAAAAATGCATTCGCTAATGTCGTCGGGTGCATTTACTTGCAATGACTGACAAATAATGAGATGTTATTTTAAAAATCTCATAAGAGATGGGCAAATGGATCAAATCTTATATGAATAAAAGATGATAACATTAAATTGTCATTTCATTCAATTTACAATAAATTTATTATTAACAACCTGGTAAATAGAAGTAGCATTGCTTAAATTGGGTTCTTTAATCAAATCAAGCTTGCTGCACTTCTTTACTGGATTAACCTTCATGTCTGTAAATAAAAACTATGTAATTACAACAATCTTTACCATGCTTAAAGAAATAAAATTAAAAATATATTCATAAGTGTCTTTAAGTAACATTTCATAAACATATGTAGGCTTTCCCAAAGTTTAGTTCTCCCATTTATTGTGTAATATAATTGTTTGTTTGTTTCACGTCCCTTTATGCTACTAAGGCTAATCAGACAAGTGTAATATAATGGATGGGAGAATTAAATAAAAATATACAAGCTATATTAAACAGAAAATTCTCTTCACATTTTTTTTTTAATCAATAAATTGTGATTAATTCTTGTAGTTTTACACTAATAAGCAAATAAACTACGTCATTATTTAATAATATTGTTTGTTTGTTTCTTTAACGTCACTTTATGCCACTAAGGCTAATCGGGCGATAATAATATTATTGAGATATGAAAAAAATATTTATAACTTATTTTGTTATGATTATTTATATTATCATGAATTTATTTAGCTGGGTTCATGGAATAAAGTGTACTATTCATACTTATGGTAATTTTTAAAACAACAGAATCAGCACTTTTAAAACACACAGGAGACGGTTATGGACCAATCAAGTTTGCATATTTAATCATTATTGCAACAAAACTGGAGCTCAAGGGTTTTTACCCACCATAAGTTTAATTTTCCAACTAAATAGATTTAAAATAAAAAAGTAGGGTAGAAGAAAAAATCCACAGATGTTTCCCACATAATAATAGACCAAGTGCCTGTCATATCTTGTATGGAACTTGTATATCTAAAAAATAAGCATGTTTATCTAACAGAAGCTAGAGAAGATTATCAGAAACTAATTTTTTTGGTGCAGTCTGTTAGTTTCATTATAATAATGAAACTAAAAAATATGTAAGCTGCATGATACTTGCATCTGAAGATGTAAAATGATTCAATAAATAACCCAAACTCAACAGTTTTGTGGGTTGATTAGAAATAAATTAAAAATATAATCAGACTGGCATTTATCTTTAAAAAGCATTAAGAAATTGATTTTATAGAAACTGAATGAGTCAACCTCATAATATTACAGGTAGGAAGGATAGTTTGATAAAGGCCCTGTAAGGTTAAGATAGGTAAAGTGCCCCACACTGATAAATGCCTGCTGACTTATACATATGTAAAATCACAAGAAACCTCTATCCTCCAAGTTTCAGATCTCTAGCACTCCCCCCCCCCCTATTTCCTCAGATATTAGCTAAAGTATCTTGAAACAGCGAAATTTTTAAATTACCTTTTCCTGATTCTTCTTTAAAAACACTGTACTTCAGGAAAATTTCTCATTGAATAGAAACCTACAATACTAAAGGTCGCAGGTTCGCCTACCGATGTGGCCCTATGTTTTTTCAATGGGAGTAAAAAATCCTTGGCTATGCCGTCCCTCGGAAAGGACATAAAATGGGGGTCCCGAGCCTATAAGATATCAGGTTACTCGTTAAAGATCCCTATCCAAATTATACCTCGATACACAAAATTTAGGACTCCCACTGTAGCATCATCTGATTAGCCTTAGTGGCTTAAAAGTAAGGTTAAAACAAACCAACAACAATTTCTCATTGATACCTTAAGCTATGAACTAATGAGCAACACATAGGAATGTTCGGATCACTCTTCAACACCCTCACTGTTTTCCAATAAATACTTTAGAACATCTACAAAAATTTAGAGAAAAACAGCTACAACCTTACAGGCTGTTCTTTTTAGCAAATCAATAGTTTCATTATTCTATGTTTGCACCATATACAGCTAAGTGGGAGGGAACAGCATCCTGAAGCAAAGGAACCATTTTTGAAATCTTTGAAATTTTAAAAAAACACTATATTTGGTTTTAGTGACAGGAACTGTTTTACTGTCATTTACTGTGGTTTTACTGCCATCTTACTCTATTCTTCCTACAAGATATCACATTGCCTGGCCCAACTGAAGTTTCAGAAAAGAAACTTTCAGTTTCTCTTCACACATTTCTGGGAAATAGATGGTCCCATTACTTTGGAGACTAATATTTTTTTAATTTAAAGTTACAAAGGGTGGAAAACGGCAGAAGTAATCATCACCCATGGATTTTATACTATAATACTATATAAAGTATAAATTGTCGATTCCCATTCCTTTTATAAAATTGAGTGTTTAAATGTTTGAAGAGGAATTAGAAATTCCTTTGCCCATTTCTCATTTATGGCTTCAAAGGCCAAGTTATTCGAGCTAGGAAGGGAGCATAATATTCAGTCAATAATGTCCTCTTATGTCAACACAGGGACATAAGCGTTTTCGTAAATAATTTTGCAGAATATATGCCACTTAGTCCAGCAATCCAACATTTTATTATTGGAGCAGCTTATATTTTTTCCCAATAATAACATGTACTGTTTCAATGAACCAATGTAATTTTGTTACAATGTGAGAAGCATTTGACTCTTCCTTTTTCAGCCATTTCTCTCTCTTAGAAGGCGTAAGGACTCAATGGTTCAAAACTTTCAAATCTTCTACTTCATCCATAAATCCACTATCGAGGAAGTAGTAGATACGGTCTTTGAAAATAATTCTCAAACCATGAGGGCGGTTGTAGATTTTCATCATGATTGTAGCATCATTTTCCATGGCAATAACGGGTCCTGGCACATCTACAATGTGAGCATGCGTGGTGTAAGTATCATTAAATATTACTGTTAGGTTATCTCCCAACTGATAAAGCTGCTGTTTGATAGTTGTTTCAATAAGATTTTCGACTTTAATGCAAAAAAAAACAACACAAATAATTAGGCAAAATGTCTACTTAAAACGAAGCCAGTAATTTAATCATAAACTTTGCATGATTTTTAATTTTGGAATCATGTTGATGTATATGAAATGTTCAGTTTCTATTGGAATATAAAGGCAAAGGATTAAAAATACATGTTGACAGCGAGAATGGATTTATTTAAATACATATTCACATAATGTTCAGTTAATCAAGTATATCTTAATATTTACAATATTAACATATAATTCATAGAAGTTGAACCACAGGGGGTAATAATAAAATTGCTAAAATACTGTCATTCAATTTTCTCACTAAACAATGATATTTCTTAAGACATTATTAAGGTATTAAAATATGCTTGAACTCATCCTTAACTTTTTTTTACAGTTTAAAACTTTTAAGTCACTGAAGATTGAGTCAAAAATATTTTTTTTTTTTTTTGGGTTAGCAAACAATCAACAAAAAAATGAAAAATTACATGAAAAAAGTTAAAAAATTTAGGCTTTTATTTCATGGTGGACCCATAGAATAAATTGTGAACTTCCCCCAGCAGCTAAAATGGTTTTTAACCATCTTTTCAGTGCTTGCTTTCTTGAGTGCATGAGGACCCCAAGTCATTGAGTCAATACTGATTTTATCGACCATAGTTCTTAACAATCTTTCCATATTTAATGCCAACATGTTTTTTTTTCTCAATTAATCAATGCCCAATTACGGCATTTTTATTTAATGCCACTCAGATCAGTAAACAAAAGTTGCCATGAAAAATTCTAATCAAATACTAAACTCAAACTTTAATTAAGAAAATTTATGGTAGAGAAAACTTTTTAATAAACTTAAAAATGTTAACTAAGTCATGTAAATTTAGAATGCACAATAAATATTGGGATGATTATTTCTTTTCGAACAGGCCTATTTAAAATAGTTATTAGGTAAAATGTAGAGGAAAATTAATAAATATATAATGTATATAAAAAAAAACCACATACATTTATTTTACAAAAATAAATTTCAAAACTGACGACCATATGCAATAATCAAACCGAATCTCATTTCTGGGCAACTAATACAAAATAAATGCTTATTAATACACCCGCAGAAATAAATTAAAGCTATCTCCAAAGTAGCAGTAATTATTCAAATTTCTAAATCCTATTATAAAACTATAAACAGTCATGATAACGATCACAATGTACAACCTATAAATGCTTTAAAATATCTTTGTTTTTAAATAAATAAACAATTAATAGTACTACAAAATATAGATAAAACCTTTTTGCATTTGAAATATCAGAAATAAATTTTTACTGATCTCTTCTAGGCCAAATGCATGCTGTTCACTTGGACCTCTATACTGTGCTTAAAATAAAATATAAGTTAATAGTCTCCTTTACTTATATTCCTCGACAAATTTTTCATGAAAGGTTTTGAAGATGTTAAGCATGTGTTTAAGTTCCTCGGGCTGTGGTAAAATAGTGGTCCTGCAATAGGAATTTCAAATTAATAATGGGAAAAACTAAACAAAGAAACATTCAATAATCAAGGCTTAAAATGCCCAAATATCGGTAGGTAATAAGTATTGATATCAATCTGGCAAAATCTCCTTGTCATTTTGTAAAATTAAAAAAAGAAAATGACAACTCTTTTTCATCTAAGCGCAGATATTATTTTTTATTTTAAACTATCTTCAGAAATGAATTGGAGACTGCAGATCTACACCATGAACCAAATCAATTTATTTACCTGAAGTGGTAAGTTCCTTCGACTTGACCAAAGCCCGCCCCAGGCACAACGCAAACACCTGTTTGTTCCAACAGCTGGAAACAATAAAAGACACTTGGGCACTGCTTTAAAGACTTTGCCTTTTCAATCGCTTTAGGAGGTAACTTTATCTGCAAGAAACCAAATATATTATAAAACATTAATTTAGAGCTATCTGCTAGCTAAGAAGGTACTTATAAATTTAACTTACTTGTGGAAATGCATACATAGCCCCTTGTACAACATTACATGACATGCCCTCACAGGAATTAAAAGCATCATACACCATTTTCGCTCTTTCTTTTAATGAGTTTAAAACATGATTCTTCTCTTTTTCAAACAACTCATATGATGGATCGCCTTTTTTTAGAGGAGTGACCACACAGTCTAATGTCGCCTGTAGGAAATGAAGGTTAATTAAATTTAAGTCCAAAATAAATAGATTATTATTACCCTTTTTATATTATTTAGGATTTATACATTGTTCTTTCTAGTCTTAAAAAAGTAAAACTAACTCTAACTCATGGGAAGTTCGACATCCATTACTTCGGTTGCAGGCTCTAGCGCGCTTCCTCATTGCCCCAGCAGAGACATTCTCTAGCGTGTTTTTCATCAGAAAAACTTCTATTAGACTCAAAAGGTGAAGTGCAATTGTATCATGGGTTACACCACTAAAAAGCTAACTAAATTCCGCAGTTTTTAGGAAATTTGACAACTTCTAGGGTGCTCCAGTTGGGAGTGAGGAACTTTAAAAAACTATAAAAAATTTAAGTTTTAATAAATGTTTTGTGTTTAGCCCGTTAAAAGTCCCACCGAAAGTGGATTTAAAATTCCTAGACCCATCTCATCTTTTAGAAAATTTAATGCTGACTAAGAAAATATCATCGCTTTTGTTTCTATGCTAAACCAAATTAGAGAAAACTGTCATTTTTCAGAAAAAAGTAAGATTTTAAAAATAAAAACAAAAAAATTCTATCTCCTCAACAGATTGAGATAGGAAGCTCGTTTCTGCGCCATTCTACCCTGTTTAACATGCAGTATTACCCAATTTTTTTTTTTTACACAATTTCTGGGACACATTTGAATTCATATTATTAAATGTATATTATTGGTTCCTATCAGGGAACTAATCACAATAGTCATAACAACTAAATAGAGCATTTCAAAATTACAATGGCAAACAATGTTCGGAATTGAGTCATTGTTAAAAAAAATAATAATACTTTATAGTTCTTTAGCGATATAATGTATGAAAAAGCTTGAACTGCTCAAGAAATTAAATGCAGCAGTTTTTATAGGTTAATACAAAAAAAAATGGTACAGAGTAAAAAATCCTTAGCCATGTCGTCCCTCGGATAGGATGTAAAATGGAGTTCCCGAGCCTGTAAGATGTCAGGTACTCGTTAAAGATCCCTATCCTAATTATACCTGGAAAGGCAAAATTTAGGACTTCCATTGTAGCATCGTCCGATTAGCCTTAGTGGCATAAAGTGATGTTAAACAAACAAACAAACAAAAAATGGTATAATTTGATCTTCAATTGTTCTATTTTAGTTTAATTTACAAATTTCAGTCTCAAAATAAGTTTTGGTATCACTAATTCAATAAAAATGCTTTTGTCGTTATCTGAAAAGGTTTGAAAAAAAAAAAAAAAAATTAGATTCTAACTTAATATTGGTCATAATGTCACTTCTATTTATTCACATTCATGATTATCCTCTCTAACTTATATAGATTAACAAACATAATGAAGTTATTATTGTGAAAAAAAGGTGTTTCCTGTAAAATAGCAGAATGGCACTTACTAATTTAAATAAACAAGTCAATGTCTGATTGATAAGAGAATAAAGGTTTTTTTTCAAATGTAAAAACACTGCAGCCGAAAACAAAATCGCCTACAAGACTGAGGGGTAAACAGAGAACATCAAATGTTTATTTAATAGTTGTATTAAAAATTTACAGTAATAACAGAAACAAATCGATGTGTGAAACACTTTGTATGGGTCAAATTAGTTTTAATATATTTACCACTAAAGAAAGAACGTTGATTATTTTACTCGGTATTGCTCAGACTAGAAACTAGCTCAAAGAATAAGGATATAATTGCCTTAGCCAGTGAAGTGCGCTGTATAATTTTACAGCGCTTGCTCAGCGATTGCTCAGACTAGAAACTAGCTCAAAGAATAAGGATATAATTGCCTTAGCCAGTGAAGTGCGCTGTATAATTTTACAGCTATATAATTGTACACTGTATAATTTTAATTTAGCCAGAAAGGATTACAATATAAAAGGTTTTTTTTAGAAAATAACCACTTTTTTATACAGAATTTTTCATTATCCAATTCATACAACTACAAAAGAGGACATTTCAATATCCTCAAATGAGGAAAATAATAAATAAATAATTGTTGATGTTTTTAAAGGAGACTGAATTTCACAAATGGAGGATTTTTGAATTTTCACCTTTATAACATGAATACCAATTTAAACAAACACAGTTAAACAAATAGTAATTACATCACTTTTGAACACAACTAATTACAAGTACTCTCTTGAAAAGTAGTAGGTAAATTGTTTAAGTAACCCAATTTAGGAATCAATGAATAAAAAAATAAATTTAACTACGCAGTATTAATGCCTAAAACCTATGAAGAAGTATTAATAAAATAAAATACATTTTACCTGTCCAATAGTGTTTGGGCAAAGCATTGCTGAAATTGACTTAATATACATCGTTTTTACATCAGGGTCTAAGTTTATTATTTCGGCATATCCTCCCCTAAGACCACATTCTCCCATGAAGCCTTTAAGAGAAATTAAAAAGTTAACATTAAAATTGTTGATTTTAACATTACATTAAAATAGCTAAATGAATATCGGCCAACATTATATTATAATTATAAAACATAATGTAGCAGAGGTAATATAATTAATAAATAAATATTGTTAAGAGGTTATATATGGTTAAAAAATAAAAAAATAAAAACTGTTTGCAATAGAGAAAATGACACTAAAGTCGTTAGTTTTAAAGCAATTACCTTTAGAACATGACATGAATGAAGCCAATTCCATCTCACTGTAAGGTGGTCCCATTTCCGTAAGAACTTTCTTAAACGAGAAAAATTGGCTGTTGGGATCATATATGTTATGTTGGTACACCTGAAAAACATTAAGTTTTAGATAGATATTTCTTAATGGTTCTTCTAAAGGAGTAAGAAAAGAACATGAAGTCACAGGGGAAAATGAAGTCAAACAAGTAGATGTCCAGCCACCTTCCAGAGCTGAGGCGAAGAACCCGTGTAGGGGGATCCACCTCGTCAGGTATGTACAAGGACTATTCATTACAGTTTAGACAGAAGCACCATTTGACAAGTCCAAGTGTCTTAGTTGTAGTATATATAGGGGGGCGGAATGGCCGAGAGGGCAAACGCGTTGCCCATGGCAACAAATGATCAGGAACCCAAAGACAGCATGATCAAAACCCGAAGTCAGGGGGTATTTAATAATACTCAGCCGGCCCGGAAAACCCGTAAAGCCTGAGAGGTGAGGAAGGGGGGAAAAAGAAAAAAGAAGTTGTCGTATATACATTTAAGAGGGGTGAACAACTTCCAGGCTGTATCAGAAGCTTTTATTGCTCAATTCAGTTCGAAAAATGACTTAAGTGACAACAATTGAGAAGATTCGAGGACTTTGCCTGTCTAAGGTGATCCAAGACAACATGCTTGAACAAGAAATCAGGCATAGTATCATAGCAGCAAATTGTTGATATTTCTCAATATCAAGGCTGTTTTGGAATATCTATAGAAGATCTTATTTATTTATTTATTTTAATTCCTCCCTCCCATGCCTCACGGGCAATACGGGTATGAGCAGTAGTGGGATGTTACGTATGACTACGCAACAACTCACTACCGCTAGAAAACCATTAATTTTATTTTTCATCTTCTGCAGCTGTCCCCAAGAGCTGGAAGGTCTCTTCTACTTCTATGATGGTCTTCTTGGTCCATGTCCTCTTCTCCGGGCTCCCATGTTGAAGTGGGCTGGGCCCAATGCCGTTTTCCACCCTTCAATGAACTCCTTGAACCGCAGGAAGTTCTCCTCGCTCACCAGCTGAGGGAACTCTTGCTCAGTGAGGACGAAAAGTCCCGTGTTTTCCAGCATCCTGGCCCTTATACTATCAAATACAGTGCAGGTCGTGACCACGTGCTCAGCAGTCTCTGGGACACCACAGGTGGAGCAGTGGGGGTCTATGTTCTGGCCAATTCGATGGAGATGGGCTCTAAAACCCCCATGCCCCGTGAGGAACTGTGAAACCCAATAGTCCGGGAGGACCCACTTAGCCAATAGCCGGGATTTTACAGAAGGAAAGTATTTCCTGAGGGTGCTTCCTTTCTGGGATATTGCCCACCTTCGGCTCCACTCCTCAATGGTATCCTCCCGGATTATCTGCTTCCACTTGGTTGGGTTTTCAGCTATCCTCTCCCTTAGAGCGTCCGAAATTCCTGCTGAGCCTTCCTTTTTGTATGCATACTTTGTCACTTCTTCCTGCAGGAGGAGGTCGAGAGGAACCACCCCCGCTAGAACCTGCACTGCGTCATGTGATGTTGACCTATAAGCTCTGGTGACGCGAAGCAGAGCCGTCCTCTGAGTTGATGCCAGCCTATTCCTCTGTCTCTGGTTGAGGTTTCGATACCAGAAGGGGGAGGCATACCTTAGGATACCCTCAATCACTCCTTTATAGATAGTTACCGTTGCCGGGTACCTAAGGCCCCAGAATGCGCCTCCTACTCTACTAAGATTGTTCACAGTTTGGGCCACCCTACCAGCCATGTATTCCAAGTGAGGCATCACATTTAAGCCTACACCTAACCTAACGCCTAGGTAGGTTACCACCTCACTTGGACGTATCCTCTGGCCTTCAATGTTCATTATTATTGGGTGAGCCCTATCTGTCTTGCCCTTAACGAGTATCGCATTGGTCTTGGCAGCGGCCATCTTCATCTTTTTACCCTCACACCATCTTGCGACTAGGCTGGCACATCTTTCTGCTTCTCTCTTGACTCCGGCTCTGCTGTTGGACGCCACCACAGCTGCTAGGTCATCTACATAGGCAGTGGCAGAGATCCGCTGACCCTCCAACACTCCCAACAACTCATCAAAGACAAGCTTCCACAGAGCCGGACCGAGTACGGATCCTTGGGGGCATCCTCTTTCTATGGAAGCTTCTACCTCGTAATAGTTCCCTCTGATCCGCACAATCCTGTCTTGCAAGTAACTTCTTACAAGAGAGTATAAGTTGCTGGGAGCATCGTATCTCTGCAGCTGCTGCAGCACGCTGGGCCACCATACGCTGTCGAAAGCGGAGGAGATATCGAAAAGCAGCAGCAACACATAGCGCTCCGCCCGCTCCTCAACGTCCCTGCGCACTCTCAGTAAAGCGTCAGCGGTTCCTCTGCCCCTAGTTGAACCGTATTGCCGTGGGTGGCTTGCCCTGTTAAGCACGGGGCCTAAACTATACATCATGAGGTTCTCCAGGACCTTGCTCATCACAGGGAGTAGAGATATAGGCCGGTAAGAGTTGGGAAGTTCCTTATCTCTATTGCCTCCCTTGTAGAGGAGTCTCAGATCGGCGATCTTCCACTTTCTCGGAAAGTATCCCGTTTCTAGGCATTGATTAAAGACCTCTAACAGAGCATGTTCAATGTAGGGGAGACTATTTCTCAAGATCGCCGCGTCAATTGCATCAAGACCTGGAGAACGGTTAGTTTTCTGCCTATCCACGGCGATACGAAGATCATGAACGTCCCATGGTGGGCACAAGTCTGTTCCTGGCGGATATATCGTGGTTCGTCTCACAAAACCGTCATTTTCACTGTCCTGGATTGGATCATCCCTGGGGTAAATCGCTGAAAGGAACATATTGGCCGTTTCTTCAAGGGTAGTTGCATAGGCATCTTGATACTTTAAGGCTGCAATAGTTTGCAGTGGAGTCAATTTACCCATCGCCACCCTATAAGGAATACCCCAGGGGTTCTTCGAAGACTCTACAACAATAAAATTGTCCCAGGACTTCCGCTTTTGTGAGCGAACCTCTTTACGGTATACCCTGGACTGAGACTTAAACACATCTCGAAGAGCAGCGCGCCTCTCGTCACACCTGCACCTCTGATATGACCGCCGGGCCTTGTAGAGTTCTCTCTTTAGGGCAGTTAAGGCCGGCGTCCACCATGGGTCTGGTCGTGCTCTTGATTTACGATGTTCTAGGGAGTTTTCAGCTGCATCACGGATTATGTTAGTAATCCGCTCCACTTTGTTGTCTAGATCGTCAAGTCCGTTCATATCAGCCTCTTCCCATTCTTCATCAGCTATACGACCCTCCAAGTAGCACTTAAAGACACTCCAGTCTTTTATCCGGGTGGCAAAACCATTGTCAAAACCGTGGGAACTTCCTGGCTCATCTACCAGGCCTATTTGTATCGAAGTGTGATCGGAACTCGTATCAGACCTGAGGGTCCAATCAGAAATGTACTTTGTTAGAGCCGGTGTAGCGATCGTAACATCGATCCAACTCTGCCCCATGACCCCAGAGAATGTAGGGGTGGCAGAGGGTTCGATTAGTACGATTAATTGATTTCTTGCTATGAAATCGCCCATTTTTGCGCCTCGCCGATCAGTTCTATTGGACCCCCAGACCGTGTTCCAGGAGTTTGTGTCTGAGCACACAACCACATTCCTCATATTCCTAATGATGCCTTCCATGGCGGAAATGCTTTCATCTAGATCACCCCCAGGGGGTAGGTATGCTGATACCAATGTGAAGGCGATATTGCCCCACTTAATATAGCAAGAAGCATTATCCGCAGTGGTGTGCTGGCTCAGATCCATCACGTCGAGGTTTGGATTATTGATCACAATAGCAGCCCTGGGCCTCCTCTCTCCACTGCCCATGGTTATAACCCTCGACGTGAGGCCAAACCCCGTTACCTTGTTCCCACGGCAGCTGGGCTCTTGGATCGCCATTATATCATAACGTCGCGTCATAGACCGAAGTTCGTCGGCAACAATGCGCCGTCGGCCCATGTTCAGTTGAAGGATATTTAATCTAGTCATAATATGTCCTTCGAACTATGTCTTGGGTCTTTGCTATATGCACAGGGCAGTTCCGACTACCTGCCTGGTGCTTAGCCTTGGTAGGAAGGACACCTTCCCTCACGCAGTTAGCACAAGTTGGGGCGGCCAGCCTTCCTTTCATGGGACAGATTTTAGCGATGTGTCCGATTTCTGCGCACCATCTGCAAACCACTCCTTTCTCTTCACAGCTCGCCCTTGTGTGCCCGTATCCCTGGCACTGAAGGCAAGGAGAAGCGTCAGGATAATCGATAACTGAAAGGGACCACCAACCTCCATCAATAACCTCCTTCAGTAAATTATATCGAGCAATCGGGTGCACCTCTAGCACCCAATTATTAGTAATCCTGTTTCTGGCCATCGAGTGGAACAGCGGCTTTATATAGCCAGTTTTGTTTTCCGGAATGGGGACTGATTTTGCTGCTAGCTTGTCCCACAGGATCCTTTCTAATTTCTCTGGAGTCCAGGAAAGGGGGACTCCTCTAACCTCCACCTTTGGCTTCCTTCTTAATGCAAGCTTAGCCTCCATTCCGTTATCTTTTAATCTCTGAGATTCTAGAATTCTATTTACATGTAAATCTTCCTCAACACAAACTAAAACTGAACCTGCTTTAGTTGCGCGGACAACTCGTGCCTTGACCCCGAGTTCAGTCGGAGTAGGCAGGTCGTTAATGATATCAACTGCACTCTTTCCTTCAGCTGATATGGTAACATATGTCGGCCTAGAGGCGTCCGACGGTGCTTGTGGCAAGGTTTTGACAACATCCGCCATCGTCTTCTTCTTCACAGGAGCGTTTGTATCCTTAACCGCAGGCATGGATTTACCAGGATCAGCCGCCTTTTCCTGTTTCAGGCCTTTTTTATTTCTTCTCTTTTTTTTAACCATTTGGAAGGTTTCACTTCCAGTTGTCTCTACGATGGTGTTGACAGATTTGGCCTGTACCCCAATATCTATAGAAGATCTATGCTCTGTCAGGTGACAGAGTATACATTGTTCCTTTAAACCTATAATAATATAAATCTTTTTCCCCCACTTGTGAGGAGTAACCCCTTTTTGTAAGAAAGAGAACACGTTCATGCCGGGACTGTAATTCATGCTCCTCGTCCATTGACGGCTGAACTTAATGATTTTCGCTCTATTGGACAGGAGTTATTCAAGGGCAATGATACAAACAATACAATCCTGCCTTGTTATACATTGTAATGGAAAGTTTTTTGATTGACTAAAGTGTCCGATGCGGCAGTCTAGTGCAGGTCACCGGTGGTATATGCCAGCGTGAATGTGTTAAAGATGAATTACAGAGTATTAATTTGGCATTTTAAAAATAAACCTTGAGTTTTAATACAATTTAATTTAAAAAGAAAAGAACACGAGTCATCATAACAGTTAATAGTGGTACAAGTACAATAATTAAATTGGATTCTCAGCCATTATAGATGAACGATTCGCCAAATGAAAAGGTTCAAAGGATCAGCACAATAAAATGAAAAAGAATTGATAAAATAAACATTTACTCAATTGTTAACACAGGATTATGTGGTAAAATAGTAAGAAAAAGCTAAAAAAGTTTGATGACTTCCAAGGAACCTGCATTGAAGCTAGTTTACTGAAAACTTCAGGGTGCCAATTTCAGATTCCCGCCCCCCCCAAACATATGGGTCTTGTTGGAGTTATAGATGGCACACTAAATGTGTGCCTATTGCATATAACATGGAAGCCATATACATGTTTATCTCTCCAAGGTTAAGAGGACACCGGAGACAACTTCAAAGAGGATGAAGGCATCTGTGCCAAATGTGTATAAAGTGGAACAATGGATTTCACAGTTTTGGGCTGTGCTAAAATAATAAACAGTAAGTGATGGGCAGGAAATAAAGTATAGTTAAATTTACATATAGGTGTATAAAATCTGATTCAAAAATACTGCTGATCACTTGCAATTTTTTTTTAACTTTTATTTTCAAAATACTTAGTAAAAGATAATGATTTTTTCAGAGATTTATAATTTATAGTATTTTTTAAATAATCAATACCATCCCACTCCTCTCAGTGGTTAAATTTGGAGAGTCTGTTAGTGACAACTTTTAAAAATGCTAAGTAAACAAAAAAATGTCAAACCTCATCATCTAATATAAATAAATTTTCTAGGTGTTCTGAAACATTAGCCTGAAAAGTGTATAGAAGCAGGTAAGTTAATAGTATAATGTTTAACCTTCTTCCGGGCGCGCCTCGTAACATAACGTAAGCAGGCGCGTGACAGTAATTTACCGCATCACCAGTTTTATGCCTTTTTGCCTCAAATCTTTGCCAAAAATATTCAAATTTCTGCATTTTCATTTTTTTAAAATAAATTGACCTATAAAGTAATGTAATTGAAAGAAGAAAAGGCTTGAATAAAATTAAACTCCGTTTTTTACATGTCTTATAAATATTAATGAAACATGCAAACTACAAATATTATTTGCAATAAAACTGTATATTTATGACATTGAAGAACAAAAGTAAGCAACAAAAAATTTAAAAGTTTAAAATTACTGTATAAATAAAAATTTAACTTGCTATCATAACACATTTCAACTTCATCATAAAAATTAACTTAGAAAGAAATTATCAATTAGACGTATTTTTAGGAAGAGTAAATTTAGCATCACAAAAACTAGGAACAAAAAATCACAAACTTCGAAAGGAAATAAAACTTACTAATACAAAAATAAATTAGGAACAAAAATTTAAGTACGAAAATTAGGATCACATTAATTATGAACAAAAAATTAAAAACTTCGAAAGAAAATAAATACCTATTGAACTTACAAAAGAATTATCAGTCTTCAAATCAGTCAAAACTATAAAAAAGCATTTATCATATCAAATAAAGATATTTACATTAAAATTATTTATTTTCAATACTTATATTTCGCTCCGATGTTTAGAGATAAAAAAAGATACGTAAATGGGTGCGTGATGGTAATCTACTGACACCCGGCACTTTCGGAGTTAAAACACTAAAAGAGAAAGGACACTTCTCAAAACATGTTGATTCTTGTCTCTGTGATGAGTGATAAGATTCAATTAGAGAATACATGCCCCTCCCGGCCACCTGTGACTTGCCTGATAAAACCTGCTTGAGATTTTTTAAATGTGACGGTAATCTACCGCCCGCGCGCCCGGAAGAAGGTTAACTAAGACACATCAGTATTTTTGAAAGCAACCGAACAGGAATAAAGCATGATTTAATCAACAAATAGTTGATAAGAAGAAAAAACTAACAATATTGGAAATTATAATATTTGAATCCTCAAACCAACAGAAAAGTATAATTCAATCACTTTTCAAAGACACCTTTGCTTTGCAATGAAGAAAATTGATTAAAAATATTAATAATTATAAACTTAACATAATCAAAAATAAATACTTCAAACCTCATCAGCTAGTATAAATAGATTTTCTTTATGTGCAAATCTAATGATTTCTTCAATGTTCTTTCGAGTCAGAACCTGGCCTGTTGGATTACCAGGGTTAATGACAACAATTGCTCTCGGATTACAGCTCTTCTTTGCCTCAGCAATAGATCTTTCCAGTTCAGCAGTGCTCAATGACCAATTGGATGATTCGTCAAGGTAATAACCAATCTGATAAAGGAAATATCATTTAATTTTTCTGACATTATTACCTATTAAAGACAAAATTGTAAGAATGAATAAGAGTAGGGAAATTTCAAAAAGAAACAATTATTTACACTAGATTATAAACACTTTATAATTACTTATTATTATTTCATAAATAATATTATTAGAAAAGAAAAGATTGGCTAGGGCTGGGAATCGAACTCAGAATCTTTTCTCTAACATTATATAACAATTGTTTTATTTATTTATTTATATTATAGTTATTTGCGCCTGCGCTGGAGCGTATCTAGAAAATTTGTGGAGAATGCAAAGTTTACCTTCGATTTGCTTGATTTAATTGATTCGATTTAAATGATGTGCTTGAGCATATCCCTCGGCCATTGCATAAACGTTGGACGGGTAACTGGGAGGAAGAAAGAGAAGAAACAAATGGGTTTGGATGGTTATGAGTTGAACAGTGAAATATAGGATACTAGCAGACCCGGCCACGCGTTGCTGTGGCTCAGTAGTTATATCCTAATATTTTTAAACAAATACAGTAATACCAATATTCATTGATAAAGATGAAAACCTTTCAGCTAATCAAAATCCAACGTGATTGAGAATAGAGCATTACACCATTTAAAAGTATTTGGTAAAGAATATAGGAAAGTTAAAGTTTTTATTTTTTACATCTCATACTTCAATGTAGTTTGATTAAAAAGGAGCTGGTTGTGTTTACGACTCACAGAGCTGCCAACACTATCGCCCTTTTTTTATGGATCGGTATAAACTAACTCGAAATGGCTATATTTTTCCACTAATTTTAAAAAGGATGACTGAAGTAAGTTTTGATAACCTCAGCCATTGATCTATTGATTATTGGCCTAACACTACTTCAACTTGGTATTGTTAGTTTAACAACGGGTTTAATTTTGCTCAGGGTCATGCCAATCTTGGTTAACGCGTCATATATGTCCTTTTGATAGGCGTTTTTCTCAATTTCTTTGAGACCTCGATTTCCCAACCCTTCGGCTAATAAGTGTTCGGTAGGTGGGTGGTGTGTTGAAGCTTTTAATTTAGCAATATATTTGAGTGATAATAAATCTCTTCTTAAAGAGGTTTTTACATAATACAATTAAGAATTTTTATTTATTCAAGTACTAATTTGTTCAAAATGTTTTGGGTTAACCTGTTTTTTTTTTTAACACAAACCAAAGATTTGATGGTTTCCACACCCGTGAGCAGGCGATACCCATTTTCCACGTGAGTTATGCCATTGCCCAAGGGAAAAACACGGATTTTCAAAGTCCAAGTGGACATTGTTTGCCCTTGGGATTTGTTTATGGTCATGGCAAAAGCCAAACGAATAGGATATTGAAGCCTTTTAAACTTTATTGAAAATTCTGTCGGTTCCAAGGGAATAGGTGGCAACAGGGCGATATCTCCTGTAAACCTTCTAGGTAACATTTTTCCTTCAATAACATTTCCTGTGATCCTTTTAATGACCAAACGTGTACCGTTGCACAATTGAGGTGGATTTAAGTTACGAAGAAGAATGATCGGTGAGCCAATATTCAACTGGAGATTGTTTGGGTGTATATCCAGGGAATTAAAAAATTCAGATGGGAAATTTACGGCTTCGTTAACATCTAGAACATTGTCAATTGATTTTGGAAGTTTATTTCATCGAAATCAACATTTTTTGCTGCCAAAATAGCACGACTACCCAGCCACTTATAGTCCAAATAATTGTTCAAAATATCAGGAAAGACACTTTATATTTCGTAGACAGTTCATTTTTCGTCTCTACAACAGTTCAGAAATTTTCTGGTAATTTGATAAATTTTGAATTTCGATACAGCTAGCTCTATTTCACCGTTTCCAATATAGAGCAATTGTTTAAAAAATATATCTGCCGATGGATTATTTTGCAGTAGTACTCTCATATTTATGGCGGATAAATCTGAAACTTGAGGTTACCAAATAACAATTATTCCTGTTCAGTAGAGGTGTAATAATCATTAAATGTAAAATTTAAAAAATGCCGCGATTTGTAATCCTTTCTTAATCAACAATCATTTAAAGATAAGTAAATATCATTTCCAATAATAGCCTACTTTAAATTAAAGAAAGGATTAAAATCATCGCTAACATTTCTTAAATTTTACATTTAAAGATAATTACAACTTAGGAAGTAACAGCCTCTATTCGATTGGGATTAAATTTTCTCAACTTTAAATTATTGTTGATAAAGGAGGAATTACAAATCTTCACTGACATTTTTTAAATTTTACATTTTAGATCTCGGGATAAAAATGATAAAAAGGTTTGGTAAAATAAAAAAACACTGTATTTAAATAATAACAAAACGAATAATGAAAATAAAGAAACTTCTGTTAAATAAATTAACTGAAAATATATTATTAAAGTCTTAATTATGCAGTTCTTTAGCAAATCACAAAGTATCCCACAACACCTAATCAAAACACACCCTTTTTGAGAGGGAGTTTTTACGACTGGTTACCCGCAGTGTAGCCAATTGACTAATTTTCACTAATTTTTGGCAACACTGACTCCCCAAGTCAGGCTTCTATTAGGTTACACCTATGACAGTAGGTGCTGTTACAACATTTATAGAGTATTATTTCAAATAATAGCCTAATTTAAATTATTAAAATGCATTTACTATACTAAAAGTTGATATCAGGGTGGGCCCAGCAAAGCGTTTCAGCGCTTAGCTAGTAATTTAATTTAAATACAAATAAAAAAGGAAAAGGAAGAAAAAGTACCTACTACTAAGTAACTATTTATATACTATTTAAGTACTAGTAAGTATTTATTGTAACCTTTTCTTGATTTATTTATTCTTTAATGAAAATTAACAATAAATACAAATTTGTATTACTATTTGTCTGTGGAAAATAATAATATAGGAAAAATAACTGCACTAACATAACACAATACAAAATTATAATAATGATAACCTGTATTACAATAGCATGCTTATAAACAAAAACATTATGAAATCGACATATGACGCCATGTTAATAAATCGAAACACGACCTACTGTATTTGCAATAATTCGCTATATAAGAATTATTTTGATCACTAATCAAGTTAAAAACTATCCGGTCCGGTAAGTTGGCCAAAACTATATACATTGAGCCAAATTTCATTAAAATCGGTTGAGTAGTTTCTGAGAAATAGAGAGACAAACATCGGGACACGAGATTTTTATATATATAAGGATTTGTAATGAATGTATGATTTTACTGTTCGAATGTCCATGTCTTTGTGTATAGTGTTGTTAGAAATATACCATGAAGCAATTACAATTTTTCAAAGAATTTTGGACTGTGTGGTTTAAATTTTGTTTATGTGTATCTGCTTAGCAGAACCCAAAACTTCTGCTCTATAGGTCCAAATAGGTTTTAGTATCGTGTTGTATATTAGTCTTTTGTTTTGTAAGTTAAGTGATAATCTGTAGTCTAGGAGGTGTGACTGTAGTGTGAGGTTGTTTATATTATCTGGTCAGTCCTTGTCTTTTTAGTTTTGTACGTATGTTCCAAGTGAGTCTTTTGTCTAAGTATAGTCCTAGGTAACGTACATATTTTTGGGATGGCACAGAAGTATTATTAATTTTTATTGGAGAATATGTTCGCTTCCTCAGTGAGAAGCTTATATGGTTCGACTTAGTAGCATTAATTTTTAATTTTTGTTCTTTTGGAAACAATTTTCAAGGTCGAATAGGTGATTCTGAATGGCAATTGATGATATTTGGGATATTATTTATAAGAATTATTTCAAAATAATAAATGACTCATGTTCAAAAATATTATTATATATGATTTTATTTTTTGTGTCTATGGGTTCTTTAGATAAGAGATAGATGGCTTCTCAAAAGAAACTACTAAATTTTACCTTAATTTATAATTGCATTTGTTAAAATGGCAGCTCGAGAGTGAGAATATTGGGGGCTCACAATTACCAAGGGTGTGGTGGGAGTTTAAGGTCCTTTAAAATAAACTTTAAAAATATTCATAGATTTAATTGTAAAAAAAATAACAACACTAATAAATTATAAAAAATCATTCAATATCGATCGTTATACTATAGTCGGACCAGTATAATCATTAATTAACTGAACACATTTTACCTCATTGGTGTGTGGTAGTGGGGGACTGGTCATGAAGCAGTTTAAATTATTACATAACAAAGAACAGAGCACAATTGAAGCGTGCTCTCAAGATGATCATAGGAGGCACTAACCCCGTATGACGGGGGCCCCCCTTCCGCTCTTATGCCTCAAGGCCCCATTCAGTGAGTACTGAACTCTTCTGCACTAGCAGTACAGGTAG
Organism: Aelia acuminata; assembly: GCA_911387785.2. Classification (NCBI taxonomy): domain Eukaryota; kingdom Metazoa; phylum Arthropoda; class Insecta; order Hemiptera; family Pentatomidae; genus Aelia; species Aelia acuminata. The sequence goes on from OU426981.1 coordinate 35,246,975, forward strand.
TACATGTCAGAATGAAAGCATTACATTTGGTTGCTTTACTCAATTCCAAATAAACATTTCCTTTGTTTACTTAAAAAGTGTTAGTATTTTTCTTTTATAAAACTGGGGGATCATGTGCTTATGAATACAAATGGAATAACCACCACTGATTTGTTGTGGCGGAAGAAGAAGAGAAAGGGAATATGAGAAATGGAAGAACCTCCTTCTCTGGAGCCAAGGTTGGCGGTTCGAATACGCTCTGGGTGGTTTGATTTATTTCCTGGCGGACCCACGGAATTAATCTTGATCTTCCCACTATGGTTATGATAGGATGGTTACACCTGTAGAGTAACCCATTTATGCTACACATTTGCCAGGAAGGGGTACATAATAATAATAATAAAAAAAGCAAGACATCAAGACTAGATCAAGATCCCTGAAAAAAGTATATAAAATATAGATAATTTATTATTGCAGCCACTACTGACATTATAATGAATGCTTACTAAGTGCATATTGAACTCGCTGATCGTGGCTGAATAGAGTGGATACTGAGGAATAGGAACCATAACACCAGGCTTCTTCCCATCCCATTCTCTAATCAGTAATTTCACAACAGCCTGGAAAAATAAATTCAGAAAAACTACAATGGTGATAATAAAGACAAAATTAAACATATGAAAACAAATAAAATCTCTGATCATTTTGACCAAGATTCATAGACATTTACTTTTTCTAGTTGTTAATAATTACTTTATATCATTTTTGATCTTTTAATAGTGTTTTTTTATTCTCTAAAATTTTGCAGTGATTGAAATTTATAATTCACTAAATTATTTTTCAATAGTTTATCACAAGTTAAAACAATCATTATTTAAATAATTGAATTGAACATGGGCTTCTGTCTTAATGTTGCAGCGCTCTCAACCATTGAGCTAACCGTGGACCCATTCCCAGCTATGTCAACCTTCTTTCTTCAATAATCTTACCCCTGAAGTCTTGCCACATAGCAGCGATATAAACAAGTGGCCCAGATAAATGTCCAAATGTTAGGAACTTATTGAGACAGTCATTGTTAAACATTATTGGTTGCAGATTAATTGTTTGTTATTTTTCTATTAATTATTAAGTACTAGCTAGGGTGCCCGGCTTTGCTCCGGTAGTTGTGTGGTTGTTTTAATAACAGAAAAAATTAGCCTTCTTGAATCTTCGGTTTTAACTTGGTATTTATATTAAGATTCGAGATCTGCAGAGTCCGCCCAAATAGGGAACCCTATATACTTTATGGGAGATTGAAAATCGTAAAAGAAAAATTAATTTTAAGCAAAGGAAGGCACAATTTAACCATATTTCTATATATTCTGAACTATAAGGGGTGATAAAATCTTATTGAAAAAATGCTGAAATTGGAGTTAGTCATTTTGTCAACTGGAATGCTCATCATACATAGTAATCAAACCAACTTCTTTTTCATAACTAAAATAAGAACACTTCAAACTTTTTGTTTTCGATTTATATTCAGTCAAGTTATCTCTTTTTTTTAAGTCTGTTTTTATTCACTTACTTACTAAACTACAAAGAAATGTTCACTCATATGGCATTAAATTTACTTAGATATCATAAATGATTAAATGTAATGTGTTGATCAATTAGTCTTTTTATGTGAAAATTAATTTGTTAAGGTTGGTTTTCTAATTCATTGCAGAGCTGTAAAATCGTTATTTTTTTTTTAACGCAAAGGAGAAACTACTTATTTATGCTTAATTGTTTAGAAATTTAAAAAGAACAGTGAAAAAATATATAACCCTTACAAACTGAATGAATGGACAATAAACATAGAGTGAAACACACCCTAGCGCTTCCTGGTAGTCAGCAGCTCAATCTAAATTTTTCATTCACTAACCCATAAAGGTAGGCTAATTACATAGTGCGAGAGGCTTGAAATTCTCGCCCTTTACTCTTCAATTTTACACCCTAAATATAAAAATGGAAACCTTCTTCACCATTAGGGGCCATTGGGGTACACGAAGACATAAATTTCTTAATCGTACGTGGAGTCGTTTTTGAGCACTCTAAGCCATTAAGCTAATCATACCCGTGGCCAATCTTATCTCTTCAGATAAAATTATTTATTTGAATATCAGTCAATTAGATCCTAGCATTTAGATATTTGTCCAGCCCATGGTTACTTCGCTGCAATGGGGTGAGATTTGTATTGTAAATGACTAATTTAATGATCACTTATTTATTTTCATAATTATTAAGAGTAATGTTTTTTTAATTATGTCAAAGATTTTACAATCGATATGCTCTATTAACTTAACAAGAACTGATTATTTATAATGATGGCAGATAGTTGACTATAAATATAATAAAAAGGAAAGGATTGGGAGGTGTGGTTGAAACATCGGCAAAATTAAATATGTGATACTTACATACTACGGTTCTTTATTTTGAACACACCCCCCAACCATTCCTTCTTAATTAATTATAAATTGTATGTATATTTGGTGTGAAAAACTGACTTTAGAAAACTATAAAGTGATCTGACTCTTTGCCAAATCATAAAAAATGCCATCTTGGGTCAACTGTCAGCAGCTATTACTATCACCAACAATTCCCCCAAAATTAATATTTTAAATCCAGGATTTTCCAGTTTGGATGTCATTTCATTGGCAATGAGAAAAAGTGCTTATTTATTTTATTATGAGGCGATTTGAGTATATTTGAATTAAAATCAAGATACCTAACTCATAACTATCTTCTAACCTTTATCGCATTCGAAGCACCATCTGAAAGCACGATATTCTGCCAATCTGCAGGAATACCATCTCGGTTTTGTATGTATTCTGCACAATGCTTCCTAATGACCTCAATACCACTAGAATCAGTGTATGAACCTGAAACAAGCATAAACATTCTAAAACAATAATTTAAAAAATCATGCTTAATTAATCTAAATTATCTAATACCACATTCGAAGAATATAGCTCTGTCTGAGCTATGTTCCACAGTTAGTTTGATTTCCTTAAAAGAATCTAAAATTACGTATATTGTATATTGACAGTATATTAAGATAAGATAGCTGTTCAAAGTAATTTTGAGGAAAAGGCTTAGATATCTTTGAGTGTAATCTCCTGGACTAAGTTCTACTCTCTCATTCTCTGGTCTTTTTTGCCAGAAATAAATAAATAAGAACTTGGTATATGATAAAACAATTTTGTTATAACAATGCTTTCAACAAGAAGTTTATATTTCGATAATCAAAATTAAAATTTGAAATAGAGCCGGTTATTTATTCTTTACATTCTTACAATTCTTTTCTTACCAATAGAAGATCCTCTACATCCATCGAGAATGGCTTGGGCTCTCTGTTTGGCATCTTTGGGAAAATTAGGGTCAGATAGTAACTTAGGGTACGCTATCAGAGCTAAAACTTGACGAATAAAAGTAATAGGAACTTGACCAACTGCATGACAATCGCCAATATTAGCTCGGATGACCCTGTCAAATGGTTTCTTCTTGCCCTGTCAAAAAGATTGGCATTAGTCTACTTTACTATTCTACAGCCACAAATATTTGGCAGTGACAAGAGAAATCTATACACAAATGTAAACATGCCGTTGACCAATACAAAATTTCAATATATATAATGTCTACTACTTCCTGTTATTTTATGGTCTTTGTTTTTCAATCATTATCTTAAACAATACAAACAAACAGTAAAGTTTTAATATACACTGCTAAAAAATACTTTTATCTAATTTATTTATTTTTTAGTATATTCATTTCCTATCATTAACCAACTAAATATTCAAGAAATAAATTTGAGTAAGAGGTACATTGCTATTTGTAGTAGTTAGTTACTTTCACTTAAATTACATTTGGTGTAAGTATAACATCAGAGCAATTCAGTTTACTTGTTTTATTCTGTATACCACCTTCATTTAATCAGGTTGAGGGATTTTTAGGCATCCTACAGTAAATAAGGATATTATTGTTCTTCAAGAGATCAATTTTGATATTATTATCCTTCAAAGTTAGTCTTCCAGGAGTATGGAGTATAAAAAGAAAGCCAATGGCTTAGAAAAAAAATAACAACCAACATTTTAATCATATGTATCATAAATAATAAGGTGAATTTTGACCCACTTCATCATTAATATTAATATTTTCATTTCCAATACATTTTTATGAAATTTTTGTCTTTATTTCTGTTTTTAATTAATATTTCTGGTTCTAAATCATTTTTAAAATATCGAAGATAGTTTAAATTTTATTTCAAAGTATGTTTTTTGTGAATTTGAAAACTTCTAATATGTGCATTATCATGAAAAATAAAACTTTAAATACTTTTACAAATCTTTTATGTCTAATTTTGATTACAATAATGTAAAAAATATATGTGCATATCATGAAAATATGTGCATTATAAATTATAAAAATAGGTGCATTATCATGAAAAATAAAACTTTAAATACTTTTACAAATCATCTATGTCTAATTTTGATTAAAATAATGTAAAAAAAAAAAAAAATTAGGGATGATTGATTTTTTCAGTGGATCCCCCTTAATGATCCAGAGGTATGTTTCTGAAACATGCGATTCCCGAAAGGCAATCCAATCATATATTTTTGACATTTATTAAACTATAATAGACAAAAAAACACTTTATTAACTTTTCTGTAATTCACCGCCTGCCTTTGTGATTTTTAAAAGATATAATTTTATATGGTTTTTGGTGAAGAATCTATTATTGGTAATAATGTCAGGTTTTTTAATCTGGAAATACATTAGTTGATAAACATTTTTTTTAAATAACTTAAAAGAATAAAAACAAACATTTTCCATAAAATAAACATAAAAAAAAAAGAAGCATTCTTTCAAGTTTAATGAAAGTTAATTAATTGTTATTGCATAATTCATTGTGAACAAAAGAATGTAATGTTGAATTATGAAGGTTGCGCTGAAGCACTTAAAAAAAACTTTGGAGAGGAGTCGAAGGACTAATTGCAAATAAAGATCGAGGATGATTAATTTTACCCTAAGTGAAGTAAGTAAAAACTACAGAAATTTGTGAATACATGTCAGTAGCACACAAGTCTGATTTCTGACTCACCTAACTTTGCAACACCTTAGGTTAAGAAATATATTGGAAAAAAAAATTTTTCATAGTTCTAAACATTTTTTTGGAAGAATTAAATCATTATATTTCGCGAGTAAGATCAATGGGACAGCTTTATTTTAAAATTAAACCAAGACATTACTAACAACATCTTTATTTATAGATACAAACATCTTTATATATATAAAAATCTTGTGTCCCGATGTTTGTTGGAGGTAAAATCAGAAACTATTCAACCGATTTTGATGAAATTTGGTTCATTGTGTGTAGTTTTGTCCAACCTTAAAGATAGGATAGTTTTATCTCGCTTATTGGCCTCAATATTTCTTTTATTGCAAATTAAATGCATATCATACTACAATTTAGTGTGATTATTTTTGTTTTATAACTTTCCAACAGATGTCGTTGTTAGTTAATTTATTGACACAACACTTTTTTTCTTTCGATCTTTAGACATGGTAAGCATCCATTAGCCAAACTATTTTTTTTGGCTTGGACTAGGAAAATCTGTGTCTAATTCTATCTGTGTGTGAAAATCTAAATTAATGGATCATTAATATTTAATATAGTCAAAAATGAGATGTAAAAAAAAATATTTAGCCCATATAGATTCTTCACCAAACAATTTTAAATTGGCGTAACGTTCTATTTTCAATTCCATTGGTTTTTATCTTTATCAGTGAATTTGATTTGACTGTGTTAAAAAGAATAGTATATACTTAATCCAATGCATTACAGCTACTGAGCCACAGCTACTCGCTAATTATAAAAAAGCATGGAAAATTTGGTCTAAAAATAATAAAAATGTTTTACTGAAGAGACATTAGTCAATAATAAAAATAATTAATGTAAATTTGTAAACTTTATATAAATATATTATTTTTTGTTTGCTTGTTGAGGCTTAAAAATTTTAAATCAAATCCTAATTTTTCATTTTTTAAATATACCTACAAAGCTTTGGATTATTTTTATTTTATTTTTTAAATCTTCTCTTCATGTACATATATATAAAACATATGAATTTATTTAAACATATGAATTTATTTAAAACATATGAATTCTTTGAACTCAAAATAAAACAAACTTTGAAACATATGAATTTATTTAAACATTTTTTAAAATCTTCTCTTCATGTACATGTATATAAAACATATGATTCAATGAATTAAATTAATAAACAAAAATGATAAATAACAAGATAAAGCTTATTAAATAAAACTGTAAAGATTTTTAACAAATTTTGGAAAAAGTACTACAATTTAAGGTCTGGCCACACATGTCCGCACCGCAGCAATAATATAGGTTATGTTCAGAATATTTTTAATTTAACTTACATATTATCTTTAGTTATTCCTAAAGTGGCCTGCGTCTGACATGTGTGGCCTGAACTTTAGGCATAACTAAAGGTAATATGTAAGTTAAATTAAAAATATTCTGAACATAACCTATATTATTGCTGCGGTGCGAATCCGGTGCGGACATGTGTGGCCAGACCTTTAGACATAAGGATGTGAATTTTAGAAATATTTATTTATGTCAGCTGTTATATTTTTTCTGATAATTTGACTAATGATAAGCTGAACAAATGAAATCAAGAATTTGGAGGTGTTGAGTGGTTAGGTGGGGGAAGTGAATTGATGGCTGAGCCATTAAAGAGTTCCCCTGTGAAGGAACTCTACCTAATGCCGCTCCTGCTCTATTAAATGTTCTAAGAGTACAACTAAATAACTGAATAAGATTTCTTGAAAAATCAATGATTATGAAAAACTATACTTTATACAATTTAAAATAAATAAAAAATTGGGATTATAATTAAAACTTCTAACCCAAAATCAGGATTAAACTAAATTTACAAGTATTCAAAGGATATTCAAACTTAGCCTCGACAATTTTTAGAAGATTAATTCTAAATTAAAAAAAAAAAAAATTGTAAGGAAATTTGCACAATGAGTGATTATTTTTCAAATATTTATTTAAAAAATACACCTACTAATGTATAAACTTACTTACCAAAATGTTGACCATTTAAGTAAATATAATAATTTAATGGCTGGTTACCAACAATTAGCTAACAAAGAGGAAGCCAGATGATGTAAAACTTCCTCATTAAATTATCTATCTAAATATTAAGGTCCATGTGGAATGACAACAAATACAACTAAGGGAATAAAACAATAAACCGATAAAATCAACAAATGTATCCTTTATTCCTTAAATGAATTATTTTTATGGCAAAGATATTCTTCAAATTATTATATTTATCTTAAAAGATATGTAAAAATAACACATCCAGTAATGTTTAACTTTTTAAATGAAAATTAATCATATCCATATTGCACTAAATAGAAAAGTGGAATATTGGATCCATGCAAATTTGTTTACTCTTTCAACACATCAGATTTAAAATCACATTACAATTAAACCATAAACACAATGTTTTAGTTATAAAAACATAAAACCTAATAAACAAGATCTCAATCTTATCTGAGGTGAGGAAAAGAAATGTAGGATTTCATAAAAATTTCATAACTTTAAACACTAATAATCCAAATTTATATAATCTGTAATCAAAGTGCTTTTCATTTATCAATATTCTGTACCTATGATTATAAAACTGAAAAGTTGTTTGGGATAACCTCTCTATGGTTACAAAACGAAAACCTTTAAGTATTATTTAATTGAGATAGTAATTGGGTATATTTTTTTTTTTTTTTTTTTTTTAAGAATTCATAAGGGAAAAACATTTAGCTCTTATTCGGAAAATTTTAAATGCAAAGTATTATATACCTGTTTCAGCTCGTTTTCTATTTCCCCTGCTCGTATAAGTAAAGGCCCTCGGACCGCATATTCCATTTCCTTTATGGAAGGATTCATATTTTCGAGGTTGAGACATTTTGAATAGGGCATTTGTGACAGACACTTGCGACTGGTGATGGAGCACTGGGAACTTATGCGGGATAGATAAGGCTTGCGAACAACACCTCCCAACACTCCCTTCTCGACTGATAAAGCTAACTGCCTGAGGTTGTTCATTTCGAGGTATTTATAAATCCACTAAAAACCGCAGTATTGGAGGTGGACTTTACCCAAACCCGAATCTTCAATATTCGGCCAGGCAAACCAGACACAGCAGTGAACAAAAATACTTTGAACCTCCTCTGCATAGATTTCTTGGCACATACGTCAGCCAATGAAATTATCACAATCTTTAGCTGATAACACAAATTTATCTAAAGCTCAATTATTTTTCTCATTTTAAAGGAGAAAAACAAATGTAAAAAGGTTAATCCATAGTATTTTTAATTTTTAATCACTTATGTATTCTGTTTATTACATTTTTTTAAGTAGCCAGATCTATATTTTTTTTGTTTTGTTTTCTTATTTAAAATAAATAAAAAAATACCTTTTAATCTCTTTTTAAAATTAATATCATTCATATATTGTTTTTTAAAGCAGTAAAATGCCATACTGCACTATTTATGAAAATATATTATAATAATTTTTATGAAAGCCTTTACTTTTATAATTGGAATGGAGTGGATTTAGAAGAGGTTTTGTGTAAATAAGAAATCATGTTGACAGGATGTGGAATGGCTTTAGATATGAATGAGATAAAAGCCTTTTCATTACTTAATCAGCATAAGTTATGAATAAATACATCTCAATTGAATGTAATTAGCAATGTTTGCAAAAAAAAAAATTTTTTTTGATCTGCATGGAATATTTTTGCTGCAAGTTAGTTAAATTCAAAAATGACCCCCTAACTTGTCATGTCCATTTTTTTTCGCTAATCCATGTTTAAATTGTTTTTATATATTTTCTTTCGCGCTTAAAAAAATTGTTTTCCAAACATATTAGTTTTTTTGGTACCAGTACTGAAGTTTTTTTTTCATCTATTTTTCCTTATACACCTAATAAAAAGAGGAAGTTTAATTGACCTACTAGGCGGACTCAACACACTATGGAGCTGCAGTTATTTTTTCTAAATGTATGATCATTTTAAATTTCTTCTCCTTTGATATTTTTAAATTTTAACGAAACAACAACCAAATGCACTGTTCTCAGTGGAGGAGTCTGACTCAAATATACTGGCTAGTAGTTTATATAAGGTTAAGGTATATAATGTTAAAAACAACAACCAAATGCACTGTTCTCAGTGGAAGAGTCTGACTCAAATATACTGGCTAGTAGTTTATATAAGGTTAAGGTATATAAATGTTAAAAATAACATGGTTAAGGATAACATCGAGAATTTTTAACAATACAGCAGTACAAAAAAGAAAAATAAGTAATGATTAACTAGCAATTTATCTTCCTTTTTTCCACAACTATTTATTTTCACATTACAACATGTTAACGTTTCTGGGGCTGTGTCCTCATTTTCAAAACATAAAATATTTTCTCAGTCGTATGAATACGATGAACATGATAGTCTTTTAATAAATTTTCCGAAACTATATCACCGTCAAATGCTAAAATACAATGTTCTACTTTTTTTTATATGTCAGCTCATACTTGTCCATATCCAATTGTCTAAAGACTACTCCTCGATAGTAATAATAAAATAGAAGAAAAATAGTAATAATAAATTTTTTAAATAGTTTAAAATGTTAGGCTGATTTTGAGGGTCAATAACTTGTACAAGAAATTAAATTTGTGATGTTACCGAATTTTCACTTGGTACAAAATCTTGTGTAGTTAGTCACGTTTTTAGTTAATGGAGTGTTAAAAAAAAAATGTATCCTCGGCAATCTATACTTCCAAACATTTAAAAGTAAAGGGATATAAAAGCATTCATATAAATAAATAAGAGCTGACATTTTTAACTTTCTTAATTTCAGAACATGCATTTCCCGCTTTTGAGGAATACATGCATGTCGTGTAAAGTAAAAAAGTGACTGATATTCTAGACAATTATTCACCAGGAAGTGATCAATTAAGATGACTATCATGAAGGGACGATATATTATCTATGAATTTGATAAATAGTCAGTTAAATAACCCATCTTATATTTACCGAGACTAATTCATATCTCTCATATCTGGATATCATTTCGTGCATGATCGATAATTTATTAATTATTATTGATTATAATTGTCCTGTCGTTTATAATAGGTATTAATAGCAATTAGAAATAAAAATAGTTGGAGAGAATTAATGTATTAATGGACCAAATATTGTTACATTTAATGGGTGGAATCATTCGACAGACAGATTACAAGGCACATTCGACTCAAGTGTTACTTGTAATCTTAAACCAATTCCCGGCCAAGTATAGGAGCTTTTCATTGTCATACATCATAAATATTTTAATTTAAATTTGATAGAAAACAATTGCTCAAAAATTTTATAAAATAGTCCTTTTTTAAAAATATTATGTGTAATAAAATTTACAAGGGCGTCCGCAGAATTTCGTCTAGAGGGGGGCAGGCTAGTAAAATTTTCGTTTAGGGGGGCACACAGACAAAATTCTTATGTCTGGGGGAACGTTTCGAGGTATTTTGGCATTAAAAGCTTTATTCATTTTTCAAATAAAACTTATTGACATTCAAAAGTTAAAATATTATTTTATACAATGTTAAAAAAATATAGTAAATAAATACGAATTTATTTAATTTGTAGTTTTTGATTCTCAAAATGTCTAGGGGGCAGCTGCCCCCCCCCCCACCCCCTGCGGACGTCTATGATAACTTGAGTGGTTAAGAAATTCAATTTTCAAGTCATTAGGAAAATCGGAGCTTTACTCGAGTAGCTACATAGCAAATGAGATTGTTATGTAACACATTCCATTCTCATGTCGGTGTATCGAATGGTTAACCTGTATGTACACTTGATAGTGGCGTGTTTAGAACTCTTGAAATAGGAAATTTATACCTTAGTGAGGTGAAGGTTATGAAATACAGAAACGAGAACCTTACCTCAATGTATTAAGTTATCGAATAGTCACGGAACCCTTCAGAAAAATGTCTCATTTCATACTAAGGTTTGTGCACATAAAATGAACTTATCTACTGGCATGACGTGAAAAAAGCACATTTGTCGCCTTAAAGCCGATGATATACGAATATTTGGGACTTTTTTGTTTGTTGCTCATTCCAAGAACCCGGATTTTTATGTAGGTAGTAAAAACCGTCAGAATATGCCATATAATATACTGTAATTTAATACAATATTAAACAATTGTAATATTCAAAGATACTAATGTTTATACAATATTTCACAGAAAAGAAAGTGGAGGAGACGATTTAGAAATTTAGAATTTAGAAATGAAACCATAGTGATTTTAAATTTTCTTGAATCTTAAACAAACATATATGTATTTTCGATAATAACTTAAAAATTTAAGTATAATAACTTAAAACTGCAATAAAAAAAAACTAAATTAATCAAATAAAAAATATATTAAACAAGTGAATTAATCAATAAAATTATCTGAATTAAAATTAATCATTAAATGCATTTCTAAATTTATTTCTGTGGATCCTAACCTTACATCGTTTAAAATATTTTTATGATTCTAAAATGATTGAACTTTCGATATCACTTTATGTGATTGGGGCAAATTTATAAGCTCCTAAAATTATTGTGTCGTTCTCAATGTCGCTGAGAAAAAATTAACTATCCCCTTTTAAAATTTTATTTATATTTTCCAGGATAGTTAGCCCTGAACTATCCCTGAACTATGTTCATAAAAAAAACATCTTCCATTCTTTCTTTCAAAGCTTTTCCAGGATGGCCTAAGATGCGATTTATACTTTTATTTACTGAAAATTGAGGTGTAAAAGTGGTATATCAGTAATCATTAATTCAAAGAAGAGGAACTTATTTACGGGGAATAGCCCCGGTCGAAATCGGGAATCTCAGCTCCCACGTTGGATTTTACTTCTATATCTCTAAATGTATTGTTTACTTTATTAAATCTTCAAAATATGCAAATATCACAATAGCCCCTAGAGGGGAAATGCAGCCCCACGGTCTTTCCCCGTCAGCTTCTATGCCCTTACTTTCCATTTTTATTTTATATTAATCTAATCTTAATCTGTGGGTGACCACCAAATCATTTCTCTTAAAAAAAAAAAAAAAAAAAAAAACATTTTAACATTTAACATTCTGCTTGTTCTTCTTATTAGGTATTCGTTCTTTACGTTAGTTTCTTACTTTCAGTAAAGTTAAATTCTATCATTATTTAACAAAAAATTACCCATATTGGGGGAGGGGGGCTACCTATGTTTCTCGGTAATTACTTCCGCGGTTTTTGAGTAAAACTTGCTCGAATGAATATCTCAATAAAGATTGAGAATACATAATTATTGTTTCGATGAGTTAACTTTGTTTTGATAGAGAATTCATAACATGAGAGGGTTACATTTTACAACAAATAAATTTCTTCTTCTTCTTCCTTTAACTCCTGTGGCAATTCTTCTCACCTCTTGCCGCACCCAGTTTCCCAATGCAATCGGAGTACATACTTTTGAGCCTGCCGCGAGGACGTCTTCCTTCCGGTCTAGCTTCTAAGAAACACCTGGCCTTTCAGGTATCACTCAATCTGCAGACATGCCCAAACCGTTTCAATTGCCTCTCTTCCAGGATGTACCGCACTGATCGTACTTCCAAATCGTCGCGAATTCTGTCATTTCTTGTACAGTCCTTCCTGGTCCTGCCAACTATTTCTGCTCTAGAATCTCATTTCAGCCGCTGCAATCCTGCTTGCATGTTTTCATTTAAAAAAAAAACATAAACCATTGATTTCTACTACACCAATCAATAGTCCCCAACAATCAATCAATGGATTGCAGCAATTGACAATCGGTCAGCCCTGTTAAGCATGTCGTTACTTGTTATTTTTGCTAAATTTTCTATTTAATGAAATTGTATATGTCTTATTCTTATCCAAAATCAAATAACAAGTTGCTGTTGAGCTTACAAGAATCCTCACGTTCACAACAGCATACAAATGGGAAAATACGGCTATTGCGTCATCAGATTAGTCAGTATATTATTACTAGTAAATTGCTGTGTCGTAATATATTCAAGCCAATTTTTTCCTTTTTCACAACTCTTAGAGATTGTTATTTTGCCTGTTTACCTTTATTTGCTTAGAAGCCTTCTAAGACTTATTTATACGCAAATAGTAAAATATAATTCCTCTATGAATCGAAAATTTCCTTTTGATTTTTTTTTTGTTTCTTTTTTTTTCTTTTTTTTTTTTTTTGGTTCCGTGTCTGTCTATATTCAAATTTATGTGACGAGCATAGCTTCTTTCTTCTAGCTCGTTTTTCTAATTGGAATTGAGAACAAGTTCCGTCCACTTGTTTCTCAAGAGCTCCTCCGATTCTGTGCAAAGTTATAGAAAAGTTGGGGGCTGTGATTCCATAATTCAAGTGATTCATTTTTAGTTATCGTCCGTCTTCGCATATGCTACAGAATTTTCCTTCAAGTCGAAAGTTTCTAACACGGCTCATCCGAATTTTCCTAAGGTTGAAGAAAAATTAACAAAAAAGTTTGTGGAAAAGTTCCAGTGCGTCCATTCCTCGATCAAACCCGAATCCAAATCCTCGTTTCAATCCAAAATGTTGGTGGAATGATGCATTGAATAAAGCATACAAAGAGAAAGTTAATGCCATAAAGACTTACAAAGCCAACATGACAATAGAAAATTACAAATATATGAGAACGAAGATAAACAAGACGAAAGCTTTGATAAAAAAGGCTAAAAAGGAATCTTGGAAAAGCTATACTGAAGGCATAACACCACAACAGACCAACAATATGTGGCACAAAATAGCATCCTTGAAAGGTAAAAAAGTAGCTCAGAAAAACATTATTACAGCCAGTCTAACAGCGGCATTTAACTTTCTACAAAGGTTATGCAATATCTTTGAACCAAGACTCCCTCCAATAGTCAGGCAACGAACCTCATCACCAACATCTGACCCATTGGCTATTCCATTTAAGTTGACAGAAATTGAAGCAGCACTCAATGGAAAGAAAGGAACTGCACCAGGAGAGGATGAAATAAATTATACTATGATCCGCTTACTGCCAACACCTATACTTAATAAATTACTCGATGCGTTTAACAAGATCTGGAGCAATTCCAAAGTTCCTCCAGAAAGGAGAATAATTCAAATTGTACCTATTCCGAAACCTTCCAAAGACCCAGCCCTAATCTCCTCATATAGGCCTATTGCTCTCATCTCCTGCCTGGCAAAGGTTTTCAATATAATTATAAAATCTCGATTAGAATGGTTTATAGAAAAACGAGAAATACTAAGCCCTTTTTGTTTTGGATTTAGGAAAAGATGTTCAACTGCTGATGGAATTTGGTACCTGACTAATTTGATATATAAAACATTTAAAGAAAAAAAAATCTTGCTAGCCCTAACCATTGACATTCAGAGTGCGTATGATAATGTAAAGACGCAAACACTAATTAAACAACTAAATGAGCCAGGTATACCTCAAATTATGATCAACTGGATATCAGCATACCTCTCAGTCCGTACGTATAAGATACAAACAGTCGAAGGCACAGTTAGTTTTAACTCATACAACGGTTTGCCACGGGGAGATGTAATAAGTCCGATCCTTTTTAATATTTACTCAGCATCTGTAATAAAAAATCCACCTCCTAATTGCCGTACGTATGATACAATTCGTATGGCAATGTATGACGTATGATACAATTCGCAGACGACTTTTTGGTTTTTACTGTTGTGAATAATCCAGAGAAGGGGAAACATATAATGGGTAGAGCCATAGAGTCCCTATGGCTATAGAGTCCCTATGGAGATACCATTAGTAAACTAAATTTTCAACTAAATCATAATAAATGTAACCTCATACCCTTCACAAGAAAAAGAAAATTTTCCTCAAGTAACTATGACATTCCCAATAATAATTACACAATCAGAGCTCAGGATAAAGTCAAATTCCTAGGGGTCACTTTGGACAGCAAAATGAGCTTTAAGGCACACATTAAGGTCTGGCCACACATGTCCGCACCGGATCCGCACCGTAGCAATAATATAGGTTATGTTCAGAATATTTTTAATTTAACTTACATATTACCTTTAGTTATGCCTTAAGTTCAGGCCACACATGTCAGACACAGGCGACTTTAGGCATAACTAAAGGTAATATGTAAGTTAAATTAAAAATATTCTGAACATAACCTGTATTATTGCTACGGTGCGGATCCGGTGCGGACATGTGTGGCCAGACCTTTATGGACATAAAGCACCGAGCTCTTCATAATATAAATATTCTAAAATGCCAATCTGGTGTTTCATGGGGATCTCACCCACATAACATGTTGTTGCTTTACAAAACTATCGTACGGTCCGTACTTGATTATTGCTGTTTCATATACAACGAAACTAACTCGCCCTTAATAAATACGCTGAACACCATTCAAAATACCGCTTTAAAAATCTGTCTAGGTGCATTTAAAACTACACCAGTGAATGCTCTACTGGTTGAAGCTGGTGAGATGCCGCTACCAATAAGGAGAACATGGCTAGCAAAGAAAAAAATTCTCAAAGCAAATACTAATGTGCGAAATCCTGTGGGCCAGACGATTCGGGAAAATAAAATATATGCACCAAAAGCTCAAAACCTTGTCCTAGAAATGAAAAACTTACTACAGGCAGTGTACACAACGCGTGGACTCTTCGATCTAGCCGTTTCAAGACCTAAAGCAACCATGGAGCTGCACAGCAAACCAACTTTAACTACAGCAATTGGACAAAAAGGGTCCTACCCTCCAGATATTATTAGACAATTAGCATTACACACAATTCATACACAATACCCCGGTTGTATAAATATATACACGGATGCATCAAAAACCAATTCACAAACATCAATAGCAGTAGTGGACGCAACAAAAAATCACCAAATCTCAGCATCAATTTCCAAAAAGTTTAGCATTGCAAGCGCCGAAATGTATGCTATCTGCAGAGCAATTAGATACTGCAAACAAGTATATACTCATAGAAGTATAGCTATATTGACCGACTCAGCTGCATCCTGTTCCCGATTAAGTAAAATAAATAAAAATGAGATGAAATCATACTTGGATCTGAAAATCGTCGAGCTTTTGATTGCATCCACCAATAACTTCGCGTTCCAATGGATACCCAGTCATTTGAATATCTCTGGAAATGGGAAGGTCGACAAAATAGCCCGTAGCAATCAGACAGATAGGGACAACGCTAAAGTACCCACCCCAGACCTACTGAGAGCCATAAAGAAGGAAGCGATGAAAGACTGGTATGACTGGGATCGCAATCAGAAGGCAGGGACTATTACCAAGTGCAGGCAACAGTCAGCTTAACTCCATGGTTTAGGGCTTTCAACATGAATATAGAGAGGAAGCATTTGGTAAAAATAACGAGGCTTAGGTCAAACCACGGGTGTTCTAAGAAATTTCTTAACCTGATGAACATAGAAGCCAGGGGGATTGTGAAATTTGTAAAAGCCCAGAAGATCCACGGAACATATTTTTCAAATGTAAGAAATATTCGCAAGTAAGGTCCTCACTAAACATAAACATCAATACTGAGGAAGAACTAAATTATCTCAAAGAGCTGGATAAAAGCAAAGTGAGGCAAATTGTTAAATTAATAGATAAGATAAACTTCTAGTTCTAATTAAACTGCTTCTATTAGACAAAAAACAGACAAATTAAAATAGTAATCTGGCAACATAGGATTTGGGAACAAATTTGCGGCAAAAAAAAAAAAAAAAAAAAAAAAAAAAAAAAAAAAAAAAAAAAAAAAAAAAAACTCATGTTATTTTTGTTTTCAAATTATTCCCACACTTTTGGTTATTCATTCCTTGACAAATCTTTATCTCAAAACTGTAGATATTATTATCTTATATTATATTATTCAGGGTAAGGCATTTACCTTGGAGTATAGATTATTTTCCAGCCCGATAGAAATGTCGAGGGTTACTTGCAATCCTTCTTGGTAGATGATTTGTTAATAAGTAATTTTATCAGGACCAAAACTTTAAATTTTTCCAAAAAGGGAAGCTGAATTTTAGCTTCATTAACTTCCCACTTACTTTTAAATCAAAGCCTAATGTATCGTAATAGTATTTGTAGATACTATTAAATAGTATATCACCTCAAAAAATGTTTTAT
Organism: Aelia acuminata; assembly: GCA_911387785.2. NCBI lineage: Eukaryota > Metazoa > Arthropoda > Insecta > Hemiptera > Pentatomidae > Aelia > Aelia acuminata. Next base: position 35,264,231 of record OU426981.1, read on the forward strand.
TATATTTGGCGATGTAAGATCTAAAAATTAAATTGTTTTAATTTACCGGATGATGGTTATAATGATTTAAAAGACCTAGTTACAAATGCTTTTATGTAACCTATTACCAAAAATTAAAGAAAAAATATTGAACTTAAATATTTCAAAAGTAGCATTCAAGCCTGTCAAAAAAAAAAAAAAAAAAAAAAAAAAAAAAAAAAAAAAAAAAAAAAAAAAAATTGAAAGTTACTATTTACTTTCGATAAAACTGGAAAACAGATTCTCATCTTCAAATATTTCAATCTTCCACTTTTCAGCCAACGATGCAATGGTGTTTTTGTCACTACAAAGAACGTGTCAAAATCGTAACGAATCATTTTCTTTCTTTTTTTCGATTCTAATTTTTTGAAGATTTTATCTTAGTTCATTAATTTTTAAGATGATATTTATTTAAAAATAAAGAGGATTGTTGTGGAAATATGCCTGCATCAACCTGTAAATAGTTTCTGAAAATTATTCAAAGCCCACATCGTCAATGATACCCAAATTCGGCCTACTATTAAATATCGAACATAATTATTTTATTTTTATTTTTTGAAAACCGTTTTTAATAGAAAATAATTTATCGCCTAAACTTGATTATAAAATAACACTGTTTCTTTTTTGGGATCGATGTTCAAGAATCAAGTGCGGCACAGTTTATAGAATTGGTGTCCTAAAACTATTAATTTCTGCAACTTTCTTCTTTTTAGCTCGATTGTCTCTAAAATCTTCCATCCAACATAATATTTTGCAGTGGCATTTTGCCATTATTCAGAATGAAATAATCTGGCAGGTTTCCAGGATAACAGGAATGACCTAGGTCTGAGGTATCTGCTATACAGATTGCGTAAGAACAGTGAACGTTTGAAGGAAGTGTTTTTTAATAGATTTAATAATCTAAATTCTCCGTACAATTACTTAAACACTAGAATTACATAAAAACGGCTCCTTGAAGATCGATCGCATTGAAAATTTATACCTCCCACCTCTTATTGAAGTGCAGCTATTTAAAAAAATTCATCACATAATAGTTGCGTCGAAAAATTATAGTCACTGGTTTTGTCGCATTTCATCATGATTAAGGAAAAAAAACTATGGGGGCTTTCTACTACCACATTTATAGTCCATTCGCGAGAATGTGACAAAATATTTTAAGAACTTGAAATAGGTAATAAGTAAATGAGGTACTGGATATCTGTTTTGAGTAGGTTTCTATCAGATATGTCTATTTTTGCTTTATGGAAAGAAAAATTCATTTGTTACTGCCAACTTAAATAAAGGGGCTGACCTCTAGTTATACAACTTGTATTATAGAGAAAAAAAAAAAAAACATTCGTAACTTAGAGACTATGAGTAGGAAGCAATTGCTGCCTTTAAAAATAAAACTAAAATCTTTATAAAGGGACTTACAACCTCTTCAACTTTTAACTTCTCACAAGCTATGGCCCCAAAGATAGCATGGATCTACATTCATAGGCAAAGCCTCCTCTTTGAGATCATGTTTTATTATTTAAAGACAAAATTTAAATTCACTAAAAGTAATGAAGTAACTCAAAGAACAAATCATATGCAGATCAAGTAAAATTGGCAATTAAGACATAAGATAGCACTTTTTATTTAATTAAATTTTAAAGAAATAAAGTTTTATAATATTAGAAATCAATTATATAAAATTAAGTTCAACATCTTGAGTGAGAGAGCCGCCAAGCAAGGTATTTAATATTAAGCATATTTCAAGTGTTAATACCTAAGATAATTGCTTTGAATAGATTTTCCACCAATGATAATTTTTGTATGATTGGGTTGATAAAGTAAAAGTGTTATGTAGGATCCATGGTTGATGCTTACTGCATACCTCATCAATCAGGAAGACATTATAGTAATTATTGATATATTTTTATTGAAAAACAATGAAAGAATGTATTTGATAATTTTTAAAATGCTAGACCAAATTTTTATGTTTTTATTTTCATTTGATGATTCACTAGCATCACCGATATTTACTGGTGCCATATATTATTTTTTTCTTTAAAAATAGATAGTCTATTTTTGCCTGAGGGCCTCTGTCTAAAGTAAATAAAATAAAAATAAATAACCTATTTTTTCCCATTCAAAATCATAGTTCTTAATCTACCAATTTTACTACATTTGGTGCAGTAATAAAAACATTTGCAACCTAGAATAGTAGCTTAAAAGGAGCTTAGTGATGAAAATAGTTAGAGTGCATTTTAGTGGAAAAATATAAAGCATAGTATATGTCAACGGTGCACAATCTCCAACTAAAACACCAAGGATAAGCAAAGAAAAATAGAAGTATGTGTATAAAGATTATTAGAGAATAAGAATTAGAGCCTAACTCACAAACATGGAGCATTACATAATGCTTTACATAACTCTTAATAAAACATCCTAGAGAAACTTTTAATAAACCATAAAACTTTTTAAGTGAAGCTATTAGTATTTGAATAAGGGCACACTAATATTACTTTCTTATATTGATAAGTATTTAAATATATTCTATTATAATAAAAATTAAGAGCTAATGTTGAGTTGATTAGTTATCAACTATAGTTAGGAAATGAGCTCACCTCACAATTGACAATCAAGGATTTTAACCGTAAGTATTGGTATTTTAATTTATCTATTAATTAATTTATCATTTAATTTATGAATGAAAAACATTGAACAGACAACTTATAGTGAACTAAATAAAATTATAAATACGAATGATATCTAGAATTTTAAATGGCAGGAAATGTTTCCAAAAATATACCTACTCTGATGATACAATGTTGGCTCAAAAACAATAAGCCTCCTGATGGTTATTATTTAGTTTTATTAGTTTATTGTTATCCATATTAGTTAATATATGGATACATAGTTGGAATATGGAATACTGAGTTGTATCAAATCTGAAAAAAATATCAGAAGAATATTTATTGGTTGTTAAGTCCACGGGTGTCACCGCCACGGGGAGAGGGGGGATCCGTCCGCCCATTATTTTGGCAGGAAGGGGACCGTCCCCTCCAATGTAAAAAATTAAATTAAAATACGATTTTACGAATATATCCGGGTATTACCAATTTAAAAAATTAGTTAAAACATTTAAAATTTAATAATAAATATAAAAATTTAAAAAAAGATAAATATAAAATATTAGGTAATTACAGCATTGCTATTGATTGATTATACCCAATGTCTCCATCTGATACTTTATTTTCACAAATTGGCGCCTTGTCACATTTTTATAAGCATCGTCAGGTGTATTGTATATTTGAGGAATTATATTATTTTTATTTCAGCTTGTACTGTTTTGTTTTATGAATTCTTTAACAAAGTTGGATCTTCGGAATTGTTCTCCATTTCTTTATTAAACCAAGCAGCTTGATCCTACTTTCCCTCACCTCGATGAAAATTATAGAACTTGATGAGAAGCAATGAAATTAGTAGGATCAGGATGAGAAGGAGAACTTGGATAAAATTCAGCAAAGAAATTTCGGTCCACACCTTTCAACATGAATCCTTAGCAACTACCAGTATTCTAAGTTTTAAGAGACTTTAAATACATATACCATACGTCATTGAAAGAAGAATTAATTGTCCAAACAGATGTTTTTAGGCGTTATGATTTCAACTTTTAGCCAGTAAAATTTCTACCTACGGGATCTAGGAGAATGTTGAGCCCCCCTCCAAATAATTTGGTGCTGGTGACGCTTAAAGTTGTCTACATTCCATCAGCTGGGTATATTATTTAATAAATTTTCAACTATTAATAAAAAAACACCACTCAGAAGTTTAGATAATTTATAGCATTAAAAATAAAAATCTCTTATTACTGAATGTTTGTTACAATAATAAAAAAAAGATTATTATTAATCTTGATAAGCATAATCAGTATTGGTGGATAGTATATTTTAGGAAAATAATGAAAATACTAAAAAACTATTCTAGATAACAGTTCAGCTATAGCTACGAGAAGCATGTTAAACAATATATGCATTATTTATAATAATACAAAAGTACAACAATACAATACAAACAATACAAAACTAGTACAAAAAGAAAAGTATGTATAATATATATTTGTGATACCAAACAAAGGATTTAGTTGAAACAACATTCAGCTGATGAACTTATTACGGTTCAATATCCTTTACTATGTTTTATACGCTTGGCTGAAATTTATTTTGTTAATTAAGCAATAAAATCTGCATCTTAACTAAATTAGGTGTTTCAAAGAAAAAATTGAAATGAATGAAATGGAAAGCTAAAAAAAAAAGAAAAAAGATTATTTATTTAGTTTTTTTTTTTTAGTCACTATCTAACTATTGAATAATCAAATGGTCAACAATCTTTACATATTTATTTATTTGTTTTGGTTAGAGGTGTGATCAGCCTTAGGCATATCTAATAAAAAAGTTACATGTTTTTAAATCTAACGTTCCAAAAAACACATTCTACTACTTTAAAGGTCATTGATGCTTCCGATTTTTCTAGTAATATAATTATATGTTTATTCAAAGATTTAATTATGCCCATGAGGATTTGATCCATTTCTTTTATGTGCTTAATGCTCATTTTAAATTTTTTTAAAAACCAGATACTTATTCTAAATGAAAATTTAGTGCTCTTTTGAATGGCAAAAATTAAAAATATATATCTCCTTTTTTTTTTTAACTCTCGAAGAGATGAAATATCAAAAAACTGCAACTAATCGATATGAGTGGGAGGTTGAACATGGCTCTATAGGAACTTGGTAGAAAGTTTGATGTAGAATTGCTGGTATTTCTTTTTCTGAAGTAATCTGGAACACCCTATGAAAATTTACTTAATTTTTTTTTAAATTATATTTCTCTCTGGTTTAATTGTTTAAATTATAATCTTAAACTATTTTGGAAGGATATGCGATAGTGATTCCCCAAGAGCATTTTTTTTTCTTATGACAATTCTTTACTGATTTGAGGCTCAGCAGATATTAGTCAAGTTTTTTCTTTCTTTTGGTGCATCAAATTTCACAACATTTCAAAATGTAAATAAAAAAAATATGTACTGATTGTACTATTATAAAATTTTTCGATGTTATCCCTTCTATTAAATGATTTGGGATTAAACTATTTATTTTGAAATTGGATGATGTTGTAACCATCGGTAAATTGTGTAACCATAGCTCTAAAATTTAAAAAAAGAGTATACATATTAAAAGCAAAAATAACACCTACAGTTAATCTTTTTTCATATAATAATACTCAGGAGATTATGATTCACATTGAATAAAATCCTTGTCTATGCCGTCCCTCGGATAGGACCTAAAATGGAGGTCCCGAGCCTGTACGATGTCAGGTACTCGTTAAAGAATCCTGTCCTAATTATACCTGCATAGGCAAAATTTGGGACTCCCACTGCAGCATCGTCCGATTAGCGTTAGTGGCATAAAGTGACATTAAAACAAATAAAAGTTGAATAAAAAAGTGGAGGTCTTCTCTGAGTACGCTGTGAAATGATAAAAAAAGATTTCTTGTATTATTTAAACTATTAAGTTTATTTCCTATCAATAAAATTGAGAAAAAAAAAATCTGATATCAAGGGAATATTTTAAATATTCTAGAAATGACACAAAAGTTGAATTGCTATAGCCTCTGGGATGCAGATAGATCATTGGAAAGCTAGGTATGAACGGGGCAACTCACAAATTGTAATTTGGTCTGTTTTTCTGATTGATGCTGGATGCTTTCCAAATTGAGTTTTTTTTTTTTTCATTTAATTTAAATTATTTTTTAATATTTTTAGACTAAGCAAGACTCAGAACCAACCAATGAGCTTGAACAGGTAACAGTACCTCAAGCAGTTTTTGTATCTTGTATGTTGTAAAGATTGTGAATCCTAAGGGGCTAGGTTATAGATGTCTCACAATTTGAACAGCTGAAGAATGGGTAAAGTGTTTGGTTGAAGAATAAGTTGAAAAATAAGCAATAATTTCCCATCTGCACCTGAAGAAGCTTTGTTCTTGATAAAAGATATTGTTTACATAAAGGACTGCTCTTACCTTTAGAACGAGGCTAATTCACATTTGCTCATGAAAAGGTTATAATGTTCTTTGAAATTTGAAATTTTAAGTAAAAATTATCATTTAGCCACTTTTTTTTTAGGAATAATTAATAGTAAAGAATTAATAACAAATTTTAAAGTTTTTTAAATGGTCATTTTTTTCCTGCTTATTACATTGTGATTTACACTCACATTAACATGGTTGTCAAAGCTACCCCATTTCCAGGGTAACTTTGCTAATTAATTTTTTTAAACAAATTATTGTTACCCTAAAGATCAAGATTAATCATGTGTGGCAGTCTCAAAGCCTTTTCATTCATCATCAGTTAAAATATCAGCTGTGGGGGAAAAAAGTTCCTTAGTTGTCCTAGTTTACATTACTTTCTCAGCTTATTTTTCCATTTTATATCAGACACTTATCATTTTTTTACTTGATTTTTACCCAAGTTATGATATTATTTGAAAGTCCTAATATTATTTTGGATACCAGTACTTCTACTACTCCTCTCCCTCCTATAACTAAACAAAATTGTCTTAGTTATTCTTTTCTGTTGTTCCTGTGGGTGAAACAAATATGTTTGTATGTGTTCTCATGCTCTGTTCCCCAAAAGTATGCATATTGAATAATTGATCAAATAATGCTACACCGCTTAATATTAAAAGTGTGTTTGATAATTGTTTTTATTAGAATTTAAAGAAAAAAAATCATAAATAAATTCTGATTTTTATTAAAATTATAATAATTGGAAGGAAAGTTGTAATGAAACAATTTTTCACAAACATAAAAAATATATTTATAAATAAGCATAGAAATATTGGTTATAAAAAATAATACAATGTTCAAGGCAGTTGAAACATAATTAATTAAATATGACTAGATCACAATTTTAAAAATCAACAAGACCAATAAATATACCTAATTGAGATGGAAGGAAACTCATTAAAGCTGTGCTTCAAAGTTTTCATATATACATACATAAATAAAATGTAATATATACATACAGCAGGGAAGGTAACTAATGTTTCTCAGTGGTCAGCTTAATTTTCATTATTAATCACAGTTCTTTTTGATCTAAGAAAGAGGAGTAAATAAACAATATAGAAAAAAACTCATTTCAGTGACTATCTTGATAGGTGCAAAGATTGCCTAATTTTTCGGTTTCTCTCTTTTCCATTAATGTTTTGAAACTTGTATTAATATAGTCTATAATCTCCTGAGATAGGATTGTAATGGCAAATGTATGTATATATGGATTTACAATATAAAACATGGCTTTAACTTATGAATTAAAACTCATAACATCAAAATTTGAAGTATTTCATGACAAGTTATTTTAGTTATATTTTTATTTTAAACTTATACTTATTTCAATTTTAATAAACAAAACTACATCTGGTGCCTGCACCTGCTTTAACATTAGCATAAAGTATATTCAAAAAGTTATTCACAACAACAAAGTTTTAACGATTCCATAATTTGTAAAACTTTTAAAATTAACAATAACATTAAGATATAAATGGTAATTAAAATCATTAGAACAAATGAAAGGATAATTCCAATCAGAAGGCCTAATGCCTAATAGAGATAAACCTCCGTACAATTCTATATACTTATTCCTATTAATTAACATAAAGTTTTTGATCAATAAATATAGCAATATGAATACAACAGGTTTGTCCATTTTGATATTAAGCTATTCAATTGCTTTATTGTCAGAAACTTTAGTCACATAATAAAGCTCTTTTTATTATTCTATATTTTATGCATATTATTAACCTAACTGGTGTTCTATTTAGTTCCCTTAGTGTTTACAAATTGAATTTCATGTTAATTTTCGATTTTTTACAATGATCCCTTTAAGTACCTAGCCTCTAATAAATTAATTTTTAAAAATAGTCCAAGGTACTATTAAAAATAAAATAAATACTTTTGTACTCCTTAGATTTCTAAATTTAAAAAATCAAAAACAGATCAGTGTTAATTTATTTAACTAAAGAAAAACGATTAGTTAATAACATGAGAAAATTTAATTTTTATTTTTCAAGGTAATATATCCCAAAATTTGAAAGGAGTTGGGTTTGACCTTGCACCCCTAAAATGATGTTCCTAATCTTTCAAACTACATGACAAGAAAGAATTGTCATACAAAAAGTTAATATAGAAATTTTGAGGTAACTTCTAACCATATACTTGTTATTTTAAATATGATTTTTCATAATTTTAATGTAATAATTATACATATATAATTATAACGTAATTTTATATAATTCAATTTTAATGTAATTTTATGTTTTTCTTTGGTAAGGAAACATATTTTTGAATCATCTCATTCTAAACATACACAGCCTGTTAAAGCGTTGTTCCTCAATTTCGAACATAATTTTTTGATGTAGCACTCTTATAAATTAAATGAATATTTGATAAATGATAGTCGCGTCTAATTAAATTAGAGAACTATCTATATCAAACTATTTGATATTTTAATTTATACTCAATTTGGTAACAAGTATTCAGAAATTTAAAATTTCAGTCCTGCCATATGCGGGTTAAAAGTTAATATTGAACCATGTTACTTATTACATAAGAAATCTTGATATAGTCTATAATTTTCCTAAGAACACTTTATAATATTTATGCTAATAGACATCTACATAGGAATCTATAAAGTTAAAAAAGAATCTTAGTTTTACATTTATTTCAGTCAGCTTTCTTCAGCTTAAATCTACTATAAAATTCGAAGCAGATTCATCGTGCTAAGAAGGAATCATCTGCTTGATAATAATGATTAAAAACATCTTTGACCAGCAATATGCAATTAATTCTAAGGTAAAAATTTCTCTTCCAACACTAATCAAAGAGGCAAGAAAGAGCCCGAAGTAAGTAATCTGCTACACAAGAACCAGTACACGATGGAGAGGAACTGTTTTTTTCCTTCTTTTTCTTAGTCTTTTTTTCTCCTTTCTTACAAGCAGTTCTGTGTTTCTTACCTAACTGAATTCTTAAATCTTTCGGTGGGCGCCTTTTGATTTTCATTCTTCGAATAACATCATCAGTCAATGTGGAACATGTATTGGTGACTGGGATGTTCTGCAGATAAGCGAATAAAGTCATTGTTTCTGCTTTAGAAAGGAGGTTACCAGACATTGGTCCGGAAATAAATTCTTCTGGGGACATTAAAAGATAACGCACGGAGAAAAGTATATCTTCACCTTAAAAAAAAAAAAAAAATTAAAATTCAATTATATTTGAATATAAATCCTTAAGAAACTATTAATTTCTGGAAATCTTACAATAATATTGATACTGAAAGATAATTAATCTGCAAATGAATGTGTTTGTAATCTGATATTTTCAGTTTATTTAATGTCAATTGGAGTGTTATTAAACAATAATTGGATCGATGCCAATGAAGTGATTATAATTGTTAATGATAGTGTAATCATTAAAAAGATATTTAAAATAAGGAGCTTCCTAACCCATTAAAAAACGGAAACACAATAATAATAAATAATTGTTTCATTCAGTTAGGCTAAAATGGGGCAAGAGTTTTAGTTAGTAGTAAGAGTTAGGGTAACCGCTTTATAGGGGATAGTTATGGCCAGGAGGGTCTCTTGGCCCAAGAGACGATCCTTGGCAGAATATAAAAGTTATAATGCCTTAGCTGGATTTAAACTTGAGCATAGCAGTTCAAGGGCCTATCATTGAGCTGCCCCACTCAAATTAATTTTTTTTTTAAATATTGTAATTATGAGTCAAATCTTTACTAGGAAAACTATATAAAGAAATAAGTTAGTAATGAAAATAGTTTATTCATATATAAATTTCATGGTATTTATACGTATTAAACTCTGACCTTATTGATTATTTTGACCTCAACCAAACCATATTCTTTTAGCAATAAAATAATTTTTATGTACGTTAAATTCTTTTTAATTACATAATAATAATAAAAATAAGAATAATCTTACCAAGAACTGTTCTACGATTTTCTTGTGATAACTCAAAATGTCCCCTTTTACATTCCCTATTGCACCAACGTTCTATTGTGTTGTAGACAAGAGCTTCTCTCACATTGAGAGTGTCTCTTTCAAGAATTTCTTTTAGTGAATCAAGTGTCAGATCTTCAATACTTTCTTGACACAGAATTTCTTCTGCATGTAAGTCTGAAAAACAAATGTATGAAACATGTAAATTTCAATTTTTAAACAATTTTAACTACAAAATTAAAGAAATTAAATTGATATAATATGGTAACCCATAAAAAATTAGGAAGATGTCAAACTTAAAAAAAAAATAGCATTTAATTTACATGAGTACAGCTTCAATGTTAATTAATTGATATTAATTTTGTTCATAACATAATTATTTAATTTGTAAAATTCTATATGTTTTTTAATTTTATTACATTTTGCCCAACTTAAGTTTGTATTTTATTAGATTCAAACTTTCAGAATTCCATATATATTACCAAAAAGTTTACCTAGTTAAAAATGTGTATATTTATTGTCTTTAATCTTTTAGTACTTTTGCTGAGAGAGGAAGTATATGGATATGCATACTGTTTATTATTTATAATTATTATAAGGCAGCAATCCTTATATAAGCTTATGTACCTTATTATATGAGATTGATATGGGTCAATATGTAAAGGTAGATCAAATTACTATTATTAATTGGGAAATAAGAAGAGTATAGATATTTCTTAAGGGTTTCAAAATTTTAAAGAGTTTAACTAATGACTAATTACCAATGAAAAGTAGGGTATTGAACAGCAGTGAATCAAGCAATCGTAAGATGAAACTGAAGTCTTCTCCTGGTTTGGTTTCAGCTTGTACTATCTCATATCTTGGAGCAGAAGGGCCTTTCACTCGCTGACCAGAATGGACTCGCAGGTGCTCATAGATCTGAAGTGCATTTCCAGTTGTCAGCGCATCGTCAAGGAATAAGATGCATTCTCGCATTAATTCTATACAAAGGTATTTCTGAGCTGCATATAGGGTAGATAACGCAGTTGCTACTGTCTGAATGATGACATCTTCTTTGTACAGGAACCTTAAATGAAAAATATTTCATACAAGTTAGAATAATTATGGTACAATACAAGTATAATTAATCAATTATTGATGAATAAAAGCATAATTAGTTTACAATTGACGCTGAAATTTGATCAGCTGTCATTTGAAAAGTTGTAGATAGAAAATGGAAAGTAGCTATTGTTATTTAGCTATTATTTTTTATATCTCCCAAATTATAAAAAAAAATTAATTTTTATCCTAGCTAAATGTATTTTGTTGCTTCTAGGGAATAGGGGGGGGGGGGGGCAGCTGCCCATAGCTGGGTATGCCCTTGATTTTATGCATGGTCTGATGGTAAACGAAAAAGGAGTAAAATGCAATTTTGTGTTTTGTAAGGGGTGGTGTTTTTATTGAATAAGAAAGAAATGGGTGAAAACAATATTTTTTTTTTTTTAAATTATTTTCTCATCCGCCAGATAGACTAAAATGAACTTCTTTGTTCATATCTGGAACTCGTGACTAAGATCAACTCTCAGAGTTTAGCCTTTAAGTACTGAATCCCTCTGTAAACAATTAATTTATAGATTTATAATATCTCAGGGTTTAACATTCAATTTATTGTTTATATTTCTAAGATTTAACCATTATTCAATAATTATAGAAAATGCAAAAATATTTTTAGTAAATTAAATTGGTGAAGATGGGCAGAATTAAAAAAAAAACATTAAAGAAAATTAAAAAAAAAATGGATTAAATTAATAAATACTTTTTCAAAACGATCTGAAACTGATATGTTTCTCTACACCTAAAGTTGTACCTCATAAACCTAGAGTAAGTAAACATATTAAATTAATATAGGGATATTATAATAAAAATTTATATTAATGAATAACATTGTTTTAGAACATTATTTATTGAGATTGAAGCAAAAAATTAAACCTAAACTGATTACTTAATAGCTAATATTGATTTTAAGAAACTTTAAAAATTAGTGTGTTAAATAAAGGGTTTTAAAAAGTGTTGTTAAATAAAGGGTGAAATGTTCACCTTCGATATGGAACAAGGTAAAGTTCTCACCTTAGAAGTACATCAAACGCTCGTCCATCTATGTCTTGTATGGAAATAGTCTGTTCAGAATTTCCATTTTCATGGAAGTTCTCCAGCATCGCTTTGAATACCGGGTTAGCTTCACATAAAACTCGCTTGTGACACGGGAATCTCCACGTTTCCGGTTCTGGTCCAACCAAGAAGATGACATCGCTGCCCGCTTCCGAATCAAACAGTCTAGAAATTCAAGATTTTTAAAATAAATATGGTGCATATCATCCAGAAATATTGTTATAAAAAGAGATTTTAATGAAATTCCTTACAAACAAAATCATGACCTTTCTTATTATAATAAAATATAAAATACTAATTCATAAATTATAAAATACATTATGAAAATTATTAGTTAGAAATTCAGAAACCTTTTAGGTTATATGTTAATTTTTCGGAATTTGAAGAAAATAATAAAAATGATATTTTAGTTATGAAAATTTGATTAAGTATTAAGGGGCAAACACGGCGTACAGACAAAAAACATTCGGGAAGAATATATACAAAGTCAATTCTTATAATTGGTATGAAAATATTTTAAGTAAAGAGAATTAAAGGTATTTTTGAAGAAGCCATTTTGAAAATTCGGCGTTTAAACTGTCAAAATCTTTATACGAGGTTTATAATATACTGATATTAAGGACCAATGAATTATCCATGGAACCAACGAATTCTAATAAAACCTTTAGCATCGCTATCGAGAAAATTGCAAAGAAGAATGATCTTTGAAATATATTTCTTGTATATTGCATATCCGGTAAATTCGATACCACTTTAGCGGAAATGATCCTGTCCAATTTCATAAATTTACCTTTAACACATTAACAAAGTTATGTAGGACATCTTGTTTTTAGCTGAGATGTTTATATACACCATTTTTTATGCTATTCTACGTTACATGATTTTTTTTACTATTTTTATCCTGATGGTATTACCGTTGAAAATTCAGATTCGACAACTTTACACGAATTCTTCCAGTTACTATACATTTCATCTATACAAATAAATGGTACTTTTTCAATAGCAGTGGTATTGCTATTATGAAAGTACCTAAATAATAGTTAAAATATGAATGATGACTATTATAAGCCGATTAATAAACCTAGAGTAAAAATAATGAAAAATGAAATAGTCCAGTGATAACCAATTCGATTTTTCGTACATTAAATTTGGCCAATCAGCACTTTTTATAATAATATAACTTTTAAGGTTTTTCTTCAAGTATATACTAATCATGTAATGAAAAAGTGAAACTTTGCCATTGCCTCAGTTTCTGAGACCGAATTTAGATTTTAGGGAACTTAATTTCTACTAATTGAAGACTGACAGTGTTGCGCAATCGGGAGATGGGTCATCGAAGGGCTTAGTTCGACAATGCCTAAGAAAGCTTATAAATTACAATAAATTTTCATATAAATTAAATACATTATTTATTAAGGACATTTGGATCCGTTAGCTTAGGACCATAGTTCGCGAGCAATAACATCATACATAAGATTGGTATGAAGATCGAGCTTCGGTCAAATTATTATTTCCTAATTGGAGCAAAAAATTATTAGGTTGAAAAACCATTAATCTCTTGAAACAAGTTCAGCAACTTTTTGAGGCACTTTAATACGGGGGGGGGGGGATATAAAACCGGTCTTATTTAAAAAATATTGCTCATTCAAAAGAAAGGAAATAATAAATATTAAAAATATGCATATAAATATGAAACATAAACGATATCGATACCTACTTGAAATTTAAAACGTTTTTGCTGTGCTCCTAACCGTGGGACACTACAAATCACACTGATCACAATTCACTAAAATTAATTATTGATAACGCAGCCTTATTTATACTTATCACTTATCTTTATTTAAAAAATGACTCATGGGCTCCGTAGGAGGGGTTTTAGTTTTTTAATTGATATAATCTTTACTCAATCATCACTAAAATATTTTATAATTTCGTAAGGTCATGAAACGACCAGATCTCTCGTCCTGTACAATACTGTTTTAACTAAAAAAAAGCGATTTTTTTTTTCTGCCAAAGCGATTTTTTTTTTCTGCCAAAGCGATTTCAGGAGAGCAAATTAAAGTGTCTTATTTACTCTTCCTTTGATATTTGTCGCATACTTTAAAATGTTTCATGAATCTATAATATAACGGTGAATAAGCAGTCTTGAACAGAGATGGTAGAGGAAAGTAATTCGTGGGAAAAAATGCGGTTTCGGTCTAGACCAATCTTGCATTGAATTCGATGCAGCGTCATAATTTAAATTGGAGGTTTTCTTTCAATTTTAGATACTCTAATTTTTCACTTCTGAATAACGCAACTTTAAAAACCATGAGATTTGTGATGATTTTAAAAGGATAATTTGTACTAAATGCTAAAAACGTGATTTGGGATAGACACTGTAAGTACAATATTTATTTTAAATAGCAATATATATATATATATATATATAATTTATAGTTCATTTAATCGTAGGATTTAGTAGATGAGTATTTCCTTTTACCATTAAGATCAAAACTTGGATTTTGTGGAGGGATGGTTGCTCAATAATCTTCCAGATTTAATAATTGCCAGTAGTTTTAGAATTACTCTTATTTTGCATTAGATAATCATGTATAGATATCCCCTTTCTGGATAGTATATTGGTAAAATCTTAAAGCCAAAAAAAAAAAAAAAAATTATAATAATAAAATAATATATATACATACCATAGATACCGTCTAAGTTTCGGAATAATATTATAATAACAGTCATTCAAATCTCATATCATTTGGGATTCTAAAAGCATCATATTTCGGAAATTCTAAACTTTTAAGCGGTAGCGCCTAGGGTGTACAACAGAAGGCTCGCTTTAATGAAAAGATAAAATAAAACCATCGTTCTTTGAGAGAAGGGTCATTTAGATCCAATATTGATAGCTAACATAAGATAAAAACCGAATATTTTACAAAAATTAAAAAAAACTGAAAACCGATGACAACAACAAAAGGATATAATACTCACGTTTTCATAACCACTGCATTGAAATAACATTAGTGAATTGACGATTTTTATATATTTCATCCATGTACATCTCGAACTCGTTATACGCCTAATTGAAACATATGTTTGTTTTATGTGGAGTCATATGTCATTCAAAATTCCTTCTTTTTTGTTAACTCTATTATGTTAACTTTGGTTAAAGCTGCTTTTAGGTAAGGAAATCATTGTATCGGCTAAAATACAGTAGTATTCATGTGTCAATGTGTTTCAAAGACCCATGAGTGCGGAAAACAAATTTCTAGCTACCAGTCAATCATCACCGCGATTATCTTTGGACTGGATGGGATTCGCTTACTTGAAAGACAATGACGTTTTTCACGAAAAAAAAAACAAAAAAAACATTTTCTACACATTAGGACTAATATTAGGATAAATTCTTCAATTTGCACTAGGTACATAAGCGGTAAGGAAGTTCTAGTGAGAGTAGATATACCATCTCAATAGAGTTGATAAACCAGATTTTCTTTACTTATATATCGATATATACAACTACAATTAATATAACTCTTCATATATCTTTTCACCTGGCTTTTCAAAAACTCAGTTATTCAAAACACCACACCACCATTTCGATAGTCTATTTCATCTCTCCTTTCTTGGTTTGATCTGTATTTCATCTCTTTACTTACGATCACAATGGACTTCCTCCGATAACCACTGAGGATCGCTTCTGAAGTTAAGATTTCAACTTTTCGAGTCTCGGCATTGAATAAAGGCTTTTTTTTTTTTTTTTTTTTTTTTTTTTTTTTTTTTTTTTTTTTTTTTCCGCTTTATTCCACGAGGGCTAATCGGGACGGGTTATCTACAGGTGAACAACCTCTTCTATTCCATGGCAAGCCGCTGAGTTTGTTCAGTGAGGCCGTCACCGAACAGAATCGAGCGGGCTTGGGCGGGATTCGAACCCGCACCACCAGCGTGGGAGTCGGAGACACTATCCCCTCGGCCACGCCGCGGCCCCGAATAAAGGCTCTGTAAACTTTTTAAATTAGATTTTCTTTAAATGAAGTTATCTCTTCCAATGTCATGTATTTTATTATCCCAACGTTTCGGGCTTTTGGGCCTTCTTCTTGGTTTATCTATTGTACATATTTAACATTCCATCATCCATTCGTCTGTGTATACCATTTTTCTATAGAAAAAAATATATGTCATTTCTTTATTATTCAAGATCAATGAGTGACAATGAAATGGATTGCAATCATGAAAAATCGTTATTAAAAGTTGATCGTGTGTAATAAAGAAATAACATAATTTTTTTATATAGAACAATTGTATATACAGA
Organism: Aelia acuminata; assembly: GCA_911387785.2. Taxonomy (NCBI): domain Eukaryota; kingdom Metazoa; phylum Arthropoda; class Insecta; order Hemiptera; family Pentatomidae; genus Aelia; species Aelia acuminata. Next base: position 35,280,735 of record OU426981.1, read on the forward strand.
CGAATGGATGATGGTATGTTAAAATTGTACAATAGACAACCTCAGAAGATGGGCCAAAAGTTTGGATGGGACGAAACGTTGGGATAATATAATAAGGATAAACCATTGGAAGAGATTCCTTCATTTAAAGAAAACCCTAATACAGACCAAACTCTTGCTCACCAAGGTGAAAAGTACTATAAAGTAGAAAACTTTTTTAAATGTTTCGCCTTAATTTTGGAAATAATATCGCAAGCTGCTTCAACACTAATCATATGGTTACTCATGTGCAACTTAGGCAGATCACATGTTAAGTATCTGGATTCGATGAGTTTTCGACTATTGGTGTTCGATGGTTTGGTTTTCGATGGTTTCGACTATTTTAACGTAACAATTTTCTGTTCCATGAAGCGTTGCACTTTATATTCAGAGTTTTAGTTTGTTTGCCTAAGAATATTATATACATAGTCTACGAGTATTAACCTCTTTAGCGGTCGCTTCATAAGTCGAATAGTTTATTCTTTATCAACAATTTAATAGTGTTCGATTCACACTATGCCTGGTTGATCGTATTTTTATTCTCTGTGTGCTACCAAGTGATTTTTCACTAATTGGATTTCAAATGAAATGGAATATCTCCAATTTGATAAAACACCTCCCGTAGTTGCTCCCTCATGTTAGCTTATCCTCTATTTTAAAGTTTTTCAAAATTTTTATTTTGGCAGTATTAGAACCACATAAACATCTCTTGGTCGTCGTTAAGTATGAGAGGCCAGACTCCCCCCCCCCCCCCCCACCGGTTTTTCTATTCATTTTTTTCTAAATTGCCACTGTGACTGATCATTGAAATAGGCAATATTCGAATCTTTTATTTATTACTAAAATAATTTTAAAATGCTGCGCACAAAGCAAAATTTAATACCATCATAACTTGAGAAAATAAAAATACGGTAGCACTGATTATGTCATCAAATCAATGAGTCACTGATTGAGCGGGTTTAAAATTCAATATTTGACAATCTTTATAACGTGAAACATTGTCATAACATTATTGACATTGAAGACTGAATGGTCTGTTTTTAAAATGCTTATTTCCTTGGATTATTTTTATATTTTGAGTATGTAGTACCGCTATAATACCTTTTTTATGAATGACAAAATTTTAATTCCAAACAAGAAAAAACAATGATTTTTAAGATGTTTTTGTATAACAATATAATTAAATTTGTGAGTGGGGCCCGGTGTGGCTGTGCGGTAAAGCGCCGTACTCCCATGCCGGAGCTGCGGGTTCGAGTCCCGCCCTGGGTGGTGCTTTTCTTTCGTAGGAGAAGTATCACCCAGTGCCATGGGTGTTGGTATGGGCAATATATGGTTTCAACAGAAGCCTTAAGGTCCCAAAAAAAAAAAAAATAAAATAAAAAAAAAAAAAAAATTGTGAGTTGATAATCTTTTATCATAGAACAAATAATCGTCTTTAGAAATAATTGATAATATTCAATTACTATGTGATCAATGCCATTAGATGATGTGGATTATTTGTCAGCAAAATCCACAGCAATATTTATAAAAAAAAAAAATTTCATTTATAGTTCGGGCGTTGTAGTAGAATTCATTCATAAAATTGACATCTTCAGATCAAGGTTGTGTTCCATGGGGTCTTTGAATTCATCATGAACCTTCATTCAATCTTAAACCGCATACCTGAGATTTCTATTGTTTTACCAAACACTTAAATGTTTATATAGTCCATCAATGAATAATCATTGTTTTCATAATTGTTTCATAATCAAGCAAATATTTACACACATAATTAAGTCTTAATATAATATTCTATCATAGGGTTTCTTAAGATAAATTTAAACTTATAAAATCTATGATCTCTTATAAACTCTATTTTCATATAATATATATCAAGTTTATTTTAAACATGATAGAGAAAGTCATGGACCTTGCACTCAATTTATGCTGGTTTATAGGTCCAATTCAAAAAGAGAATGAAGTGGTTCTTTAAATTATTATTTCTGATGCTTTGATTATATTGTGAACTTTTGAGATTGTAATTCATTTCATATACTTTGGCGCATTTCCTGGATAATACATTCGATATATAATTTGTTGTTTTACTCCTTGTGTTTGATATATAAACATATCTTGAATATTAAGTACTGTTTCATAACATAAATTTATAGTTTTCTCACCTGTTAAGCTAATTATGTAGTACATTGGCTAATGTAATTCTTCCAACATTTCGGAACCTCTATCATTCAGTAAGCCTTCATTGATATCCAGTACGGTACGGCGAAATATTTTAACCCCTCATTTCATGTTTTCATGGTTTCTAGAAAATCGTTTGAAATTTTTGTGATATAAACTGCTTTAAAAAGTTATGTGGAAAACCTATGAATTTTTTTTAATTCTATTTCATGGACTCCTTTTCATGTATTTGCGTTGAAAATTCATGATGCGACTTCTGTTTCTTCTTTTTTTCTTCCTTATTCGATTACTCCTTTTTCCAAATGATTTAATTTTTTATTCCTCGCTAATATTTTCATCTCTGACTTACCATAAAACCACTTAAGCGTTCTCAATGATTCCAAGATAAATTTCTAACACGTCAAAGTTCATCTACATCTGCTTTCACTTCAAGGATCGGTTTGTTTCTATTGATATTACAGTAAAAGTATTAATCATTCTTTTTATTAACTTTATATAAAATTCATTTGGATTTTAAATAGCTCTAATACAATTTATCGATTATTCGTAATACAATCAGTCAATGATTCGATGTAAATGCAACATTATTGTCTTGCAAAATTTCCTTTATTTTGACTGACGTAAAGAAGGACAAACCACTTGATTCTCTGGAATTGGCTAAAATATTATTTATTTTCCCGTCGTTAACTTAATTTTCGATTTACAGAATCCCAAAAATATGATATTTCTTTTTGGAATTCTGTAAATCGTTCCATTTACAGAATGGAAACGTTCCCGAGATATCGTGCGATGAGGAATTTATTAGAATCGGCAGCTTTAATATGGAATTCGCGAAAAATCATTTCATCCGCATCATATTTTAATTGTTCTGACAAGATTAATGTATGTTATCAAATTGCCCCTTTGCTACGATTGAGGACTATTTGAACTGATGATAAATATGTAATAAAAAAAAAAAAAGGTGAACTATCTCGTGACCCTCGATGTTTGTTAAAATCATCAATTGAATTTGCAAAGATTATGAAATATTATATACAACTGGATGGTAGTACAATATGGACTAACAAGCACATGGTATACACATAGTTATATCAAGAGAAAAGAGTTACGTCCAATCTGATTATTTTACTATATTTTAAATATAGAATAAAAAGAAACTTTATATTTTAATGTTTCTATTAATATACTTAAAATATATCCTACATTTTGACAAATGCTTTTCATTTTCGTGCAACTACCATGATCGAAATTGAATCTATTAGAAAAAAAAAAAGTTTTTCGCACCATTGCGACTAAAAGAAGTTGATTTAAAAAAAAACAACACTTCTGTAATAAATTTCTTGAGCGGTGTACAATGCCGAAAATTATTCCTTCACTTTCACGATCTACTTTTGTGCTCTGGCAAAAAAAAAAAAAATATTTGTTTTCCCCAATAACACTTCACGAAGTAAAGCAACTTATTAACTTTCAACAGCAAGTTTGTTTTAAAGTTTTGAAAAATACTTGAGCAGACACATAAAGTAATCTTGTGCATTGTTTTAAATTTTTTTTTTTTTTTTTTTTTGCTTTCTGAACATCCTGATACCTCAAGCATGGATAAAAATAAAATTCAGGATAAAAAAATAAAAAATAAAAAAAGCCTTATATTTTTAATGTTGTAGCATATTTTACAAATGGACCATTGTCATTTATATCCGGAAAAAAAAATATTCTACTCCATCCATCATCAAGTCTTCAATGTGGTATCTTGCCAACTTTTATAATTCTGGAGATACGCCATCATAGTCAGTTGTTCGTATACAAATCTTCAGGCCGACGATCCATTAAGTTACTCTCCTGATACTCGATACAAGCAAGCTATGGTTCTGAATTGAGTTCTCCCTTCCAGTTTCTCTGGTAGACCTTACAACCACGAATCAAAACTGGTTTTATCACGGCATTTAGCACTCATCAGGTGATAACTATAACTTATAATCATTATTATTACAATTATAAACCTTATCATTTATATATTCATTTACAGTGCTCATACCTCTATTTCCGTAAGTCGGTGTAGTATTATAGCTTTTGCCCTAGTACACCGGTATTATTTTTTATATATAAACCTAATTTTGATAGGTTAAAATATTTTCTTTAGTTGCAAAATAAAATCATATTATTTCATTTTTATATTAATTAATTAATGAAATAAGTAGGCCATGGTAAGAAATATGTCATAAACCGATTAGAGTCAAGTTCGTTTTAATAAATGATTTATTTATCATTATGATAGCGGATTTTATATTTCAGGATTTTTTTTTTACCGTTTTTTCAATAATAATAATAACCTGGAGCCTTTACACTATAGTAAAGCACGAATTTATATAAAGGATACGAATAATTAAAAACCAAACTAATGTTTTGGGCAAATAATGTTTAGACAAATTTCATTTGTTCATGAAGGATTTAAAAAAAAAAAAAAAATCAAAAATGTGCAAACGCGTTTTATGTTTACCCATCGAGGAACAAATTTGATTCCTGTGTAGTTAAGCAGGCACGTATAGTAACTATGTTAATCCGGTTATACAATTTACAGTTTCTGCTCACAAGAACTGTTTAGGGACGGTAGTGGGTTGGTCCTATTTTATTTTACGATATGAACAAATCTCTAAATTTTAAGTTTCGCGATTTAGCTTAAATCAACTGTTTTAGCTTAGACTAATTTACTAATTTATCAGGCATGCAGAAAAATAATATCAATTGGTACAAGCACAGCCATTGTGATTCTACTTTAAATTTTATCAATTTAAAAGTCTTAGGATGGAATAATCCTCGGGCAGTGACAAATATTTCTTGCTCTAAAGCGAATGAATGAAGTTCTTTTTTTCTTTTCTTTTTTCACTCTGAATTCAAACCATGCAAAGATAGCTTTGAAAAATCTCGGAATTGAAAATTAAAAAAAATCAGGCATGAATTAAATACTTCAACAATTAACGTAGAATAGTTGAAATAATAGAATTTACCACTTTTTATAATTTACTAAAGAATAGCTTTTAAGCATCATATTCAGTAAATAAATAGGCATTTTAGACGAATGATAGTGCTTTTACCTATCGATAATTAATCAAGTTATGTTTTATGTCAAAATTCTAGTATGCAAAAGTGCTATAAATCACAATAAAGCAGTTATATATAACATTTTTATTAATTTCAGGATTAAAGTCTTAAAATTTAATACTATTCAAAAATATTGAAAATTTTACTTTGCATACTAGTAAGAGGCCATTATCAAAGTCTGATGTAAAACGGATACTTGTGGTATTTCTGCTAACTTAGATTTTTTTTAAACCAATCTAAGAGTTTTGACTTTTGACAATGACCACTTCGACTTGAAAAGCAAGCACATAGACTCCACTTGTGTTGAAGACAAGTGTGTCCATGTCCTTCCTTAGACACATGAATACATGATTGATTCCTGTTCACCTGTTCAACAGAGGCTGGTATGTTTCGGTTTGGTTGTCGTTGGCGCACATATTGTGGACGGTTGGGCCTCGTCACATGTCTCCTCCTGAAACAATATGAAGTGTCCGTCTTAGTGTGCCTTATTTATTAAGAAGAATACGGTGGCCTGAACCGGGGAGGGGATGGCGGTGGGAACCCCCAACTCCCTGGTTCTGACTCACGCGATACATGATCTCGCCGCCGATACCTATACTAGTGGAAAAGTTCCAACCGTATAGTTCTTGCGGTGTTTCTGGGAATATGAATTACTGTAGTAAGTTGTAAATCAGACCTTGGGTCTGATTCATTTCTCAATCATTGAGGAATGTATTAATGAGAACCTGTTGGCTATTAACTTTTTTTCTTAAATGCATTGCATGAAACATATCTTTTTTTTTTTAAGATAAATGATACAAGTCTCGACAATCAAGGGCAATAACTATTAGAGTTTCCTATGCATACCATATCACTCTTCCTCTAAAAGAATCATTCATTTCAACTAAAAATAAACAAATTAAAAAAATCGATTTTCCAGGAGAGCCAATGAAATTTCTTTATCCACTTTCTGTTATTCGTCGTCTGCTTTATCCGATTGCTAAAATGTTTCACTAATCATTAATATCGCGGTACGGCAGGTCTCGATTGACTTCAACCGTGAAGTCTTTGCACCTTGCGGATTATTTCGGGGGATCATTCTAGGACATTTTTAGATGAAAAAAAATGCAAAAATTAAAATCCTAAAGGTGGCCGTTTTTTTTCATTTCAACAAATTTCGCATTTTTTAAGTAAAATGTACAAAAATTTGATATTTATATATACGTATCGTAATCTTTATCATTTATTTTTCTATCTAATGTTTTTTTTTTTCAGTATATACCTATATTTTTCAAATTGCATATTAGCCCTTTTCAGGGCTTTTAAATACGTCCAATATATATACCTATATTTGATGAGTATAAAATAGTGTTGAATAATTTTAAAATTTTGAATGATTAAAATATTTACTTTTACATGTTGTCATTCGTGAAATATACTTCCGATATGAATTCACAAAAACAAACAATAAACCACCCACATAAAGGTAAATCCTACGAAGGACATATAAATAAACATATCTATATCAGTTTATTCTCTACTTTTTGTTGGATTTGTATGTATTATTCCAGGATCAGTATACAATAAGAAGTTAGTCGGTTTTGAGTGCTAAATATCCATTTATTGAAATTTATTAATTAAGTATTTTTAGTAATTTTTTTCAGTGAAATATGTTTAAAAAACGTAAAGATCACGCCCGAGCTCATGAAGAGAATCGTTTTTTAGTTTGTTTATTATGTCTCAGGCAAGGAAGTATAACTAAAATAGGAAATAGTTTGAAAGCCAAAATAAAAAAAAAAAAATATTTAAAAGTTATAATAGTAGAAGATACACAAAGAATAAATATTAAAATTAAATTTTTACACATTTTGTTAAAAAATGCGAAAATCATTCAATGAAAAAACGGCCACCTTTAGGATTTTAATTTTTGCATTTTTTTCATCTAAAAATGTCCTAGAATGATCCCCCGAAAGAATCCGCAAGGTGCAAAGACTTCACGGTTTAAGTCAATCGAGACCTGCCGTGGCGGTCTATAAGCTGTCTTGCACTGAGATAGTAGAGAAAATTATAAGATAATTCAGGAATAACAAAAAAAATAGTCTCGCATTGGACGAAAGATATTAACTAAGCATATTTATAAAATGAATCCGACATACGAATTGATTAATTAGAAAATAAGAAGAATATCTAAAAAAAAATTTGATTTACTACCAACTTAACATTTTTTTTCCTCCCATAAGATGCTCTTCCTAACAAACTTAGTACAAATAAGAAAATAAATTTATATTAAAAATAAATTAAAAAAAAATATATTTTTTTAAAATAGTGAAATTCACTTCTTCCTCTGAATATATATAATTTTAATTTATATGTTGTTTTTAATTTTACAATCTTTGAAAATTAATTTTATCAATATTGCGTAATAATATGTAAAAAATTGTTGCAGTATACTTGAAGATGGGGCAATAGGCCTCGAAACATCGTGATACTTTTAGTTTTAATGAATTGATAAATATATAATTCTGAGGAAGACGTGAATTTCGCTATTTCACAAAAAAATGGAACGATATAGACCAAGTCAACCAGTAGCATATATTAAAAATTGCCAAAAAATATTTTTAAATTAATAAAGCTTGAGAATTGAAATAGAATTCTATCACTGATGTATTTTTTTTTTTTTTTGTTTTTTGTTTTTGTAAAGCTATATAATGGTACGGACTTGACTATTGAATAGGTTTAAATTAATTAACCCTTTTGTATATATTGTTTTTCCATTTAATATAATAATATAATAAGAATATTAATTAGGTTATTAAAATATTATTTTAATTAAATAAGTAAATATTAAATTATATAAGAATATTTTATAACGTAAAAAAAGAAATAGTACCGTATGAAGAGATCTAAATCAGATAGGTAAGTAAGGAAGGTGTAACGCGCTGTCGCCCTGACAATATCGACTAAACTTGTGGCTATGTCTGGACTTAGCCAATCGATAGAGTTGGGGATATAAGTAGGATTCAATTACTGAAATTAAATTACTCAGTGGAATTAAAATCAATAATTTTGATGTAATGAAAACTTCATTACAAAAAAAAAGAAAAAAAAATGTGCGTTCAATAATTTACTTAGGAAGACTATAAGAAAAATTTAAATTAAACGTGCATACCGAGAAACGGCAATAGATAATGTATATTTATATGATTAAGGGCATAAACAAATAAAAGAACAGCGTAAGAAATCAAACATCGAGACTCTATCATTTTATGATTGCCATTACTCTCTTAAAATATAAAATTCCTCATTTCACTTCAAATCTTAATTGTTTAGTCAGCAGTTGATATGCGAATGATAAAAAATAATGTTTTAAGGAATTCTTGGAACCATTTTAAACTGAATCAACATGTTTATTTTTTCTATTTTTAAGAAAGAGATCCAGTGTTTTATAGTTAATGCGGGGAATCATTTTTTAGCTCAAAAGAAAAAAATTACACATCACGAAAAATTTCGATCAATAAATATCCACTTTCCTTCTTGAAAAAGTATCCAAAGCGTTTTCGTGTTCAATTGATTTGAAATAAATTAAAAATCAAAGGTTGGGGGTCTGGTAAATGTTATTTCCTTTTTAATAACATATTGCTTTAATAATAGGATATGAAACACAATGAATGATAACACTCAAAATAACGGTTTTAAGAAAAGAAACAAATTTGAACCATGGCCAATGAAACGAATAGCGAAAGGTAATACTGAAATCGGTGGTACCTTTATTATAATTGCAAAAATTTTAGCTCAGGTATACATGAAACAAATTCCGTTCTTTGATGTATAATAAAAAATAGTAATAATACATACCGATATAATTATACTTTTGCATGTATAAGCCTCCTTAAAAATATAGCTCTGATTGTAGAAGCTCATCGGACTTTTTAAGGTAAAACTTAAAAATTTTAAAGCATTTTGCCTCGAAATAAGAAGTAACATAAAAGAAGTATTTGAAAGATATATTAAAAGCCTGTACTTAATGAGCTTGTTCTTTTAGAATTAGTTGAATTAAATTTTTAAATTATTTCCTAACGTAGAGTACAAAGAGTTTTTAATTTAACTTGACTAAGCAACTCGATAATCGATTCAGATGAAATCATAATATTTTATCGAACTGGATAAGAGTAATGTTGAAGCATCGGACTTCCCACGGGTGCATAGAACCACACTTCTTGGTAGCTTCCAACCAGAGTTGCCATCGTAAACAATACTGGAACATCACTGAACACGTCTTCATGGATGGCTAGATTTTTTCATAGTGATTTTTATTATTACTATATTCTAGTCAATTTTTATTATCAATAAAAATGTTTATTAATATTATTATGGCGGGTCTAAGCGATTCTGATAATTAGGTGTAGCTCAGAAAAAAAAGGCCAAAAAAATTTCCTATGGAACATGCCTTATATAAGCCATGCATTCTTGTTGCCGGCACATCCTTAAAGTATCTTTTTTCATATCTTTAAAGTTTGGTGTCATTTTTAATACTAATTTTCAATTTTCTTATGTATTGTCCTAATTATGTACAAATATATAACCGCGCAAATAGACAAAACCTTAAAAAAAAAATTAATAATCAGGAGGACATTTTTAAAATAGCGTATAATGAAATAAATACTTTAAGGAATGCTTTCACGAATATGAAAGATAATGTTCCAATCATGAAAAAAAAAAAATAAATAAATAATGGTACACAACAAACCGTGTTTAAATTGCAAAAATCATATTTAGGCCAGACAGGCAGTAACCTCGAAAATAAATTAAATCAGCACGAATAAAATTTAAAAATTAACCCTTGCCTAAAATCATAGAATAACAACCAAGTATGTATTCGATTTTGTTCAGACACAATAAAAGAAAAATAGATAAATATTATAAAATTGAATAGAATAAAAATTACGGAATACAAATAACTTATTAATTGCTAGAAAGGTTGTTCTGATGTAAGAAAAGATTATGACAATATTATATATATATATAAATTTAAATAATTATTTATCGGTAAAATATTTTATAGATGAAGAAGACCACAAAATTCGTACAACCAACCGAAATTCATAATTTTAGGAAAATGAGTCTTCAATAACGTACCGTTTTTAATAAAAATCAGAGGTTTTTCAAAACATGCTATATGGAATAAAATTATGGCTTATTTATATATATATATATATATATATATATATATATATATATATATATATATATATATATATATATATATATATATATATATATAATTTTTATATGGTAAGAAATAAGCATATGTTATATGCTCATTTCTTACCATAGAACTTCCAGATTCTTAAAAGGCATATGAAAAAAAAAAAAAAAAATCACTTAATAACGTAAACAAAATGTTTTAATATTATGAATTTCAGACAATTATTTGTATTTTCTTTTTTAAGGTGGAATAATGCTTTATCAGCATTAAGATGATTTGTGTTAAATAAAGGTTTTTTAAAACTTTGCTTTAAGCATGATGATGCGTAACAATAAAATGATAAAGCAGAACATTTTACTGAAGAACGCCATCAGTAGTCGCTTAATATTACATACAAAATTTTAAAACCAGTCTTCGAACAGTTAAGATTTGTGTAATTGATAATTTTTTTTTTATTACAATAGTACTTAGGGTAGTATTAATTTACGCAAAGATTTTACTTCCAGAGCTAAAAAAAAAATATTTTTTTAATGTAAAATAGCAGCCGGGTGTTAAATTAGATTTTTTAAAATTCTAATACAATAAAGGGATATGATAGGTGATTGCCGACTGGTGATTAAATCATAAAATTGGATTAATTTTTAAAATATTGTGCCATCGCCTGATCAGTTTTAAAAGCGATCAAATGCACCCCGTTCTTCCCCTCAGACCCTGAGGACCTCTGCACCAAGCTTCAAGGCCTTGGAGAGGATGTTGACCCCTCTGCTCCAAATCGGCGTTCCACGGAAGGCTCAGCACGTCATGTCGGACTGCGGTACGCCGACTTCGGGTGAGGAAGGACCTGACTCAACGTCCTTATGGATAAAGAAGTCTGTCGAGGAAAGGACAATCCTATCACTGTGCTGCAACTGCACGAAAGATATTACCGCTATTATCTTCACATAAGAAGAATATTTGAAGCCCCTTAAAAATAGTAATAGAGAAAATAAAAAAGAGCGCCTTTTTGAGCCCCTAAGTAAGTAGTTTATAGAAGGAAACATTTTATACATTATTTATAACATTGACGTTATCATAAAATTAATATATATATATATATATGTTTATTCACTTGGCAAACAGTTATCATTCAATATAAAATAAAAATTTAAAAGGTTCAGGCGGTTTAGCGGAGTACGGTAGATTAAGGAAGAGTATGTAGTCAAAGATAACACAAGCACAGGCTAAGGATACCGAAAAGGGAATAAAGAATCGAAAGAACAAAAAATAAACCTGCTAGGTCAAAAGTTAACATTAAGATCACTTGAATAAAATTTTATTTTTCATTCTCCTAATTTACCCTCCCTCAAAACTGTATTACATAACAAAAACATAAAATTAATGCACACATTTATTTATTTATTTACTTTAAAATGCACTCGGAAGTTATCACAAGGCATGGTGACCTAGTTACTGTATGGGACTCAAAATAACCGCTGCTAGGATTGGTCCTGGAAGTGTTCGAAGACTTCTATTTCCGTCGGGCCGCGAAGATATCATCCACCAACATCCATGTAATGTGAACTAGCAAAGTTATAATGGCAGTAAGCAGTATGGTACAACCTGTTCGAAATAAAAATTACGGCAAATAATAAAATATGCAAATGAGGACAACAGTGTGCCTTGTATTCATTGTATTAGGTAGGCTTCGCACAGTGGTTGAAAGGCGGAAAAAACCTATTTTTTGAAGGTATCGGAATATTCTTTTTCTTTTCATTATTAATAAATAGAATAGTTACCTGACACATTCCATCAATTTATTCGGAGATATTCCGATTTTTACACTTATGATGACCCTTTGAAAATCGATCATTGAAAAAGTATATTTTTCAACGAAAAATTTATAATACTATAATTATTTTTGCTACTCGCATTTTTGTTTGTTGGTGCAATTTTCCTTCATAATCATGAAAAGCGACCTAACATATTACACGACCATAAAAATTATGCTATTTTGTCTATGTTTCAACCCAGAATTAAATCCCGAATAAATGCAATAAAAATAAGACAATTTTTTTTTTGGTAATCGATATTTTTCAAGCGCAGCTGAGCGCAGTTTTAAAATCCATTTTTTAAAGAAGAAGATACCTCCAAGGAAATATTAAAACATATTCTAGCTGCGTCCACCTGCGTCTGTAAATGTGTGATATTTTTTTACTTTCACTTACCTATATATGAAATATATAGTAAGTGGAAGTATTGAGATCGTGAAAATTTTCGACTTCCGGTTTTCAACGGAAATACACGTTTTAGGGTCCCCTGAGTCAAAATAACCAAGTCCCGCGAAATGGTCTGTGTGTGTGTGTGTCTGTGTGTCTGTGTGTCTGTGTGTCTGTGTGTGAACAGACTAGCTCAAAAACTATAAGTTTTTTTCGATTTTCTCAAAAACGGCTCTAACGATTTTGATTAAACTGAGTATTTGATCTATTAATATGCCCGAGATATGACTGTAAAAATTTCATCAAAATTGATCAACCGGAGGGGGGACTTTACTTAATAAATTTTGCATCATTTTCACGTATTTTTTTTATTTACTCAATAACGGTTTTAACGATTTTGATCAAACTTGGTATTTGATGTATTTATATGCTCGAGATATGACTGTAAAAATTTCATAAAAATTGATCAACAGGAGGGGGGACTTTACTTAATAAATTTTGTCCAATATTTACGTTTTTGATCGATTATCTCAAAAACGGCTTTAACGATTTTTATCAAATTCGTTATGTTTAATGAAAATTAGTTGTTATTTAATATCAGGTAAGCTTTATCATTATTAAAATGTTCTGAGGGGGCTTAAATGGGGAAGGGGCTTTTTTTGTTTTTCTATAAAGTACCTTTGTTTTAGTTTATATTGAGAAATTAACTGTCTCTCATCACGCTTGAAAACAAGAAATGGCTAAATATCATATATGAAGAAAATCAAGTAAACATATACAGGAGAAAAAAAGAAAAATATTCCGTCAACTCATAAAACACCTTGAGCTCACGCATGCGCCGTACGCCTTTAATGACAAACCAATGCGTTATAATTAAACTGTTCTGTTCATTTGAGAAGTGGCAATTAACAAAACGCATTAATTTCTAATCTAAGTATGTTGGTAAGTGAAAGTTGTGTGTTGCGCGCACGCACCAGATTTTTTTATTGAATTACCTATGCTATTTCTTGCAGTTTATTCGCTATGGAGCTTGTGCGTCGAATTAGGTTATTACTAATCGTTAAGTAAAAGGTCATGCCTTACTTACTAGCTCTGTAGCATCATTTATGAAGCCATTCTGAATCGTTATTAGGTCGATGATAAAAAAAACTTTTTCACCTACCGTGATTTTAGTATGTTTGAAAATTACTAATAATAAGTTTATAATAAGACCTCGGATAACTTGGTGTAAATAAACCGATTTCTCATAATAACTTTTCTGACTCGTTTTAACCGTAAGTGGCAGGAAGCTCATAAAAATAAAACAAATTTATTTAAAAAATGAAGAATGGTTTGCACAGAACTAAACTGATGACTCGGTACCACTTCACTACTTTCAAGTAAAAGCTTGATTCGGTTCAAGAAAAGTTTTTCAGGACGGTAAGATTAAGGATTAGTTGTGAATTTAGAATCATTTTGAGTGTGGAGAGTTTCAAAAGAAGAGGTTAATAGGATATGTTAGATAGATTTATTGATGTGTGTAAGAAACAAAACAGCATTTCGAGGTCGATGACGAAGGATTAAAGGGAGTGATAAAATCATAGCTCGATGCTTTTCTGTTCGGATGTCTCTTGATTGGTTTGTGGATTTTTTTTTTTTGGGTGAAACACCGGAAGTGGATCATTAGATAGAGGTAGTTGAGCTATCAATTTTTCTAATTCGGTGAGTGTGTCATATAGTACAACGTTCGTTCAAAAAACCAGGTCTACCTATTATGTGAATTCATTTAATTTAAAAAAAATTGGTATTAAAAAAAAGTTCAGCTGATATTTAGTATGAATTAGGGAACCGAGTTTTCACTGATAGAGTTGTAGTTATAAAACCTATATTGAACAGTATATCCCACCATCTCCTATATAATTATATTAAAGCCGGATAACCCGAATCTAATATTTTAATATTTTACATTTAATAGTTAAAAATAAAAATATAACGAAAAAACTAATTCATTGCTGCTATGTATGAATTTTTTTTCTTCAGCTAACTTGGGTGTTTTCATGAAATAAAATGATATCAAGGATATATAAAAGGATATCATCATCTATCAAGGATATTAATAGCATGAAACAGCAAAAGTGCTTAAACTAGCCGATCTCGAGTCGAAAATTGATGTATGATTTGTTTTTCTATTTTCCTAACATCGCCGGTTAATCCGAATAGCCGGTTAAGCGGGACTCCAACCTATACATTTTATAGGAAATTCAATCGTGGTTATGATAATATCAACTTTATTTTTTTGCGGCTTACAGATTAGGTTTGACAAGGTTTTTTCCGAAAATAGTCGATTTTCAACCACTGTGCGTCGTCCCAAAGTCCATTCGTTATATAAATAAATACACCAATCAGTCTTACAAACGTGAGACCTTTAACGATCTTTAAAGTTTATTTTCATTTCTACCTTCGCAATATAACTGGTTTATTTATTATAAAAAGATAATCAGAAAAGCAAACATTTTAGAAAATATGAATGATAAATATATTCATTATTACTGGTATGTTTGAACTAACAGTATTTGAAAACTAGATTAAAAAAAACAAAAACGAAGTATTGTTATTCTTAATTATGCTGGTATAAAATCGCTCAAAATATAAAATTAATTTGGTTTATTATAAAAAATAGAAATAAAATTATAAAATACAACTTTAATTATGACCCGGGAGCCAATCAAAAGTATATATTCAGATCAATTTATTTTTATTTTTAATTCTACTTCTAAATTAAAACATTGTTAGAATGAAAAACAGCGTTAACAATAGGTTAAGATATCAAAATCTAACCAACAATTTCCTTCAAAATTTTTAAAACTACTATTTCTAATGTTAATTTAATTGCTCATGTTATTATTTCGAAGCTTTAAAATATGATTTCAATGTTATAGTAAGATATCTTATTCTTTTATATACATGTATTTTAAATTGAATTATTTAAAAATGGAAATTAGATTTATACTTGGGCTAGGCCCAATGGAGAAAATATAGTATATGATTTTTAAGAACTGATTCATCATTCCTGTTAAGTTTCCCGGGATATTGACGAGTTCAGTGTAATAAAAACCTCTGAAAAAAAAAATATGTTAGACCCCGTAAAGCCTGTAATCTGTAGCAGGCATCCCAAGAGGCTACTCCATCAAACATCACCACATCGAGTAGGGCTGCTGAATCAGCTCTCTGAAAACGGTTTACACGCTGGCTGGTAGCCTCTCGCTCCAGCATCTTCCCTGCAATCGCACTTTTCCTATCCAAGCGTATTTCCTCAATCGTCCATTCCGTAACCGCGAATTATAATTCGTGGCGTTGAACAAAGACCCCAACGACGGTCCCTAACCAGAAAACATGAGTAGTCCCCGCGGGGTGAACGACCAACAAGAACCATCGCCTCACCGGTCCATATTCGGACCCGTCACCCCTATCTCTGTCGACGTGGCATCCCTGACTCAATTTGTCGGAATATGATCCTCCAATAGGAATCTAACGGCCGAACCAATATGGATCTTATCGTTGCATATGTTTGCATCATAAGTAAATATTGACATGTCTGGATGTCATAGGATTAGTTTATCTGCTTGTTATTTTTATAATATTTTCCTGGAATCGCAACCTAAGTAAGCCATAGCATTCGATCGTTACTCATCATTAGATTAATATTTAACCAGTTGGAATTAGGAATTGAATTGTTAATAATGTATTGGGGATTCTATGAATTAGCTACCACTCCAATTAAAATAATAGTAAAACCCAATAATAAGGAACCAGCAAAGGAATTCAAAAAGTCGATCTATATTTTACTTCCTTGAGGCTCCTTATTTTGTCCCAAATAAAATTATCCATGAAGATCTTAATGTTCCTTATGTCACCGAATTGGCCCGATCCAGAACCAGACCTTTTAATAGTAAACTCCCTACTCATCCTAACCCACTTGCATCCAACCTTGATTCCTCCTCCGAGGCCTATTAAAGTGCTACCAATGGGTAGTTTCTCCACTTGCCTTTAAATGTCATTAATTGACTTATAGTATATTTAGTTATTGTATTGATGCTTTTTATAGTAGTAAATTTCAATAAATAAATTAAATAAAAAAAAATATTTTATTGCGTAATGTTAAAATCTATATCGTTTCCAAAATATTTGCAATTAACATGCAACATATATACGACATCGATACTTGAGATATCCGAAAAGTTTTAATAATTTTAGGTAAATAAAAATAAAAGTGAAAAAATAATGTTAAGGAACTACAAATTGCTAAAGGAAAATAAATAAATTAAATAAAAAAAAATATTTTACTGCTTAATGTTAAAATCTATATCGTTTCCAAAATAATTGCAATCGACAACGTATATACGACATCGATACTTGAGATATCCGAAAAGTTTTAATAATTTTAGGTAAATAAAATTAAAAGTGAAAAAGTTATGTTAAGGAACTACAAATTGCTAAAGGAAAATAATAGGGCATACTACAAAGAAGGCTAAAGAAATAGACTTAGATAAAGTTACATAGTTATTTTCTAATCGAGATTTATTTATTAATAATATGGATGCCTTATTATTCTACGTTTAAAAAGTATTTATTACATGTACACTAATAGAGCAATTTATTATCTTATTTTCTCACCTCCAGGACCTCATAATTTTCTCAATATAGAACCATGTTTTTTTTTTTGTTTTTTTTTTAAATTGCTAAGACCTGGAATTTTTTTATTGTATAACAGCAGTGTTACCTTTCCAAGTAGACGGGAAATATATAGATACTGATGATAATCTTTAACTAATATTTCATCATTTTCCAGGCACTAAATATTCTAAAAGTAATGAGAATACTGCACAGATCCTAGGATGAGATTTACATTATAACGTTGCAGAGTTAGATAAGGTCCCGATTGGCTTGTTTACACGGGGATATCGAACGAACAGCTGTTGTTAGCTCGGTGTAGTGTTGCCACGGCTGATTCGGTTACCTAAACCCTTTGTAGTGCCTTCGTGTTTAAGGTTTCCCCCATGACTAGTATTGTATCGTCCATACCCGGCCGTTCATGGTTCGGATCGGCTCCACCAATTAATATAGGTTTAAGACTTACAGGCACACGATAACGTACGTTTTAATATTTGTTTGTTGATATCATCCATTAGCAAACTTCCCCACCAGAAGAACATCTAACATTTATTTTAAAAAGCTTTGAGTAAATATTCGACGTAGAATTTATTCAGAGAAAAATGAATCATAGTATAATACTGTATTTTTTATAAATTCAAAAAAAAAAATTATGTTATATGTCTTAAGCTTAATAATTAATAATCAGGCTCATTCGGGTAAATTATATTTTAAGATGATACAAGTCGATTTCCTTTTAAAAGTTCAGCATCTTTTATGAAGAAAAAAAAAGAGACACATTTTTATCAAACACAAATATGAGAAAAATATTCTAAAATATGTTCCTATGTTTCCTACGGGTTTTTAACATTGAGATTTTTCTAGAATACCTTATGCAGCAGATTATAATTAAAGAAGATAAAAAATAAATTACAAAAGATAAGAAGAATGTTTCCGAACACTGAATATTATGCTTGATAAGCCTGAAACCTTTTCGAAAAGATGATCAAAACTTTAACATTTTTTTTAATAATTAGTCAAACAATGTTTACAACTAATAAATTAAATATTTTTTCTAAGTTATAAGAATGTATTTGTGCGATAAAAAGCAACGAACCTGTGGGTTGTTAATATTTTTTAGGCTAAATTCAACTAAATTCAAGATTCAATGTATTCATTTTTTAAATACATTTAACAAAAAGTGTTGAAATCACTTCAAGTTATTCATTTATACAGTTGAAATAACGATGAGCATATATTTTAAGAAATTTAAAATGTATGTGCATAAAGTTTGAATGTTCATCGATTGATCTGAATGATTTACTAGAATAGTTGTTTTTGTCAGGCTCAATCCAAAGCTATACCAATATCTAGAAACTTTCGTTTTTAGGGTTATAATATTACTATACTACTTTTATTGTATCATTATAATACAATTATGCCTTTTTATAATGTGTTATTAGAAATACTGTAACATGAAACAAAACAAAACACAAATCGCATGAATTTAAATAGTTCTACACTTGTTGTTAGAACAGTTGGAAAAAATGTTCTAGTGCATGTTTGTGACTACGATGTCCGAGTACCATCTACGCTAGAACCTTCCAGTCAGTTCTTCTTCAGACTAAATATAAGGAGCGATGGACTGGAGAGTTAGTCTTGTCCTGAAGATCAAGTCATATGGTTATTTTTGTGTTACTGTGTAATACAAAGTGAATGAAAAAATTATTTGTTTTTTCATAGTTTGTGTGGCATTGCAAGTTATTTTCGTTTAATAAAAATTATTTAACCTAATTAAGTGTAACTATCATATTTAGTTTCAATAATTATATTGTCATTTAATTAGAAATTTCTTTATAATGAAATTAATGTAAATTATTCATATATTGTTACGCAATCGAACTGCTTTAAGTTAAGCTGCTTTTGATACTTAGTCTTCTAGCTAAACTGAAAGTTTTCTGTGTTGCTTTTTATCCAACAATATGTTAATACCGTTAATGAAAAGGATTAAAAATAAAAAGAGAAACAAGCACATAAAAATACAATAATAAAAAAATCCCTGTACTCGATGTTTTTAATTGACGGGGTCACCACACTTCTGCATAGTTAAATAAAGTCTCGGTGAAAATAAACAGATCCCAACAGATCATATTGCATTCGACCTATTGCAGGACCCTGCAGCAAGCTGCACTCCACAATACTAGCCTAACAGAGGATTGTATTTCAGATAAAACTGCCATGGGTAAAAATTAAAAAAAATTATCGATAACTTTCTAGCTATTTTTTAAAAAATAATACTTACTCCAAAATAGCATTTGGAAAAAATAAAGATTACAATCCTAAGATGATAAGCATCGCTGCACAGAAGTTTCTTTTTCTAAATGGCTCTAGTAAAAATATCATATACACATACGTAAGATGTATAAAATATTACAAAACAATATACCAATGTCTTTAAACTAAATATGAAGGACCGCAGGAATGTTTATGACATAACTTTAAATATCTTTATTAAATATTTAAAAATTTTAATCTTTTTTTTTTTTACTATTTGTTAGAGAAGAGGATTTAACGATATTTTTTTTTTTTTACGCAAAGAATAACCAAAGTATTCTCGACTTGCTGGATTGGAAAAAATTAAATGAATCTAAGCGGTAAAGAAATGACAAGAAGAAAGAATATCTATCTTGTTTAGATGAATCATAAGTGTTAAAATACGATAACTCTTGCTAAAAATGAAAAAAATTCTAGTAAAAATATAAGATTAAAAGATAACATATTGACGCAAAGGAATGAGTTGTTTCTATTAAAAAAGTCAATTAAGAAATAAATCTGTCTAAATCGTAAATAAATAAACATTTAAACAATTATCTTAAGATCAATTAATTTATTAGTCACGATATAATTGAAAATGTGAGAATCAATCGATACGAGATATGGGAATTTTTATAGTGAAGTTGGCCTTGTGTGACACTTATTCTGAACGCTCAGTTTATTCAACCAAAGAACGATGCTCTATGAATTTCAGAATACTTAATCAGTTTAACATAAGTTCAAATGAATTGGAGAGATTATGGAGATGATGAAGAAATAAGGTCAGTTCAATGCTGTGACGATGGACTTCATAAATAAATAAAACCCTTACATATTCACATAGCAAATCGCTCGTCGAATGCAAGACTGGTCTAACTCAAAATAATCCCCCCCCCTAATATCTCAGTGAATGCCGTTTATAGACCGCGATGATTCGTGAAATATTTTAACAAAGCGGATAAAGGAGGCAACGGATATTAAAGGAATGGAAAATAAAAAACTGCAATTGGCTAACCTTAAGAATCCTTTTTTTTTTATTTTATTTTATTTTTATTTTCACTTACCTATATATGAAATATATAGTGAAAAATTTCGACTTCCGGTTTTCAACGGAAATACACGTTTTGGGTCCCCTGAGTCCAAATAACCAAGTCCCGCGAAATGGTCTGTGTGACTGTGTGTGTGTGTGTGTGTGTGTGTGTGTGTGTGTGTGTGTGTGTGTGTGTGTGTGTGTGTGAACAGACTAGCTCAAAAACTATAGGCCGTACAAAACTGAAATTGGGTGTTTGGTGTATGTATATGCCCGCGATGTGACAGCTAAAATTTCATCATAATTGCTCAAAGGGAGGGGGTACTTTATTCATTAACTTTTTAAGTTTTTTTTCGATTTTCTCAAAAATGGCTCTAACGATTTTGATTAAACTGAGTATTTGATCTATTTATGTGCCCGAAATATGACTGTAAAAAATTCATCAAAATTGATCAACCGAATGGGGGACTTTACTTAATAAATTGTGTATCATATTTCACGTGTTTTTTTTTATTTACTCAAAAACGGTTTTGACGATTTTGATCAAACTGGGTATTTGATGTATGTATATGCCAAAGATGCGATAGCCAACATTACATCAAAATTGATCAACCGGAGGGGGGACTTTACTTAATACATTTTGCATCATTTTCACGTGTTTTTTTTATTTACTCAAAAAAGGCTATAACGATTTTGATCAAACTGGGTATTTGATGTATCTATATGCCAAAGATGTGATAGCAAACATTTCATCAAAATTGGTCAAACGGAGCGGGTACATTATTTCATAATTTGTTTTCCAATTTTTACCTTTTTTTCTATGATCTCAAAAACGGCTTTAACGATTTTTATCTAATTCGTCATGTTAAATGAAAATTAGGTGTTCTTTAATATCAGGTAAGCTTTATCATTATTAATATGTTCTGAGGAGGCTTTTTTGGGGGGGGGGAGGTGGCTCTTTTTTGTTTGTTTGTTTCCTATAAAGTACCTTTGTTTTTGTTTATATGGAGAAATTAACTGTCTCTCGTTACGCCTAAAAATAAGAAATGGCTAAATACGAGATATGGTAAAAATAAAGAAAACATAAAGAGGAGAAAAAAAAAAATAAAAATATTCAGTCAACTCATAAAACTCGTTGCGGAGTATGCCATTAATGACAGACCATTGTTCATAATTAAAGCCGTTCTGTTCATTTGAGAAGTGGCAATTAACAAAACGCATTAATTTCTACTCTAAGTAAGTTGGTAAGTGAAAGTTGTGTGTTGCGCGCACGCACCAGATTTTTTTATATTATTATTGTATAGTCGAGAAATATGAAAATATTAGATAAAAAAAACCGGAAGTCGAAATTTTTCACGATCACAATACTTACCTTACTATTATTCACAATATTTACCTTATTATATATTCAATATATAGGTAAGTGAATGTAATAATATGAACACTTGTGCCTTCTACAGGGACGCTATTGAAAAATTTTTTATAACTACTCCATCTTACATATCTATTATTTGATAATAACTTTGGAATTTGATAATTAACTTTGGAAATGTTATACAACTGTTTTATTTCTAGGAGTTTTAAAGCAATCTGTAAATAGAGGCAGTAATATGTTAACTACTTAGCAGTTAATTAATCAATCGCTTGGATGTGGAGGAAGTAAGCTACTTTAATTTAATACATCTTACTTGTCCAATTTTTTCAAAATTTTCAGTTATCGTGTAAAATGCAGTAGTGGCTCGTTAATTAATTTCTAATTTACATAATAATTTACTTGCTTTAATTATTATGTCTCTTTACAATATAAGCAATATAAAAAATATTGCTGTAAATGATTAAAGATTTATATATATATATATATGTACAGCTTGGCCAACTCGGACTCATGATTAGCTACCCACTTTTGGAGGGCAAAGTAGGACTCATTTATTGTATTGTATATTGTTGTTTAGGGTCGTAAAACATCTGTGGTCATGGTTATCTGTTTTAAGGAAACCAATGAACTGAACCCCGCCAGGAACCGACGAAAGGGGGACCCAGGCCGATGGAGGACTCATTTATTATATCCAGGGATAGGTTTTCAGTCTACTTCTTAGGGGGTTTTGCTTACCCCATCAGTTGAAATTTTCACTTTAATAGTTTATATAGATAGTTTCGTATGTACATATATATTTATTTATAAAGAATGAATCAGTTGGAGCCATGAAGAAGAGGGATGTCAACTGTCTATTTTAGGGAGGCTGTTGCGTTATGCGGGAGTGCCTACCCAGCGCGCCGCCCGGCACCGCTCCAAACTAAGCTGAATATCAATACTCGTTGGGGCAGCCTCTGTGTCCGTCCGTATTTAGGTCAAACGTGTATGAAGGTTTTTGTTATATATGTCAAGTTGTTTTTCGCCTTATTATTATTTATTTCTTTTTATTCACAGGACATAACAGTATTCTGGAAGATATTGGTCTAAGTTTATACATCGTTATTTTGAACAATAGGTAAATTTATTGGAATCGTTAATGATCACGCTAGGATTATTTACTGGTTAATTCTCAGCATGTTTTTAATCGAAAATCAAATATATATCATTAACGGGAAAAGGCAGGAAGGGTTCCTGCCTTCAACTTTACAGTGATTTAGAATGATCTGACAATATTTATCTAACTGTTTATCAGTTACTCATTAGAAACAGATCTAGCACCCCTAAATAAAAATAAATAAAGGAAATATTTACCCTGAGAAGCTCGATATTTTTCGTATATTATGTACTCGAAGATAAGGGTTATTCAACGGCACTCTTGTTTATTTACAAAAGGAATAAAAATTTTATCATTGTTTGTTTGTTTGTTTAACGTCACTTTATGCCACTAAGGCTAATCGGACGATGCTACGGTGGGAGTACTAAATTTTGTCTATCCAGGTATAAGGATAGGGATCTTTAACGCGTACCTGACATCGTACAGGCTCGGGACCTCCATTTTACGTCCTATCCGTCGGACGGCATGGCTAAGGATTTATTACTCCCATTAAAAAATCCTAGGGCCACCGCTGGGCGCGAACCTGCGACCTTTAGTATTGTAGGTTGCCATGCTAACCACTATACCCCAGGTGACCCCTAAACATTTATTTTTTTTTCTTATTTTTTTATTCTTTTCAAATACTTAAATACTTCAATTCTAAAAAATTAAATGCGCATAATTTATTCCACTAATATATTTGATATATGAATTAGTCATGTTTTGGAGTTAACAAATTTAGAGCTTGAGGATAATGTTTAAATGAAATAGGCCTTTGAATTCCTGAAACTGTGTTAAATTAGATCCGGAATGCTGAATTATTCATGTTTTTATCTAAATTATTCTCTATATTCTATAATAAATCTTATATAAATTATTCTATATAAATTGTAGAGTTAATATAAATATAAATTTATAAATAATATAAAAATAATATAAATTATTCTATCTTTCTAGTCAGTATCAATATAACGTGTCAGTCAGTATCAATATTGTTTTTTATAGGTTCCTAAACAATAGAATTCCATCGGTAATTGTTTAAAGCTATTATATAGGTACTATTCTATCACAACATTTACATAAGTTGTTCTAACATTACAATTGCATTCAATTTCAAGGAAACCAATAAATCAACAATATTTCTTAAATATGGATTAATGATCGTAAAAAGTCAGGTTAAAATGGAAGATCTCATTAATTGCTTGGACATAAATTGGAAGATTGCGAATAAAAACTGTGAGTGCCTATGTTAAATGAAGGTCCAACGACTAAATCATCAGTTTCTGGTATTATCAGCAAAGAACCTTCCTAAGCCACCAGTGTGTGCTTATCATAAAAAAAATCTAAAATCATGCAAATCAACTAGGAATAGATATTATTCTCCTATTATTGATGCACTGAGAGAACCCTAAAAGCTTCTCATTAACATCGCATGCCACACAAAGCTAACTAATGTCATAGTAAGAGAACATTTAATTTGGTTCGCTCTGAACAGGAAGTAAACCTTTTTCAAGGCTAACTCATATTTTTAAATTTATTAATTCAGAATATTTCATGTTATGATATGAATATATCTGCACAATAAATGCCTAAGCTTCATGTAATATTTTCATGAATATTACGTATAGTTCCTAATCCGTAGTAAAAACAAATTACAATAATTTTCTCAAAACTTGATATAACTTTGTTATTGAAAGTAAGTAGTTCGAATTTCAATATTTTCCTTTCGATGGAAACCGAGGTACAAACTAAAACACGAATCTATTTATGAATGGGGAAAATGTGCGTTCTTGAATTTGAGCCAAGATCTTGAGGCAGATTCCTCCTCGATAGATGGCGGATAAATTTAGGATAAGTTATTATAGACAAATCTTGAGGCCATCTTATTTCCGTATGTACGAAGTGGGCAGTTTTTTTTACTCATTACAACGAAATTTAAGATAAGTACGTATAAACTAATAAATTATTGAATATGAATTTCATTTAAAATTCTCAAATGATTCGGAATACTTTAACTTCAATGTTATTGTTTCCAAATCTCACAATTGTTGATATGTGTCGACTTATAAATTAATACATAATTGATAATCATTAATATTAATCATATATGAATAATATTAATGATATTCTACATATCCATTACTATGTCAATAAACTACCGACTCATCCTAATCTTTTTTCTAAGCTTCTGACATCTGAAAATCCTCGTAGGGTTATGAAAAGAAGATAGCCTTGGGATCTACAAACTTAGAAACAATATTTGAGTGCTACCATAGCAGTAACGGGTTGATTCCGAACCCTGTAAAAATTGTTGTTATAAAATTGTATATTTCAATAAAGTTTAAATGGAGAACTGCATAGAGTCTATGTGTGCTATGTTATGGTCAGTAATCATTTTGAAAAAGGCTGTATTGAGGCGATACCCGCATTATCTATCTTAGTCTAGCGGCGCTGATAGGTGTCCATCTCGGGCGAGCTTAAAATTATTGGTATGATAAAATTATTATATGGAGACCTTGATTATGTTGGTTTCTTCTTAAGTGCAATCATTCCCAAGTCAAAAATGGTTTGAATGGGGTAAAAAAAGTCATCATGTCATAAAATCGTATGTTCCCTGAGAATTCTTATCATTTGGAGTTAACGGTAGCTGACATTTTCATGACTTGTAGAAGCCGAGGTTTTCTTTGGGAGAGCAACATCCCAATGAAATGGATTGCTTCGGTATGAAGGAACTGTTTACAGTAAAGGCACGACTCTAAGCTTAAATATGTCACTCACCTTCTTCCTCTTAAGTATCCTTATCGTTAGCCAGAGAATTATCGCGGTAGAGAGATTTCTAGGCCTACTAGAGTCACCTCAACTAGAGGAAAACTAGAGCCAAAAAAGGACGATTTCCCTTTTGTAATTTTCAAATTTTTAGGAGGTAGAGTTTTCTGCATTAGGTTTTTTTACTAAGAAGGAATCTCTTCCTCTTTTTTATTCATTTCTTATTCTTTCATTATTTATTTTATTCACCCAACAGAAAAGATTGACAATGATATGGTTCCATAACCACTTCATTAATGTGGAATAAGGAATGATGTAGGTAGGTTACTTAAAATGCTGATTATTAACAAACAAATGGTTGTGGAATATTGAACATGTTCAACAGATACCCCTGAAAGATGGACCAAAATCCCGAAACGTATGGAGAATAAAATATATAATAAGATAAATAATAAAACATGGAAGAGATTCCTCCTTTATAATAATAAAAATTAACAATTTCCTTCTTCAAGAGAATAATTTTATTACATTCATCTTTTCATGTAAATACGTTTGCTTTCTAATCGTAAACGGTTACTTATCCTGTACTATCCTTCAACTTTTAAAATCATTATGAATTGCAGCAGATTGTAAACAAAAAACAAACCGATAGACAAAATAAAAGACAGCAAATATTTTAATAGATATTAAAAGGTACATATAAAACGGTAAGTCTTAAACAAAATCATTCACTCGCATGATAAATGCTTATCTCAATATTATTGAATGTTTCTATTTAGAACCTAGTGGAAAAACTGAAATCCGAACCAGGTCCATATACCCACCGCACTCCATATCTAATATGGTTCAGTAATTATCCTAGATATCTCTACGGCATTTTAATATTCAGTGTAGCAATTGAATCGTTAAGTTTTTAAATATCACCTGTCCATTTTTTTTTATATACTGAGATATTGATGACGTTTGGTTCTACTACTGACATGAAGAAAGTTCTTAAATACATTCAAGAAGAATAAAATGGTTTATGAAAGCTCTTGATAATATGGCCAACAAACAATAGGAAATTCATATCTTAAAGAGTAACAGATAATTTCGTATAAGCAGAGATTTGATCAAACGTTGAAAAATAATAATAAATAAACTTTCCTGACGTGGCACAGTTTATGTGATCTGCTGAGAAAAAGTGGAAAAACGTTACAAAAATAAACGAATCAATCAGCTGTCTGATTTTATACAATTATGTTTTACAAACCCATCAAGCTTGCTCCATAACAATAAGCCACCATTTTCTGATGTTTATCTCATTTCTATTTTTCTCTGTTAATTATTCATTTATACTTTTAATAAACCAGATGGATTGAAGCATCTTTTTCGTGAAAATGTGATATGTCCCCTTTAAATTCCAATAATATTGAACTCATTTTACTTTCACTTACCTATATATGAAATATATAGTAAGTGGAAGTATTGCGATCGTGAAAAATTTCGACTTCCGGTTTTCAACGGAAATACACGTTTTGGGGTCCCCTGAGTCCAATTAACCAAGTCCCGCGAAATGGTCTGTGTGTGTGTGTGTGTGTCTGTGTGTGTGTGTGTGTGTGTGTGAACAGACTAGCTCAAAAACTATAAACCGTGTGAACCTGAGATTGGGTATTTAGTGTATGTATATGCCCGCGATGTGACAGCAAAAATTTAATCAAAATTGCTCAAAGGGAGGGGGTACTTTATATAGTAACTTTTTAAGTTTTTTTCGATTTTCTCAAAAACGGCTCTAACGATTTTAATTAAACTGAGTATTTGATCTATTTATATACCCGAGATATGACTGTAAAAATTTCATCAAAATTGAACAACCGGAGGGGGGACTTTACTTAACAAATTTTGTATCAATTTCACGGGTTTTTTTTTATTTACTCAAAAACGCCTTTCACGATTTTGATCAAACTGGGTATTTGATGTATGTATATGCCAAAGATGTGATAGCCAACATTTCATCAAAATTGACCAACCGGAGGGGGGACTTTACTTAATAAATTTTGTATCATTTTCACGTGTTTTATTTATTTACTCAAAAACGGTTTTAACTATTTTGATCAAACTTGGTATTTGATGTACTTATATGCCCGAGATATGACTGTAAAAATTTCATCAAAATTGATCTACGGGAGGGGGGACTTTACTTAATAAATTTTGTATCATTTTCACGGGGTTTTTTTATTTACTCAAAAACGGCTTTAACGATTAACAAAAATAAGATATGAATGTAGAAAAATGTGTGACTTTGGGAAATGATATTTAGCAAAACACGTCAATTACTAATCTAAGTAAGTTGGTAAGTGAAAGTTGTGTGTTGCGCGCACGCACCAGATTTTTTTCGTTAAAATTGAATTTAAAATTAGTACCTGACCCTTATTAACTAAGGAAGTTTTGATAATTATTTGCGTCCGTACGCAATGGATCAGAATAGGAACACCCGTTTTATTTGTCTCATTGAATTTTTTCTTTGTAAAATGAGGTGTATAAATAAAATTAATGGCATTAAGTATATGTTAATACTACTTCCTATCCAATCATTCTAAATATTAAATCATACTAAATAAAAAAAAAAATTAACTTTAATTATGAACAATGGTCTGTCATGAAAGGCATACTACGCCTCTGCAGCATGCGTGGTCTCAACGTGTTTTATGTGTTAACTGAATATTTTTCTTTCTTTTTTCCACTATACGTTTATTTGATTTTATCATATCCCATATTTAGCCATTTCTTATTTTTAGGCGTAACGAGAGACAGTTAATTTCTCCTTATAGACAAAAACAAAGGTACTTTATAGGAAACAAAAAAGGCACCTACCCCATTTAAGGCCCCTCAGAACATTTTAATAATGATAAAGCTTATCTGATATTAAAAAACACCTAATTTTCATTAAACATGACGAGTTTGATGAAAATAGTTAAAGCCGTTTTTGAGATAATCGAAAAAAAGGTAAAAATCGGAAAAAAAGTTATGAAATAAAGCGCCCTCTCCGTTAGACCAATTTTGATGAAATGTTGGCTATCACATCTTTGGCATATACATACATCAAATACCCAGTTTGATCAAGCCGTTTTTGAGTAAATAAAAAAAATACGTGAATATGATACAAAATTTATTAAGTAAAGTCCTCCCTCCGGTCGATCAATTTTGATGATATTTTGACTGTCATATTGTGAGCATATACATAAACCAAATACCGAGTTTAATCAAAATCGTTAAAGCGGTTTTTGAGTAAATAAAAAAAAACACGTGAAAATGGGACAACTTTGATGAAATTTTTGCTGTCACATCGCGGGCATATACATACACTAAATACCCGATTTCAAGTTCACACGGTTTATAGTTTTTGAGCTAGTCTGTTCACACACACACACACACACACACACAGACCATTTCGCGGGACATGGTTATTTGGTCTCAGGGGACCCCAAAACGTGTATTTCCGTTGAAAACCGGAAGTCGAATTTTTTCACGATCGCAATACTTCCCCTTACTATATATTTCATATATAGGTAAGTGAAAGTACTAATAAATAAATGCCTATATAACTATTATGTAATCTGCTGAACTTCATTTTTAAATATTTTTTTTAAAAGATTAAATAAGGTTTTATTGGGACGGTAACAGTCAAAAGGTTGGTCAACAGCGGGTTTATTACGTCCTTTTGATATATTTTTTTAAATATATATATATTCACCTCATGGTTTTATATTTAAATTAAAGTATATATATATATATATATATATATATATATAAATATAAAACTCTGAGGTAGAAACAGCACTCAATGGGATTAACAATTAGACGAACCGTTACAACGATAGGGAGTCATGAGTAAGGTTGTCTTATTAGTGTGGGAATCAAATTATCTCTGCTGATCCAGACCTCCTTGAGATGGTACCTTTATCATTTCGATGGGTAGTCAAACAGTTGCGGTGGTTTTCATAACGTGCTTCTACCGTATGTTTCTATTATATCTGTTATATATCTAGAATTGTAGAGACGTTGAATCATTTAGAATAAACTGATAGGAAATTTATTCTGAGGAAAATTTTTTTTGGCTTGAACTCTATTAACCTTTTCTTGAACTCTACTAGACTATTGCATTAAGCATCATAACTACATGGTAGAAAGACGAATTAATTTTTGATGGATGTAGCAGATTAAGTTCAAATCGTTACAGACGCTTTCAAAAAAAATATGCTAGTCAGAAATCTCAAATCTTTAGTTCAGTTTTTTTTTTCTAACCGTCACTATTAATCTAATTTTAAATATTTTGTTGAGTTATTTAGTTGAGATCAGTATCGACACTCATTTTTTACAATAAGCAACTAATATAATTTCAACAAATGACACACATATCCTTTCAGATAAACTAAACCAATCAACTATAATCCACCTCTAATGAAGAAATTTATAAATGGAGAAAATAAAAATGAAACAATAATTCAACACGATTAATGAATGATTACTAATAATACATATATGGGGTAGTGGCTAGCAAGGCAACGTACAATACTAAAGGTCGCGGATTCGCGTCCCACGGTGGCCCTAGGATTATTGTAAAAGGAGTAAAAAAATCCTTAGCCGTGCCGTCCCTCGGACAGGACGTAAAATGGAGGTCCCGAACCTGTACGATGTCAGGTACTCGTTAAAAATTTCTAATCTAATTATACCTGGATAGGCAAATTTAGGTCTCCCACTGTAGCATCGTCCGATTAGCCTTAGTAGCATCAAGGGACGTTAAACAAACTATAATAGATATGAATCGTATAAATATTAAATACTGAAACATAGATTATTGAAACTTCCAAAATGTTTTAATAACTGATAGATAGAATGGGAAAAAAACAGGAAAGAATTTGGTATTTTTAAATAATACTTTCTTCAACATGAATAAAAAACATCATAAATATTTTTTTTAATTAGGGAAATTGAATTAATGATCATACTATAGCTCAAACATATATGTTAGGATTTATTTAACTATCTACTAAATGTTTCACAACTTACTTGTCACTAAAGTCAACATAAACAAAAGCAGCATAAATTAATGTAAACATAAGTAGAATAAACTGACTACGGACATTAAGCAGTTAACAACTAAAAATTAAAAATGAGCTGGCTATGAGATCACCTTGAGTATAGTCAAGTAAAAATCATGCCCGTAGGTTTTAATGAGTTCTGGGCTCCCTCATGTGGCTTTATGTTCATAGAATAATTTATTTTTAAATATTTGATTTTAATCTGAAAATTTGAATAAAAAATTAATACAAACAATTTGAAGGGATCTATTGAAAGGGTGTTTATTAAAAGAATTATTTAATTGAATTTGAACTTTAAAGAAAGAAAAGGAAATTTTAACTCTGGGTATATATGTACTATTAACTTACGGTCAAAATTAACAATTTATTATTGAAAAACACACACACATATATATTTATATAAAGATACATACTATATGTACTCATACCACATAGGAAGACGTGTAATATCGAGCAAACAGTTAAGGTTATCAACTCAAGGATGGCCCGCATCTCTTTTCTTCCGCCCCAATGTGTGGCGATAATGGTATACCAAATGGAGTCGGATCATGGACCAGGAGTCTCCATCTCAATACCGTGTTTATGTTATATGATAGCGTATCTTTCTTAAAGGGGATACCATTTTGATAACAAGAATTTGATTATAATGTTGTATCAATCGAAATGTAAACTTAAGCTGGTAGAATCAGTTTTAAAAAAGGATTTTTATCATCATTATATGATCAAAACATGACTAGGATGACATTTTTATGTGATTTCTTTAATAACTTCTCTCCCCCCCTTTCAATGAGAGGTTAGGATATAAATAAACTATTGCTATTCATATATAAAAAACGATTTTATTCAGTAATAATGGAAAAGGAGTATTATTTAAATTCGTATTCGTAATTTACAATGTTGCTGTGTAGTAATATTTAAAATTGGATCTTTCATGACATAGAATTTTGTAAAAAATGGCCACCCCTAACACTAAAATATTCTGATTTTTATAACTTAGATATTCTGTTTGGACAGTAAGTAATTCCACCTTCTTTGGAATGCTTGAAAAAATAACACTGATTTTGTCATATAGAAAATGTGTAACAGTGTTTTTTAACAAATGACATTGATATAGTATTAAAAAAGTTATTAAAAGACTATCAATCATACGATTGAGAAATTATTTATGTAAGTTATATTTAATTTGTTTTATTTATTAATTTATTATACTAGTAATTGCATCATTAAGTGTTAATGGAAATAAATTAATGTACAGGTTTTGAGAATGGGGACACAGTCCCGAAACATTAACAATGTTACAATGTTGAAAATAAATAGTTGTTGAGGAAAAAAGTAAGATACATCGCTAATTAATCAACACTTATTTTCTTTTTTTTTTATATTAATAGTTTCATTCAAACCTATCAGCAATCAGAGAATGTGATGATTACAACGAATCAAGTTTGCCTGTAGGGTTTTGTTACTTCTATTTTAAGTTCTAAAATTTGTTGTTAAAGAGTTAGTAAATTTGCGGATCCTTTGCTGTGCCGAAAATATGTGAGAATTATGCCCATTATCCAGCTGTATTTTGATATGTATAACAAAGTTTATAATTTAATATTGCATACATGTAGTAATCTAGATAATATATTTTAACTTATATTTTAGTTGGAAACAAAACTAAGAAGTTTAGTGGGTATTAAAAAAAAATGTTTTAAAAAATGCTTTCCTTCTCTGCTAAGGAAGCATTAACTGAATGGAAAATCTTGTTTAATAAAATAATCTAAATATTTCATTATTTCATTTTTAAACCAGGAATAGTCAAAATTTATGAAAACTTACATTTGCTCATGTAATATTATTTCATTGAAAAAGTAATAATAATTTTTAATTAATTTAAAATAACTCTGAACACGAAGACTGAAATGGCGTGACTTTACAAAAACTATTACAAAAAGAAGAAGAAAACAGAGAAATTTTGATCATTTGGCAATATGAAATAAAAATAGCTATGCTTTTATTGCTAGTACTTACCCAATTATTATTGATTCGTCTTTTCTTTTTGGGAAAAGACGAAATTGCCGAAAACTAAACTTATATACACAACTACTTGCAAGAGCTCTTGATAAAACCTTTCAAGCAGAAACTGAACCGGGGACTGACACAGAAATAGCAGATAAGCCGAACTGAGATTCCCCGAGAAAAGTTTTGGCCTGAGGCCAGTCAGCGACTATATGCGCCATTCGCACAGCCACAGGGGGCAAATATAGAACTTAGCGAATGCCTTGCCCCTGAGTGTGTGTGTTTGTGTGTGTGTGTGTGTTTGAGTGTGATGAGCAACTATACTGAAGGGAATCGTCCTATACAAAGTAACCGGTTTGTGTCCGTCATCTAAACTGTAGGAGCACCTAGGGCAGGGATGATCATTTGTTTGTTGCAATAGGACAGCCAGATATAACACTACAAAAAAAAAAAAATCTGGTGCGTGCGCGCAACACACAACTTTCACTTACCAACTTACTTAGATTAGAAATTAATGCGTTTTGTTAATTGACACTTCTCAAATGAACAGAACAGTTTAATTATAACGCATTGGTTTGTCATTAAAGGCGTACGGCGCATGCGTGAGCTCAAGGTGTTTTATGAGTTGACGGAATATTTTTCTTTTTTTCTCCTGTATATGTTTACTTGATTTTCTTCATATATCATATTTAGCCGTTTCTTATTTTTAAGAGTGATGAGAGACAGATAATTTCCCAATATAAACTAAAACAAAGGTACTTTATAGAAAAACTAAAAAAGCCCCTTCCCCATTTAAGCCCCCTCAGAACATTTTAATAATGATAAAGCTTACCTGATATTAAATAACAACTAATTTTCATTAAACATAACGAATTTGATAAAAATCGTTAAAGCCGTTTTTGAGATAATCGATCAAAAAGGTAAAAATTGGACAAAATTTATTAAGTAAAGTCCCCCCTCCTGTTGATCAATTTTGATGAAATTTTTACAGTCATATCTCGGGCATATAAATACATCAAATACCAAGTTTGATCAAAATCGTTAAAACCGTTATTGAGTAAATAAAAAAAACACGTGAAAATGATACAAAATTTATTAAGTAAAGTCTCCCCTCCGGTTGATCAATTTTAATGAATCTTTTACAGTCATATCTCGGGCATATCAATAGATCAAATACTCAGTTTAATCAAAATCGTTAGAGCCGTTTTTGAGAAAATCGAAAAAAACTTAAAAAGTTATTAAATAAAGTACCCCCTCCCTTTGAGCAAATTTGATGAAATTTTTGCTGTCACATCGCGGGCATATACATACTCTAAATACCCAATTTCAGGTTCGCACGGTTTATAGTTTTTGAGCTAGTCTGTTCACACAGACACACAGACACACAGACACACACACACACAGACCATTTCGCGGGACTTGGTTATTTTGACTCAGGGGACCCCAAAACGTGTATTTCCGTTGAAAACCGGAAGTCGAAAATTTTCACGATCGCAATACTTCCACTATATTTCATATATAGGTAAGTGAAAGTAAAAATAAAACATATTTTTTTAATATATATTTATTTAAGTTTACAACTGTATTTACATATAATACATTAAGTAAATGTGCTAAAATAAAAGAAAATAATGCCTTGAATAATCATGAAGAGAAACAACCCACTGATAGTACTCTACTAGTATCTAACTTAAAAGATCTCGAGGCCATCTTCTTTTCAGACGCCTTGGAATAGAGGAGGAAGCGAGGGGGCGAAATAAAATATTAAAAATGAAAAGGCGATACAATAAAAATTAAAGATTCTCTATTAAATTGAGAATCAAGCATGTTATCTAGGCTAACAAAAACAGTAATAGGACAAAAGATTTCAGCATGAAAATTCTATTTAATACATGAACACACAATTCTTTTTTCAAATAATCGCGCCAATTATAATGTAACACTTCTGTGGGTTAAAAATATTTATTAAACGAAAACATAACTATAGTCAAAGCTACACGAATTATAAAAACGCAAATATTACAGCAGACTAGAAAAATTATCACTTTGTAACACAAATCATATGGCTTGAGCTGCACAGTCAAAACAAAGACTAAGACTAATTGGTCCAGTCACTCGCTCCTTATATATAGTCGTAAAAGGAACCTCCCAGATCTGCGTCGAATCATCCAGTTCTTGAACTCGAACAATCAAGTCCCAAACACGTGCTCTGACAGTTCGCTCCAACCGCTTGTTCGTTCCAACAAAAGGTCCTGAATTTTGAACCATATTTTTTTTTTAATTTCACGATTTAACGGGACAAAATTATAAACAATTGCCGAAAGTTAAGATCTAAAATCAAGCGAATCCAGCCGGTTGGAAAGGGGGGGATGCACCTCCAAAGCCCTTCTAGTTGATCATTCAATCAGCTTTTTAACCTTTACGTTCCTTTCCCACAACTAAAATTCTGCTTGTTCGGCATGTAATTTGTTCTTTACCTTACTTTCTTACTTTTAGTTAAGCTAAATTATATTTTTAAATGACAAAAAATTTCCAAAAGGGGGCTGCAGCCTCACAGCCTCACAACCGCCCCCCCCCCCCCTGGATCCGCCAATGTCTAAAATGGATAATTATGAAAAATTTGTTAAAGCTTCTTTCCTAAGTCTTGTTATACATACTTAATTCACCAGATATAGCCAACACAGAAATTCGTTAGCATCTTCTTTACAGTATTTCATTTAATCTCTATTGGTGATCCTTATGTCTCATTATTTACTTTGCGATTGCAAATAATAGTTCTGAAAATATTCAAATAAATATTGATAGAAATAATCCATGTTTACATTTTGACGTTTACTTCTTAGAACTCTGACGTTTTGTAGATCTATCAATTCCATTTATAACTACTCATGTCTCTATGGTGAAGAAAATATGACTGAACTAAGTAATTTTTTTGATATCTTGTAATTTTCAAAATCTATTTTAACCTTCGCTATTTATTTTTGAGATTAGTATATAAAAGTCAAATGTAAAATCAATGAACGTCCGCATGCGTAATTATAGATTCGGAATAGAGCTCTTCCATATTTCTAAATGAATTTTAAACATTAAATTATGATTTTTAATAGGCATTATTAGAATCTGATCCTTAAAGTCAATGAAGAACAGTAGTTTGTGAAAACGACATAAAATTTTTACAAACAGCAATCGTGATTGAAACGAATCCTCAATAACATTATGAGCTGAAGCACTTCAAGATAGTTTCAAGAAGTTTGATAAAAATCCTCAAAAAAAAAAAAAAGAAAAGAAGTACTTACTCAAAAAGATATGATTATTAAAATTATTATTTAGGTTAGATTTATCTAAATATTTCACTAAATGATCGTTCAAATGAGCTAGATATTGCAAGAGATGATTCAAGGTCTGTAAAAAACAGGCACAAATATTCCAAGTTTGCTTATACGGTGATTCAGTTATTCAATGATTCATTTCGTAATAAAGATTTATTTTACGTCTAATATGTTGTCTGTAATTTTGCAGTTCAGATCTATGGGTGATTCTCATTTTAGGGACAAGTTTTAGTCCATTACAACTTTTACTTAAATGGTTAAGCCTAACCTGATTTTTTTTCCATTGCTATACGGTGAAGGTATATTTCTTCATAATAAAATATTAAAAATGAAAATATTAATGAGTCATATGATTTTATAATTACTTAAGCTACTAAAATGTCATTACCATGCACTGTCCCACTCTCGATTTTGTAGTAAATATGTATTTTTTTCTTTTGAAA
Source organism: Aelia acuminata (assembly GCA_911387785.2). Classification (NCBI taxonomy): domain Eukaryota; kingdom Metazoa; phylum Arthropoda; class Insecta; order Hemiptera; family Pentatomidae; genus Aelia; species Aelia acuminata. The sequence goes on from OU426981.1 coordinate 35,317,503, forward strand.
CCTACGTTTAATGATAGTGAAATTTATTTCCACTCATTAAGAATAACTTGAGCATTCTGAATTATATTTTTTGTTAATTTTAGTTAACTGTAAGTATGTTTAAGTAGTTTCGAAACTTTGTCCCTTCACTTTGACGTCATTACCACTCACAAAACAAAACGGCAGAGATAAAGCCTTGAAAAAGGAGGAACAGTGGGGAAATTTCTTTTGAGTATAGTGATCACCGTAGAGTTTAAGGAAAACCACCTGTGGATTAACCGATTTCATTTGGGAGGCGGCCTCCGCGCATGTGCCTCGTAAAAAAAGTCCCGTAATTTTTTTGTTGTCATTACTTAAGCTTGTACTAACACGCTTTCTTTTCAAGTTATTTCATTCTTTATTATTATTCTTTATTTATCATATTTGTTTGACTATCGTTTGTCTAAGTCAGTTGGCAAAAATAATAATCTCAATTAGTTACACAGCGGTTTTGGCCGAATAAAATACGTGGAAATGTCATTACCAAGTTGAAAACTCGTGTCATTCCCACGCCCGAATATTAGCTCGGTAATGGCATAAATTGTGCCGTAAATGTTTTTATGAAAATTGCCCATAATCTGAGAATCACCCATATAATGATTAGGTAAATCGGGGACAGATTTTTGCTTAATTTATTTTTCGATGCCTTTTAAAATATATAAATATGATTTTATGTTTCAGAATTTTTTTCCCGTAATGAAAAATTATTATGGCAATTCTTATGGTAACATCGGATTCTGCATTAAATGTGGAATAAACTTAACAATAAAAGCAATTAAGGCAGTTTTACAATTAGTCATTGACGTACGTAACTGAAATTATTGCCGAGGCAATGAAATTATAGATTGAATTATCTTAATTTCAAGCAATGATCATGAACTGCTATTATTCTAGATTTGCTGTGGATGGATTAAAATACATATACATTTTTTTTTTTTTTTTTTTAAACCACACTAAAGAAGTTCGAAAATAAAATTTAAAAATTGCCAGAGAATCACCCCTATATTAATAACACCATTGTGAAAATATTAGGAAAATAAAAATAAAATAATTCGAGTCCAAAGCCATAATGAAACGTTGGGACAATTAAATATAAAATAATCCATGGAAGAGATTCCTTCATTAACGAAAATCCTTAAATAATTCAAGGAGTTAGTTCATAGGATATAGAAATAATTGCTTGGCTCGGACTTACTCGAACCGGTACTAAACTTAAATCTCTTTAAGTAATAATAAAAAAATATTATATTTATATACATATATATGTAATTATAGTAACTTGTGGGTAACATAACCACTGGCAACGCATAAACAGTGCGGGGCGCTGCACTACAAAACCAGAGGCCGCACACAAGTCAAGCCAATCTTCCCTCTTCAAGGACCACCATTTTTTATTTGCAAATTTATAGGTGAAGACTGACACCTTTTCCAAATAGTATATTAACTATTCGTAACAATTACTAGGATATCTTAACAATTCGTCATTTTAATATTTATATATTAGATTTAACGGTATATACTGGGTGTCCCAGACCTAGTGTAAAAAAAATTGGGTAATACTGCATGTTAAACGGGACATAATGGCGCAGAAACGAGTTTCCTATCTCAATCTGTTGAGGAGATAGAATTTTTTTTGTTTTTATTTTTAAAATCTTACTCTGAATCATGAATATCTGAAAAATGACAGTTTTCTCTACTTTGGTTTAGCATAGAAACAAAAACTGTGATATTTTCTTAATCAGCATTAAATTTTCTAAAAAGTCAAGTAATTTTAAATCCACTTTCAGTGGGACTTTTAACGCGCTAAACATAAAACATTTATTAAAACTTAAATTTTTAATAGTTTATGAAATTCCTCACTCCCCACTGGAGCACCCTAGAATCTGTCAAATTTCTGTCCTAAAAACTGCGAACTTTAGTTAGCATTTTAGTGGTGTAGCCCATGATACAATTGCACTTCACCGTTTGAGTCTAAAAGAAGTTTTTCTGATGAAAAACACGCTAGAGATGTCACTGCTGGGACAATGAGAAAGCGCGCTAGAGCCTGCATCCAAAGTAATAGATGCAGAATTTCCCATGAGTTAGAGTTAGTTTTACTGTTTTAAGACTAGAAAGAACAATGCATGATTTCTAAATAGTATAAAAAGGGTAATAATAACCTAAAATTAAAAAAAAAAAAAACTCCTTAGTTTAATTTTTTTAAAATATTTTCTTTAAAATAAATTAACCTTTTTTCTTCTCTTTTACTAAAATTTGAAAAATCCTACATAAAAAATGTTGAAGATAAGCCTGCATCCAAAGTAATGGAGGACATTTTGAACACGCGCTGCAATAATCCATTTTAATATGGTTCTACAATAATAGTATTATTTTTTAGGAAATTTGACAGCTTCTAGGGTGCTCCAGTGGGGAATGAGGAATTTTCAAAAACCGTTTGTCCTAAATTTTCCAAATTTCGCTCAGTGGTTCTTTCATACCAGGTGCGAACATTTGTCCATATTAAAATTGCATAACTTCAGCCAATCTGTGGGTATATTCTTTATTGTTATACAAATCGTTATGATCTCGCTTTACATTGGAGACGAGTCGAAATTCCCCAGGTGAATCCGGGATATACAGGTAGTATTTTATATTAATAATTTTATTATTTGGTAGATCCTACTATTTAGAGGAATAGTCCACTTTCATAAGAAATCGCAAAATAAATATCATGATTGTGGTAAATACACCATTTTATAAAATTTACGAAAACAAATTCATACCTTTTTTATTATAAATTTCAGAGCTAACCTGTTCCATAACGAATTGCAAAATCAAATAATAACAAATCATAATTCACTCTAAATTTATTGGTATACTTCCGCCATAAACTACCAAAACATTTACTTTGGCTGAGGCTAATCACAAACGAGATAATGAAATCTGCCTTACCTTAAAAAGAAAACAAACACATTCGGGGCCAATGGCCAAAGAGGACAGAGAAGATTATTGTTGAAAGGAAGATTCCCATTGGCTGACGGTTAAAGGTATTCCATGTCGTGCTTGACAAGTTCTCGTCTGGGCTACTTCGACCTTGCCTCCCGATGAGCCGTTCGTAAACAGTTTTTATTTTATTTGTCATAACTCTGTGTTGGTTATTCCGTACTCAGATGTTACCAACCATACAGTGTTGTTTCAAAATAAAATTAGCGTTAGCCGGAAATTCTTCAATTAACCGCAATTACCACAGTTATTTCGGGAACTTTAAAAACCTTTTAATAGTTACTAATTGATGAGTGTCCCGTAAAATTATTATCTTAACGTTCTTTTTTTTAAATTTCCACAAAAAATAAAATAAAATTATACTAAAAAGGAAGATAGAAGGTAAAAGATAAGAGATGACTAGTTTAACCATGAGCGTTATGGCTGTATTGCACAAAGGCTGATTGTCAGAGCTTTAGAACGAAAACTGCCGCACCTCAAAACGGTAGTCAACCAACCTCTCGGAGTTTTTTTGTTCAAGTCATGAAGATGAACAATTTTTATTTTTATTCTATTTCTTTTAAATGTGCTTTTAACATAGCAAGAGAAATGTTATCCTTACAGTCGTTCGTAATAAACTGATTAATGACTTGTTATTCTTTGGTTAAAGTGCGTAAATATAATTAGTTTAATAAATACCCAAGGAAGAAATTAAATCAATCGTTTGCGAAACCCATTATCAATACCAATAGGTTTGAGGGTTTTTATGTTGAAAAAAAAAATTGAAGTTTTTACTTTTTGTATTTTATAACAGAATCTATTTATTATCAATTTAGTCAAAACTTAAAAGAATTGACTTAATTAAACTGATTTAATCGATATAAGCCTTGCCTAGTGATTTTTTAGTACTTTTTTATAAACTCTTAAATTTGCAAAAATTGAGCGACGGAAAATATCTTCTTCCTACACTGACTACAAACATAGAGACTGAATCCTTTCCCATTCTAAAATCCTAATATCCCACACATGTTAGAGTTTTATAACAAGTGCAGTCGTTAATAACAAGTAATGTGTTTTGTTATAATTTTATGTTAAAATTTATTTGTTGTTATTTATTATTATAATATTATGTTAGAATTTCTAAAAGTGAAATCAACGATGGTTTGATAAATTTAACATAAAAAAATACGTTTAAATTGTTCTAAACCCATAAACTTTAGTGAACAATAGAACATTAAATTTACTCCTATAATTTATATCCCGTGACTTCTCCGTAAACTACTGCTATAATTAATTGTTACTAATACATTTTACAGGCATAATAAAAATTATTATGAACTTAATAGTTTATTATTAATTTTAAGACAAAATTTAAAAGTTTCCCTCACGTTTACCTCAATGTTTTGAATTGATTTAACCATTTTAATTATAAATGCAGACAAATTTAGATATTTTTTTAAAAATATTTTTTTAAAGTATATATCTTTTGAAGTTTAAACTTATAATTAAAAAATAAGTGAAATTAAACAATTCAAAAATACCTTCTCTGTTTTGATTTATCAAGCAAATGACTAGAAGCAATGATAAAAATTATTTCTTGTGAAAAAAGCGTTTCAGTATTAATTAGGAAATAACGAAAATTGAAGAAATAGTCACATGAGCCGTATGGTCGAAAAAATACACAAACAGAAACAGTCATTTGGAAGTGGAAAAAAAGAAGATATACTGACAAGTGTTTCGAAACTATTTTTGTATGTTCAGCACTTCTTAAATATTTTCCCAGTATGTTCAGGCCTAAAATATTTTACTAAAATCCTGGGAGAAATCAGGTTACAAGAATTAAAAATTAAAGCAAGTTATGTATAAGATCTCAATTATTGTCGGATGGAAACGAATCACGGTTATAAAAAAATGATCCCTATAAAAAAACACGTATTATAGACGGAATTTATTTATTCTTTTGAATTGATTAATTTTTATAAACGTTTATTCTAAACGGTCGGCTTGCTGTTCGGAAACAGAATCGTCTCAAAAACGTGATAATAATAGTAGTGCTGTACTATAAGAATGAGAAGCTCTTCATATATCAGCCATTGATTACCCACTGGTATTTTAGGCTTCGAGATTTTATGCGTCATGAACAGCACAAAATTACCATATTCATATCCATAGGTTTCAATATCTCATTTTAGAGTAAACATTTGGACATATGCATATGCTTATTGAGTCCCAGCAAGCATTGGCGACTCATGTACTGTGTATTTTAATTAAAAAAAAAAAGGAAATTCCTTTCACTTTTGAAAACGTCCATAGCTTTACAAGGGTCATTTAAGAGTAAAAATTTCATATTTTTTAAAATTCGAAGGGCGGGTCACCTGTGGTATAGTGGTTAGCATGGCAACTTACAATACTAAAGGTCGCAGGTTCGCCTTCGCAGGTAAAAATTCCTTAGCCATGCCGTCCCTCGGATAGGACGTAAAATGGAGGTCCCGAGCCTGTCCGATGTCAAGTACTCGTTAAAGATCCCTATCCTAATTATACCTGGATAGGCAAAATTTAGGACTCCCACTGTAGAATCGTCCGATTGGCCTTGGTAACATAAAGGGACGTTAAACAAACAAACCTTAAATTTCGAAGAGTACAGATCATTGGATTATATGACAATATTTTTACCGTTATTATATGTATGTATTATTAAATGAATATATTATTAATTTATGCATATATTAAATGTATAAATATGTCTGTATTGCTAATCGTGTTTTTAAATACGAGAAAATTCTTAAATAAAAGGAACATTATCAAGAGTTTTTATTAGTTTTCATTCTGTTAGTATTATAAAATAACACAATTACTAAATTTAAAATATAAATTGATCCAATTGTTTTGAACATTTTTATTTTATCCTATTCATTAAATTTTTTAAACGAATTGACATTTAATAACATTGTTTCTGCATTTGATATTCTCTGTTTAATGAACAAATAACTTTCAATAATATATTATTATTTATCGATTTTCAACGTTTCGGGGCACCCACCCCATCATCAGGAATAAGTAAAGTATTGTTTCATGCTTATTGCATATTTTCAAACATATAATATTTAATTTTTTAATATATACATTTATATAAAAACTTTTAGTTTTTTAAAGTTTTAAAAGCAAAAGTTAGAAAAATCTTCCGAAAATTTAAAAATAAGTGGTATGTTTCTGCATTATTATTTACATTTAATGGCAACTTTCAGTAGGAATAATGAATATTTATGGTGTTAATGATATCATCAAAAATAATTCAGACGAATCGAGAGCCAGATCGGAATACCGTAAAGTTAAGAAAACCAAACAAAGAACAGATCACAATAGCAGCGTGCTCACTATACGATAATAGGATACACTACACCAAGTACCCGTCCGCCTTTAAGGTGTCTTCACACAGCGTCAATTTAGCTTAGAAAACGTTTCGGGCACCTTCGGCTATTACAACAATGAAAAAACAATAATAAGATCAGCCGAAGATGTCCGATACAGGCTGTTCGTGTACCTTCAAGGTACTGCGCGAGAAACTTTATATGTATGTCACAACCAAACCAAGGGGCTTACTGCACTAGCGGTGCAGGTATTATCTGTCAGAATGAAAGCGTACCCTTTCGGTTGAATCACTCAATGTCAAATCAATGTTATGTTTTATATATATATATATATATATATATATATATATATATATATATAGTATACAAAGTAATTATATTTATCTTTTTTAAACTAGGTTAAATTAGATCACATGCTCATTTGCAGAAATGGAATATCCGTCACAGCAAGAATACCCTAACCAGCACAGAGCACTTTACAGGATGTTGCACTGTGTTGACAAGGTCAGATAGCACCAAAATGTTGGCTATAAAATCGATAGGACGATTGCTAGACTAAGGTTTTAGTCTAACTTAAAACTTCATATAATAAGTAATATGGTTCAGGTGTGATTTTCCCAAACTAGATGGTAACGAGAGCTGAAACTACTTCCGAACAAATTGGAGTAAAAGTTTTAATGAGTGTGACTCATGGATTAGATTTATAAGCGGTTTTTGGAGTGACCAAGACCTGCGGTTGATCTGGTTTCTTAATGATACAACTGGAGTCGCCCACGATTATTCAGTAAACAGTAGCCGCCGATCAGGTTGGCCTTGGAGTTAGAGATAGCTCATTTCGAACCCTTTGACAAGAGCAACGGACGGAACGAATTTCAAACTTACATCTCATTTTCGTTCTTACTTAATTTTACTAGTTGAATATTTAGAAGATAGTCAGGCGATTTACTGGGGTTATTTTATTTGCCGACAAGGTCACAGCTTTCTCAACGTACTTGTTGACCGTAATAGAGAAGAACTTCTGGAAAATAATTTTATCAGAAGATTTTTTTTAATCTAATAAAATAACCTAGATACTTATTTCTAGCTTAGCTGCCCAAGGACAAAATGAAAACTAGACCGATTTTCCAGCAACATGAGCTAAAATACTGCAACGTGGTACAAAACCACATGGTTTGTTACAATACTAATTCTCATTCAGATATACTTTTCTGCAATATTTCCCCGGCGAAAATAGTAAATTATTGCATTGTATGAATATACCATCAACAATTCACTAGTTGTGTTATAAAACCAAAACTAAGAAAAAGTTGGAAACGAAAACAAAGTGTTGTCGATATATTTTATTGTTTTTCCTCTTATTATACTGCTAATTTTTCCTAAATAACCTTAGACAATTTTTTCTTTCGGCCCCTTTGTGGCTGCGGGATGAGTCCCGCTGTCGGTGGTGCTTTTCTTTTGCAGGAGAAGTACTCCCAGAACCATGGGTGTTTAGGAAGGGTTGGCAACCTATAGATAGCCAACTTGGAAACGGGTAAAAAATAATCCGCCCTAGTGGTGCCAATTCAAAAATGAACCCGCATCCGGCCATTGAAAAGCCTGAAGGATAATTTCAAAATAAAAGGGTGCCAATTGGAAAAAAAAAAACAACACTTTATAACCTGATAAGGGAAAAATACATTTCAAGAAGTTGAAACCTTATAAGATTAAAAATATAATTCCCATTTTTTCTCCTACAAGTTTTTACCCTTTATGTTTAAATCCAGGCATATGACTAAATAATTTAAATTTAGATAACTAAAAAACCCTTTTTTTTCCTATACCTCCGAATTACTTTGAATTTTGGTTTATCATTACCAACAGGTTGATCGGATCTCCTCTAATAGAGATTGAAACATCATAAAGTACGGAAGCATTTGTCCTATAATTCAAGTTGGTCATTTATCGTTGTAAAGTGATTTATTGATCGAAGGCATTGACACGGTTTAAATTAAACGTTAATCGCTTTGTTCCAAGGTACGACTCTTATCCTTCCTTGTGATTCAGCATAACGGTACGGTCGTACGGTAGTCCTGTAAGGTCGTACGACCCTGGTTCGGGTCAGTATCTCGCCCCACCGCAGGTAATTGCGTGCGATTGGATCAACTGCCTATGGTCATGTATTAGCTCTAATGGTCGGTATTTTTCTGGTTCTATCTAAAAGGTCTGATATCGTTGGAGTAGTCTGTATTATGAATTTATTTTTGATTAAAGAGGAGATTGCGCTATGTTATTTATGATGCATAATTATTATTGTACCTATGTTTACTTATTGTTCAATGAATAGAGTTGAGAGTAGATGTGTAGCAGTACTGGGAAGACAGTATGCGCTTTGCTTTAATATTGGGTGGCGGAATGCCCGAGTTAAGGAACTGTTGGTAAGGAAATAGGCGTTGCCAATGGCAACATATGATTGGGAACCCGAGTTCAAAACCCGGAGCCAGGGGAATTTTAATATTAGTCGGGATCAATCCGTCACCCACTCCCCTGGCCCGGAAACTCCGTATAGCCTAACCGGCGAGGAAGGGGCGAAACCAAAAAAAAAAAAAAAAAAAAAAAAAAAAAAAAAAAAAAAAAAAAAAAAAAAAAAAAAAAAATGGGATACTAAAATTAAAAAATCTGGTGCGTGCGCGCAACACACAACTTTCACTTACCAACTTACTTAGATTAAAAATTGACGTGTTTTGCTAAATATCATTTCCCAAAGTCACACATTTTTCTACATTCATATCTTATTTAGTGGCCTGCATTCGAATTACTAAGACATTTTTTATTTACAATCGCCACTCGCCTTACCCTCAAATCCACCAGCAGCTCGGATGTGCTTGTTACACTAGCTGGCATGCCATTGTGCGTTTATATGTTCGATTTCATTTGTGCTTTGAAATTTGATATTTTCTATAAGATACTTTTAAGGTGGTGTGTTTCCAGTAGCGAGTGAATACGAAAGATGGCAGATAGATGAACTATAGAACAAAAAAAAATTTAAATATTGCATGAGCTGCACCTTTTCTTTGTATCCTATTCTTAACCAAAATCGTTGATGTTTTTTTGTAAAACAAATTCAGCACGATATATTTTATAATAGCTTTTATTAGGATAAGAACTGTTGCATTTTGCCACAACACTGCGCGAGTGTACAGCTACTAAGAAGATGCAAGTCAGTAGCAGTCTAATTTCATGGCCAATAAACGAGACAGGTGCGAAAACAACTTTGTTTAAAAATGATTTTTATGGTTTGCTTAAGAATAATATTCATCCAATGGTGAAAAATTATTCAAATTGCTATTTTTTAATATTCATAGTATTTAATGAGTTTTAGTAAGAGGTTTAAATTTTCTCAACCCATATGTATCCATCCTTAAACTTTACTAATTTTAACACTTTTTTTTATATATACTGTAAGAAGGGTATTGTGTAAATTGCCCTCTGATTCCTAATTATGGGTTAACAATGTCAGATAAAGACCCAAAAATGGCGAAAAACACTCAATTTTACGGTGTTCTCTTCGATTGGGCCATAAAAGATGTAAAACGTTCAAATCTACCAAAGAAATTACTAAAATTTCTTTGGATTTGTTAATATATGTTAAAATATTGTCAATTGATAACAATACTCAAGTATAGCTAGATTTACAGAATATTAATGCCTATAAAATTAATATTTAAACGTTGTGTATAATGCCTTCTATCATTTTTTTTTAAATATATTTACCTTCATCTAATTAATGAATATACATAAATATAGGAAGGTACTTCCGGATAACCTTCCATAATTGTTTGAAATTTTTCACATGACATTGAATAATTTAATAAGAATCATCATAAAATTAGAATCCTTCATAAGATATCATTGCATTAAATTTATTAATAATGCAAATAGCATAATTACCTTATACTTGCCTTCAGTTTTAATTTTAAAGTGTGAATCAAACTCAAACTTAATGATGTTTCTTTATCGGCTATTTGAATCGGAAAGTGGTTTAGATAATTTTTTACTTTCACTTACCTATATATGAAATATATAGTAAGTGGAAGTATTGCGATCGTGAAAATTTTCGACTTCCGGTTTTCAACGGAAATACACCTTTTGGGATCCCCTGAGTCAAAATAACCAAGTCCCGCGAAATGGTCTGTGTGTGTGTGTGTCTGTGTGTCTGTGTGTCTGTGTGTGTGTGTGTGAACAGACTAGCTCAAAAACTATAAACCGTGCGAACCTGAAATTGGGTATTTAGAGTATGTATAAGCCCGCGATGTGACAGCAAAATTTTTATCAAATTTGCTCAAAGGGAGGGGGTACTTTATTTAATAACTTTTTAAGTTTTTTTCGATTTTCTCAAAAACGGCTCTAACGATTTTGTTTAAACTGAGTATTTGATCTATTTATATGCCTGAAATATGACTGTAAAAATTTCATCAAAATTGATCAACCGGAGGGGGGACTTTACTTAATAAATTTTGTATCATTTTCACATGTTTTTTTTATTTACTCAAAAACGGTTTTAACGATTTTGATCAAACTTGGTATTTGATGTATTTATGTGCCAAAGATGTGATAACCAACATTTCATCACAATTGATCAACCGGAGGGGGGACTTTACTTAATAAATTTTGTATCATTTTCACGTGTTTTTTTTTATTTACTCAAAAACGGTTTTAACGATTTTGATCAAACTTGGTATTTGATGTATATATATGCCCGAGATATGACTGTAAAAATGTCATCAAAATTGATCTACGGGAGGGGGGACTTTACTTAATAAATTTTGTACCATTTTCACGGTTTTTTTTTTATTTACTCAAAAACGGCTTTAACGATTAACAAAAATAAGATATGAATGTAGAAAAATGTGTGACTTTGGGAAATGATATTTAGCAAAACACGTCAATTTCTAATCTAAGTAAGTTGGTAAGTGAAAGTTGTGTGTTGCGCGCACGCACCAGATTTTTATATACTGTAACCCTATACTATTTTTTAATAATACCCTTAAAGAAAATAATTCTAAATTCTTTAAATTTCTTGGTAAATGTTTGTTCACTATTATTATCATTATCATAATCATAAGATCATCATAATTCTTATTTTATTCGCGAGTACGATCCTTGATATTTTGTCGTAATAATTGTCGGAGTTTAGAGCATCTTTAACCATAGTTTTAATCAGAAACTTTTTAAATCATTACGAATTAATAATTACTTAATTTCTTTTTCTTTTTCGGAAGGGGGATTAATACTATTATTTTTACCAGCTTCCTTCTTTGGCAACCTATGTCCATTATACTCTCAATAGTTCAAGATATAGTAGCCTTATATTAGGTTTGAAGCCCTCATGCAACTTAAATTTTCATTTTTGAATAATTTGTTACGTAAACTTAAAAATACTTTACTTTCCGTTACTTTTTATTCTAATAAGCGTCCATGAAAGCCAAATAAAATCTGCATATCACCTGCTAAGTGCCTTAGTGTCAAGGTAGCATTGTCAAATATTCAGAAGCAACAAAAGATAAAATTCAAATAATGAAAATGAATTTTGAATAGTCAAAAACACTTCAATGATTTACTGAGCAAAAAGTAGACTTTAATATTAGAAAATATTAACAATTTTAAGACAAGATTTGATTCAGGATGTTGGATAAAATTTATCATGAAAACACAAATACTTCATTGGATACGTAAGTATTAAAAGGATTTAGGATTAAAATAATAAGCTACCTATGTAATTACGTATGTAATAAGCCACATTATAATAAGCTATGTCTTCATATATGTGATGTATATATTTTCACTTTAAATTCGACTGTTCATAACTAAAAATCATGTCAACCTACATTTATAGTCAGCTTGTTTTAGAATTTATGATTACCTCCTATGCAAAAACCTTGTATGATATGATGAGCCTTTATATTCATGTTTTTAAGTTAAAATTGTTATCCGATGTCGTTTTCATGAATATTAATGTTTCCCTGAGAAAATTTAACAAACAAAGTATCCTTGAAATATAAGGAAATTCAAAGAGAAACAGAAAGTTTTCAGGGATAATTAATTTTTCTAAATAAAAATGAAATCCTGCGATACTAAAAGCATAAAGTGGAAACCTATTAATTCCAAATTTATTTTTAAAAAAGAAAGAAATGTATTATCGAATAGTTTCAAATCACTAATTAAGCTGTAAACAAGCTGTACAATAATATTCAAATTTGTATAATTGTCGAAATAAATGCAATGTATTTTATATCCTAGTTCTTAAAAATTGCAATGTTAAAAGTATTCTTAATTATTTTATTAATTATTCTACCGCATGAATGAGGAGATGAATCCTATAAAGGTATTGGAGGCCCGACCCACAGGAAGGAGACCACGCGGACGCCCCAGAATTACGTACCAAGAGTACCTCCAAAGAATTGCAATTAAAAGAGGCAAAACCCTCAATGAGATGAAGCGGCTAAGCAGAGACCGGGAAGATTGGTTACGCTGGATTGAGGCTCATCGACGCTAACTAATGGCATAAGAGGAAGTTAAAGAAGAAGAAGAAAATACAAAAAATAAATAAAAATTATTATTTGTCATAAGATCTCTTTATTTTGCATTAGAATATTTGGCATGATTTGAAACTCGATAACATATACTTACATTTAAAAAAAAAATTGTGTTAAAAAGGGTTTTTCATCTATTAGAGCAGTTTTTCATAAGATAAAAAAAAAAGAAAGAAATGGAATCTATATCGCTGCATTTTTTTTTTTATTTTTTATTTTTTTTATTTTTTTTTTTATTATTTTTTTTTTTTTTTTAAAGGTAGGTAGGTATTTCCTTAACGTCACTTTAAGCAATTGTGGCTAATCGGATGATACAAAAGTGGGAGTCCTAATTTTTTCCTACGATGGAAGACATTTTTTGAGAACCCGAAACTTTTGGCATATAAGTCTCTTATGCTAACCGTATAGAACGGCACATCCTTAATAATTAAGCGTGGTATATGGTATTTGATTTAAAAATGATCAAGTAATCAAATAATATTTTTTAGATTATTATAAATGGTTTTACTTTTTATTTGAATGATTTTTTTTAATGACTCTTCAATTTTACTCATACCTTAAGGGCTATGAACAGAAGCATGCGAGCGCTGACTATCATTGATGTAGTGCCTACCTCCATTCAGCGATCGATACTGTTCCCTAAGCCCTCCGCAATTAAGTCCCATCAAGCCTCATCAATGTACACACACATATTCCCTCTATCACATGTTTAATTCTTGCAAAGAACAAAACGAGCCGTAATGTTAACTAAATATTAATCAATCTATTCCATTTCGTAGAAATTATGAAGTAAATCGAACGTCGAGAAACAAATTTTATAGAAGTGAAATTATTATTTAAATAAAAAAGTCTTCAAATTATGTTTTAAATAAGATTGAATCAACCTTTCTATATACATTTATGAAAACTTGGAAATGTCAAAATTTTTGGAAACTTTTCTGTTTTTTTTTTTTCGGTAAGTCTCTAAGTTCTGACATGCTGACGAAAATGAACGAACCGTTTATTTATTTTTTTAAACCGTTCCTAGAGATTTCAATGATCATTAATTATAGTTTCAAATAAAATAAATTTACCCATTCTATTGGAAACAAAACTACTAAGGAATTTTTTATAAAAAAAAAAAAAAAAAAAAAAAAATTTGAACTTTTCCTCCTTCGGTCATAATTTAGTAGGAATTTTATTTTTGTCTGGTAACTTTTTTTTAAAGTGTAATTTTATATGATTTTGAAATATTATGAATTCTTACAAATTTTCACTCACTCATACAAAAAAAAAGCTTACAACAAGTATTGACCATTTGCAATCTAACTAAATTAGAATAAAAATGTGTTACCATCATCTGTAGGTTTAATTTTGACAATTGAAGATGCGTATCAGGTACATGTATCCTTAATCAACACAGCGTTTCCAATAATATTCCATAATCAAAAGAATTTAGTACAAGAATTCCACATACTTGAAGGACAGCCGCCCTTCGTAATATTTCATCAAATCCAACCTTAGAACCACGACTGAGAAGATTTTATTCTGTTTAAATTATTATTATATGGTTGGTGTAAAACCAAAGTCAACTGAGCGTCAGACCAATTTAATAAATTTTTAATTTCTTTTTTTTTTCTAAAATAAGCTATATTTATTCTTTTTAATTTGCCTTGAATAGTCTAGAAGACAAAGTGAAATATATTTGTGATGGAAGTATATGCAACTTACCAGCAACAGTTTCCTCGAATTCAGAAACAGTTTTCTCAAAATATGGTGTATGGCGCTAAGTTCACTTTGGCATTACACCAAATATCTGCAGCATACCAAATTTTACAACTACATTTGGTTCTAATGAAATAATTTTTGTGTTAACAAAGAGTTGGAAGTAATGGTGAAAGTAATGTTTGAATCGATAAAGCGGAAACTTGAATAACCATGTGTTATATATTGATCAATTCAAATGAAATAGCATTTAAACTGTAGTAAATTAAATTTTGATCAGTCAATCAATTAATTGATTATGGTAATAATTAGTGATTCATAAAGAGCATGCGTATGATTGTACAAGCAGTTGAAGAGATATGAAGAAATAATTAAATACGCATATATTTATTTTTTTTAGAACGGCCATTTACTAATTGTTGATTTAAGAATGCAAGCCGAGCTGATGAGGACGGAAAAAAGTTGGTAGACGACATTGAGAAAGAGAATTGAGGAAGGCGATGAAAGTTGCATAGGCTTCATGGTTGGCGTAAAATAATTGCAGAACAAACGTTGAGATTTTCGAACAATGAAAAAATGATTTCGATAGAACAGCAATAAAACGGAATGATCCATTATTTAAAAAAAAAAAAAAAAAAAAAAAAAAAAAAAAAAAAAAAAAACTTTATTATGTCAACTGGTTCACATAAGCGGTCTGGGAACTGTGCTGATCATTGGCTTCTAGTTACTATACCTCTCTAGTTATAGTTTTCGTTTTGAATAAACTATAAAAACATTATTGATGTAGACAACTGCCAAACAGTTTCTTAGTTTACTGCATAAAGGCAGGTAGTTGTTAAAATAGAAAGAAACAGAATAAAAAAAATACACTAAACGATTACTAGTTTATTCGTTATTTGTTTTAATTTTTTTTTTTTTTACATATGGAATTTGGTAGTTTCCTCGTGAGAGTTTGATTCAAACGAATTTTACATGCAATGTTATCTAGTAGCCATAGTGTATTTAAAAAAAAATCGGGGGGGGGGGGGGGGGAGGTCAGGTTTTGATGAACGGATGGGGGTCCGACTTATCAAGTTATCAGATATTTTAATCCGTTTAGCATGATTCATAAACATAACTTATATACATATACCATATATACAATCATACATATTTTACTTAGAGAAATCCAATTTATTATATTGAGTAGACATTTTAATAAAATTTAGGTAAATGAAAAATAATCCAGGACATAGCTTCCTCTTTGAATTATTAATAAACATTTAATCAGAATTCATATAAATATTTAAAATGCGTGATCCCATTCAATAATGATTATCAAGAAGGTGATGGTACATAGCCTTCTTGATACACAGCTAAGGCCTTCTCGAGTTACTCCATATTGCTGATTAGAAGACATGTACAGTCATGGCTTGGAGAGTTCTCGGAACATCCATTCAGAGACTACAGGTCGCCCCGTGTGAACGGTCGGTATCAGAGTTCCTAGGCGGGTAATGAAGAGGCCAGCAAAATCAAAAGGCTTGCTATCCACAAGATTTGAGTTTAACTTGATGGCTAATATGAAAACAAGTAATATATAATTTGTGTATTGCCAATAGTTAGGGGTGCGGACAGAGATTAGAACACTAATATGTAGAAGTTATTCACATAACTGTGTCATACGACATTTCATACGACATTTCGACCCAAGTTTCAGGTTTTCATCAGGGCTTTATGGGAAGAAGCTTTAATTTAAGTGCAACCGTCAACTGACCAAAAAATATGAAATCTATCTTTCTTAAAAATTGATTTAATATACACTTGTGCAATACCCCACTCCTATCCCCCGAGGTTCGACATTTGACTGAGTTCCCAACCTATAAAGGAGGTTACTAGATACACCTGGGCCACTCCATATTGAACATTGAAATCTGTATGGATGTTTTGGAGTTATACTGAAGCGCATGGAATTAAATCCTTTCTAAGCCCTATCAAGCCACGTGTTCCAATCGATCACTCCAAACCACTAATTAACTACTGGAAATGGAATAAAGAGAAACGATGAACAGCAAATTTTTTTCATTTATTGATTTCATTTATTTCATGATATAGTCATGATCAGTCTTATTTAATTTATTGCTAATAATTCCATTCTTAAGACAGTCAATGTGATGGATAGTCAGATACAATGTTTTATTTCATTTTGATGCCTAAAATCGTAGAATCTGTGGATTTGATATAGTTTTTAAAATGTGCTGTAGGACAATGAATATCTACTTCTTATTAATAAAGTATTTTTTTTTGGGGGGGGGGGGGGGGGGGGAGATTGTAATCCTCATTGTCGTTAATGAAAAAAAAAATTATTCGAAGGACGAAAATGTACATGAGCTTGAACAAAACAGCACTTTCGAAAAAAATTCCCAGGTAGGTTTTAACTTCGTGTCTACAAGAAACCGGAAAACATTCGATCCAATTGATGAGGAAGTTGAAAAAATCAACTTTCCAAGATAAATCAGACAAAGTTGGAAATTGTTGTTTCTTAAAATTACTTCATTAAATATCTGGGCGGCCTAGAAATCAAGCCTGGAAATATGGAAAGCTTGTATAATAAATAATTTTTTGCGTGATATATTTAATGGCAATGCAATATTTCCTTGACAGCTTTTATTCTGAAAAAAAAAAAATGGTTCACCTTTGTATTGTTTTGTGAGACGAATATTCTGTCAAATATCCAAAAATTATAAAATGAGGAAAAAATTATTCAATTCATTATTATCTAAAAGATGAAATTCCAATTTAAAAAAAAAAACTTAATTAATTAATAAAGGTGTAACCCATCATTGTCAGAAAACCTGTGTCACATTATTTGTGAGCGTTTACTGGCAAAATTATTTGATTTATTAAAAAATGCGGGATAGATCCAAAATATTTGAGGAAAGGTCGTGGGAAAATGATAGGCTGTCCAATGTGTCATGATCTGTCGATTTAATAAAAACCAACTTTTTTATTGTTTTTTTTTTTTCAATCAATATACTTGGAGTTTTTAGAAATCGTACATAATTTCAACAAATGCATGATATTAAAAACAAAAATCAATAAATTTTGTTAGTTGAGAAAACAGGTTAGTGATATACACGTAACGGGGGTCACCTGTGGTGTAGTGGTTAACATAGCAGCCTACAGTACTAAAGGTCCCCGCGGTGGCCATAGGAATTTTTAAAGGGAGTAAAACATCCTTGGCTATGCTGTCCCTCGGATAGGACGTAAAAGGGAGGCCCCGAGCTTGTACGATGTCAGGTACTCGTTAAAGATCCCTATTCTAATTATACCTGGATAGGCAAAATTTAGAACTCCCACTGTAGCATTGTTCGATTAGCCATCGTTGCATAAAGGGACGAACAGTGGTCCAACCAGGGAAAAAAAACCATAAATGAAAGTGAAAGTGAGCCAAACCTAATTTTTTTTAGTTTTCGACTACTTAGATACTTGTAGAACAATGGTAAATATACATTTTTTTAACTAGTTCAAAGTTAAAATGTGTGTGTACCAGTAAAATTAAACTTTTTAAAGATTGAAGAAAATAGTACTTTTCTACCAAGATAAACAACTTTTTTTTACTCTGCATAAAATTAATAGTAAAATATTTCCCAATACTTGAGGAGAGTGTCATCTATATGTGCACTGTTATGGAATAAACATGTTTAAATAATATCAAAAGTTAGAATAGAAATTAATTTTTGAAATCGTTGCCAAAATAAGTATAAGTTTTTGACATTGTTGGTTTATTAAAAGATTGCGTTACGGTGCGTTATGGTCGCGTAATGGTTTAATATGTAAGTGTAGGTAGTTGAAGAACCGTGTTAAAATTATCAACGCCTACTTCGCTCTTTATACAGATTTAACTCTTTCGCGACAAGCGACCCATACTTTAAAGGTTAAGACCAGTATACAAGTATAAAATGATAAAAGAGCTAACCGAAAAAGCATACAATTTAGTTAAATAAGATTGTCAAATTAATTATTTCTGACCCAAATAAATAAAAATAAATATATTCTATCTGTATATCCTATCTGATTATTATACATAAAAATGTTAAATAAAAAATAATCATCAGTACAATTTTTTTATTTTTTATTTTCCACTTAAAAGTTTAACCTGATCTTATGCTCCGATTTCGTTGATTCGATTTCATTATATTCGGCAGCTCAAAAAACATATACGACTATACCAAACACGAATGTTTGATATTTTGGACTTTTTGCCTAAAATTTGGATCCGGTGGACCCAATGCATTGATTTTGATTTCATTAGATTCGGAACTTCAAAAAATCAATATACGTGTGGTTCCATGCCGCTAACATTGTAATTACAATAGATAATAATTTCTTTCCTCCCATTTTCAGCTTTTTTGGACCACTGTGGGACGTTAAAAAAACAATCAACAAACAGTAGATAGGTAAATATATTTTTTCATAACTTGGAAGATATATTTATAACACCATAAATTATAATATTAAAAATGCCGCCTCTATCCAAATTAGTTGTATTACTATTGAACAAATGGCTTCATTTCCATTTGTAACGCAAGAAAGGACGTGTAAATAAGCATTTTATATTCCGCGCGAAGAGCTAAGAAAGGCAGCCTTCAAACTGTTCATGTTACCACGACTGCAATACATCGGTGTTAGCTTGGTCAGCGGCAACGCTTCAAACCTGATTTTATTTTTAAAATAACGTCCCGCTATATATGTACCTATATATATATATATATATATATATATATATAATGTATATTCATAAATTTACAAACCTAAGTAAATCTTATGTATTTTTTCAAAAGAAATACATAAATTAGTTTTCAATTTTTCTCAAGCCAAATATGAAGAGCACGTTGTCATTGACAATCCAAAATTTCCGCAGATGTTTTTTTATTTACTCGTACGTACGAGGTAGTGAAAATTTCTGTGTCCTTCGGAGTGGATGTAAAATGACGGTTTCCAGTCTTTGCAGAGTCAGTTACTTGCTAAAGATCCCTATTCTTAAATAAACAAAAGTTAGGACTCCCACTGTAGCATCCTCAGTAAAAAAAAATTACAAAATAAACAAATATATTTTCTGAATGCGGCGGCTAGGTAATCTATACAATGATGAATAGTTATATAAAAAATATGAAAGCGGAAGAAGTGTATGTTTTGCTGGATTCGAATAGAGTAAAGTTCATGCTATCAGAGATTGGTACCTTTTAATGCAAACGATTAATATAAATTTTTGTATTGCATTTTTAAAATGCTGTTTTTAGAGGGTTTTTGTTTATATGTCTTGATTTATCTGAAATAACTGATCAATCAATTTTTTGGACATATTGATAGAAAAAGGATGTAAGATTTAAACACGTTTTGAAATCCTAAAGTGTTTCACAAGATTATGCTTTATGCTTCTATTTCATGGTATAAAAACCGCTATTCCATCACCGAAATGAACCTGATATAATAAGGAAATAACGAATGTGATAGGCTTACCGCAAGCTTGATAAGTTACTATCAAGAATTAGAAAAACAAATATAATTGAGTGAAAGCTGCAATCATATATAGTCTAACATATGCCGGTATTTATAATATAATTTTTACTCATTATTTTTCATTCCATATCAGTTGACCATCAGCAGATCATATTTCATTGTCCTCAAACACATAATAATATCTTAGGCTGGAGAAAACTCTTGTTTGGCACTCCAACCAACTTTTATTCAAGAAATGTTATTATTAACTTATTTTTAGTTTTAAAGCGTACTAGATGATTTTTTTTTCTTCCTAAAAGTAGTGCTTTGTAGTCATGTTCTCAAAATATCCGCAGAGTTCAACTTATATCCAGTCAGAAAATAAATTTGAAAATTTGTTCCATGGTCTTTCAAAGAAATATATGTGATCGTATTCATAACAGTTTTTTTTTTTTTTACAATATATTGAACAGCGAGAGATAAGATAGCGCCTTGCAAGGAAATATACAGCGGAAGGTAAAGAAATCGATACAAGCTTTATTAGAATAGTTCACCGATACTTCACAGAATTTTATAACTGAATAAATTCCATATTAATATACAACGAATAATGTGTAGTTCATTTTTGTAGTTAGGAAACATATAAAAATATTAATAAATGAATAAAAAATATGGTAAGATGCTGGGCGCCACTTCCTTGACTCCGCTGTGTACAAACAAATTGATCGCGCTGAGGGGTCTGACCCAGATTCCGCCCCCCCCCCCCACTAACCAGTATCTTCCCCCAACCCTTACCGCAATCAATTTATATTTTTATGGAAACACATGGATAATTCTAATGTATAAATAAGTAAATGATTGGACACCATTAAAAATGTTAGGGTAAGAAAGAAGAATAATGGAACTGGTATCAATAAAAAAAAAAAAAAAAAATACTAAAATGAAGTTATACATTGGTCGTCCCTAACCAAACTTCACTAAGCTTCATTATAACCTAAAAACCAGATGTTTATTAACCTGGTAGCTGATTATGTACTTCTCAAATAAAACTTTCTTAATTTTTTCGTTTGCTATATCTCACAAATCTAAATAAATTTTATCGGCCAACGCAATAAAATTTCACCATCCATCACATGAATAAAGATATTAGATATGTAGTTTACAAAAGAGTTGCTTTTGGTCAAATCTCAATTTTTGAAAAAGCACTGTTGATAATAAGAAATATTTGGCAGTAAAATTACCTATATTTAACTTAAGTTTCACAGTGTAGATATTAAGAAAAAATACCAGTTACTTTCAAACAAAGTAATTTTATTTATTTTTATTTTTTTATGTAAATTTTATACCGTAATCAAGATAAATTAACTGAAACAGAAACAAAATTTATTGATCATCTATCTATCTATCTATCACTTTGAATTAGTAACTTATTAAAGAACCCTTAATCTTTTACGAAAGAAACGTCTGAAGATCACTGTCAAAAATGGAACGAAGAAATGGGAAAGGAAAAATATAATATATCCATACCTTAAACTAAATTATAAATAATCTGTGTCGTATTCATTTAGTTTGTAGGTTTTTGTATTATGATATCATTATAGTTGATATTTGTTCACAATGATCTATGCTATCGTATGAGCAGCGATATATAATCTTTTTCATTTTATTATATTTCCCTTATATATTTCCTTATGTTTCCTTTATATGATTCTTTGTACTTTATTCTTCATGTTTGTATATTATTGTTCCTTCATTAATAAATTCCCTTTAATTAAACTTCCCTTCATCATAAATAATTTATAATCCCGTAAATCATCCTGATCCAGTATCCTTGTTGCAGTAGCTTGGAATAAGTATTTTAAAAGGCATGAATTGGTGAAAAAAATTCAAAAATTATATGTTACAGTCTGGGGTATGTTTTTTTAAAATATATTTAATATTGTCTTATATAATTATAATTCTAGGGATAGGGATAATAAAAAAAATTAATATCGAAAGAGGTTGGCAGATGGTCGGACTTACCCTTAGCTGAAGGCGGTGCGCGACGTCCTGCTCGCGTCTACAATGAGTGAGCCGTTCCCAGATAGCACTGGCCACCGACTGATAGGAACAGGGCCTGCGCTTAGTGTCCTTAGTTCGACCCTCGACCGCCACATCTCCAGCTTTATTATTATTTACTACCTAAACTAAAAAAAAATTAAATTAATTTAATCCATGATTCAGTTCTGTGTATAATTATGTAAAAGTTTTCACATATAAATATTCACAAAAGTAAAAAAATAGTTTTCATTGAAGTAGCTTTGAAGTTAATACCTCATTGCCAATGATACAACGCATTCCATATTTTACCATTTTTTAACAACTTACAAGGGTATGTATCGCATATGGTAACATTGATTTCAATAAAAAAAAAATTTTGTTGATACAAGGCCGAAAAATAATAGACCTAATAAAATAATAATAGATCTGAGTTTAGTTGCAAATGCACCATTGGAAACAAGAAAAATAATACTTTCAATAATTTATTTTTTTCTGAATTTCTTGGTTATAATATTCGTAACGATGCGTTTTTACTTTCACTTACCTATATATGAAATATATAGTAAGTGGAAGTATTGCGATCGTGAAAATTATCGAGTTCCGGTTTTCAACGGAAATACACGTTTTGGGGTCCCCTGAGTCCAAATGACCAAGTCCCGCGAAATGGTCTGTGTGTGTGTGTGTGTGTGTGTGTGTGTGTGTGTGTGTGAACAGACTAGCTAAAAAACTATAAACCGTGCGATCCTGAAATTGGGTATTTAGAGTAGGTATAAGCCAGCGATGTGACAGCATAAATTTCATCAAAATTGCTTAAAGGGAGGGGGTACTTTACTTAGTAACATTTTAGGTTTTTTTCGATTTTCTCAAAAACTTTTGATTTTGATTAAACTGAGTATTTGATGTATTAATATGCCCGAGATATGACTGTAAAAATTTCATCAAAATTGATTAACCGGAGAGGGGACTTTACTTAATAAACTTTGTAACATTTTCACGTGTTGTTTTTATTTACTCTAAATCGTTTTTTACGATTTTGATCAAACTGGGTATTTGATGTATGTATATGCCCGAGATATGACTGTTAAAATTTCATTAAAATTGGTTCACCGGAGGGGGGGGGGGGGCTTTACTTAATAAATTTTGTATCATTTTCACGTGTTTGTTTTTTATTTACTCAAAAACGGCTTTAAAGATTTTGATCAAACTGGGTATTTGATGTATGTATATGCCAAATATGTGATAGCCAACATTTCATCAAAATTGATCGACCGAAGGGGGGACTTTACTTAATAAATTTTGTATCATTTTCACGGGTTTTTTTATTTCCTCAAAAACGGCTTTAACGATTAACAAAAATAAGATATGAATGTAGAAAAATGTGTGACTTTGGGAAATGATATTTAACAAAACACGTCAATTTCTTCTCTAAGTAAGTTGGTAAGTGAAAGTTGTGTGTTGCGCGCACGCACCAGATTTTTACTTTCACTTACCTATATATGAAATATATAGTAAGTGGAAGTATTGCGATCGTGAAAAATTTCGACTTCCGGTTTTCAACGGAAATACACGTTTTGGGGTCCCCTGAGTCGAAATGACCAAGTCCCGCGAAATGGTCTGTGTGTGTGTGTGTGTGTGTGTGTCTGTGTGTGTGTGTGTGTGTGTGTGTGTGAACAGACTAGCTCAAAAACTATAAACCGTGCGATCCTGAAATTGGGTATTTAGTGTAGGTATATGCCCGCGATGAGACAGCATAAATTTCGTCAAAATTACTTAAAGGGAGGGGGTACTTTATTTAATAACTTTTTACGTTTTTTTCGATTTTCTCAAAAACGGCTCTAACGATTTTGATTAAACTGAGTATTTGATCGATTTATATACCCGAAATATGACTGTAAAAATTTCATCAAAATTGATCAACCGGAGGGGGGACTTTACTTAATAAATTTTGTATCATTTTCACGTGTTTTTTTTATTTACTCAAAAACGGTTTTAACGATTTTGATCAAACTTGGTATTTGATGTATTTATATGCCCGAGATGTGACTGCAAAAATTTCATCAAAATTGATCTACGGGAGGGGGGACTTTACTTAATAAATTTTGTACCATTTTCACATGTTTTTTTTATTTACTCAAAAACGGTTTTAACGATTTTGATCAAACGTGGTATTTGATGTATTTATATGCCCGAGATATGACTGTAAAAATTTCATCAAAATTGATCTACGGGAGGGGGGACTTTACTTCATAAATTTTGTATCATTTTCACAGGTTTTTTTATTTACTCAAAAACGGCTTTAACGATTAACAAAAATAAGATATGAATGTAGAAAAATGTGTGACTTTGGGAAATGATTATTAGCAAAACACGTCAATTTCTAATCTAAGTAAGTTGGTAAGTGAAAGTTGTGTGTTGCGCGCACGCACCAGATTTTTTTTTTTATTTACTCAAAAACGGTTTTAACGATTTTGATCAAACTTGGTATTTGTTGTATTTATATGCCGAAGATGTGATAACCAACATTTCATCACAATTGATCAACCGGAGGGGGGACTTTACTTAATAAATTTTGTATCATTTTCACGTGTTTTTTTTATTTACTGAAAAACGGTTTTAACGATTTTGATCAAACTTGGTATTTGATGTATTTATATGCCCGAGATATGACTGTAAAAATTTCATCAAAATTGATCAACGGGAGGGGGGACTTTACTTATTAAATTTTGTATCATTTTCACGGGTTTTTTTTATTTACTCAAAAACGGCTTTAACGATTAAAAAAAATAAGATATGAATGTAGAAAAACGTGTGACTTTGGGAAATGATATTTAGCAAAACACGTCAATTTCTAATCTAAGTAAGTGGTAAGTGAAAGTTGTGTGTTGCGCGCACGCACCAGATTTTTATATATTAAGAAAGGGATATTGATGAGTGTGAAAATGATTTTTCTCCGAAAGCCCCCTTTGTAACTTCATTTCTTATAATACAACGAAGATTGGTCTCTTTTTAATTTATTAGCTTAGTATCTAGTAGTTCAAAAATTATTATTTAAATTATGCCGAAGGTGCCATTTTTTATTTTACTAATGGGCAATTCCACGTCAATTCAACACAGGCAAGAGCCTCACCATTTCAGATTTTCTTGAAATTTAGTATATATGTACTACTTGCACCTACTCGAACAATTGTAAAATATTACTGAGATATGTCCAACCGTTTTTGAATTATTGGTCTCTAAAGCCTTCAAAAATAGGTCCAGAAAAAAACAAAATCATGTTTCAAAATAGCTGTAGATGTTTTCCCAATTGGACCAGGACTAGGAGATTGGAGTCTTTTAACAGCGCATTCCATGCCATTTCATATGATATACAGCAATGTATAGGTTGGTACTAAAGAAAGTTCCTAAAACTAAATGTAAAATTTTAATTTCATTTTTCTCAAAATGAATCTCTTTTAAAAATTTTATATTTAAAAATAGGTAGTATCATATCCATTCATGCAACAAAATATAAAAGTGGGATCAAAATTTCTTCATAACTAAAAAAATTGAAAACTAGTAATAACATTTCATATATCTAGCATTTTATGGTTAAAAATAGCTGCAGATGTTTTCCAAATTTGACTTGAACTATCATATTGGTGTCGTTTAACAACGCATTCTACGCCATTTCATATTATATACAAAAATGTATAGGTTGATGCTAACGAAATTTTCTTAAAATCAAGTTTAAAATTTTAATTTCAAATTTCTGTTAAATAACACCAATCTCATAATCCTAATCACATTTGGAAAACATCTACACCTACTTTTTAATCATAAAAAGCTAGATTTATTGAATTTTATCACTAGTTTTCAATTTGTTTAGTAATGAAGAAATTTTCATCCCAGTTTTATATTTTGTTGTATGAATGGATATACTGCTACCTATTTTTTACAAAAAATATAAACATTTTAAAAGATGCCCTTTTTGAGAAAAAATAAATTAAAATTTTACATTTAGTTTTAGGAAATTTCTTTAGTACCAACCTATACATTGCTGTATATCATATGAAATGGCATGGAATGCGCTGTAAAAAGACACTAATCTCATATTCCTAGTCCAATTTGGAAAACATCGGCACTCTATCACGTGGAATAGCCCTAATTTAAAGTATTTTTCCGCCTCCTAGGAGGCAGTAGGAGGGAGATGGGAGGTTGAGTGTTAGGGTTAGGTAGTTAAAAATAGTATTAGTTTGATTAGGCAAATCTTCATCAAATTTGTTAAGTTGTTTAATAATAAGTTCGCTGACGGTTACATTACATTGAACCTATTACGAAAGGCAGAGCATTCCCCCTTAACATCTCATTCCAGAAACTTTGTAACCTTTTTAATGTGTTTAGAGAAATTTTCTTAAATAAGATATTATAATAGTCATAGAGCTCATAAATTCATTAAATATTGTTTTATATATACTTATAAAGATCGCAAGGATGAATCCAGTGCTCGAAACGTCAAACAAAAAAAAAAAAAAAAAAAAAGAGAGATTTAAATAAATGTTAAAGTCGTAAAAATAATACTGAATTTAGTTATCAAATAAATCAAAATATTGTAGTAACCTTAACGAGATCTTGGGTATTGGGTATTGGGTATTTATTTGAGAATAAAATTAAAAGTTATCTAAATTTATTCAAATTTTAGCATACTGGTCCACTGTTATGTTAATGGATATTATAGTGTTTTCTTTTAATTCCATGGATACTATTATCACCCCTTTTAATCATATTCAACTTTGAGTACTCATTGATCTGATTGGATACTACACATACCCATAGAAATCGCAATTATTAATGTTATTTACTTCAACATCTAGAAAATATAATCCGCGAATGGAATTTAACGTATCTTTTCTTGTTTCCTGAAATTTCTCTCATTGCCCTGTTCATCTGCATCCCTCCTCATCTTCTTTTTTCTTTCGGGTAAATTTACAATAAAAGTTTTTTAAAAGTTATTTTAAGGGCTGGCAGCTGACAGTTGTGTAATTTTATTTACACACTCATACATAGTTACTTTATTGCATGTTACCTAATACCTATATTTGTTTGATATTGACTGCATGTATATTTATTTATTCTACATGTGTATCTACATATGTATATCAGTTTAATCTTTCTCGTGGAGTCTTGTTTCAATTTTAGTATTTTACAGAAATGAATCGTTTTACCGGTATTGCTAATTCCTCTCTGTAACGTAAAGAATCTTGAAAGTTGCCTTCCAATCATATAAAAAATAATTGTCATGTTTGTTATTGTCATGAATAGTAACTTCCTTTATTCAGTTTAATTTTAATGCTAATGTTTTAATATATGTAGGCGAGATGTTATACCGAACCTAACCTTTATTGGAAGTTAAAAGTTTTGGATATTAACACATTTTTATGTACCTTAACAAAGGAGGAGATTCACCATTGATATCAAAATTTGATATCTTATAACAAAGTAATTTTCGAAAAATTAATGGAAATTATTATCCCTGGCACATGAGATCGTCAATATCTCTTAATTTAAAAACTTATAAGTTTATTTAGTAAAGAAGGCATGTTTAGGAGATTGATTTACTCGATTTATTAAACCATTAAAATTCCGACAATGTAATATAAATGAAAAACACAAATTTGAAAATTTTCACGATCGCAATACTTTCCCTTGCTAATTTCTATACTTTATATTAGAGGTAAGTAAAGAAGTAATATATTAACACCAAAATTTTAAAATATTCAAAATTATAATTTCGCATTAATCCGTTTAATATAGACTGAATATGTGACACTAAGCAAGATCGTACTTTATTAAAAAAAAAAAAGTTACGCCCAACGTGGGGCTCGAACCCACGACCCTGAGATTAAGAGTCTCATGCTCTACCGACTGAGCTAGCCGGGCTGGTTGGAGCAGCTTTATATTAAAAAACAAAAGTTTAAAAAGATGATTTATTTTCTTAAACATCTATATGTTTTAATCTTTTATGTATTTATATCTATATATATATATATAAATTATATATATAAATTAAAAAAAACTCATTTCAATACTTTAAATCATAACTGCACTTTTTTTACATTAAAATAATTAATATAAGCAAATACGAGGTTAAAAATTTTGAAACACAATTAACATTGATACTAAATAGTATTGAATATTTATTCAATTTTATTAAATTCCATCATTCATGAAGGTCCAGATTTGATATAAATATTACAACATAGCAGCGTTGTAAATCACGATTTATCTAACATCAATTTTCCCATTAAGGACACAATATATTACTTAGTAAAAGCGCTTTTTATAGAAAAATTATAATACATAGTTTATTGTGTTATAATAAAAGAGGGGGGGGGGGCTTCTAAATCTGCTGGTGCTCTCCACTTCCTCTCCCAATCAGTGTCGAACACTTGAAACTATAGCGCCACATTTCCTAACTTGAGAAGTCCAACATACGTTTCCCTTGATAATTTTTAATGTTGAAACCATTTTAACTGTATACGCAGTTGTTTTTTTAGTTCATATTCAATAAAAAAAGTGGTAGTTCATTTGTTTGCTCCTCTTTTCGTAGCAAAAAGTCAATCCTAAGTAGCATTGTTAACTATTAATTAATTGTTAATTTCTTACAAAATGAGCTAGAAAATATGAAATAAACCTTTTGCAAAACATTTTATCCAAAGTTTTACTGATTTTTGTTTAGGCCAGCAATTCTCAAACTTCAATTTTTGTTGTTTAACCCATAAACATGTATAAAACTGCGATTTTTATATTTTTACTTTCACTTACCTATATATGAAATATATAGTAAGTGGAAGTATTGCAAATTTCGACTTCCGGTTTTCAACGGAAATACACGTTTTGGGGTCCCCTGAGTCCAATTAACCAAGTCCCGCGAAATTTTGTGTGTGTGTGTGTGTGTGTCTGTGTCTGTGTCTGTGTCTGTTTCTGTGTCTGTGTCTGTGTCTGTGTCTGTGTCTGTGTCTGTCTGTGTCTGTGTCTGTGTCTGTGTCTGTGTCTGTGTCTGTGTGCGTGTGTTTGTGTGTGTGCGTGTGTTTGTGTGTGTGCGTGTGTTTGTGTGTTTGTGTGTGTGTGTGTGTGTGTGTGTGTGTGTGTGTGTGTGTGTGTGTGTGTGTGTGTGTGTGTGTCTGTGTGTGTGTGTCTGTGTGTGTGTGTGTGTGTGTGTGTGAACAGTGTGTGTGTGTGTGTGTGTGTGTGTGTGTGTGTGTGTGTGTGTGTGTGTGTGTGTGTGTGTGTGAACAGACTAGCTCAAAAACTATAAACCGTGCGAACCTGAAATTGGGTATTTAGTGTATGTATATGCCGGCGATGTGACAGCAAAAATTCCATTAAAATTGCTCAAAGGGAGGGGGTACTTTATTTAATAACTTTTTAAGTTTTTTTTCGATTTTCTCAAAACGGTTTTAACGATTTTGATCAAACTGGGTATTTGATGTATGTATATGATAAAGATGTCATAGCCACCATTGATCAATGTCATCAATGTCATCAAAATTGATCAACCGGGGGGGACTACTTAGTAAATTTTGTATCATCTTCACGTGTTTTTTTTATTTGCTCAAAAACGGCTTTAACGATTTTTATCAAATTCGTCATGTTTAATGAAAATTAGGTGCTCTTTAATATCAGGTAAGCTTTATCATTATTAAAATATTCTGAGTTGGCTTTTTTTCGGGGGTAGGGGCCTATTTGTTTTTGTTTTTTTACTTTCACTTATTTCTTATAAAGTCCCTTTGTTTTTGTTTATATCGAGAAATTAACTGTCTCTCGTTACGCCTAAAAATAAGGAATGGCTAAATATGAGATATGATAAAAATAATGAAAACATAAAGAGGAGAAAAAAATAAAAATATTCAGTCAACTCATAAAACTCGTTGAGCCCACGCATGCGGAGTACGCCTTTAGTGACAGACCGTTGTTCATAATTAAAGCTGTTCTGTTCATTTTAGAAGTGGCAATTAACAAAACGCAATAATTTCTAATCTAATTAAGTTGGTAAGTGAAAGTTGTGTGTTGCGCGCACGCACCAGATTTTTATTTTTATTGGTAATACTTATATTCCTTTGTTTCTAAGGGAGTATCACTTTAAGATCATTGAGATTTCCTTGCTTTAATATTTATAAAAATTACTAAGCTTTGTGTACCACCCTCTACCCCTTCATCACAGCCCGTTCAAGAACGCTGGCTTTATATAAAACTGAAAAAGTAGTTTTTAATAACTCACAAAAAAAAAAAAAATGAAAAATACCAAAAAATGACAAATAATCTGATCATGAAAATTTAGGGTTGAAATTTTAAGAATTAGGGTTTGTAGTGAAAGCGCTTCTGGAGGCGAACCCACTTTAACTCCTGGGGTGCCTAATCACAACTTTTGTTTCTATTCTTTAAGAGATACTATATTTAAATGGATATTCCCGGAAAAGTATACTATAAACGGATTTTAGGAAGTATTAACGGGTTTAGTAACACTAGGGATTTAGCAAACCTCCTTGGCCTTCAACCGATAAGGATTATTTTACTTTACGTTGGCAGACGTATTACATATCAAACTGCTACTTAAAAATATTAGGAACAAATAGGAATTTTGAAACTAAATATATACCTATTTGCAGGTCTGATGTAGAAGTAATTTTTCTCTATAGAGAAAAGTACAGAAGTATAGAGAAAGTAGCAGAGAATTTGGGTATGATTTACATTCAGATAAAATAGTAAGTCGTACCTAGGGGTGGTTCGCTCTGGGTGGAAACACTTTGCTCCCCCTCCTTTTCTGGAGGTATTGGTGGGTAGATAAAAAAAACAGCTAGGGAGTGACCTCATAACTGTGTGACAAAGGGTAAAACAGGAGTGGTTCTTTCCCTGTACCATTTAAAGTTCCTCAAGCTCAATTTTATTTCGCATCTTCAAAGTTTGCTGATGATATTGGTGCCTGATTTTCAGGACTGCTTTTAAGGAAAAGGTTTGTTTTGATTTCATATTGATTTCAGTGAATGTTATACTGTCTTTAGATGCTTGAAAATGAGATAGCAGTGTTCTTAACCAGTAGGGTAATTAATAGCAAAAGATTGGTAAAAAATCCTTCACGCCGTTCTCGATTTATCACATTTTTACACAAATATCACCATAATTTAAGAATCACCCATATCCTATTTACTTCCACTTGTATTTATAGTACTTTCTTATTTTATATCTTTAAAAAATACTTTCCCAATTCATTCCTCGTTCTTTACACTAAGTTTTTGCACTTATCTTCTTTATTATAACTATGTGTTTATAACTTGAAAAACATTTATCGCAGATAAAATAATATTGTAATCTAAATAAAATGGTGTAAAATTTTGCGTTATATGACTGATTTCTAGTTTAAATCGGTTAAGTCGTTTATTAGTGATCAAACAAATGTGAAGATGTGTTGCGTTTCTGCTGTCACCGATATGAAATTCATCATTATGAATTATAATTTTTCGTTTTCTAATAACAAGCCTCTCGCCCATGGTTTCCAATCTTATATTCTATCTATCCACCTCTTCGCTGGTCATCCTTTAAATACAATACTCTCAACAAAGAAATTTTTTAAAATGAATACGATAATTTTGGGCAAACATTTGTTTTATTGAATTAAAAAAAAATATTTAAGTGTTTTCGAGGTGCAAAATATCAAAATTCAAAACAGAAAAAATAAAAGAAACCTTTTTTGTTTAAGTAACTTTAACAATTAAAACGAGCTCGCACTCTATTACCCGGCGATGGTGGTGGGTCAATCCATTTGAAGTGGTCCAATCGAGTTGCTTCAACATTTTTATTTTTTTTTATATTTTTACCATTGAAAGAACAATGCATCAGGAGTACAAAAGTGCAATTGGTTTATTTTTTGAATTTTTATTTTTCCAATGGAGGCCATATTATTTTCGAAAAACCGCGTATTTTTAGCTATTTCAGTGCTCTGCTTCAAATCAAATATCTCCTCCTTTACTCATCCTAGAATATTCAAATAAAGACCAATCTCTTAAGAAAGGTCTGACCTTTAATAAATGTCATTACAACTATGTACTTAAAACTAAGAATTACGGTCCATGTACCCCTTCAAAGTTTCAAGCGGTAATTTAAAAAAACCGGATTTTCAAAAATTATTTTTTACAAGAAGGCAAATGATTAAGTGTTTGTTATTTTTTTATTTGACAGATAAAGGTAGGCACTATAAATTCACAAAGTTTCAAGCTGTGGACTTGCACAGTTTTTTTAATACAAATTTTTGAAATCTTGAAATTTCCAAAATTTTAAAAGTTTAAAGCTTTATATCTCTGTTGGGCAAGAAAATAAAATTTTGAAATTTAGGCCAGATTTAGTTCCTGAATAGAGGATTAAACTGTCAAAATTTCATTTTGTGGACTCAACTAATTGCAAGGATATAAGACATTGAAAAGTACTAAAATAAGTATTAAATTCAAAGCACTAAACAGCCTGTATTATTTTCTGTCCGTGTCCAGGAAATGAAATTTTGACAGTTTAATCCACTATCCCAGACCCAAATCTGGGCCAAATTTCAAAGTTTTATTTTTACGCCTAACAGAGAAATTAATTCTTTAAACTTTTGACATTTTGGAAATTTCAAGAATTTAAAAATAAAAAACCGTGCAAGTACACATCTCGAAACCTTGTGAATTCGGAGAACCCACCTTTATCTATAAAATAAAAAAATTGCAAACCTTTAGTCATCTGCCTTCAGGTTAATAGATTTTTTGAAAACTCGTTTTTTTTTAAATTACCGCTTAGAAATTTGTAGGGTTATATGGACGGCTAAACTTATTTTTAAGCTCATACTTGTCATGACCTTTATTAAACAACAGATCTTACTAAAGAGATTGTTCTTAATAAAAATGTTCTAGGATGAGTTAAAGAGGGGATATTCGATTTGAAGCAGAGCACTGAAATAGCTAAAAATACGCGTTTGGTCGACAAGAAAATGACGAAAAAATTCATATCAATAGAGCGGAAATGATGAAGCCTTGGTTCCATTGAGTAATGCACTGAAGACCAGTACCTCACCATCGGAAATAGTGGTTGAACAGGGGCGAACTAAAACAATAGGCAAGCATTGTGTGATAAGATTTCACAGATTCTTTATGCTAACAAGACAAAAAATAAGGTAAATTTATGTAAAGTGGCTTTAATAATCTGTACTAGATTAATTTTAATATAATAAAGGTGAAGAAAACGGAAAGGAAATAATATGTGCTGTTTTAGCACTTTGGATATTATACTTATTTTAGTACCTTTCAATGAATTTTTCGGTCAGTTTTCTTGTCGACCAAACTCGTATTTTTAGCTTTTTAAGTGCTCTGCTTCAAAACGAATATCCCCTCTTTAACTCATCCTAGAACATTTTTATAAAGAACAATCTCTTTAGTAAGATCTGTTGTTTAATAAAGGTCATGACAAGTATGAGCTTAAAAATAAGTATAACCGTCCATATAACCCTACAAATTTCTAAGCGGTAATTTAAAAAAAAACGAGTTTTCAAAAAATCTATTAACCTGAAGGCAGATGACTAAAGGTTTGCAATTTTTTTATTTTATAGATAAAGGTGGGTTCTCCGAATTCACAAGGTTTCGAGATGTGGACTTGCACGGTTTTTTATTTTTAAATTCTTGAAATTTCCAAAATGTCAAAAGTTTAAAGAATTAATTTCTCTGTTAGGCGTAAAAATAAAACTTTGAAATTTGGCCCAGATTTGGGTCTGGGATAGTGGATTAAACTGTCAAAATTTCATTTCCTGGACACGGACAGAAAATAATACAGGCTGTTTAGTGCTTTGAATTTAATACTTATTTTAGTACTTTTCAATGTCTTATATCCTTGCAATTAGTTGAGTCCACAAAATGAAATTTTGACAGTTTAATCCTCTATTCAGGAACTAAATCTGGCCTAAATTTCAAAATTTTATTTTCTTGCCCAACAGAGATATAAAGCTTTAAACTTTTAAAATTTTGGAAATTTCAAGATTTCAAAAATTTGTATTAAAAAAACTGTGCAAGTCCACAGCTTGAAACTTTGTGAATTTATAGTGCCTACCTTTATCTGTCAAATAAAAAAATAACAAACACTTAATCATTTGCCTTCTTGTAAAAAATAATTTTTGAAAATCCGGTTTTTTTAAATTACCGCTTGAAACTTTGAAGGGGTACATGGACCGTAATTCTTAGTTTTAAGTACATAGTTGTAATGACATTTATTAAAGGTCAGACCTTTCTTAAGAGATTGGTCTTTATTTGAATATTCTAGGATGAGTAAAGGAGGAGATATTTGATTTGAAGCAGAGCACTGAAATAGCTAAAAATACGCGGTTTTTCGAAAATAATATGGCCTCCATTGGAAAAATAAAAATTCAAAAAATAAACCAATTGCACTTTTGTACTCCTGATGCATTGTTCTTTCAATGGTAAAAATATAAAAAAAAATAAAAATGTTGAAGCAACTCGATTGGACCACTTCAAATGGATTGACCCTGGTGTAATGGTGAGCATAGTTGCCTTCCAAGCAGTTGATCCGGGTTCGATTCCCGGCCATCGCACTTACTTTTTTTTTTTTGTATAACTCAATTATATTACTTATCTTTTATTATATCTTTTATCTTCATTGTAATTCTAATTTTTTATAAATATTACACATTTATTTGTAAAAAGCATCAACATATTTCGACTCCAGAAATTTCATGTTTCTGTGTCTCTGTCATCTGGGTCTCAATCATCATGGTGGTTACATTTTAATGGTTTTAAATGATTCATTGTAATTATTTTTGCTTAAACAACCAACACTTCGGAGGATATCATGTCACATCATATCCATTTTTCACCAGACTAGCATGAAATCTTAGTTTATTCTCTGACATACTTAATTATTGAAGCTTGTTTTATATTAAGTTAATTTATTGTTATATCCTTTTTGCCTTAAATTATCACTTGATACTGTTGAGGCGTGGGATTACTCTAAAACTGGAATTAATTTTTTTATCCCAGCTAATTGAAAATAAAAATGTGATTATAGTTTTCATAGAGAACTAACTTTCAGTTTTATAATAGGTTAAATGATTATAAGGTTTTGCAGTTAAAACCAAGGGCGTACCCAGGATCAAAACTAGGGGGGGGGCAAGCTAAAAACTTGGGGGGACAATCTATGGTCGTTCAGGTTGTAACACCTTACTACGGAAAAGGTGAATGAAACCAAAATTATGTATAATTATCGCAGTGCTTTATTAACTAAGTTATTACAATTATTTGCTTGAAAAAAAATGTATTCTATTATTGCTTCCAGTCTTAAAAGCCTAAAAAATTGTTGCTTCTAGCCTTCCAGGGGGGGGGGGCAGCTGTCCCCCCTGCCCCCCACTGGGTACGCCCATGGTTAAAACGTTTTTATTTTGGAAAGCCAACGTTTCAATCCAACTTGTGGATCTTCATCAGGGCTAAAAGAAACTAAATATATGAGTGTCTAGAGGATGACAATAAATGAATGCTTTACAAAATTGATAATAACATAAAAGATGGTAAATATCAGATTTTATTTTATCTTGCTAACCATCCACTTATTTAAATATCCATGTATAATGTTTACCATCTTTTATATTATTACCAGTTTTGTAAAGTATTCATTCTCTAGCATAGATACTCATATATTTGCTTTCTTTTAGCCCTGATAAAGATCCAAAAGTTGGATCGAAAAGTTAGCTTTCCAAAATAAAAAAGTTTCAACTGAAAATTCTGATAATCATTTAACCTATCATATAGAATAACAGTAGACTATCTCTCACCTCTACAATTTTCAGTTTTATATGTTTTTTTATTAGGTCCTCCCCTTCCAGGCTAGGGGAGGGGGTGGGTGATTAATGCCCAGTATTATTAAATGCCCCCTTGCTCAAGGTTTTTAAACTGGCTATCATCAGGTTCTCAAACATCTGTTGGTTGTCAGGGGCAACACATATTTCCTAGGGCATTTGCCCTCTCTGCCATCCCGTCATCCTGTTTTATATGTATACCATTAAAAAGTCTTTTATTATTCCATTAATTTTCGTTAACTTCATCGAAGAAATTATTCTAGTTTTATAATAACATAACTCCAAAGTGGTTCTCCAATATCATGGAACTATGATGATTAGCATTACATTGTCAACTCTTGTTGTTAGTAAACCAGTAGAATAGTCTTCTGAATTGCATAAATTCAATTTAGCAGAATTATTGCCAATGCAATTTATACAACACACCAACATATTTCTATCAGTATGTTGTGTACAAATATATTCTATTATTCAAAGCTTGAAGGCATTCACATCACTAAAGCGTTAAAAAAAAAAAAATAATAAATCCAATAACGTGCAGTATGTTAAATGATGAGGGAATTAAATAAAAAAAAGACTATTGATAAAAAGTATCAGTTAATGATACCTAGTAATTTATACAAATCATAAAAAAAAATTTGAGATATACTTTGGTAAAATACTTTTATACTATTAAAATACAGCCACAACACATTAAAACTGGAACTCAGTGACATGATTTTAGACTAAAGTAGTTCTGTATTATGTAATAATGGAGCCTATCTTCTTAAGGTTAATGTTATAAAACTATGCTGTAGATCTTCAAAAGATTAAATATTATAAAACTATGTTGGTTTAAGAGACAAACCAGTAAATCTTTAAAGATTAAATGTTATAAAACTATGTTTAAGGGATAAATCAAGTAAACCTTTACATGAAGTATAAACAAGAGTTTGGGAGTAGGAGGTTTAATAATGCGTTCTAAAACCCAGCACAATTTTAAGATATCTACTTTGCTTTGTTGAGATGAATATTCCTTATTCTCAACAAACCAATATTTCTTTCTAATATTCTAAGCTAAGCAATCCTTTCCAAACTTTTTAAGTTGGCTGCTTTAGGCAATACATAACTAGTCAAAACCTTAGCAAACAATAGTCTACAGTTTTTTGTGGAATTTTAAATTGAATAACTTTTTATGCATTTCAAAGTCCATTAACTTCTAATTCCTCACATTAAATGGCTGTAAAGATCAAAAGTGTTCGAACATTTCCTGCACTTGGTAGACCCACAGAATGTATATTGAACTACCCACTCAGGTTAAATTAACTGTTAAATAAACGGTTTTACTCCCAAACGTATACCATAAGGACCAGGAGAAGGTATTTAACAAAAAAGAAAAAAACAAAGAAGATAAAAGGAATAAAAATGAATGCATTTATTCACAAGCTGCAATTTTATTAATCTTTTATTAAAACCAAATATGAAGAATCAATTTTTGTCTCAGGGCAAACTTTTTTATATCAAACTAATAAATACATTCAAAACAAAACCATGACATGATAAATCAATAATTTATGCTAAAATG
This sequence comes from Aelia acuminata, assembly GCA_911387785.2. Classification (NCBI taxonomy): domain Eukaryota; kingdom Metazoa; phylum Arthropoda; class Insecta; order Hemiptera; family Pentatomidae; genus Aelia; species Aelia acuminata. The sequence continues at coordinate 35,355,063 of OU426981.1, forward strand.
GAAAGAAACACAAGAAAGAACTAAACAAATATAATGTTGGAATGTCAGACTTATTTAAAATAATTAATTGAATAGTAACATACATTACTTTATTATATATATAACTCCATCTATAGTTAATATATTTTGTTTTTTATAGAATGTGTTTATCATTTTAATCTAAACAAGTGAGCATATGAAAACAAACTATCCCACCAGAAACTTATATATCATAATTTTATACACTAATTTTTTCCAATTTTAAATGAAAAAAATAAAAATATATTATAAAGATTGGATAATGAGAATCACCAACAAGAAGGAAATAATACAATTATATACATATACAATTATATTTACAAAAAAGGACAAAACACAGCCAAAATAAATCATTAAAGTGATAATTGCAATGGCTGTTCAGGAATAAAAAATTACATCTAATCCTAAAAATCTGTAATTATAAAACACACACATAATTCAATACACTATATATAAATATATATAATTCTTTTTTTGTAATAAATAATGAAAATTGGCTTTATAAAAACTTGAATTGTGTTTATCTTTTGACTATTTAAACAAATTAAATATATTTATGAAAATTATTGATTTATCTGTTCCATTTATTATTAGCTTATTCCGAACCACCATATTTCCAATGCACTATCAACAGCCTAAATCATAATATAGGTCTTCTTTCTTGTTAAACAGAATTAAAAGAAATTCCTAAAATATCCTTCTTCCATGTAATAATGTAATCTACACTAAATGTAATATAAATTTGATGATTAATATAGCCTCTTTCATACAACATAAGAGCAACAATGTCCAACAGTCACATAACACTACAAACACTCAGACTTTTCAGGACTTTATTCACAAATTACAGCAGAAGGTAAAACAGTCTCATTGGCTTTCACCCTTTCCAATACAATATTTGGTAATTGAATCTTAACATAAACTATACACATTTATAGGATTCTAAATTATAATTAAAAACAAAAGATTTTTATAACAAAAACATTAACATTTTTTTTTTTACTTCACAGAAAAAATCTGAAAAGAAATAAGTTGAGAAAAAGAAATAAAATACTATTTATATTAAGAATGATTGATGTAAAGCAGCCGCTACATAACAAAATAAAAACTTATTTCTTTAATAGGGAAAACCATGACTAGTTTAAGTGATTTTATCAACACTGTGCTGGGGCAAATAAATACGTAGGTAGGTAAAGTATATATGAATTGTTAACAAACATACTCACTCATTATACTCAATAAACCTGATAACAACAAAGTGAAACGTAAACTACAAAACCACAGCTTTATTAATTAGAATATGCTGTACAAAGTTATTCTTTTTGTTTTTAACTTGTAATGAAGATTACAAATAGGCATCTCTTTATGAATATTACAGAAATTTATAACATTACACATGAAAAATTAACTATTTACTCATTTAAAAGCCACAGAAATAAGAGCTGCCAGTTGCTTTTATTAAAGATGTGGACATTATAGAGATTCTTATTAAATGTACATAATAGAACAAAATAACAAAGCAAACCATTTAATCACGACTTGCACCAATGATCGTAAGTATATACAGGAACAGGTTGACGATATCGAGATAAAGATTCAAAGCAGCGAAAATGTATTCTTCAGGAGATATAGCATATTTATGTTTTCCTCCAAGCATGATCTGTGTATCGTAGATGATGTAAACAGAAAACAGTAACGCTCCAAAAGATGCATAAATGAGGGTGATAGTCTTCCCATGCCAGAAAATAGTTATTATACCGAATATCATCAAGATAAGAGCAGCAACAAAGAGAACTCCTCCCATCATTGTAAAATCAATTTTTGTTTGAAAAGCAAACAAAGTGAGCCCAAGAGTGACAATTGTGCAAATTAAAACTGCCAGAAAAACCTGAAAAAAAAAAAAAGAGAAACAATATATATCAATAATAGTTATAGTAATAATTAATAACATAGTGCTTAAAATAAAAATATTGAAATTATTTCTTCCTTTTTTTAATGAAAAAAAAAAATTGTGGGCACATATTTAGAAACCCATGTGTAGAATTGTATGCTCAATTTTCCCTTTCCAGTTACCTAATATCAAAAAAAATCAAAAGAAAAAATATGTCCTAAAGTTTTATACAAAGAATTTGGGACTAAGATTAAGATTTTACAAGCCTCGATGATCAAGTTATAGTAACTGTAAATGAGGGATACCACCCACTTTTAGGATACACCATATACATACAGGATACCACTACCAGAGATAAACCACTTTCCACCAAAGACTAACAAATATTTTACTATGTAGGGTGGGGAAAATAGTTTTCTTGGTCAGGAGACCTCCTCCTTATCAAGAACCTGGAGTCAAACAATGGTGCAGGATTGATGCATATGAAACATCACCCACTGCGAGTTCTATAAGAAGGGATTTCCTTTAGCATTCAGGCAAAAATCAATTAGTTCACATCAGCCTTTTAGTGTGAGCTTTAACAGAACGGATTACTACTGCTAAATCAATTGATTCCTAAGGAATTTATCCACGATCCAAGGCGTATATATTCCTCAGGGACGTAAATTCATCATATAATCATTGAAACTATAGAACTTAAAACTTTCTTTTTAATCCTTATAGTTTTGAAATGTTTATACAATAATTCTGCAGAAATTTATACTTCCTATTATATAAACGAAAATTGTAGTGCAATAAAATACAATTGCATTATGCGATTTATGAGAAAATTGTATTGTAACGTTAAACCGATAAGCAAATAAAAAAAACATATGGCGTAACCTCCCATACCGCTTGTTGGAACAAAATAAGCGGTTGGAAAGAACTGTTTGCGTCTAGATCTTTCCGTGATGGCGTAGAACTGCCCACATTGTTCTGGAATATTCCAGGCCTGACTATTTACTATTATATATAAGGAGCTGTGACTGAACTAGGAGTTGGAGTCGAAGTCTGTGTCTTGTGTGTTGCTCAAGTCATATGATTGTGTGTGTTATAAAGTTATCATTTTTGTAACCTGCTCAATTGTTTAAGTTGTAATAATTCGTTAGCATAACTGTATATTTCTGTTAAATAAATATTTGTTACCCACATAAGTGTTACAACTGGTGTCAGGTGTGGGGTAAAGAAGAAAAAAAAAAGAAAAAAAATGCCAGGTAAACGAATTGAAGAACTTAAAGTAGCGGAGTTGAGGAGAGAATTAGAAGAGCTTGACTTAGACACAACAGGTACGAAGACGATCTTGTTGGCTCGGTTACGTGAGTATTACTTGAGTCAAGGCCTAGATCTTGAAACTGTAGAGTTTGAAGATAGCTCTTTTAAGGCCGCTTTAAATAATTTGTCGGCTGAAATAAATGATAAAATTACCGAGCCTACAAGATCGTCTTCGTACCTGTTGTGTCTAAGTCAAGCTCTTCTAATTCTCTCCTGAAATTAAAAGCCAGTCCGCTGAGCTTAATGATAAATTAACAAGCCAGGCAGCGGAATTAAATGGCAAGCTGACCAATTTGACTGGTGATATAAATGGGTTAAATGATAAATTTACCAGTCTTAATTCCAATTTGTCGGCAGTGATAAATGATAAATTGACCAGCCTGTCTGGTGAGTTAAATGAAAAATTGGTCAGCCAAACTGCCGAAATAAATGAAAAATTTACCAGCCTAAATATTAATTTGTCGGCTGAGATTAATGACAAGTTTACCAGCTTGTCTAGAGACGTTAATTTGCTTAATGACAAGTTGGCCAGCCAGTCTGCTGAGGTAAATGATAGGTTGGCCAACCTCTCGGGCGAAATCAATGAAAAGTTAAGTAACTTGTCAGTTGAAATGAATGAAAGGCTTGCTTAACAAGCGAGGACTGCTGCGTTCTAAGAGGAGGGTGAAAGATTAAAAAGGGTGTTGGAAAAAGGGGTCTAGGCGGTCGTCAGGGAGCAGCTCTGCACACCATTATTAGACGAAGAAGCACGTGAACCCAGTTAAGGAGAGCGGAGCCAGGATAAAACCGCCAACGTTTGATGGTGTCGTCCTGGTCGAATTACCTTAAGCAATTCAATGCTGCGGCAAGTGCTAATGGGTGGTCTCCTAGAGATAAGGCAGTTGCCCTTACGGTGGCACTCAGAGGGGACACTCTGGATGTCCTCCAGACTCTCAATGCTAACGACCCTTATGATTTTGACCTATTGGTAAGCTGGCTGGAGATGCGGTTTGGCCACGCCCACCTAGAACAGGTGTACCAGTCCCAGCTAAAAAGCAGGAAGCAAAAAGCAGCCGAGACTATTCAAGAGTTTGAGGCGGACGTTGCGAGGATGGTTAGACTGGCTTACCCAACAGCCCCCAAAAGTTTGTTGTAGTGCTTAGCGGTCCAAGCGTTCGTCGACGGCTTAAGGGACTTACACTTGGAGCTTCAGAGAGGGGTGCGCTTTGCTCCCCCTAAATTGCTGGTGGATGGACTAACCACTGCATTGAAGTTTAAGACGGATACCGAGGCTTCTCATAGGAATGAATGTGTCCAGACCAGGCTTACCACCGACCGTGACAAGGTGAACCACAGAGACCTAGATGGTGTTCTCTCAGGGGTTGCGAAGGCTTTAGACTCGCAGAGAAGACCCTTCCGGTGTAGGAACTGCGGGGAGGCGGCAATAACTGCAGACTTGGAGAATCTTGTTTTAGAAGTTTTAAAAGTCCTAGAATCCTGAAAAAGGAGACCCGTACGGTGCTGGAGCTGTGGGGAGCTCGGACACATTAGGACATCCTGCAAAGGAAAGGTCGCTCCTGACACAGGAAAAATAGGACACGCTAATACCCAGAGGATAAAAGCTTCCCATAATAATGGTAACCTCCTTGGGACACTGATACGACAGCGCATATATGGATGGCAGCGTCAACGGCAAGAGGCACACGATGCTGATTGACACTCGAGCTACGAAGACTATAGTCTCTTCAAGTGTGGCTGGCAAGAAAAGACTTGACGCTTTCCAGATGGCAGCTGAGGACTGCGACCGGAAGACCGGTATTTGGGGAAACGGAGTCGGGGACCAGCCGGTGTGGTAGCCACCGTGGAACAGTGTGTAAAACTTCCTTCGAGGGATTAACGCTCAAGAATTCTTCAAAAAGGCTCTAAGGTTGGGACTTCGGCGTCGATTACCTCGTTGGTTCGGCGGGTGTAACCTCCCGGACCGCTTGTTGGAACAAAATGAGCGGTTGGAAAGAACTGTTTGTGTCTAGATCTTTCCATGATTGCGTAGAACTGCCCACATTGTTCTGGAATATTCCAGGCCTGACTATTTACTATTATATATAAGGAGCAGTTACTGAACGAGGAGTCGGAGTCGAAGTCTGTGTCTTGTGCGTTGCTCAAGTCATATGATTATGTGTGTTATAAAGTTATCATTTTTGTAACCTGCTCAATTGTTTAAGTTGTAATAATTCGTTGGTATTGTGATAACTGTATATTTCTGTTAAATAAATATTTGTTACCCACATAAGTGTAACAATATTTTATCTTGCAAGAGTGCTGCTAACTAATGGGTAAAATTTAATTTTATCTCGCAGAGTAAACATTTGTATATATTGCAAATGTATAAAACATTTTATTAGAAGTAAAATAAAATTATAATGTTTACTTGCTAAGACGGTATTAATTTATTTTCTCCCAAAATAATAAAGAGTATAATAAATAAAGAGCGCATAGAATAATAAAGATAACAAAGAATCGTTTTTTCTTTAAATTTTTTATTTATTTGTAAAGGGTTTAAATTTTTAAAAGTAAAAAAAAAAAAAATAGAAACAAATATAAAAAGACAAACTTGTATCAGCCGTTAAATTTTCAATGTTAATGCTTCGGGAAACTATTGTTTCATAGAAAATTATTAAAATATCTATATAAATAAAGTTGAAATTCTGTTTGTTTGTTCTTTATAGAAATCCATACCGTTTGTCCTAAATTCTCCAAATTTCGCTCAGTGGTTCTTTGATACCAGGTGCGAACACCTGTCCATATTAAAATTGCATAACTTCAGCCAATCTCTTGGTATATTCTTTATTGTTAAAAAATTCGTCATGATCTCGCTTTACAATGGTTTTTTTTACAAAATCGACCGTTTGAGTCGAAAAAACGGCCTAAAAAATCATTTTATAGATTTTGAAGAGGCCAACAAGGCCCGGTAAGACCGTCCCTTGGTAGGCGTCGAGTTCTGGGATTTTTAAACCATATGTTTTTTGTTTTTTTTTAACATCACAATAGGTTTATTTACATGTATGGTGAATTTATTTTTTATAAATGCCTCCTAAGAAGCGAGCTTCAATAGGAGTAGTAAGCTCAAAAGCTTAAAAACAACATCAAATACGAGCAGCTGAAACTCTCGACGAACATCAAAATAGGATTGAACAACAGAGGCTTAGACAGGCAGAATCGCGGGAAACTTAGTCTGCCCAGGAATACGAGGCCCGCTTTGCGCCACAAAGGCTTAGGCAAGCCGATTTGCGAGAAGCTGAAACTGCAGGCCAATATTTCTGTTTGTTTGTTTGTTTTTTGTAGAAATCCATACCGTTTATCCTAAATTCTCCAAATTTCGCCAGTAGTTTTTTCATACCAGGTGCAAACACCTGTCCATATTAAAACTGCATAACTTCAGCCGATCTTCAGCTGATAGTCTTTATTGTTATAGAAATCGTAATGAACTCACTCTACAATGGTTTTTTACGAAATCAACCGTTTCATTAAAAAAATGAAATTCCCCGATCAAACCGGGTTATACAGCTTAAAGATGAATTTCTGTTAGTTTGTTTTTTCTTAGTAAAAAGCCATACCATTTGTCCTAAATTCCCCAAATTTCGCTCAGTGGATCTTTCTTACTAGGTGCGAACACCTGCCCATATTAAAATCTCATAACTTCAGCCAGTCTCTGGGTATATTCTTTATTGTTATAAAAATCGTTAAGATTCACTTTAAATTTGTTCACGTTTATTAGAAAAATGAAATTCCCCGGGTGAAACCGGGATATACAGCTAGTATATTATTAAAATTCATTTATTTTTATTTTTTTAGTCTACTTTAAAATTTATATGCCATCACTTTATGTCACTTAGGCTAATCGGATGATATTGCAGTGAGAGTCCTAAATTTTTCCTATCCAGGTATAATTAGGATAAGGGCGGATTCACACTATCGCTCCGCTCCCGCTCCACTCCCGGTCCGCTCAAATATTCTAAAGAGAAATAGACAGAGAATTCCACTATCGGTACCGCTCTGGTCTCGCTCCACTCCCGGTTCGCTCTCACTCTACCCCATTCACACTAGCGCTCCGCTCCAGGTCCGGTCTCACTGGCAAAATATTCTAAAGAGGAGTAGAGAGAGATTAATCACAATATTGGCCCAGGTCCCGCCTCGCTCCGCTCCCGCTCCACTCTCGCTCCGCTCCCGCTCCACTCTCCTAAAGTCTTTTCATATTCACATTATATAATTTTACACCGTTCACGATTAAAGCCATTAATAATCGAAACCGTCTGTATTTGGATTTTAATTAATAATTAACTTTCAGTTATTAAAGTATTTATTTATTCATCAATTTTACGGTCAAAAAAGTTCAACTTTAAAAAAAAAAAATATATATATATATATATATATATATATATATATATATATATATAAAATTATAAATTAATTTAATTAATGGTGAAGAAATAATTTAATTTTTTTTTTCCGAATGTATTCGAATACGCTTGAAATGATAAAAAAAAAAATCACCAACAATACGCGCGGTTTTTCGACGTGAAAAATTCATGTTATGTTTGAGATATATTTTGCTATGAATTAACGTACTCGTAAAAAATGGTAACCGATTTATTTATTGACTACATACTCATTGCTATTATAAAATAACGTTTAATTTGAAACAAATAAAAATGCAGTATATTATGAAAAATGTCAGATCATTAACAAAAAAAATATTAAAGCAAAAAATAATTACAATATTAATCAGGAAAAGAAGAGAACACAATCGGTAAATTTGTAGCATTGTAGCATTAGTTAGCATCGGTAATGTATTCAATGTATTCCGAAAAAAATTTAAATTATTTCTTCACCATTAATTAAATTAATTTATAATTATTATTATTAATTATCATTGTGTTGCAATATATTCTTCTTATTATATTTTTTGATAATATTATCTTCTTCATCAAGAAAAGTTCACTTACCAGCTATTTCTACAAACGAAAAATTGATTTTTTTTTTTGGCCGAAAAATTGAAGAATAAATGAATACTTAAATAACTGAAAGTTAATCATTAATTAAAACCCGAATACAGACAACTTCGATTATTAATGGCTTTAAGAGCTTAAACCTTTCAAAATTGAACGGTGTAAAATTATATAGTGTGAATATGGTAAGACATTAGGAGAGCGGACCGGGAGTGGAGCGGGAGCGGAGCGCTAGTGTGAATGGGGTAGAGCGAGAGCGGACCGGGAGCAGAGCGAGAGTGGAGTGGGCGCGAAACCGATAGTGTGAATAGGCCCTAAGAGTCTTTAATAAGTAGGCTCGGGACCTCCATTTTATGTCCTATCAGAGGGACAGCCAAGGACTTTTTACTTCTATTTTGAAATAATAAATATGGATAAAACAAGATATATAGTTAATTGCAGGAAAGGGGATGATCACATTGATATGGATGTAGAGAAATTTAGATATTTAGGGATGAAAACTAGGAAAATCAAAATCGAAGAGGGAATGAAGGCTAGATTGAAGGCAGGAAATGCTTGCTACTTCTCGATTAGGATGATTGATAATCAGGATTTTCAAACAAAACTTCCTAATTTGGAGAGCCTTCTTTCTGATCCAAACATGTGGATCTTCAAGAGACTAAGAGAGACGCATTTACTGAAGAGTGTAAAGGTTTACACAACGATGAACACTGTGAATTGAACCCAGTAAACATGATAAAAGTGATAACAGCGTGCCAAATAAAATGGACATGTAAATTGTTAACACGTTGAGCGCCAAGCGGTACGATCGTACCGCTGTTGGACTATTAGCTGGGGCCGAGGCGGTCCCCAGGTACCGCCCGCTCCCGCCAGCTAAAAGATTGTTCTGGGCCAGGGGACCGCCTGCCGAGCGTGATTTCAAGGCATATTGGACCGCTCCGGCCCCGAACAATTCGCCAATGCAATTGGCCCAAATGTTTTTTTTTTTTTTTTTTTTTTATTTTAATTTGGGGGGTATAAATAAATAAATAAATAAAATAAATTAATTTTTTACAAAACAAAATATCTTATTTATTAAAATAACATATTTTAAGGGGACAAGGGTTGAAGTCGCGGTCATAACCGGGCAGCCCCCGTACTACTATAGGTGCGGGCTTTACCCTGGGGCCGGGCGGTACATACGTACAGCTCACAAAATTATTGTTTAATTGCCAAAATTAAACTTTTTATTTATTTCTTTTGCAATTTTTGTATCATTCTAATCATATCAAAGTTATAAATTAGGAAAAATTGCTTTGGCCCCAGGCAAAAGTACATCATCTTTTCCCTGGCGCTCAACGTGTTAAACTGGATAGTGAACGAATCACTAAAAGATTACTAAGCATAGTGCCAACTGGAAAACGTCCGCCAGATAAGCCCAAACGGAGGTGGAAGGATTGCGTTCAGGCAAATCTGTCAAAGTTAGGTTTTTTAACAGAGGTAGATCGTGAAGGTGAGTAGGGAGTGAATAGTGGTGTTGACATCAAACCTCAAGGTTGTTTAAGCCCTCATTATTATTTGAAATAACTAATTTTATAATACAAAACATTTCATAAATTTAGATACATAATTTGATCACTATATACATGTGTAGAGTAAAAACATGCATATCATGTTGGTTTAGATATATGATTATTTCATGAGAAGCAGGCCCCTGAACAGGGGAGGAGTCATAAGAATCATTAATAATTAATTGCAAAAGTTATATATTTTTTAAGGGTTTGTGAAAAATTTTGTACTTCGCTGCGGGGGAGTTTTTTAGCACCACACTCACTTTATTAATATAAGGACTTGTCATAAAACTTCCTACTATTGAAACATAAATGTCCTCATAAAATATATAATAGCTATTCATAGTGATTCTCACAGGGTTTCAATGAATTGGTCTCTTTTTTTTTCATTCTTTCAAATTCATATGATATATATAATATAGAATCTAAAAAAATAGACATTAAGTAAGAAACAGTGATAATTCAATGTGTTTTACCTCTTCTTTCTTAAATGTAGCAGTTGCACAACCAAGCAAAAAGCTTTCAGCCAAAGTAAAAATAGAAAGGAAAATGAAATTCATCGGTGCTCTCCGTCTAACTTCCCCACAGCATGCCATAGAAAGAAGGCAAACGAACATTGCGATGAGAGAAATCCACCTAAAAATACATTAAAAATGGATTTAAATGAATAAATAAATAAAAAAGTGCAATAAAATAAAATAGCATAAACTTATTAACCGCATTTCTTCTTCAGGGTTTGACCATGTAACAGGTTTTTTCACTACCAAGCTTTCAACCATCTTGCTGTGGGCTTCTTCAGGGCCAATACAAGAATTTTCTTGTATTGGTCCTGAAGAACCAATACACCAATACAAGAAAATTCTTGTATTGGCCCTGAAGAAGCCCACAGCAAGATGGGTGAAAGCTTGGTAGTGAAAAAACCTTTTACATGCTCGAACCCTGAAGAAGAAAGGCGGATAATGGATTCAGACCATGGAAGCCTCAAACAACAGCATAAACTTAAGTGAAATCCAAAATTTGATAAAGTAAAAAAATATGTTATTTACTATATAAAATTAACAAAGAGCCACATTTAACTTACCATAGAGAGGGATGTGCAAACACATACTGTTTTGTGCCTTCATGGAAAGTAAACAGTGCAATGACAGAAAGAGTTACTGTGAGTTGTACCATCAATATTCCATAAACTTTTCTAAAATAAAAGAAAAGATACAATTAATTATTATTTAAGTACCAAATAAAATTCCTAAAAACAAAGTAGAAAGTAGCTAGATCAGAACCAATAAAAACAGCAACTAACCACAATCAACTAATTAAAACAAGATTGCATCAAAATAAATTATATAAACAAGATTATTGTTCACAGCATCTTATAATATATATAATCTGCTCACATGTAGTGTTATATATTAGAAAAAAATTATACCTAATGAATCCAAGTCGGATTGACTTGTCACTGAAGTCGAAAGCATGTGCTCCTATGGGGTCTTCCGCATAGCTAGTTGAGTTGTAGCCCTGCATCCCAGCTGTGGGAGGTGGACTGCCACCAAATGAACCTGGGTAGCCTGCGGATGGGTATCCTCCTTGTGGATAGCCTGCGGATGGGTATCCTCCTGGTGGATAGCCTCCTTGAGGAAAACCTGGTTGTGGGTAACCTGGCTGGGGATAACCTGGCTGTGGATAACCTGGTTGTGGATAGCCTCCTGGAAGGAAACCTGGTGGTGGTGGAGCTGTACCTGAAATTTTGAGATAAGATTAAAATTTGAAACTTTGCTTCTCATTAAATATACTAAAACCAAGCGATACCATTTATAAAATGAATTTTTTTAATAGTCGTCAGGAAATCATAAAAGAAACCTAAAAATAAGAATTTTTCCTAAAATATATCTTTGTTCCAAAAAGCAGCCAAGAACTGGGATGCATGCCCAAAACTATTTATGCATGTCCACAGTATTTTTAATGTTAATACTGCCCAATTACATATTACACATAAATGATGTATAAAATGTACACTATGCCTGTGTAAGAGTCAAAAATTGTTCTGAAACGCTTGTTTAAATTAATCTAATGCAAGAGGACAGTGCCTATATTCATTTAGCACACTCAAAAAATAATAAATTAATACTCAATAAATAATAATAATAATAAATGAACATAAATTCAATTGGCTATATATCTATAATCATGTTAATTTATTTTTCTATTTAATCAATACTTTGGGTAATAGATAATAGATGCTTTATTACAGTTTCGTATCTAGTACAGGTATGGGTACCCCCAATCTTACAATTTATTATGTGGAGATATTTCTTATCCCAAAACTACAATTTTAAATCAAATTATGTTAGCAATTAATTTAAGAACTAAATTTTTTAGTATAATAGTTTTCTAAACAGTCAGCAAGCATACACAACAAACCCAACATATATTGAAAGATATAAATGCTACAAAATTAATTTGATAAAAATCATGAAATACCTTACAATTAGTTTATTTCATTTTAATAAACAAATTGGGATCTACTAAATTTTCTGTCAATAAAAACTTAAAAAAGTATGGAGTATGATTGACTTATTAGATAACCTCAAGGTCACCAGGGGGAACTGGGACACCTATATTATTTAAAAACTAGAGAACTAGTCCCATTAGTATTTAAAATGAAATAACTTTGGAGCAATGAACATATAAATAAATTTTAAACATTTTATATATATATATTTTTTAGGTGATAATAAGAAGTAAACAATATGATCTAAAACCCACTAATGTCAACTGATAAGAACAGCTACAGATCAGAAAATATTGGCATTAACGAATGCAATATTAAATGCATGAAAAACACAAAATCGTCGTATTTTTTTTTAAAAGTTGTTTTGAATCGAAGAAACATGAAGGAAACACAAAACAAATAACATACCCATTAATCAAATATGGAGTCTAATAATAGCTGAGAAGTAGAGTTCGATATAGAATTAGGTGAAGCAATATGTTGCAAAACCAAGAACCGCCCTATATCGAGGAAATAATATTACTGAAGGGCTGATACTGACGTGACGTACAGGCCGGCAGAAGAGAAACGACTGACTGACTCAACCGGCCTTCACTCCTACGTGTCGCTCGCTAACGACAATTCAACTAAAATGGTTACAAACTTTGTTATTAATCATATCCTGGGCAAATTCATTCATTAACCTCTTCCACTTACAGCATTATAAAAAAACAAAATATTAGCAACAAATCATAGGAAAATCTACATTTCACCTTATGAAGTTTTTTCTTAAAGGTAGGTATATAATCTTAGCAATCGAGCGGAAGAGTGATCCATAGAACTACTTTTAATAAATGAAACGATGGCTTGAGAGCACATATGATAGTTCAATAATTACCAACGTTTCTACCAACATTGTAGGAAGAGCAAGAGAGCAGAGAAGTATACAGATTAGAAACCTTAAATTTAAAACGTATTTTGAACCACACGCGACGATCTTCAATAATCACTAACGTTTGATGGGGAAATGGGGCGGGGAGCCTCAAACGATGTCTACAGATGGATTAACAAAACTTTAATAGTATAAAATGGGTTTTAATATATTCTTCCCGAAGGCATAGCCACTGGCTAGCAACAGTTTATTTTTTCAAAGTGACGTTTTCAGAACAGGAAACAATCTTACAGGTTTTATTTTCTCGCGGATTTTTATATAATCAAGAATATGTAAAAAGCGGACACAAGCTCACGTGTCCTTTTTTTTGTAAATAACTTATATCTTGTTTATACGCCATCTGAGTGTTTAGTCCTAAGTTTAAAAATCTAATGAATGGCAAATCTATATTTTAAAGTTAAAATTATCGAATAAAAAACAAAGAAAAATAAGAATTTCTGAGCTTGACTTGAATTGGTCTTGTGATATTATTACACATTAAAATAAAAATATGCTGCAAGTGTAACTTAATTATCTTAACAATTGTATTTGTAACCGGATTCAAAGTAATCATAACGAATTAATTATTAACATAAAAATTTCCATCCCTGAATGTAATCAGAAATATATAGCAGCATGAAAATCATGGCTAATACTCTCATTAAAGTAGAAAGAAAGTTAAAAGGATTTATAATTCTTAAGGCATGATTCATTAGTTCCACCACTTCGATTCAGGACTCGCTCTACGTCACATAAATCCCACTTAATTAATATTTTAGAAAACAAGAGTGATTTAAGTGACGTGTAGAGTCTGTGAAGTTTGCCACGAGTTTTAAAAACATTAAAGTGAAAAGAGGCAGGAATCATTCCAGAAAAAACTAAAGTTTTGAAAGCGATCAATGTTCTACTTTTCGAGTATACATATATATAAAAGAGTATATACAGGGAGACAGAAGACTTTTATGTAATCCTGATAAAATATCATTTAACAGTCCTCGTTTTCTTCAACAAAATGTCGCCCGATATTATGTTGGGGAAGGGCCGCTAATATTGACTTCATCGATAGTCCCGATATTTAGAAACACAAGACAGCTCTTAGAGTTCATGTATAGTGTAGACTGGGTAGAGAAAACCCGGATTGCCAGTTTATAAAGAAAATACTGCTTTGGGAGAAATATGAACTGCTTATAAGCTAAAGATATATTCATTACCCCGGTCCTAATAGTTAGTAATGAATCAATAATTACATGTAATGTCAATAATAAATTTAAATTATTGTAGTAGTTTTTTTATCAACAGAAAATTTAAATTTATTTCAACTTGGATAGTTTAATCAAAAGAGCAAACATATTGGAAGCAGTCACAAAAATGTTACCATTGAATAACACTTAACGCAAGCAGCAAATGAACCCAAAATACAAACGTCTCTGGGAATTTGATTATCTTTTTAAAAAATTATTACTATTGATTCTTTACATTAAATATGATTCAACTGTGAAAGTCAAGAGGGGTCAACACACAGCCTTCATACGGCCTGTCTTTTCTGTAGACATCCTACTAATTACAAGGATAAAAACAAGACGATCGTAGGCGAGAACTTGACAATGAGTTCGCAAATCGTTAAGTATTCTTTACAAAAGAGGGTGACTCAATGAATGAATACGAATAGTTCAAGTTCATGCTGAAATAAAAAGTGTATTCGATGGGCAGGATGTTAAATTGTTCTTTCTTACCGTTCTTCTTCATTCAGATTAAGAAATCATTTTAATGCGGGGGATATAGCTCAGGCAGATTAATCCCAGAAATTTATCTAAAATCACAATTTGCAGTAGCTTTATAAATCAGGACTGGAACAAGGATTTTCGCAGTGGTAGGTTAAATATTGGAGCTTATTTTTCAACACCTCCACAAATGAAGTATTATGTAACGAATACTACCAACATCATGAAATATTAACTCAATGCTGACTGGATTATGATCATTACTGAAAGGGAGACAGGAATATTTTTTTACTAGATAAAAAAATCTTGAAAACTACATTGAAAGAGCCCCTTATACCTCCCTAGTTCGTGGTGCCTTGACGGAAATATATTATCTGCACAAAACTCATATTTCCTTAGCACAATTGGTATATTGAAGTTCTGTCTAAGAGATTCACAATTAACCATAAGTTAAAAGGCTTTATGTTCATACCTACTTAAAACCGAAAGAACAAAATGGAGAAATGGGTTAGGGGGGGAGAAATACAGTAATTTATCAAACAGATAACAGATCTGATCCCCTTTTTTGAAGACGTTTCGAAGAAAGTTTTATGTAGACCACCACAGGGGACAGCGACAGCGAACATACTTTTCTGATGTAGGGTATTTATAATATTGTGCTAGTAGATTGCATCGCCGATCGTAATACTTCCCAACGTTTTGAGAAAAATCTGATACATTTTAGGTGAAGAGTTAAATTTCGATACTGATTCTTTCAATCATCAGGAACTTGAATCAACTATTGAGAAACTCATATCGAATCCTGAAGTTGTAAGAGATGACGAAAGGAACAAAGTGGCGTGAAAGTTAGGACACACCAGTATGGCAGGGTACCAGTATCACCAACATTTCATTTTATATATATTTTATTCAATTTATTAAGGTTCTTAACCTTTCCTCGTTTTATTTATACTAATAATTTAAACGAAATTTTTCATGGTAAAGTTATCCTCCACAACCCTCCTCCTAGATCAGCAAATCGGCTTTTTTTACTTTTGTGTCCTTTTCCCACAGCTAAAATTCTACTTGTTCTGCATATTATTTGTTCTTTACCTTACTTCCTTACTTTTATTTAAGTTAAATGCTATCTTTAAATGACAAATATTTTTCCAAAAGGTAGCTGCAGCCCCAACAGCCCTCCCCTGGATCCGGCAATGATCCTAACCTGGTTTCTTTCATGGCCAAATAAGGTCCGACCCCGCTGATGTTTCTTTCATATGCTTATTGCAGGTACGATAGGCGTACGATATACACCTAAGAGACCGATTGCCGAGTTATGCTAACCCTATAAACCCCTGAAAAGGGAAGAATAGTTACTTTAGAGTCACTTTACTCTCGCTGCTTCTTGTTTTTCTGTTACATTACATTATTATAAACGTTATTTAGGTTACATTATTCTATACGATACGAGCAGTCCCGGCCACACGTTGCTGTGGCTCAGTAGCTATAATGCCTTGAATTAATTATGTCCTATTCTTTTTAATACAATCAAATCAAATTCAATTATAAAGATAACGTTTCAGCTAATCTAAAAATCAACGGGATTTAAAATAGAACTTTACGCCAAATTTAAAATTGTTTGGTAAAGAATTTAGAAGGGTAAAAGTTTTTATTTTTTTACATCTCATATCTGACTATATTAAATTATTAATGATCCATTCATTTAGCACTTTCTGGATTTTTTCAGCAGAGGTGAGATTAAATATAAGTAACACATGTAAAAGGAACTAATAAAGAATATAATTGGAATAGGGTTTTGTACAAACACAATAGACGATAAGCTGAAAAGTACCAATTTAATCTTTTGTCCTAATACATATTAATTAAATAGATCTTCTATTTAATTGTCATAACCTGGTTGAGGTTCCACCAGAAACAGGTTATAAGAAGCGAGCAGCTCAACAAAGCGAGCAGCCTCAAACCATGCTGAATGTTTTACATGCTACTTACCATAACATAAAAATTTAATTTTATAAATGAGATAGGGGGCGCAAGCGACGGTGCTGCTTCTGCGACGGCGCTGCAGGAACTAGAGAAACGGGGATAAAAGCCGGGCCATTACCTGGGATTCATAGGGCTTTTTGGCGTTTTTAATTTATTTTTCCATAATTAAAACCCGATTAAGCAAAAAATCATTTGAAAAATATCTAATAGGTATTGCTTGGTCCCTCAGTGTTCAATTAGAAAATCAAAAGACGGGTCATTCCCTTTTATTTCCAAAAAATAAAAAGCTTCTTAAAGAGTGGATTGTAAAATTAAGAATAGATAAGCCTGTTTCGAAGCATATGACGATATGTAGTCTTTATTTTAAAGAAAGAGACTATATTTATCCAGGTAAATATTAGTATTTGACATTTTATTATTCCAAAATGCTAGTTTTATGCAAATAACATTGAGACCTTAGTGTCATAGATTTGTTTTTCTTTTTTAATTTCCCCCATTTTTCTATTACATCCGTTGTGCTTAATTGTTCCATGTTTTCAATGCGAAGCCTGGATGTTTTGACAAATAAATAAATAATATGACAAAGAATCTAAGCTGTCATAACAATGATTGTGTGAATAGGTAATTAATGTTATTACTAACCGAAAAACGTTGAGTAAAGTTACAATGATGTGTTTGCATTTACCAGAACTACCAGCTTTACACTTACAATGACAAGAAAATTGCTTATTATTATTAATAAATTTGATTTCCACTTTTATTTGATGGGGCAGTCCTTTAAGATTGCTAGTTTAAAGGCACGAGGCTTGTAAAATAACTGTTTTTTTTATTTTTAGATATTATTCCACATGTAAATATGTGGTTTGCATCAAGAATAGCATGCCCTTCAATTAATGGTCTTTTAAAATTACCAATTATCTCTATCACATCAACTATGTCTAACACCGTTCTTTCCGACATTTTGCAAAACTACTAGCGCACCCTATATTCGATTGCGCCCGCCTATACATAACGTTAATTTATAACTTTTTTACATGAGTACAATGATATACTACAATGATAGTACAATGATGTACTACATTTTTTTATTATTATAATTCACAATTCCTATTTGCTAATAGGTGCAAAATGATTTTGTTTAACCTGCCTTTTGCTAAAACCATGGGAAAAACGCGTTTTTTCTAGTCCAAGCAGGAAACAATAAATTTCTGCTCAACTAAATATCGAAAGAAAATGAAATGTCAATAAATAAACTACACCGCCATCTGTTGGAAATTTATAGAACTTACAAATAATCACATTCAACTGTATGCTGTTTAATAAGCATTTAATTTGCAATAAAATCAATATTGAAGCCAATAATCGAGATAAATAACTACCCTATCTTTTTAAGTTGGACAAAACTATTCAGAATGAGCTAAATGTTATAAAGATCGGTTGAGTAGTTTCTGATTTTAGCCCCGACAAACAACAAAAAGGTTATGAAATCGACATATGACGCCATGTTAATAAATATAAACATGACCTACTGCATTTGCAATAATTCGCAATAAAAGAAATGTTGTGGTCAATAATCAAGATTAAAACTATCCTATCTTTTAAGTTGGACAAAACTATACACATTGAGCCAAATTTTATTAAAATCGGATGAGTAGTTTCTGATTTTACCTCCGACAAACATCGTGACACGAGATTTTTATATATGTAAGGATATTAATAACTTGTTCTCGTTTTTTCGACATTTTTCAGTTGTAATTTTACACTAACAAAATTTAGTATATATTGTAACACTGTATTGGTGTTACAATATTATTTTCGTTTAATAAAAAAATACAGAGAAAAATGGTTTAAAAGAAAGAATACAATAAAAGAAAGATACAACCTAAAATATGCCTAATTATGAAAAATATTTCATTTTTATTCATTCAAATGACTGCCTTTAATTTTACATATTTTACATGGCTATATATGTTTTAGGTTTCAGGAATATGATTTTAATCAACAGTGGAATACTTGAGTTCTAGGGCAAATAAATAATTGAGATCAACGAATAAAGTTTAAGATTACATTTTTTGCCTGAGTCAAAGATAAACTAATCATTTAAATTGTAGCAATAATTTAATTAAGAGAAAAATAAAACTACAGCTCTTCATTTAAGGAAGTGGTCCAGGGAGCCCCCCCCCCCTACACACTTTAACACTAACACCCCCCTGAGAAGAGATAAACAAAATATTATTCAAGTGGAACTTCATTAAAAAATATATCAAGGAGCACTTTAGACAGCTGAAGATCTGCTGATATATTAAGCTGACTAGGTGCTAGGTCAATATAACAGCACTTGACCGGCGTTGATAAGCTTTAAATAATAATGATTGGGATGTCTAAATCAAGAGTAAAAAAAAACTTTCACTTGATAATTTCATTTTACTTTCCTTTATCGGTATCGGCTGTATTTCGCAAGAAGGAGCAACTCCATTTCACAATTGTTTACCCAGATTCAAACCGTTGACATTCATTATATATTAAGCAGGGGAAGCAACGATTTTAAAATCAATATTTAGATAAAATTAAATTAAAATTAAAAAACGAGAAAATTATATAGAAATAACCTTAATGATTTTATATAAGTTTAAAACCTGGAAATCGATAACATATCAATTTAAATATTTAAATATAAACAATACTTGAGAATAAATTAATTAATCAGAGAAAGTGACGTTAGTAGATTCGCACACTTAACCTGTTATTTTTAATATTGATTATTTTTTTTTTCAAATCTCATGCTTGCACCTGACATGAGTACGTGAATATTATCACCACTGTTATCTTTAATGAGGAGCCTAAATTTTAGCATATCTCCTAGAAATAAATTATTTCATTGAAAAAACCGTTGCAATGTTTCCTTTCGCTGCAGGGGGGGTCCCAGAGGGGGTAAAGGGGATCAATCCCCACCCGAAATTTAGGTAAAATAATTAGTGTTTCATAAAAAGGTCTAGCGCAGTAATATTTATGTATGTGAATTTAATTAAGTACTCATTATTTTTGTAAAAAAATAAGAGTAATGTGTGTTCCCTTTATGTATGCTTGTTTATTGTTTTATTAAACAGACATATACCCTCCACCCCCAAAAAAAGTCGGGACTACGCCTGCTTTGCGTGGTTTTTAAATCAAAGTTGCAACAATAATTGATTTAAAACATTAAAAAAAAGAAGAGATCAGTTTGAATACATTCATTCTGGTGTTACTTATAGCCAGTTCAATCTGATCTATTGAACTCCCATTTTATTAATACTTAAAA
The DNA here is from genome assembly GCA_911387785.2 of Aelia acuminata. NCBI lineage: Eukaryota > Metazoa > Arthropoda > Insecta > Hemiptera > Pentatomidae > Aelia > Aelia acuminata. The sequence continues at coordinate 35,375,239 of OU426981.1, forward strand.
AAGAAAAAAGTTACCTAAACACTTAGGAAAGGAACTGCAGGCCAGTCATCGACCCACCCCCATGAAAATCTATACTAACCGGCCTGGGTCCAGGTCACAACTAACTATTATTAGGAAATGCCAAATACATCGCGAGTTCACAGTAGAACAACAAATAGTTACGTGCGCAATAGGATAATACATTATACAATACTGCGGGGTATTGATATTTACCATTAATTTGATCGTTTTGAACAGTGGGTCATAAATTGAAGGATTACACGTTGATTTCAAAGCCGTTGATTTTTATCAGGAAAATGGGAAGGGGCTGATGTATAAAGTAAGGATTGCAAAAATTCTTGTTCCGGTCCTGGTTTTTATCTCCAACGATGTATTATGATATGGTTTTGGAAAATATTTGACAATTATTGATTAGCTATTTTAAAAACTCAAGGTTTCGTTCAGTAACAAATTGTTTCGGCTGATGTATTAGTTATCGTCAGCGGTTATTGCCCTAAAAGAAAAGCAATTTGGTTAGTAAAAACATTTGTTGATTTAAAAAGATTTTTTTTTATTATTTATTTATGAAAAATGAACCTATAGATTCAGGACTTAGATCAATGGCTTCATTACTTAGACAGCCAACAGAACATATGGCACAAGTAACTGCAGAAGGCTGTTACGCAACAGGTAACCAACCTCATTTGACGTCAACATAATTCTGTCGAATTCAATTTCGTGTCGCTCCAAAAATACACAATGGCATCAATATTTTTCTACACGAAACAGAGGTATCATATCGTGTAATTTAGAGTAATGAACATCTGGTTTAACGTTTGATTTTTATAGCCGAATAAATAAAATAAATAAAAAACAAGTCAATATCAAGGTTTGATTAAATAAATACAAAAATAATTTTTAAAAAAATTATAAAATAATCTGTTTCATGTGTCTTCCCCTTAGAACAGTCGGTAATACAAGTTTTTTCAAATAATTAAAAATGACCTATCATATCTAATAATGGACAATAAAAAACTGGCTAAAAAAAAAAATAGGATTGAGAGATGGGTTGCAGAAATTTAAGATAAAATTTTATAAAAAAACTTGAAGGTGGACGCAATTTACGAAATGTTGGTTAAAAATGTAATGTTTTGACTTGTTTTTAATAAACATTTAGGCTTAACTGCGTGAAATTTGAAATGTAAATAATTAGGGGGGGGGGCATTAGTAACGGATTGCAGGTTCAATAAAACGTAGCTACACTCAGAAATAAATTACTTGACATTCGTGACGTAAAAAGTAAATCACAGAACCCAGGGAATTCCACTCATCTTATCTTATCAACATTTAGATATTACCACCATAGATATCCTGCAAAAAAATTTTACAACTTTCTTTAGTAGAAATTAAGTTTAGCCAAAAATCAATGCAGCTAGAGATGGTTAAATGAATTATTAATGGTTAATTCATATATCTTGGAAATTCGGTACGATTCAAGAAAACATTAATATTTTCTTTCAGTCTATCAAGTGCATATTGGTGGGTAACCTTTACTCCGAAATGTGCGGCTACAACTGAAAATTTAAGTCCATATAAAATAAAGATCTTATATTTGACTTATTATATTTATATTAATTTAAGGAATCTTTTCTAGTGGGTACGTATATGTTCGTAGACAATCGGCTTGTTTAGGTCAATGTGTAAAATAATGTTGCTAACATACCATGTATAGATATGATTGTTTTGATTGTTTTTGCATGAAAGATTAGTAGTTTGTTGATGTGAGTCTTTTGCTCCATGCACATCTGTGATGCATAACGCCAAATAGTTTTTAGTAAGTATTTGTAGGTGTTCAATTACTGTTTTAGTTTTGAATGCTTTAAAATAAGTGATCGAAGAATTTTTAATCTTTGGTTTGGACTTTTTTTTTTCTTGATATGAGGACTCCATACCAACTTTGTACTGTTCTGTGTATTGTCATGGAAGACTGGAGCACACGTTTCACGTCGAAGATACTGGTTATGTGTTGTGATTTAGTCGGATTTACTAATGTTTATCCCAGTCATGTAATTTGGTTAAATAACTTAAAACTTAAACCATAATTAAGACCAACAGAACATTCATTTAAAAACTGAATAGCTAAATATACCTTAAGTCTTATCAAAATCTAGTCACTTTACTTTGAAGTCTCGTTACAACCTCAGGCTCGGGCAATAAAATTACAAACCAACAATAATAATAACAATAAAAAGAATCAACTATGACCGCGTGGACTTCACAGAGAAAGCTAGCGCGAACCACTGACATCACTTTAAAAGAAATGCAACTGAATAAACAGATAAAAATAACACCAATAACCCCACCACCCGTGTCTAGGCATCACATTAACTCAGACCGCTACATACTGCCATAATTTATTGAAATGAATAATGAATAAAATTTGAAAACGCACAAAAAGAAGAAGATAAACATGAGTAGCAATAAATAATAAAAAGTTTTTTTGTGAGTGTAAGTAATATGACAATACAAACATTCTGTATATAAATTTAAGAAATTATTTTAAAGTAGAGATTGTAGAAATATCAGAGAAGCCTACATTGAAAATCATACAAGGTTTAAATGCTAATTCCAGAAATACATATTATCCGAATATCGCACGTTTGTTTAGAATACTGCCACAATAAAAAAACAAAAAACAACTTACACATTACAATCGAAGCATATTTAATGATTATTATTGCTACAATAACTCTATGGAACACTGCCTTGACTGCTTTTAAGTGTTAAATATTGGATTAAAAATCTTAGATTTTTCTCAAGAAAGATAATATGATTTCAAGTAAAAGGGCAAAAATAAAAATTTTCATAACGAGGCAGTCTTCTTCCAAACGAGCGATTTAAATATCAACAGCGACAAAAGAACACCGATGTTATACCAACGCCTTTATTTAACCGTGTATTTTCGGTTCATTCGTTATAACAATTCAGATCACGGCACTTAATTTACTTTTACTTTCACTTACCTATATATGAAATATATAGTAAGTGGAAGTATTGCGATCGTGAAAAATTTCGACTTCCGGTTTTCAACGGAAATACACGTTTTGGGACCCCCTGAGTCGAAATAACCAAGTCCCGCGAAATGGTCTGTGTGTGTGTGTGTGTGTGTCTGTGTGTGTGTGTGTGTCTGTGTGTGTGTGTGTGTGTGTGTGAACAGACTAGCTCAAAAACTATAAACCGTGGGAGCCTGAAATTGGGTATTTAGAGTAGGTATATGCCCGCGATGTGACAGCAAAAATTTCATCAAAATTGCTCAAAGGGAGGGGGTACTTTATTTAATAACTTTTTACGTTTTTTTCGATTTTCTCAAAAACGGCTCTTAACGATTTTGATTAAACTGAGTATTTGATCTATTTATATGCCTGAGATATGAGTGTAAAAATTTCATTAAAATTGATTAACCGGAGGGGGGACTTTACTTAATAAATTTTGTATCATTTTCACGTGTTTTTTTTTATTTACTCAAAAACAGTTTTAACGATTTTGATCAAACTGGGTATTTGATATATTTATATGCCCGAGATATTCCTGTAAAAATTTCATCAAAATTGATCAACCGGAGGGGGGACTTTACTTAATAAATTTTGTATCATTTTCACGTGTTTTTTTTTATTTACTCAAAAACAGATTTAACGATTTTGATCAAAATGGGTATTTGATATATTTATATGCCAAAGATGCGATAGCCAACATTTCCTCAAAATTGGTCTCGTGGAGGGGACCACAACAACGCATTAATTTCTAATCTAAGTAAGTTGGTAAGTGAAAGTTGTGTGTTGCGCGCACGCACCAGATTTTTCTTAATATTACCAATTTAGGCAATGAGATATGTACTGTCAGCATGTTCGTTGTTATGGTGAGCTTCTTCTATTAGTGAAAAAGATTATGTTTTAATAATATTCCATTATAAATTTTTGGTTGATATATTTCTATAGAAGATAAATATTTTTTTGTATAAAAGCACAGGCGCAATTGGCCCCTGGCAAATGCCGCATTCATAATTTTTAAAAAATAATTGTCTACTTCCCAATTTAATGTTACTATGTGAAGTCTCCATTTCTAATATCCCTCATGAAATTGGCACTCCTCCGGTTTCCAGCCACTATATTATACCATTTGTCCTGTTCAGTTATTCTTCTTATATATATATATATATATATATATATATATATATATATATATATATATATATATATATATATATATATATATACAGGGTGTTTCGGAATTGCACGGCACTATTTTAGGTACGTGTTCTCTAACACAAAATAAACAAAAAAGTTCATATTAACATGTATCTCAAACTCATTTATTAAACAGATATCAAAGGTTAAAGATTTATTATTACTATTTATTTATTATTATTACAACATTTAGAGTAAATGTTCAAAGGCGCCTCCGTTTTGTTGAATGCAACATTCAGCACGACGAATCCATGCTTCTCTGGCTCTTCGTATAGCATCAGGATGGTGGTTGATACGAGTAGTTACTGCGGCTTCCACGATCCGATTTCTTAGCTCTTCTTGCGTGTCAACTGCCGCAGAATAAACCATAGACTTCATCCAGCCCCACACAAAATAAACAAAATGGCGTTAAATCCGGAGATCGTGGTGGCCATTTAACAGGTCCGTTTCGACCAACCCATTGGTCTCCATAAGTTGCATTTAAATAATCAGTGACACTATGAGAAAAGTCAGCTGGAGCACCGTCATGCATAAACCACAGCCTTTGCCTAATGCCTAGCGGAATATCTTCTAGAATATCATGCAGATTATTTTGCAAAAAATGCAAGTAAGATATACCTGACAGCCTAGGTGGCAAAAAGAAGGGGCCGATGATTTTGTCGCTTAGAAGACCACACCAGACATTTAAAGAGAATGTATGTTGGTAATGTCCAACAGCAGTCGTATGAGGGTTTTCTTCGGCCCAAGTATGGGTATATTTCGAAAATTAAGAATCCCGTTTCTTGTAAAGCAAGATTCATCAGTAACCAAAATGCAGTTCAGGAAGTTAGGATCTCGTGTGCATTGTCGAATTAACCACTGGGAGAAATTTCTGCGCTTGTTATAATCTTGTGGTAACAAATCTTGCCTACTTGATACGTGAAATGGATATAATTGTTGTTCGCGTAAAGTTCGCCATACGCTGGTAGAGGAAACATCGAAACGACGTGACAATCTTCTGGTACTAGTACAGCATCGAGTATTTCTTTTATTTAGTATTAAACACGTTAAACGTTGTACTGTCAGTCTTAATGCAGTAAATAAATAATAAATCTTTAACCTTTGATATCTGTTTAATAAATGAGTTTGAGATATATGTTAATATGAACTTTTTTGTTTATTTTGTGTTAGAGAACACGTACCTAAAATAGTGCCGTGCAATTCCGAAACACCCTGTATATATATATATATATATATATATATATATATATATATATATATATATATATTTATTTATTTATTTATTTTTATTCTTTTCCTTGCGTGGTACCTCCACATAAGGACCATTTATTTGTCATTCAATCATGTTCCATGCCTTAAAGGCATACTACATGATATTAAAATAGTTTTAATTGTTATTTATAATATTTACAAAATTTCAGAAATGAATTTAAACAAATAATGAGAAAAGAATAACAAAAACAAAAAACAATAATGAAAAATGACAGAAAAAAAATACAAATGTATATATATATATATATATATAATTTATATATATATTTTTTTTTTGGGGGGGGGGTGTAAAAAATCAATCAAACATGCTTATTTTGAATAGCAAGGACAACTGTAGAGAGCGGAACACACCAATAAAATTATAAGGCAATTGAAATGTCAAATTATTTCAATTTGAACACACCAATAAAAGTATAAGGTAATTGAAATGGATAGAATGTGTACATAACATGATAAAAGTTTGATTCACAGCTGAAAGTCACAATAAGAATAAGAAAATTTTTGGTGCGATGCGCGCAACACCCAACTTTCACTTAACAACTAACTTAGATTAGAAACTGACGTGTCTTAATAAATATGTAAACACCATTCCTCAAATTCACACATTTTTCCCCATTCATTTACTCATTTTTGTTTATATTTTCCCTCGGAAGTACACTATTTCTTTTTAATTGTTTAATAAAAGTTTTTACTTGTGATAATTCGGTAATGCAAGCATAATATATCGCGTCTGATTTTATAATTCTCTATGCAGTTGTTGAAAACTTTTTTTAGGTACCATGGAAATATAGAATTTACATTAAAAATGTATTTTCGCAAACACGTTGATAACTCATTCCTATGAATAGAACGTCTTTAATTATAAACAATGGTCTGTCATTAAAGGCGTACTCCGTGTTTTGTGAGTTGTCGGAATATTTTTCTTTTTTTCTCGTGTATATGCTTACTCGATCTTTTTTTCATATTTCATTTTCTTATTTATCTGTAAACCATTTCTTATTTTTAGGCATAACGAGAGACAGTTAATTTCTTCATATAAACGAAAACAAAGGTACTTAATAACAAAAAAAAAAACCTTCCCCATTTAAGCTCCCTCAGAACCTTTTAATGATGAGAAAATGAACCTGATATAAAAGAAAACTTGATTTCCATTGAACATGACCAGTTTGATCAAAATCGTTTGGTGAAAGATTTGCTGTCACATTGCATAAAAACATACATGTTCATAGACCAAATACCCAATTTCAGATTCGTACGGTTTATAGTTTTTAACTAGTCCGTTCACACGGAGGACTCCAAAACGTGTATTTCCGTTGAAAACCGGAAATCGAAAAGTTTCACGATCGCAATACTTTCCCTTACTATACATTTAATATACAGGTATATGAAAGTAAAAAATTAAAATGTAGGTAGTTATATAACTCGGTTAAATTAAAAGTTCAAGGTATGATGGCACGTGAATGCTATAAAGTGTATGGCTATGGCTCATTCGCTAATGAATGCATAACAAATTATCGCTAGTTCCCTCACGCAATTCCGCTCACAAGTCATAACACACAGAGATAGCCGACTTAAAACAGGAGATGGACCCAATATTCTAAATTTAATTTTTATTATGAAAAAATGCAAAATTATCTCTTACAGTAGTAGAACCTCGATTATCCGGTGTCGCACAGATAAATGAAAAACACGGTTAATCATCAATATATATTATAAAGCAAAGTGTACAATTTGCGTGCCGATAAGGCTCAAAAACCACTCAACGTATGTTTAATAAAGTTATGTCAGCGTGTTGCTATACAACCCCTAATGGAGAAGAAGGTTTCCGTTTTTCTCTTAAGGGTGTAAAATTGAAGAGAAAAGGACTGGAATTTTAAGGTTCTCGCACCATTTAATTAGCCTACCTGAGAATGACATACGAGTTTTGAATGAAAAATTTAGTTCGAGCTGCAGACTACCAGGAAGCGCTAGGGTGCGTTTCACTCAATGTTTATTGTTCATTCATTCCGTTCAGATTGTAAAGGTTATATATTTTACAGCTGTTCTTTTTAAATTACTAAAACATCAAGCGAAAATAATTAATTTCATCTTTGCGTTCAAAATAAAATAATGATTTTACATCTCTGCAATCAATTAAAAAACCGCCTGGATACCTTACAAAATTAATTTTCTCATAAGAAGGTTAATTGATTAACACATTACATTTAACCAATATATAACATATACTTAAGTAAATTTAATGCAATATGAGTGAACATGTTTTAGTTGTACAGTGAGCGAATAAAAACAGACATAAAAAAAAGAAGAGATAAATTGACTAAATATAAATCGAAAATAAAAAGTTTTAAGTGTTCTTATTGTATGTAATTATGAAAAAGAAGTTGGTTATTTAGATTATTTAGATGTTATCACCCCTCATAGTTCAGGATAAAAAAAAATATGGTGAAAAAATTGTGACTTCATGAAATTTTGGTTTTCACTTTGTAATAGCAGTAAGATTCAAGATCTGCAGAGTCCGCCCTAATTACGGGGGGATAACTTAAGGGAGGTTGAAATGGAAGAAAGGTATTTAAAAAAAGTTTCTATGAATCTTCAATAGTTTCTATACTTCTGGATATAATAGTCTAATAACTTATTATCTGCTGAATGCTTGGAATGGGCTTATAGGATTCAGAATCACAGAAACCATAAAAAACAATGCATAAATCGACTAAGTTGCAGCAAAATTGACTGTTCATTCACTATTTTCAATCTCCCTCTAAAGTACATAGGGTTCCTTATTTGGGCGGACTCTGCAGATCTTGAATTTTAATATTGATACCAAGTTAAAACCGAAGTTTCGAGAAATTTCTAATTTTGTTCAATATTTCCATTAATTTTAAAGTTTTTCTGTTATTAAAACTACCACACAACTACCGGAGCGAAGCCGGGCACCTTAGCTAGTAATATTATATATAATGATTTTTTTTAAGCCACAATTAATTTTTTTTTCAAATTGATGGCAACATGAAAATGGAAATTTTCCTGTCACAGAAGAAAGAGGACAAATATTCTAAATCTCAATATTCTAAATTTAATTTTTATTATGAAAAAAATTATCTCTTACGGTAGTAGAACCTTGATTATCCGGGGTCGTACAGATAAATGAAAAACATGGTTAATCGAAATATTATATACAATTTTTTTTTTTAACAACAATAATTTTTTTCTCAAATTGATTACAACATGAAAACGGAAATTTTCCTGTTCGCAGAAGAAAGAGGATATCAACTGCTCCATTGTTTGGCTTGTTCGATTTTTTTTTTTTTTTTAATGGACTTCTAAAGACTTAAGTCTTGCCAACTTTATCCATGTTCCATGCAAGATGTTATTGAAAAGTATTGATATGCTTGCATGTGTCTTTCCCAAAAGTGTGGTCCACATTTCAAGAAGTATTTTTTTTATTCAATCAAACCAATTTTCTAGTAAGATGGAGCTTCTTTTTCTATCTTTATATTATACATAAAATTATGCTTTGATCCATAAAGTGAATAAAGAGAACTAAACTGTATGCCTCTTCCTCTTTTAATTAAAAGTGAGCCCAGTTATTTAAGGTTATACTGTAGTTTCTTCAAAATTACTAAAATGCTAAATATCAACATATCGTCGTTAATAAATTTTACATAAAGTTTAAGTAAAAAGTAACGTTTGAGTAAGTTCGATATTGTTGAAATAAATTTTTATTTCCTGTTCCATGGTTCCCTCATTTCTCCCTTGCATTATGATTCAACAATTAATAAAAGCAGACCCCAATGACACTTTATTTTAAGTCAAGGACACTGCAACAAGTACGGAGTAAAATAACAACTAAGGTATTTTAATATGTAACTACATTCGTAATACTAACATAGTAAAATAAAAGACACTACAGAAATTTTACGTTTGTCAACAAAAAAAAAAAAAAAAAAAAAAAGAAAAGAGCATACATTAAAAAATTAATAAAATGTATTCAAAAATGAATATTAACACAATCCAGTTCAATATTTATACTTTATAAATTATAAAAATCAATATTTAATTTTAAAAATGTTCGATTATAAATACAAGGCCCTTGCTTGGGCATCCACAAAGGGAAACATGATAAACAAAAACGAACTAGAAAAACTTCAAATTAGATAAATTCATATTAAATGTTTATTAAGTTTATGTTATATTTATGAAGGTTATGTTTAATAAGTGTTACCATCATACCTCTCTATACGAAAATTTTACCAGTCTGCCCCCCCTTCCTGAACGAATCCTGGGGACACCCATAGTCGCTTTATGTGAGTTCAGAGCGGTATTAGCACACATATTTCCACTCTAATTCAGTACTACACACGTAATTCTTTCACTTTTCAAATCACTTCTTGATTTATACAAAGCATGTATGTTGCATCACAGATATCATAGGCTATGCCTTATCATATTTACCGAGTCCTATATTTCCTCTCAAAACTGATAAAATACAAATTTTGGTATATTACTAAGCCCTAAACATTGTTTTCCAATTCTTCTTAATTTCTATCCCCAATATAAAGTGACAAATAATTTATCATTAGACCAAAGAGAGTGAAAGTAAGTGGGAGTCTTCTCTTATATAAACAAATATTACTCGTATATGTATGTGTATTATATCCTTGTCCCTACCTCATCATACGTTTCCACCACCCATTGTTATATTGCCCAAAACAACTTAAATATCATATAAAATATAAGTCTTAATTTATATAACTTTATATATCTTTAGTCCCACACCCTACTATATAGTTGTCAACATTCAGTCGAACTCTTTATAACATACTTCTTATGGTTATTCTTAAATCATAAAGTATACAAAAAAAAATCGTTTAACCCTCATTCAGTGATTGATTCTATAATATTATATCCTTATATTATTCATCTCATTAGTTTTTACATTTTCAATTTATACACCACTACACCTATTTGTATGCTACATTTTATCTCATTAACTTCATTATCTAATTTAATTAAATTTTGTTTACTGTTTTATGTTTCACATACATATAATATTTGATTATATAATTTCTTTGATTGGTTGTATTTTTTGTTTTTCTCATTTAGATGACCTAGAACCTGATGATGACCTAAACATTGGGTCGAAACGTCGGCTACAGTAATAAAAAATATGTAAATCTCACATATTTGTATCACTTATTTTGACCCCCAACCATTTCCTGTTCAACATTAAATTACCTTATAAATTTGGCTATCCTTTACAAAAACTAAACTAAAAGCTATTTTCTTTTCATTCCTTGATTATAGGCTGACTAGATATCTTATTTGCCAACATTAAGTTTGATTCAAAATTATTAATTTAGACAGTATTATTATTATTTATTATTTTAGTATTATTATTATTATTTTCACTTGAAGATCAAAGTTTTTTGTAAGTATAATTAATTTATTTATAGAATTATACAATTAATTTAAATATAAAACAAAACTTTATCTTTTGTTGATTTTCACTACTTTCTAAAACATCAATGTTTCAAAGTTTAACCTTATAAAACCCTTGATAAGGTTTCCATATTTAAACCTCATTATAATCATAGTTTTCAATCATCTGATAATTTTAAATGTAATTATTTCATTGATCCTTTAAAGTTATTAATTAAAAATCAATATTTACACATAAGTAGTAGCCCATTATTATTATTTAGTCAATTATTATTATTATTAGTAGTATATTATTATTATTATTAGTCAATTATTATTTATTATTTTAGTATTATTATTATTATCACTTCTAATATTTGGGAAGATTAAATTTTTTGTAAATATAATTAATTTATTTACACAATTATAAAATTAATTTGAATATAAAAAAAAACTTCATCTTTTGTTGATTTTCACTAATTTCTAAAACAACAAAGTTTTTAGATGTCTCCGTATTTAAACCTCAGTATAATCATATTTTCCAATAGTGTGATTATTTTATATGTAATTATTTTATTGATCTTTTAAAGTTATTTATTAAAAATCAATATTTACACATAAATATTAGCCAATTTTACCTAATTCCATTTAGTGGAAACAGATATATAACAATAATCACTATTTTCAATACATAAACATATCACTCATATAACCTTTAAGTCATTATTTTTTAAATTCATCAAAACTAGTAATATCAACTCTCCTTTCTTATATTTTAGTAAATATACCCAGTGATGCATCAAGCTGAACTTTTATGTAATTTGTAACCTAGGCATTATATACCCCTTTCAGCACGAAAAATGGAACAACTCAAAATGGTAGCTTTGTTATCAGCCTAAATTAAAACGGTAGGCATTTTAAATTGCACGATAATTTTTCACTTGAAATGCTGTTGTTCTGTAAATGGTTCAATTGCAGCTCAAAAATACATTAAGTGAAAAATTGTCCCTAAAATTAAAATTATAACAGCTCTTTCTATTGAAGTTTTCAAAAACTACCATTTTTAGTTGTCCCAATATTCCTGTCAGAAAGTATAACACATATACATAGATGGCTGCCAGATGACACGTGTTATGGTGGTCAGTAAAACTAAGAAGAAAGAGGACTGCGTGCTAATAGAATGAATTATAAAACCTAACGATCACCATTATGACTAGGATGAAATATTAAAACCTAATAATTGTAACTAAATGAGAGAAATAAAATTAATTAAATGGAGAATCATACAGGAAAATTAACAGTTTCTGTTTCTTGTTCAAATAACTCTCTTATAGAAAACTACCAAAAATAACAAAAAACACACCAAATTTAACCAAACATACCTAACCACTTCTATCTAGGTATATTATAAATGATATTCTATTACATTATATCTTCAAACAATGAGCCAATAATATATACAAAATAACTGACCCAATTCATTATTGTATTAGTTTTAAAAAATTGACTCTTTTGCTTGAGTGTTATGTAACAGTTCCTGCCCATGATCTTACAGATAATTTAAATAATGAATACAAAAATGTTTGGTAACGATAATAAACAAAACTTAAATTAAAGCCATATTTTAAAATTTTAATTTAAATCATAATAAGTATGGGGTAAGTGAGGTAAAAAAAAATATTTCGTGAAATTCATCAGCATACATAAGCAAATAAGTTAATCCAGGTTCTACTAAATTAATATGTCATAAAAATTTCAAGCATTATTAAATATAGCATTAAGCCAAAGGAAAAGGTAAATTATTTATCTTAGGAAATAACTTGTTAACATTAAAAGTTAGATAAACAACCTAAAACTTGTTATCATTACCTACAGAAAGGGATTTCATTAAATAGCAAAATTTTGTCTAACATAGACAGAATTTTTTTTTAAAGTTGCATGTAGTCATGCCTTAGCATTATCAGTCACCAAACCAAATAAAAAAACATGGAAATTGGTTAAACTTATTACACAATGTTCAAGTTTAAATACTTGCTAAACATTATAAAACATTAAAAAAATTCAAACAAACCTAAGATGAGAAGTTATTGACATGGTAAGGTTTGAACTATAATAAATGAGAATGAGAGGAAAGAGAATATAAATCACAGAACCTCAGTTCATAAAATTAATTTTTTTTTAATTTGGGAAACCTTAGAGTAAATTGGTTAATTAATATTAGCAATTAATAAATAGAAACTTCAATGGAGATAATGAAACTTTGCATGACAAACAAATTAGATATTCAACATTTAATGAAAAAGTGTATCAAGTTAAAAAAAAATTATGATATTACGAAATCTTGGTAGCTTTATAGCATCAGAAATTTTTAAAATAAGCAGTAAAAGTGTATAATGTTATTCTAAGAGCAATATGTGAGTGTTTTTTAGTACTGCAAAGGTGTATATTTTACTCAAACAGAACAAAAACAAATTTGATAGTATTTAGAAAAAATAAACCTTGTGGAGTGCCGTAGTAACCATCTTCTTTCCAAGTTGTCATCTTAGAATGCTATCACCAAAACCATAAAAATTTATTAAAAATCATACATTAAGACTTTTACTTTGCATTAAATCAAGATTAGATAGGAGTTCTGGATATATTACAGTTTACAAAAGGGGGGATTATTCTGCAAATTGTGACTTTATAAAAGTAAATTACATTAGAAATTAGTAATTAGACTTAATGAACTTTTAGTATAGCATAAAATCAATCTTAGATAGATTGATTTACTTTTACTTTGTAAAAATTGTAAGGCAGCATTAGAATGTATGAAATATTATTTTAATTAGGTATCACTAAAATATTTACCTTTAGTTTTTTCAATTACAATCCAAATTATAACAACTAAACAACAATCACCAGACGTACGAGTGAACGGTCAACTTGATACTGAGCCAGACTATTCCAGATTCTTCTGTAAAGCTATTACACCATTCAGAACAATCCCACAATTCTGTTCTACTGTGTTATCGCAGGCTGTTAAACTTTCTCATACAATAAATGAAATAGAGGCTTAACTTTTAAACTCTCAAAGGAAGCTTACAAATGATTTGAAAATAAAATTATGTTATCGTTGACAATATATTAAATCAAATTAAGATATTAAAAAGTAAACTGTCTAACACCTACGGTCACATATGTAAAGTGCTTTTCCTTACCTAAAACTTGTTTTCTAGTAACATTTACGAATATTTTACAGTTAATATTAGCTCAGTTAAAGATCAAAACATTGAAAAAGATTTTCAAAGTGAATAAAATCATTAATTGACATTTTCATCAAGATATCATAATACTTAACACATATAAATGCTACGCTTTAATATTATGCTTAATTTTTGAAATTTAAACATGATTGTTTAGGTATTATTACAATGGTATATTTTTTTTTTTTTTTTAACATCAGGTGAATCAACCAAATTACAACACTGACTTCGGAGACATTTTTGCTCTGACGTTTTGATCATCTACAGACTACGTTAATTGTAGGCTCATAATGGCTAAGAAAACTTACGATCTTTTATTTAAATTGTTACTTATTGGAGATTCTGGAGTCGGGAAAACTTGTGTTTTGTTTAGGTTTTCAGATGATGCCTTTACAACAACATTTATTTCAACTATAGGTAAGCCTAGGTTATTGTATAACAACTATGTTCATTATAATTTGATTAATTTATTTTGATTTTTATCAATGACTAGTTAGCTTGAAAAAACAGGATATTTTCCTTGAAAACCTTAGACTGCTAGTTTTAAATAATTAACTTTATGTAAATAATCCTTGGCCTTTGACACTCATGTTCAGTGTAATTAAGGGGAAGTGGCAAATGACTAATTACATTTCATTTCATGTTTTAAGTATTTTCATTTGTTTTCAGGTATTGATTTCAAAATTAAAACTGTAGAATTGCGTGGAAAGAAAATTAAACTGCAGATTTGGTATGTTCAAATAGATTATTAGTTTTATGTTATTAAATTTTAGTACTCTTCATTTAACCCTAATACTTTGTAGGGATACTGCTGGACAAGAAAGATTTCATACAATTACTACATCATATTACAGGGGAGCCATGGGGATAATGTTAGTGTATGACATAACAACAGAAAAAAGCTTTGAAAATATAGTTAAATGGTTACGAAATATAGATGAAGTAAGTGAATCATTTACTAGTGATAGATATAAAACTTTTATACCCTGATTTTCAATTCTATCTCTTTTAAAATGTTCAATCTTCAATTTTTTATACCTCTTGTAGGGCATTGTTTTGGACCTCATATATGTTATAAACATAAACTTTAGATATCCAATAAATAATTTTAAATACTGATTCCAACTTGTAAAGATTTTCGTAATAAAAATGATGTTGGTCTGTATTAAAAAGGATTATTTTTCCATTCATAAAAGTAAAATTTGTTATGACTACTGCTATTTGACTTCTGTGTGTGGGCCTGTATGGTACTGTTAAATGTGGTCGTGATCTTGACTGTAAATGAATTATTTTTGGCTTTATTTATCTCTGAATAGCGAGTGTTGTGAGCTGAAATTGAAAGCTAGGATCTAACAAAACTAATCAAGGCCCTTTTTAACTTAAAAGGGTGGGAGTTCGCTTATGTATCCTGTCATAGTAGGCCACACCCAGAAGTAACATAGCAGTAGCTTTTATTTCCATTTTAATATACAGAAAAGCACTAATGTGTTGGGTATTTCCACAAAATACCCAGACCAATGACCATGAGTTTATTGTTCCATAACGTTAAAAAAAAAGAAAAAGAAAAAAAAAGTTTGCCAATACTTTTCCTACCTAGAATAGCACTCTTTAGCCTCCTGTCCTCTCCCAATCAAATAAATAATAATCTTTTAGAAGCTACTGAAGAAAAAAAAAACTATTATTTTTAAAGCAACAAAAAAAAATCCATGGACGAGGAGTATAATTGTCACTACCAATGATATTCCGTACTATAGAAATAATGAGAGAAACACAATCTCTTGAGCTAGGGAGAAGGTGCCAAATCCGTCCACACAAATTCCCTGCGCTAGTTAATTGCATAATAAGTCACTTGCACTAATATAATTTCATTTCATGATGATCATGATCTATACATCTTTTCTTTTTCAGCATGCCAATGAAGATGTTGAAAAGATGATATTAGGGAATAAATGTGATATGGAAGACAAGAGAGTAGTTAGCAAAGAGAGAGGGGAAGCTGTAAGTTAAAACAGATTTCATTAACAAATTCTTGATTATTGATTAGTGAATTTATCTCCTTTAACCCTTTAACTGGGCGGGACGTATATATGCGTCCTGAAATATATGTTGTTTTTTTTTTTTATCATACCAATACCACTGTTGTACGAAAATATAAGTCCTACCAGTTCCAGGGTACAACATATATTTCAAGGACGCATTTATACGTCTCGCCCGGTTAAAGGGTTAAGTAGCATTAATTAAAACTGTGTTTTGGCTTAATGAAGTGCCTTTCAAAAAATAGTGGTAACACTGCTGCTACGCAACTTCTGGGTGTGGCCTATACGAAGCCATTTAGTGCGGCCAGGTGTCAACTGAAAAGGACGTGTTAGGGTTTTGTTTATCTGTTTAGAGCGAGTGAAGTAAATAGAAGTCGAAAGCTGTGATATATTAAAGCTAATCTGAGCCCATTTTAAGTGAAAAAGATGACACAAATCGCTAATATTATGGTCATTTGACCTGCCAAATTAGGCAATGTTCTGTCGGAAGGCCAGTTGTTTTGGTTCTAAGTATCAAATAATAATTTTAGGAATAAGATTTTCTATGGATCTACATGTTTTTCTTATTAATTAAATTTGCCAGTTTTCCTTATACATGGCATTTGTTTAATAAGGATTAGTTTGTAATGAAAAAATATTCATCTTTGATTTTATTTATATGTTTAAATATAGTAGAAATACTATTATAGACTCAGTCAGTAAAAATGAAATTGAGAGAAAAGTAAGTGGTTACTTGTTTTATAAATTAATTAATATCAACTTAAATGAGAGTCTGAAGCCACAAAAATCTCATTTTCACCAAAAATTGTAAACCCAGGTACCAACTTCCCAAATTTTAACTTAAAAAACTCATTTAATGAAAATCATGATTATGCCATTTAATATTTTTTGTTACCTAACTAGTTACTAACATAATGATGTAAAATAACAAACATAGTTTCCATGAAAAAATGTTTTTAGGTGTTTGAGGATTTCATATATATAACTAAACTTGGTATTGAGCATTATTGACTATATCAGTATAATGTCTGTGACAGACTTTTACTGATTTTAATATTTTTATATCTTTATTTATAGTAGGGCTAATTATACCTTCTTTTTTTTTTTATTATAGATTTACTTTCTTTTTTATAGATTGCCAGGGAACATGGCATTAGGTTTATGGAAACCTCAGCGAAGGCGAATATAAATATTGACAAAGCTTTTAACGAACTGGCTGAAGCTATTTTGGAAAAAACTTCTGGAGTGAGTGTGGAACCAGTAGATAGGGTTACAGTTGACAGAAGGACGGATCGACAAACTATTAAGTGCTGTTAGTCTGATTTCCAATTTGTTTTTTGTAAGTATTCTTTATTTTTTTCCTGAATTCATGAATAAACATTATCAAAACTTTTTTAAAAAATATTAGCTCATTGTCTTAAGTTTTGAAATTTAAAATATAATAAACATAATTAGAACTTTTTTACTTTTTGGGGTCTCCTGAGTCAGAATGAAGAATGATAATTCTTAGTTTGTCAAGTGTTATATGATCTCTCATACAAAATATAATGGTTACAAAAAAATAATAATTTCTAGTTTCAGATTATTTGATTGAAACTGTTTGTTTCAATTTTATTAATTGTATCTATCTTAAAACTAAATCAAAACTTGAAGAATTACTAAATATCATTTTACAATTTAAAAAAGAAAACTAATATTTAAAGATAAGACAAGAGCATTGGTAGAGAAAACAAAGTGGCATGGTGCTTAAAATTGTTATTGATTAAAAAAAAATACGGCAATAGGTGAAGCTCTTATGAATACAATATACTATAATCACTATTTTCTTAACTATTGATATAAATAAGGAAATGTAAACTGTTCTCTCCCTGAGAAGAATGCAATATTGTGTCATTTTCTGAATGAAAAATATTCAAGTGTTCATATTTTAAAAATTCAGTTCCGATTTATTCACTGCTGTTATGAACCCCTACTATGAATACAATATGCTCTTGACGAACTCGATCATTCAGTCTAAAAATTGATTGATCAGAAGCATATGTATATCAATAGAAGTATATCAATTAAAGAAGTCGGGGCAAAATAGTGCTAAGCAACATTTTTAACAAAAATAAACTGTAGCTGCAGTCTCTGCTGTATATTACGTAGGACTATATGTCTATGACGGAAATACCACCTAAATATGACGATTTAGAGCACACTATAGTCAAACTTAGATGCCATTTCCATTATAGACATGTAGTCCTACGTAATATACAGCAGACTTTAGCTACAGATTATTTTTGTTAAAAATGTTGCTTGGCACTCTTTTGCCCCGACCCCTTCAATTTGGGCCAGACCAGATTTATTTCTATAATTTTCTAAAAAATATATTAACAAATAAAATGATTAAACAGCAGCTCCCATGATTCATTGCCGCTAACTTTATCATTGGTGCCACTGATTACTGACTCTGTATACTTTCCGATAGTATATAGCCCATTTTAAAAAAAAAAAAAAAAATATTATCTATTTTTAGTGAAAGAAGGGAAGAGGTAAGTGAAAGTTGTAAGATGTATGAACACCCATTGCTCAAAATCATGAAATTTTTGCAAGACGGCACATCGAAAATTTTGTTGCCCTTAAATTCATCCTCCTCAATAAAAATCAGCACTTTTTAAAATTAATTTTTGTAATCTTCTCTAGAACCTCATTAATCTGATGGGGTGGGTATATAAGGCGAAAAGGTTAGATTAACCAAAGATGATAAAAATACATTTTTTTTTTTTTTTTTCTCAGAACTTATACCTGAACCATAGAGAGTAAGTATTGGGATTCAGGCATCTCTATGAAAATCGCTATCCTTGTGCCCATCTTTGTATGAAAATTTAGCAAATACATTGGGTTGGCAAATAATTCCTTTGGGTTTTTCAGGGAGTTAAAAACCTCAGTTTAATAACGACATCAAATTTATTTTAATCTACAATATATTGACCATTATTTAATATAACTTTTTCCCCTCCTTCCACTAACTACATAATGCCATGTTCATAAAAAGTCTGAGGTTTACTGTTAAAAAATTGATCCGAGTGGTTTTTAATGTTCTCTTCCTTAAAGGATTTCTTTCTATTCATGGAGTTCTGCAGACAGAGACCGTAATAAGTGGTAGTCCCTTGGAGCTAGGTTTTGTGAATAGGGGGATGGGGCAAAAGGTCCCATCCAAGGCTCAATAATATATTGCGAGTGACCAATGAGTTGTGGAGGCCTAGCGTTCTGTTGGTAGGACACCCTTCCGATTTGCTAGTTCTGGGTGTTTATTGATTGGTCCAATTTTGTTAATAGTGACCCGTATAGAGTTGAATCAATTGTTTGTCCTGTCGGCAAAAGCTCATAGAAAATAACGCTCTTGAAATCCTACCATATGGAAAGCATTAGCTTGGAGCCTCACTACTTGGACCCCAAGATTTTTGCGGACTACCATTATCTCCTGTTACCAACCTCTTCAAACATGGGTCATTTTGTTGCCGTTTCCGTAGTGAATCACAAACAGAAATGTGTGTTGTGTTGCCAAGTTGACTTCTGTTAGAGAGTGAAGTACCCAAACATCAAGCCTTGAAACCTAGCCAAGCTTGCATAAATGGTTTTCTATGCTTGCGTGCGACAAATTTAGGGCCAGGGGGATTTTTATCAACAATGGCCTTAACATTGCTTGTTTCAATTTCATGTGGGTGAACAGATTGTGGAGCATCATTGATGTCACAATATCCTGAATGATATTTGGCATACCAAATTTAACAGATATGTTCAGTAAAGGCATCATCCCCATAAACACTTTTTTTTCAACAAATTTTTCTATGAGTTTCTGCAGTACGTTTACCTTTTTTAAAATAATACAAAAAAATATAGCAATAATGAGTGATATTTTCTTCAATATTCACAGTGCAATAGCAAACACAATTCTAAGCTAGTTTCAATAAGAGTTAACAGGTATGGTCGTTGACGTATTACAAATAGGATAAACAATTCACCTTAAGGATTGATTTATCAGTTGAGAAGAGTTATGTATTGACATAAAAATAAACAGAAAAACTGAAAGGACTTACTTGCCAACCCAATACTTTATCACCTTCTATATGCCAGAAAAATATTAACTTCTTTGTTGAGCCCATTAAAAAGATAATTGTCACACAATAGAAGTATATTCTTACCAGGATCCATGACATCTGTTAAATTGGTATTTTCGTATTACACATTATTACTTATTGACTTATTTTTACATATATAAGTAACTGATAAGGTATTTAGATGATCACAAAAATAATTTTTATGATAATTATAATTATTAATGATCATTGAGTCATTCTGACATTTTTTTTTAAATTCCTGATAATAATTTTACTTAATGAACACCTGAAGTGAGACGGAGCAACGGGTCCTGAATCGTGAATTTTTATTAAACTATAAAAAAATTGATAAGGTAGATAAACCTCACTTTTGAATTGGTTTACCACAGAATTGTAATCGTCTCCCAGCAAAAATAAACAATTATAAAAATATTAACCCTTTTTTTTGGCACTGAAAAAAGGGGTGAAAAAGTCTCAACTTATTGTCCATGATTCAACTCGCCAGTGAATTTAAAACTGATTATAAGGTGTAATTATGTAAATAAAGCTCCTACTTATATTATTTTAGTTGTATTAATATTTGACATTTACAGGATGTCATTGTTTTTTTTTTTTTTAGTTCTGTGTGCACTACCAAAGAGAAGACTAATTAAAAAAAAAAAGAAATGCGTTGCATCTTTGCCACCAATGCAAAACAGCTCGGGGAGGAGACAGTTGTGCCACTCTTGTGTATATGTGTCTGTGTATGTGATATGAATGTTACGTGCATATGTGTTCATTAATGTAAGTTTTCATTCCAGAACTTGTATGAGAGGCTTGATGCTTTTTCCCCAAGTTTTGTTTTATTAATCTCGACGCTTTCGTATAAAACTAGTCCTCTCGCTTCAATATAAATGCGACTTTGTTATTAAAAATAATAATCATTGTGAATTAACCCAAAAAAAGAAACTAAGAATTCTCGAAAAATGCTGGTGGCAATACATGATTCTTCCTTCATAATACAAACTTGTCATTAGTGAAGGAAAGTGATTTTAATAATTAACTCATTTAAGTATATATTTATTAATATTTAGATCATGGTTAGTAATTACATATTTTTTATACTGATTATTCGATTAATTACATATGAAAATTTTTATTTTTATCCTCAATCTATAGTACATAATAATCTAAATGACAATGTTATATTTTAATCCATAGTGATTAATACTCATTAGTGTTATAGTCATGTTCAGCTTTAATTTTTACTTGGTAAAAATCAATATCCCATTTTATTATTAAACATCATAATATTGATTTGAATGAAATATATAATTATTGGAAGTTTTAATTCGACTAAGAGTTTCTGCTCTTAAATGGTATGTTATGGCCATAGATTATTGTGATAATGACTGTATATTGACATGATTAACATACTTAAGATACACACTACTTGTCAATATGCACAACTTTGAAGTTATCAGTTTTAAAAATAATTCTTGATACAGCATATATTTTTTTAAATGTTTTTCTAATGTGATTATATACATTGCTGTAAAAGTTGTTTGGTCAAGGTGTTTTTTTGTTTATTTTATAAATGTTAGATGTCTTAGATTCTTATTATAGCGTCATAAATTTGGATAGTTTGGTGGTAATCTGAGAACCTCTTATGTTGAAAGGAGATGGATGACATTTATTTTAGAAAACATGACAATTTTAAATCTTGACATCGAGTATCGAACAAACTTATTTTTAATTTAATAATTATTGTTGTAATTATGCCAGCATTTTTCATCTCTTGTAGTGAGGAGTGTTTTGCCTTTGTATTTTTATCTGGTAAATTATTGTTCTTTTTACAATTGTTAACAGTTTACTATTCATTTCTGTTGTCGTTCTTCTCAAATTGTAATCAATCAATGTTAATAGGATTCCTGCTTATATATGTATAATATTTTTTAACTTTTAATGTTAGCAAATTGTATATAAATGTGTTGTTCCTAAGTTGATTTCAATTAAATTAAATGTTACTGATATTAAACTAGGGTTTTATCAAATGGAATGTTTAAATTTTGAGTTTCATATTTCTGAACGGCCTTCAAAACTCAATTCATATTGTTGGATTTTATTAAAATTATTGTTTAAAGTTATTTTTAGCTTGTAACCATTGTAATGAACTGGTTTATTATTGCTTTTGTATATAATATGTGCCTTGAGCATGAATTAATTATGCTTCTGCTTATCTTTTCACTAAAGGTCATATACATATAACGATGTTGTTTTTTATCATCTTAGAACAAAGTAATAGAATATAGAAGAAATATATATGTATTATATTCTTGCAGTTAAAAAGGTTGCATGTGTAATATGTATATAATAGAATAAGCAATTATTAAAAATACTGCTTTATCAAAATTTTATATAAATAAGGGTATTATTATTACCATCTCTACTTTTTAAAGAAAAACATTTTTATTCAGCATAAAATTAATATTGGTTTTAATAGTGTTGTATATAATTTTATGTTTTTTCACTTTTTTTGTTGCTGAAAATTATATATATTTATATATCATAGTCATCTCCTCCTTTTAACCCCACTAGTTAATTTTAATCATTATATTTTTCATTTATCTCTAGTCACGATTATTCTTTTTTAATAGAAATGATTTATTTGCAGCATATAACACTGTATAAGCACAAATTATTATGCTAAATTGTACAATACAATTTTCTTTTTAACTGTAATATTTTTTTATCTAATTAATTATTATTAATAAAATACATAGTTAAACCAATAGTTGTTGTTTTTTAAACCTTTAGTTAGATGCATAAATATTTATTACTAGCTGTATTTCCTGGTTTCATCCAGGGAATTTCATTTTTCTAATAAACATGAACAATTCTATAAACAAAAAATACAACAAATATAGCACTAATTGATTATTATTCTAAAGCTTTAGGATATACTAAATTTTTAGTTTTACCCTCTGGAGCATATTTATGGTTCATTCAATAATATAATATAACATATAAAATATATAAATATTTTAAGGGTTTCATCCGGGGAATTTCATTTTTCTAATAAACGTGAACAATTCTATAAACAAAAATAGCACTAATAGATTATTATTCTAAAGCTTTAGGATATACTACATTTTTAGTTTTACCCTCTGGAGCATATATAAAGTTCATTGCCATAACGTATAAAATGTAACTTATAAGGTTCATTCAATGCAATGAGAAGGCAAATGCATAACGATTTTTTTAACAATAAAGAATATACCCAGAGATTGGCTGAAGTTATGCAATTTTAATATGGACAGGTGTTCACACCTGGTATGAAAGAACCACTGAACGAAATTTGGAGAATGTAGGACAAACGATATGGATTTCTATAAAGAACAAACAAACAAACAGAATTTCATCTTTATTTATATTGATTGTTACATAACTTAAAAGAGATATATGGTAAGGGAAAGTATTGCGATTGTGAACATTTAAATAAAAGTTTTTGGATCCCTGAGTCCAAGTATCACAGAATAATCTGTACGTATGATACAATTAGCACAAAATGGTATGTCATCCTCAACCCTCGGGAATTTTTGAGGAAACCATAAACCTCATCACTGTGAAATACCGGACAGGCTGGAAACGGTTGGAGAAACACGAATGCTAATTATGTAAAAATAATTTTCATATGTCCTGCTCTCGTCCTAAATTTGAATAAGAAAATGATGACTATTTTGTCTGCTCACCATACTCCCCTAATATTCATGAAATTAAAAAAATACCTATATCTAAATATACATACTTAAATATAATTTTTAGAACATTTTAAAATTATATACTGCATTTTTTGTTTTTACGAGTTGTTACCTACGATTTATGAATGTTGCATTCCTAAATAATGATACGATAAAACCGAAAGCGAAGAGTAAAAATTAAGTTTTTGTTTTAAAAGAAGCCACGAAAACATCTCTTAAGGTGCTGACTACTGGGGGTTTTATTATAGTGCATTAGTAAAATGGAAATAGTTAAGAAATCAATTAAAAGGTCCACAGTTTCAGTCTTCTAATGCTGAAGCGGGCGGAACTGATATATCAGTCTACAGGCCACAGGGTCTGCAGCGCTCGAATTGATATATCAGTCTACAGGCCCCAGGGACTGCAACGCTCGAACTGATATATCAGTCTAAGGGTTAAGAAATAGCTTATATCCAAACATAGTAAATTTTTAGTCAAAGAAAACCTAAGCAGCTAAATCAGTGTTTGATCCTATTTTATATCATAAATAACTCACAAAGACTGAATGGATTTAAGTTTTGAATTCCTCACAACTTGAGTTTTTATCAAATATCAACCAATTAATGAAAATATAAAACAAAACTATTTGAAATCCTTGAACTATTATTCATAGAACCATTTAATTTCAAATCACACCATACCCATAGCCTAGAAAATTCCTGCAATTTAATTTTACTTAAGTGACAAATCTTCCATATTTCATTAGTAAAATTATAATCACTCCCCTCAGACCCCTCTCTATTTATATAATATAGAGATACAAAAGAATTCGTTAAATATATTGATGTGCCAAACAAATATTATGGTGTAACTTCTCAATTATCGTATATTAGAATGCATATTCCAATGCAAAGAGAAATTATATTTTAATGATTTTTTTTAAAATGAATTTTACATAATTAAAGAACTGAAAACATGTATGGATGGAATAACAATAATCATAAACTAATGATCTTGATCGAAAAAATCCTTGAAGAGTTTTAGATCCTGTTCTTAGGTAAGGAAGAGCAGTTTTTAACCCAACGGTTAGGTAACAAGTTGATTTGGCCATGTAAAGGCTGATGTAAAACATCGAACAGTAGTCTGCCATGGCTGTACTCAGACTCAGGAGTAGAAGATTAGTACATAGTTCCTTATCCATTGAGATATCCAACTTTCTTTAATGGCTAAACATCATCAAATATACAATCAACGTTAGTAGTTTTTTGAATTACATTAAAAAAAAATAAAAGTAAAAAATTATAAATGGTACAGAACTATTCATGTTGTCGAAATATTTTAAAATACTACCGAAACTTCGGAAATCATATAAAACCAACCATTAACTAAAAGTGAGAAGTAATTATGGCTGTTTAATAAATCATATGGATGAATATGTTTTCAAGTTAGCGAAAATCTAAAAAATTGAAAAATTTTTAAATCTGTTTTCAAACTTTATTATACATATTTTGTATGAATGACATTTTATTTTATTCAAGAGGTGGAACTTCTGGGTCATCAATGAAATCCTCTTTCTTATCTTCTTTCACAATATTCAGCATTTTTGCAATGTTTATTAGCTTAGTTTCATCCACTTCCAGGTATTCACTAAAGGAAAATAAATTAAAATAGGTTATTTTATATGCAACTTGGCTCAGTAAAAATGTAGAAATAAACAATAAACATCTTTAAAAAAAACAATCAATCTTGATAAATACGAAGGTGAGGGGTGTAAGCTTTCAAATTTTTATCCAAAGAATTTGTGGATGGGTGATATTCTTGGTATTTTTACCAAGCGATGATCTAAGGCTACTTAGTGTGAAAGGCCCTCTGAAACAAAGACCTATATTTTTCAAGTTGAGATTTTGAAAACATTTGATCAGATCTAGTCTTCAAAAATCAGAAAGTCAGATAATAAAGAAATCTTTCGATTTTTTTGAGAATTAGAAGGGGCCACTGAGGGATAGAAGGCAATGAAAGGGTGGACAGCCATACAAAACTAGTGGCTCACAGTGACCTCCCACTATCATACAATAAGGTTCTAATATCCTAGGTCAATGCGGACATCCGAAATGTATAGCCTGGACTACTTCCTCAAAGTCACCGAGCCTTCATGGATTTGTTCCCCTGATCACATAAAATCATAAGAATACTAAGTACTGTCCACAAACACAAATTCTTACTGAAAACGGTCAAACTAAACAATATTAAACACGCTTAAACATATTACAAAATGACAATTGCCTACGCGATGGATGGATACACAATTTTCAACACTTAAATCTGACTGGAGAAAACTAGACAACATTCGGGCAAAACTTATACAGAACATTTTTTTGAAACAGGGGGATGTGGCCTCAAACATAATAGACTGATAAATTTTTTTTAAAAAATACCTCATTTTCTTTGTAACTATTATTATATTTTGTTTTCAGTTTTTTCATGTAATTTTTAGATACTAAAATCGTAAAACATGTATACTACATAACATGTAATACATGTAATGTGCCTAATGAACTAGGCATGGAGCATATAAAAATCATCCAATAAACTCTCCTTTTGGGCTACCATAGAGGGAAAATAGAGAAAACAAATAGGGTATTGCTATTGCCAACGGTAATTTTATTAAATAATTTTTAAAGAAATAATTGTTTATAGCAAGTATAAACAAACTGTTTATAGCGGCCCGGTACCTACGTTTGGTATTAGCCAATACCAAGCGTAAGCTGGGCCAGTAGCCTTACTAGTGCCGTAAGAGACAGATGAGGTAGCAGCTACCTGTTCAAATTGATCGAGCCAGGCTCAAAACTGCTCCAGCAGCACCGAAAAGTTGATCCCAGAAAGACGGTTAGAGGACATTAAAATTCATTTTTTGTATATATTCCAAGTAAAAATTCTAATAGGTACTAATTTAGTTTTTTTATTTTCTTTTAATTGTTTTTATTGTAACTAGAGGCATATATATATATATATATATATATATATATATATATATATATATATATATTTTCTTTTAATTCTTTCTTTTTTATTTAATGTTGCCCAAGTATCTTATTTATTTTTTTGTTTTCGATAAAAGGGAAATTATTTTAAGTATTAATTTATCTAAAAATTGGCTACAATAAATATACTGTATTTAAAATTAAAATTATAGTTAATTCTGCATTACCAGAGAAATTATCTTAAAAGGTTTAGTTTGAAGAAATTCAATTCGCTGTATAAAGAATTAGATTTTAAAGTTAGTTGAGGTGAATTGTATAACTTCAATAGTAAACCTTGGTTGGAGGGCATTGTTTATACATGCTCCATGTGTAATTTAAATGAGGATGAAGATACATATCACATAGTAGCCATGTGCACTATCTTCAATTCTTATAGAAATAAATATTTTGGCTCTATTCAGCTAAGTAAGCATCAAATTATAGATCTTTTAAATGGGAAGGATCGGCACAGGCTATATGGGTTTATGAAAGGTGTTTTAAGGTACAGAAAATTTTTAATTGCAGAATTTAATTTTAATTAAAATTTAGATTCATAATAGACTAACAGATGTGTAAATAGCATTAAGTATCTTTTTTATGTTTATTGAAGGCCTTTATTTATTATTTAGAGTTTGTTTTATTCTTTTATTATTTAATTCTAGCCTAAGATGTTTTTAGAGGCAACTCCTGGCAGACGGTATTAACCATTGTCATAGTGTGTTTTTATTGTAATATATTTCTTTGTATAGCTTTACTATATAATAAAACATGATTATCTATCTATCTATCTATCTATCTATCTATCTATCTATCTAGTTTGAAGAAATTCTAAACTCAGAATTTCCAAGCTGCCTTAACAGGGTATCTCAGATACAACAATCACACTTAAAAAATCTTGAAAAGGAAGCGTTTTAGCAAAAAAATGACTGGTAGAATTCTGTGAACAAACCATTTAGATGGTGTTCCCTATGAGTATCCCCCCCCCCTCACTATGCTTTTTAGATGGGATCTGAAAATAAAATCAATGTTGAAGTTGGTAAAATACTTATAGTAAAAATTAAATATATTTTGTGGGTTAGCGCTGTCTTCGGCCATACCCTTTATCATATAATCATAAGTACTGTAAAGTACTGTAACGTTAAACAAAAACAAAAGAAAAGCATATGGTTTAAAAGTCCCAGACCTTTTGTTGGAACGAACTAAGAGTCGGAAAAAACAATTACAAGGAAAAATACAATGTTCGAGTACGATCCATGCCAGTCCTTTTACGACTGTTAGTCTTTGTCTTGGTTCTGAAGCTCAAGCCATATGATTTTTTTTGTTTAAAAGTTATAATTGTTGTAACCTGTTCAAATATTTGTGTATTTATAATTTGTGTGGTATTGACAATTGTTATTTTTCTTTGAATAAAAATTGTTCACCCACACAAGTGTTGCAGTAAAGTGATAATGTTTAAAGCTAAAATTAAAATGTAAATTATTAAGTAACATTACTTAATATAATTGTTCTTTAAGTAGTATTACCGGTTTACTTGTTTATTTTTACTCAGCTTTTCTTCTTTTTTCTGTTCATTTTCTTTAATAATCTTTTCTCTCACATCCTTTGGCAGTATATGTTCTTTAGCCTGTGAAAAAGTTTATAAATTTGAATTTCCAATAAAATTTTACTGTCAACTTCAAGAAACTCAAAATTCAGAAATGAGAAAAAATTGGAATTTTCGGAAAAATCCAAATCCAAAAAAATCCAAATGGGTTTTGGAAATTTTTGGGAAAATGGGAACTTTGGAAAAGAGTTTAGCTTCTAGGCAATAACAAGCAGCCAAAGAGGTGATGTATTTATTAGAGATGGAGGAAATCTTTAGATTTATATAAAACCATATATGTTTAAGAATTTATTGATTTTCTTAACATTTTTTATTGGAATAACATAAAAACACAACAAAATGAATATGAAAAGGTGGAATATTTTTAACAACTGACAAAAATATCCACGCAATAATAGTTTTTTTTTTTTATTATTTGATTTAAACTATTTTATTTGGTGACATTTCAGCAATTTGCTATTTTCAGTTATTTTTATTTTTGGTACTCTGTAGATTAACTATTTAAAATACCTTGCAATATACCACTCCATGAGTGTTTGGTCTCCAGCCCCACCTTTAAAATGATGGTGTAGGTCCCTGGAGACCATACTTTTTTATATGATAAATGAAATGATAGTGGACTGTATTTTGGTTTAGATAATGAAAGAAAATTATCTTGATGAGTATATTTATTACAATTTAGCATGTTGACAACTCAGTAGTGATGAATTCCTGGAAAAAAAGGGGGGGTGTGTCTTCTTGCATTTTCTAGGTGCCACCGTCCGGAATTTTAAGGGGCCTCCGTCGCCGCCTTCTCTCTTCTACTCATGCATGTTAGCGACAATTTCTATATCCTTTTTTCTCTTCTTGCCCCTGTCGTACTTGTAATGGCCTTTTCTTGTTCTGTACAAGGGTCAAGCCCGCAGTGTTGCCACGGTATTGACGGCATTTTAGCCCCGCACACCTGTACGAGTGAGGGGGGGGGTTGACATAAAATTTATGTTGGGCTCTGGGTCCCCAACAATGAGAATAGTATTGGATTCACTACTATTGGCTAAACACGTCTCCTTCCCTTTAAGAAATGAATTTTTAACTTTTGAGTGATTTAATATAATATGCTCCACATTTTCAGTTTAAATAAAATAAGAATTATTATATAATCAAATTAGAAACTACTTTATATTCTGAACTGATTCTCCCTAAATGGAGACATGACAGAATCCTGCTTGTCTTCAATTAAATATTAAAATAAAAGAGGTTTTTACTTTTCTATTGAAAAAAAAAATAATACAAAAACGACACTACTTTATTAATGGAAACAGAAGCAAATAAAAATCATGAAGTTTTGAGATTTGACACAGAAAGGAGTGATCAGAAGACAAGGATCTGGGTGGTGGGATGGCCAAGTGGGCTAAGACGTTAGAAAATACGAGTTGCCCCTGACAAAATATGAGTGGTAACCTAAAGATAGCCAGCTCAAAACCCAAATGGGTGGTGGGACAGCCGAGGGGTAATATTCAGGGTAGGATTTATTCAGAAGTCAATTTAACTTGTAAAATGATACCATAAACCGGAATAAAATACTAAGTATTCATGAAAAAATACCTTTGGCATAGTGACCAGAAGGTGGCCAGTAGTTTGAGAACGTGTGGCTTTAGACTGATCTGGAGCTACTTCTTCTTCCAAACGTATTTGAAAAACCTTTTTTTTTATGAGTACTTTTATATACTTTGGTTGGACATCAACATCAATCAGACTTGAATCTAGGTACCTATATATTGAAAAAATTCTTAAATTAAATATAAATAATTGACCCAGTAATAATCCTTTTCATAATTCAGATACAATTTTCTACAATAATGTGAATTTTTCTACAAATTAACAAAAAAAATTCATACCTTAATCATCAAATTTTTAAAAAAGATATGGAAAAAAGGCAAATTAGAAATTTTTACATCAAGGTATTCAGCAAATATATCAAGGATAATAACATAAGAATCGAGTGTCTTGTCAAATACAGAATTTAAGTTTTTATCTTACTAGTAGTGGGGGAGCTCATTGATTATACAAATTTATTTTATGTTCATCAGCAGAAAATTGTTTCAGGTTTGTGCAGTATTTACAATGTCTAATTAATAGGTATTCCAAACTTCTAATAGGACAGGTTAGAATCGAGCAAAGGGGAATTGAACTTTGTTTGTTGTCATGGATTGAATCTTGAATTTTCAATTCTGGTAACTATAACTCATTTACTTCTAGAAAATAAAAATAATTAGAGGAATAAAATGAATGATATCAAAGCATGACAAACAAACATTTATATAACCAATATGAGCCAAACCTCTATATTTATAACAATGCTGAGTTATGGAAAAGAAATAAATTTTATAAGAACAATACACCTTAAAAATCTGTCGCTTCAACTATCAATTCTTAATATGCAGAATGCCCACGGTAGCCAGCTGAGCTTGACTGCCTTTTCAACATCTGAGCCTTAGAAGTGGCTGTTAATTTGTTTTCATACACTGCCAACCTTTATGGGTCCAAAAATCTTCTTTAGGAATGTCCTCTGGAATACCAGGAGATTTTTCTCATCAGCCTTAGACCCAAGCCACAGACAGGCAGAATGAGTGTTTTTTAGAGCATCACTTTGGTCTTCTTTGAGAGGAACCTGCTAATGAAATACTTTTTGTTAGGCTATAGTAGCATGTGCTATAGCAGCACTTATTTTGTGTTGAATCTCTTGTAATATGTCAGTTTTTTGTGTTGAATCTCTCCCCAAGTAAACACAGCTTTTCAAGTACTTAAACCATGCCAGCTTCAATACTTCTTCTATCCATTCTGCCTGCATGCTATTAGTCTTTTGTACATTAATGCAAAAATCTAGCCTCTTGGCCGTCTGTTCTATTGCAAGGAATGCTTCTTTCAGTGCCCTTTTGATCTTGTCCAAGAATTTGAACCTGTTTGTTAACCAGTGCTCCACTTACCTGGATGCCTGAATTCCTAACTACTTTTTCTTCAACAATATTTAAAAGTAAGCAGGTAAGGGCACCACCTTGTCTCAAATCTTTTTCAAAGCTCATTCAAGCTCCTCCAAAAAGTTGGAATCAATCTATACTATGTACTTAGTTCTTTTTCTTCTAGACATTTCCAGAAAACGATTGAATATGTTTA
Source organism: Aelia acuminata (assembly GCA_911387785.2). Classification (NCBI taxonomy): domain Eukaryota; kingdom Metazoa; phylum Arthropoda; class Insecta; order Hemiptera; family Pentatomidae; genus Aelia; species Aelia acuminata. The sequence continues at coordinate 35,407,031 of OU426981.1, forward strand.
TGTTCATCTCTTGCAGAAGTTGATATAATTCATTAAGATCTATTACATCACATCATCACAGGGCCTCATTTAAAGTTAATGAAGAGGTGGGTAATAATAAGATAAGTGTCAAGTTATGAACATAAAAGTAAAGAAAATAATATTTTTGGTTCTTTGGGATTGTTACTTTACCATTGTTTGATATATTAAGTAAAGTAAGTTGAAATAGAACATCAAAAATAAAAATTTGTTAAACATAAAATATTCTCAATAAACATAAAAAAAAAAAATGCAAAGATTTATAAAGAGAAAAATTAATTGAAAATAGTAAAGAATTTCAAATATTTGTTTTAAATAATCAATTAATAATAATTAAAAAAAGGAAGAAGAATATAAATGAACTCACTGAATACCTATAAACTGCTAAATCAAGTTTATAGCAATGACCAAAATAGTCATCTTCTAATTTGAAAGGAATATTTGCTTCATTGATATTATAAGGCCTTCCATTTTCATCAAAGAGCTTTGGGACTCTTTTTTTAACATATCTTGGATCTTCTAATTCTTTTGTAGGTTTAGGTTTTTCATTTGCTTTCTTAGACATGATTGCCATTTGAATCCGATCTTCAGGCGTATTTTCACTTGGGGAATGCCAGAAACTGAAATAAAATGAAAATGTAATAGCTTATTATAATATTATTAAAAATCATTCTTCATCATAGGAAGAATATAACCATGAAATAGAAAATAAATATTTAATTATCCAAAGTAAAAATATCAGTAAATTAAGTTTAAATTTAAATTAAAATGTTAAATAAACAACTTTTTAAACCATTAAATTTTTTCATCATTACTTTAAAGTAAATCAGTTATTTTCAAGAATCAAAATTTGAATCCAACAATTTTTTGTATAAAATAGGCAACAATAACCCCTAATCATAATCCCCCCCCCCTCACATATTACATTACCTCAATAATACTGTTCATATTTCTATTCTTCTGAAAAAAAATTAGAAACTTAATAATAATAAAAAAAAAATTAAATAGTAAATAATATAAAACTATCAACCAATGAATGGTAAATAATATAAAACTAAAAGTTCTATTTAAAGTTATTTTTTAGGCTTGATGTATGAAATATTAATAAATATAATGTATAAAATGAGGAAAATAAAGTAATGGAAACAAAAAAACAATCTAAAACACAACGGAGGATAAACATAAAAATACTACTGAGTAAATGATTTCTCACCACAAAAAGAATTATCCAAATATTATTGAAATTCTAAAATAAATCAAAGAATTACCTAACACACCACATTGGTAGAGAATCTAAAAATCACACCATTTTTATTTACACACCATATAACATTACTTACTTACTTTTTCCGTTGCTCCTCATTTAATTCTCCTTTGATCTTATCTTCTGATAATATAAGATTTGCTTCATTTTCCTTTTTTTGAATTCTACGCTTTGCTGAAATGAAATTTGAATATACCTTTTTTATCTAAAAAGAGAAGTTAATAAATAATTCTTTAAATAGTGTATACCTAAATAATTATTTTGCTCAACAATGATTTTCTGTCGGATTTCATTATATTTTTGTAAAGCCAATATTCTATCAGATTTTAATATTTCTTTTCCATCAAGCTCTTTTAACTGTGGAAGAGTTGCAATTACAAAGTCTCTGTAGCCAGAAAAATCTGTACAAGGATTACCACATAGTATTCTACAAAGGGATTTCATCGACCAGTTTAAGATTCATTTCCAGTTTCAATAATTAAAAATAATACTTATATTTATATACATATATATATATATATATATATATATACACACACAAAAATTTACACTTACAGTTCTTCCAAAAACATATTCTTTTTGAGGTTTTCAATTGACAGTATATCTCCAATGAAATTCAATGTTAAATCCAGTTTTTTTAATGATTCACATCCTTCCAAATTTTCTATTTTTTCAATATTATTGATTGATAAGTTCAAGTACTCGAGTTTTTTTAGTTTTCCAATATTTTCTTTAGAAAAAAAAAAAGAAAATATGTAACACAGTAAATGGTTTTGAGTATGAAATATTAGATTTATTCACCTATTTTGTTTATGAGATTACTATGCAGCAAAAGAATTTTTAAATCTTTGCACCAGTGTTGTAAATGTTCAAGTTTATCAAGATTGTCTTGATGGAGAGACAACTCTTCAAGGGTTCCGATTTCACAGTTGTTGTGTTCAGCTCTTTTTCTAACCAATTCTTCACTAACTTTAAAACAAGACAGATTTTAAAATCAGAGCTTAAATTAAATTTTCCAATAATATAAAATTAAAACTCACTTCTTTGCATTTTTAGTGCTGCTGATTATATATTTAAATTAACTTTAGAAATAAATTTTAAAAAAACCTAGAATGACAGCAGTTTGGCAAAGTTGATATGGTATCAGTGTGTAACTGGTACTTGTTTCAGGGAAGAAGTACATCACTTAGCTACCAGGTGTCCTTTATGTAAATAAATATTTCTTCACATCACCTTCAGATTTATATATGTTTATATATGTTTCTCATTCAATATTATTTTCATTCAAACTAGAATTATTCTTGAAGAATAATAAATATAGAATTAATTATTTAATTGTTCATGGTAAAACAGCATATTTCATTAGTAACATTCCAATATATATTATATTAGGTTAGAATTTTTTTCAGAGATAAGGAACTTACAGAACGAAACTTTTTTATATCAACCAAAAGTAAAAAAGCAATTATTTAGCAGTGAAACATCTTAGCACTTCCTTGGCACATATGGGAATAAAGGAGGGGATTTGTGGGTACTGCAGGCTTCCTCTTTTTTTTTTTATTATTTAAATACAGAATTTAACTTTAGCAAAAGTAACAAAGTAACGTAAATATTATGCAGAGAGGGCTAAAGCCCTTTACAACCGGCTGGATCCGCCCTTGATTTAACATGTCAGAAAAATAATATGTGGCATATGCATCCGGGATATACTCAAGGCGATGAAATGAGAGAATAGTATTCAGATAGAGAGATTAGTAATCAGAATTAAAAAATATCATCGTTGACCACAATCTAACAAAAAATATTTAACACTGAAGACTGTAAACCCCGCCAATACTTATCACTTTTGCTGATTACGCCTTTTTAACGCCCTTTTTAAAAATTTAATACCTTCACATTTTTGTTTATTGTAATTTTTTTAAATGAATAATAAAATCTGATTAACATAAATATGGTCATAAGTTTATTGTACAATAGGTTATTTGGAAACTAAACCAAGAAACCAAGAAGATAAATAAAACAGAAGGCTGGTATATCTAGGGCTGCTAGCATCACTGCTGGCATCACTGATTGTAGGGTTATAGTCAGGTTATCTGTCAATGGTTGTTTACATACTTGGTCAAAATTTCTGTCAGTAAAGCCCTATTAAGATTTTAAGAATGCCTCAGCCTCAAGACATTACTGTTCAAGTAATTATTATTTAGTTCATGTTTCATTTTATTATGAAGCATTTTGATTAAAAATGTTGCTATTCAACATTTGTTTCCTTGTATTTTTTTAGGCTGCTGTTGCTTTGTATGATAATACAGCTGATTCTGCAGATGAACTGTCATTTAAGAGTGGAGACATCTTAAATATTGTTCAGCAAGACTCTCAAGGTTTGGAAGGGTGGTGGATATGTTCTCTTCGAGGGAAACAGGTATTTTTTTATTTTGGTTTTTGTGATATTTTAAAATGTAGTTTTTACTATGGTTGTTTCAACAAATTTTATTTGTTAATACCTGGTTTGTTAAGGGTATTTGCCCTAGCAATCGATTAAGACTATTAACTGAAGCAGAATTGATGCTTCTTAGAGAAAGACGAAGAAGAAGTTGGAATACTCCATCTAATAAGGTACTACAATCTTTCCTAATTTTTTATTGCTATTTTACAACTATGCATTCTAGACGTATATATATGGTCTAATTGTTTGCAGGGAGTTAATCCTCAAAAATTTAGTGAAGGTTATACTTATGATATACCTCAAATTCCTGTTGGAGCTGATGGACCTCACATGCAGTATGATGTACCTTTAAATTCCCAGCATTTACCAGGTAATAGAATTGTTGATGTTAAAAATCATATATTATATTTCTTTTGATAAACTATGGTAACGCTATTGCTGTGTCACTTCTGGCAGTGGCCTATTTTGACAAATCTTGTAACCAGGATATTAGTTAACTCCCATGGCGCCCTTTTTAGTTAACAAGGGCCTTAATTAGCTTTATAAGATTGTACAGCTTGTGCTCTTTTCTTAAAGGACAAGCAAACCTCTGCCCCCTACATTCCAGTTGAGGTCGTGTTCACACTAAACACCTCCGATTAAGTCATGCCCAGAAGTCAAATATTAGTAGTGGTACCAAAATCATTACATTGTCTCAAATATTATCTCATTTCAATTTTCAGCAGAAGAGAGTTACGACGTTCCCAAGCCAGTTGGAGGTGGTAGTCTAACACCTAGCTCTTCTATTAGTTCTCTTACCACTGATTCTAATAGATCTTCGCTAATACAGCAGGATTATGATATTCCTAGACCAACTAGACTGCAACCAACACAGGTTTGCATTTATGCTTTGAAAAATGACAATTCAACTAGAGAACCTCTAATATCTAGTTCATTAGTTTATTCTAAAACATGTTGATTTATTATTTTTGTAGTTTTTACTAATTTTTCGTGAAAATATCAAATTATTTACAGTTCTGTAGTTAATAGCTTGGCTTATTTTTATAAGCCAACCAAGTACCTAAATTAACTGAAAAAAAAAACCGCCAACTAATGAAACAGAACTTCACCATTATTTATTTTGGTACTCATCTCTCCATCCTACTTCTGGTCATAGGCTAAAGGATCCGGTGGAGGTTTGGTATACTCTGAAGAGAGAGAACAGTGAGTGGGGGTCAAAATCTGGGATCTAATAAAGTTGATGATTTTACTATATTAACTGAAGAGGATATTGTAGTAGTTCAATTATATTATGGTCACCTTTCGAAAAAGGTTATGCCCAGAAGTAATATAGGTGAAGCTTTACCTTTATTTTGTTCTAATTACTCACCAAAAGAGTTATATAAATCTTTGAACCCTGTTATATTCAGTAAACAATTGACTTATCAATTCAATCAAATTTTTATTGATTTGAATTCCAAGAATTCTAAAGACCTTTATAGTAACATAAATCACTAGCAAGATGATGGGGCAACAAATAAAGATCTATCCAGTGAATAAGGAATATTCATTACCACATGGCAGAATAAAGAGGAAAAAGTAGTAAATGAACATCTGTCAAATTGAGTCAATAAAGCTAGTTACGCATTCGCTTTATAGTATGTTCCAACGGCAGTTAGCCTAACTACTCCCTTCACTGACCTCTAGTGGGAGGTATACTTACTAGTACCTAAGTAAGAACTCCCCATTAAGTTCACGTGTATGCTCTTTCTCAATGTTCCACTTTTCTTTTACTTACTTCCTTAAAGGAGAGGGATGTCTGGGGGAGATAAAAGTTTGTCTATTTTTAATATTCACCCTAACCTCTCGAAAGAATAGACTTATGTCAAGTATCCAACTTCTTAGAAACTTCCAAACTTCTTGATCCCAAGCAATCTGGTTCCTGACCCGTCATCAAAATTATGACTTATCAAAACGCAATGGGCAAAAAAAAGTTGATTGTACTAATTCCTCTTGACTGTTTTGAAATCTTTGACTCTCTGGACAATTCTATCCATTTCACCATACTAGCCATAGTTGTTTTCAATCCTTCCACTTATACCGGACCCAAGCAGTTACCATTCCCAATCACCCCTATCTTCCCTCTTTACAATTTCCTCAGGTGTTGCCCAAGGATCTAGGATCTCCCCTATCCTGTCTAATTGTTTTATCAATTATCTTCCTAAATCAATTCATCACTGTTCCCATCACCTATATGCCGATGACTTCCAAATCTATTTATCTTATCCTCCCTCTGAGTTATCAACAGTGTTCACTAACATTCAGGACCACCTAGACAGGATCAGTGCCTGAATGAATTAAGGCTGAATACCATGAAAACTCAGACCTATACCCATTGTCATAGCTTCTAACTCCCTCCTTAGAACCAATGCCATCATTCCTCCTTTGGTCCTAAACGATAACCCCATAATATTTGGTTCCTCAATTAATAGACTAGATATCATTTCTGACCAAACCCTCTCTTTGAAACCCATATCCCCCAAATTAACCAACGGACAGTTGGTACCCTTTAATTTGTAGGTTGTTTTAATCTCTAAAAAATAAATTTAAAAATATTTTATTATTATTTTACCATGATATGGCATTTTTAACTAGGTAATGTTTACATAGCATTATTATCGATATTGAAATTTTTGAATTGTCCAAGTTAATAAAAAATATGAAGCAGAAACAATCTCCTGGTAACGTGAAGATTTGGGGCATATTTATTCCATTTAATATAACTAGTTTAATAGGAATTGTTTATTTAGAGACATAATGAAAAAAAAATGTTTGCATTAACTATATCTACCATAGAACAAAATTTGTAAACAAATTTTAAGTATTGCTACTTCCTGAATATGGCATAATTTTTAGAGAGAGAAAAAAGGAGTTTTTATATTATTATAAGTAGATTGGTTTAATTTCACCAATTCATGTTTACGATTGATTCATGTTTACCACTTCAGTTTGATTCAACAGTCCTCAGAAAATTATTATTATCACTATTGTTGTTATAAACATTATTTTATTACTTTAAAGGTTATCCATAATATTATAAAAAAATAATATACACAATATCAATTGTTATTAATTCATTCGAAACAATATTTTTATATTTTAGAAAATTGAAGTGCAACATGCTTTTATTATAAATGTGATATTTTCTATGTAATTGAATGAATATTGGAAAAGATGCCAAATTGTCAAAATTATTATTATTATCTTTCATTATATTTATTTTGTTAAGCCATTAGCTTGGATTCAAATTCTACAACCTTATAACATAACCTGATGAATGATTAGGCAAACTGCTGAATTTGTGTATCGGCAAGATTAGTGACAGATATCTAAATTTTAGTTTTTTCAATGTATATGCCAATGTAAATGAAATATAATCAATTTTAATAAAGATAAGTCTCATAATTATATTAGCCATAGTGTTAACAAGTAAACTATCTTTAAAGATATATTGTAACCATGAAAATATAAATCTATCTTTTGATAATTTTTAATTTTTACTACTTCAAATTGTGTCTATATATTTAGGAAGAAGAAACATGTGCTGCTTATGATGTCCCGAGGTCTGGAGCAGAGGTGCCTATGGATCTTGACTCAGCATTGGATTGGTTAGGACGACTTGAATCACAGATAACTACAGCCACATCTAGATTACTTGGGTGCGCTGGACCCCACTGGCGTTCTCCACAAAGGCTAGAGCCTAGATTAGCTGAAATCAGGAGTGCGGTAATGTCTCTTGCTACTTCACTTCATCAGCTTACTGTGTTCATACATCCAATTTTATTATCACAGCAAGATAAAGGTATAGTAGTTTTTTTTTATGTATATTTAATTTTTCTAATTTCTAATTTTTGTTTCTATTCCATTATAACTCCATTGTGATAATGCGTGCAACAAGTAGCCATTCATATGAAAAATCTCACTCCTGCCCACATGTTATCTTACTAATTTTCCAGCAATTTGACTAAAATTAATTATGAAATCATTATTATATTAAACTACCTAATTTTATGTTAGGTGTACTATATTCTTCACTTTTAAGTAATGTATGTATGTATTTTACAGTTCTTGGAAATAAGCTAAGTTTACTCTTTGACAATTTGGCAAAAGCTGATGTCATTGTTAGAGAAGCTTCTAATACTGTAGATGCCCATGGTTGGTCTGTACTTACTCTTGGAGTTGAAGACGAAGAAACACATCAATCAGATGCTCTTGATGACCTGGTTTCAACAGCAGCTTTGTTGACCGATGATATCCGGCAGATAGCTTCATTTATACAAGTATTCAAATCTTTCCACTTATTTTATCTAAAATTAAAATTTTCAGCACTTTTTCAGTTTTGGACACAATTTTTATATAAAAAAAAAGAAAAAAATGGTTTAAAAATATTTATCTGATAGAAACTTATTTTACCCAGTTTTTTCTTCAAAATTTAATCATAAATATATGAAATAAGATGAGACAAACATCACAATTTAATTAATATTAAAATTGAAGGAAAATAATTTAATTTCAAAAATATATTTATATATTTTAATCTCAATAGTTTGTATTTAAAATGGTTACATAGGCAGCTTATTTCTTTTTCATAGGCGGCTAAACTTAAAGCTGTTCTCCTGATCAGACTGAAGCTAATCTGGAATTTAAACTGAATATTATACCCAAATGTAGTAGTTTGCTTTGCATTATTCTTTTAACACTATTACTGTGATCAAGGTCTATGTTTAACTTTTATAACAATGAATTTGAACAGTTATTAATTAATTAACTTTAGATATTAATATCTAAATATTTGATTTTACGCACAGCCTAATTGTACATTTAAATGTCATGAGACAGTCTTGTGTGAGCCACCACTAGTACATATCCGATGAAGCAAACTTGTGTGAAACACCCATGGTATGTTCTGGTTTGAAGGTGTTAATTTCATCCCATCACTTTGTACCATTGATGGTCAGTTTTTATCAGAACTATAAAACAATTTTCTACCAATCGAAATTCTTAAATGCCTTTTGATAATATAGCCTGAAACATACTTTGAGTTTTTATATTGATGGTGAATTTTAGGAATTAATATTCATATGCAGTGTTAAGCTGTTAAATGATTTTTATAGTTGTTAAATTCTTCGTTATTTTTACTATAAATGTCTCTGGTACTACGGTTTTAAACTATAAATATCTTTTAATGTAACCTTGTTTAAAAATATTACTGCTCAGTTTTTGTATTAATTTTTTTAAACTGGAACTCATATTTCATACAACATAACCACTTAATGAATTCCAATAATATTGATTAATATTATAATATTAATTGGTACTTGTTTATCCTAGTGTAACATAACCTGGCACAACTCACACTGATAAGGCACTAGCCTGTTGTTATTGATGGAAATTGAAGTAAATAAGAACGTTTTTATTAGGAGAAACAACACTTTTATTTATTTAATGAATTTTTATAAATGAAAATAAAAGTAAGAATTAACCATTAAGTTTGTGTGGCCCCAAAGTAAATACAAACATTTTATAATCTAAACCCTCACATGTGACCCTGATGTCCCTTACAAGCGAGCGGAAGTCGATAGCTGAGATCTAATAATGGTCATCAAAGCCCTTTTTAACTAAAAAGGATGCTATGGTGATATTAAAGGTAGTTTGCACTAGGTAATCAAGACTAGAGAGTAGTTTGCAGGGGGCATGCTAGGATTCACTTATACATAATAATTTTAAATTCAATAAATTCAAAGTTAATGTTGAATATGATTTTTTTCCTTCCTAGGGGAACTCAACATTGTTGTTCAAGAAAAGTACCCCTGTGAGCTGCAATGTTGGAGAAGATTTGTCTTACATGAATTTAGAAAAGAAAGAAGTAGAAAGTGAAGAAAAATTGAAGGCTTTACTTCCTCCACCCCTTGATTTACATGATAGGAAGGTAATTATTTAGTTGACTAAACAATATTGTTTTTGCCTTAAACCCATATAAAATAAAAAACAAAAGCAAATAAATTTAGGGTAAAAAAGTTATTTATACAAATATATTCAGTTACCCCCCCTTTGTGTATCTCTGGTTCTGGTATTGGTAGGGGAGGCTATATTCCTAGGCTAGTATTTGCCAAATAGATTTTCATTGATATTAAATTTTTATGTACAAGTCATCTAATCCTAACCCTATGGCAATAATGCTGTCTACTACTGCTCTTATAAAAAATCATTCTTGAAGGGGTCTATGGCATTGGATGATGGCTAAAAATTTATGAAGGAAACACGAGAGCTGAATAATTTCAAAACTAAGCGCTTCCAAGAAGTCTTAAATCTGTAGAAACTTTTTTTTTTTTTTTATGTAAGCATTTTGGATGTACCTGGTTTTTGTATTACTTTCACCTACCTATATATAAAATATATCGTAAGGGTATAAGTACTGAGATCGTGAAAAATTTCTACTTCTGGTTTTCAACAGAAATACACATTTTGGGGTCCCCTGAGTCCAAATAACCAAGTCCTGTGAAATGGACTGTGTGTGAACAGCAAAAATTTCATCAAAATTGGTCAAATGGAGGGGGGTACTTCATTTAATAAATTTTGTCTAATTTTTACATTTTTTTTATATCGTCAAAAATGGCTGAAACTATTTTGATCAAACTGGGTATTTGATGTATGTATATGTCCATGATGTGACAGCTAAGATTTCATTTCCCGTATTATTACCACTTACACACGCATTATTAAATAAAATAAAAACTTTTATTTAACACGTTAGGTGCGGCGGTGTATTTTAGGGGTATCCTGAATTGGACGGTATCGGTCCCCAGGGTCCGACTGCTAGTATGTGCCATAGACGATATCGGACATCTGGGTCCAATGGGAATACTTTGACGAAAGCATTATCTTTTGATTAAAAGGGAATTAAATGAGCGTCTCAAGGGCATTATCTCTTGGTAAGGATTGGAACTAGACATAATAGGCGCAGGACAGGCCGATACAGGATTTACACCATTCTTTATCGAAAATCGAACTTCGGAGTCTGATTCAAAAAAACAACTGAATTTCAGCTGTTAGCAACATTTTCTGCTCTAAAATGCAATAATCTTGTTAAAAATAGACTAAATTGAGTATTTGAAGGGTTCAGGCTTTCGGACATTTTCATGTGAAAATTGGCTGTTAAGAAGGGAATGTAAGACATCGGACCCCGGGGACCGATGCCGCACCTAACTTGTTAACAATACAATTTTTATTTTACTTTAGAGACTAAATATGTGATGCTCAAAATTATTTAAAGCATTTAAGGTGTGAAAAAAATATAATATAATTAAAGATAGTCTTTAATTAATTTTATTTTAGTTTATAAACTATAGTTCCACAATAGATTTCTGAATGCAATATAAAGTGATTTTATAGGAACGGTAATCGTTCTCGGTTTCTGGAAAGGCATAAGAGTCAAACATTACAAAGGGATGTAAATACACTTTCTATCACTTCACCTTCACGATAAATTCACAAAAAGCAGCTCGCAGTAAAAAAACAAGCGAGCAGTATAAAAAAACTCGACAGATGATGAAATTAGGTCCTTTAAACAAAAAAAAAAAAGCAATAATGAAACGAAAAGTACTGAGAACTTTCAAGTTTTGCAATACAGAAACTCTACTTATGGAGATATACAAATATAAACATATAAATATGGAAAAATGTGTGAAGTTGAGGAATGGCATTGACATATTATCGAAAAACGTCGTTTCTAATCTAAGTAAGTTAGTAAGTGAAAGTTGTGTGTTGCACACATCGCACCAGATTGTTTTTTTCTAACCTTATTAGACCCGAAAATCTGTGTGATAGAGCTGACCTTTGCCTAATAACAATATTGTTTCAAATAAATAAGGGGGTTAAGATTTCCATAACTTTTTTTTTAAATTATTTTAATTTTTTTATTCAATTAAAATCGTCATTTTGGATCATGAATATGTTTAAAATCTGGAGAAAACTGCATATGATTTTTTTTTTTTGAGATTCACATTTAGAAAAATACATTAATAAAATTATATATATATTTTTTTCTCTGTGCAATATATTTTTCTCATACGATACACTATCATAATCCTTTTATTTCCTTTTCTTGTTACAGATTTTAGATTTTTACAATGGCCAGTATTGGGTTACATCTGGAAACTTGTCATCTGCTATTGATACTTTGCTGAACACAGTAACACAGAACCAACCTCCTAAAGCATTCCTTTCACATGCAAAAGCTGTAGTTGCTTGGGCTCATAAGCTCATCAGTATTGGAGATGCTGTTGAAAGAAATCTTATAGATGGTCCCTTGAAGAAGGAAGTTGGCACCTCTATAAATCTAATAGCCGATGCTACTTCGAATGTGGTCCACAAGACAAAATCTGCAGCATCACATTTTCCCAGTGTATCTGCTGTCCAGTATATGGTCGATTCAGTTGTTGATCTTTCTCACAAAAGTAAAACTCTTAAACAAGTTCTTGCTCATTAAATGTTTGCTGTTACCTATCCTGTTCTAAATATTTAATATGATTGATTTAAAAATGTACCTTTTTAGTAGCAAAACTTGATTGTGAGTCTATCTTGTTGTAATAATTAGGTAGAGTTGTTTTGAATTTTTAAAAGTTATTTATTACATATTCTTTGCCTTCTCTTGATTATTCCTCTAAACTAATTCCTTCAATCTTGCCATACTTCTGCCTCTCTTTGTTCTATATTTTCCCTTCTTTGAATTGTTTTAATTTTAAATGCCGTTCTTACTCGTATAAAGATTGATAAATAATTGTCTATATTGCCCTTTTTGTTGTTACACTTATGCTATTTTCAATTGAGGCTGAGAAGAGCTAACCTAATCAAAGTAGACTCTGATGTCCAGATGTATTTGCCTCCCTTCTCTTTGTACTCACTGCATATTGCCAAAGCTTAGAAAGTTTAAATTGGTTGGATGGCTGGAATCCATCTTGAACTGAAGTATTCTGAAGATAAGCCTTTTCTTGTAGTAAGCTTTGTAATCTTTATTATTGCTTTTCTATGAGAGAAGCTGCTGATGACAATAAGAGTTTCCTGACAGGGAGGCAAGATGGCTGCTCCAAGGAGACTCCAGTCAACTGGGAAAGCTGCATCTTAAGATAAAACTGACTGCCAAAAAATATTGCAAAAGACTCAGATGCAGAAGTGTGTAATTGCTTGTTTGGAAGAAGTTTGCCATAATCCAAAAAAGGAGAAGCATACTTTGGCATTATTGCTGTATCTCAACCCTATGGAATACTGCTTTGACTGCTCTTCAGTGTTAAATATTGGATTAAAAAATCTGGATTTTTTCTTAAAGAAAGATAAAGTAATTTAAATAATATAACGCAGAGAAACTAAAATTTTCATATTGTGGCACTCTTCCTCCAAAGGAGTGATATTCGTTACTATTAGACTGACCTCAAGTCTTATTATTTGTGTTTGTGCCTCCAGTGTATTCATATACATGCAATGCATTCCAATGTTTGATTTTTTTTAATTTCTGTTTAATAAATATTTTTTAATTTAATAAAAAGCTGGTGGCTGATGTAACCTCTAAAGTTATTGTTAAAGAACTTTGATATTATTTATGATGAATGAATTTATATCTATTGTTATTTCTTACCATTTATTAAATTTAACATTTAATGTAGAGTCGCATTTCTGTTAGCAGAAAAATTCATTTTGTATTGATATTTGTATTTACAAAAACAAAAAAAAAATTCTATTTTTACTTTAGATAACATAGAAAATAATAGTTTTATTTGTTGTGCATTTATAATACGATTGACTTTTACTTTACTTTTCTTCATTTAAATGACTAAAAAACATTTCCAAAATGTATTTAGTTCTAGTTCTACTAAGCTTAGGTTCTAGTTAAACTTAGGAATTACTTTTATTTCACAATTTTTATTCATGGTATTAATAAACATAACATGAACATTTATTTTACAAATAATGATTTGTATTCTGCTGCAATATTTAATAATATGAATATGTTTTTTTCATTTTTTATTAGCAGTATTAGTAGACTTTTTTTTAAATATATTTAATACGGAAATGTTTAGTTTTCCAACTGTGTTGAGATGTAGATGTAGATACATTATTAGTATGTACTGTACTGCTGTTTTGTTTGTACTTTGGTATAGTTATTCGATTAAAGTTTTTTCTTACAGTTATAAAAATAATACATTAGTAATATTATGCAACATGTACCCATTTTTATACCATATAGTACTTAATATACATGTTCATAAAAATATTGTGTTATAAAACTTTATTCCTCATTTATTCCGTATTACTTCGATTAAGAAGGCCTTGGTGGTCGAATATGGTTCATCACCTAGACACCTTATGTTATGTTGGTTGAACATAACAAGTGAAGATGACAACCCATGAATAGTTTTGGGTGCAACCATCAGGTTTTTTCTATTAAGAGTGACACACTTTATGTGACCACGCTAGGTATGACCAAGGAAGGTCCCTCGGCTATCGAGAGGATCTGTGGCAGAATAGAAAAGATTTCCTGCTATAGGCCCCTCCCCTGGATCCGCTAATGGTGCCATAACTCTTCAATGCCTTATCATTGAAGTGCCCCACTCCTTATACTTAGAGTTATGTAGGCTTAAATCTGACCATAGTGTTTTTACTTTTTTTTTTTTGTGATGGATCATGTTATTGAAAACAATGAGTCTTGTCTGATAGGAAAAAAATAGTATTCTTTGAAGGCGAGAAGGAATAATTATCATAATATTATTTAAGCAGGAAAAAAACTTCAAAGAATCCTCTTGTAGCTCTTTCCTTCCTAGAACGCTCCTGTTCAAAGGATAGAGCAAAGATTATGTTTGTTTCTATTATTGGTTCATTGTACCTATCAAGGTTTATAGGTACAATGTTTTCACATGTAGTGAAAACATAAATACTTGAAACTATTGAATATATCAAATCCATCTTTATATTAATCAATATATATATATATATATAGAGGTATACAATTTTTTATGAAAATAATCATAACACAAAACATTAAAATTCTTACTAACATGAATAAGTGGCATTACAGCCCAGTGAGGACATGGGCCTCCTCAGCCACCATTTTCACTCCCCTCTATCTATTGCCTTATGCCTTCACATTCTGAAACCCATTTCCTGGAGATTTTCCACATCATCCAACCATCTCAGGTATGATCTTCCTGCCAATCTTTGTCCTGTGTTTCCACCAAGCATGCTAGTAGGAATTCTGCTCTCCTCAATGCGCTCCACATGTGCAATCCATCTCAGCCTTATATGCCGTCTGTTATTTTCAAGTGTCTTCCGCTATATTTTTCTTTGAACTTGCACCATACACTTTTTTTCTATTTTTCTCTACCAAGTTTTCCTCACCGAATATAAATGCCGTTTAATTTCTTGTTAAAAAAAAATAAAATAAAAAAGGTTCATAAAAGACCGTTATTGATTTTAAAATTAAATAATCTTAGCTACAAATATCAGAAATTTCAGTCAAAAACTCATTATATATATTAACAGCCTACAGTTTGACTGCAATATGTGTCCACTCATGAAACAAACATATGAGTAAAAATAAGGTTTCTATAAGTGCAGTAAATTATTTGGAACAAATTCATGAATTTCCATTTATATATTAATTCTTGT
The DNA here is from genome assembly GCA_911387785.2 of Aelia acuminata. Lineage (NCBI taxonomy): Eukaryota > Metazoa > Arthropoda > Insecta > Hemiptera > Pentatomidae > Aelia > Aelia acuminata. Next base: position 35,422,453 of record OU426981.1, read on the forward strand.
TTTCATTCTAATATTTCCGGTAAATTGTTTGCCTATTAACCATCCAATGAAAAACAAATTTAATTTTAAGGTTCTAATAACATTAAGACCTGGTTTTAAATTGTATGTATAAAGTTGTTTTAGTTGGGATCAATCAAGTTGAATATTTTTCTGGTATAAAAGCCAGAAATTCAGATTATCATTTGGGGTTATCAAATAAGCAACAATTTTGAGTAAATTTATGTTTTATTTTTTTTTTTTTTTCATATTTTTAATTTTTAAACACAAATTCATTCTAGTAACATGAATAATCTGATAGATATAATGTAAATAAATATTGGTTTCTTGTTTACATTTATGAAGTATTAGAGACTTATCAAAGTATTAGGGGGCTAATTCTTTAAATGTTCTTGAGAAGTAAACCAATTTGATTTAGTATTATGCTCCCTAACTAGTCTTGTTAGGTATTTTACTTGATGGATCCATTTGTATTAAGTAAAGAAATCTATATTTGGCACACTCTATATCCACCATCTTGAAATTTAGAAGATTTTGATGGAAAGATTGCTTAAAAGGAGTGTCCAGTCTTGAAGTTTGGTGTAGTGCTCTTTTCTATATATGATGTTTTCTGGTATACAGGGCCGGAGGAAAAAAAAGTCTTTGAAATGAAAAGGTATCATTTAAAGAAAGTAATTTTATTATGTTTGAATGAAAAAAGGTTACTCTATTGATAAACAATTGTTTTATTGCTTTTAATTTTGTTTTCTTTTACTTAGGTATATTAAGAATTTTGATTATACATTTAAACATTCTAGCTGTATAGTTGTAGTATATAGATATACAGTTCTTTTTCTAGGAATACAAAAAATTCCTATTATTTAAAAGGAATAGTTTTTTACATTTATTTCAGTCAGAAACCTGATTTTTTAGCAGCGAAAAACTCTCTGAAATTATTCAAAAAAGGGTTTTAAAATCGTCCCAACATATAATTTCATGTTTTAATGTACCTATGTAATTCTATATACCTTATGCAACAACGAATCTGATTGCATTATATCAAAAAGTGTTAAGTTTAATTTGGAACGATGTAGTTAGCATCTTGACAGTAAGTTAGAAGAATACTGGCTAAAATAATGGGAATAGTTGGGGAACTATATTAGCCAATTTTTCAAAGTATTGTGAAGAATATACAAGACATCAACCAAATTGAAATTGAACACTTTCATACAGTGCAGGAATCTGTCAAACGAAGAACTTCCTAAAAAATGCCCATAATTTTATTTTGAACTTTCTCCTGGATTCTCAAAGTTTATGCATTAAGATCTAAGTCCCATATTAAAAAAAAAAAAAAAAAAAAACACTAAAAAAACTCCATTCAACGTTTTTTGATGGAACAGAGCTGAATCTTTAATAAATTTCAACTTCATTTCAAGGGTTTTAATGCTCACTATGTGTGGGTGATTTCTTTAAGAGGAAAATTCATTGTTTATCTAAAAACATAACTTCGAGTTGTTAGACCTCTAGTTGTTAGTAATTATCAAATTATAATATTTGATAATTTCCTTTTATAAAATACTTTAGTGAAGTAAATAACTGTTTTTTTCAAAGATAATTTAGTCTACTTTAAGATGGTGCATTTGGAATTTCATTACCTTCAATAATTTTTGAGCAATCCTTTCTTTTTCAATAAAAGATGCGATCACCGTTAAAAATTATATAAAGAAATACCAATTGTATGTGAAATATTAAAAAAAATTAAATATATTAGATGAAAATAATGTAAAAAATTATAGAATTTTATCTAATATATTTAATTTTGCTTAATGTTTCACATACAATTGATATTTCTTTATATAATTTCTCTGATTGGTTGTTGTCTGTATTTTTCTCATTTAGCCCTGATGATTTTATCTATTACATTTTAATCTACACCTGTCGCTCAGCCTGCGATAACAAGCAGATGAGCTAACAATCGAGACAGTGTGCATGTCAGGCATGAGGGAGGTTAATACCCATTGGCATCTACTCCTAACTTGGACCTTTACAACAGGTTATTCCAGGAGATCCCTTAGCCAGCTCCTTTTTAGCCTTCTTCGGGTGTTTTCTGGCATGTGTGTTGTGGTCATGTCTTGTATAAGCCTGTTGGGATGTCCATGAAGTTTGTCATGAAATTTCTTATATGATGTCCGAATGCTGTCTTGAACCATAGGTATGCGTAAGTCTGTATGTAATGTTTTGTTACTAACATACCACGGAGCACGAGTAATAAGTCGTAGCGTTTTTGATTGGAATGTTTGTATTTTTTGGATCTGAGTCTTTTTTGCTATCCTGAAGATTTGTGAAGCGTAAGTCCATATAGGTTTTAGTAAGTAAGTGTAAGTGTTTAGTCTTTGTCTTATTTTTAGAGCCGAACGTTTGTGTAAAAGAGAATACAGAAGCCTTAGTCGATTGTTTAGGGTTAGACGTTTCTGCTTTATGTGTGGCCCCCAGGTCATCCTTCTGTCGAATGTGAGTCCTAAGTAGTGAACTGTGTTAGTTTGTTGAATTGGAATATTGTTCAAGTATACTGGAGCACAGGTGTCATGTCGAAGTGTGAAAGTGATATGTTTCGATTTCTCATCGTTTACCTTAATTTTCCATTTTTTAAACCAGTCCTGTAATTGTTGTAAATAATGTTGGAGGATTGATGACGCCTGGGTGAGGTTTACATGTCTGGTGATGATCCCTGTGTCGTCAGCGTAGGTTGCTATTAATGTGTTGGGGTATGTTGGTATGTCGTGAGTGTAAATGATGTATAGCAAAGGTGCAAGAATTGATCCCTGCGGCACTCCGGCCCTTAGCGGTCGTATAGAGGAGGTTTCTGAGCCCTGGCGAACAGAGAAAAACCTGTTGGAGAGAAAAGATAATAGAATAAGGAAGTAACCCTGATGATGACCTGAAATTTGGGTCGAAACGTTGGAAAATATAAAATTTGCGATTCTTACATATTAGTGCATTCATTTTGACCTCACCCTGAAACATTTTTTCTTCATTTTAATTCTTAGATATGTCAGGTTTTTCAATGATTGATTTAATGGTAATATTCTTGAATAACAAAAAATTTTCTCTTTCTTTTTTTAAACCTAAAGAAAAGTTGATATCTTTAATTTAAGTTTTTTGAACTAGAATATTTGACGTTTTTTTACTACTATCTAGTCAACAAAATTTTTTATCGAGCCCAGGCTTTACTAACAGGATCCCTAGGCATTCAAGCTCTTTTTTAATGTGTATCCATCAAATTAGTACTCTTACATTTTTTGAATCATCAAAAATCCTATAATATCACCATCCCTGGAGGTCCACGACAAAGATCAAATCACAATTCATTCTGGTAACATAGGCCGTAAACTTGGGTCTTTAACATTGATCACTTTTGTCTAGTAGATTGGAAAGTCTTAAATGATTACCACCATTCTCAAATAACAAATGGTAAATAGTTTTTAGATGACCTGAAATTCTAGAATCAAGATCACCCACCGTTTTATTTACAACCATGTGAGCATCTTGAACAGGATGGGTGATTTTGACACAAAACACAACTAATGTTCTGATCTGAATTGATAGATTTTAGGAAGCTACTTTGTTTTTAAACATAAAAAATCATAATTTAGTCTTAAAAATCTAAGCATAAAAGATTTTTTGTTTTTTAATAGCAATCACTGATATATTATATTTAATATAGAATAGACAGATTTTTTTTTTCATTTGTTATTTTACAGTACTTTGTCTTACACTTCAAAATAATAGTGGCTATTATTCTTAACTTAGCTAAAAACTAAGCAATCTTTTCTTGATGCTAATTTTAACAAACGTGAAAAATATAAAATTACTGATTAAAAAATAAAAGTTGGGTTAGACAAATTATTGATCGATTTTTTTATTATTGCTAATGAAAAACCAATATTCCCCCCCCCCCCCCCCATCTATATCAATAAAACATCTACTTCTTTTTCATTTTTGTGAAATGAAAAATTAATTTGAATAGATAAAAAAATGAATTTGTAGTAAAAATAGAGACCAAACAGCCTGATGTACAATCATGTGATGCAATATTCTTATTAAGTAAACTTTGGGAAATTAACTTGAACATAAAAAGTTTTTATCACTATTTTTTCTTAGCATAAAATTAATCATAAGGGTTTTGAATATTCTTTAATAAACATTAAGCATCTAAATTAATAGAAGTGATAAGGAATAGTAAGCATTATTGTAATTTCCTATGTGTGTTTTCCTAGTGGTTAGCATGGCAACCTACAATACTAAAGGTTGCGGGTTCGAGACCCGCGGTGGCCCTGGGATTTTTTAATGGGAGTAAAAAATCCTTAGCCATGCCATCCCTCAAATAGGATGTAAAATGGAGGTCCCGAGCCTGTACGATGTCAGGTACTAGTTAAAGATCCCTATCCTAATTATACCTGGATAGGCAAGATTTAGGACTGTAGCATCCTCCTATTAGCCTTAGTAGCATAAAAGTACATTAAACAAACAAACAATATTTACCAGTAGAGATGAGAGATGGTCAACTGTTCTTCAATTACGATAGGTTAAATGATGGTCAGGATTTTCAGTTACAGTGATATTTATTATGGTAAGCCAACGTTTCGATCCAACTTGTGGATCTTCATCAGGGCTAAAAAAGATTTTTAGCCCTGATGAAGATCTACAAGTTGGATCGAAACGTTGGCTTACCATAATAAATATCATTATAACTGAAAATCCTGACCATCATTTAACCTATCGCAAACAATATTTATCTTTATTAACCTTAAGGCAGTACCTAGCATATAATTAATAGGAGGAGATCTTAAAAATATTTATCTCCAATAATTAGATTTTTACAATGTTACCTATAACCTTAACCCATTTTGGCCTAGAGATGGGCCATCATTATTATTATTTTTTCAGTATATTTATAAGATTTGTGTTGTTATTTCTGGTTTTAATAAATAAGCAAGTTTCTAAGTTATTAAATAAAATGTAATGACAGTTTAAACCAGAAATCAAAACAAAAATCTCATGTTATTATACTGAAAAAAATAATTACATTAATAATGACGAAATGGATATGGATATAAATTCAATATAAAAGAAGCGAATATTATAACAGAACAAAACAGATTAAAAAAAAACAATGAAAAAACTTTGTTTAAAATAATAAAGAAGTAAATGTAGAGGAATTATAAATGTAAGGGTGGATAATAAAGAGCAAAGCAGAAATAAAAAGAATATATATATTAAAAATACAATAAAAAATAAATATTATTTTCACTATATACATATTTACAAATATAAATGGCACATATTTCATAAACAAATGTACAAGTTTTTAATATCCTGGCAGTACAGAATATTAATAAAATAAATCAGTTAAAACCTACTATAATTTATTTTAAAATTAACAAGGGTTTTTAAAAAGATGAAATACATTAAAAAAAACAAGATAAAATAAACTAATTGTAAAATGGAAGCTATTATAAATTAAATTAAAAATTGGTATTGCGTAAGGTAGAAAAATATCCTACACAGGAACTTTAATACAACTCAGCATCTTGAGTACATACTCGGTTTGATTATCCATATTCTGAACTAACGGTCAGAGAGAACTCACCAGGGGAAACATATGTCTTGTGGTACCACTGGCGTGTATCCAAAAGAACTGCAATAATACAGTTATATATGAGGAAAAGTATATATATTATAAAATAGAGTCATTGTGAAATTCAAATCATTACTTACGAATATCTCCTGGATTGACAGTGAAAGATATTGGAGAGCAAACGTTTTCACATTCAGGAGGCGGATGCAGATGCCATGTTTTATGCCCTCTTAATTGTGCCTGCCACATCAGACGACTAATGTAGTCGAGCTGCAAAAAAATTCATCAAAAAAATTATTTTCAAAAATCCTATAATTAACTACATTATTATTAACATATTTGTGTATAACATATTGAAAGTTCTAAATATACAGGATGATAAAAAAATCAGGATTTTCAGTACCTAACATAATATAATAATTAAATCTGCCAACGTTTCAACCTAAGCATATGGCTCATTGTCATTTTTAAGGTTTATCCAGCCCTGATGATTGACTCACATGCTTCAGTAGATTGTTGACAGATCTAATAAAGTTATTAGAGTAAATAAAGTATTAAAGACTGAAAATCTTGACTATTTATCAATATAAATAAACTAAAACAGTCCACTATAATTCACCTTAAAATTTTACCTTATGTAATAAACTGTTTCATCATTAATGTATCTAAAACACATATCCATACATAATACATTTCACAACAAAAGTTTTATACTTACATGCATGAATGCTCCTTCTTCAAAACCCATGAAAATAAAATCAACATGTGAATGTTCAGCATCAACAGGAAGGAAATGAGGTTTTGTATAGTGTCGGCGCATCTTCTTCAGCATTTCTCTATTACAATTGCTCCTAAGAAATAAAATTACTTTAATAATAACATATTTAAAAAAATCTTTTAAAATCTTATAATTAAAAAAATGAATAAATGAAATACAATATAAAAATGGAGAAAAAGTTGTATGCTTAAATTATGTTAGTTTTATGAAGAATACTGCCATTAAATTTTTTTTAAAAACTTGACAGCTTTGACAAAAACAAAACATATATACATGCAAACACACATAATTAATAAATTAACAATTCATTAAAGTTGAAATTGATAGTTAAGCAATATTTTATACCATATGTTTTTGTTAAAATTTTTATCAAACTAAAATCAAAATGAATGAAAAAAATTGCATATAAGACACTGTAGAAATGATAATTGAGAAGCATCTAACTGATATTACTTTTAAGAAAGAGATGAAAAAGTAAAAAGTAATTTAACGGATATGTTCAAACAGCCTACAATAAATATTGTTCTGCCAATTGGACACAAAGAGTTTTTGTGCTTCATTCCAAAGGATTATGAAAAAAATCCCAAAACTTTTGTAAATTATTTAACAGAAAGGTTAGTGGAGCTCGGGAAACTACAGCTGGAACTATGTGATGAAGATGACTTAGTTAATTTCTTGAGTGGAAAAAATGGAACATGTATAGTAAATTTATGGAGTGATGACAATCAAAAGCTATTCACTGTCACTGCCCTACTCAGAGAGCCAACAAGGGACATACAAGCTTTAGAAAGGAACAAAAAACCAGTAATAGAATTTGTCAAGTGTCCTGGTAAGAAAGGGAAGGTTGGAGGAGGCTTTCTTGCAAAATTATGCAGAAGACTTTTTCCATGAACTACATACTCATGTCAATAAAAGTTATTTAATTCGAAACAGGTTACATGAACTAAATAAAAGAGGAATGAACTTACCATCCAATATACCATGGTTTCGTTCCTTTTTCATGGTAAATCCTTTTCAATGGCATGTTAAATACATCTTCTAAATTCTTGAAATCAGACTTGAAGTTTAAAAATTGACACTCTTCTTCAACACTTTCAAAAGCGCCAGCAGTGTTTAGAAACAAATCTTTGAAAAAATGATAATCAAATGTCTTAACTGCAGACCAATGTTTAGCAGCTCCTTTAATTATAATAGGCTTATAAGAATAAGCATATCTAGAAAATTCTTCCCTAGTTATATTAGGGAGTATTACAGCACTATTGAGATTAGTGCAAATGCTACAATCAGCAATGGGTCTGGTTGCTTCCCAGACAATATAATTATTCGGTAAAATGCACTTAATACCGAAAGCAGTTTTCATCATACCATCTAAAAATGGTAATTTAAAATACATAAACGAAACTAAAAGAGTTAAAATAAAAACTAAAAACTTATAATCATTAGCTATTTTAACATAGCTACACCAACAAATATTTTTCATTGAAAAAGAGCCTTTCTTTGAATAACATATATTTCTTAGTTCGTGGAGGCATAGGCCTTTACTTAAGGCATATGCATTTAAATTAATAAAGCGCTCAAAAAGGAAATGTTCCTTTAAATCGGAGCTCTTGCCTGCAGCAGCATCCTTACATGGCGCCATCTTTGATCAGCTGATTCTTGGAAACTATTAATTTGTTACATCGAATATTTTTAAATAACTCTATCCTAAATTAAAACATGCTACATAGTTTTAATATATATTTTATTTAAATTTCACAAGTTAGAATTTTTCGATGCTTAAAAGTTATTTTTGAAGAAATGTGTAGTTTATTAGTATATAATTTGATTTATTCTCATCGTTGAGCAAAACATGTTAAATCATTAATATAAATTATTCGATAATGTATTTTTTAATATTCTGTAAACAAGAACTTCTATCGGTCTGCAATTTTTTAAATTATAAAAGAATTCTAATCTAAGTGTATGAGTTTTTTTTTTGCAGCGAAAACTGTAGTTCCCTTAGAAATATTAATAACAAATAAAATGATAAAGTACCAGATATTTTTAAATTAATTTAAGCTTACAATTTCATGACTGGTGTCAGATTGTAAATTTTCAAATTTTTGGACTGCTTTGGCGGTTAAGGTTTGGTTTTTGGTAGGTTATCTTATTTGTTATTGTGGGGGGACTAAAAGTTATATGAATCTTTTTAACGAAATGAATCAAAACGAACCCTCGGGTTTGACGAGGATGCTTGACGATTTTAGATCAGGCACTAATCTTCAATACAGAAGATCAAGTACCACGAATCTAGGCTATCCTCTCCCTTTGCCAACTCCCCTTACACCTGGAACACAAAATAGTGTAAAACGGCCATTTGATGATACAGTATTAAATGAAAAAGATATGTTGATAAAAAAGTGTAAACAGTCTGATTCAATTTTATCAGATAGCTCTCTCAATGATTCTATCAGTGAGTATGCCTTGCATTATTACATTCCTATGCTTTGAGGTATGAATTATTAATCCTTATCTGTAGGTTCTTGGGAATTTAATCATGTGAAGTCACAGTTAACTCAAGCAAGAGCTGAAATAAAAACTCTTGAAAATAGAATAGCTCAGTTACATGGACACCGAAAAGAAACCGAACAGCTTTTCGAAAAAGAGAAAAATGCATTAAAATCAACTATTGAACAAAACAGGAATAATGTAAGTATGTAATTTGTCTAGCAATCTCATGGTTCTTATTATATATTTTATAATAAAAAACAGATTTTTAATTTGTTATCTGGTTTTGGCTGAATAGTATATTTGTTCTGGATCATAAGAATAAGTTGAAAATAAGGGTACTCGTTCCAATCTGTTACTCCAAGGGGTTGGGTGACTTTTTTTTTTTTTTTTTTTTTTTTTTTTTTTTTTTTTTTTTATTGGTCCTCCCCTTCCTCGCCTTGTAGGCTATACGGGGTTTCCCGGGCCAGGGGTGAGGGTGGGGGATTGATGCCGAGTATTATTAAATTTTCCCCTGGCTCCGGGTTTTGAACTTGCTATCTTTCTTGAACTTGCTATCTTTCGGTTCTCAATCATACGTTGCCATGGGCAACGCGTATTTTTTAACGCTTTTTACCACTCGGCCATCCCGCCACCCCTAAGGGGTTGGGTGACTTGTTCTTAGATCACCTTGGAGGGAGCGTGGTGGATTCAGATGAGAGCTGATGGCATCTGCAGAGGGGGCAGGGGAGGACAGTGCCCCCCTTGAATAAGTCTGAAACAAAAAACTACAAATTAAATAATTTTGTATTCATTTAACATATCTATTAAGTATTATATAATTAAATATTTAATTTTTTAAATATAAATATGCTTTATTTGAAGCCATAATTTAGCTTTATGTCAGAATAACTTGACCTCCTCCCTCTCATGACAAAATCATGCAGACACTCTTGGTTGATGGTAGTTAATACTGACTTATGTTCTTGAAGTGATTTAATAAGAATAAAATGAAATGTTGATTCCATAATGGCAGACAATTCAGTAAATTATTCTAATATTTTAAATGATACTGCTATGCCACTTCTAGGCATGGTCTATTAGGAGCTGTTTAGTGTAGTCCCGATTTCTACTGAAAAGGATCAGTTGGGGATCAGGGGATTGTCTATCTGTTTTGAGTGAGTGGAAGTCAAAAGCTGCGATTGAATAAAGTTAATCAAAGAGCTTTTTAATTATAAAAGAAATAATGAGAGTATGCTAATATCATGGACATATGATCTTCCGAATTAGGCCATACCCTCTAGTGACACAACCTTAATATTACCAAACTATAAATTAAATGTGATTGCTGTTAGGTTTAACTTCAATTACTAATTAACAATCATATTAATTCTCATTTTATCCTCTTCTTGGGGTATACTGACTCAATCACTTCTATTTGTGTTCTTTTTAAGTTTTTCTTCATTCTGATTTATTATATCTTTCTGATATTTTTCTTCTCTCTTTCGGAATTGTGGGTTTGTCTTTCACTGTAGATTTATCTTGGTAAGTTTTAAAGTAAACCTATACTATCATAAATATTAATGTGCTTATAAATCAGAAAGTGAATGTTTATTGTTGGTCAGAAAAGTAAGAAGTATGGGTAAAGATTACCCTATTAATGCCCAGTCACTTCTGGGCATGGCCTATTTTGGGAGATTATGTTACCATGATTTGAAGGGACTCTCATTGTGTCCTTTTCAGTTAAATAGGGTTTTGATTAGCTTTATTAGATTTCAGCTTTCTACTCCCGTTCAATCACTCTTCAGAGATAAAGTTCTTTTCAATTGAGCTGGGGGACATCTTAGCTTTGTCCAGAAGTAACGTCAGGAAAACGTATCGAAATATGTTAATTTCAATTTTATTCAATTGAACAATTTCAAAGTTTCAATGAACAGTTGACCAAGCATTTTGATTAAAACATTCATGTGTTATTTATGTTTATGAAGAAAGGAAGTGACAAACTTCAACTGCCTATCTTAATGTAAAAATTCTACTATGAAGCGTTGTGCATAGGTTTTCTACTTTTTGATAATCATTTTGTTTTATAATTCCATGAATGTATACTTAATTTAATCATTAAGTTATTTAGAACTGGTTACAAAGTATGTTGTTTTTAGAGGACGGAAAGTAATATTTTTGTTTATTGAATACCATACTAAATGTTTTTGAGCTTATTGAATTATAAAAAAATTAAGATTTTATTAATCCTTATTGGATGTTATAAGCTTAATGTTTATTAATATATATTAGTGTTTAATGTTGAATATTAATGTTTATTGATTTGGTTTATATATTTTCTCTGATAAAATGTTTTTGGTGGAATCAGTACATTTTAGTAGTTTTTTTTGTTTCCTTTCAATCAAGATAAAAATTTTAAGAAGAAATTAAATTTTTATAATTGTATTAAGTTTGCACCTGTATGTTTTAATAAAGCACTTCTTGCGAAAATAGTTTTTCAGTTTTCTTTTTGGGCCAAATCTTATTTATCCTCTGTCGGGCTCAATACGATCCTAACAGGTTCGGGCACAACTCATCTCTTGTTTATTTAATTAACATCACTTTATGCCATTGAGGTTATAATTAGGATAAGGTTCTTTAACGAATACATGATATTGTAAAGGCTTCTTTTTATGTCCTATCCAAGGGATGGCGTAGCCAAGGATTCCCTTTGAAAAATCCGAGTGCCACTTAGCGATGCGAACCCGCAATCTTTAGTAATGTAGGCTGCTATGCTAACCATAGCATCACAATTGACCCCATGCGACTCACATTTGAGCTTAAAACTTGAATATTTTGCTTTGACTTTTGGACAAAAAATGAACAATCTATACTCATAATTTAAATTTTTATATTTGCCTATCAAATTAAATTAATATTTTTATTTAATAAAAAAAAAAATCAGCATAAAAATGTATGGAATAATGAAAGAAAACTTTTTAATAAAAAGTTAAACGATAAATAATAAAGTTATTATTTCAATTATACTTACAAGCAACACTAACCAACTTATACTTTCTTTTTTTGTTCTCTTCTTCCTCTCCTTCCTCGCCATTTAGGCTATACGGGGTTTCCAGGGCCAGGGGAGAGGTTGGTGGATTAATGCTGAGTATTATTAAATGTCCCCTGGCTCCGGGTTTTGAACTTGCTGTCTTTGGTTTTCCAATCATACGTTGCCGTGGGCAAAGCATATTTTCTAACACTTTTACCCACTCAGCCGTCCCACCACTCAACCAACTTATTCTTACCTATTTGAATGAAACTTAACAAATTAAATATGTGTTGTTTTTTGTTTTAGCTAAACAGGTTTTTAGGAATAGAAAGCTCCCTCCTACATGTGGAGGTGAAAACAGTTATGGATAATTATTACTGAAATGATAGATTTTCTGAGAAATGTGCTTAGGAGCAAAAATTTAATTGGTAATGTACTTCATGGTGACCTTGAAGTCGATCTTATGGATGATTTTCATGGTCAATTAAATTTGGAAATTATTAGCCATTGCTGGATTTTGACCATTTCCTGACGCTATAATCAATAATTTGATGCGTTGACTGTTTAGAATTGGTTTGTTAGTTTCCTTAAGAAATCAAATACTTGACATAATGGGAAAATAGGTGCAAATGTATAAAAGAAATTCGAAGGAGAAAAAAGTTTTTTAGTAAGTTTAGTACAGAAGTAAATATAAGAAAATATAGAAATTTAAATATGGAGTTATCCACAAATCTTTTACCCATTATTTTGTATTTTTTGTTGTTGATTCTTGATCAGTTATTTGCTATAAGCTATCTTGTTTATGGATTTTTTTTTTTTAATACACCTTTAATTATTGTTATCACACTTGTACTTGGCCGAGTTTTCATTTGTTATAGTTTGCTTAGCAAGCTATAGTTTACCTTATTGGATCAATGAGCAATTTTAAATTGTAGAGGCTTGTTTTATTTTACTACACTTTTAAATTTTAATTGAATGTAAAATTGTATGCTGTATCAATTCTTGGGATGAAAATTAAACCTACTCCCTTTGGAACATATGAACTGCTATTTAATATGACCTTGAAAATCCAATTCAAGGTCATTACAAGGTACCTTTGAAATCTTTGAACTGCTTTGGTCCCAAGCACTTTTTTTCAGAAAGTGTATCATTTCATAGATAATTAGCTGTTACGCTTTTCACCTTCAGAGGATGAGATGTGCTTTTTACTCCATAGTTTTTAGTGTTTTTAGCCTGAACAAATAGATATGTACTTCATGTTTTTAATAAGTATGTTAAGTTTTGTTTAAAATAGTATCAGTTGAGTAGTGTTACTTGTCGGAATGAAAGTTATTGTAAGCCAATTATTGTATCACACACCATGTTTTCGTTTTCTCTACAAATAACTTCTCAAAAATATTTCTTACATTTATATTTTAAATAATAAACCTTCTTCATGTATTGACATTTTGAACTTCTCTTTTTCTTTCCTTCGTGGCTCAAAGGCAACTCTGTAATTACCAATAAAAAATGATATGAATAATAAAATATAAATATGCAATAGTTGTATACTTATCTTTCAGATAAGTATACAAATATTGCATATATATCTAAACTGCTCCACAAAAAATCTTGCGCATTTTGTAAAACTTTGTTTTTTTCTATCTCGCTTTACCTAGCCAAGAATTAAGTTAATTGCTGTTCAATATAAACATTTGTAAAGCTAATAGGATGTTTATTTACATTACTGTAAGGGCAAATGTGGCTATTTAATCCCTTAAACTTGATAAGTCGTATTCAGATAAGGAGACAATTCACGTTCATCTCACAAATACACGATTTAATCTCATTATTTAGCATTTTTTCATCAGTCTTATTCGATTTACGTATTGTGAAAGATGAACCCGCAACAAGTAGCCGCTGCTCTCGCGTTAATAGAAGATGGGCGTAGCCAACAGTACGCGGCATGTACTTTGGGTGTGCCCGAAGCAACCCTTCGATATGCAGTTCAACGGTTCAGGGAGGCGGGACAGTGCACCAGGAGACAAGGTTCTGGCCAAAGAAGAGCCACAGATGCCCGCGATGACCGATTTTTGCTCCTTCACACCCTAAGAAACCGCTTTTCAACAGCTTCAGAGACTTCACAGGCTTTAATGCATGCTCGAGGAGTTAATTTAAGTGTAGAGACAGTACGTAGAAGGCTGAATGAAATGAACCTTAGAGCTAGAAGGCCAGCTTCTGGCCCTCTTTTGACAGCACACCATCAAAAAGCCCGCTTGGAGTTTGCTCGAGAGCATCGGGATTGGAATGAGGAAGACTGGGACAACCTACCGACGAGTCAAGGTTCGTTCTACATGGTCCTGATGGACGACTCAGAGTATACAGGAGGCCAGGGGAACATTATGCCCCCTGTAACGTAACTGGTCGTGTTCAATTTGGTGGTGGGTCTGTATTGGTGTGGGGCGGCATTTCGTTAGAAGCGAAAACAGAGCTCCACATTTTCAACATGGCATCAATTAATGCAGATTTGTACATCAGGGAAATCCTGCAGGATTATGTAGTGCCATTTGCTCCTTTTATTGGAGAAAATTTCCGCCTTGTGCAAGATAATGCCAGGCCCCACATTGCACAGTGCGTAAATGAGTTTCTGCAGGAAGTCGACATTATAAGCCTAAGATGACCTGCTCGAAGTCCAGATTTAAATCCGATTGAGCACCTCTGGGACGAAGTAGGGCGCCGTTTAAGGAGACGATATGACCCTCCAAGAAGCATACAAGAACTGAGGATAGCACTGGTTAACACATGGGAAGATGTACCGCAGGAATCCATATCCAACCTCATAAGAAGCATGCCTAGAAGACTGGAAGGAGTGATTCGGGCAAGAGGAGGAGTCACAAGGTACTAAAAGTTAGAACAAGTGTAAAATTTTATGTTTAAAGAAAAAAAACTTTTTGTTAGGAAGGATATTTTCTTATTCATTTTTATTAAAGAATAAATGTATTACTTTTTTAAAGATTTTTATCTATTTCCATTAATTTTTACATAAGTTACATTAATTTCTTGCAAAAAATCACAATAAAAGTAATTTAAATTGAAATTTTCTAAGTGCGCAAGATTTTTTGTGGGGCAGTTTATATATACATAATTTGTTTATAGTCTATATTATTATTTGTATCATTTATATTTTTTAGATTCAACAACTGGAACGAAGAGTTACAATATTGAAAAGAAGAGAAGAAAAACTCAAAGATGAAATAGCTAGTATAACAGAAAAGATGAATTCTGATCGAAGTGAAAAAGAAACAAAAAATATTATGCTTTTTGATGAAAACACTGAATTGAAACATAAAATATCTCAGGTATAATTGCTGAATTCTCTTTGTATGGTTTATACCTTCAACTTAATGGTAAGGCACAATACCAACTTTTGTGAATTAAGTGGACTGTATTTGAAGGTTAGAGATGTTAAAAATGAAATGAAGTTAACAATTTGCATGGATTTATTGAGAAACAGAAAACAAACAAAATTGTGTGTTAGTAGGTATTTTAATGTATTTAAATGAGATGGCCATGCTGACTCACTAATTAGTTTTCCAATATGCCCTATCTTTTCCATATTGTCTCTGTAGTTCTTCAAGAAGATCTCTCTCTACTCTTCATTGCCTCCAGCCGGGGAACCCGCTCCTCTTTTTACTCACTCATGTCTTGAGTAATTTTGATTGAAGAGAAAAAAAAGAAATGGATGGGCCAGGCCTGGTCTCTTTCAGGAATCTATCTCTCACCAAGTTCCTTCTCAGCCTCTGCCCCCAGCAGAGTTCGCCGGTGGGGCATTCAAATCTTGGTGGTCCCGCCATGTGATTTGCCCACCCCTGCTTCTGCAATTTGTAATACCTTTCGGGAAGCCGAAACACTCTTAGTTCCATCTATTTATTTCTTAAAAGTGTTATTATGCATTAATTTATTTCTGATCCTAAATTCTGTAATACTAATATTAGAAAATTAAAACATTATGAAACAAAAAAACCAATGTATTACGGATAAATTGTTTGTTACATTCAGTTTAAAAAATTGATCTTAAATGGAATTTTATTTTAGATAAATAAGTTTTTCTTATCTCACTGATGATAAGTTTCTCTATACATATTTGACTGTTGAATTATGTTTGAATATTTAGTTAGAAGAACAGTTGTCAGAGAAAGATCAAAATTTCAAGTCTCTTCATATTGAGAATCAACGTTTGAAGAATGATATTGAATTGTGTAATGAAAAATGTAACGCTATCAATACTGAGTTGTTGAAGTTAAGGCAAGCAGCATCCGAACTTGAAACTACAAAAGCTGCTTTAGCAAATGCACATTTGACTATAAAGGTAATATTGTTTTTATAGTTTATTGTTATAATATTTTTTTTAAATTATATTTTATTTATTTATTTTTTGTCATTAAGGAACTGCAAAGTGCCAAAAAAAGTTACGAAGAAATGGATTTAATGGTAAAATCCCAACAGAATAAGCTTATGCGATATTCTGAATTAGAAAGGCAATTAAAATTGTACGCTCAACAGAACACAAAACTAAAGTGAGTTTATTTGATTTGGTCTAATGTACTCTATGTAATGCTCAAATGTTTGGCTGATCTAAATGTCATCCTCTTGTTCTGCATTGAATCGGAACGTTAGAATTAACGTTAAGAACCTTAGCAAAAAAATAAATTTTGATTCTCTTAGGCCATTGATACCTCCATGTCCGAGATGTTGCAAGTCTGAGAATTCTGTTTTGACACTGATACGTTCCGTGATGTTATAAATTCTGATGATTTTGATGTTTAATGTTAGTTGCTTAAAAACATTGTGGCCCTTAAAAATAGTACAAACAGCTTTGCCTCTGAATCTGTAATTTGAAACTATATAATGAAAAATTGAACTAATTAATGAAAAAAGTTTATACAGTCGACTTTGTTCAATTAGGTCATTGAGTTATTGGGAGCAATGTTTAATTGAGCCATTTTCAATGAAACGGAATTAAATAAGTAAAACATCACCACTTTATTGGGACAAAACATCGGCTAATTTGGCTAAAACTTATAACCTTGACTTTTGTAAGAAACAGAATGTAAAAAACTATGAGCCCAGGTGTCTATCGGATAACCTACGAATCTGAGATCACATATGTTTCTCTACTAGTTGCATGAAATTGCATTGAAAAGTTAAGACAATTTTTCTTTGAAAAAAGACATGAGGAAAGTCCTTAAGACATCCTAAATAAGTATGTTAAGTATGAGTAAAAAATCCTTGTCTATGTCGTCCTTCTGATAGGAGGTAAAATGGAGGTCCTGAGCCTGTACGATGTCAGGTACTCGTATGATTGCCTGTGCGATCCCTATCCTAATTATACCAAAATAAAGGCAAAATTTAGGACTCCTAATGTCACATCGTCCGATTAGCCTTAGTGGCATAAAGTGACGTTAAACAAACAAACAGTGTTCTAAGTATGTTGTTCATAAGTCTACAATGCATACTTGATTCTTTCTTGTTACAAAAAAAAAAAAAAAAAAATTATATAAAAACATTTTCTGATTCATTTGTCATTTCGAAATTTTGTCTTTATTAGTATAATTTATATTGGTAATTAATAGTTATTTTAATTTATGTCATTTTGTCACATTATAACACACTAGTTAATAAACATACATCAACAGTTAATAAACATACATTTTGACAGTTAAAATAATTGATTGTTATTAATTAAAGAGAATACATATCCCTACATGCACCCTTTATCTTGGTTTCCCCATAAATATGTCTAATGTATGGCATAATTTACCATACTTGTATGGAAGCTTAATGATTAGGTAGGCGGATTTAGGCATTTTTCGTGGCATTTACATGTGGATACATGATCTCCGCTTTTTTGGGTCCTCCCCGTAATTGGGACAAAACAAATTTTCCCTTTATGACCCATTAAAACATAGTCGACTGTTTTATATTGTTGGTTTTATGGTAAGCTAACTAATCTTTAATTTGATTGTATTGTACTTATTTTTGTTTGTATGACTGTATGAGTAAAGTTTTACATTGATGATTTTAGGTTTAATGAAATAGTCTAAGAATTTGGTTTTGAAAATGATAATTTTATTGATATTGTGATTGAGAGTATGATTGATTACAGAGAAAACTGCTCAAATGCTGTTCATCTTGAATCAGTAGTTGAAGAAATGAAGGCACGCTTAACTACTCTAGAAGAAAGAGAAAATGAGCTTCTCAAGCTGAGAGTTGATCTTGGGGTAGCCGAGGGGAAGCTTGCAGAATACAGGTTTGATATATATTTATCAAGTTTCATTTATTTTAAGCTATTGATATTAAGTCTGTTTATAAGCCTTTGTTATTTTATTTTATAACTTTAATTTTTAATATTTGATATACATAAGATGAAATATATATTATTGCCATTACCTACTGTTTCTTTAAGGCAGAATCTGTATACTCAGCAGCATGAATCAGTTTTCCTCTCCTATAGCATTTATTTTCTTATTGCTCTATTCGGCTCATATTGATTGGGTTGAGTTATTAAAGTTTTTAAATGAATCTATCATGCTTATTAACAAAATAAATGGCGGGGGTGGGGAATAATATCCTTAAAAGGAAATAAGTCATGCTTTGTGTTTGGTGGAACTTTGCGTTTTGGTTGATGGTTGCCAAGTGGTGGACTAAAACCTTTACTGTTAACAGCTAAACAGGATTTATGCAATCTTTGGTCAACAGGAACCAAGTCATTTTGCAACACAATAATGCTGCTGCATATCGTTCTTGTTTGACCAAGGAAAAGTTATTGTAACTGCAAAAAGTGAATGTTTAACTTCATCCTGCATATAGCCCTTTTTCACGATTAGATTATGGTTTGTTAAGATTAACGGCTCATTTTTTACAAAAGAGTTTTTTGGCCCGAAACCAAAGGAGTGGTACCAACACTAAATGCAATTACTGGGAGAAATGTAGGTGAAAGTAATAGAATAAATTGATTTTTTTTTTAAAGAATTGTATTTAATTATGTTTAAAACATGTAATCTGGTGTATTAAGTTATACTAATGCACAAGGATTAGATAAAAACCTAAAACTATTTCTTTATGTAATTCATTTTCTAATATTAGAAAGAAGTTAATCGCATGGATTTTTTTTTTTTTTTCATATCAGAAATCTTGCAAGTGAAGTCTTGGGAGCTGGTTCAGGCGCTGTTCAGCTATCAGCTTATCTAAGGCAGCTCCAGACTAACAGCCTCCTTGCTGCCTCTCAGCAGTCCCAATTGAATAACAAGTAAAGTTACCTTATTTTTTTTTTTTATGTTATAAAAAATTATTATTTAGTTAGGACTGATATGCTATTTAACACAAGATTGAAAGCTTTTAGAACTTGTGCTTACGTCTACCTAAAAGTAATGAAAGTCTTTGGTGTGTGGTAAAAAATAAAAATTATTAATATGACAGTTTTAATAATTAATAATATTTATTTTTAGTGGTTGGTCTATTTTTGACTAAAATAAAGTATTAATATTAATTTTATTAATATTATAATAAAATTATATTAGTGCTTTTTGGGAGAGTTTTTGGGAGTTTTTATAGTTTTTGGGAGAGGAATATGGAACAAATGGACAGATGTATACAGGGACAGAAAAGCAGCTTAGCCTGGAAAAGCTTAAGAGCAATTAAAAACCAAAAGCCCTCAATTATAGGTTCAATTGTCATAAAGACCGATACATGGGTAGACTATTTTTCAAATCTGCTAAAGGAAGAGAGACAGCAGTTTATTATTGAACTGGTGGCTAAATTTGAAGAAGTGATAAAAGAGGAGGACATTCCTCCGATATCTGTAGAAGAAATAAATATGGCCCTTAAAGGAATGAAAAACAATAAAGCTGCTGGCCCTGGAGATATTCCAATAGAACTGTTAAAAAATGGACCTAAGGAATTAATGCTAGCTCTCTCAAATTTTATGTCTATATGCTTAAGAAGAAACGAAATGCCAGAAGAATGGAAAATCGGACATATTATTCCTCTCCATAAAGTAGGAAGTAAAAAGATATGCTCAAACTATAGAGGGATAACATTAACAAGTAGCTTGAGTAGATTATATGGCAGGATTCTAAAACAGAGACTAGAAAAAGAGTGTACAAGAATCATACCCGAAGAACAAGCTGGATTCAGATCAGGTCGGTCATGCAGTGACCACATATTCGTAATTAGACAGCTTCTGGAGAAGGCCATGGGGCATAATGTGGAAGTTCACCTGATTTTTGTGGACCTGAAAAAAGCTTATGACACAGTTCCATTAAAGCTCTTGTGGGAGGCCTTGCATTATTTCAATATAAGTCCCTACCTTATATGTGCCATAAGAAGCTTATACGAAGGGGCAAAGGCCTGCGTTAAAATTAGGGGTGCAATTAGTAAATGCTTCCCTATAACGAAAGGTCTGAAGCAAGGATGCGCATTGTCTCCTCTCCTTTTTAATATATATGTGGAAAGGGCTTTAATGAATTGGAAAAAAAAATGCCAGGGTATGGGGATCAAGATTGGTAGTGACTACCTCTTCAATCTCCAGTTCGCTGATGACCAAGTCATTATCGCTTCAGAAGTGGAGGATGTGGAGTACATGATGAGGAAGATCCTTCAGGAATATTCTAGTTGGGGGCTAGAAGTCAGCAAGGAAAAGTCCGTCTACATGGCCTTTAACGGAACAGGGAGTAATTTAATCCTGGAAGGATGGACTTTAGAGCCACAATGCAAGTTTAAGTATTTAGGAAGCTGGTTGGACTCGCTAGGGTCCAGCGATCTGGACATCCAGGAAAAGGTCGTTCAAGGAAAAAAAATCATCGGGATCTTGAACTCGGTATTATGGAGTAGGAATGTGAGCATGAAAACAAAAAAAATAATATATAAAGCCTTTTTGGAAAGCGTCAGCCTCTACTCGGCAGAAGCGTGGACATTAAAAGCTAAACAAGCAGGTAGGCTCTTAGCCCTAGAAATGGATTTTTGGAGGCGGGCATGCGGAGTGTCCCGAATCCAAAAAATTCCCAACGAACAAATAAGACAGCGGGTTGGGAAAGAAGAAAATATCCTCCATAGTATAGAAACCATGAGGTTAAAATGGTTTGGACATGTTATGAGGATGAATGAGGGAGCATGGCCAAAAAAATTGCTGAAATGGAAACCAGAAAGAAGAAGGAAAAGAGGTCGCCCGAGGAAACTCTGGTATGACGGAGTGGAAGAAGGAATGATGAACAGAGGGATAAGAGAGGGAGACTGGGAAGACCGAAAGAAATGGAGAGCGCTTATTATTGGGGACGACATATGACTTAATGTTGTAAACAGTCGTAAATAAAAAAAAAAATAAAATATTAATTTTTAATTAAAATAAAGATAGTGTGATTTGTTTCCACTCTAAACAATATTTCAAGATCTGATATGGCAAATGTTGTCGAAGTAAAGAACGATATTGTATGAGATATATCTAACTTATACCATCACATCTTGTTTCGAAGTTCATCAGCGGTCTCATTTCGGTTTAGATTGCATAGAAAAGTTCCTTGTTTTTGTACAAACCATTTAACAAATGGAAATCATACAACATGGAGCCAAATGAGGGGACATGAGAGATCATGGTCCATCAGCTCTCACATCAGAGACTTAATCAGTTCAAAGTTGTGTGCAAGGACATTGTTAGGATGGTGGAACCGCTGTCTGCACTTGGGAATCGCTTAATCTATACTAAATTTGTTCAATTTAGTGGATGTTGTATCAAAAATATTTTCTTCTTTTTCAGGCTGAAGAGTATGGAGGATGCTGAAAAGTTGGCTCTTAGTGAAATTAGTAAATTGAAACAGGATATTGAAAAATTGACAGAAGAACTTGCAACTACCAATAATAATCTTAAAAGGCTCAAGAAACAAAATTCTCTCATTGCTTGGGTAATTTCATATATATTTATATATTTCTCCCTTTTTTCTCTTATTCACATGTTGGAATATAATTTAGTTAATTTTATACTACACATAAATGAACTGAACCTAATTTGTGTTTCAAAAAAATTTAAATATTAAATTAATTTCATTGGCTGGATGGATTTGATGATGCAATCTAGGGTTATAAAATACTACCTACCTGAACCTTGGATTTAAACTGCTCTATGCTATTGCGTACTCTCTGTAATAAATATGAACAGGTTATAGTTAGTGGATCACCATTTTTAGATTTGGGTGATTCTATATCTAAAAATATTGGACATGCCTCACATTCCTATGGAATTCAGGAGTTGGAATATTGAAAACAAATTAAAAAAAAGAAAATAACCATCTGGCTTTGGCCTTCTTTCATTATTTCATTACTACGAGAGCTGTACAGAAAGTTCTAAGCCTGATACATATATTTTCAACCCCTTTTTTACAAAATATTTTATCACTGCACAGTGCTCAAAATTAGACATTTTTAAATCGACATGTAACTCACAACAGTCTGAAAGAAACTGACCTGAATTGAAAGGTGGAATTAGAGAGATAAAAACTTATTATAAGTAAACAATAACTTTCAACCCCTCTTAGCTTATCTGTTTGATCTGAAAGCTACCATAAGTATACCAGGCTTAGAACTTTCTGTACATCCCTCGTATATCAATTGTTTGTTATAGAAAGCAATGTTTTTAACAGTGAAATTTACTTTCAAGGTTCAGATTTATTTACTGGAACAGTTTTAGTAACACTTCTTTTGTTTACATAGGAACGTAATGATCTTAGAAGTCTTATTGATTCTTGTCAAAAAGAAGTGAC
This sequence comes from Aelia acuminata, assembly GCA_911387785.2. Taxonomy (NCBI): domain Eukaryota; kingdom Metazoa; phylum Arthropoda; class Insecta; order Hemiptera; family Pentatomidae; genus Aelia; species Aelia acuminata. The sequence goes on from OU426981.1 coordinate 35,445,132, forward strand.
TATCAGCGGAAGCCATTTAGCTGGAGATGGGAGAATTGAACTCTTGGAGAAACTGGTTGACGGGTATCGTGAAAGGATTAAACAAATGGAAGCAGATCCTTCCCTTATTACCCCAGGTTTGATTGATTCTTTTGTGTTTTATTATGCCAAAATTGTGATACAATTTAAATATTAGAACAAGCTTAAGTTATTATTTAGTTTATAGCAAGTTCGATTAATAATGAAAACTTCTTCTTCAGGGGTTGTCTTATTAGGAAAAACATTTTCATCTTTAAGACAGAAGCATAATATTATGAAAATCAAATCTGAGACCGATCTAAAAAACTAATAAAGTACATGTATACATGAATTGAAATTTTTATTTTTGGATTATATAAAATAATAACCTATAAAAATTACCTTTGGCAAATTATAATTAATTTATGCCATTTTCTTTAAAAAGTGTTTACATTTTTGAAAACTATTGATGTTGAAATTTATATTTATTTGTGATTTCAATTATTTTTGGAAATCAAAACATTAAAAATTTTAGAGCTTATATACAGTGGTTGTATTTTGAAAGAGAAAAAAAGGTACGCAATATTCATGTAATTGTGACGAGACCATGCATAGTGTTCCCAATAATTGGGCTGTTTCTTTTTACAGTATTTTTAAATTATCTATTGCTATTTTTATAGTAAATTATATGAATTGAATTCTTGCAATGGAATGAGAAAAATACTATGTTGGGAATCGAAAGAAACATTGAGGATATTGTATATATAATTATTTAAAATTAAAATTTTAAATAAATGCTTAATAGTGGGGGATAAATAACTAAATAAGGATAAATGTGGGGTAAATGCTAAATAAGTTATGTCAAACAGTTAACTCGAATCTCTTGTGTTGTGGTACCTAAAAGGTTTAGTAACATGAAACCTGCTCTTTTAATAACTTGGGTTCTTTTTGATGATTTTAATCTTGAATAAAATTTTCTTTGATTAAGTGATTAAGAAAATGTTATTACTCAAAGTATGGCAATCCTAAATTTTAATATATTATTAATTTTTAGATTTGATTATATCATATATTATAAATTTATGTTAAAAACAATTATTCTTAATAATTTTATTTGATATTAGAAAGGACTCTGGATGCATGCCCTAGGTAGATATGAAAGTAATTGCTGGAGACTTTAATGCCAAGTTAGGAAAAGAAAAATATACCAGGGTATAGTAGGAAAGCATAGCCTTCACTATACAACCAACGACCAAGGAAAATGCTTATTAATCTTGCAGAATCTAGAAACCTAGTAGTTGGGAGAACTCTGTATCATCACAATAATATTCATCAGTACACATGGACGTCAATGTAAGTACTCTGAGCTACAGGACTCTAAACTACGTCCAGGAAGGTAGTCCAGGCATTGAGAAGACTTGGGTGTACTGTTATAAAGCAATAATGGAAGTAGCTGTAGAAGCACTAGGACCACATGAGAAGGAATCAAGGTCCCCATGATGAGGAAAACCACAAGGAGGTCTGTGGAAGAATATCTTCTGAGAAGGAAGAATGAGAAACATCTACATCGATTGAAGAAACGATGGAAGGAGAGGCAGGAGCTGGAAAAGATGGATTTACTACGCCAAAAAAAAGAAAGTAGAAATTTCTTCAGATATAAAAGGACTTCGGCAAGGCGATGCTCTGGCCTGCATGTTGTTTAACCTTGCAATTGAGAAGGCCATAAGAGACACAGGATTACGCCAACGCCAAGGAAACATATTTATAAGGCTTATACAATTGTTAGCATAGACTAATGATGGTGGTCAGACGCTCCCTTCAGACTGTGACTGATGCCTTTCAAGCATAGTAGTCTACAAGTCCGACATAAAGTATGGTAGAACGGAAGAAACTCCCAAGCAAGGTGAGACAGTTACTATTGGGCAGCACAAATTTGAAAAAGTTTCGGAGTTTACTTACCTGGGATCTATGGTCCAGGTCAATGACCCCAAAATTTAAAGAGGGGAAGAATCACAGCGGCCAACTAATTTTACTTTGAGTTGAGGAAACAGCTAAACAGGATACTTTCTTGATAGACTAAACTCCACCTGTATAAGACGTTTTTCGTGACTAGTTACCTCTCGCATAGGTAATTAGTCCAAAAATCTTCTCCGACCCCACCAGGGTGGCAGGATGGCCGAGTAGGCAAACGCGTCAGAAAATACGCGTTGCCCATGGCAACGTATGATTGAGAACTGAAAGATAGCAAGTTCAAAACCCGGAGCCAGGGGAAAATTTAATAATACTCGGCATCAATCCCCCACCCACTCCCCTGGCCCGGGAAACCCCGTATAGCCTAACAGGCGAGGAAGGGAAGGACCAATAAAAAAAAAAATAAAAAAAGAAACCTGTATAAGACATTAGTGTGCACCATACATTTTATGGATTGGAATGCTGGACAATTTCAAAAGCCACGGAAAAGAACCTCCTTATTTTCGAAAGAAAGAAAAGTTCTCCAAGGTATTTTTAAGGATGTTAAAGTTGGAGAGGAATGGAGGCGACGCAAGAACCAGGAGCTGTACCACTTCCATTTTTCTACCTGTCCTGAGAAAAATTAAGTTGAGGTGCTTGAGATATGCAGGACATATCGCCAGGATGGCAGATGGAGAGATGTCTAAAACATTGCTAACTCTTTCGATGCATGGAATAAGAAGAAGAGGGAGACCAAAGCTGAGGTGGTCTGATGGAATGGCAGAAGATGCTTGCAACATCATAGGGATTCGGAACTGGCTGTGAAGAAAGAAAGCAAAAATTATTTGAAGAGAAAAGAGGTCCTCTTCTTGCCAAATTGAAATAGGCAGAGCCAAATTTTATTTTTTAAATATACACAAAAATTAAATAATTTTTAAGTTATTATTTAATAATGACTTTTTGTCAATTTGATCACACTTTTGGACATTATCCAGCTCCCTATTACTTTGCTGTGATGTGGGCTGCGTTTTGGGATCATAGAATGGGATATGGGCTTTTGTAGTGTGGTTGGTTAGTATGCATTATTGTGCACAAAAATGTTGTATTAGTTCCTTTACTCACTTAAGATTTAAGATGTTTACTGTAAACAAAAAAGACATCACAGACATATGATTTAGGTGGGTTTTTGGAGTCAATTGAGTATATTTAGCGAGCCATATCCTGTCAATTGCATAAACAGCCCAGACAATGAAGGCCAAAAATGACCTAATGTCGGGAATAATTAGAGACAAGCTGAATTTTTGCCAGTTGTTAGTACTTACTAAAAGCAGCTTTTTCTCAAAAGTCCCCGCCCCTGCCATTTGTGCTAACCCCCCACCAACATTTTACTGTAATTTTCCATTTGTTCAGGTTTTACTTCACACCTCTGTTATTAATAATCTAATTCAGAAATTTTTTAAGACATCTTTTTCTATACATGCTAACCTTTCAAATAATGTATAGGAAGTTTTTTCTAAAGCCCATACTTTGGCAGTTATTTGTCAAAATACATTTTTTTTTCGCGAAAAATAAATTTCATAGTTACAACTTTCTTTTATAACATTTAGCCTAATGGTGATTCATAAAAATTGTTCAGATAAAATTTTTAGCGCAAGAATTAAGCTTTAATATGATATGTAAAAAAACCGATTCCCACCACAGGGACGCCAACAAAACTAATGTATAACAAACAATGTGCTGCTGCCGGCAGCCGTACGGCAGCGGGCATGCCTATTAACCATCTCTGTTTTATTTCTATTTTATTATATTTAATAAGTTTATTATATACTATTTTATAATTTATTGAGTAATATAAACTTAATCAATTTAAAAATAAATAAATAATTAAATTCATTTCATGAATTCTTTTTAATTTCATAAATTCATTAAAATTCATCAATTAAAAAGTTAAGTATAATCAATGTTAAAAATTATATTTTGATAGAGAGAGGCGTTTAAGTTATTATTATTTTATTACTCTTTTCTAGAAAAAATAAATTAAATAATATTAATATATATTTATACAGCATTATGTTTTGCTGCTCTAGGTACAAAGTAGGAAACAAAATCAGCCATGTATTGTAACAGACTTTGTTTTTAAAAGCTTCCGAGATCGTAGCTTCTGCAGAAAATGATAGTGAAATTGGGAAAATCTTGTTGAGGCTTGGAGGGCTTCATCTTCTGATGTCGTTTTTGGGTTCACAGGGGTATATAACGGAAGATAGTGGGCTAGAAAGTTTGTGGGGTACAATTTATGTCCTGAATACGGTTCAACGTATGCTTAATGGCCATTCTTATGCACGGTGTATCCGAGCATGCATGCTAAGCGCAGCCGCATTAATAAACATTCTAAAAGAACACGATATTCAGTTTCAAGATAATATGTCAATCTTAGAGAAATATCATACTCAGGTATCGGATCATGAGATGAACCCAGAAGACATAACAATAGAATCAGAGATACTGAAATCTTGTTCCATGATAAACGATTTATTGAAAAATATTGAATTATGAAGTAGAACTTCAAACCTTTGGATTAATTTACTAAAATGTATTTATATTATTTTTCAATTTATTTATGCCGAACGAACTGGCGATTGGAATTTGCACATATCAACAACAATTAAAATGCTTCCTTACTTCCATTTCGCTGGACATTTACCTTATGCGAAATCGGCCCACTTATACATACAACAAATGTAAAAAACTAACAAAAAGAGGCCTAGAGATGTTTAAAAATAACGGTTGCTTTACAGTAAGAATTACCGGCAACTTTTGGTCGGGTACTTTGGAAGATATGTCAATTGAGCAATGCCTAATGAGGCCGATGAAATCCGTTGGAGGTTTAACCCATGGTAGAGGCATTACAGAAAGCACACTTTCAAAGTGGGTACTTGGAACTCCCTATTTTTTAAAAGTACATGAAGCTACTGAAGAGTTCTTAGGAACATCAATAACGTTTAATGAACAGCATGTTGAAGTTCAAGATTCAAGAAAGAAGAGAGATCAATTAGATATTCATAAGTTTACATCCTGGCCTTAAGAAAATAATCCATTTGCAAAAGAATCTGAAGAACTAATGTTACTATGGTCTTCGATATATATCCTCAGTATCCGACGGTTAAAAACAGAAGAACATAGTAGAAGAGCCTCAAGGGAAAAATTCTTGTGATATCAATTTTGAAAAAAACACAGAATGTACAACACCCAAGGATATCTGTTTAGGAAATGTAGGAAACAAACAAAATTTAATGCGAGCAGTGACTTCAGAAATGAATAAAAGAAAAATATCAACTTTCACATTTGAAGAAGACGCAGATTTAGATGTAGTAACCATTGCTATAGAAAAGCTGAAGGAATGCTTTAAAGTTGTTGTAGTAGGTTCGGATACAGACTTAATAATTCTATTAGTGGCTCTTGCACCAGAAAACCAAGATATTTACTTCTGTAAACATAAAATTGGAAATATTCCGACCAAACAATATTATAATATTGATATTTTGATCAAGCAGCATAATGATATTAGAAAATGTTTGTTGTTTGCCCATGCAATGACAGGATGTCATACAACATCCAGCTTTTATGGTTTAGGAAAGATAAAAGCGACAAAATAATTAAATCTTCGCCTGAAGCTAAGAATCATGCTTCTTTGTTTCTACTGAAAAGTGCACCAAAAGAACAATTACTAATAAATGGGGAAAGATTCGCACTTGAGCTGTATGGACTAAACAGGTTTGCAAACTTAAATGAAGCTCGATATTTCGAATTCATGAACCTGACAAAAAAAATTAATCTCAGAGCAAATTTCGATATGGCAAAATTACCCCTGACAACTGAGGCATGTCATCGACATATATTGAGAGTGTATTTGCAAGTGCAAAAATGGTTAGGCTACGTATACCGGCTACAGAATGGGGATGGATGTTAGAGGAAGTAAGTGATGGTGGAAGAGAAAGCAATTGATTTCAACCTGTAACCTCATTAAAGCCATTTGCTCCAGAAGATCTTCTAACGTATAGAATCATGCTCCTGTAAATCTGCTTGTGGAGTTTATTGTGGCTGCAGGAAGTTAGGTCTGCATTTGTACAAATATGTGCGAGCACTGCAGTGGTTATTTTGTCACAACTCTTTAATTATGGATGAAGATCCAGAGACAATCGATGATGAATGATATATATAAATTAATTATAAATTAATCATATAATATAAATTAATTATATAATCAATTATAAATTGTTATATATAATTAAAGCGTTATTAGTGAGATTATTTTTATTGTGAGACATATTTTTTAATAAATAACAATGGTATCTAATTTTAAAAATGAAAATAAATATAAAGTGTGAGGGTAGTCCGTGATGCTGTGAATTATTAAAATTGATAGAACATCAAAAAAACAGTTTTCCAAAGTTCACTGCTGCCGTTTTTTGCAAGTCCGTAATGCGGAGGGTCCATAGTTGGTGGATAACGAAAAGATCTTTAGTATTAAGATCAGGAGTAAAAATCTTCCCTGAACCAAAACATGCATAGAAAAAACATTTAATACATTTTTATGATACTTATAGTATTTTATATCAAAATGAATACATTTTTTTAATTTTTTTTTTTTAAAATATAAATAATATTTTTCTGTAACATTGTGCTATCGGTTTTAATGCATGATGAAAGCGTTATCTATGATGAATAAAAATCAAATAAGCTATAAATGTCACAACTACCGGTCCCGCCTTATTGCTTGGTAAGTGTCGGACGCGTACTAATACGTAACGCTGTTCGTGTTCGCGATCTCCAAAATGTAAAGCTTGCTACATATTTTTAAAGAGTGGAAAACGAGCAAAAACTTTTATTTGAGAAGTTTTTTCATAATATTTCAATACAAAGAACTGTTCCCTAAAAACTATAAAAGATACGAATTTTTACTCGAAAATTTGGCATATTTTAGGGAATTATAGCAAAAGGGTTAATTTCTCAAAGAAACATTACATGACCACTTTTGAAGAATAGGAAATGAGGAATAAAAGGATACAAGCAATATCAATATCGAATGAAAAATAGCGGAGTTGTGATTAATACCAAAAAGAGTCCCGAAACGGATGTTCAAGGGCCCCCCCCCCCAAGTTAGCACAAAGGGGAGAGTCGGGGACTTTTGAGAAAATACTGCTCTTCCTAAGTACTAACAACTGGCAAAAATTTAGCTTGTCTCTAATTATTCCCGACACAAAACCTTCATTGCCTGGGCTAAAATTAGAATGACTTCCTCAGTCACTATTTGAATTTAACTTAATTTTTATTTTTATTTTTTTATTGTAGTTGGATCAAACAGTATGTATACAGTTGAGAAAGAACATTCTACTTCAGAAATAGAGAAATTGAAAAAAGAAAACCAAGCATACAAAGAAAAGATTGAAAAGTTAGAGTTTGAGATTGAGCATAGATCATTGAAAGGGGATTTTAATACCCTCAATACTAAAATACTTCATTTTAAGTGAGTATTCTGTGTGTTTCAATTATTATTTTTGTTATATTACTTATTTTAAATGTTTACTTTTGCTATAATGTTGGTCTAGGGAAAATAAAACCTTCAATGTAGAAATATATTAAACATAGAAAAAGCTCGAACCATTTTAAGATAAAACATAAAGTAAACAGAAATATATATAGATTAAGATAGTTTAATAAAATTTAGCTATGTAAATTGTTAGTTGAGGAAATATATATATCTTCTCAAATTTGCCCCTTTAATATTTTGTACTGTAGATTCTGTGGCAGGGAGGAAGAAACAGCTTACCACATTGTGAGCTGGTGTGAAAGACTTGCTAGACTAAGATTCAGTACCTTTGGCAAGGTGAACATACCTGACCCAAGTTCTAACGATCTAGTCAACCCGACAAGTCTGCTTAAATTCACTGATACTGTAAATATAGACATTTAGAAATCAGGCGCACAATAGACCCAAGAGGTCGCGGTGCATAGTGCCGGAAAAAAAAAGAAAAAAAAATATTTTGTAGAAATGTATCATTAGTTTTATATTGTTATTATTTAAAAAAGATGCATGATTGAAGTTGACTTTTTAGTACCTATGATTTATTAGTCATTACTTTATTTGTAGCAGAAAAGAGGCTAAAGTGGTTAAGTAAGTGATGATTTGGGGAATTCTTTTTTTTTTAAATTATTGGTCTGGGTATTTTATTAAAATGCATTATAAAGAATATGTAGAACACTTTTTTATATTCTAAAAGCAGCCCATGAGTTTCCTATTGATTTAAGTTTTATTTATATAAATGAAAAGAATCATTTAATAGCAGTCCCATGAACTACAAAAAGAAGTAGTAGTAGTTAGAAGGAGTAGTAGCATATAAAGAAATGTATTGTCACCATAGTTACATGGTGTGTCGTAGAGTGTTGTTGCCTGTAGCTCGTCGCAGGTTACCAGCTTGACTTCCAGTCAGAAGGCGACGACAACATGCATGATGGGATTTAAGGAAGAAGGAGAGTGTCTCGAGGGTAGCTAGGACGTCGTGGGCGAGAGCCTCGGCCGTAGCTAGACCTGTCACGGACAAAATGGGAATATCTCTGAGGTACCTGTGGTGTCACGGGCACTTGCCTTGACCGCAGCTAGACTCGTCGCAGGTGATAGAGGAGTGTAGGAGGAGAGTGCCTTGGGGGTAACAGTGAAGTCATGGTCTCAAGACTCGTTCGGTGCTAGGCCTGTCATAGGCGGTAAAGGAGAGTTACCTCAGAGATTACTGGTGATGTCATTGACAAGTGTCTCGGACGCGAGTAGGGTCGTCACGCGTAACACGGAAAGAAAAGGAAGTTTGACAAATAAAAAGAAAACAACCTTAAAAAATATTTTATTTAACAAATGCAATATAGAGTACAAGGTGGAGAAGGAGAAGTATGAGCAAGGGAGGTGAGGAGAAAATGTGTGAGAGAAGGTGAGGTGCCTTCTCTGGCTTGAGAGCAGACGGCCGCGGTATTTATACCGGCTGGCCGCCCCCCACTCTGCCTAGTGCAGGAGGCGCGCCAAGTGGCAATAATAAGAAAGTCCTTTTCTCTCGCCGCTACAGTATGTTAAAATTAATTATTTATTCATATAAAATATTAATATCTTTATCTAAAGTTCATATTAATACTGTATACATGGTTACAAAAATAATGGTCCTACAAGAAATATATAAACATCTCAAAGCGTTAAACTTGTTAACACCATTTATATAATTGTTAGTGTCAGATTCGAACGTTAACGTATTTATATGAGTTATCATATATTGTACATAGATAGAAATAAAAGAAAATATATCCTTGTATGACAATTATTTTTGCTATTCTTTTAATGTTTATAATTATTTATCACATAGTAGTTTTCTTAAGATTTTACTTTATTTATAGGCTGAATCCCACTGACGAAGCAGTAAATAATAGACAAGATGAACTAGCTGCACTTCGGAAAGAATTGTTTGAAACAAAAGAGCGATTAAATCTTTATCTTGAAGGAAATGTGAACGATATTACTCAGCAAATTGCACAAAAGGAGGATCTTTCAAAAGAAATATTAGGTGAGATCTGCATCAATTACGCTTAATGACATTTTAATTTTTCACGTACAACATTAGTCTCTACATGGATAATCAGGTTGGAGGAAAAGATTCTTAAATTCTTATACTATCGATGATATCAATAGTTTACATCCAAAAGTATTTAAAATATTGCTTTTTATTATTTTTAATTTGGTGCTACAACTCAGTGATAAGTACTGGCCTCCTCAACCATCTTCCTCCAAACCTCTCTGTCTCTGGCAGCCACCACCATCCAGTCCCCGATAGTTCGAGTGTTGTTCACCACTCCATCAGACCATCGTAGCTTCAGTCTTCCTCTCCGTCTTCTTCCGAAGAGCGGCTCTGTCAGCAGCTTCCGTGGCATTTCGTCGTTTAATGTCCATATAGAATATGTCTATTCGGGCCAAATGGCCAGCCCAACGCATTCTGCTAGCGCAAAGGATTTGTGTGGCATCAGATATCTTCGAGATACTGGTTGCTCCTTCTCCAGTTCTCTTTTCTCCCAACATCCGTCGGAACACTTTTCTTTTGAATATTTGATGATTCTGTTCGCTCTTTTTTGGGATTGTCCATGTTGCAGAACTGTTAAGCAGTATTGAGCATATCAGTGTCTTGTAGAGTCATCTTTGTTTGCCCAGAGAGGTAATTGCTTGCAAAGTGTCTAAGCAGCCCAAAGCAGGATCGTTTGGCCAAGGCAATTCTATTTTTGATCTCTTGTTCGATTGCATTTTCTTTAGTAACAATCAAGCCAAGATAACTAAATTGCACTACTTTCTCAAAAGTGAAAGTATTGGTTGATGAACCTAATTCTCGCTCCCATTTTTCACATCAAATCCATTTTAGTTTTTCAAAGTTAAATGCAACATTCATTAGATTAATTTATCTCTTAAAATCAATATACTTGTTTTTGTTCAAAAGAACTTAAATGTGGATCTGGCTCAAGCAATCAATTTTATAATACCTAGCTGGCTGTAGGAAAGAGACATTAACATATTCAATGCCCACTAAGCATACATCCTCGGGGGCCCAATGGTTTTTTTTACTCATTCTTGTAAATAACACTTACAAGATGATAGATCAAATCAATCATTATAACATCGATGCAAGTACCATTTACCATTTTTTTACATACAACCCGCCAGGCGGGTTGTGGGCCGCGTGGTAACTCCCGACCCGCCTGGCAGGTCGCGGGCCACCTACGTACCTATGTATTTCTATAATGAAATCAGTTTTTAGGGCGTAATTTTTAATTAAATGTGAGAAATGGTATTTTCTTTTAATAACCCAATTAATGTAAAATGCATGTCAATTTTTTTTCAAATTATGATGGGGTTCATATGTTTTTATTCTTAGTTCTTTTTTTTTTTTTTTATTATTTTACTGGGTGGTATGAAAAATTATTTCTAAATTACCTTTTTTTTTTACTTTTTATAAATCCCACTGGGATATATAGACAGATAAAGGAAAGAATTGAAGAAGGCTATTTATTGGTAGGTAGAGGAAAAATATTTAATAAAAAGATAAAATAAATTACATTCATTTTTATTAAATAAATAAATTACATCAATATATATAAATTATACACTATTTTATTTATTAAAAAACAAATTACAATACATACAATAAATTACAATCAATATTTGTGAAAATCACGTTACTGTGCAAAAAAAGTACATAACGATAAATATAAATCGATCACAAATTGAGAAACAAGTAAAAGTCTTCCAAGACATCAAAATTAATCATTAAAAAAAATCAACTTACTTGTAATAGGGACTGGTACTCCAAGAAGCGTAGCACTAAACAAAACGCACTGCCACGGCTCAAAAAAATAGTTTTCGAGAAACCAACACTTTCAATACACAGCGACTACTCTGTGAGAGGCCCCACAGTAAAATGAAGTAAATCGAGAGGCCCCTGCCGATTCAGGTAGCCGGGAAGGCAATGGGTAGGTGCACCCGCCTGGCGGGTCCTGGGCCTCTGAGGTAAGGTCAGGTGCACCCGCCAGGCGGGTTGTGGGCACCGAATGTCTTAAAAGTTCATCCGTTTTGAATGAGTTAACATTGATTGATTTTTTAATATTTGATATATTTCTTACAATACTATTTTAGAGAAAGGTATGATTAAAAATTGTTTCTATGTTTATTTCATTACAGAACTTCGGGAGAAGATTAAAAGCCAAGAAACTGTTAATCAACGCTTGAAAGAAGTCTTCAAGACAAAAGGGCACGAGTTCCGAGAGGCTATTTATGCTTTGCTTGGTTACAAAGTCGATGGTCTTCCTAATAGTCTGTATCGACTATCAAGCCTTTATGCTGAGTCACAGGAACAGCACCTTATTTTTAAGGTAATTATAAAACTAACCTGTAAACAAGTTTGAAACTTTTTATATAAAAGTGTACTTTATATATAAAATATGTTATGTGGTAATACGGTAATGATATTAATATTAATATCAATGAAACGAAACAGTGACTCAGAAGTTCAGGACTAAACCTAAATCTGGCTCATTTATATATCGTAGGTCAATGAAAACTCTTGAAAGTTCCCAATTTCATTCTCCAATGTTCTAGGCCTTCTTTCTTTCATTGTTATAACAGAAATAAACATCTTTTGTTGGTTTCTTCTATCACAGTGTCAATTTACTACAGTCAACCCTCATTATTACGAACTCGGTTATAACAAACACCTCGATATAGCGAACCAAAATACTATCCCCCCAAAATTACCATTTTATTGCTGCTGAACCCCTCGTTAAAGCGAAATCCCTCGGCTAGTGGGAACTACGAACTAAATTTGATGCCTGAGAATTATTCTATTCTGTTATAACAAACTGCTAGAATTTTTATTAATTTTTTTTTGTTCACTGTATTATGTAGAATGAGCGCGGGAAGACGAAGTAGCTCCAGTTTCTAGAATTGAGGTGTTTTTTTACTCTTAACTAATCCGATTTCCTTTTGCTCTCTCTCTTGATTCCATTGACTTTTTTCTCAAAACTAGCTCAGTTCTGTTTCGACCTCTATATTATTCGAATCAGTGTTCTGTAGTCGTTTATACTGTTTTTTTTTATACACAATGAGTTCGTTGGTAAACGTGTGTCACAAAGGTAAATTCTTATCAATCGAGGAAAAATTAAAAATTCTCCAGGAAATTGAATCAGGAATTCTAAATAAGAAAACCATTGCAGAAAAATATGGAATTCTAAAATCAACCATTTTAAAAAACAAAGATAAAATAGATTCAACCGCAGCCCAAGGATAAATTTCAGGATCAAATAAACGACTTCGCTCTGCGGCTCATGAATATTTGGAAAAAAATTGATAAATTGCTTTAAACAAATGAGATCTCAAATACCAATCTCAGACCCTCTTATTAAAGCTAAGGCTAAAGAACATAGTTAAATTATGAAGTATACTTCGTTTAACATGTAATGTGCCTCATTGGTACGAGGGACCTACTAGTTGTTAACTGTACCTTCCCTAACGTGCTTGGGCGGTCTCTTGTGTTTTCAGTTCTAGATGGTGAATTTTAATCTTGAGGGACCATTCTGATACCAAACAAGAGTACATATAGTTCACACTTCATTTTTTTTCTAATTAAAAAAAAAATTATTCCATCTATATACACTTATTTTTTTATAGCGATTAGTTATTAAAGATATATTTATAAGGTGAATAATTACATAAAATGTAAATGCAAAAAATATGTAAGTGCAAGGGCTCTAAAGCAAGTATAAGAGCAGACTAAGGGGAGCCTCGTTACCCTCATCTTTTGCCTCACTTAATTCTTTTTTTAGGGAATTCTTTTTTTTTATAATTATTTTACAAGTATTTGAATATGTTTAATTATACACAGCTCCTTTTGTGGGTAATGAGGGAAATTTAATACTAATGATTGATTTTTAGATTTTTTCTTTTATTTAAGTTATTAAAACTTCTTTTTAATTTATTGAAAAAAAAGTATTCTTTCATGAAGAATAGTTAATCCAAGACAGTTATTTTACCAGCTTCTTGTGTGATACTTGTATAATTATTGAGTTCATAAGTTAGATTTATGATGATTCTTAAGTAAGTTAAAAGAATTAAATCAGAAATGTTCCAATTTCTTGAATATAGGGATTTTTTTATATTACGACATTAAAATTTTGTTATTTAGATGACTGGGAATGGTATGGAACTCCTAGAGACTGAGTATAGCAAAACACTCTCTGAGCTGGTTGAGGAGGTTCTTCTTCAACATCACTCGATACCTGTATTTTTGTCAACCCTAACTATTGACCTATTTAAGAAACAAAGTCATTCGATGACTATGTCTGTAACCTCTATTGCTTAGTAATTGTTTTTGAACTGAACTTGTTGTCATAAGCCACTGTTGAGAACATGGCTATGGCATGGATTGTTGTAAAATATTTTTTTAATCTTTTTTTAATTAAAAAATGTAGTTGTTGATAATGAGCGTTTAGAATGCTTTTGCCATCGGATCTAATTTTATATTTTTTAAAGATGAAATATGATATGCACTAAAAAATATTGTAATTCAAAAACGTTAGTTGATATCATCTTTGTTCGCATGAATTAATTTATTTTTATCAAATTCTTTTTATTGTTATTAAACTTGTTACCAGCAGAAATTAAAAAAAAAAAAAAATGCGCTTCTCTTATCATTTCAAAATATAATATGGATTTGTTAATATATAATCTTATTTTGTTAAAATTTATTTTTGTGATTGAGATAATAGAAAATTCTATTTTCTTACATTGTGACTACATGGATTTATAATTGATGTAAATATTGTAAATTTTTATGACTATATTATATACTTTTCAATAAATACGAAATGAGAATATGTAAATTGTTTATTATTTATATTTATGGTCGTTTCCTTACAATAAGTTATGCCTTGATAGCTTCCCGTCTTTGAAAATCATGGTAATTGATATTTAGTATCCTGATACATGAGACTATGAAGAAACTGACAAGTTGGCCACATTATGGAGTGTCTTCCCCTGTTGCACGTAAATGACACGTGTGCTACTAATAGACTTCATTGTTTTTTCATTAACCCGGCATTGGTCGCTAGACCAACTTTAACATGGATGGTCGCACATGAGAATTTCTCTCACAACAATCACTACTTTTTTTTTTCATTTTAATCATACTTTAGTTTAAATTTTAACAATAAAGCTGTACTTACAAAAGGGTCAATTATTAGTACAAATTATGAAATCTTGAAAAAACTTTTTTATTAAGAGGATAAAACAACTATAATCATTCAAAACTACTGTTTAACATTTTTTAAAAAGAGTAAAAAAATTAAATACATAAAGAAAAAAGTATAATCTTAAACCCAAATTAATACTACAAGCATTTAGTTTAATTAACAATAGTGATTATAATGTTCAATTAGAAATACAATGTATATTGGAACTTCCAAGTTTGAATATAAAGTAGACAGAAAATTCTACTAGAAAACTATTCTTTAGTGTAGTCATTGAGTCATTTTTCCCTCTTAAAACATTTTGGAAGTTGACGCACATTCAGTTGTACTTAACACTGACAGTCGCGTGTGAGAAAAACTCTCAATTAAATATATCATTGACAGTCGCCTGTGAGAGAATCTCTCATGAGAACGGATTGAGCGGAGTAGAAGGAAGCTGGAGCAGGTATAAGGCTTGGTATTGGAGCGGGTAGAGTTCAGGGAGGGCCGTGAGTCTATGAACTACAGATAGTAAGGAGGGGAGGTTTTCAGAAGCACCAAGAGCCGTTTCCCGCCAAAAAAACAATATGTGAGAGAAATTCTCTTGCAGCGACCAATGACGGGTTAATGCTTTTTAATAATGGATAAATAGTTTTAAAATATCAATATTTAAGTCCCTCTTTTGATCAGTTTAATAATTATATGATTAAAAAGAAAAAAAACTTTTTTTTAAATTTCAAAATATATATAGAATATATTTATCTCTATTCTGTTACATAGTTGCTTCACCCATACCTGGTTCGCAGCCAGCGACAGAGCTATCTTCTCGGTATGCCTAAGGGACCTTGGACTCGGCTGCCTCAATAGTCCTTCTACCAGCTCTCTCTGAGTCATAAATTATGCCATTCCTGTATCAGTTTCTATCCTATGGTCAATAAAATTGTCTATGAATATTTGATGTGTAATAAGATATGGATAAACAGTCCGATATTGAAAAGAAATTTTACAAAGCAATATTGAATTAAGTGGATCAGGGCATACTATAATAAAATACACCCAACAGCAAAAAAAAAAAAAAATAAAAAAACCGGAAACTTAACCCTTTAAGTTAAGACCGATATATGACGCTTAGTATAGAGAGATTGCCATTTAACTGCACCTGAGGTTCGGGACAGGCTTCAAATGGCTAGAAATACTGTTATTAACTCAGACACCTTACGGCGGAGACTGAAGGAGTATAGATTTGCAGCAGGATGCCCCCCCAGCCGGGTCCCAACTCCTGGAAAGGCATCGGAGAGAAAGGTGTTTATTTGCTGACCAGCATATTCATTGGACTATGGAGCAATGGGGAACTGTTTTAGTCACAGACGAGTCTTGCTTCGGTCTGTACCATTGAGACAGTTGAGACTGAGTGTGGAGACGACGAGGGGAGAGATTCGCACGATGTACTACTCGCGAGTCAAAGCCGTTCCAAAGGCAATCAGTTATGGTTTGGAGAGGAATAAATTTCCACACCCGTACCGAACTTATTTTCTTTGATAATGGGGCTCTGACTGCTCAGAGGTACATTGAGGGAGTACTCCTAGAGGCTGTAATCCCATTTGTTCCATTTATTGGTGAACAATGGAGCATTGGTTCTTTTGATGCATGATAATGCACGACCGCACACTGCTACAATTGTTACCGAATACTTGCAGCACGCAGAATCACAGTTTTGGACAACACTGTACGATCTTCCGTTATGAATCCGATCGAACATTTGTGGGATTATTTATTAGGAGACGTGTCCGGCATCGTTATCCTCCCCCTAATGACGTAAGGCAACTTCAAATTGCTCTTCATGAAGACTGGGATGTTGTGCTGGTGGAGTATGTCCAAAATGTAATTTCTTCAATGCTTGACAGGGTTAGGGACCTTCGCCGTGTAACAGGGGGTTTTACCCATTATTAGCAGGCCTAATAACTTCAAGAAAATTTAATTATTAATTTTAAAAGAAGTCCTAATTTCTTATTTTATAATTTATTTAAAATCATGTAAATAAAAAAATTATTTGTTATTGGCAGAGTTTGTTTACATAACCTTTAAAGAAACTAATTTTTACAAATAATTTCAGAAAAAATCGTATTTACTAGAATTATGGGGAAAAATCAGGGTGTCCGGTTTTATTTACTGCTGAGTGTATTACTAATAGTATTGAAGTTTATAAATACACTTTAATCATTCAGACTTTAAATTTTCAAGAGTAGAAAATCCTGAAATTAGGATGTTAAAATGAAGAAAGGAAAAAAAAAATTGTAATGTAAAGAACATTTTTTGGAAATTCACTGATGATTTATTTTTGAGGCAACCTTTAATAAAAAATCATCCTGATATGATTTATACAACTAGAAATTTATTTGTGAAAACCACGAAAAATAAAAAGTTCTTTGCTTTTGATGTTTTCAAGTTCAATAATTAACCTAATGGGTATAAATATAATGCAGCTATTACCAAAAACATCTAGTGAATTAAAAATATACATTCTTCTATGTTATGTGTTTATGTTCTTTAATAAATTAATGTTTAATTAAATTGTATGGAATCAATTACATCATTAAATTAATTTTGTAAGATGAGAAGATGGAATATATGTTACTAAATTGAATCAAGTGACTCTGAAAGACAGAGTGCTCAAACAAAAAGAAGGCAATTAGCAATATGGGAGGAAAAATGTGAAAAACAAAAAAATTGCAAATTAATAAAAGTAAAAACTGCTGGTAGGAAATTAAACAAAAGCTGTACAATATTTTTCTGGGCTATGAGTTCAAATAACACTAAGTCTTAAAAACAACTATCTAAATATATTTACAATCATATTTTCTGCTTTATGAATAGAAAAATACTATTAATACTAATTATAGGTTAGAAACTGATTTCTACTTATGTTCATTAATCTAAATTACAATTCTTACTACTAAAGTCCTCTAAATATACAAAAAGTGTTCAGACAACACTTTATAAGATTATCAATCAATCATGCTAGTTTATCATTACTTATCTCGGCTAGTCACTGCTATAAGGAAGGCAGTCTGTATACTGATCCTGAGACAAGCCGGTTCAATGTTTATGTTGATAGAATGATTCCTTGGATGGTTTCAAAAGTTCTAGAGCCACACAGCCCCTCATTATTCAGGTTCCTCGACATGGCCCTCCAGGAGTTAAAAATGCAAATCAACTCTCCAGCATTATTGTAAATCAGTAATTCCTATTTATTCTTTTGATGTCTGCTACATCTTCGATTGACCGTTACAATATCAAGGAGGAAGGAAAACATGTTTTTCTAAGGATTGTATACTGCAAAGAAATTAAGTCGAGTTCCTTATTTTTGAATTTTGAATCGAATAGCGCCAACCAGTGTTGAGCAGTATCCGTGTAAAAAAGGTCTGGCAGATACAAGTTACAGATACTTTTGTATTCAGATACTGTACTCGAATCCCTCCAAGATTTTTCTACAGTTACAAGTACCACTCATATCCGTCAGCTACGGCTACCCGAGTATCCATGAATACTTTCGCTATTTAGATAGTTTTTATGGTTATTATATGAATAGGGCTGGGGATGTTTACAATTTTATCATTATCATCAAGCCGTCAACATTTCATCTTTCCGATAGCATAATTATGCTAGCATAAATTTTAAAAATAGTAATAATTTTTAAATTATGATATTGTGGGGAGAGGGTCCGCCTTATAAGAAATTTGTAACTTCTTAAATGAATTTGAATTGAGTGTATATCATTGTAAATATACATTGAATGAGGTGTGGATACATATGCGAGTGGATTTTGTATATAGTATCATACGACCATATTGGTTTATGATAAAGGGGGCGCAGACTTTAAAAATTTACGCTAGCGTACATATTCTTCTTTATTGTGAAGAAATCCGAATTAAAATTTAAATTTTCGTACAGAATTATCCTATAGATTTTTTACATCATTACTATTTTCAAAATGTATGTATCTTATGTATGTATGTATGTATCTTTATTTCGAAAATGTAAAATTTCGACGGCTTAATAAAAATTAAAAAAAACTGGTGCGATGCGCGCAACACACAACTTTCACTTACGAGCATACTTAGATTAGAAATCGACGTGTTTCGATAATATGTAAACGCCATCCACCAACTTCACACATTTTCCAACACTTATATACTTATATATGCATATCTCCATAAGTTATAGAGTATTGATATTGCAAAAGTTGAAAGTTCTCAGCACTGTTCGATTTATTACTGCTTATTTCTTTTTTTAAGGGACTTAATTTCATCAACATTCGAGTTTTTTTTTTTTACTGGTTGCTTGTTTATTATTGCGAGTTGCTTTTTGTAAATATATCGTGAAGGTGAATCGATAGAGGGCTGTCAGAACGCGGGCATCAAATACCCAGTTTGATCAAAATAGTTACAGCCGTTATTGAGAAAAACAAAAACAACAACATAAAAATGAGACAATATTTATTAAATAAAGTGCCCCCTCCGTTTGAGCAATTTTGGTGAAATTTTAGCTATCACATCGCGGGCACATACATCCATCAAATATCCAATTTCATCAAAATCGTTAAACCTGTTTTTGAGTAAATAAAAAAAAAGAAGTGAAAATGAGACAAAATTTACTAAGTAAAGTGCCCCCTCCAACAGATTAATTTCGATGAAATTTTGATTGCCACATCGCGGCATACATATATCAAATACCGAGTTTTATCAAAATCGTTAGAGCCGTTTTTGAGAAAATGGAAAAAAAAAAACGTAAAAATTACAAAATATTCATTAAATAAAGTACCACCTCCGTTTGACCAATTTTGATGAAATTTTAGCTGTCACATTGGGTGCATATATGTACATACAACAAATACCCAATGTCAGGTACTTACGGTTTATAGTTTTTGAGTTAGTCTGTTCCCACTCATAGACCATTTCGCGGGACTTGGCTATTTGTACTCAGGGTACCCCAAAACGTATATTTCCGTTGAAAACTGGGAGTCGAAATTTTTCAGGATCGCAATACTTTCCCTTACTATATATTTCATATATAGGTAAGTGAAAGTAAAAATTAATAATAACATTTTATTTAACCTGTCCCATTAGTATTAGTATCTGAAAGTTTATCCGTAAAAATGTATTTTAATACCGAAAGTATTCACGGATACTCGAATAGTATCCGACGAGTAGTACAGTTACGAGTGGTACTCGAAACTGTTAAAAAATATCAGAGGAATATGGATACTATCTGTATCTGCTATGCACGAATACTTTTCACAAATATAGTAACCGGCATCTGTATCTGCGGGTGTTGTATATAATTAGCCGTATAACTCTGGAGCCAACAAAGTTTAATAGAAGTTAATCATTGCGCATAATTCAAAATATATGAAAAAAAATTAATGAATCTATTTGACCTAAGGATTTCATAGGAAAAATATAAGAACAATATCGAATTTTACTTTATGTGAAGAATTGATAATGCGTGGTAGTTGGAGGATCCAAAAAATATCTTAGGGGTGCAGTAATTTCTTTTTATATAATATGAAATAATAAGAATACTTTTTAACTTAGATTATATCTTGCGAGTTCCTAGTTCACTTCGTCATTTCGGCTCCTGAATATAATTAATTATTAATGATATGATTAATAATTGATTACTTATTAATGATACTACCTTACAATATCCAAATTAAAATAACTAATAATCTAGTGAAAGGAATCCAATTTTATATGTATTTATTTGTTTGTTAAACGTAACTTTATGCCACTAAGGCTGATCGGACGATTCTATAGTAGGAGTCCTAAATTTTGCCTACCCAGGTATAATTAGGGTAGGGATCCTTAACGAGTACCTGACATCGTACAGGCTCAGGACCTCCATTTTGCATCCTACCCGAGGGACGGCATAATCAAGGATTTTTTATTCCCTTTAAAAAAAAATCTGGTGCGTGCGCGCAACACACAACTTTCACTTACCAAGTTACTTAGATTAGAAATTAATGCGTTTTGTTAATTGCCACTTATCAAATGAACAGAACAGTTTAATTATAACGCATTGGTTTGTCATTAAAGGTGTACGGCGCATGCGTGAGCTCAAGGTGTTTTATGAGTTGACGGAATATTTTTCTTTTTTTCTCCTGTATATGTTTACTTGATTCTCTTCATATATCATATTTAGCCGTTTCTTATTTTTAAGCGTGATGAGAGACAGTTAATTTCCCAATATAAACTAAAACAAAGGTACTTTATAGAAAAACAAAAAAAGCCCCTTCCCCATTTAAGCCCCCTCAGAACATTTTAATAATGATAAAGCTTACCTGATATTAAATAACAACTAATTTTCATTAAACATAACGAATTTGATAAAAATCGTTAAAGCCGTTTTTGAGGTAATCGATCAAAAAGGTAAAAATTGGACAACATTTATTAAGTAAAGTCCCCCCTCCTGTTGATCAATTTTGATGAAATTTTTACAGTCATATCTCGGGTATATAAATACATCAAATACCAAGTTTGATCAAAATCGTTGAAACCGTTATTGAGTAAATAAAAAAAACATGTGGAAATGATACAAAATTTATCAAGTAAAGTCCCCCCTCAGGTTGATCAATTTTGATGAAATTTTTACAGTCATATCTCGGGCATATCAATAGATCAAATACTCAGTTTAATCAAAATCGTTAGAGCCGTTTTTGAGAAAATCGAAAAAAACTTAAAAAGTTATTAAGTAAAGTACCCCCTCCCTTTGAGAAAATTTGATGAAATTTTTGCTGTCACATCGCGGGCATATACATACTCTAAATACCCAATTTCAGGTTCGCAGGGTTTATAGTTTTTGAGCTAGTCTGTTCACACACACACACACACACAGACACACACACACACAGACCATTTCGCGGGACTTGGTTATTTTGACTCAGGGGACCCCAAAACGTGTATTTCCGTTGAAAACCGGAAGTCGAAAATTTTCACCATTCTAAAAACTAAAATCGAATAAAAATAAGAAACGGCTAAATATGATATATGAAGAAAATCAAGTAAACATATACAGGAGAAAAAAAGAAAAATATTCCGTCAACTCATAAAACACCTTGAGCTCACGCATGCGCCGTACGCCTTTAATGACAAACCAATGCGTTATAATTTAACTGTTCTGTTCATTTGAGAAGTGGCAATTAACAAAACGCATTAATTTCTAATCTAAGTAAGTTGGTAAGTGAAAGTTGTGTGTTGCGCGCACGCACCAGATTTTTTCATATATAGGTAAGTGAAAGTAAAAAACCTAGAGCCACCGCGGGACGCGAACCTGCGATCTTTGGTATTGTAGGTTGCCATGCTAACCACAGTACCACAAGTGACCACCCCATTGTATTTGTATAATACTACTTTATTAACAAAACATGTTTATTTTTTGTCCCCAAAAAGTCCTCATTGTAACTAACATTATATCTATCTGTGATATTTAAATATGATTTCTTTTGATGGCTAAGCTTCTGAGGGAAACTTTAATTACAGTTAATGGGAACAATTATTACCCGCTGCTCATTTGTTTTATACAGGGTTGGAAAGAAGCAGTCAGCCCTAACCATTTTAATTTAATTTTAAGATACAGAGGAAGGGAAGATCAAAAAAAAGCGATAGAGGTGGCAGGTGCTACTTCTAACTTTTTCGTATTGCAAAAAGACAAGGAAGGAGTGAAATTAATAAATAGATGCGGAAGAGCTTCTTGGATGAACACGTTATCGAACAAGAAAGTGAAGTCTAAAAAATTTTAACGTTGTTAGTTTGATATTTGTTTTTGATCAACTCATTCAAGTTTTATTCTTTTTTATGATGCCGTGCTATTTAAAGTAAAGAAAAGAGCTGTACATCCAAAAATAAAGGTAAAATCTTCAATTTATTGTAGGATTTTCGAAAAAAAGATTGTTAAATTTTGACTTGTTCAAAACTCCTAAAACCTGGTATGGGAGAAGCCATAGGGAAGGAACTGAGCTCAAGGTTCTGGGTTCGAACTTGGCTATTTATTTTTTTAGTATAACATGATTAGTTAAGAAAATAAATAAATGTATAGTGGTCTAGATCGATTTTATTTATTGATAAATTATAATTTTTTATAATCATGGGAGGGGTGTCAAAGCTGGCTAACGCATTGCGCCGGACAACCATAAACCGAATTTTTTTTTTAGTTACAATCCTGGGTGCTTGTGTCAAATCGGCATTAATCCATCACCCTCACACTTTGCCCGGTAAAAAAACAAAACACGTAAAGTCTTGAACGGGAAGAATTTTTTATAATCTATCAATATTTAATTTTTGCAATACGAATTTTGTTTTATTATTTTCTCTATATATATATATATATATATATATTTCTTTTTGTACTCCTAACTGACCATGTCTGGCATACTGTGGGAGGGAATAGGTTATTCTAGAGGTACAAATATCATACTCCCTTTTCGTATGAGTATATCCCTAATCCGAAAACATAAATTAAAAAAATCGATTCTTTATTCCTATCGAGAAATAAATGGTTATCGATTATAACACAGATCGTAGGCGAGAACCCGCCCGGTTTGACAAGGATGGGGTAGAAGGAAGGCAGGTTATGTAGTCTATTCTGGCACGGGAGCCAGTCCACCGCTGGCAGGTTTATCGAGAATAGCCAGGAATAGTTTTCTGTGTCTGTGCTAGCTGCTCGGTTGTCATGATGGATTGATCATTTTGAAGGGAAATGTCTTACGATCGCAAGAGGATCAACCCCAACATCCACAAGATCAGGGAATTCGAACTGGAAAAGGTAAGTCTATTTATACGCCTTCCCTTCCTGGCGTGTGCGAACAATAGGATTCCAATCTGTCGCTCTTAAAATGTATAAGATACACTTCAAGGTTGTGCATTAAAGGTATATCACATGTTCTGTTAGCTGTCCATTCTTTTTCTTGTTGGTTCAAATTTAAGGTATCACATAATCCTTTTGTTGTATTCAGTCCTGTTTCGATAATATTTCATTCTTGAATCAGAGATAACCACGTTTTGAAGATTATTTTTACTAAATAGCAGTATAAAAACAACCACTGATTCATAATCAAAGCAAATCATAATTGTACCTATTATCTTATTACTATTTTATGTAAGGCGAATAATTTTATTTGATTTAATAGTTGAAATAAATAATTGGAATTATTTTTTATTAACTTATGACAAGATAAATATATATTTTATAATTATTAACAATCTATTTGTAAGCTATTAGTGACCGATGACATCAGTCATTTGTGAAGTTGTTTACTCGAACAATTTAAAAATATCCCCGATAATTTCTCTTTTTTCTTTAATTTCTATGGAAACGTACAATAATGCCCCAGCCTTGTGATTTATGTTTTCAAAGTTCTTTAATACTAATTAAAATTTTGTCTTTTATATAAACGCAGTCCATTTTTGTGTATTATACAATGCTTAAGTAAAGATATATTAATTTTATATAGTTGTCATTGAATCTTATTTTATGGGATGGGCTGTATTGAGATAGCGTAATTGTTTTTGACGTTAGTAATTCTCTTCCTAATTTTCTTGAAGGGTTAACTATCAGTTATAAAATAATAATATTTTTTTTCAATAATAATTCATATTAGCAATTTATTCCTTATATTATTTAAATGCAAGTGAAAGATTTGTTTAAACGATTGTATATACATATCGGTTATGGGACAGGGATATAGACCGTCGGACCACGTGTAGTTTAGTCACCGTTCTTTTTGTACTTAAATTTTCTACGAAATTCAAAAATATTGCATTGCGATACTAAATAAAGGTAAAAAACATTGAGTGTATGAGCGTAGGTGTACAATCTTCTACTAATTTTGCACTGAGCTCAGTTCTGTGTTACCTGTATGGACTGAGCGTTTATTTTTCTATTTCTTAAAATAATTATTTTTTAATCCATTGTTGAGCTATTATTGATTTATTGTAAAAATTAATAAACTCATATCGATAGTTTGTGGTCTAACTCTAAGTAAGCCCAAGGCCGATTAGTCTTAGTACGTGTCTCTAGTAAACAAACCGCCTAACAATGAATTACCATTTACATTGTAAATATTGTGATGATATTTATCAAAAAAGTGCAGTACATCTATTATAAGCTAAAAAAATTGCCTGGATAATATTTAGAGAATACTGTGCTGAAAAATATTGAATAAGAAAAAGTAACTTCAGTATTCATTAGGCAAATAGAATTTGGGCAGCACCATCTATAAAACAAAATGGTAATATTAATTTTTTTAAAATGGTAATTTTTTCCCGTTTATATAATGTTCTATTGCTTCATATAGAAATATATTATAATCGTAATATAATTGAAAGGTGCTATAATTTACGCCTCGAAACAATATTTATTATATAGAAGTCTAAGTTTCACCATACTACATATTTATCAAACCCCGAACGATGTTGTGACTAGAAACCTCCTTAGATCTTTCATGAATTTATACCATTAAATGCCTTAATTACAACAGTCATCAACAGTACCTTTTACTGAAGATAACTGATCATTGAAAAGAATATGGAAAAAAAGATATATCTAACTGTTTTGATAAAATTTAGCAGTTCTAATCAGTAACACGTACACCCTTAATCATACCCAGATTTGTATAGAAACAGTATTAAATCAAGTACAAAATAGATAATGTTTGAGGTAAACTCTTCTTCCAAGTTCAAAGTGACCGTTAAGGAACCCCTTCGTAACAATTTTTGTATATCTAAAAATTATATTATTATTATAGAGGATGATCAGGAAGTTGTTTTGTTTTTTTTCCATTTTTTTATCTATTGGTATCACCTACATTTTTAACTATAGTTAGTTTTGTTACCCTACATCATTATACCTCTAAATTACTGAATTTTGAAGGTGCGTTTACACCTGGGTCGAACATTGGCAAACAGCCATTTGTAAAAGCAACTCGAACATGCAGCGGGTGTGTTTTCTGTTCACCGTCGTATTTAGTACTATCGCTAGCGTCGCTTTTATCTCACATATAGCTACATTTAACATATAACACTGGTATAACCCCAAGTCGCATTGTTTTTACTTATTTTTTACAAATTATCTTTAAATTTTTATCTACTATCTCTATGCAAGACCGCTTATAGAACGCGATAGTGATGATTTCTAAGAAACATTTTAAAAATCGAATAAGTCGGTCAAAGAAGGCGGACAAAAAGAGACTTTAAGCTTTCCCAAATAAGCAATTTTTAAAAATTAAGACCAGTGTTGCATTTGGCGAGCGATCTTACTTCTTAATGGTACTTTTTTTTTATCGGCACGCAGTACCTAAAATACTTCATCAAATTCGATGATTGAGACATAATTTTGAAGATTTCTTCCCCCTTCAATGCCGTAAAATAGTCAGATTCCCAAGAAAACGCTTATAGAAGATACGTATGTAAAAAGTGTGATAGATAGGAATCTGCGCTGCTCTGCTCTGCGTCCCAATGTGCGCGGTTTCTATCTAATACGCGTTCCACAAAAACTGCTCTGCTCTGCGTCGCGAGTGCCTCAATGTGCGCCTGGCCTAATCTGTGTCTATATGCCCTTTTCTGCTCTGCGTCGCATGCGTGACACAGTTCGATGTGCGCCTTACCTTAGTCAGTGGAGCATCTCTCTGGAATTAGTAATCTAGAATTAACCATGATGGTCTTGTTTAATTATAAATTTCATCTCGATGATGAAACATTTTCAACATTTCATTATTGATGTTAATAATTCAAATTAAAAATAAATACGGTTATCTTTTTTATGGATGGAATGTTTGTGAATGTGGCTATTTAAAGGTTTTCACTACTAGTGAGGATTAACTAATCTACAGAAATGTATGAATAACGATTTCACAGCTAAAAGTGACATATTACGATTTCTGGATTAGACTTCACAAAAAAAAGTCGGATGTTATAAATAGGAGACAGAGAGTTTATTCCAACATAAATCAAATGTTGACACAACATTGCCAAGGAAACGTTTCGGCTTAGATTTAAATCGGGGCCCTTATAGTCGCTATTTTTATAAACTTGTTAAGAGTTTTAGGTTATGCCCATCCGGCCTGTATCAAGTCGTGATGATCTAAATACTAGTTTGGTCCCAAATTGTTGTGTTGTTGAATTCTTATATAATAAGGCCAGAAGATAGATTAAAAAAAAAAGTTGTTTATAATAAACATTGCAAAATGAAGTGATTAATTTTCGCTTGGTGCAGATTCAGTCTATTATCCTATAAAATGATAGAGCTATTTTATTTCGAAGATAAGACTTTATCGAAATATACCTACAGAATGAAAAAGACAAAAAAAAGTTGTCAAACATGCGACTGCATTATAATATAGTTCTGGGACCTGAGACTACATAGGAAGAAGGATTTACGGAGAAATATATTACGTACAATAAAGTAGTTGTCCAAGATATAACAGTTCTGGCAAGAATGTGCGTTTAATACAAAACTTAAATCAAAACTTATTTCCAAGCAGGTCGAGGAATCACAAACAATGTGGTCAACTTTGCTTTGCAAAACTGTTTTAAATGTATTTTATAACATTAAAATAAATAACGATTAACAGGATGATATATTCTCAGCATTAACACAAGGCAGACATTATTTTGAGAACAACGAAGTTATGTTTCACCGCGCACTTATCTCGGAACCAAAGAATTTTACCGCCATGTTGGTGTGTACTTGAACCTGAAGTTCCAGCATTATTTAACTTTTCTTGGCAATGTTATGTAAACATTTGGATTGTTTTAAAAATAGCCCTTTGTCATGTAAGAAAATGGACATGCGTATTTATAGTAGATTCGTTGCAAATGGTTTTTCATTTTTGTAAACTCTTGTTATTTTAGTTTGTAACTCGTCTAACACTTTAACATGGGTGAGCATATTTTATTTTTTATTTTTTTACGCTGGATTGCATATTTAACTCTTGAAGATGAGAAAAAACTTGAATGAGGTTTGCTGTGACCTCGCCGATTTTTTTTCTCTTCAAAGTCATTTTTATATTTTTCATGATTATTTATTTGTTGTTTTTACGCAAAGTTAATTTAGAAAAATTCATATATTAATGATTAGGAGAAAGGATATGAAAATGAGAGTAAGAAATGTTCAAGTAACCAGTCAAAACATGTCATGTAGATAAATATTTATAACTTGTTAACGTTTCGACATGTAACTCTGAAATCATCGTGGGGGTTAAAAATAAACGTGAAACGATTTAAAAATGCATATTAAATATTTGGTAAAAGTATTTTTAAATGTAGAAAATAGTAAATATAGCATTTCAACATCCAATATAGAATTTTCCAAACCAAATTGGGACTGTTCTAAATTTAATTTAGAACTTCCAAAGCAAAAGTGGATTTTTTCAAATAAATTTAAGAATTGTAAAGGTTATTTTAATTAAATTATTTAAGTCCTTAAAAGTGGTTTATATTATATCTAATAATATAATAACTTATACTGGGTGTCCCAGACCTAGTGGAAAAAAATGGGTAATACTGCATGTTAAATAGGGTAGAATGGCGCAGAAACGAGTTTCCTATCTCAATCTGTTGGCGAGATAGAATTTTTTTTGTTTTTATTTTTAAAATCTTACTTTTTTTCTGAAAAATGTATGAATTTTTTCTACTTTGTTTTAGCGTAGAAACAAAAACGATGATAATTTCTTAATCAAAAAATTTTCTAAAAGATGAGATGGGTCTGGTTATTTACTTTCAGTGGGACTTTTTAACGCGCTAAACACAAAACATTAACTAAAACTTAAATATTTAATTTTATATTAATTTAATCATTATCGTGGATGACCACCATTTTCTCTTCAAAAATAAATTATTTAAAATTAAATATTTAATAGTTTTTGAAAATTCCTCACTCCCCACTGGATCCCCCGAAGCTGTCAAATTTCCTAAAAACTGCGGAATTCAGTTAGATTTTTAGTGGTGTAACCCATAATACAATTGCACTTCACCTTTTGAGTCTAAAAGAAGTTTTTCTGACGAAAAACACGCTAGAAAATGTCACTGCTGGGGCAATGAGGAAGCGCGCTAGAGCCTGCATCTAAAGTAATGGATGCCGAACTTCCCATGAGTTAGAGATAGTTTTACTTTTTTAAGACTAGAAAGAACAATGTATGAATTCTAAATAACATAAAAAGGGTAATAATAATCTAAACTTAAAAATAAAAACTCCTTAGTTTAAATTTAAAAAATACTTTCTTTAAAATAAATTAAACTTTTTTCTTCTCTTATATTAAAATTTGAAAAATCCTACATAAAAAATGTTGAAGATAAAAAAAATATTATTATTGTAGAACCATATTAAAATGGATTATTGCAGCGCGTGTTCAAAATTTCCTCCATTACTTAGGATGCAGGCTTGTATTCAACATTTTTTATGTAGGATTTTTTTTTTTTAATTTTAGATTATTATTACCCCCTTTAATTTTGAAATAGGGAATTCTAAAGTTAGCTAGAAAGATTCCCAATTTGGTTTGAAAATTTATAAATTTCATTTGGTAAAATCTTATTTTGGTTACGAAAAATATAAATTTGACTTGAAAATGCTATGTTGTAAGTTGGCTATTGTAAAGTGATATTGAAGTATAGAAAACTAATATCTTAAAAATAATTAAATACTGGAAAAAAAACCCCTGTACTACTTCAACCGATGGAGAGACTTGGTTGTAGTACTGTGTAAGAAAGTACATACTGTTTCTTGGTCTGAGGTCGTGCAAGGAGGTGATTTGACCGTGATCACGCTCAACCAACCGACAGGTTTTCCCCTTTTAATTTTTCAATCAAGAGTACCCGCTCTACAGAGAGTAAAGAGTAGAGAGAGTTGAGAGTTTCGGCCCACGAGACGAACTGTGGCAGAATATCAAAGATATCCAGCCAAAAATAGTATCTGATGTTATAGTATATGTATGTTTTACTGATGTAGAAGTATATAAAAAATAGTATCGGATGTATTTTTATATTTTATATACAATTTCGGGCTTTTCGACCACCTGGGACATTTCGCTGGGACATTCGCCCTGTAATACACTATGTCTAATATTACAATAAAAATAAAATTCAGCTAAATACAATGCAATAAAATTACCATACAATTAAAATTTAAAACTGCAATACAAAAACACAATACAATACAAATACAATACAAACAAAATAAAAATACAATTACAATTTAAATCTGTAACAATACCTGATGTAATTGTAAAAAAAAAAAAAAAAAATGTTTTTGTAAGGATGTAATAACCGATAAAATATTGAATGATAGCAATAAACCAAATGGTAAACATCCCTTAAATCGCCTATTTTCTCGTATTTTTTTTTTAACTTAATTTTTCTTACATGAGTCGACAATTTTCTAACAGTTTGTAAATAATTTTAATTATTTTAAAATAATATTTCAATGGCTTGATTTTTCTTTTCCAACCCGATCAATAGATTTAGATCAGATTCGGTACAGTATTTTTTAGAACCGGCGTTTAGATGTAAAGAAGTGATCCTACTTACGTTACAACGTCCTCTGGTCATTGGAGCTGGCCAATGAATGAGCCAAGAGAGAAATAATGAGAACAAGATGAAAGGAGGGAGAGAGAGAGAGAGGGAGAAAGAGCGAGAGAGTGTGAGAGGAGAAAGGAGGGAGAGGGAGGGAGAAAGAGCGAGAGAGTGAGAGCTTGCTATGAGATGGTTCCTAGAAGTGGTGTAGAGTTGGATTTACATTTCTCCGAGCTGTCTCCTAAAATATATCGATAGGACTAGCGCGTAGAGTGACGGCTCCTTCTCTGAGCTGCTAATACCTTGATATGTGTCCGACATGATATGTGCGTGACATGATTCTTGGGTGACATGCTGGTTTTTATTTTAACTCCTTATACCTCGAGTTGTAATTTCGTGCAGTTATGATAATATTTATCATAGATACAGGCTGATCCGTTTATTCGTAATTGTAGTTCATCAAATCAAAGAAACGTTTATTATTAAACTGACATATAAATTGACCTGTGCCAATTCTACTAAATTCAAAAATAGTTCGATATATCGCAAAAACTCATGCATGCAGCAAAAACTCACAACGTAAAAAATCTTAGATTTTAAAAAAGCACATTTTAAAGTTATAATGTTAGGAACAAGCACGATTTAATACATTTTTCAGTTTTTTTCTCCTTTACTTATTTAGTTATTCAAGTGTAAATAGGTGGGTATGGCATGGTAACTAAAACAATTTAATTTTTTTGACTTGGCAACTTTCTGCAGTACACCCACCATATCTATGTTAATGTTCTTGTTAAGGTTTTTTTATTTTATTTTAAGTTTAACTCAAAGGGCTATTTGATTCCGTTTCACTATGCGGGACTTTCTATCTATAGAAGGACGACATGGGACCCAAATGTTAAAATGAGAAAAATAACAACAAGTCTACTAAAGATTCTAAACCAAAATAGAAACAGACATTAAATACGTAAACATAATTACTTCAGCACATACGGACATACTGTTCACAGTTTCGGAAGAGCTGAAAGGACCCACCGACAAATATGTGGGTTACACGCAACAGGATACGAGAAGACTAAAAAGGCGATGGATGAGAGATCTCTCTTTAAAAAACAACGAAGGGCTTACTCTTGGGTGCTTTCCTTCCCGCATGCCTATCATTTAATTATTTCTTTTTCATTTATTGATTTTCAGCATCTTGCTGACAGGTGCGAATTAATAATAAAAGATTAAAAAAACAAAAAAAAAAAAAAAACTATCCTTCAAATGATTGAGAACTCTTACATTTTTTGTTGTTATCCATCAAATAATAAAAAGCAAACCTGGGAAAAAAAGTATCTTTATCAACATTATAAAATACATTCTTAAAATATTCAGTACTTTTATATTTTTAAAATGCAGTGTGACTCCTTATGACCCTTCTGTATTTATATATTATAAGTATTTAAAATTCCAAATAAAATACCTTTTTGTTTAGAGTGTTTTAAAAATGAAGAAATCTATTTGCATATTTAGTATTTTCATGTTAAAATATAATTAAATGGAATGCATTTTATATTTAAAAAATCTGGTGCGTGCGCGCAGCACACAACTTTCACTTACCAACTTACTTAAATTAGAACTTAATGCGTTTTGTTAATTGCCACTTCTCAAATGAACAGAATATCTTTAATAATAACGCATTGGTTTGTCATTAAAGGCATACGGAGCATGCATGAGCTCAAGGTGCTTTATGAGTTGACGGATTATTTTTCTTCTTTTCTCCTGTATATGTTTACTTGATTTTCTTCATATATCATATTTAGCCATTTCTTATTTTTAGGCGTGATGACAGACAGTTCATTTCTCAATATAAACTAAAACAAAGGTACTTTATAGGAAAACAAAAAAGGCCCCTTCCCCATTTAAGCCCTCTCAGAACATTTTAATAATGATAAAGCTTACCTGATATTAAATAACAACTAATTTTCATTAAACATAACGAATTTGATAAAAATCGTTAAAGCCGTTTTTGAGATAATCGATCAAAAAGGTAAAAATTGGACAAAATTTATTAAGTAAAGTCCCCCCTCCTGTAGATCAATTTTGATGAAATTTTTACAGTCATATCTCGGGCATATAAATACATCAAATACAAAGTTTGATCAAAATCGTTAAAGCCTTTTTTGAGTAAATAAAAAAAAACACGTGAAAATGATACAAAATTTATTAAGTAAAGTCCCCCCTCCCGTTGATCAATTTTGATGAAATTTTTACAGTCATATCTCGGGCATATAAATAGATCAAATACTCAGTTTAATCAAAATCGTTAGAGCCGTTTTTGAGAAAATCGAAAAAAACTTAAAAAGTTATTAAATAAAGTACCCCCTCCCTTTAAGTAATTTTGATGAAATTTTTGCTGTCACATCGCGGGCATATACATACTCTAAATACCAAATTTCAGGTTCGCAGGGTTTATAGTTTTTGAGCTAGTCTGTTCACACACACAGACCATTTCGCGGGACTTGGTTATTTCGACTCAGGGGACACCAAAACGTGTATTTCCGTTGAAAACCGGAAGTCGAAAATTTTCACGATCGCAATACTTCCACTTACTATATATTTCATATATAGGTAAGTGAAAGTAAAAATACTAAAAGAAAAATGAATGACTTTTCATGGAAACCATCGCAAAATAAACGTGAAAACTTGGGTGGCGGGATGACCGAGTGGGCAAACGCGTTAGAAATTACGCGTTGCCCATGGCAACGTCTGTTTGGAAACATGAAAATAGCAAGTTCAAAACCCGGAGCCAGGGGAAAATTTAATTAATCTCGGCATCAATCCCCCACCCTCTCCCCTGGCCCGGGAAACCCCGTATAGCCTACAAGGCGAGAAAGGGGAAGAAACATAAAAAAAAAAAAATCTGGTGCGTGCGCGCAACACACAACTTTCACTTACCAATTACTTAAATCAGAAATTTATGTGTTTCTTTAACTGTCACTTCTCAAAGTCACACATTTTTCCACATTTATTTATTATTTTTGTTTTTATTCGCTCTATAAAAAACACTACTTTTTTTATTTTGTTAAATAAAAGTTTTTACTTGTGATACTTCGGCAATGCAAGCATAATACTCAAAGATTTTATAATTCTCTATGTAGCTGCTGAAAACTTCATTTAGTTACCTTGAAACAAATACTTTCCAATAAATGAACAGAACGGCTCAAAGTATTTTATGAGTTGACGTAATATTTTGCCTTTTTTCTCCTCTATATGTTTACTTGATTTTTTTCATATTTCATATTTAGCCATTTCTTATTTTTAGGCGTAATGAGAGACAGTTAATTTCTATATATAAACCAAAACAAAGTTATGGACTTTATAGGAAAACTAAAAATCTGGTGCGTGCGCGCAACACACAACTTTCACTTACCAACTTACTTAGATAAGAAATTGACGTGTTTTGTTAGATATCATTTCCCAAAATCCCACATTTTTCTACATTCATATCTTATTTTTATCAATCGTTAAAGCCGTTTTTGAGTAAATAAAAAACCCCGTGAAAATGATACAAAATTTATTAAGTAAAGTCCCCCCTTCGGTTGATCAATTTTGATGAAATGTTGGCTATCACATATTTGGCATATACATACATCAAATACCCAGTTTGGTCACAATCGTGAAAGCCGTTTTTGAGTAAATAAAAAAAGCACGTAAAAATGATACAAAATTTATTAAGTAAAGTGCCCCCTGCGGTTGATCATTTTTGATGAAATTTTTACAGACATATCTCGGGCATATAAATACATCAAATACCCAGTTTGATCAAAATCGTTAAAGCCGATTTAGAGTAAATAAAAAAAACACGTGAAAATGATACAAAATTTATTGAGTAAAGTCCCCCCTCCGGTTAATCAATTTTGATGTAATTCACAGTCATATCTCGGGCATATAAATAGATGAAATACTCAGTTTAATCAAAATCGTTAGAGCCGTTTTTGAGAAAATCTAAAAAAACGTAAAAAGTTATTAAATAAAGTACCCCCTCCCTTTGAGAAATTTTGATGAAATTTTTGCTGTCACATCGCGGGCATATACCTACACTAAATACCCAATTTCAGGTTCGCACGGTTTATAGTTTTTGAGCTAGTCTGTTCACACACACACACACACACACACACAGACACACACACACACAGACCATTTCGCGGGTCTTGGTCATTTCGACTCAGGGGACCCCAAAACGTTTATTTCAGTTGAAAACCGGAAGTCGAAATTTTTCACGATCGCAATACTTCCACTTACTATATATTACATATATAGGTAAGTGAAAGTAAAAAAAAAAAAAAAAACGTGAAAACTTTGGTGTTCTAATATATATTTTTTATTACTTACAATATAACCTATTATAAACACCTTTATGTTACGGAATATTAAGTTCCACACACTGTAATTTGTTTACGCTCATTGAATTTAGACAGAATTTTTAGGAAATAAGGGAAAAATTTTATTATATTTTCAAAAATAGAATATTATGTATCATACACAAAATAAAGTTTTCTTTGTAACCTGCTATTTCTCGGAAGTGTACTATTAATAAAAATTTGAAAAGCTTGAAGAAGAAAATTTTTGGCAGGTTTCATTTTATTAATTTAGGGCAGTATTAGCGCTGAAGTTTACAAAGGAAAACTATATGCGTTATTTTTCTGGGGCACTACGCAGCAGCTATTGTGCAGGGGGTGCCAATTTAGCACGGAGGTCATTTAAGGTTGAAACCTTACAAAGCAAAAATCTATCGTTCCACCAAAGACCAGTTTAAGATCGTTAATAATCGTACTCTTGAAGCTTTAACGAATAGGTTTTATTCAAAATGGAAATTGATTTTTTACTGATTACGAACATTCCTACAAATAAAAAAAATTAACTTTCTAAAGAATGATAGTAAAAACATGGTTGAGGCTGTGTTGTCCTCAACCAAGTGAAAAGGTGTTACTTTAACAACCTCGCGTAAGGCGGCTGTGATTCAAATTGGCTTAGTAGGGTTGAAATTTTTGACTTTGGATAAATTAGAGTTATGTATACATAATATATGTGTTGAGTAGGCATAATAATATGCTACTAAGCATGCTATTGAGCTGCTAATGAATTTAAAATGTTTTTATTGGCCATTTTTGGAACCATAAGCTCACAAACTATTCGTTTCTTGTTCAGTGTATTATTATCACCTGAGGTCAAAATCTTCTCCCGCATGGTATTCGTTACAACTTTGTCGTTTTTCGTTGTTGTTTTTCCTTTTTTTCAACAACAATAGCATTGAAGAACTGTGTATATTCCTGAGTGAAAAGATAGACAAACAAATCATTTTTCAGGGTCAACCACTATCCTTAGAAATCCAAATATTTCTGTCTACTTTTAGGCATTCTTTTTTTTTTTTTTTTTTTTTTTTTTAAAGAAAGAAAAGGGACTAAGTCAACGTTCTGTGCATAATATTATCTCATGGTTGTTGGAAACAAAAAAAAAACACTTATTTTTTTTTCAAATAGTAACCAGATAATCCTCGTTGATATTTAACAACTAGTTTTTTTTCTTCTACCTACGTATAAGGACTCCACATATGGAGGACTCCCCCACTTGGAGTTGAAATTTCCGTGATATTTTTTTTATTACAATATTTTGTGGTTTCTTATTATCTTACTAAATTACCAACTGCATATGCAATTACAATCATATAATCTATAAAGATTTGTTACCTAGTACAATATCGTTCATAAATGACGTTAACAGTTTAGATTTAATAAAAATAATATTTAAAGTAAAAGGAGAGCTGTTAGATACAAATTACAAACCATGGGTAGATGGAGTAAGTTATTTTTTACCATTTGTAACAAAAAAGAATTAGAGGACATGGTGCATTTTATTGGAGTATGCCCAATTTTTAACTACATCAGGGTGAAATTTTGGAAAAATATTGATCAATAAAGAAGAGTTATTAGTATTGTTCAACAAAAATAAACTGAATGACATTTATTTTTATGTTAATGAAGATCATTTTTATCTGAATTCTCTTAAGATTGTAAATATTTTCTTTATTCTCTATGAATGTACTATTATTTTTAGGACTCCTGGCAGACGGCGTAAGCCATGTCAAAGTTTTTCCTTAGGTATGTATGTATACAGCTTTGTAAATACTTATGTTTTTTAAATAAAGGACTTTTCTATTCTATTCTACTTCTTTTTCAACAATTTCGTTAAGTTCAAATCCATCAAAAAGTTCTTATTCAGCATTGTATTTAGTTTAAACATCTATACTATTGTCAGTAGAATTAATGAGTATGGACTAAAGCCTTATTCGTTATGGTTCCTCGATACAACGCCAAACATATCATTTTTTTTTTTTTTTTTTGGTCCTCCCCTTCCTAGGCTATTATTAAATTTCCGCTGGCTCCGGGTTTTGAACTTGCTATCTTCCGGGTCTCAATCATACGTTGCCATGGGCAACGCGTATTTTTTAACGCGTTTGCCCACTCGGCCATCCCGCCACCTCGCCAAACATATCATTTAAAAAAATTAGTAAATTTAGTAAAAATCTGCAGATTATTTTTTTTATTTGAACGCTTAGAGCTCAATTTAACCCGTCCAAGAAGGTAAAGATACGTTTAATTGAAATCAGGCAATACATTAGTTAAATAATAATCTGATAAGTTGAAATACATTATTTAAATGAATATTATCTTGGACAGCGTTAATATTTCCTTACATCAAAAGTCTCTTTCAAGACCATA
Source organism: Aelia acuminata (assembly GCA_911387785.2). Classification (NCBI taxonomy): domain Eukaryota; kingdom Metazoa; phylum Arthropoda; class Insecta; order Hemiptera; family Pentatomidae; genus Aelia; species Aelia acuminata. The sequence goes on from OU426981.1 coordinate 35,482,195, forward strand.
TCGTTTGAAAATACGATATTCTATTAATAAAGGTAGGCTGCCTTACTTAACTCGCGTCAAAACGATTATATTTTGGATATGGGCCAAACTAAGCAACGTCTCTCAAGTTTTTATCTCTTCAACACTTCCAGCATGGATCAATCTTTTTCTTAACTGACTTTTTATTAACTTCTTTGATAGCTTCTACTGACATCTATGTACTTATCAGCATTGGCGCAGGCAATGATCTGAAAATAATCGCCATGTTAAGAAATTTGTTTTCTGATCACTTTATGTGAAGCCCATTGTTTGCCTGGATAGAACGGAAATTTGGTTGTTTTCCTGCAAACGTGGAGTTATTGTCGTATTTCGGTTTGCACATTAACTCATCCTGGGGCCGCAGCCAGAGCATTTGGACCCTTTCCAAAGTCGCGAGTTTTGTCTTTGATAATTAAAAACAGCACCGATTCAAAAAGTTGCTTATCATATTCCTTATTGTAGTTAATCTGTATCTTTATCCTAAATCTTTTATCGTGACGAATGCCTCTATATTCGAGTGTTAAGTGTTACTCGAATTATAAAATAAATATAAACGCAAAATTTACTTTTGAGTATTTATTATATATCATTCATGTTTGGGCAAAAGGGCTTATGTCATAAACAATTTTTTTGTCTCGTCTTCTTAAAATTTATAATTGACTATAATTTATTCGTTATTCATAATTTATTACAGTCTCGGTTTAAAGAAATACAACAGAAAGAATTTATAATGATTTTCAAACGCTTAGTAAATAGTTGCTTAAGCTTCACATTCGATGACTTAACCGCTTTTGACCAAACACCAGTGATATAAATACATTGAAATATTCCAACGCTTATAAACATAAAAGAACTATAGTTCAGATTTTCATTGATTTTTAAAATGTATACATTTCATATAGGTTTTATTTAAAAGTTTTTTTTATGTTTTAAGTGGAAAAAAAAATGTTATGATATTTTTCCCTTTAGGATTTTTAGAATGGGCTTTTCATTTGGATTAGAAAGTGTTGTATTGCTATTATCAAATTTCTGAAACTAATTAATTATTAAAAACTTGATTTTATGTCAATTTAGATGATTTGGGCATGCTACTGCACCGGATTCACTAAGACTAGTAATATTTATTCTTTCTAAAAGTTGAAAATTTAAGAGTAAAAAACTTTTGATAGTTGTTATATTACATGATATATTAATTTTAAAATATCTTTTTTAGATTGGAAATAAATAAATCTCATCGAAAAAAAAATGTGAAATTTATATTTCTGTCCACTACTATATAACAAAAGAGAAATTTAGAAAGACGATCGTAAAACTGGCACGAGAAACATAATAGACATTTCCGAAGGTCGCGCAGTTCAGGTGTACGATAATATTTTAATGTAAATATGTATACTTGAAATGCTTTCTTCCATTCTTCAATCTTAAAATGAATGAACACCATGTTCCGAAATATTACGACAGCTGTTGCCCCAGCGTCATGGTGGGCAGGAATTCCTATGGCGAACGAGGAAACTGCCACGATCACAAACAAGTTTGTGTTTGTACAATAAGTTACTTCTTTGTTTAGAGGCTGTTTATAAAAAACAAAGCTGTTTTATGCCCTCAACATAAATAGGGTATAGTGAGACTATCGGTTGGAATTCAGGAAAAATTCACGATTCTTAACGAACGAAAATTATAGACTCCCACCGAAGCATCTTCCGATTAGCCTTAGTATCAAAGTGACGTTAAGCAAACAACAACAACGAAAATAAATAAAAATTATAAATAATAAAAATAAATAAATAAATATGTTTAGAAATATTTCTTATTTAAATATAAGAAATTAAAAAAATAAAAATAAATATTTTATAAAAAATATCAATTATTCAGAAAATATATTTATATAATAATAAATCATTTCCTTCTTTTCATTATTTAAAAATCATTTTAATTTTTAAAAATATGCTGAGATCAAGGTGAGTAAACTGTTGTTAACTTTATTGTAATCGTTTGGGCACGTGCTTGAGGCAGAGTGGTAAAAATAATTATTTTGCAAATTAATTGAAATATATTTTAATTGAGGTAATTTATTTTTTAACAAGTAATTGTAATTTAGTGTAATTATCAAATATCTTTCTCTTATAAATTGTTTTCAGGTAAAAATTCTTTTGTCAGATACGGAACAAACTTAAAGTATTTTATGTAAGGGCAAGGCAAAGAGAAGCGAAAATAATTATTTTGTAAAGTCATTAATTCTTAAAGTTTTAACTCGAGGTAATTTTTTTCTTTTAACCGAGGGAATTGCAGTTCAGTGTCGCTATCAAATATCACCGAGGTTTATCTTAAAAATTGTTTTTAACTAAACGTAGTTCTTTTCTCACACACGGAACAAACGACGTATTAGCAAGTTACCGGATGTGCTCACTGATAAATCATATGATAAAATTTAGCATTTGTGTCTTCTACTCTGATAATACAGATCTGTTTTCTTGAAAAAAAAACAGGTTTAAATAAAATTCAGAGAGTTTCTAAATTTAAAGAATCAAAATGTAGAACAAGGAAAAAAAGCCATTCGCCGGTTATTTCGGAGATCTAATTTAGTCTTATCTGTTTCTGTTTTTATCTGTTAGCGTTGTTGATGCGCAATGGGAGCTGAGATCATCTCTTTCTCCTCAAAGAATTTTACGTTTATTTCTAAAGACTGTTACTCTTCTCTGCACGTTTCAATTCTGCTTAATTCTAGGAAAGGCGGTGTCTGGAGCGAAATTGTGGCTCGAAACAAATAAACAGTTCTAATAACAGCACCAGCGCAAAACGAAAAATTCTCTTCTTAGAAAAGAATATTGAAAATTAAAACTGAAACTGACTAATTATTACGTTAATTAATAAAGGTTTAACAAACAAAATTTACTAACCTTTAAAATTGAGGTTTTATAAATTAAATACAGTTTTTATTATTTTTTTTCCAACAGAACTAGAAATTGATCGGTCATTGAGAATAAAGTTTATAACGAAAGAAAAAAACTAATCAACAGGTTTTCTTATCATAAGAACGAAATGTATAGTATTCATTTTTAACAACAGCTTTATAACTTTTCTTTTACCTATATATCTGTCATTCTTCACAAAAAAATATATATATAAAAATAAAGGCAAACAAAAATTTGTCTTGTTTGTTCATCGTTCCATTCAATCTAGAACTTGATCCTTTAAAACAAGGAATACTTGTAACCATGAAATGCCTCTAATGAACTTTTAGGATACAACTCATACTGTTGCACGTTTGAACAAACAAAAACAAATTAATATAGGCCATATCTCTCTTAAAGTGTTGTAATAAGTGTCTCGTTTTTATATATATTAGTTTTTATGTATATACTACATTATCAATAAAGTTTTAAGAGTAAATGAGAGGTGCTCAGTAGGGGATTGAATGGAAAGCGTTGTCTTGAAATATGAGTATAGTTTTTACTTTCACTTACCTATATATGAAATATACAGTAAGTGGAAGTATTGCGATCGTGAAAATTTTCGACTTCCGGTTTTCAACGGAAATACACGTTTTGGGGTCCCCTGAGTCGAAATAACCAAGTCCCGCGAAATGGTCTGTGTGTGTGTGTGTGTGTGTCTGTGTGTCTGTGTGTGTGTGAACAGACTAGCTCAAAAACTATAACCCGTGCGAACCTGAAATTGGGTATTTAGAGTATGTATATGCCCGCGATGTGACAGCAAAAATTTCATCAAATTTGCTCAAAGGGAGGGGGTACTTTATTTAATAACTTTTTAAGTTTTTTTCGATTTTCTCAAAAACGGCTCTAACGATTTTGATTAAACTGAGTATTTAATCTATTTACATGCCCGAGATATGACTGTAAAAATTTCATCAAAATTGATCAACCGGAGGGGGGACTTTACTTAATAAATTTTGTATCATTTTCACGTGTTTTTTTTATTTACTCAAAAACGGTCTTAACGATTTTGATCAAACTGGGTATTTGATGTATTTATATGCCCGAGATATGACTGTAAAAATTTCATCAAAATTGATTAACCGGAGGGGGGACTTTACTTAATAAATTTTGTAACATTTTCACGTGTTTTTTTTATTTTCTCAAAAACGGCTTTAACGATTTTGATTAAACTTAGTATTTGATCTACTTATATGCCCGAGATATGTCTGTAAAAATTTCATCAAAATTGATCAACCGGAGGGGGGACTTTACTTAATAAATTTTGTATCATTTTCAGGTTTTTTTTTATTTACTCAAAAACGGCTTTTAAGATTTTGATCAAACTGGGTATTATATGTATGTATATGCCAAATATGTGATAGCCAACATTTGATCAAAATTGATCAACCGAAGGGGGGACTTCACTTAATAAATTTTGTATCATTTTCACGGGTTTTTTTATTTACTCAAAAACGGCTTTAACGATTAACAAAAATAAGACATGAATGTAGAAAAATGTGTGACTTTGGGAAATGATATTTAGCAAAGCACGTTAATTTATAATCGAAGTAAATTGGTAAGTGAAAGTTGTGTGTTGCGCGCACGCACCAGATTTTTTCAATATGTTATCGTTTATCTATTTCTTGACCTTCACCATATCTATAATTTGCATTCAAATTTCCATTAAATAATTTTTTTTGTAGATGGTGACGCAGGCGGTGGCCGGGATTATTTTAAATGGAGGGTAATTTTCACACGAGCCACGATTTCGAATCCCGCAATGGCAGATTTTAGTTCACAGACTTGCTACCTGACAGTGTACTGTAGTGATATGGGTGCTCCTGTAGCTGCAGGAGTTAAGTAAGCGAATGGGATCATGAAGATCAGTTTAATGAGGCACCGAGACTTGGATGACCGACCTACCCCCGGGGATGTGAGACCCGTCAGCCTGCTGGAGGCGACTCACACCTATCGGTTATGTTGGATTGATAGCCAATCCTACTCCAATCGAGCATTATTATTTGTTCTTTCAGGATGTGAGGAGTCGCTTGGGAGTTCAGTCCATTGAATGTCTGCTTCTGGGAAAGATCTGTTGGTCTTAGGATCCTGTTCTTTCTTAGTAGCTATAATCTATGGGCCTTGACCAATTCGTCGCTGTCCTTAAACCGGAAAGTGCTGACGCAAGCACTGGGAAAAAAAAGGGCGGATGGGCTACCCCTTCCAGGATGTCTTTGCTCTCGCAAGCGTTTATACTTGCTTATGTAAATCACATAACGCGGCCAAAGAGCTTACAGGGTGTATAGTATAAAAATAAAAAAATAATGAAAAAATGGCAACATGGCATTTGGCATCTGGCACATGCAACAGAAAAATATTTATATTGACCAAAATCTATGTATATATCTCCATGTCATAAAGTTCCAAGTTCAACAAATTAAAGTTAATATTCTTCTGTTCAGCCATCTATGTTTTAATTATTTAAAAAACTACCTACAACAAAGATACCTAACAATGCATTTTCCAAATCATAACACATACTCCGTTCAGCATGGTTTTTGAAGGCATACATATACTTTCATTTTTTCAATGGTATTAGTTTATCGTAGAACGAGTAACAACTTACGTTAAATGTCACATCGATGTCTGAATAGAGCATGTGCAGACCCTGAGTAGGAGACCCTGGGGTACGAAGCCAAAGATCTGCCTCTCGGATGATTAATATCATCACAAATCTTCAGTCCAGATCTTTCTTCCTCTGTCGCTTGTTCCAACTTTTGCTTCCTACCTTATCTTTTATGCAAATATGTCTCTTTCTTTTCCAATTTTATTTAAAAAAAAAAAAAAAAAAAAAACCTTATTCGGAATCATATTAAATTTTCATTTCATTTGGAAAATTTCACACTTTGTCGATTGATTCTTCGATGTTATAATTTTTTAAAAATATATATTATATTACTCGGTTACGGGAGTTTAAAAAAAAAATTAACACATTTTCGCCTTGAGATTGATATAGACAGATATTGAAGTCTTTTAACTTTGTCACAGTATGTTTATACATTTAATATCTACCAATATTACTAGCACATATACCGTTTATGATTCAATAAACTTTTCTTACGTCTTTAAACCAGTTATCTTGGTTTGCTAGGTTTATATATTCAACGCACTCATCTATTTTTGAAATGTTACACTTTAATTCAGTTGGTTATTTTACATTGAAAAATCTGAAACCATAACAATAATAAAAAGTAAAAACTTTTATGATGATGGAATTTTAAAAGGATTTTATGCACTCTGTTGGTTTTAATGTGTACTGACGTGTTATTTTTGACTACTTGGCGGCATCTGGCACTTAAGTGTTTCTGGCCGTATATCATTATAACAATTCTATTTCGTGACATTTATTGCGTTTTCAGCATAAGTTTTAAATTCAGTTATAGCTTGTTAATGAGCAATATATCTCACACCTCTGCTCATTATTCAAGATTTGAAAGATCTACATATTGTTAAATATGTTATTTTTTTTAAACATTTTTAAATAGACAAGATCTTTTATTAAACAAGGGAAAAACCAAACTTCGGTTGAAGATTGTTTAAAAGGAATTGTATTCTAAAACGGATTACAAAAGAAATAACACTAAAATAACTGGCGTTAGAAAACTGCTTTTGGCCTGGGCATGGATGTATTCTAGTCTAGACTACCAGTGTTTAAATTTGTATGTTTTCACTCTGAATTTGTATACTAATTTTTATCTTATCACACCAATCTTCGATCGGAATATCTTTAAGGCAACATTTTTCGGAAATACACTTAATCGTTGAAAAATATAAAAGGAAAATTAATTTCATTGAATGGTAACATTTAAAAACACATGATAGAATACAAACTCTTGAAATTTATATTAGTGTGATATTATAATCATTTGTTAGCATTGAAAAAATATACTTTTTTTTTAACGTTAGTTTGCCACGTGACTAAACGGACGATGCTACAGAGAGATTCATAAATTTTGTATAATTAAGATAGGGGTCTTTAACGAGTACTTGACATCGTACAATTGGGACCTCCATTTAAAATCCTCTCCAAGGTACGGCATAGCCCATGATTTTTTACTCCCTTTGAAAAATCCTAGGGCCACCAAGGGACGCGAACCCGCTACCTTCAGTATTGTAAATTGCTGTGCTAACCACTACACCACAGGTGACCCCTGAATGTATTTTTATTAACTACCGGAAGCTTTTAGAAAGTATTAAATTAAAAAAAAAATAAATCCAAAGTAATATAACGGTATGAAAAATGGCAATAAATAAAACATTCAAAAACTACATGTGTAATGTAATACACTTTTTTCTGAGAAGGATAACAACATTATTCTTCAGTTACAATTATTTTTTGGGTACTTTCCTATTTGATAGCCTCCAGTGATTTAGTATATGTTACTGTTACTTCATAATAGATTACTTCACAGGGTCATCATAACCTTGCCTTTAAATTTTACAAACATATGTTTTTTCTAAACCCTTACTTCAATGTTAATTTCACTGATAAATATTTATTATTTGTTCCATTCTAATTGTTCACTGCACCACTTAACACTTGTCATTTTTCTACTCCATCCGTATATAAACCGTACAGCATTAACAAATGTCACTTTAGAATTCACAAACCAATTTCCTACACGAATTCCAACTGATAACTTACATCCACTTCTTTGGCATCTCAATGTCTTATTAATCCCATGGCTTGTAATGAAAACCTTTCTAACTTAGGCTTTATTATTTATATAATTAAACATATGATGTGATAAGAGATTATGATACAACAATTATTAATGAACTTAAATAAATCATCACATGGCTCAATTTCATTTGATGGCCATTTCTGCAAATTCTTTCTGATGGTAGTATTCTCACTTTTTGTAAATATTTAATTGCTTGGTGTTCGGAATTAGGTAAATCCCACAATTTCATCTCGGAGATATTACACACAACAATTAGATTAGAGATCACAAAAATAATAAATGAATATCAGATAGGTTAGAAGGAACCATCTGGTTTTAAATTAATAGTGATTTCATAAAAGTAACAGTTACATAATCTAAATCACTGGAGGCTATCAAATAGGAAAGTGCCATTTTTTGTTATCAGTCCATAATATTTAGGCTCAATGAAGAAAAAATTGACTCCTCTTGAACATTGAATATTTTCATATTCTTTGTCGCAATCAACCAAGATCTCGATCTAGATCTTGTGTTTAATATATTCAGTAAATGTTACGAAAAATTCGTTCCTCGTTGGACTTGTTAGACAGATTTTTTTATCCTTGACCTTTTTTTTTTTTGTCTTGACTATGTTTCTTCTCAAACGTTTTTGTTACCACAGTTCTTTTGAAATAGTTACCTGACAATTAGAGTTCAGGGGTTCACTTACCTGAGACCCCTCGTTACTTTAACCAAGTCATGTTGATTTATGACATGTACAAGGAAATGGGATTGCGGCAGCCAACCGTTGCTATTTTGGCTTGAGGGGGAGATTATGAGGCATCTACTCACAATCCAAGAGCAATATAAAACTCCGATCAGGCTGGTTTTGACATGTACTTTACCAAATATGGCCATTGACGAAGGGTGGTGAAAGTAACCTCCATACATCCGAACAGAAAATTTTGCCATGATTATACGGCCCTTTGAAAAAAACAGAAGTTTAGACGAGACAAAGGAACCAGGAGCTATGCGACATGTTTAATGTTTTATGTAGTCGACTTCATAAAATTTGGGAAGTTTGACCGTGTGATTCGGATGGGGGAACCAGACGTTAAAGTGTCCTTGAGTATAGGATAGGATTGGCCGTACAAGAAGGAGAGGTCTAGATGGAGGGATATTGTAACTCCTTATTGCAGGGTACTACAATACACATTATAATATAAAGTATGTTATACATCCTGAACTGTAAATAAGCGACAATGGACAGAGCTGGATGGTAAAAGCACTTAAAGGAGGACAAAGCCCATCCCACTTTGTAACGCTGATTAGATAAATTAAGCTTTATTACCTATATTCAGTTTGTTTACAATAAAATCATAGACTTCTTAATCTTAAAAGTAGTTTAGAAGTTTCTTCTGAATATAGGCTCCGTTTCCTATCTCATGGAGATAACTACTTGCAGTGTGCTCGAAATAGCCTTGATCTATTTAATGAATCATTTGCTGAAATGTTTACATGCCCCCGATTCTTTAGTGCCATCTCCCTCTGTACTACATAGGATCCGTTTTCGAACGTTGTATTTGTTTGTATTGTCTCAAAGTCGACTTCAAAAGACCGGATCACTTTGTGAACTTCACATCCCTTTAGGAAAACTATAATTAATAGCGACGACACAAACAGTGTTGACCCAGTAAATGTCTTGTAATTATTGGTTATTTCGGTTGGCGCGGTGCTCCACTAAAAGGCAGGTGGCAGCCTTGACAACCCTTCACAACTTCCCGGATCCTTTTTTGAATCTTCGTTCTACTTTCTCTTTTCCGGGTCGAAACCCTTTTAACCCACCTGAGAAGAGTTTGATTTCTTTCTCTCTGACATGCTGAAGCTTTAAATAAATAATATACACTAATAACAGTACACATACACATGCCTTTAACACTCAAATATGCGCCTAAAATATTTAGGTTTAAGTAAAAAGAAATGCAACCACAAAAACTACAATATACAAATTTTTCAATTCCAAATTTTGTTTCTTTGTTCGTAAAATAAAGAATAGCCATAACACTACTAACCGATTTTAGCGATCAAATACTAACTTAACCCATAACTGTCCGAATTTTTTTTTCTTCAAAATTTGCATAACCATCACTTTTCCTGCGATGTTTTTAATTGATAAAAAATAATGAAATTTAAAAAAAATAGTCTGGCCACTGTTTATAGCCCTAGGCCCTGTTTCCATATGGCAACGCTAGGCAGTGGCGACATCTTAAGGGTCTTGAAAAGGAAATAAATTAACCATGCAAAAATATTTTATTTTAAAGCTAAAAATACATAAATAATAAAATGAAAAACTTACAAACAAATGGTTTTAATTTTATTTTCAGTTTATATCACATTTGCTGATTGTCGCTCAGCTGCGACAGGTGCGAATATAAATATGAAGCAAAAAAAAAAAAAAAAAAAAATTATTTTCAAATTACTTGAATTTCATAAACTAATACATGCTATTCTAACATTCATACCGTATGATACGGAATAAAACAGTCAATGCAGAGGTCTTGGTTGCATTTTGAGCACATTGTTCTTAAGGCTGTGCAATTATTCCCATGATTATGACTGGCAATTATTCCCAGCACATCTTCTTTTCTTGTTCCCTCAATCTTCTGTACATGGTGGTCGATGTGATCGCTCCTTTGAGTGGTTCTCCATACTTTAGTAAATATGTTAAAACTATGGACCTCCTGAATTCCGATTGCAATTTTTTCTTATTATTCCTGTGGCTCCATAATTATTTTTTCGAAAATATTTTAAAATTTCAAAGCTCGAAAATAGGTTGTCAAAGTATAACCTAGAAGGCAATTTTGGTGAATCGTTTACCATGTTGAGGAGGGGACCTGCAGCTTTGCCAACAACACATTTCATATTTACTAGCTGTGGTATTTTTTCCTTGGTAAATTTGGAAATTGGGAATGGGTAAATCCTTTGCTTCACCATCTGAATATAAAATTTCTGCACGAGCTTCTATTTGATTTCGGCACAGGTTATCAGGAGTGCCACCGTCATCCTCTTCTCTGGAGTCTTCATCCGTGAGAATATTAGGGTCGGGGGGTTCGATGAATACACTGTCCACTTCATGTCCTTGAGGCCCAAAGAGGATATCTAGCGCCTCGGAAAAGCCGAATCCTGGCTCCAAAGGCTGTTTCAAATTCACTTGAAAAAAAAATAGTAAAATAAAATAAATATGACATTACAGCCTAGCGTTGCCATATGGCAACCCAACGTTTTCACATAGTATTTATACAAGAAATTTATTTTTTATTAATTGAATGTTTCTATAATAAAACAACATTTATATAGCTATGGAAATTAATGGATGATAGAATTTTAATGTTCAAGTATGATAAGATAATATTACTGAAACTTACCTGGTCACAAGGTGTGAATATTCCATTTTCAGAACTGAAGCACAGATTGATGTTACCACTTGTAATAACTTGCAGTGACTAGGGTTGTAAAGAAGAGGCTCATATTAGAGTTTTTTGAAGACTTTTAGTTGATTTACAAATCAAGTATTGTAGTGCTAAAACTATGTTGAGTTGCCTATTTGTTGCTTCTATCTTGCAATCCCGATATGTTAAACAACTAAATAAGTGAAATTACCTAGGGTTGGAACGGATTCGGTTTCTGATATAAACTTATCTAGTTTTAAAAACACTTAATATCACTTAAATTGTCTACAACAGATACGAGTTGTATGTTATGAACGTAACCTAATGGAATTTGTCTATGCACTTACCCAAATTTTGCCAAATTTGTAGTTATCTAGTTGTAGTACTCACCCCACGATATGTTTTATTAATAAATAAAATGTATATTAGCTATATAACACAAAATAAAAATATGAAGAAGATAAATACAAATTTAAATAACTTAGTTTGTTTATTAATACAAGCTAAAAAATTTTCTTTAGAAATTCGATTTTCAATAATTGTGAACTTCAGATCATTCAAGTCGTGACTCCGGTGAAAATCTTCCTACTATCTAATCTAACCTACTAAATTACCTGTTAACGGGAGTTCAATAATTCAGACTTCTGCTTACTGATGCGTAATAACTATTTTTAACTTGTGATAAAGTATATTTTAGTATAAGAATCGTAGGAAATAAATTCAAGTCATAGGCTGGAATCCCCCAAGAGTTGATTCCTTTTAAATGGCTGATTCATAAAAGGTACAATCCCTGGCTAAGACCCAACTGGGCGGCGTGTCATATAATTAAAAGGTCCTCTGGGGTTTCTGGCAAGGATTTCGACTTGTCCACTTTCCGGCATTGTCGTCAGTCGCCGTAATCACTATTTCAGTTTATTGTACCAATGAACGGTACAAATAATTTCGAGTAAGGGCTTAAAAATAAGTTACATTAACTCAATATTTAGATTGGAGACACCTCTGAATTTCTATATAAATGAATACAAAATGTGGTTTTTATTAGATATTGAGGGATCTTAAAGGTCTTGAATTGATCCCTTAATTCAGGAGATGAGTTTTCTCATTTTTTGTTTTTGTTTTGTCTTGCAATGGACAAGTCAGCTTGCTATGTTTTTTCTTTGCATATTACCTTTTTTAATTATTCTTGTTGTTTCATGGCCTAGAAATTATCCCTTTATATATTTATATATACTTGCATTCGAGGGATGTCTATGTCATTATTAGGTATTAATTCTTAATTTACACCTTTCCTTATTAATACTTACGTGATTCAGTACTACTTTCAACATAAAGAACAATAATTAAAACTAACTTAATGAAAATTTAATTTATGTTCAATTTTTGCTGTGGCTCATGTGGTCCATCAGCTTTCTTAAAGTTCTTATAGATTTGTAAAAGTACCTATACCTATTATATTTAATTTTTTTTAGTAATCGTTTTCAATATTTCATTTTTAATGACTAATTGTTTTTCTTTGTATTATTAAACATATTATGACGTATTGTGCAAACCACTAATGATTTATCTTCATTACCGAAGGTGTAGAAGGTTCTTAGTCATCCATCAGATTTACATAAAACATTGGATGTCCTCGGAATCAAAAATTGTATTCCTTTTTCAGCTATATAATAAATTTGATTTGTTGTTTACAGTAATATCTATGCGATGGATATATTTTGTAGCACACTTAATAAGCTATAGTTCACAAATTTTTATTTATTTATACCCATATTTTTTCAATAACAGTTACAAAGTTTATTCACTTTTATTTATTGAAGAACAAATATATACACATAAACATGAAAGAATGATTTAGCAAAAACAGACTATTTAGGAAATATCACTAGACATTTACATATTTTTAAGACACAATTATGAAGATGAAAGATATTTTGATAGTAAATGAAATAGTTAAGCTGAATACACTGTCTTTTGTTAAACCTTTAGTAAGTTACGCATTACCGAAAGGGCTTGTGGGTTAGTATCACCATGCGCCTCAAGTTTAACTACGGTTAAAGGAGAAACTAACCCTTTAACTGTTGGAGTTAAAACCTAAGGCGCAGTATGATACTAAACCATGAAGATCTCGGAGTAATGAGCAACTTAGTATTTTGAAAAATACTATTTTTCAATACTATAATGAAAAATACTATTGATGGTCCATGGATTTGCTTAATGCTGCTGATTTGTTGTGGTCAAAATCTCAATATTTACGTATGTGATATCATACTTTAAAATGTCCAATCACCATCTTGCTGATTATGAAATCAGCTCTTAAAATTGTCAGAAAATTTTCGGTGTACTTGTTATTTCGTTTCCCGGCCACCAGTAGCACTTGCTAATTGTATTAAGAACAGCTGTTTAATGAAAAATTGAAATCAAGAAAACTGAAAATCCACCGATTTCAATTAGTTTTTGTGTCATAAATATTTTCAAAAGTTGTCAGTTTAGTTAGTGCTTTGAAGAAATGGCATTGCCCGATGAATTAATGAAGAAAGCAGCTGAAGTGGCAGAAAAATATCGTTATTTTTTATTCCGTTATTTTTTTTATCGTTTTTTTTTTTTATTCGTTATTAATCCTTATTTATTTCAGTATTTTATTTAATTTATATTCAGCTTTTGTTTGTTGATCAATAAACTAATCAAAAAGTATACTAGTGTTTGAAATTATAATTTAAGTTAATTAATTATGTTAGTTTGAGATTTCTGTTATACTGCCAGTTTGCAGTGTAATGAAAAATATCGTTCATAACACGTACCAAAAGTGCTTTTCCCGAGCTTACTCAAACTATTCCCGTACTCGGCTTCGCCTTGTACGTGAAACTCGAATTCCCGTGTTCGGCTACGCCTCACACGTGAAATTCCGTAGCGCACGGGAAAAGGCCACTTTCGGTACTAGTAATGAAATATACTATTTTAGCTAGATGGTTGATGGTCCGGTATTTCAGTCAAAAAAAATTTCTTTATTTCATCTGCTTACGTTTCGACCCATATGAGCAAAATGTGAGGAATCAAAGTATCTATAAGCACAGACAAATTCAAAAAATTCGTTTGACGGGGCTGTTGTTCTTGCAGGACCTGGGACTCCACAACAATCCTCTTCCACCATGAACTGTATTTGACTGCTCTTCCTCATCCTCCGTCACCCAATAACCGGGAGTCCTCCTCTATACCGTCAACCTATATTCGCCATCAGATAAGAATAGTGTTCATACTTTTTCTAGATAGGGTAAACCTTACAGTTATTGACACCCTTATGACTACATTTTTGTGGTGAATTTAAAAATAAATACTTTTTATGAAGGGATCAAATTGAAACTTCCTATAGCTCCTCTTTATTTATCCTTATAAAGACTTATAAAGAGGTTTTTTTGGATCAAAATTTCAGTAGTTTTACCATATCGCAATATTTATTGTTAAAAGTGAAAAAACTAGTTATTGACACTCTGTGGATTTAATTGTGAAATCTTCCCTATGGTTAGTTTGTTAAAGTCTTACTTCATAGATGACTTAGAGGACCCTTCAAACATTAGACTCATGTATATCTTGAAATGAAATTAGGAATTGTCTACTTATTTCTTTAAGTTAAAGTTGGGGTGTCAATAACTGTATTGAGAGTCAATAACTGTATGGTTTACCCTACCTTATATTTAACTCATGTATTTATTTATTTAAGCCCTGACGAATACCCACCTATTAGTCCAAAGGTCCAAAGGTAGGCTGTTGAAATAATGACAAAATTTGTCGAGTGAAATTTTTTCAATCATCCCTATCGGTCTATCAACCAATCAGAATCTAAAAAAAAAAACAGTAGGGGAGAGCGGGGTTGGTTGGCATAGGGGGTATGTTGGCCATTGACTTATAGTTTCCGTCACACCTATTGTGAAGGCCCCACCATTGTACCATATGACCCGCTCGACCTTGGGAGTCTTGTCCTGAGTTTTCAATCCGATGCTAACAGTGTAGAGAAGAGTGTGCTTCATTGATTGATTTTACAACATGTAAGTAAATTTTTATATTTTCAGTAAATTTGGTTTAAAGGCATGACAAAACATTGGACTCCGATTCTGTTCACATAGCCCCAAACTCCTTTGAAAAACCTAACCTTTCGATTAACCAGTTTCTTGTTTGATTGTTCTCCCCTGTCCTGGCAGCCATCTTTCATATGATCTCTCCTGTGGGGTTAGTTGGCTTTCTTTAACTGGGGTTTGTTCGCGCAGTAGCAATTCACAAAAGCAAGGTAAACATAAACAAAGGTGAAACTACCAATTGTCTTTAGTTCCAACAAGGAGGATGAGAGCAATTTTTCTTATGCAGAAAGTGACGACAGTCTAAACTTGTATCTTCTTTTATTGTCATTCTATTTTCCCTTAAAAGCTGTTAAAAACAAATTCATAATTAATATATCATTATAGTGCAGCTTTTAATAACAATAATATCTGTCAGGCAGTACTTGAATGAGATGGCTAAACAACCCCACCTTCTAGGCCAACCTGCTCCACATAGGGGGTTTATTGGCATACTCTGGATTGACGAATTCTTCAATTTTCTATGATCTTAGTATTAAATATTATGTGGTGAAAAAAATACTTGTAGTACTCTAATACTTGGAGTTTACGGAGGTATCAGCCCTATTGGGATTGTATTAACAGATACGACTCAACAATCAAAAAAGTGAAAACTGTTGCCAACCAACCCCGCTCTCCCCTATTATTTTTAAAATGACATTTAAAGTCAAAACTTTTTATGCGCAGGCATTTAAATATTTTATATCTTATCGAAATGTATCATAAACTATCATGATTCATTGTTATTTTCACTGCCAAGCGCCACACGTGCGACATGGGCCTAATAGCCGTGATAACGCTATTTTTAGGGCGGTACCCTTTGGTGATTAAATGGCTTGCACGCAAAGAAGGCATGAATTTTACGCTATTTTTAGACGTCATTCAATGTGAGCTGCTTGTAGATATAGGTAATTTATGATTGTTTAAAGGGAGTTTTAAGAAAAATGAAAAAATATATACATGTATATATAGATATAGATAGTGATGTAATATACTTATATATTATATTACTTTACAGTCAAAACAATTAGTTTGATTTGCTACCTTTTTTTTTTTTTAAATAATAATTTTCTTGTCTAAAATAATACAAATAGTATTTTTAATATTAACTTTCACCCTGAATCAAATTGAATGATTAAACGAATAATTTCAACTTATGTTACAAACAGTTTGCAGAATAAAACCATTCAGACACATACCTGAATACTAAGCTGAAAAGAAGTTCATGTTTAGTATTTTTAGAAGTTTATACCTCTGTAACAGTCACTTTTTTAAAGATAAGGCGGATGGGAACCGACCTCCCTCAAGACTGTCTTGCCAAATGACATTAGATCCATATTTCTTATTAGATTGTTGCACACGATTGACAGAAATAATAATTGAAATTTAGATAATATAATATTCATTCCAGAAAATTAAATAGTTTCTCAATTGAATGAATTTCGTATTTTATTCAGTTAACTTTGTAGCATTTAAACCTGAATTAAACTATTTATCTGACTATATGAATTCCCACATGAATAAATAACTGTTATTTTATTTTTAATTTTTTATGCGAATGAAATTTAATTTTCAAGTAACTAAACGAAACATATATATTATATAATCAATACATTTATGCATATATATATATATATATATATATATATATATATATATATATATATATATATTATATTGATTAGATTCAAACTGAACAAAGCCTCACTTCCTTTCATTCTTCCTATCCTTTATCATATCTACAACTTTTCTCTGCAAAGTGCCAAATTCCACAGTACCTGGAAAACCGCTCTTATGCGTCTGCTGAAAAAAATAAAATCCAATTCAGCAACCCTCAGTGATTTCCTTCCCATTTCCCTTCTATCCAACCCATCCAAACTTTCGGAATGATTAGTTCAGGCACAATAATCCTAATACCTTGAACGAAACGTTCTGAACCTTCTCCAGTCCGGGTTTAGGTCTGGCTGCTCATTAAAATTTCCCAAGACCTCGACACAGCTATAGACCAAAAGAAACTTACCATTCTTATTCTTCTTGATTGTACCAATGCCTTCGACTCTGGAGACCACAATATCCTCCAAAAAATTTATAGATGGGGCAAAAACCTCGAAACATTAATCATATCATCATTTTTTGGCAATAATAAAATATTAACAAAGGTGTTTTAAACCATTTATTTGATTATTATTTTATTTATTTTTCTGCTTCTATGGCTCTCAAATGAAGGGTATAATTATAGCATTGAAAATCTTGGAAGAGGTAGCGGCTAGAAGAAGCGCCCTAGAGTGTCCTAGTTGGCTAGTGAACCCCTTTGCTCCGACCAAACCAAACACACTCCCACGCCTTTTTACTATTGAAATTCAAAACCGTAACACATGTTACACTGCGACCTATTTAGATTATAACTTGACATCGGATAGTAATGCCTATTTTAATCAACATCACTGACATTTTGCAAGACTCATATTAACCATAGTCTCAAGACTGTAAGGCATTCTTATTACGGATTTTACGATTTTATTCTTTACTGTTAGATGTAAATATAATTAGAAATTAGAGAGTTTTAAAGAGTTTTTTTTTTTTTGAATGAGTAAGTTGAATGAACATGTACAGTGTTAGATGTAAAGTTAATTGTAATTAATATTATAATATTCCGGTTATGGTTCCCTTAAGAACCAAAGTGTTAAAGGAAGAAATTCAGCGATAGAAGCAGAAGGAAAAATTACAAAATTATCAGCTGTACAAGTTCGACAGCAAGAGAAAATCCAAGGAAGTACTCTCGTGGAGAGAAAGGTTATGCAAGACCAACACATCCTAAATACGTCTCACAATATCTTTTTTAATTTCTAGTAATTTTATTAAACAAAATGATTCACACTTATTTATTTTTGTTACGTGTCATGCATGTTCTTTCAGAATCATTAGGTTTAACCTAAAACCTAATGTATTTTGTCAGTTGACTCCTCTTCGATGGTAAACAGAAAATTAATTTCTAGCATGAGCAGAATTTGATAAAAGAGCTATGGATGATCATAAGGTTATGGATGAGCTATGGGATGATCATAAGGTTATGGATGAGCTATGGGATGATCATAAGGTTATGGATGAGCTATGGGATGATCATAAGGTTATGGATGAGCTATGGGATGATCATAAGGTTATGGATGAGCTATGGGATGATCATAAGGTTATGGATGAGCTATGGGATGATCATAAGGTTATGGATGAGCTATGGGATGATCATAAGGTTATGGATGAGCTATGGGATGATCATAAGGTTATGGATGAGCTATGGGATGATCATAAGGTTATGGATGAGCTATGGGATGATCATAAGGTTATGGATGAGCTATGGGATGATCATAAGGTTATGGATGAGCTATGGGATGATCATAAGGTTATGGATGAGCTATGGGATGATCATAAGGTTATGGATGAGCTATGGGATGATCATAAGGTTATGGATGAGCTATGGGATGATCATAAGGTTATGGATGAGCTATGGGATGATCATAAGGTTATGGATGAGCTATGGGATGATCATAAGGTTATGGATGAGCTATGGGATGATCATAAGTCAGAAAACTCCACGAAGATAAATAACTAAGTAATTGGCGCTCCTGTCCATACAGGAGAGCCTGGGCATTCTCCATTCGTCTCTATCCTTCGCCATTGTTCTCCATCTCTTAACACCCATCCGACGAAGGCGTTCCTCTACATCATCCAGCCATCTTAGACACTGCCTTCCTCTCAATCTCCTTCCTCCGGGGTTACCATACATGATCTTCCTAGTCAACTTGTCATCCCCTCTCCTTTCAACGTGTCCCAGCTATCTTAACCTTCCTTTTTCATTTATATTTCACCAAATCTGGTTCTACATAAAGAATTTGTAGATCTGAATTGGAGCTGATTTTCCAGGTATCATTTTCAAATTTAGGGCCATATATTCTTTACAGCACTTTAGCACCTTCCGCTCCGACATTAAGAGAGTATTTATATGGCTGTTAGTGAAACCCATGATTCACAGCCGTAACACACGACGGGTCGTAAAACAGTTTTATACAGTGTCAGTTTTGCTTTACGTGAGTCCTAAACCGGAGGAGCTTACTCAAGGCAAACAGACATCTATTACCTGCAGCTATTCTTCCCTTAATATCATCGGTTGGAACGCTTTTATCTGATACTTTGGCATCAAGGCATTTAAAGTCATGTTTTCCTAATTGGATAGTCATGAACATAGTATAGAGCATAGTAGTTCTATTATAATATAATATAGAGTAGCTCAAGATGCACTCCTTCCCGACTTCATATAAACTGTTTTACAATCATTTGTTTCCAGACCCATTTGGCTGTCAGTTTCTTCGAACTGTAAGAGAGAGATCACAGTAAATTCCTGCTCTAATCTGTGAATATAGTGCCATTCGTTTTAATTGCCCTACAGTTATTTCTAGGGTCAGGTTAAATAAAAGTGGGTCTCCTTGCCTTAATCCTACTTTAACTGAGAATTCTGTAGAAAGAGCATACATCTTCACTCTACATGATGTATCCTTCAACTTTAATCGAATCAAGCGTACAAGCTTCTTTGATATTCAAAACCCATTCAGGATAATTATTAGCTTATCCCTCTGTACACTATCAAAAGTTTGTTTGAAATTTATGAATACTCGATGCAGTTCCACATTATATTCATATCTCTTTTCAATAATCTGACGGAACTTAAAAATAGATCTGTCATGGATACGAAGATAAATAGTACATATAAAAATATAAATGTTGCATTAAATACGACAAATTTTTGTATTAATTTCCTCTCCTCTCTCAGGTAGACCATGTGTATCGTACACTACCTGCATGCTATCGTGACATTGTTGGCGGTCACAAACGTGATATTAAGTTAAGTAATTACCGTTGAGGTCGCGTGTTATTTAGAAACTAAAGAGCCTGGAAATATCCTTCTCGATGGCCAGTGAATAGATAGAATACATAATATAATTATTATATTACTGAGAGTATATTGAGGGAATCTATTGTAAGATGTCTAAAAACATTGATAGTGTAAAGCTGTTTAGCTATAAGAATGTTTCAGGCTGGAGTAGTTACAGAGAACAAGTAATTAAAACTTTAACAAAAATTGAAGGTCACCTATGGTAAAATATTTAGCATAGCAGCCTACAATACTAAAGGTCGCAGGTTCGCTACCCGCGGTTGCCCTAGGATTTTTTAAAGGGAGTAAAAAATCCTTGGCTATGCCGTCCCTCGGATAGGACGTAAAATGTTCCGAGCCTGTGCGATGTCAGGAACTCGTTAATGATCCCTATCCTAAGTACACTGTAGCATCGTCCGATCGTGGCATATAGAGACATTAAACAAACGGCAACAAGAAAAATTGAATCCTACATAGTCGTGACTTAATGGGTTTTATTAGTAGAAACATTTAAGTAATGTAACCAATAAAAAACAACTGAAAATCCTTTAGAAGTTTTTGTATAGCGGCCCTCGTAACTTCATGATATGAAAGAGAGATAAAAAATCTCAATAACAGAATGAGAAAAATCATTATATTTTTTGTTTTTTTATTTTCTCCTTACAAACAGGTGCATCGAACTCAGTTTTATAGTTTCAGATTATTCCTGCAGCTATGAATCTTAATGTAGTTGATAGCGCCGTGCTATTATTGTTTTCAAAACAAACACCGGTGGTGGTGTAGACAGAAAAGCGGTGACTCCGAGACCCAGAAATAGTTACCGGTTAGCGGCCCGAAGAAGAGGGGCTGACGCTATACCGGTTCCCAGTAGCCCCCTCCAGCGAACCTCCCCTTGCTATATACCTCGTTCTTCGGCTAGGCCGTGTCAGTAGTCGTCTCCAAGCGGCTGTGTCTTGTGCATCAGTGCTGCAGCCTCTATAGGCGAGTGTTATATTTCAGAGTGCCTCTGCTCTTTCGAAATGAGGAAAGTGGTGAGTCCATATTTATAGTTAATAAGTCAATTTTAAATAATGTTAATATTTTAAATTGATTTCATTAATTTGAAAATAAAAAAGTCCTAATAATAATTTATATTATTGATGAGGATTGAAAATCATAAATATTTTACTGTTCGATTGAACTTTTTTTTATGTTAACGGAAATAAAATCATTGCCTTTATTTCATTAGGTTTATTTAAATAATAAAAAAAATACTCTTATTGTTTCATTGGGGGAAAAATGCATGGACTGTTAGTCATTAGCTGAGAGATATTTTCTCAAAAATTAAGCTGATTTGAATTGAATTATATGATAAACAATGAAGTAAAACAATAGTTGATTAAAATTTTCACGATTCATATTTAACTCTTTAAAATAATATTGAATATTAAAAATAATATTCAATGTTATAATAAAATTAAAATTCTTCAACTATAAGATACTTTTTAATTCATGTTGGTCAGCTTCAAGCACTTCTATATGTATACAAAACATTTTGAATAACTCATCCTTAATCTTTAGTGTTTCGAGAAATCTTTCATACAGTTTATTTTATTTTTTTTTTATTTTTATTTAAATGCTTTATTTATTTTTCATGGGGTTTATGGAACCACCTCGAAAGGAAAAAAAAGGTGTAGCCACCAATATCATCATTAAAATGTGTATTAAAACAAAACATTATCTGGATATTAAAAATATGATTAAATTTATTCCTAATTGGGCCAACAATTAAAAATATTTTTAACGAAATGAATTATTTTGGATCAAGCAAAAAATTAAATCATCATTTTTAAGAAAATAAATAAAGAATTCTCCTCGGAATAATTCCACCTTTCATCAAAAAGATATCTCATTCAGTATTTTTTTTTTTTTATAATAGTTACTATAAATATGGTTATAATTTACCAAAAAAATTAAAATAATTTCAAACCTTGTTGTTGCTACTTGCAACTTCCTAATTTCCGAAAATTCCTATGAGCTTAGTTCAAAGATCGAATAATTCAGATATAGCAAAAGACAACTATAAAATAATATTTTTGTGTGAACTTTATTAAAAAGAATTTTATCTCTTTAGTCATTTTTATGAACGACCACGATTTTTTCTGTTTAATGTAACCGATGAAATATGCTGACTTAAAAACCGAAACTAAAACTTTATAATTAACTACTGGAAAGTGTAATAAATATATTACGCAATAAAATAATTCTTTATTTTACTTCGAGTAACTTAATTAAACTTGATGTGATAGAACTTTATCAATGCTTTGGAATTGATCTCATGTTTGCCCATAGTGGTCTTAATTTTTTTACTCAATAAAATAAAAGATATATTTTTTTCGAGTATCCTAGATACTTATTGTATAATATAGATTTTTTTTTTTTTTTAAGTTGGCGTAAAACTGAATTTGAAACATTTTAATTTATTTCTGATTTTTTTCTCACAGCGTCGGTACTCTTATGCATTAGGAGCCAACGGATTTGGGGTCATAGCACCCTCCTCCCCCCAAATAAAATCAGTGATTTATTTTAAAATAACTTTTATAATTTCAATACATTGGGTATAATAGAATAATTTATAATAAATTAGTGGTAATTAACTATTGACTGGACTACTGTTTGTACTGTGCATGGCGATCCCTTTACCCCTTCCGTGCATTAAACTAATGATATACACTGACCCTCCTCAATATAATTGCCGGCTTCTATAATGGTGAAAATTCAAATGATACAATACTTTAACATAAGAAAGTAAGAATTTAACAGTTGATATATATAATCATATCACTGGTGTTTGGGCAAAAGGGGTTAAGTCATCGAATGTGAAGCTTAAACAACGAT
Source organism: Aelia acuminata (assembly GCA_911387785.2). Classification (NCBI taxonomy): domain Eukaryota; kingdom Metazoa; phylum Arthropoda; class Insecta; order Hemiptera; family Pentatomidae; genus Aelia; species Aelia acuminata. The sequence continues at coordinate 35,505,202 of OU426981.1, forward strand.
TTTCCAAGCTATTGAAAATCATTATAAATTCTTTTTGATTGTATTTTTTTATTCCAGAATAATAAATGAAACTATATTCTTTCAACAGAGACTGTATTGTGAATAACGAATAAATTATTGTCAATTATGAATTTTAAGAAGACGATACAATTCTTTTTTTCTTTTTTTTATGATTTAACCCCTTTTACCCAAACACGAATGAAATGGAATGACAATCTACACGGGGATATGCATCTCTATATCGTTCGCAGCAAGGCTGTGATGTAAGCGCGGCGGTCTGCTCAATCTGGAATGAAGCCAGAGCATGACGTCAATCTATAAAATGTTTGCAAACCACATCCCATAAGTTCCAGTAAACTAAATTAATTTTAGCATTTCTTCTTTTTAAATCAAGCTGTATTTGCAGCTTGTTAGATTCAATTCCCATGAAAAAAAATTATAATATATTATCTATCAGTAATGAAGAAGGAGTAGTGAGTGCTAGGTGCTAAAGTTTCATAGCCTTAGGTATACTTAATAAAAAAATATCACTTAAAAGAAAATATTATCGTAAGCAAAAGCAGAGACATTGGCAAACTCAAAAATCAACCCAGAACACTCGATTCGCGCCTTTTTGGTCACCTATTTTATAGAAAAGTTTGATGTTTTCTAGGTGCGTCTTTTGAGTACTTCCAACTTTTGAGTAACTTACTAAATGTTTTCTGTTTTCTAAACATAATTTCAATAACAGGTAAACAAGTTCGTAAAAAAACAAAACAAAAAAAAAAACATGTGAACAAAAAGATATATTACGCGCAATGCATTAGTTATGCGATAAACAAACGTGGATTCATTGACGTTCATTTGCTAATGTTTGCAAATTGAATATGTTATTACTGAACTGAATAGAAATATTCATTGAGGTTTAAATTCAGAAAGAGATGATGGTTTTATTGTTTTATATTTCCTTATCTAATCTAAGTATCGAAAAAAAGTCGTAATAATTTATCAATATATCATAAATATATCGATATATAATAAAACGGCTATATCTTGGTGCCGGCCATAGAGGTAAACATATATTTCATAGAAGATGGAAATACAGTAACGATTATATGTCTATTTCATGTTGTAAACAGCGAGGTAATAAATTTTTACCACGGGACCGGTGAGAGGCTTGGCTTGGCGCTTTGCCACCCACTCGGAAGGACATTGCAATTCCTTTAGGTCTCAATTTATAAAGAACTTTCTTATTAAATAAAACACTATGGAAAACACGAGTATTTGCAACCGATTTTTTTTTTTATATATATTAGTAAGAAAATTATTTTGAATATGTACGTTTTTAATTTTTTTATCACTTTTTTCTTACTAAAGTGAACTAGTACACCCTTGCTATATTCCAAACCATTTCAAATACAATACTTAAAATAAGACTGAAATATGTATTATAATATGTACAATTAAAAAAACATATACATATGCAGTGCAGTACAAATTTAAAAATGGTTATAGATGCCCTAGAAGGTTTCCTAGCTGTAATAGGGTCACCCTCACATTTTGAAGCAAAAAGTCTCAGCCTGTATTGAAAATTAAATTAAAAATAAGAATATGATTTTTTTTCCAGTAGTTCCATTTAATTTTTTTTTTTATAAACCAAATAAACTGTTTATATAACTATTAAAGTAGATCAAATAAAATAGGTTAATGAAACAGTGTACCTACATTTTTAATACTTATTACATTAAATTACACAATACATAAAATCTAAAATAAATTTCTGATCAAACCAATAAACTAACAAATAACAAAGCGAGGCATTTATGGAAACAGATAAATAAAGCATCTGCCTATATTTAGCTTAACTTAATCGTAAATAATGCATAATCTTTGTCTCTTATCTCTTGGTCAAATCTAATTGAAAATCTTAAAGCATTATATGCTACTATAATATATGTTCAGTTTTATGCTAGTACAACATCAAACACTTTTCCCGAAAAGGAAAAGGCTAAATGTTTTGGTTCTTCATGGAATGCCGAGGGAACTGGCAGTCAATATTGCATTCATAATTTTATAAAGATAAAACAAATGGATCTTGAAATTAAACATGAAATTAAAGTATCATTATTATTGAAGCATTATTATTATTATTCTAAATAATGTAGTAAATATTTGTATGCCCTCTATAGTGAAAAAAAACAAAAAAAGTGTAAACTTAAGTTGAATTTGGCAGTAACTGTACTTACATAATCAATTATTTCATAAATGAAATGTACCTTTGTTCAAAGCATATTAGGAAACCTAGATTTTTTTCTTTAGCAATCAATGAAGTTTATTAATTTAAAATAGGCAATTTTGTGTTGAATGTAATGTAGATGTTGTTAACTTAAGTTTTTTTTTTCATTTGTAGATCAATTTAGCCGAGGAATTCGATATTCTTCAAATAGTCGGTGAGGGATGGTTCGGGAAAGTCCTCCTGGTAGAGCACCGAGTGACTGACACTGAGATGGTCCTCAAAGCTCTACCGAAGCCTTATGTATCGATAAAAGACTTCTATAGGTAAATCTTCTCTCTTGGTACTTGATGGTTGCAATAATATATTTACATTAGAGAGATAATATTTCATTTATATGGTTTAGGGAATTCCATTACGGTCTTCAGCTTTCTGCTCACAAGAATCTCATCACCACTTATGACGTCGCCTTCGAGACAGCGGGCTTCTATGTCTTCTCTCAAGAGTATGCCCCTCTGGGAGACTTGATGTCCAACATCTCAGAAACTGGGATTGGTGAATTGCACAGCAAGAAAGTGGCCAAGCAGGTAATTTGGGTGTGAGATGTTACTTTAGCTATTATTCTTAAACTCACGCATTAAACTAATGGCATACTCTTGCATAGTTGGCCGCTGCCCTGGAATACATACATGCCCATGGACTGGTACACAGGGATGTGAAGCTGGATAACATATTGGTTTTCAAATCTGACTTCTCCAGAATAAAACTCTGCGACTTTGGAGAGACCCGGAAAGCTGGTACCCTGGTCACCAGGAGGAACGAGTGGCTCCACTATGCTCCACCTGAAGTCCTCGCTATCGCTAATGATCAACTTTATGAGTAAGTTGTCTATACTTTTTTTCAGCAGATATCTCATACATTTCTATGCCATAATTATTTTATTTAATAGTAAAATCATAGTGAAAGTTTGTATACAATATACAGTCATATTTAGCTAAAAAATTTTACTCCTGACAAAAATTTTCCTATCTGACATAAAAAAATATTTTAGAGATTTTAATGATGAAATGAATTTCAAGAGGGCCATTTAGATAAAACATATTTTAATGAATCATGAAAAATAATATTCTGGTTGTCACTTCACTTGTTCTCAAACCATGACTTGGACTAATTAGTAAATGAAAATATAAGTGTTAAATAGATTCAATAAATATCATAAATTCAAGAAATAGCTCGTCAGGCTTAAAATTCTGATGGAATGCCTCAGCATTCTTGTTACCATGAAAAAATTAAACCAATTGAAAAATTTCTGTTTATGTTCCAAAATTATGAAAACAAATTAAATAAAATAAAGACAATCAGAAAATAAAAAGAACAGTTATGCTTGTTTACTAATGTTCAATATTTGAGAACATTTTAATTCAGTATAGTCATGCATAAATATTAATATTATTCCAAAAATCTGACCTATGTTTAACCATTTTAAATTCACAGTTTTTATATATTTTATTCAAGGTAAAAAAAAAAAATTAATTGTGATTTTAAAAAGTCCAAGCTGCAATCGCCATATGACTAATTTTTTTCACCACCTAATTTTTCAAGTTTATAAGTTTAAGCAAATTTTATAACCACTCTTGAATGATTGACTGTTCACTCAGCTTAGTTATCATTATTTGCTATAAGTGTTATTATCGTAATTAGTTTAATATTATATGGTGTGTCTCTATTTCCATATAAAAAAAAACAAACATATTAAAGCAGTATTGAGGGCGAAATTGAAAAAATAAATGTCATTTGAGATGATTTTAGTAATTTTTAAAGACAAGTGGGACTAGATTAGCTGATGGTTGGCTCTTGTCCAATCTTCGACATGATGTTTGTCAGTATTGGGGTCGGGGGCCAATGGCGAGACACTCCCCACTTCTATTATCACATGGTCCTTTTAGGGTATTTTTCTTTTTATTCCCATGTTTAATAAATATTTTGAAAATTTTGATTCACACTTATTATTATAGCCTGAAAAACAATTCATAGAGATGAAGAGGAATTTCTGATTGAACATCCTAAAAACATCAAACTAAACTAAAAATAAATTTTTATTAGTCACTATTCATGTTTAAATAAAATTAAATGAATGGTCATTGCTATTATTGGTAGGTTATTGAAAAACCGTTCAGAATATTTCTCCCTGGATTTTTTATTTTTTTAAATTTGGATACTTTAATGTACTAATTGAAACTTCAATAGAGATTTTTTTTAAACATAGAATTTTCATTTAGTTTTGAGAATAAGAGCAATTAGCAATTATAATAATAATTTTCATGGGAATTTTTAATGAATAAATTATTTTATTTTCAAATTAATTTTAAATGAAAAAAATATTTTAATTTTACAAATAATAATTGCATAATAATTTTAAAATAATAATTTTTCATGAAAAAATTATTATATAGAAAAAAATGACTGGATTATTTAAAAATTAATGATTAATTATTAAATGTTAATTTTATGTAAACAGTATATATCATTCATTTTTTAAAAATAACAATAAACATATTCCATAGTCCATAAAGCCAATGTTGTTATATTTATTATTTATTCATTTTTTTTTTTTAATTTTACATATATGTTATTATATTCATTATCAATTTTTTGAAGTTATACTTCTTTGCGCCCGTTAGACACTTTGGGATGGGATGTTGGTCGAGAAACCGCGTCACGCTGAAAAGTAAGAACAAATTTTTAAGAACTATCGATTTTATTCGATCCAGCTGTTTGGATGATAAGTTAATATAAAACTTTTGAAAATCAAAATTTGATGGATGCTGGTTAGACCAATTAACTAAAATTGGTCAAAAACTGCAGAAAAAATGTGCAGGATACGTGGCCCAACACAATATTGACCGGAATGCCGTACCTATTTTACGAAGGTCTTCCGCAATATCAATGAATAATAATAAAACAATTAACGTTCGAAGAAATCATTTCCCATTGGTATCATCATGTTCTATCACAATACATAAATCGCAGGGGGGGACTTTCGACGAGATTGTCTATGAATACGACAAAAGCCATTCCATAGAATTAGTATATGTTGCCTTATCGAGAGTGACGAGTATTAATGGGCTATATATTACAACAAAAGATGACACTAACATTTTCCACCATGGCAGAAGAAATTTTGTAGGTACAACAGATATACAGAGAGAATTTCAAAGATTATCACTCAATAGACTGCCAACCATTGTTGAATCTTTGGGAAGTTTTATTTCTAAAAGCACAGGAATAAGTTTCTATTCAATAAACAGTCAAAGTCTCATTGCACATGCCCTCGATTTGAATGACAGCGTATTTAAAAAATGTACAATAGTCATACTATCGGAAACACATGTAAGAGATGGCCAAAACATCGACATTCCGAATTTTCATTGCATAGCAAAGTATAAACGAGAAAATGTTGCTGCCGGGGGAGTAGCAATTTATCACAATGAAATTGACCATAATAATATAGTCACTTCTCACATGGATATTCATTCAAGGGCATCAGAATCTCTTGTAGCAGGACAGTCTGCTATTGGAGAAATTTGTATTAGTAAATGCTTTCCACAAAATGGTCGAGAATTCATAGTTGTGGCGCTATACATCTCTCCCGGTAAAACTGTAAAACAGATCATTAAGTTCATACACCAAAATTTGTTAATTTATACCAGAGAAGGTTCCGCACTGCTCGATGAAAATTTTCATGAAATCCCAATGATAATGAGCGGGGATTTCAACATCAATTTTTCCGATGAACAAACAGAGCCATTGATACATTTTCTAAAAGACAAACTAGACTTGGTAATGTCGAATGACAAGAATCAAGGTACGACCAGATACGGAACGACCATTGATGCTGTATTTAGTAGATATCTTGAAAAGTTTGAGTCTAGAATATATGTTAGTTACTTTAGTTATCATAAGCCAATTGTGTCTTTCTTGGAATACAGTACGATTTCTAATGACCAACCAGGAAATGAGCAAGATAAAAGAATGATTATAGAAGAAATTACTGATAATGATAATATAGGTGTATAATATAATAATGAAGTCACGTATAATATATTGAAGATAAATATATTGAATAATATTGAAAAATGTCTTATATTTCATTTATATATCCTGTCTGTTTGTGTGCGTGAGTGGGTGTATGAGAATGGCCAAAGAAGTATAACTTCCACCGTGTGGTCCGACGCACACAAACTTTTTTTTATTTTCTGTTTTTAGGTGCAACACTTCCCACGATGTTTGGCAGTTTGCCATAGCCATCTTCATCTGCTTGACAGGATGCCTTCCATGGCAGAAAGCTGCTCCTGATGACCCCAGATTTGGCAGGTACCTTCTATGGCAGCAAGGATCTAATGTTTTACTTCCAGTCAGGAGGCCCAAACTATTTAAGGTACTTTCAATGAAAATAACATATGTTTCAATTAACTATAGAACATATTTTTAATACAATTTTAAAATGAATTAACGAACAAACACTAAGCAAGCATCCATAAAAACTTTGATTTTTTATTCTAGTCTTAAGATTATATTTGGTTCCTAACAGCAAGATTTAAACTTTTATGTAGAATTTTATCACCATCATTCATTTTATCCTTTTATTTGGTACCAATGGATTTCCTGTTTATAATAGTTTAGTTCTAAGTTATAGGAGAATTTAAATAAAATAATTTGCATAGGAATTCATCATTAATTGTTTTTAATTGATGATTGATAAAAATATTATTTTTAACATTTCAGCTAATCTCTAACAAAGCACAGCGGTGGTTCAGGAAGTATTTAGAGCCTCGAGGTGAAAAAAGGCCAACTTCACTCAGTGACATGCCTCGCTATTTGGAAGATAGGTGGTTGGCCAGATCCGAAAGACCAGGTAGATTTTTATTTTTTTTTACAACTTTAAAATAAAAATTTTATTTAATGAAATAAAGGCTTAGGTATTTTAGACGAAATGCATTCAAAACATTTTTTTTTGTGTATATTCATTTTTTTTTTATGTTTCATATCATCTATTTTAAAATTTTAATTCATTTTTTTTTTCTAACTTTCAAAACCGTTGTATTCCTTATTTTCTATTCTTTTTTTTTTTCCTTATGTTTTCTATTCTTCCCTCTATACTCTAATGTAATTTGGTTTTTAGCCATTTCAGTACAAATAAAGAAATAGACTAATAGATAACAACATAATCTAATGTTATTATTAAATTTTCACTTTTGATGGCTAACATTAATTTTCAATTTCAGAAGAGGAGAGGGAAGATGAAACTCTCTGTCCTTCAATGTATAGCTACCACAGCAGTCCAGAGGAAAAGGACAGGCTGTTGTACACTTTGACACAATATGGAATCGAGACCACTGTGGATCGCACAGCAAAGAAAGACAGGATAAGGGAATGGATACAGAGCAGTGTCATTGAAGAAGAGGATGAAGAAAAGATGGATGAAGGCAATTCTTCGACGGCAGGAAGCCAAGGGTTGAGTGCATGAGACCAGTGAATGTAGTTGCTTCATCCCCATTCCAGGTTTAAAGCTAAGCACTGAAGCTAATCAAAGCTAATTAGGAGCTAAGCACTCAAGAGTGAGTGTTTTGGGATTTCCTATTTAACCTAAGGAATGTGAAGTGTTATCCGTCTATTTGTGAAGTGGCACTTTGCCATTTTTGTTCCCTATTGTCACTTGGTACTATTTATATTGCCTGTGATAGGAAGCGAAGGCTATTCACATTTGTCAAATAAATGTAAAAGCCTCCCAAATGGCGTTTAAAAAGAGTATATGCCTGATCAGTATTTGAAATTGCTGTTTTTTTTATTAAAAATGTAATTGGTATAGTTACATGTTTGTATCTATGTGTTAAATAAGGAAACTTGCTGATATGTTTTCTTGTGAAGAGATGTTATTAATATGAGAAGAAGTGAACTTGTCAATATTGTATGTTTTTAATTTTTTAGTAATAAATTTTGTTATCGGTTGTGTAAATATTCCATTTCCTTTATTTAAATTTTTTCTTACAATATATCTACTGCTCACTTTTGTTTAGCCAAATGATATTTTTTATTAAATTGAATCCAATTAAAGAATGGCTTTATAGCTCTGGGTAATTGTAGAAATCCATGCTAATGTCTATATTTATGTCAATCTTTCTTCCAAAATATAAAGATTTTGCATTTTTGTGTTAATAGCAATTATGCTCCCTAGGGCTTTGAACTTTAATAGTTTATCTGGGGGACCACTCCACTTAGTTGATACTAATACCTCACTTTGATACCTAAGACCAACTAACACCTAAAAAATTAAACCAATTTTGATGATATCCTAAAAAATTAAACCAATTAAAGAAAAAAAAGGTAATTTTAATATTTTCCACATACTATAAATCAATATATAATATTCATTGTTATGAAGAAAATCTCACCACAGTCAAAACTTATTTTTTTCTAGTAAATAACAAAACATTGGTTAGTATTGGTTTTAATTAATGAAACCAAAAAGTCTCACTTCTAGAATAATTAGGAAAAAAGGCTAAGAAAATAATATTTTGATTCTTTTAATGTTTTTAATCAGATAACATCTCTATTACAATAATATTATAATGATAAATTTGTAATATTTGTTTCTCAGCATGTTTCTTGCTACTATAAATATATACTTTAAGACTATAATAGTTTAATTTATTTTGTATTTTATTTTTTGGGTTTTTGGCAAGCAATATATAATAAGTTAATTAAGTTGCAATATTTAAAAATATATTATTTATGAAGGCAGAAAAATCTGTTTTTCTCAATGAACTTCATTTATAGAGTCAACAGAGTTAAAAAAAAAAAAAAAAAAAAAAAGAAAGGAAAATATGAGTTCAATCAGAAAATGCTCCATTATATTATAATTATTCAATCAGTAAACTGCTACAGATAATAGTATTTTTAAAAGGCCCGCAAATTTAATCTTTATGGCCGATTTTTCATTGCAAACAAAATAAAAAACTGCGTCAACAGTAAAAGTTTGGATATGTTTATTTATGGTTTTTATATTTATAAAAATATTTATATTTAGATTTATTTTTATAATCCAAATATTCTTTAAAGTAGGTCCTTTAAGATTTTTCAATAATAATTATTATTAGGAATAATAGGAATAATATTTAATTATTCCTGCTTAATATTCATTTTACAAATTTTCAAAAAGTTTAATCCCAATTTTAATCATATTATGTTTCTACCTTTAAGACTTGTGAATTCAATTATACAAAAATAACTGAAATATACAGTTTAGGAAAACCAATAGTTACTTAATTACCTATTTTTTTTTATTTTTTTTTGTATACAAAATCCATTCAGCTCTCAATTTTTTCAATATTTTATTATTTATTGAAAGTCTTTTTTCTTTTTTTTTTATATAGAATAACTTTAATTGAAATAATTCTTTATAAAATCTTGATTGTAATTTTACTTGCTTGTATTTCCCAGCATTCTTTGTTTTATTTTCATTAAAAATAAGGATTCATAAATTTGTTTGACAAACTTAAAAAATATTCATGTAAAGTATTGAAGTGTATACAGAATTTTAGGAACATATGACCCCATTTACCTTTCTAGTTAAAATTACCAACTAATTTTATTGATCTAAAATATAAAATTAAAATTAATATTTCTATTGAAGTTTTTATAAAAAAAAAAAAAAAAAAAAAAAAAATATCAATTGAAACAAAATATTATGTCTATTAAATAGTTTATACTGATTACCAAGGGTTAATGCCACCATAAATTTTCTTTTGGTACCATGATGCATGTATACAAAAGAATCCCTATGAATATTTTAATTCCTAACATCTGTATTTGAAAAATGCCAAAGACAATATATGTGAACTCACCATAATATTTATAAGTTAGACTAACTGATACAAAATAAAAGTTCCAACATCACATCAATAAAACTCAAGACTGTCAACTAATTGACAAAAGCTGACTAATTATAGTATGTAAATCACTGATTTTAAATATTTCCTTCCATTTCACAGGATCACAATTATAATAAATGTTTACAATTGCAAGTATTAATTAATTTGTTTAGTATAAAACATATGACATGGCCAACACATCATCAAATTATGATTATAAATGTATGTTAAGTAGAGAGAAAAGTAGAACTAATTATTAAAGACTATGAAAAAGTGTATTCCCTTGTTAGAGTGTTTATATGTCTTCCAAAAGTTTGTGCGAGTGAGTTTATAATGAGTGTCCTTGTTTATCGTTATTTAATATTTCATCAAATATTGTGAAATTTAATATGTTATTTTAATATGGAGTTTGATATATTTCATTAAAAAAAATTTAAAGGAAAGTTGTTTCATTTCTCCCTTTAGAAATTTAATTTATTTTTAGGATTATATTTGTTAATGCACAAATGTAGGATGTGCATATATAAGAGAAAAACGAAGCCGTTATTTCCAAATTACCACAAAGAAACGTGCTCAGTATTCACTGGAAGAGCGAATGTCATAAAGGAAGCTCTGCTCTATAGCAAAGTAGCCAACCACAAAAAATCACCTACTGTTACAAATTCAATGAGTATGCTGACTTAAACATCTAAGCACACTACGACTTTAGAAACACTAAAGCTTACTATCAATGAAAATAAAAGGCTAGGCAATATAATACTTTTTATTTTATTTTTATCTTATTATAACATCGCAGGGAGCTAAATGGCAGACGCTGCATCCCGGTCAGCTCGGACTGGTAGTTATAGCCAGATAAAATTCAATGGCTTCATTTCCCAGGAGATTGGGTGAGGGTTGTTAGATCCATAATAATGGCACAGAGGGTTGAGGCTTGGAGAAGGAACCCTTTGAATCCACTGCAGGTCAAGGCATTTGTAAAGAATGGGTATCGAGCTGCTGAATAGAAGAAGTAATTATTTGCCTGAACATGTTTATCTCCCCATGACCTTTTACATTCTACATTTATTAAATGTGGTAATGGAATGTAAGAAATAAACGAATGCTGGTGGAATGTAGACATTGAGAAACAATAAGGAGAAAATTAAACATGTGCTTAACATTCACAAGATTTTACATGATGACTGTATGTAGTTAAATTTTTTCATAATTAACAAATTCTATTATAAATTTAAAAAAAGAATATTAAGCTTTGCCAATGAACCTATTGAGTATAGGCAAAATTCAAGAATTAAATAAATAAATAAAACATTTAAATTTTTCCAAAGATTGGAATTTCAGATTGGGCGGTTGGCATTTTGTGTTTTGGACTACTATGTACTATTACTTGTAATGCAACATTAAATAATTAGGGTTACTAATGATATTTATATTATTTTAATAATAATACCAAAACTCAGCATTAAATAAAATTAAAAAAGCCCTTATGAAACTTGAAAAAAAAAAAAAAAAGTCCTAATTTATTTTACTTATTAGGGTCTTCAAGAAAATGGTAAAAAGATTGTAGAATAAATATACAACATGTAAAACAAGAAATAATTTATTATATTACATATTCATTAATAGTAATTATTTGTACTTATTATTAATAAAATTCAGACTTTTTTATTTAATTTTTTAAAAGTTTAATTTTAATATCAGAATGAATTATAATACATAATTAATAAAATTAATCAAATTAAACTGTTCTTTTCTTTCTATTTTATAATGAAATTCTTATGATTAAAAGCATGGGCGTCACCAGCACCAAATTATTGGGGGGGGGGGGGGACGAATCAATATTCTCATAGATAGGTAAAAATTTTAGAGGCTAACAGTTGAAATAACATTGCCTAAAAATAACTTGGGTTGGGACATTCAATACTTCCTCTAATGATGCATTTTAAAGCTATTTATAAAATTTGCCAGTTTATTTCACAGTTAGAGTGTAAGTAGTTGTCCCCTTCCAAAATATTGGGGGGAACATGTCCCCTCTGTCCCCCCTGGTGGTGACGCCCATGATTAAAAGTAACTTGAAATATTACATCCATCTCATAACTCCATATTCTCCTTATCGGACATAAAACAATAAATCAAATGATTCCAATATTGGAACCAATCAAAAGATAATTATAATAAATTACATTTTAAAAAAATGTTTTACTTACATAGATACATAAATATTATAAATATGTATTTATAATTAAGTTTTAGATATTATATAAAACATTTAATGTAGAAAAACTTAATACAGTTCGCAAGCACTAATCAGTAAGAAATTATTATTTATGAGATAAATTAAATAAATCATTGAATTTAAATATAAAATATAAATTAAAATATTTCTAGACTAAATTTATAAGAAATATTTACATTGTCTTATTTACAAAAATATTACTAAGCAGTCAATAACATTTAACAATAAATTCAAAATCTCCTTACTTAATAGGGAAAATAAAAATGATGAATTGAAAATGCTTTTCAAGACATAATTTCAAAGTATAAATAGTTCAGTATAAGAACTAAATTGGATGTAATGGAATAATGTAAAATGTAATGGAATATTACATTACACCTTTTTTAATAACTGCAGTTTTATACAAAATATCCAAAAAAATAAAATTATTTTGCTGATATGATTTAAACTACGGTACTTTTGTAGTTTTAAATGAAATTCTATGTATAAATAAATATCTCAGTAAATAGATTGTGAAATTTGAATAAACTTTATCAAAAGAAAAAATAAGTATTGATGCATACTGCACTTAAACATCAAACAGAAACATTACTTAGCTTGCTTCATTGAAAGTTTAAAAGTTAACATTAATTATTCCATGAATCTGGAAATAGGAGAAAACAAGGTATAACACCCATAAGGTGATTAGGATAGCCACTGTGATGTACTTTCCAGTAGGAGGTCCTCCGATTTCAGCTTTGCCAAATATTGCAAGATTTCTTCTGGCAAGAAGGAGAATGGTTGCTATAATTGCGCAGATAGAATAAAGGAGAACACTGAAACCTAGGCCTGTGGATGGCACGATGAATGAAGTGCCCTGAAAAATGGATAACAAATAATATAATAAATAAACATTCAAAACATGATTAACGAATAATATGTTTTAAAATCATATAAATAAAAGTGCAGATATTTCTTGATAACTACATTAATTAAGTTCAAGTAAATAAAATAAATAAGTAATTAAATGTTATGCTTTCAACAAAAACAGAGGGTTTTATTCTTTTAGATATTTACTTTTAGATATTTTTATTTTTTTTGATTTTAAAACTAAAATCTGCACTAAATCTTTTGATTATCCAATGGATTAGAACTATATTAGTTATACATCTATTAGCTTAATGATAACCCTAAACAATATTTTTACAATAACTGTGTCTATTTAAAAAGTCTAAAAATGTATGGAATGTTTTAACATTATTTTATGAATGGCTGAAAAGGCGCATTTCCACTGAAGCAACTTTTAGGCAATATTTAGCCACATTGAGGCACACTACACACAGTAGAAGGAACTCATAGCGACAAAATATATGTCTGCTTGTTGCATGCTGCCAGTTGAATATTGTTGCCTGTTGATTGCATCATCTCTCGATATGATTCAAGGTGTTGTCAAACACTGTTGTTGCCTATGCAGCAGACCACAGATTAGTGTTGCATGTAACGGGCAGCATGGAGTGGACGAACAAAATAATTAAATATTTTATTGACAATATCCAAAATCCCCCGAATAATGGAACTGTGAAATCGCCAAAAACAGAGATTTAACAATTGAAAATGATAAGCGGGACAAATATGTTAAAAATAATTATTATATGGTGAAGGAGGTAAAAATAATTGGTATATTTATTAATGACAAATTTATTTTAATAGGAAAATATAATTGTGGTGAAGAAGGTAAAAAAATCATAGAGCTGGCTCTGAAAACTGCCTTGCTCTAATCCGAGCGATCTCAAATGTCATTAGGCTGTAACTAATGCTCTATGGAAAAATGAAGATCTGCCTTGCCCGTTACTAAATTAAGAAGCAAAATATATGGATCAATTCAGCATTTAACCAACTCTATTCGCAACTATTAAGAAGCTTATACAAGTCTGTGAGTTATTCATCAATTGACATGTAGCTCTCTTCTACAATATTGTGGCATTTTTCTTTTACTTTTACAATTTAAAGTGATAAACAAATAATCACCTGACACGGCTGTTTGTAATGGCATGTTTTACCTAACTGAAGTTGCCTGAATGGAATCGCTTTAGACATACACTAAAGTCATGTATGAAAATGCATATGCGATATTAGGTAACTGATTCCAAATGGTACATTAATTGAATTTCATGTCACACAGTCGGACACCCACTATAGGGAACACTCGGAAATAAGTATCAAGCCACATGTTGTTCAGTGTTGCCTCAGTGGAATTGCGTCTAAACAGTGGAGGAGGAAGAACCAGTGCATTTGCACAGGCTTGATTTAAAACAACTTATACGGGCCATTCCACATCAAATCAATACAAAAACATATCATTTTAAACCTTACCAACTCAGGTTTTCTTGAAATTTGGTAAATTTGTACTACTTATATCAACTAAACTTTGACTAAACGACTAAACCTTTGTGAAATCAAAGAAAGGAAATCCAATTTTCAAATAAAAAACATATGTAAATTTTACCCCCATTAAACATAAAATTATAAAGAATAAAGTCTTATTCTCACTCTACCTTTACTTGATGGTAAAGTGCAGCAACAAACCAAGGTAGGCCGACACCCATTAGAACGTTCACTGCAGTACTACCAGTGATGTGAATGAGCGCACCGTCTGCATAACGTTCCATTCTTGTCACTGTTCTAGCACCAAGTGTATCTGGTAGTGACGTTCCCAGGGCGACAAATGTTAAAGCTAGAAATGATATAGAGAAAAGGTATAAAACTAACCTTCCAGCTATGATAAAAACTTGCGAGGGTCCAAGGTAATCCAACACCAAGAAAAACATTGACTGAATTGCTTCCATTAATATTCCCAATAGCATCATCAGCAAATTTCTCTCCCACGATCGCAGTGTAACTTGCAAATGTATCAGGCAAAGATGTACCCAATGCAATCAAGGTAATGGCTGTAAATTACATCGACAGGCTAATCTAACATTCAATTATTAGTAACAAACAACTACATCAATACATTTATTAGTTCAATTCATCAATACATCTATTAGTTCAATACATCAATACTTTCATTAGTTACCCACAAATTATTGCAACCATATAAATTGTTAGATAAAGAACATTAATTTAGTTAACCTGTGAGCATTCAATAGTATGCTGGACATAGTAGGCTATGTGTAGTATATTTTAATGTATTTAGTTTGCCTGCATGACATGAAGCTGTATTAGTTAATGTCTAAGTTTAGAAACATTAAAAAAGTTATCTAAAAAAAATAAAGCAGGTTATAACCTAAGTTAAAATTAATCTGGTACTGATTAGAAATTATAGGTAATAAAGAAAATCATATTTGATTTTTATTGTTAATATGTGAGGTGTTAAGATTTATGAGTACAAGAATAAATTCTTGTCTCTTTGGGTGAACAGTTCATGTTGAAAGCACGCCTTGGGGAAAAGTATAAATAAAATGCACAAAGGATGTTAAATCATTTTTTAATACAATATGGTAAACAGACAACTGGCGCTATCTTTCTTAGGACTTTCCATTCAATTTACGCTCTTAGATAAATCAAGGTTAAATTTTATTAACCCTTTGTGGGCCAATGCTGACCTGGGACCGGCATGAACAAGTTCTTCATACAGTTCACGAGTGTCTATCCAGTCCTACCGGTCCTTTGAAGAGCTGGGACCGGCTAACATATTTAACACAAGATGTCCTAGGCCGGCTTCTCAACGGCATCGATTTTCTGTCACTCTAGACTTTTGCCAAGTCCTCCTTGGCATAAGTTGAATATAAAGCACTATTCTAGACGATCAGCTGATCATTTTGGTACCAAATTGTACCCTCAACAACCAATAGATGCGTTGTAAATGTTCTGTGACCTACAGCACTCTAAGGCTTCTTAGTTTGTTGTTATTTCTTAACCCTTTGCTGGCCAATGCCAACCTGGGACCGGCATAAACAAGTTCTTCATACCGTCCGCGAGAGTCCATCCGTCACCAGTCCTACCGGTCCTTTGACGAGCTGGGACCGGCTAACATATTTAACACAAGATGTCCTAGGCCGGCTTCTCAACGGCATCGATTTTCTGTCACTCTAGACTTTTGCCAAGTCCTCCTTGGCATAAGTTGAATATAAAGCACTATTCTAGACGATCAGCTGATCATTTTGGTACCAAATTGTACCCTCAACAACCAATAGATGCGTTGTAAATGTTCTGTGACCTACAGCACTCTAAGGCTTCTTAGTTTGTTGTTATTTCTTAACCCTTTGCTGGCCAATGCCAACCTGGGACCAGCATAAACAAGTTCTTCATGCCAGTCCACGAGAGTCCATCAGTCACCAGTCCTACCGGTCCTTTGACGAGCTGGGACCGGCTAACATATTTAACACAAGATGTCCTAGGCCAGTTTCTCAACGGCATCGATTTTCTGTCACTCTAGACTTTTGCCAAGTCCTCCTTGGCATAAGTTGAATATAAAGCACTATTCTAGACGATCAGCTGATCATTTTGGTACCAAATTGTACCCTCAACAACCAATGGATGCTCTGTAAATGTTCTGTGAGCTACAGCACTCTAAGGCTTCTTAGTTTGTTGTTATTTCTTAAACCTTAAAACTTTTTAGAGTCAGTTTTATCATTTTCCTTGTAAGTTTTTGTTATTTTTGGAGTTTTAAATTGAAAAATGGAAGGAGAGAAACTAATATTTAGTGTAAGACATGCTCCACAAATCCAGCTCTTCTTATTGGGGAATGTTTTGAGAAGTACCCCATACTATGAAAAATTAAATTATATTACTTATTGTTATGTTTTAATTTCATTAAATGTAGATTTTGAGAATAAATAAGCATTTTTTCAATTTTTATTACCCCTTAAACAAAATGTGCTATTAGGCAGAAAACTACACGAACCACCAGGATGCGATTTAAACAGACACAGACTTATGGTGGGGGTTGTTTACGCCGGTGTTGGACCGGCATTGGACTCTATGGACATTCCATGAAATCAAGGGTTGGTCCGCGAAGGGTTATCATTCTTATCATCAGTGAGTCAAGGCTTCTTCCAGAAGATTTCTCCACTCCCCCTGTCCTGCGCAGTTGCCATACAATTCCACTTGTTACTCTTTTCTATAACAAAGATTCGGTTTTCCAATACTTCTTCTACCCATAAATATACTCAGCTGCCATCATTTTTAAGTATCTCTGTTCTGTCGTCCCGGAATATGTCAAGCCTCCCAGTTTAGATGAATCTCATAACGCCCAGCTTGAAGTATATTGAATAAAGCTCCAAGTTGCTCTTTAGTCTCCAATTTCCACCTACTTTATCTAGATCAAAGATTCGGCATGTAATTCTCCTCTCAACAACAAGGAGCCTCTGCTCATCCGACCTATAGGTGGTCCAAGTCTCAGAGCCATGTGGAGAGACAGGGGGGATCAGGGTTTATATAACCTTACCTTCATTATCCTCGTGAGATCACAGCCATGAATGTATCATTGACGGCCTGATAGGACCCCCCCAATATTGATGTCGTCATATGCCAGGATCTGGACAGCCCTATGAAAGATAGTGCCAATTGTCTGAATGCCAGATTCTCTTAAAGCCTTTTTGAAAGCAATATTAAATAAGGCATGCCTCGGCATCACCCTGCCTCACACCTCTTCTGGAAACAAACATCTCTGAGAGGGCTCCTTAATAGCCACAGAGCATTCCACACTCTTCTTAGTGTGTGAGAAATATCAGCTTCCTTGTGATGTTGAGCTCTTCCATTGCCTTGCATAGCCCTGTTCCATCAATACTATCGCATGCTGCTTTGAAAATGACAAACAGATGATAGACACTGTATCTGATATTCTTTGCCTTTTGCAAGGGTTTTATTAGAGAGATTTTTCTTTTTTTTAATAAAACTCATTGAATACTTTCAACATTGAGCATAATTATCCATTGAATAATGTTGTATGAAGATTAATTTAAACTTGATTGAATTAAATGAAATTTAATTCTAAAATTCTAGCCCATTGTTAAAATTAAAAGCAGAAGGGATTTTTTGTACTACAACTCCTAAATATACACAATGAACAAGTATCAATTTCCAACAAACAAAATGTTTTTTTATTATTAAAACTAATCCACTTTGGCTGAAAACACCTCATATTTTTTCACTAAATATTCAGATTAACTTCTGAAACCACTAGTTATTTAATTATTAACAAATAAAATTGGTTGGAAAACATTGTGTAATCGTGCTTCAATGCAGAGGGATTAGAATTTTATTAGTTTTAGTGAATGCAGAATTAATATCATGCTATAAATATAAGTACAGGAGACAAGTAGTGCAATGTGCAAAATGCAATATAATATGCAAATATGCAAAGTGTACATATATTATAATCCTGATCTCATTTGAGGCAATTTTAAGAATCACGTGTAAATATATAAAAATATGAAATGAAATTAGATTTTACTTAGTACATCTGATTGATACCATGCTATTAATGTAAGCACAGGAGACAAGTATTGCAATTAAAAAATATATACATATATTATAAATAATCTCACTGAGGAAATTTTTTTAATAATGTGTAAATAAATAAAAATATGAAATGAAATTATATTTTACTTAGAAGAACTTAAATTGGAGTATACCAAGAAACAATATTATATAATTGTACCTGTCATTGTATCCTCCAGACCAACTAAACATCCAAAAATAGTAGCAAGATCGGCAATGATAGCTGTCATAATTCCAATACCAACCAGTGAAATGAAGAAGCACAGCCAACCACCAAAAATTGTAGGAGGGGGGATGAAAGAAAACAGCACCTAAAAACAAATAAATGCTATTTATCTAAAAATGTTAATTTATATACATAATGATATGTGACTATATTTTGAGATTTATTAGTAAGAAAATTGAATTTTATAAAATTGATTTAGAAAAAAATCAACTTTTTCTTACATCAACCAAACTGATTTTCCTTATGGTAAAATGATGTGGCAAAGGTATACAGGGTGACATACTACTCGTGCAACAAACTTCACCAGTAGATTCTCCACCATTAAATGAATAAAAAAGTTCAGATTGACCATGGTCCGATTCTCGACCGTTTCGGAATAATTTCGCTTTTTATCGATTTTGAAAGATATCACGACCTGGCATCGGAAAACCGTGATATCTTTAAATCTGAAAATTTCTCCGAAAAGCTGATAGCACCGTTGAAATCTACATTCATTGTTCAATAATAAAATGATCATTTCAAAATTTTTGGGCCAATTTTTCGTGTTTTATTTAAGCTAGAACAACAAAATAAGTGAAAAATTTTATAAATCGGAAAGTGTTTAACATAATCCAGAGTTTCTAATTTTAGTTTCTGTAGGCAGCAAATTTGAGGGAAAATACCTCATTTAAAAACCCTTCTAATGCACTCTTCGTTTTTTAATTTGGTGTTTCTAAGACCAAGATATGGATGACAAAGAAAAAAAATTATGGTTCAAAGATTGTTAATATTTGAGAATTTACATTTTAAATTTGAAAAAAAACTAATATAACTCACCAATATCTTTAAAATAAATTTATTTTTAATGATTTTATTTTTGTTCAAATCGGAAGCCGTTCTCTGCAATACACAAACGTGCCCGTTTTCTCATACTTCTTACTGTCACACCAAAAGTGAGAAAACATCGAAGTTTTTTTCAGCAGCTGCGAAGATCCTTGCTCTCAAATCGTCATGTTTGTCACTTCAGCGATGGAACAGTTCCTTGAGATATCCACAGACGAAATATTCCATGGGGTTGAGATCAAGAGATCTTGGTGGCCATAGAACTGTCCCACCACCGATCGACGTTTCGAATATTCTATTCAAATACGTCTGAACTATTCTAGAGGAGTGAGGAGGTGCACCATCCTGCTGAAAAATTATGTTTCTCCTCAATTGTAAAAGAGGTCCTCCAGCAGGGTAGGCCGCGTGTTTTCGATAAAATTTAAATAAATTGGGCCAGTAAATCTCGCCGGAAAATCTAAGTAGGGACCAACGATGAGTACATCTCCAATAACTTCCGCCCAAACATTGATTGAAAAACGCCTTAGGGAATACAGTTTTTCTCTTTTTGTCATCGATATCGTGTTCTTAAAAAAATCAAATTAAAAAATGAAGAGTGCGTTAGAAGCATTATTAAATGAGGTATTTTCCCTCAAATCTGCTATCTTCTGAAACTAAAATTAGAAACTCTGGATTACGTTAAACACTTTCCGATTTATAAAATTTTTCACTTATTTTGTTGTTCTGGCTTAAATAAAACCCGAAAAATTGGCCTAAAAATTTTGAAATGACCATTTTATTATTGAACAATGAATGTAGATTTCAACGGTGCTATCAGCTTTTCGTAAAAACTTTCAGATTTAAAGATATCACGTTTTTCCGATGCCAGGTCGTGATATCTTTCAAAATCGATAAAAAGCGAAATTATTCCGAAATGGTTGAGAATCGGACCATGGTCAATATGAACTTTTTTATTCATTTCATTGTAGAGAATCTACTGGTGAAGTTTGTCACATGAGTAGCATGTCACCCTGTATATTACCATATGTTACAGTTTTGGTAATAAAGAAAGAGTTTCGAATACTTATTAATAGGATATAACTAAACTATTTTAATTAACAACATAAAAAACTCATTTCTGTAAGCCGATCAATAATATTGAAAAAATAATTATCCAGGAAATGATTTTGATACTTCTTCTTATGTGAAACTAATAATCCGATTTTGTAGGAATTTATTTTTTTAGTTGAATTACAATGTAATGATTTTGGTAATTTCAGATTTGTGTTAATATTAAGTATATTGTAACATTATGTGGTTTAACAAATATTTATTAACGAAAATATAACAATTATCAATGCCAACAAATTAATACAACTCAAATATTTGAGCAGGTTACAAAAATGATAACGTTATAACTAAAGCTCGGAATTCCTTGCAGTAAAAATTTGGAAATGTGCAATAAAAACATCAAAACGTGCAATAAAAATCAGGCATTAAATTATTTTGTGAACACAAAATAGCTACTTTGGAAAAAGATAAGTAGAGGAGAGTAAATTGAAATAGAAACTCTTTTATTTTTACAGATTATTTTTATATTATTGATTTTGGTATATTTTGGATCTTTTTTATAATATTATTGATATATTTTTGAAAAAAAAAAAAATCGGAACATAAAATATTTACTTAGCAAGCAATATTAAAATAGCAAGATGTGGATTACAGAGTAAAATACTCGCATGCGAGCAGTAATTACATATATTGGAAATAGGAAGATCTCAAAAAAAGGAAAGATACTACTCAAATTATGGAATCACTAGATGCAATATGCGGTGCGTAGGCTTATTTTTAAATCACTCTGGTGACACACACTACCCCTGTTACCGTTGTAGGGTTCAAAAAAATTAGGTACTTACTTGTGCTACAGCGGGTATAAATTTGTAATTTCCTCTCACATCCAATTTTTTATCACAAGATTTACAGAACACTATACAACCATCCCTATTGAGTTCAGGATATTTTTCAATCCAACCCGCAGTTTTCGAAGATAAACTTGCTCCCATTTTAGGCATTTTTAGTAGCAATATACTCGACAGAAGCTATTTTGATACCGACAAAACGATGGGAATTGAGAAACAAAATGTTAACATCCAGGAACCACTGAAATCTCATTTCTGGGAAATCGGAGGTTTGTGTTGGTTTACATCTCCCAAGTTCCCTTTATTTTTTTTTCTATGATATTCACATTTATTTTTCCAATATTGTTTTGAGGTGTATTAAAGAAAATTACAACTCGTAATATATATTTTTTCTTCAAAATATCAAATGATGCAATTTCGTGCAATAAAAATTCAAAATATGCAATTTCGTGCAGTAAACCCCAAAACGTGCAATTTCATGCAGCATAAAACTTCATTAAAACATCCCATTAGGCTAGATTCGGATAAGTAACTTGAGTTCGCTCTATTCTGACTTTCTAAAAAAAAGATGCAATTGCACGGGAATCTGAGCTCTAGTTATAACTCACAATCATATGACTTGAACTTCACAGTCAAGACAAAGACTAAGACTGTTCAGTCAATCGCTCCTTATATGTAGTTGTAAGGAGGGTCTAGAATGATGTAGATTGTTCCAACAAACGGTTTGGGATTATAAACCACATGTTTCATTTGATTATATGATTGAAAATTCAGTGAGTGTATTTTTATTAGAAAAAAGAAGAACTAAGAAATTGGTTGGTTCGTTGTCAACACCTATGGTTAGCATAGCAACCTAAAATACTAAAGATCATGATTGCGCAGTGGCCCTAGAATTTTTTAACGGGAATACAAAATCCTTGGCTTTGCCGTCCCTCGGATAGGACGTAAAATGGAGGTCCTGAGCCTATCTTAATTATATCTGGAGAGGTAAAATTTAGGATTCCCATTGTAGCATTGTCCTATTAGCCTTAGTGGCATAAAGTGATGTTAAACAAACAAACAGACTAACAAACATGTATTAAATATATACAAATATGTGTATAGACATCCTATGGCAGAAACAAAAAAAAATTACTTTTGAGTCCTTATTTAAAACATTCTGCTGTAGTATTTTTTTCAATCCTGAAGGGAATTAATAAGGTAGCAAGACTAAAATAAACTTTAGTATACTGCAAAATTCTCTATTTTTAACAAATGTATTTGTCTTGTTGGGAAATCATCAAACAGTTATAGTTGATATTTTACCTTCCAAAAGAAAGAGAAGAAATGGAGAATGTAATCAGAACAAGCAGCATTCGCTATGTCTCCACCCTTTACCAGCATAGCTTCTCTAATTTGTTGCGTCCAAGTCTCACTATGGACTCGAATAGCGTCAATGTTTACATTAGTCTTGGCCATTAGTCTATCCATCATATTGTAGAAGTCTGTAATAAATAATAAATAATTATTATTACTGAATTACGTTGCCAATGATTAAAATAAATATATATAATGCGTATTAATAATAAAATACCATCGTCATTGGTGATAGTAACAGCTATTCTATTGATTCTTCCAACTCTTGCACCTCCTGTCGCATCAAAAAGTTCTATTTCAAAGTGCTCATCTTTTTCAGGGTTCAAATCATTAGTGATTGGAATTTCAATGGTCCGGTATGTCTAGAATTAAAAGAAATTTTTGTGCATCAATATAAACTAGTATCCCAATATTATCTTGAACATTAATACTAGTTTTAGTGGTATAAAATATTATTGCTCGAAAGCTAGAGCCATTATTTGACTTACTTCACCATGTTTGAAAAACAACTCCCCAGTTCCTCCTTCATAATCTTTTCCTGATATGGCAGATTTGTCAATAGTTTTCCATTTCACTGAGATATCTCCATCAGATCCTTTTAGTCGAGTGACCCCAACGCTGACTTTGCCGGCACTTTCTTTGACTACTGTACCTCTCTTTTCGAACATAACTATTCCTGGATCTAAATTAATTCAAAATATGGTATTTATAATAAATATCCACAGCCATTATTTATAAAAAAAGTTAAGGTAAGTTTTTATTTTTAAATTTTAGTTATATTAAAATTTACAAACATATAAATGAAGAAAAAGAAGAATAAAAAAATAAAGAAAAATACATTTAAAATATAGACATGATATAGATTAATATTTTATTTATATTTTAGGGGAAAAACCAAACAATTTTATAATTTTGTAATTTATAAAAGAAAACAAATTAAATTTAAAGTTTAACCCTAAACCGGGCGCTGGTTGACTTTGGACACCAATTCTCATTAAAGGTCAGTCGTGAAGGTAGCAATTTGAATTACCCCTTACCTTTCCCTGGACTCCTCCTCCCTAGATAAGTCTCACACTGGCTTTTGTTGGAGTGACAAGTGACCAGTTATTGCGTGTTTATTATCGAAAACCATGGTGTCCAAAAGCAACCATGCCTGCCCAGACATGTAAGTTATAAATTTTTTCTTTTTATAATTTTATTTTAGTTTTTTTTTTTTTTTTTTGGTTTATGTTAAATATCCGAAACTTATTATCTTTAAGGGACAATATTATAAAATATGAAAATATTCCAAGGATTTTAAGAGAGTTGTAAAGAAGGGATTTTAAGAGAAAGAAGGGATCTTCTAAGAATCAAAGTCGGACTTTTCTGATTGGGAAGATGAAGTAAAATGAATTGAATGTTTTACTGAAATAATTTATTTAAATATTATAGATCAAGTAGTTTTTAATAGTTTCAAATAGTTGTTTTTAGATTTTTCAAGATATTTAATTTATCTTTAAATATTCAAATTGATTTTTATTATTATTTTCTTGTTTTATTTGTAGAAAAATCATAATAATACAACATTTATAAATAATTTTAAATTATTAATAAATGTTACTATGTTACTTAATTTTAAGTAAATAAACCATGCACCCGGTAGTGTAAAAACATTTGGTGCGCCTGGTCTAGGGTTAAATATAAGGATGAAATAACTAATTATAAAGAACAATTTACTTGGTTAAATAGACTATGACAGTTTTTCTGTCAGCTGTTCAACAGAAAACATTTATAGTTTAATAAAAGTAGTGATTATTACCAAATTCTATCCATACTATAAAATCATGAACATCATATATTTTATAATAAAGAGTGCTACGTATTTCTTATGATGTTTAGACTTTATAAATTAAGAATGCAGTCTACTTACTTTCATCATCAATAATTGTTACTTCCATTATAGATATCCTACCAAGCTCCACATTCTGGTTTTCATCCCGCAGTAAACTAAGTCGCAAGAAAAATTCTTCATTAGGTTCCCATTTGTTGTCGTTAACAATTTCGACAATGAGCTAGAAGAATGATTTGTCAATGAGAGAACAAATTATTCTAAATTTTCAAATAAAACTTACTCATTTGGGCATAGAGTGCAATATTAAAAAGGCGCAACCAAATATAATACAGTTAACTACATGCTGATGTCTGTAATCTTAATCAGAACAAAATGTGCAGAGGTCAGACAAATGCCTAAGGGTATTTTTCTTTGTCCAAAAAATTTTATTTGATAACCATTGACTTTTTAAAGTGACATTTATTATAGAGTGGTTATAATTAACTATAGTGGCCATGGAAAATCCTTAGAAACCAATAAGGAAGTTAATTTTCCGTATAAATAAAGAAATAAAAATACATTCTATCTTATAATTTCCAATTAATCGGTTTCTTAACATTACTAGTCACCTGAATAATTAATACTTTCCCAAATATTTACCTGTTGTTCACGCTGATTTTTTTCAAATGTAACAATTTCATTTATGGCTATATAATCTTCACCTCTCCTTGCAGTGCCGTCGATTGTCATAACTCTATAAAAATAAACATTTTAGAAGTATAACCTTTAGCACAATTTCATTTACAATTTTTTTTAAATTATTGCTATTTATAATACACGATCATTAAATTTGTGTATTTAAATACTTTGGTAGTTTGTATTGCTGAGATAGAAATAATACATGCACTTAATAAATCAGCAATATAAATCATATTAAATCAACTGAGTTTAAGATTTAATATAAATGAAATAGTAAATATGAAGAGTTCTTAATAATTGTATCTTAGTAATTGTGGCATTTTAGCATTCTCGAGTCTAATATCGGTAATTTAAATTCCTGGATTGAATTTTATTTCCTTGCTAAGACATGGAAGAAATCTTGACATCCCTACCTGGGGGTATAATAGGTTGTTTACACCAATTAAGTTATCTCCCTATCTCAAACATGGCGGAGCACAGTACAAAAAAAAAAAGAAAAAAAAAAGAAAGAAAGTTAAAGTGCTCAGTACAAGTAAGGAGCAATTTTAACTTTTTAAAATTTCATACAATGATTTCTAGCCGACATCATATGTTTTGACAGAGATAAAAGATATATTTTCAAATTTAAGATGAGGTTTGACCAAATTTCCAAGGCAAACAATGCTATATACATTCCAGTTTCTAAAACTTAATAAAATATAATTCTTGACTAACCTGACTTTAACTTGGTTTTCAGTGTTACCATGCCTCCAGATAGTAACTGCAAATTTTCCAATATTTTCTTTGACAGCTATAGTGGCTGAATTAAATTCAATAACAGCATTTTTTTGCATATCCGGTGGTGGTCTGATCTCAGGGACTTCAGTTTTTTTCTCAGTTTTTATCACATTGTACACCTTTAAGTGAGAATAATATTTAAAATTAAACTTCCATGGTAAGTTAATTTGTTATTTAATAATTAAAAAATAAAGAGGTATCGGAGAAATAATCTTTATCTATAGTAACAAATGTCTGTCCATCACTGACTGCCTTGTGTCTGATTGAATCCATGCAATGCTACTTTATATAACAAAAAATATAAAAACTAGAGATAGCTGTTATTTGATTAAAATTCATACAAATATGCTGTGCTATTTTGATTATTTTATTTATAGACAAGGTGGATTTTTGAATGAATTAATTGACCCATCAATGTAAATCATATAAAATTAATTTTGTTTATGATTTAATTGAAATAAAATAGTCGATTTGAAGATTTTTTAGTAATTGTACATTGGATTAATAGATGTTAAAATAAAATCGGGTCAGGATAGGCAAGCTTGTTAGGGAATTTCAGCTTTCTTGAGTCCAATATTGGTGATTTGAACCTCCAGGTTTAATATTATTTCCTAGCAAACCTAAGGTTTAAGTCTTGACCATCACGACTTGGGTATAACAGGTTGGTCACACGTTGAAACATTGAAATAATTGAAAAGATAATTATTTAAATGAAAAAACAAAACAACTGTACCACTATAATCCATGAAGGGTCTGGGGTTCAGTGCTGTGTAAGGATGGTCTGTTTCTTGGTGCAAGGAGGTGATTTGACTGTGACGACACGCTCAACCACCATCTCACGCTAGGTTTTTCACCTTAATTTATAAATCAAGACTACCCGCCCCAGGAGGATCTTTCGGCCACAGACAATCTCTGACACTAGATTGAAGTTATATCCTTTCAAGCCAAATTCGGACTAAGGGCCTACATTACATAATATTACCTACACCCACCCTGCTCCCTATTGATTATTTTAATGAATTGTCATAATTCCTTAAAAGAAATATCTTACAGGCAACTACCTTACTGGTATTGATTGATGTTGGAATGATAAAACAGTGGGAAAACCAAGTGTTGCTAAATTTTTTTAGTAATTCAAAGAAACACTGTAGAGAACTAATGAATTTTAAAATTTAGACTAATTTAGGTATTCATGGAATATGAACAGTTTAGTATTTTTATTCAACAATTTTCCATGAAAACAAAAATCACAAAAAACTCACTTGTTGTAATCTAGCGTCTAAAATAGGCTGGATTCTTCTACCTGCTGAAATAGTCCTTACAGCACCGATTCTGTACCACATTGCTGAATGTGGTTGAGAGTTAATAAGCCTTTAAAAATAAGGATATATTATAAATAATTTCTTAAAATAAAAATAGCATATTGTTTAGGTTAGGTAACATTTAATATTAATAAGTAATACAATTACTTTGCTGCTGCTAAAACAGCTGCATCTTCATCAGTCAATCCAGGGTATTTTTTAACTTCACGAACAAATTTAACCAAACTATCTTTATCCAACTTTCCATCCTTAAAAAAGTTTCTTTCAGCCAACTCTTTTTCAGCTAGATTTAAAATAAAGAAAAATGATTTGACACTGAAGCATTGATTAAAAAACAATTTAAAATTAACTAGCTTAAATCTATGACTTACTTTCATCCCCTCGGAGAGGACCAAGTTCAAGTTGTTGCTTATTTTTATTCTTAGAAATTACTCCAAGTCCACACCATCCTTTGTCGGCAGCATAAGCAAAAATGGTAAGTATAGGAAACAGTAAGAAAGTAACAACAGATTCCCAAAGCTCAACAACATCAACAGATATCACTTGTAGAATTAAGAAAAGCCATATGTAAGCAAAAAAACTAAAAAGCCCTGTTACAACGAAGACCTAAAAAAAGATAATCAAAAAACTTATTGTGCCCTCTTAAAGCTAATGTCAGACCTTAAACTATATGCAAGTCTGAAAGTCCCACTGCATTTCAAGTATCCTGAAAACCTACCTTGAGCCTGTGGATTCTCCTGGTGTCATTGCCAGACAGCGCCAGCATGCAGACGGAAGTGATGACCAAAAGATTGTAGGCTGCCGAGCCGACGATGGTACCAGGCCCGAGAGGCCCCGCCTCGAAGTTGTGTCCCACCGTCTCGATGATGGACAGTAAGATCTCGGGGGCGGATGTCCCCAGTGCCATCAGGGTCAGGTTGGCAACCGTGTCGTTCCATATCCGCACCTCGATCACTTCCGGCTCGTCCTCCTGCAGGCCTGCCACCACGCTGGTCACCATGTTGTAGCTCCCATTGATCTGGAATAGATGTTATAGAGGTAATTATAATTAAGATATCATCAACTCTGACGATAAATAATTCAATAAAATCATTTTATTTTGTTTAAGAATAAAAAAAGCTGCTTTCTGCAGTTTAGGGCATTCGTTATCCTTATATAAGTACTTATTTACACCAAATATCCAGAATATAAGAAACCAATGTACATAATACCGATAAATACTATAGAATAAATAATCTGGATAAATAAAAAATTGAAAAAAGAATTTTAAATAAAAAATAATTAGTCCAAATGGCATCCGACAAAAATGTTTTTTAAAAATATCCATTATTGTTTCCTGTATTAATAAAAGAAAGTCAGACAAGAAACAGTTTATAAATTTCGGATGAAAAAAATATGTTGAGGAATGGGGCCGTTTTCTGCTGACAAGATTGTTGGAAAACCAGTGTCATCGAATCATCATATTTCCGACAGTTAAGGTACAAACAATTAAACATTTTGAATGTCTACGGTTTCTTTGGAATTGATTTCTTATTAAAATATTTAGGATGAATGGAAGAATTTCGAGATATTTTCATAATTCGCAAATTATCGTCTGTGATAAATAAAGCATAACGTTGTAAGTGGAACTAATCTGACGATTCCTAATTGTTGCGGGGTAGAGAATCTATTTTGGGCATTCCCTTTCACCTCTAAAGCTGACGCCACCAGTGGAATACCTTCCCTGCCAACAGGTTACTGTTGGTTACAGGAAGGAGGTAGGGTCCTGGGATTGACCTGTCAGAGCCTAACAAGACAAGCCTCCTTGGTCGGGTATCAATCGCTGCCACAGCTAGCTCGATCCGCGTCCATTGGTTCCGATACGTTATATCGCACATATCCGATCTGGCTCATAAACATAATGACTTTGACATTTGGTTCAAGGGACGGCATCGACGAACCAAGGCGAGTGAGAAAGTAACTGATCAGTGCGGCCTTTGTTTCAAGTACGTGATAACAGCAGAGTTGAGTAGATTTATAGCAATCTCAGAAAAATATATATCGCAACCCTGCTTAATGTGTTGCTCATGGAGAACATAATCTCATCTTTTTTCAATTTTCACGTTCGTGAAAATACATGAAAGCCATTTCAAAAACTAGTGTTAGAATGTCTAGCACTTTAGGGGGAAGTATGCAATAATAACATGTATTCCAGGTAGGGACACAGTAATAATAGGTGCTTGCTGAAAAGAAATAACAATTTACTGTATCTGTTAAAAATGGTCAGTCTCAAGTATATCTAACTATTTAAAATCATGAAGTTAACACATTAAGTATGCATGTCACGTAGTTGGTTAGTATTTAAGTAGTTACTAGATAATTATTTATGATAAAAGTAACTTATTCTTGTTAAAATTTAACTTTTGCTGTTACTCATATTTTCGTCGCTCCACAAATCTTTCCGTCCCTTTACAATTCCTGTCTGCTACCTTCTGATCCTGTGTCTGCTGAGATTAAGGTAGAGATTTGCTAATAAAAATTTTTTACTTCGGGGTTGGCCAATCTTTTCTAGTCGGAAAATATTATTTAAAAATCTGGTGCGTGCGCGCAACACACAACTTTCACTTACCAACTTACTTAGATTAGAAATTTACGTGTTTTGCTAAATATCTTTTCCCAAAGTCACACATTTTCCTACATTCATATCTTATTTTTGTTAATCGTTAAAGCCGTTTTTGAGTAAATAAAAAAAAAAAACGTGAAAATGATACAAAATTTATTAAGTAAAGTCCCCCCTCCCGTAGATCAATGTTAATGAAATTTTTACAGTCATATCTCGGGCATATAAATACATAAAATACCAAGTTTGATCAAAATCGTTAAAACCGTTTTTGAGTAAATAAAAAAAACACGTGAAAATGTTATAAAATTTATTAAGTAAAGTCCCCCCTCCGGTTGATCAATTGTGATGAAATGTTGGTTATCACATGTTTGTCATATAAATACATCAAATACCAAGTTTGATCAAAATCGTTAAAACCGTTTTTGAGTAAATAAAAAAAACATGTGAAAATGATACAAAATTTATTAAGTAAAGTCCCCCATCCGGTTGATCAATTTTGATGAAATTTTTACAGTAATATTTCAGGCATATAAATAGATCAAATACCCAGTTTGATCAAAATCGTGAAAGCCGTTTTTGAGTAAATAAAAAAAAAAACACTTGAAAATGGTACAAAATTTATTAAGTAAAGTCCCCCCTCCGGTTGATCAATTTTGATGAAATTTTTACAGTCATATCTCGGGCATATAAATAGATCAAATACTCAGTTTAATCAAAATCGTTACAGCCGTTTTTGAGAAAATCGAAAAAAACTTAAAAAGTTATTAAACAAAGTACCCCCTCCCTTTGAGCAATTTTGATGAAATGTTTGCTGTCACATCGCGGGCATATACCTACACTAAATACCCAATTTCAGGTTCGCACGGTTTATAGTTTTTGAGCTAGTCTGTTCACACACACACACACACACACACACACACACACACACACACACACACACACACACACACACACACACACACACACACACACACACACACACACACACACACACACACACACACACACACACACACACACACACACACACACACACACACACACACACACACACACACACACACACACACACACACACACACACACACACACACACACACACACACACACACACACACACACACACACACACACACACACACACACACACACACACACACACACACACAGACACACACACACACACACACACACACACAGACCATTTCGTGGGACTTGGTTAATTGGACTCAGGGGACCCCAAAACGTGTATTTTCGTTGAAAACCGGAAGTCGAAATTTTTCACGATCGCAATACTTCCACTTACTATATATTTCATATATAGGTAAGTGAAAGTAAAAATGATTAAATAAGGTACCTATATACCTATATAAATTTAAAATTAAAAGTAAATATAAAGGCATGGAAATATTTACTGTTAGGATAATTGAAGGGGTCAGTGGATGAAGGTGCTATGTCACATTTTTTTGAAAATTGAGATTTTGTACTGGATGAAGGTGTACTGACTTAAAATATTATTTCCCTTCTATTTGTAGAGATACCAAAAGATGAAGTGCTATTTAACATATATAATTATAGTTTTAAATGGATGAGGGTGGTATGGTTACTTAGCACTTAGTACTTAGTTCTACAAATTCTGGGTACATATAGAATGCAGTCATCCAACAACATCTTTATCTGAAATCTATCAGAAAAGTTGCAATTGAAGAACTTTAAATCCATTTTTCTCAGAAGTTTACATTTGTTACATAGCACTTTCATTCACTGGCCCCTTCAATTGTAACTATTATGTCCATACTAAGGATTGATGTAGTATTCTGTGAAACACCGTATAAAGTAGGGTAGAATTACTTTTTATTGAATAAAATATTATCCCCTTTAAAATCTCTCTCGCTGGTAATTATTTAAAAAGCAACTATATTATTACACAAATGTATTACACTGCGGACATCACACATCTCCCAGAAACCATCCTCTTGTTCTGAATAAGATGAGCACTGATAAACTTTAATAGCTTGTCTTATAAGATCTAAATTTTCGGATTTCCTATGCAATTAGGGAAGGGTTATAACCTCTTTTATCCTACAAGGATGTTCCTCCGGAACCTCAATAACTGTACCTACTTTTTCTTATAAAAATCTAGAGTAGAATAAATGTTTATTTTTTAAAGAAAACTTATTGTACACATTTTTTATATACATCATTACAAAATACTTTAATAGTTATCCTTGAATCTGATATTTCAGAAGAAATTAACATTAATATTTACTATGTTGGGAATGATAACCTTCTTTAAAAGTAAATAAATATAAATGAAAATAACCATAGCACCCTCATCCATTTAAAACTATAATTATATATTAAAATAATACACTCAACGTAGGAATAATATAAATTCATTTGAATTCCGATTATTATTTAAAATAATGTTACAATGTAGTAAGAAAAAAAAGTTATTAAAATGATCAATAGTTTCAACTGAAAGAATGTTTTGAATGTCAGTCATTCATCGGAGTTGCCAACTATGTACTTATTTAAATAATTATCTCTTGATTCTTGGAGTGAGGAACAATGAAGCAGTATATGTTGAAAGCTGTTCTCAACAAACAAATATCACAAGAGTAAAACTTCACTTGCTTTCAAGGAACAGGATTTGTCTTTCAGACAATAATAATCTCCATTTCCAATAGTGCGGGGTATCTTTGTGTACCTGTTGGACGAGATTTTCCAGCAATAATGATATTAG
The DNA here is from genome assembly GCA_911387785.2 of Aelia acuminata. NCBI lineage: Eukaryota > Metazoa > Arthropoda > Insecta > Hemiptera > Pentatomidae > Aelia > Aelia acuminata. The sequence continues at coordinate 35,538,319 of OU426981.1, forward strand.
CTTTTCTGCGCATTGTCTGAGTATATCAACAACGAAAGCTGTCTGCTGACTACAAAGAAAGAGGTGATGTCATCGTCTTTGGAATCTCTGATGTAATCAATGACGGTGTCCCGTGTGTACTGACGTCAGGTCGATGATGTATCTCTTAATATATTATTATTATTATTATTATGTATCTTATATTTTTCTCTGAATGGTGAATTATACTAGAAGAAAATTATTTATAATGTAATGTAATATACGGCCAAGTATAATGTAATATAACCTACATGTAAAAGTTTAAATATAAATTAAAGTATATAAACATGTACACTTGTCTGTTTTCACAAATATATCTTTTATGATTTATTGTACTTATGTACACAATAATTTTCGCATTATTCATTTCCTTATGGCTATAATTTACGTTAAAATATAATAGTAAGTTAGTAATAATATTTAAAAAATATAAAATATTAAGTAATAATTTTTTTTAATATTTTTGAATCCTCTTTTTATTTCAAAGTTTTCGTTTTGTTTCATTAAAAAGTCTCCGATGAATGAACAGCTAATTCAAACAGGGAAATCTAGTTTAAAGTTTGTTTGAGACTCGCCTGTCTATTGCAGTCGCTTAGTTGTAAGAACTTAAAATATTACATCTAAAATTTATGATCCAGCTAGAGCCATTTCACCTTTACTCAATTCTAAAACCCAATTTGGACAATGAATACAATTGAAAATTAAAAATGAATATTTTAATATTATATCTTATATATTATAGGTCTATATTCATGAAATAATACAAAACTATTATTATAAAATACCCAATGGTACTCATCCTCTTACACTCTATCAAAGTAAATGTTATTTTAATTTTCACTAGTTGAGTGCTAACAATGGATAGTTTCTCCTACATGCCTTTTCATGACATTATTTTATTTACTTTATTTCATAGCCAACAAATTTACTGGATGTATTTTAATGTAAAGTTTTAAATGTCAATCGGTTGCGTACCTTTCTTTAAGAATAAAATTTCTTAGTCGGTAAGAAACTTTCTGTTCTTTCAAGCGATTACACTTCATTATGGAGATGAAAAAGTTTTTCCTCGGGAAAGCTGAGGCCTTTCGTTCTATTGATGTGCAACATATTTTTAAACTGAATTTTTAGAGGAAACTGATTTATTTTTTCCAGTGATAATTGGTTTGTTTTTAACGAAATAAGGAATCTAATCGTTTTTCACAGGAAATTATTTAGTTGTTTATCTTAAATGATTTGTACTTTTTTATATGTACAAGAAGTGGCAGACAGGTCTACGCCTATTGGATTTTGCCTTATTACCCTTGGGCCACCACTGATAATCGAAATCTCTTTTACTCATCGCTACCTCTCTAAGCCATTTATTCTATTTCGTTAAATCGTTTAACATTAGTCTATTTTTTAAATAAATTTATTTTAATTATATGATAAAGCTATCGCTATCCTACGTTAAGCTTGGCATATTTCGGGAGGTTATTTGACCGTAAGATTAGCGTCCTTTTCAGTTAATAAAGGGTTCGATCAGCTTTATCGGATCCCAGCTTTCCACTTCCGCTCGTTAGGCTCGCTCTTCAGAGATGAATAAATCCTTTTTATTTGGGTTCACTAATCGGCGCCAAATTGGTCACGCCTAGAAGTAGAATAGCGGTACTTGTACCATTTATTTTTCACAAATAAATAATTAAAAAAAATATATGTATATGAAAGAAGTATTTTTATTTAATTTTAATTTATTGTTATATATTACACTATTGAAATGTAAAATAATAAATCAAATACTTGTGGCTATGGATGATTTGTAGAGGTGACTTGTAGAGAGAGAACCTATAGGTGGCGCACGATAAAAGTTTCTTATTTGAAGGACAAATGACCGAGGCAAATTTTTAAAGAACTCAAGTTGTTATGATGAGTGAGTTTGGATGGTATTAGACTTGGCTAAGGAATTATTTAATTTTTCATAAGGTTTGATTTATGATCATGCGAGATTCATTTTGTGCCCTTTAAAAATATGAACCAAATTCACCGAAGTCGGAGTCTAATTTGGGATCCCCCACCCCAAATTTACATGTCATAATAATATTTCCTACATTTTTTTATCTTAATAACCTGGTATTTGACCCAGCACATCTAGGTCGTGAGCATTCGATGTATAATACAGAAGGTGGCCTCCCTAGTTCTGATCTGGTCCCCGTAACTTGTGGAGTTAGGGCTGTCAATGAAGGTCATATTTGAGCATATGATCTATCGCTAAGGTTTTTAGAAGGCGATTTTAACAAAAAATGTGGGCAAAACAAGCCAATTTTTTTTCGCGTGGCCGTTAAAGTGGCGGTCGACGAGAGGCTTGGTGTACGAAGGGATCGGATTAGGCGCCCTTGAACCAACCTGTAAATCTAAGGGGTCGATCGCTACGACTTCTCAAGGCAATAGCCCTTACCTTGTAAGGCTTTTGTAATTTTTACTTTTATTTCCGGAAGAGAACACCCTAGAACGCTGTTAGGAAATATAAATACTCCGATGATGGAGGATGTTCCAGTTAAGTAAAGACAAGAAAATTTACCACCAATCCTCGATAGAAATTCCAAAACAAAAAGTTCCTATAAAAGTATGTTCAATAATCCTCTCGTTTTGCTTATAAGCAGTATTTTTGATCCAAATAGTAGCTGTTATTTTCAAAATATATTGTAGAATTTGTATACAATAAAAATTTAATTTTTTTCAATTAAAAATATTACTTAATTTTCATTGAGGCAGACTATTTAGTTAACTGAAAATACCATATTACCATAAGTGTCACATCTAATTTTCAATTCAAACAAAACTACTGTTTACACATCTACATCAAATATATTAACTTGTTGAACAATATAGAAATTATTTTTTAAATTTATTAATTGACATTTTTAGTTGTAGATATTAGGAACACTCGTATACGGCTAAATTTGGAACATAAAGTAATATGAAAAAATTAATTATTATTTAAAATTATGTAATAGGAGAACCTTAGTTTTTGCAAGTTTTTTTTTTTCGTCAGTCCATGAAACCATACACAACGGAACTTCAAATATAATATTAAATCCTTCAAGTTTTTAAAATAATAAAAAAAATATCTGTTTTGCTGGTTTTTCCTTAACTAGAGATTTACAACGCGCAATATATTTGGCAACGAACTTATCTTTTTAAAAGCTACAGAGTCAGTCTAATTTAAATAATGGGATATTTTAAATGGTAAAATATATTAATAGAAATATATCTCTTTTCATTCAAATGCTCAAAATCGCAAAATTCAACAATTTTGTAAAAAAAAAAAAAAAAAAAAAAAAAAAAAAAAAAAAAAAAAAAAAAAAAAAAAAAAAATAGAATAAAAAAGGAAATGAATGAATACCTATTAAGAGAAGGATCGAGATAATATAATATACTTTTGTGTTTAAGATTTGATGTAAAAGTGCTGCCAAACTTATTTGGATCAACCTGTGTCTGTCTAATCTTAAGATTTCTTTTTACATACATTTTTCGATTTGGTTTTGGAGACATAGATCTTCCTGGTCTTGCTGGTGATGGATTCGATAGAGGCCATGAAGATGTCAGTGAGGATGGCCACCCCGAGGAAGAAGTAGAGGAGGCCGAAGGTGTAGACTATGGTCCTGAAGGTTACGTTCCAGGACCTCTCATCGAGGAGGGGCAGGATGAGGCCATGCCGGCAGATGTCCGGGGGGCCGTAAGCGTAGGCGAACCCATGCGAGTGGTTCGACATGCCTGGAATAGAGAAATATAGCCATTAGTATAATATTAAAGAGGAAACTGATAAAGATAATTATTTTTAATTTTAACTTTATGAATGATAATCAGAAAATTTGATGAATGAAAAATAAGATGTTGTTATGTAGTAATTAGTTATTGTTAGATGATTAATTTATAATTTTTGTTGTTTTTTTGTTTGTTTAACGTCACTTTATGCCACTAAGCCTAATCGGACGATGCTACAGTGGGAGTCCTAAATTTTGCCTATCCAAGTATAATTAGGATACGAGTACCTGACATCGTACAGGCTCGGGACCTCCATTTTATGTCCTATCCGAGGGACGGCATGGCTAATGATTTTTTAGTACCATTAAAAAATCCTAGGGCCACCGCTGGACGCGAACCTGCGACTTCTAGTGTTGTTGTTGTAGGTTGCCATGCTAACCACTACACGACAGGTGACCCCCTATTTATAATTTTTTAACTATGTAATTAGAAGATAAAAGATTCGACCACGGCCGGGAATCGAACTACTAATCGAACATATAGGATGATTTTGTAATGATAGGTATGGGGAAGAGTAATGCCCAGCGGCACATATATTGCCATTATATGTATATCTACCTGCCTTGGTATATCCCTTACCAGCTTCTGTTCAGTTTTATATTGGGCAAGTGGCTTAGCCAGGGCATACTGCTTGGGTAATCTGTTATAGTAGTTGAGGGAGGCTAAAAAGAGGCTAGATAAGGTTATTTAAGTAGAAAAGTTGATCTGATGATTTCCATTCCCAGTCTGTGAAACGTTTAAATTAACTATAAACTTAATTATATTTTTCCTCATAAGAAAAGACAAAACATTTTACCCAGAATGTACAAATGCTTCTAATGTTGGTTCATGGCATAACGTTAATAAGGCTTAAGGAAATAATTCGAAAAATACATGTCGTTAGTTTAATCAGCATCGCTTTATGCCACTATGACTAATCGGATGATGCTACAGCGGGAGTCCTAAATTTTGCCTATCCAGGTATAATTAGGATAGGGATCTTTAACGAGTACTTGACATCGTACAAGCTCGGGACCTCAATTTTACGTCCTGTTCGAGGTACAGCATAGTCAAGGATTTTTTACTTCCTTTAAAAAATCTCCACCACGGGACGCGAACACGCAACCTTAAGTATCGCAGGCTGCTATGCTAGCCACTACACCATAGGTGACCCCGTAATATTGCATTAAAATCGGTATTTTAGACCAGTTCTTTGAGTTGATCCGCTTAGAAGAGGAGTTAGAGAAGTCTGAAATTTTCACTTAAGCTTTCTTAAAGTAGAAAAGAACGAAAATGCCCCTAGTTGCTTGATATTTGATGCTTTTATTTTTTTTATGTAAAAAATTAGATAATAGTTTAAATAAAAGTTGAGATAATTTATACAGAATCCTAAACGTCATTAAAACACCATGGAATAAAAAGCTGGTGCCTAGGTATTTGCATTGAATGCATGAACTTCTTAAAAAATAACATTTCATTAGATAATTTGCATACACAACCCGTACATCCCACCACGTCGACTTCGCAGGCGGTGGCTTAGAGACTTGCTGAGCTAATTAGCTATTTCCACGATGAGGCGCTCATGTAGCAGTTCATAAAATTTGCTCAATGCAACTAATTTGCAGATCGAAAACTCATCATTTGCAAATGTTTTGTTATTATATAATAAATATAAATCATACTATTAGAATAATTTAGATCTAGGTAATTTGTTTTTTGACAAGATATTCTGTTCATCTATTATAATACATTTAAATAAAAATAAGGAAACAAAATATCAAAGTAGAAAATTCCATTTAATATACATAAATTTATACCAGTATAAAAAAAAATTATGAGATTTAGTGGAACGGTTGTTTATTGGCGCATACTTTTTCTTAAGTCACTACACATTTTCATAAATTACGATGAATAGCAAGAGATTAATTGCTAAAGCTCAATAAATTTATAAATTATCCGTAAAATAAATGTGGCCAATAAGAAAAAGAGATCTTACTATATAGAGAAACAGAGATCAATAGAGTAAAAATGTTTTGTTTTTTCTGGTGTCATGAGATTGGGCGACCAGCGTGAAACGGCGGCGTGAGAACTTCAATAATGAAAAAGGAAAAGGATTCGATTTTAGTAAAGAAACTATATTAGGTTGAAATTCATTGTAAGTTATATTGAAAATCCTAGTCAGAAATTTTACCTATATATCTCAAGGAGAAGCGATCCAGATATTAAAAGTATGAGGTATGCGACTTGTTTAACAGGAACTTAAATAAGAAAAAAAATAGTTAACAACCTTTGCAATATCCTTCCACCCACTGATCGGAAGTTTTTATTCTGCCCTTCAGTCTCGCATCAACCTCCGATGAGCCATACGAAACTTTTAAAAGTTTAACATTATTCCCTTAACACGTTAGATGCGGCGGGGTATTTTAGGGGTATCCTGAATTGAACGGTATCGGTCCCAGGGGTTTGAGCTATAGGGTCCTGGTTAGCAGGGTTGAGCCACAGACGATATCGGGCGTCGGGGTCCGATAGGAATGCTCTGACGAAAGCATTATTTTTTGACTGATAAGTGAATTAAATAAACGCCTCAAGGGCATTATCTCTTGGTAAGGATTGGACTAGACATAATAGGAGCAAGACAGGCCCCCGTGATCCGATACAGGATTTACGCCGTACTTTATCGTAAATAGCATTTAACTGCCGGGATTTTGAATTACCATCCATATTGATAATTTTTGCAATGTTAAAACGATTTTTTGGAGTCTTTTACTGCTTTACAACCACTCACTGAATTTATAAGAAATAAATAAAGTAAATATCAGTAAGTTTTGTTTATAATTACAGACTTATTAAGAAGTATTAAAAAAAAAAATGTTTTCTTTCTCGTATTTATGCAATAATTAAAGAATGACAAAGAAAGTAAATAGAACTACATAGTATATAAAAAAAAAAAAAATAAAACACGTAAAATTAAAGATAACCACAAAGGTTGTCGTTGCAATATTATCGGACGCGGAAGGGTGATGCCGTCCAGTAGTCTTGTTTCATTACTCAGCGCCGGTATCAGGCCTGAGAGTCCGATTGTAATAAACAACAGAATTTCAGCTGTTAGCTAAATTTTATGCACTAAAATCCAATACTCTCATTGGAACTAAAATTTATTTTTAATTACTATGTGTTTCTCGGAAAACAAAATACATATATATTCATTGTTACCTATTGTTTTGTTTTTTACTTTGGACCTTTGGATGTCGATAAGTCTGCGTGGACTTTCGGTAGTTAAATAGGATATTTCCATGACTCATTTAATTTAAATACTTGAAATTGAAAGGAATACATGCCAATCTGGTTAGATGGGCGTCCTTTCCTTGCAGGAAGTACTGCGGTCAGCTGGAAATTCCAACTATTCCATGCTAAATAACAATTATAAAAAAATATTATGATTTAGTTAATTATGCTCTATTTAGAAAAATTAACTCCTCATTCTGGGTAATTTTGGTTCTCTTCAACCCAACATCACCTCAAAATTATATTTTACAGAAAGACAAATTACATTAAAAAAAGAAAATTATAATTTTAAAATATGATTAATTTGGAAGCAACAAATAAAGTTAAACGATCTTAGACGGCCTACGTCTCAAATTTTTTGTTCCGTACCGAAATTGCATATAAGAAATTAAAGACGAAATTTACCTTAAATCAGCCAAATTATTTTAAATGTTCCTCTAAATAAAATAAACTTCCTAATGAAGATAATCAAGAATTGATTATGTCAGTTGTGCCCAGTTGAAAAAAAGCTCATTTAAAATTGTGTTGGTTACCAAACAATTATATTTATATCTACCCAAATGAAGTCGAAATATCACGATGGATACAAATTTTCTTTTAAAGGCTTATACGATAAAAGCATATCAATGAAGCGTAAAAAAATAAATTTTATATATATTATAAGTGTCAAACACCACTTTCATTAATTATTAACTACAAGAGTGATTCAATGGCTGGACTCAACCATTTATTGGTTAATGGTAAACCATCAAGTTTCACATTGATTTAACGAGCTTAATGTACATAACGTTAGAACAACATTCAACACTATTGCAAAAGAAAAAAAAAAAAAAGTAAATCGATTTTATAAAATTACAAAAACATTTAAGTTAAACATTTCAATCGAAAAACTCGAATAAACGAATAACGAAAAAATCGTTTTATAATATTCCAGGTCTCATCTTCATCTTGAAAACATGATTTCCGGTCACAATGTTTGTTTTTGTGGTAGGTTTTACATATAAAATTTCGATTTCGGCCCCTTTGGAATTTGGCTTTTCTATCTCGGATTACACTTTTTTACTTTCACTTACCTATATATGAAATATATAGTAAGTGGAAGTATTGCGATCGTGAAAAATTTCGACTTCCGGTTTTCAACGGAAATACACGTTTTGGGACCCCTTGAGTCGAAATAACCAAGTCCCGCGAAATGGTCTGTGTGTGTGTGTGTGTGTGTGTGTGTGTGTGTGTGTGTGTGTGTGTGTGTGTGTGTGTGTGTGTGTGTGTGAACAGACTAGCTCAAAAACTATAAACCGTGGGAACCTGAAATTGGGTATTTAGTATAGGTATTTGCCCGCGATGTGATAGCGAAAATTTCATCAAAATTGCTCAAAGGGAGGGGGTACTTTATTTAATAACTTTTTTTTTTTTCGATTTTCTCGAAAACGGCTCTAACGATTTTGATTAAACCGAGTATTTATCTATTTATATGCCCGAGATATGACTGTAAAAATTTCATCAAAATTGATTACCCGGAGGGGGGACTTTACTTAATAAATTTTGTATCATTTACACGTGTTTTTTTTATTTACTCAAAAACGGCTTTAACGATTTTGATCAAACTGGGTATATGTTGTATGTATATGCCAAAGATGTGATAACCAACATTTCATCACAATTGATCAACCGGAGGGGGGACTTTACTTAATACATTTTGTATCATTTTCACGTGTTTTTTTTATTTACTTAAAAACGGTTTTAACGATTTTGATCAAACTTGGTATTTGATGTATTTATATGCCCGAGATATGACTGTAAAAATTTCATCAAAATCGATCTACGGGAGGGGGGACTTTACTTAATAAATATTGTATCATTTTCACGGGGTTTTTTTATTTACTCAAAAACGGCTTGAACTATTAACAAAAATAAGATATGAATGTAGAAAAATGTGTGACTATGGGAAATGATATTTAGCAAAACACTTCAATTTCTAATCTAAGTAAGTTGGTAAGTGAAAGTTGTGTGTTGCGCGCACGCACCAGATTTTTTTCGATGATCTCAAAAACGGCTTTAACGATTTTTATCAAATTCGTCTTGTTAAATGAAAATTAGGTGTTCATATAAGTGTTAATATAATGTAAGCTATAATCTAATCTAAGTAAGTTGGTAAGTGAAAGTTGTGTGTTGCGCGCACGAACCAGATTTTTTTTTTTTTTGTGACTATACATAGTACTCTTTAATTAAGTTAAATATATGTATATATATATATGTAAATCTCAACTACTACATTATATTGGCATTGGGAAGAGGTTTATTTTATACCTGACTGTAATTAGAACACATGTTAAAATCTTAGAACTTTATTATATACTTTCAGTGTGGTGTCACAACCTGTAATTTAATTAATCTTTACAGGTTTGTTTTATTGTTTGTTTATTATATTATTCTTGTAACATTCTTTTATGTATGTATTTATTTTAACATAAATGTAATCTTTACAGATTAATAAAATCAGTTTGATACCGACTTATAAATTAAATTACAGGTTGTGACACCACACTGAAAGTATATAATAAAGTTCTAAGATTTTAATATGTGTTCTAATTACAGTCAGGTATAAAGTAAACCTCTTCCCAATGCCAATATAATGTAGTAGTTGAGATTTACATATATATACATATATATATATATATATATATATATATATATATATATATATATATATATATATATATATATATTAGTTTAATATAAAATACTTTTTTTTTTTAGTTTAAACATTTTTTTTATATGAACGTTTTTGTAAAAAAATTTATTGACAATATTTGAATCAGCGCATTCATAAAACAGTCATAATGAAAAATAACCCAAGTTTGAGATATGATGAACGATGTATTAAAAGGAGTGAGCGATGTAGGGAAGTCAAATTATCATGTTATTTGCATTAATGTGATGATATCATCATCAACATTCCGAGGAGTAAACTTCTTTTAAACTGCAGTTTTTAAAGGATATCGAGTTAGGTTTGATTATTATTTGGGTTGCCATTTTCCTTTTTTAGGCTGCAAGATGACGTCGCCTCCTTGCACGTTCGACACACTTGGCACGTAGCTCCTATATCGCATTATTTCCCGCTTTCTAAACGATCCGGGAATCACAAACGATGAGCCGAATGCATGGCCTAAAGGTGCCAGCCGTGGAGGAGTGGAAGAAAATGGAAGGATGAGGAAAAAGCTTTGTGAAACACGTAGCGTTGAGAGAGAAACTTCGCCCGCAGGGTTTCGAACTCGCCGAACCTCAAAGTCGCGCTCCACATCTATCGAAATTCGACAGATCAGGGGCAATTCTGTGAAAGTTATATAAAGGTATAACCGGCAAAGTTGTAAACGCGTTTCTAGTTTTTGCATTTATGTATGGCCAGTATAGGGATGGGTCTTTCAACTAGTATAGAATTAAGGCGCACGTGGGAATTCCAGAAAATGAGAAGGTTGATCTCCTCGCTAAAACCTTGTTGACTTACCGCACCTAACTGACATAAAGTTACCTTACACAGACTTATTTAATGATTAGAAAAGATATGATGAATGAATCATCAAGGAATTATCAAGAGTCTCATCCAGGCAGATTTTATAAAAATCAAGTACCGCAAATTTTAAATAAGCCATGGTTTTTTAAAAGGACATAGTAAAAACTTTTTCTCCATTGAGAACAAACCGCGGATTACGCAAAGTTTACCAGCAACGGATAGGAGTTGAAAATACTTCTGAATGTAATAAATGCAAGCAAAGAGGAAACCTTCGACATTTTCAAATCCTGACAATTACGACATCCAATATTAAAAAATTACTACAAACAAAAGAGAAGAAATTATTAATATCTCAATATACCTCCACACAATAAATAAATATATTTAATATTTATCTATTAAAATATAAATATATATATTAATCCAAACCACATAGTTAGGCTAATCCAATGCCAAAAAAAACACAAAAAAAAACCTCGTTTTATTTTTAACAAGTGCGTCTCTTTAAAATATTGATAAAAGTTTTTGCCGTCATTCATCACAAAGAGATTGTTGGCTCCCAGATGAATTTATATGGAATGGCCCATTAAGCATTTGAATAAACTTTAATTTGGGATAAAATAAAATAAATTGTTTTTATTTTTTACTATTTTAAATAGTGTTATGAATTTGCTATTGTCAAAACTGTTTATAAGTAAACCAGGAAGAAAAATAATGAGATGCAACACCAAGCTATAGATGCGACGACGCATAAGTCAACATGTCCTGCTGAAGCTGGGAAAAGGTCAAGAGAGAAATAAAGTTGAAGAACTGGGAAGGAATTGTTGAAGAGGTTAAGAACCTAGCGAAAACTACACAACAAAGAGAGATGGCAAAAAGAAAAATTGGACCCATTTTCAGGCGTTTATGACCTAAAGATTTCATCACCTCACAAAAAAAAAAAAAAAAAAAAAAAAAAAAAAAAAAAAAAAAAATACAATACATATATGGTAATAAAACTAACAAAATAATATTTACCCATATAAGATTTTCTTTTAATATCACAAATCACTATTATAAACGACTCGCACACAAAAAGTTATTGTATGTCTTTTTTATCATTAAAAGTCAACCGAAATAAAAAAAAAAATATTAAGTGTTAAAGAAAATCTACATGAATATAAAAAATAAATAAAAGGAATATTAAAAAAAAAATTAAATACGTAAGAGATTAGTACCTAATAAATAAAATTGTCTTAGTATAAATCATTTTTACTTTTATTTAATTAATTGATATCTTCTTTTGAATTAAATGAATCAATCAATTATTATCTTATAAATAATCAAATCTTACAAACTAGCTTGATATCGACACTGAGATGGAATGGAATCGTCTTTTAAATTATGAAGAGAACACATATATGTGGCTCAATTTTTAGCGGTGAAAACTATAATGTTTTAATTATTTCTCTTTTTTATTTTTTAATAGTGCTATTTTGAGTAAAGAAAATACTTAAACGAGCAAGGAAAAAATGTTTTTTTTAATTTACTTGATTAGGTGCGGTGAGATGAACTACGAATAAGAAAACTTATTTTAAATGCTTGTTTATAATTAAGGCCCCTACTACTTTAGTTTATTTTATCATCCCCTAAGAGATTATTCTTCGAGAATTACACTAATTTTTAAAAATTGATATGTTTCCTCAAAGTTGTATTAAAAAAATGCAGGATAAATTTAGTTCCGAAGATATTAGACATGTTAAGAAACTAGTCGCTTTTTTTTCTTCTCGATAACAATGCTCCTTATCCAAACATTTGGAAGTTATTGTTGTAAAGCGTATTATTTTTTAATGACGGTGTATAGCACACATTTTTCTGGTTGAGTAACGCTTTATATAAATAAAATAGGGTGTTCAATACCGTCCTTAATTTCTGGAACAACTTCCTCATTCCCTCGCCATTGAACCTGATGAATAACACTTAAAACTTTTTTTAAGGTTAACTTTAATCCAGAACGTTGTTTCAGCCATTAGATTGTTTAATGAAGACTTGCACTTTCTCTCAACCGATTTGTGTTTTGCACGGGCGAAAGAAGTACAAGCGTGAAATGGCCAAGCCAATCCCGTTAGTAAGCAATCCAGGAGGCAAAAGCAAGACCAATCGAAAAAGCTATTTGTTGGAATTGAAACTGCGTTGTTGGATTCTGTGCTTCTTCAAGTCTTTCTCCCAGCACTTTACATAATTATATATGATGCTTCGTTGTTGGAAATGGAAATTCGAACGTGAGACTTTGACTTGGGTATTTACAAAGGTTGGGATCTACATAGCGATGCCAGGGCTACTGCATACGGACATGGCTGCGGATCAAACTTCGTCTTCGTGAAAGTTCGCTATTCTTCCTATAATTTCGATAAATATACCAACAACTTTGTGGGGGTTGAAAATTTCAATGCTGATTTGTCTCCATGAAGGAAATTCTCGGATGGTTTTCGGGACTAATCGAAGATTTGATTTTAGGTATAAGAAATCAGGACAGAAATGGAGAAAATAAAACCAAAAATCCACCTTGTAAAATGAAAGTATAGTTTAAAAAAACAAAAATTATAAGTGTAAAAAATATTGTCGATAAAAAACAATGCTTTCAGTCGCGTTAAATTTGGATATACTTGTCTGCTTCATAAAAGTGATGGATGAACAGTTTCATCTGATTCTCTGAATTATATCTAAATTATATGTAGTATTTTCTTTAATGAAGGAGCTCTTCCGTATTTAATAATTATTTATTTATTATTATTTTCTTCCCGACGTTTCGAGCTTGTGGCTCATCTTCTGGGGTTATCTTATCTTAAGTTGTTACATTTCATTCAAGCCATTTGTCAAAACTTCTCTTTTTTTAAACAGTATAAAAATACTTTTGTCTTTTTTTATTTTGTCATACATTTTATGGCCTGTTACACTGTCTTATATTTCCATTGTCACATTATAGTTATTGGCTACACAGCCAATTCATATAAGAACGTGAAGAACGTTTGGCATGATCAATGTTTTTGTTTACTTCTTACGGATTATGTTCGCATTAAGGTTTGTTTGCCTTATCTATTTAATTCTTCGTCTACCTACTTTGTGTTTAATACTGATAATAATTGTCAGTATCGTGCAAATCTTCAGTCTGTTAAGTAAGTTTCGATTTGAGTTCAAGAAGTAAAATGCCAAATTTATACACAGCTGAAGAGTACGTTGACATGATTTTCGCATATGGGGCTGCGAGAGGCAATGGTCTTCGTGAAGACCAGAAGACAAGAAGAATATCGCAGTATGTTTCTTAATCGGCAAAGATTTCCAGATGATGATCCATCAACTAGTACCCGTCGCACTTCAAATCAACTGGGAATATCGCATTCTACAGTCTTTAGAGCTCTCAGGGAAGACAATCAATATCCTTATCACCTGACTACTGTCCAGGAGTTGCTACCGCGTGATACGGAGCTACGGATGGTGTTTGCGCGATGGTATGTTCAACAGTGGCACGAGAGGAGTAACTTCCCTGATCGCATAATTTGGACAGATGAGGCAACATTCACACGTGCGGGAATTTTTAACTCACGCAACTCTCACCTTTGGTCTCATCATAATCCACCTGGCACTAGGGAACACTGTCTAGGAGTCTGTGGGCTGCATATGACAGAGCCTGTTTTCTTACCTCGTTGGTTAAATTCAAATACTTTTTATGATCTACTTCAGGATGATATAAGTGCGGCACTACTCGAAGCAATACCACTTGAAGAAGAGATATGGTGGCAACAGGACGGGTGTCCAGCGCATAATGGACGAGCTGTAACGAACTAGCTCAATCAACAGTACCCAGGAAGAGGGATTAGGAGATATGGACCTGTGCATTGGCCGGCCCGAAGCCCTGATTTGACGCCACTGGATTTTTATATTTGGGGTAGGCTTAAATCGGAAGTTTACAGAGTACCCATTCAGGATATGAACCATCTGATCGCAAGAATTCGCGAATCATGTGAAGCAATGAAAGCTGACCACGATCAGATTCGAAGGGCTACATCAGCTGTGTTCAACAGATGACGTCAGTGTGTACTGCAAGGAGGAGGCCAGTTCCAGCAACTTTCGTAATGTTCAAAGACATTTTATTTACTATTTAACTTTCATGTAAGAATTAATTTAATTTTTCTTTGTAATCTACATAAAAAATAAATTAAATTTATTGGAGATAAGATCCTACAAAATAAGCATGACATCAGTTTTTTCTCCTTCCCATTCCAATTGCATTACAAAATTGAGAGATAATTGCAGTTTCGAGTACACCGTTAGAAAGGTAATTAAATTTTACAACTTTTGTGAGATTCGGCAGCTTGCAGGATTTTTTTTGGAAGAGTAGTGACCCTCGAAAATTTGTCGCTGACAACACTTTTTTAAAATTTTTATTTCTTGATCTGTTATCGCGCTTCTGAAAAGATACTTGTGAACATTGAATGTGCATTAGGCTTAAAGGAAATTTAATGCTGAATTCAAAACTGTGATGGAACATTGAAAAAAAATGTGTGGAACCAGAGAAAATTGAGGTTTTCCTACAAAAAACACGGTTTTCTCGAAATAACCTTTGGAACGGCATATCTGTGCAACGGAATGAGATAGAATCATGCGGTTGGCGGCGTTTAACTACATTTTTGATCTAGTTTTTCCATCTTGCATATTGTCATCTACTTGCGATACACCCTGTATATAGACTTATTACATATTATATTATAGTTTGATATTGGTTGGTTGTTTGTTTTAGATTGATATTGGTTTTATCCACGAGCTGATTTAGATTAGGAAAATTCACCAGATATAAGGCAAAAACATTTAGTTTGTGTGTTTTCCCTTATAACTGGTGATAATATAATTGTTATGATAATAATTAAAAATGACCTATTATATTTACTAACGGAAAATGGAAAACCACAAAAAAGAAAGGAATAGAGATAAGTGACAAGAAATGATGTTAAAAGAAAACCCTGAAGGTGGAAGCAATTCCAAAACGTAGGTTACAAAATGTAAAGATTTGACTTTTTTTTTTAAATCAACATATAAAAAATAAGGAGGATTTGATATCTCGCTACTCAATTATTTGAATATAATAGCGTTGATCTTCCGAAAAATAACTTGAAATACATATACAAAAAAAAGGTTTCTTTTTTTTTCTTAATTGAATTTCAACAACAAACATTCTGGACCATATAAATGATTTAGTTGTGATTTGATACAATAGTTTTCGCGGTTACGAGTTACTGAAAAATAAGATGTTATTTGTACTCTTAAGAGTATTATTGTAGAAATGTTATTATTGTAATAATAATAATAATAATAATAATAATAATAATAATGAAGGTTTAACGAACCAAAAGGTTCGATGCCGACATCAAACTCTCTCCCTGCACATCTCTATCCACCAACCGCCATCCAGACCCAACTTCGACAGATCTCCAGGGATTCGCCACAACCGAATTTTACTTGCCCATTTTATTCGCCACGCTGCAATATCCTCTATTATATTTTCCGGATACAGTTCACTCAGCTCGTCTAAACTCTCCGGTTAATTCGTCCTTCTTCTGTCATTATTCTAGAAGTACACATATAAATTAGGTTTACCTAGTACCTTTAAGGAATCTTTCAAAACAAAGATATGGAGTTTCTGGCATATTTTTCTTCTATATTTCTTTCATGCCCATCGATTCCACTCACCAAGAAAGGTATAGACATCACTTGACCTCCCGCAGGCCCTATCATGCTGGGACAATGAAATTCAAGCAGTCCTCAACCAGTGCCTATTGTATTTATAATTATTCTTTAGTGACAAAGGCTGAACCTTCGGCTGCCTATCCGTGGGCATGATGGAATATGTACGACCGCATGTCACCGCCTGTCTCATTTGTTAAAGACAATCGCATGTAATCATTTCTTTGTTCTAGGCCAATAGTTCGCTAAATGTCATCCAAGTTTAATATACATCAAAAATATTTATATTTGCTTATTAAGAGTACAGTGAAATTTGAAAAGATCAATACCTATTCCGGCATTCAAAAATTTTGTAAAACTTCTTAAACCACCATACCGATCCCTCCTTACAAAAATGATTTTATTAAAAAAGAAATGGAACTAAACCGCTATTAGCTAATGCTCCCTTAATAATTTAAAAATCAAATCAAAACAGAATTTGATGTATATGGAGTAATTAAAAATAAAGTTTATCCTTTCTTACTGCTTCAAGAATAAATACTCTGAATTCTTGTTATACTTTTTTTAAGCATGAATACTATGACAGGGAAATATAAAGTTGAATTTAATTACAAAAGGTTAGTTGACATACTAACCAAAAACAATAAAATACCTGACCATCAATACGGTTTTCGTACTTCCCATTCAACGACACAACAACTACACAGCGTAATGGATTACATTGCTGGAGCACTAGAGCGAAAACAATACGCAACTGGTGTATTTCTAGACGTTGCCCAAGAATTTGATGAAGTCTGGCACCAGGGGCTTCTCTTCAAACTCAAAACCGTACTACCCCTCACATACTATCTTCTACTCCAATCTTACCTCTCTGACAGATTCTTCTCTATCCGGCAGGGCTCAGAGATTTCTTCAATCCGACCAATCTTAGCAGGAGTTCCGCAGGGTTCAATACTGGCTCCTTTACTTTACATCATATACACTCACGACATACCTACCTACTCTAAAATTCTGACTGCAACTTACGCTGACGATACCGCAATTTTAACAATACACCACGACCCCAGTCTTGCCTCATTGAATTTACAGAACCACTTACTTCAATTACAAAAATGGTACACACTATGGAAAATTAAATTAAATCATGACAAATCACAACACATAACTTTCACACTCAGACGAGATACATGCCCACCAGTTTATATTGGCGACAACCAAATTCCACAGACAGAAACTGTACGTTACTTCGGACTTCTGTTCGACAGAAGGATGACTTGGGGCTTACATGTCAAAATGAAAAAAAAGACCTTTAACATACGCTTAAAAATTCTTTACTCCCTTTTTGCCAAATCTTCTAAATTGAATATTAGACAAAAACTGAATACATACACCTACTTACTTATTTGAACATACGCCTCACAGATTTTTGGCTCAGCTAAAAAGACACACTTGCAAAAATTACAAACTTTCCAATCCAAAATTTTAAGACTAATTACGGACGCTCCCAGGTACGTAAGTAACCAAACTCTATATACAGACTTACAACAACCGACTATCCAACAACATATACGAACGCTTTAATCACGCTTTTTTGTTAAATTGGATGGACATATCAACAGAATTATTCACGACATGGCCACGGTTGACTTGCCCGTTCGAAGGCGGCTAAAAAGAAGCTGGATGAGAGACCTCCTCTCCTGAATTAGTGACAAGCCCGGAAAGAGGTGCTGCTGGGCACTTTGGTTCCTTCATGCCATACATGCCTTCAATATTATTGCGATGCTGCAGCCATCGGATTAGCTGATTGTCGCAGACGGCTGACAGGTGCGAATAAAGACAAAAAAAAAAAAAAAATTAGTCACTTTTCCCTTCCTTATTGCTCGCGTCAAGAAAACGTAACGATTTACTAGTGTTTAGATGGGGATGTGTGGCATGGATAATTTTTTTTTCCCCAACCACTTCTCCGATTTAGAATATACGCAACTAAAACCTATCGCGAAGATTTCTTCCTATACAAGCGATTTCCTCGAGTTTTGTTTCTTGGAAGTTATCATTACATGTTTATTATTCGCAGGATATCTGCCAAGCAGTGTCCCTGCTTGAGGAATGCTGCCTTTTTAATCTGAGACGCAGCGTCATCAGGTCGCGACCTGGCGAAGAACATCAGTCATCCGCAGTCTATTCATGTATTCATGACCTGTCCTGCCTGCCCTTGGTCAAATAGCGATATTTTTTAGGGGGATACAAAACTTCAATTTTCCACTGCATCAAGATCTGCTACCTAAGCTAATTTTTTAAACTGTGACATGATGTAAACTGTACTTCGATTTTGTCGGTTGTCGCAAAAGGAATAGTGAAGTCAGGCCCGTAATACAACGCTGCTAAGTCAGTTTACGGTCATACATAGGCAGCACCGTCCATTTTAACACCCGAAAAGATATTATCTTATATTTATATTAATCACCTCATTGATTTTAATTGAAATTTATTATTACAAACGCTACTCTTGTTTTGAAAAAAAGTCTGTTTAACTATAATTATATCTATGTTTTTCTTTGATTTAACCACTTAGCAAAGGTTGAGCAGTTAAATGCTGATTGTCTCCAAGAAGGAAATTCTTGGATGGTATATCTGAAAGCAACCTAGTGCCCACCCTCTCTTGTATCATTAAGTCAAAAAGTTTTCGGGACTAATTGAAGATTTGATTTTAGACATATGAAAACAGAAAGGAAATGGAGAAAATAATCCAAAGATCCATCTTCTAAGATGAAAGTTTAGTTTTGAAAAAATAAAAATAAAAGTGAAACAAAGTTTCGATAAAAAAAAACCGGATACGGTGGAGATCCAAAGTACCTTTCTCTCTTTTTTTTTTTAAATTGAACTTAAATATATCTTCCATATTTACATGCAGTTTTATTATATTAGATAACATTTATCTTTTCTCATCACTAATATGGCGTTTTTTTTCTTATTTGGGTATAATCTTTATTTATTAATTTTTTATGATTTTTTTTTTAACTACATAAATTCTATTTGAATCAGACGAGAAGATTGTTTAATTTTTATTTCGTTTGGGTTAAGACACGACACTACTATCATAGCACGATGCATAGTCATAAATTTGATCTCTATTGCCACAAAATGGGAGAAAAAAATGTCACGGAAAATATTAGCCATTATATCTAAAAGTATTCATTCAGGGTTTAAGTACTGTTAGGAATATATTTTCATACGCAATTATTATACGCACTACATTGGTTCTAACGAGAAACTTTCCGAGAACAAATAATCAAAATTAGAGAAATCTTCTCTTTTAATGCGAAATTAATTTTTATTTTTTAGTGTGTCTTAAAAAAAACATACGACCTTTTTGACTTGATTATAAGTAGCTGAGAAGTTGTTGTGGGCCTGTTCACACGATTCTCATGACTTACTTTATTACGTTACCTTTCCTCGGTGACAAGATCTCTAATGACAGACGGGTAATTGGGTCCATTACCTTTACGATACTCCCTTTTCATCTATTACCTTAGAGAACAATGGGCGTCCGAACGGAAGTTCCCTACTGAATGCTTATTCTTCGAAATTTATTCGTCCAGTTCCGCCGCCTTGCTCAGAGCTATTTCCCAGATGTTTTGTTTCACGCTTGCGTTACGCATGGTACAGGTAACAATTAAAACCCCAGTTGTAGCCAGAGTATCTGAGTTTCAGTCACTGACGAGATTATGGAATGAGAAACCACAGTCACAGGAAAGGTCACGGTCAATGACGCGATTCATCCTGCCCGTGGGGCACTACAAGTCACGAACCATTTGAACTCGGGAAAAACTTAGTCGGACGAGATAGTGATGTCATGCATCAGGAATAGAGGTATATGCACTTCAACGAAACATTGGCATGCTGATCTTATACCTATGATTCATGAGCCAGTCTCCTATCTTATGCTCCTACCTTTTATACCTTTAAGGGTCTGGCCACACATGTCCGCACCGGATCCGCGCCGTAGCAATAATACAGGTTATGTTCAGAATATTTTTAATTTAACTTACATATTACCTTTAGTTATGCCTAAAGTGGCCTGTGTCTGACATGTGTGGCTTGAACTTTAGGCATAACTAAAAGTAATATGTAAGTTAAATTAAAAATATTCTGAACATAACCTATATTAATGCTACGGTGCGGATCCGGTGCGGACATGTGTGGCCATACCTTAATCCGTAATGGTATGACTTTTTCTTTTTTTTATAAATAATTAAATTAAATAATCTGAGACAATAATAATAATGCAAATTTTTACAGATAAATATGATCTATTAGAAACAGAAAGGTAATACAGTTTTTTTTACATAGAAAGTGTGAAATATGTCTGAAAGTGTTGCAACCTTACTTCAAATTATTTATAAAAATGTGCCAAATATAAATTTATATGCCAAAAATATTGATTCATACATTAAGTTTTTTAAATCCAGGTTCTCTGATGATAAATCTAAACTATTTATTAAAGGAAGTTGACCAAAGAGGTTGATAAAAATAGTGAATTTCAATGCTTATTAATATTTTTAGATAAAAAGGCTTGGATTTATGACTTTACTAAAATAAATTCTACTGGTTGCTTCACTAGATTTAATAACTAGAAATCTGTCTTATAATACAATATCTGCTTAGATTTATAATACCGAGTATGTTATTTTAAAACCAGTTTATTATAACTAATAAAAGACCAAGTTTATTCTGATATATAGTAGTGTAACAAAAAGAGGCAATTAAAAGAGTTTAAGGGAAATTTTAAAAAAATTTCAGGTTCTTTGTTTTTTTGTCCTGATGATACCTGCATTGGTGAAACAGTAACATGTTAAGATTTCCTCTATTTTAGAGACTCTAGTTTTAGAATTATTATAAATATATCTTAATAGGATGTTTTAAAATGTTCAGTTTTAAACAAAAACTGTTTATTTAGTGTTTTTTTCATTTGATATGTTGTTTGAAAGGAATTGAAATATGATTGACGGTATATACAATAAACAATCGAGGGTTGAAGGTTTATACCAATCAATCATGATTCATTCGACGAGGGATGTGATGTTGTGCGATCTAAGACAACATCATCAATGTTGTCTTAGCATAGTCAGCACCAATTTTTATATTTTTTCTTCAAAATAAAAATTAAATTATAAAAAAAATTAAATTATATATATATATATATATATATATATATATATATATATATATATATATATATTGTAAGACTGATAATAGCTTTTAAATAGCTTTGCAAGGTGATGTTCGCCCAGCAGATTCTTCCCACACACGCTAAGATACGACTTCCAAGGTGAGCCACCTTCCGAGCGGAAATGATATCAAACCGAGTTGACTTAAAGAAAAAATACTGTTACTTGAAATAAAAAAACACAAAAAATCGACAAATTAGGATTTTGGTGTTTCCTAACTGAAACAGATATTGGATTATATCGATTATTACGGTATACAAATTAACAATCTATTATAGGATTAAAGAGTTTGAAAGGAAACAAGTGCTTTCTAAAAAAAAAAAAAAAAAATACTAATGGTACATAATTTTTTTATATTAATAAAAACAAATATAATTTGTAATATGCCCTAAAAATACAAAGAACAATAACATGTATATATAATTCTATAATCATAAACATAATTTTTAGGGCCCGGTGTGGCTGTGCGGTAAAGCCCGAGAGTCCCGCCCTGGGTAGTGCTTTTCTTCCGTAGGAGAAGTATCACCCAGTGCCATGGGTGTTAGTATGGGCATTATAGGGCTTCAATGGAAGCCTTGAAGTCCCAAAAAAACAAAAAAAAAAAAAAAACATAATTTTTGATTATTATTGAAATAACAAGTTAAAGTGGAACATATATAAACTTGCCTTAAAATAAAATTAGGATCGTATTTCTTAGTTTTATTCTATTTTATTTATTTTTATCCATCAATGGTGATGGAAACTAAAGCTACGTTTTAATTGCAGCGTTAAATGAATCCTATCTCGTGATGTTACAAGTTATCTTTCTAATTAATCATTGCTCATTTGCGCATTCTTTTGTAATGATCTTAGGGAGTATCATTACCAATATAAGCGAAATCCTCTATATTGAATTTTCAGTGATAATCCCCCTAGATGATGGAGTAGTAATTATGACAAATAGTTGTAAACTCAGAATTCCCATAAATCTTTATTCATAAATAAAAATCAAAAACAAACAAGGTGTTACAAAAAATTTATAAGCCTACAATTTATTGATTTCTTGTACCTAAAAAAAAAAAACTTAAACGACATGTTTAAATAGATAAAAAATCAACCCCCAATTTTACTAAAAATATTTATAAAAATGAAAAATAAAAAAAAAATATTAAAATAAATTGATTTGAAATCAATCGACATTTTAAAATTGTTCTTCCTGTATTTGAAGTATTTACTGGTTTTCTATGAAACTTATGCCTAAATAAGACGAGATAAATGCTTCAATGGGATTATGAGAGACTCCAACATTTATTAAAAGTTTGTCTTTATATATGCGCTTTATATTAAACTATTCGTTTTTGCCCGGAAGCTGTGCAAGGTGTTCTTATTTTAGATTTCTAAATATATTTCCTATCAACGCTATCAAAAGCAAAAAAAAAAAGAAGATATTTTTTTCTCGAGTAACAACTTTAGTTCCAAAAAATAGTGATTTTAAACAAACTTGCTCTTGTGTTTGGCATATTTTTTAATATAGATAAATGATTTTTCGGCTAGCCATAGAATAATTGGCAAACTGAAAATAGTTCGTTGAAAAATAAGCGTTGTTAAAGAAACCGTATTGGACTTACTGATCTTTTTTTAACCATTATATTCACTGATAATATGATAATATTATAATAAAACGTGACTGGAAATAAATTTGTAAATTTTAACTTTTATATTCAGAGGATAAAATACACGATTCCTTACAGAATTTCGTAATATTTTCTGATATAATTACATTAGCTTTGAAATTTCTAAGAATTCAGCTTTTGCGAAGCACGATAAGGAATATACAACAATGTCTACTCTTATCAGACCTACTTGGTAAAAAAAAAAAAAAAAAAAAAAAAAAAAAACTGCTACAATAAACGATGAAGATTAACCCTAGAACAACACACTCAATCTGCTCATCTTATTCCTACACTCTGGGGTCCCATGGGCCCCAAAAATGAAAATTTAATAAAAAATAGTTGAATTACTTTTATCATTTAAAGAATTAAACTATAATTTTTTAAAAAGTATATATTTAATAAAAAAAATACAATTATAAAGAATATTAAAAGTTTTAAGGTACATGAAGCAACTGGCTGAAATTTTACATAATAATTCTTTCCTGAAAAAACTCTCTGTTTAAAAATTTATAAGAATATTATGTTCTTAAAATTATTTACGAATATAAAATTATTTTAATTATAAACCTTCAAATGACATTTTAAAATTAATTTTATCAAGAAAATATATTTTTCTCAGTGTTTGTCAGGAGGCTTTAATCAGCGCACTCGTAGCACAGACGAGACCTATGCTACATGCACATAGGTGCTTGACAGTAGTGGCATCTTCTTTTCTTGTTTGGCTGTTCCTCTTGCTGCTTCTCAGGTTCTTCACCTAAGAGGAGTTTGCAAGCGGCGGTGTATGTGAGTTTCACACAAAGAATGACTTAAGTCAAATAAAAAATCCCGCCTTTTCATGGGTCTCATCAAATTTTGAAAGCTATACAAAATTCGGGCGTTAACAGCCCCTTGATCAACATGCCAAAGAAAAAGTTCCTAATGTATTTCTTTTTTTTAACTTGCTGTATTATATAATAGCGATTATAATACAAGTCTGAAATATACTCTACGTAAAAAAATATAGTGGACTTACCTTAGAAAACAAATGACACACTGGGGTATGTGGGACCCCTCTCCAAAAATATGTTGACAGTAACTGACACTCTGGGGTACGAGAGACCCCAACCGTAGAAGATCTACTAAATGACTGAAGCACAAAGTCAGACTAAACATGAATTAAACGGCAATACTTTTCCCGCCCCTAAGAGGTTATTTACAAGGAGATTAAACAGTTGTCCTTAGCTTCATTTTTAAGTAATAATCGATATTAATATCTCTGGGGTCTTAGAGACCCCAGTGTGTTGTTCTAGGGTTAATATTTTCACAATAACGGACACTATTGATATTTTTGAATAGAGGCGGTCACGGGAAAGCGAGGAAAATTATTTTTTTCAGTAGTTGCACAATGTCACCAGAACTGGAGCGATAAGTATAAAATCGTCAGCAGGCATAACTGGTAGGGTATCTTAGTCGGTATTCTATGTTTAAAAATAAAGAAAAAAAGTTATGAACAATTTAATTATAAACTTTTAGATTTTTGTGATAAAGTTTATGAATTAGGAAAAAAAACCTGCAGCTACGACCTGTGGACGTCCATGCACGGACGATTTTTTGCAATAATATAGGCAGTTCTCATAACTTTGCGCGTTTCCCTTTAAATTTCTTTGAGGGGTTCAGACCATGGCGTTCTTAAATGAAGAAAGATCAACTAAGTTAAAAAATTACATATTTAAAATTTCGAGGCCACAAAAGTTTAATGGCGACTTCAATAGTATATTTCGTACCAAGGGCCGAAAGTGGGCGTTTGCCGGCCCGAGATATTTTTTGACCGAGACGTAGTATAGGTCATGAAAAGTTCGAGGGCCTGCAAAAGCACTTTGGCCCGAGGCACGAACGCTATTTTTCACCATACTACAATAAATATTAATACGATATAACATTAATCAAAAACAAGATTTTCTTTTGGTAAAGTGTACCTCTTTGTTAGAAGGTTATCTTGTGGTTATGGGGACATGAATGTTTAATGTATGGATTGTTTTACGTTATGTTATTATGGAGCCATGTTATTATGTTATTATGTTTGTTTAGCAACCATTCATTATCAGGAGCATTTAACATAAATTGGGTTACTTCAGTGGCACTTAACACATTTGATTTTTTTGGCTGATAACCAACCGATTGCCGTTTCAAAAAAGCAATACTTTTTGGAAATTGGGTGAGTTGAATATTTTATTTTACTTTTAAACAACTTTTTATCATGGAGTACTTACTCCATAAAGTACTGGGTTTGTTTTACTTTGATTGGACCGAGAGATATACGAGTAAAACTTCATCATTCACATCTACAGGTTTTACATTTTCCATTTTTAACCAGTTCAAAAACTTTGTATACTCTTCGTCATACCTATCTTTTGATTTTGCTGGTAACAAATCTGCTATGATTTCTTTTGCTCTTCTATTTATAGATTCTGATATATTATTAGCCATAATTACTAAATAACTAAACAATAATACGAGCAAAACAAACTTATGTAATGTATATAATGAAATGAATGAATTAAAATAATAAACAGCTGATTTTGCGGCCCTAGGGCGAAATATCCATTTTCGGCCCTAGGGCGGCGAAGTGTAGCTTTCGGACCGCAAATTAGGTGTGTAAAACAGGTGATTACATCGTAGTATGGTGAAAAAGTATTTCCAACCGAATATCACAGTACTTCCTACCGTAATCTGGGGAAGTGAACATAAAATTCACAAATAAAATTTTGTAATTTTAATAACAGATCTTATCAGGTAGTATTGCCGCCGCGATAGAGGTAACCGTATTTGATGGAGCAAATCAAGGCGAAAAGAGCCATTAAACTGGAGTTTTTTACGAGCTCGATAACGATCGATTCGAGGCCAATCTTAGGGAGTGATGACTGAATTAGTGAACTGCTGACTTAATTTGTCAGTTTGAGGATAGGCTGGCATATCTGATGCGAAGGTGAAGGTCAACCAACAGACTGGAAGCAGATTAACATTGTACCTCTGAGAAAGTCAGTATATTCATGTAACCTACGTAAAATGTTTAGATCTAAATTGAGTTTATGTAATGAATAGAAAATGGACCAAGTATATACATATTTATAATGCTCTGATTTAATTTTACCTTCATTTTTTTTTTTTTTTTTTTTTGCTTAAAATGAATATGTTCGACGAATTCTAGATATTGTTTAAGCCTCTAATAAAATCTATCCTGCATGTTATTTTTATGTTGGGCTATAATAGTAAAAGGTTAAAACTAAAGTTCTCAAAGGAGGGGAGCAAAGCTTAGTTATTAAAAAAAAAAATATACCTTTGTCTAAGGAAAAATAAATAAATAAATTATCTGTAGGCCATATCCAAACATTTCATTTATTTAAATATGTATAACTTATGACATTTTTCTTAAATTTGCTATCTAATAATGTAGTAAGGTTATATGCTAACATGAAAAGATATTAAAAAAACACAAAACGAATTAACAAACATGCAATAGGGAATATAAGAAAAGAAATCCAAAACAAGTGAAAGGATGAATATTAAAGAAAAAAATATATATATCACATTTTATTGCAGAAAATCTCGTGGTCAACGCCTCAACAGTCTTCTTGTCGGATTGTAAGGGTTTGTGGGAATGTGTAGAGCTTGAGTTAGTGAGTTGGAATTATGCAGTGAGTTATTTTAACATTGAAACCACAGTCACAAGAGTTCAAAGGATAACCTTTGAATATTTTACTGAAATACCATGTCGGGGGGGGGGGGCTGGAAGTAAATAAAAATAGAGCCCCTGGATTAGTGGATCAGTCCGCCTATATTACCTTGATAAACTGTTAAATATTTGCTTCAATTAGGAAGAGCCTGTATTGTAAACTGTTCATTTATTGTTAATTCTTAGTTCTCGGGTTTCAGATCAATGAGAATCCCGAGAACTAAGAATTTTACTTAGAAACGTTTCGATTTATTTTTTACAACGTCAAAAGAAAATAGAATAAATTATGGTTTAGAGGATGAAGTAGTCCAGATGTTTCCAGTTTCCCTCTTCATCGTTTTCTTTTACATTTCATTTCAGATAGACAGCAAGCTAAATGTGTAAATAATTAACAAAGGAATGAGTTAACATCTCTATAATCATCTCTTGCGTTTTTTAATAAAAGAGTAGTTTATCCAGCCTTAGACTGCGTTATCGAATGAGATCTCGGTTGCAGGCAATCTTCTTTAATTTAAAATATTTACGAGCTTCCTAATACTTACAACTAATTGCATGAATACTCCCAGTCTCATAAAATTTGAATAAAAAATTTATATTCTATGTAAATCAATATTATGTAACTTAATTAGTACTTTTTATACCACTCTACCACCATATTAGTACCATTAAACCTTTTGGTTTATGGTGCATAAAAATTTTATTGATATATTTCTATTCAAATATATTAAGGATTCGCCGAGGTATGATGGACACCCGACCTAGACATTAACTTGGATTATGAAATTAGTTTTAGGAAAAGACATAAAGCGGAATGCGGGCCATGGCCGCCGCTGCGAACGGAGAAGCCAGTTCCTGAAAGCAATCTCTCCCCGGCCTTCGCGAGGATTAATTTCAGGTAATTGCCTCTCGTTGACACAATGCTCTATATCGATATCTTCTTTGTTATATTCGGCCTTAATCAGAAGATCCCGAAGCAGGAAGTGCGGTAATTTGATAGTAAGAAAGAACAATATAGTAGATACGAAATAATAATTAATAACAAACGAGGTTTAGGTTAAATAATAACACGCATATATTTTTGCGAATTATCCTCCTTAAAAATTTGAATCCTGGACGAATTTAATAAAGATCGATAAAGAGAAATTAATGTATTGCTATTGCATGAAAAACTCGAGAAGTTAATTATTTTTAAACTTAAACATGCCGATAGTGATGTTCTGGCCGCACCTACCCCCCTATTTTGGGTCTCGTCCAATTTACATCACCGATTGTTAGGTTCTACCCTTGTGTTCTATTTTGTTTTGTATTCTAGTTCTATTTAGTTGTAGTGCGTGTGTATTTAGTTTTGTATTCTATACAACTGCGCGAAGGAGTCAAGCGAAATGTAAATGCCGTCTTGATAGTAGGTTATTTACAATAAGGTTACCAATGTGTTTTTTATTTTTGTATATCCTCCGTCACCCAATTGTACCTTTATAGTTAACGTCTTACATGAGTAAGGTACTCTCAACTCCTGAGAGTTATTGGTAAAATTGCAGGTAAATGCCTCTAAAACCTCTAGAACCTTAAATTGTACCTTTCCTAAAGTTAGTTTCTATGCTTAGCACTTCTGTGAAGTAGGTCATCGATATGATGTTGTTGTTTATTTTTTAAGGATTCATTAAAGACAAACTAACAACCTTTTTTTCGCTCCTCCTTTGGATGAATACCCATGATATATGTTCGGAATTTTTGAACCTAATAAGCACTCAATACACTTTATAATCCGTGGCTCATAGATTGTAACCACCTTTTTTTGAGATCTCTTTTCATGCTAAAATTATTTTTTTTCTTAAGTACTAGTAATTGCAAATTTACTGCATTTGAGTGCAATGTCAAGCACATATGCTTTTATCTATGAGTAACTTGTTTTTTGAGATAAGTCATTTTATTGGGTCTCTCCGCCATTTTCTTATCAGCCTGCATCGTCTGGCTAACAGGGAATAGGAAGGGAAGATAAGAGGTTTGGGTGATTTTGATTTGTAGACCGAAATTGTTGTGCATTTTTGTCGTGCATGTATGATTTTATTGTTGAAATGTTCAGCTCTTTGGGGCTATTGTGATTTGAGATGCACCTTAGTCGGTTGAAAGTTAAGTACTTTTTACGTTTACACGTTTTGCCGAACCCTAACGCTCTGCTCCATACATCCAAATAGGTTTAAATGTAGCGTTATAAATTAGTCTTAATGTGCAGTCGAGGAGGTTGATGATTGACCGTATTGTCTAGTCGGTTTTTGTCTTTTTTATTTCTTCTGTGTATCATTTGTCTAAGTAAAGTATTAGGTAACGTGAATGTTTTTTTGTAGGCACTTTGTTATTGTTACTGGATTTTCCGAGGGAGAAACTTATGCGGTTAAAAATAAATTTGAAACAATTATTGTATTTGAAAATTAAAAAAATGTATTGATACATTAGGACTGTAATTGCATATACATATACTATTCTACTTGCGAAGTGCTGTATGAGTGTACCAGAAAGAATTATCCTATGACATAATCTCCGAGGTGAAAAGCCATACAAGACGAGAGCGAAAGTCTTCGAGGATACTGCTGTTATAGCGTGAGTGAAACCAGGAGGTTGCCGGCCGTTGAGCACCGCATTAGTCCACTAATTGGGACTGCTTGCTGCCGCTAAGGGAAACTGTACTCACCTGTTGTTAAAGTCTCTTACAGATCAGGTTTAAATAGGCTTTATTATACGCTAAAAGTTCTCCATTATGAACAACACATCAAAATATATTGTATACTTACATAGCTTATAATATTAGTACATTCAACAAAACAACACAGTAGATTAAATAAAAAAAATCCGTTTCATACAATTGTTATTTATACATAATACTGATTAATTATAAATTCGATATCCAAATCTAAATATTTTCAAAATATAAACATCGAAGAAGTATCATTCATTAAGCATTAATTATTGAATAAAATAAAGAGAGAGATATATGAAACTAAATGAAACATGCTCTCTACAAAAAAAAAAAAATATATATCTTGAATGAAACTTTTAAGGTCTTCAAATTCCTTAAATGTCATAATTTGATACATACCGATAATTTACAAAATAATTAACCAAATTGCATATTATTTATGATCAAATGCATTCGGTTGCAGCCACCATCATTTCAATCAGTTAGAAAATAACAATGAATTCTTTCCCATGTTCCGCAGAACAAAACACATTTTTAATGAGTCCCATTTTCTAATCAATTGATCATATAAGTGACTCGAATGCTTAATGATGAAGTATTAATTACTAACTATTAAACAAAATTCTATTTTTTCGATTTTGCCAATTTAAAAACAATGAGTAATAATTAAATAAGTAAGTTATGGGCCATCTCCACAATAAGTTAGTAAACGAGTTTGTAGGAAGAGACTATTTAATTATAGATATAGAATGTTAGGCCTTAACGTCTCGTATAATTTCAATAATTCACTTAATCATGCAGATTACATGCTAAAGTTTCGCCTATTCAGGCACCTTCAGGGCAAAGGGTTCTGTATTCAGATTGGCATGTAATCTGCATGTAAAGTGAATTGTTGAAATATTACGAGACTTTGAGGCCTAGTATTCTATATCTACAATTAAATAGTCTCTTCCTACAAACGTATAATAATTAAATTTTATTTAATAAAAACAATGATTAATTCAAAAAATGTAATTATTTAAACAATGACTACGAAACTCTTTTAAAAAGTAGTAGTTCCTGGTGTTGACATAGCAGTAATGTCAATAGCTTTAGTGCAAGCAAAGCAGCCTTAGCTAGCGGAAATATTTTGTCGAATGATTGATATATAATTATTAAATATAAAAAATAAAAATAAATAATGTGTTTAAGATATAAAGCTGAATGTAATCAAATAGACTTATTACACACAACGGAAAATCGACGTATTTGTGTATGATCCAAAAATAAAAATGATCAAGTTCGCCGATGGTTGTAAGGAGAAATAAACACGTTTTATTGCTGAATTCTTTGTTATCTCTCAGGAGTAAAAAAAGTATTCGAATATCCTTACCGCCTATGTATAACTGCTTCAAGGGTATGAAAAAAGCGTATAATTTCCTACAAACTTCGATGAATATCTAGAGGATGTGTTGTAATTATTTCCCGAGTGTTTTCAATTACGGGCATTAAATTAAGTAACATCATATTTAACAAGACAGTCAAGGATACCCACGCGGTGGAATTTAAAATATCAACTTGAATTTTTTTTTTTTAATGTTAGGTAAGTCTACGATAAAAAGTGTTAAATTCAATATACTGGAATATTAAGTCAGTTTTCTCTTCTAATTTAAATACGAACTATTAAATAATAAATATGTTTAATGTACTTAATTTTATATAATAAAGAATAAAAAGATACGGGTTAGGTTTATTTAAAAACGAATTGCCCAGAGTGAAATTAGGTTTGAACGTAAGCGTTGTAGGCGTCTTCGATCATTGAACTGGAAAATAAGATGGAGTTGTGTGTTTAAAGATAGGTTTAAGAGGACGGATCTTGTGGCTAGTATATTCATGAATTGTAAATATTATTGGATGAACGATATAGTTTTAACTATAAATGTAATATTTTTTCTTCTTATTCTAAAGCATATTCAATAATTTAACATGTTCACGTGTACCACCGGTGGCTCACACTTGACTGCCTCATCGGCCAAATAATTAGAACTTCAACGCTTTGACTGCCGAAAATGAATACCTAAGAGTCATGCTCTCGTTTCGACACAATTTTAATATTTAATACAAGGGACAAGGGAACAGTTACTCGATTTCAGGTGACATAGCAGCCAAAGGTTTAAGAAAGAAAAAATAAGCTGAAAATTAACGTAAATGCATTTATTTTTATATTCATTTGTATTTATTTATATTTATATTCATATAGGTACTTATGAACATTTATTTTTTAATAAAAATTATAATTGATATCGTATTATAAAAATAACTAGTAGGATAGTATTTTTTATTGTTTATTTTATTATTGCTAGATTGCCAATAATAATGCCCTGGATAGCTCTCGTCCGATAGAGCGAAAAGCATTGAGCACTGAGCATCGAAAAGCAAAACTCAGCCGCCAATGGGCGAAGAGCCGTGAATTACAGTCTCGGCGTGAACATGTTAATCATATTCAATTTATATAATAATTTAAGTACTCTTATGTATGCTTAATATAATAAAACGCTTTTTCCCTTTTTCCCAACCCTCTAATTGTATAAATTATTATTCAGGTAGGGTACAATCTTTTTAATATCAAATTATTATAGGGGGAGACTTTAGTGTTTATAACTTCACGCTACAATCCTGAAGACCGGAGAAACAACTATAAACTTCAATCAATCTAGATTTTTTTTGACAATTAAGGTATTATAATTAACTATTTAAAACGAAAGATTTGCAATAGGCTTAAAAAAAAAAAAAAAAAAAAAAAAAGAACGATTGGAGAAAATTTTAAGCATTATAATCTCGAAACATGAATACTGTTTTTAACTTTACAACGAGCATGCCATATCTAGTTTAGATTGATTACAGTCAAGCGATATTGATTGATTAGAGCTCGAGTTTTCCATAATGCTTCAATTAATGAGATACATTTGTTCATATAATAATCACGATCTTGTATTTTTAGCGAGCATGTGTGATTCAAATTCGGCATATTGCTAAATACAGAAGTGGCCATTTATGTAAGGTTCACCACTGTGTAATTCCTAGTAATATAATTGGCACTACTTGGCACCTTTAATGTTCTTCTATTCAGAAACTTCAACTATAATCATCCCCCAACGATAAGCAGAATAATGATGGAATTCCGAAGAAAACTTGCGATGAACACTTGCCGCATGCAACCGCATGTTCCGATTGAGAGGGTACAGGCCGGTTGTGGTTGCATTTGACATCCGGGGCGCCTGATCTTGAGACATCTATGCAGTCAAACGGGACAGCGGACTCAATGTCAATGCACAAATGTCACGCGCCATATTCTGTCGTGTATGTAACCTTTGCGGAGGAGTGAACCTCAGATACTCTCCCATCTCTGTGACATGTGGTTTGCGGGGAATGTTACCATAAAGTTGATGTATATATTTTTTTTTTTTGTATAATTTAAAAATATATATGTAATTTCTTAAAATTAACGACTGAATTACGAATAAAAATGCCACAAGTAAATGAGAGCATAAGCCTTGCTTGTAGAGCAACAACCATTTTGAACAATGCTCATCAGGATTGGAAGATCGTCATATCATATTCTTTTCTGATACTTCGGAGGGTTATCAGGTATAGGGTTTTTTGAATTGTGCATACATGATTAATAGTAATTTCATTCCTCTCAAACCAAAGTTTTTTATGAGTTTCCTTTAGAGTTCTTAAGTTTCTTTTAGAAAAAACTTATGGAGAAATGGCATTACATATCGTTCAAAACCTCCCCGTTGAAAATGGAAAATAGTAAAATTTGAAGGTTTAATATTGAAAAAGTGATGATTGCTTGTGCTTGTTAAGTATATGCTTATCCGCAAAAGTATTTAAAATATACTAAGAACTCTTTTTTATGATGGTTAATACTTTACTAGTGTATTTTATAAATTAACTAAAAACAATGAAGTTAAATATTGTATTTATAAAAAAATATCCGTTATTTCCTTCAATAAATTCGAATTCTGGTTAATACATATACGAATATGTATATATAACATAATTCATTCTTGTCCCTTCTCAAAGGTAATGTCTCTTCTCTTTCTGCTTTAGCCAGTTTTATTTTATTATGTTTTATTTTATTATATTTTATTAAATAAAATATTTAATATTATATTTTATTAAATAAAATATAATATTACACATTATTATATTTATAATGATAATATAAAGTTAATAATATCACACATTATATACATTATTATATTTTATTAAATAAAATATTTTATTGTATTAACACGATAATCCATATATTTATATCATCTTCATTATTTACATACATTTTGAAACAATTAATTATTGTTATTAATTGTATAAGCAATTCCAAAATTATTTCACTGCTAATAATGAATGTTTATTAATATGCAATATCACGGTGAATGATAGGGTAATGGCGATAAACCTATAAATAAAAATCATTCATAATTACTAGGAGGTTTTGTTTATTTTTATTACGATACTTTAACTCAGAAATACAGTTTAGAAGTTTACAATTTATAATAATTCATATCATTAAAGATGCTACTTGAATTATTAACATAATAAGTCTAAATGCAGATTATGCAACTTTTTTAAATGAACTAGGTAATTAGGTTATAATTTTATCTTATCGTAGTCATTACTGTATTTGTACTCATCAACATATCCGTCATTAATATTTTGATATCTTGGTGTGACATGGATCTTCTTAAATTTACTATGAAAATTAACTTTATATTATAATTAACTTTATAAATTAATTTTTGTTGCTTCTGAATATCTTTTAAGACCCCATTTATTTTATAGCAATATTTAACTTCGCTTAGCTTTTTAGCTCTTATAAATTAATCAATTTAATTTTTAATGATTTTACTAAGGCAGTATTTTAACTTTATTTCGACATAATTGAAATAAAACCAAATATATATATTTTATATTTAACTCAAATAATTTTCAAATGTAACAAAAATAAGCAGAAATAAGTCCAGATCGACAAACGATCAAAAAAGTATTAAGTAGCACCTCAAATGTTTAAACTCGTTTTCACTGTCAAACCAAGCATTGGCATTTGACCGTTTTGCGTATGTTTAGCCAACTCTTCAACGAATTATATTGTTAAGAAACTTGAATTTAATTGTAAAATGTTGATATAAAGATTTTAATAAAACCCAAAAAGATAATGCATTAGGTTTAATTAGATCCGTATTTAAGACTTGATAAAAGGAATCAAATTTTTTTTTTTTATGTTCGCCTCCATTCATAAATTTGCACGTGTCAACTGTTAGTAGACAATCAACACATCCTTAGGCTTGCTTACTAACCCAATGGTGACGTAAGAAAGGATGGCAGCAGGAAGTGCCTTTAGTTTGTTAGGGAAGATCACTCATCCAATTTCTCTCTCTCTCTCTCTCTCTCTCTCTCTCTCTCTCTCTCTCTCTCTCTCATCAAGAAAGAATTAAATATTGTAATCTGAATTACAGTCATGGAAGGACGATTAAAATGATTAATAACGTCAGTAAGTATAAGGGGTCGGATCGCCCTTCATCGGTCATTACCACTATCCCTCCCCCGTAATTTATTCCTACATACGCCACTGCTTGCACGTACTACAATGAAAATAAATAACCGACAGTCTGCATTTATACAAATTCTACAATGGCAGGAAAACGTGCAGTGATAATAATATTAAAATTAAGGAAGAAACTTTTTATCATTCCTATTAATAGCAACGATTCAAAAGGAAAATTCTGCATCGTAGTATTAAGCTACAGAATGTTTAGTTTTTTTTTTTTTTAACTTTTTATTTCATTATCCTATATCCATTTTTTCAGTATGCATTATTATCATGTCAACATAATTCAAATTCGATATAACCCATTACAGAGAATCTTTAATACAGAGTATCGTTCGACACCAGCAGTAACAGGGTATCTTGAAATTTTGAGACATTTAAAATGGAAGTTAGGTTAATAAAAACCTAACATACTTCATTAACGGTGCCAATACAAGTAGCATTGACCTGAGGAGGACAGTAAAGTTAGTTGCCCGGCGCCCGATCAAAGAGGCACAATGGAAATCATCCCCACTATACGCCGTATCCTCTTCATATTGGGCAATGGGCCTTGGCTTGCCTTTTCGGTGTTTATGGCAGTTTCTGCACTCGAATATTTGCAGTAGTCGTTCTTCGAAACTAGCTAATATATTTTTATAATATGCATATAATAATAATTTTGTCCAAAGGGTAAAAGTAGCGTGAATTTTGGGTGTTTCTATTTCGATTTAAGTATATATATGACGAAAATATATGATTGGAAAATATAAAAATTATTGCCTTTCGGGATCCCTGTGCTTCGGATATTGCACCTCTGAGACATGAAAGGGTCAAAAGTAAAAAATAAACAAGCCCCCCTTTTTTTTATATTATTAGATTATATTGATCAAGATTAGTCTTAGTCTAATAATTTTTTTTTTTTTAAATTTATCATGATAAATTTAAAATTATCTTTATATTTCACGATATTCTTGAAACACCAACAATTCAATGTGAATTTTCAAATTTCACATGCATATTAAAGTTTTCATGTTTACGAAAAGCACACCAATGAAATTTAAGGGGTCGGGGCAAAATAGTGACAAGCAACATTTTTAACAAAAATAAACTGTAGCTGCAGTCTGCTGTATATTACGTTGGACTATATGTTTATGATGGAAATGCCACCTAAATATGACTATATAGAGCCTCTGTAGTCATATTTAGGTGGCATTTCCTTCATAGACGTATAGTCCTACGTAATATACGCCAGACTGCAGCTACAGTTTATTTTTGTTAAAAATGTTGCTTGGCACTATTTTGCCCCAACCCCTTCAATTAAACTAATTAATCTATCTTTGAAATTTTTAAAATAAATTAGAACCTTAAATATTAGGTATTTAAAAACAGAAACAAAAACAAAAACCTTATAATAATACTAAGAAAAAATATTAATATTAACGATGCATAAACGTCTGGGACAGTCGAAGTTAATTTTTACTTTCGCTTACCTACATATATATCAAATATATAGTAAGGGAAAGTATTGTGACCGTGAAAAATGTTGACTTCCGGTTTCCAACGGAAATACACGTTTTGGGGTCCCCTGAGTCCAAATAACCAGGTCCGGCGAAATGGTCTGTGTTTGTGTGTTTGAACAGAATAGCTCAAAAACTATAAACCGTACGAACCTGAAATTGGGTATTTGGTATATGTATGTGATATGACAGTAAAAATGTCTTCAAAATTGGTCAAACGGAGGCGGTACTTAATTCATAACTTTTTACGATTTTCTCCAAAACGGCTCAAACGATTTTATTAAAACTGGGTATTTGATGTAGCTATATGCCCGCGAAAATTTGATCAAACGGAGGGGGTACGTTATTTCGTATCTTTTTTTCTCATTGTTTTAATTTAATAAGGCACTGAATCATACACTGATTTTTCATCGATTAGTTTGCAATCCTACGTAAAATTGTATTACACATTCTGGTAATTTATTATATCATTGTTATTACATAAATTTTCTAAATATTTCTGGTATATTTTCCAAAATACATGTCAAAAAGGACATTTTCTGACAGGACCTTGAACAAATAGAGGGAAAAAAAAGATAAGATCAAAACTAATAGGTCTATGGTCATTGAACAGTTTTTAAAAGTTCAGAGTAATATTCTAACGTCCGCAGAATTCGGTAAAGTAATGATTCGAAACTGAACCATTATTCATCAAGTTTCCTTCGAACGAAAATAAATAAAAACGGAACAGGTTCTTCCGAGGATGTAGGAAGATGTCATGCAAAAGTTATAACCCGGATTTTAGCCAGGATCTGAAGGACACAGGACACCTTTCAGATTCCAAGCACTCTGTTTTAAATTCAGGAGGATTAAAAATGAATGTTCGATTTTTTCCCCCATCATAATTTAGCAGAGATTAAATGCAGCAATTTCAATTCATATCCTGAACTATACATATGGACCACAGTTGATCACTTTGATTTGCAAATTTAAATTTACTTATAAAAATAAATATATTTTGAAAGATTAGCAAGTTGTAAGGTTTGGTTTTTCAGCACTTATTTCACACACAATAAACAGCAAATATTCGAAACGAGGGGTTTACCTTGGGGCTTATTTTTTAACTCAAGCGACTACCAAAGTCTTCCCACACAATGCATTGCAACAAGTTTACCCTCACCTAGTGAATTATTATTCTATATCATATTGATATGTATTTACTTTTAAATAAGTTGATGGAAATAACAGAACTATTAATCGGCAAGTCGTTGGAATTTTTAATGCGCATTTTTTTATTTTTTTTTATTGAAGAACCTAGAATGGGAAGGAAAATAGACACACCAAACTTTTCTCTCTTTTCATTCCTTAAAGATTTTAAAATAAAATTAACACTTTTTGTTTAATTTTTGTCCCTTGAAGTCGATATTTATTTTCTGGACATATCAATTGTGCGAACGCCCAAAGCTTATTTTACAAAAATCCTCATATAGCTGAAGTTACGTCTGACTATTTTTTGTTTCTATGTAAAACAAATGTTCACCGATTCTCTAAGTAAGTCCGATTAAATCAAAAAGTCGGAGGAAGCAAATGAAGAAAAAAGTAATTCTGTTCTGATCAGATATTGAAACGGCATTGTTAGAAACAAATTAGTAAAACGAGAAGAAAAAACGCAGAGTTGGCCTCTAATAAAGACAATTAAGATTCAACGAGAGCCTTTTTTCGTATATTAGCGAAATATAATTGTGATACCTCATTAGTACAGAATAAAGTGCTGAAAAAGGAATCTGAAACATAACATAATGGAAGCATTGCTTTTTAAGGCATATAATTTACAAAACAATTATGGGTTAAATATTATAAACAACCAAGGCATCTTATCATACTGAATTATTCATAGCCATTAAAAATATTTAAAAAATCATAATAAATTAGTATTTATAAAATACAGAATGATTATTAAATTTGTTTAAAAAAAACTTTAAAGTTAAGGAATCGGGATTGAGATAGGCAACTATTAAGAACTTAAAAACTGAAATAAAAAATAATTGGTAAAATTAAAACAAATGAATACATTGTGATTTTTAAATTAATGGTCGAAGAAAATTAGCTCTAAATGATGGAATCGTTTAGAAATTTCGTTCCAAAAATTGAAATTTCAAGGGAAATTATGCCTTCCCTTAACTACAACTACATCCAGTGTATCTGGACTTTACATCAGAGCTTACATAACTAATTATAATATTATAATGATTATAACTGGCGAAAAATACGGAATAGTTAACAAGTAAAAAGTCTCAAACTGTTAGGGATGTTTGTGGATAAAACAGAAAACGATACATTACTTAGCAGTGCTTGAATGGGTATAATAAATCAGTGAATATTTGCGATTCATAAGAGTAATTCAATTTGACTAGCTATTAAGAATGTACGACCATCCATCATAAATTATTAAATTATTTATGTTAGTTTTAAATTAAAAAAAAAAGAAGAGATAAATAATAAACTGAGATCACTATAAATGGGTAAGATCCAAGAAATAAAGAAAGGTCTCACCCTCCAAATCTGATATTTATAAGTTCCAATGTATCTAAAAGGGAATCTATTTTCAGCGAATTCTAAAAGAAGGTAGCGGCTAATAAATATTTACAGTTTGAAAGGCAGCTGTCTGAAAGCAACCATTTCATTTTTTGTTCTTTTTCGAAGTCTAATAAAAATGTGTATATCTGTTTATGATTGCAATAAAGTTTTAAAGCAAACTTTCGTGTGCTTCATATCGCAAACATGAAAATCTTTAAACGGCTATTTCAGGAGGCTGGAGTCATCGCTCTGGCAAGAAAGAACCTAGGTTCAATTCTCGAGGTCACTCCGGTTATTCTTCGGTCAGTATGTCAGCAGGAGTAACTTGTCAACTGGATATGATATGGTCTATTTTTATATATTAGGAGATAGCGCACAATTATAGATAAATTGTCCAACAGTAAAATTCGTTAGTTTGTAAGCTAAACTTGAAGAGTGTAATTAAGGTCCGGGACAAAAAGATAGCCCACGATATTTTTCTGTCTATTAAACTTTGACCAGAACTTATAATTTTCTGTTACCGTCATTAGCTCCTTTGGTTAAGTTTTAATGCATTTTACCCTATACGTGAACAATAAAAATAATTTTTTTGAATAAAAAAAATAGTATTGTATTTGAGGTGGTACCAAATGATAGCAGGGTTATAATTATTAAACGAATTCATTCAGTTGTAATTCTAATGTAAGCTAATATAATTGTATTTATCAAGCAATTAGTAACTCGAGAATGCACCACCTTTCTCCAATGCAGCCAAATCCGATGTAGAAGTTCTTCGAAATATTGGCGAATAAATTCTTGAGAAATTTTTGCTCATTGATCTTGAATTTTTATTTTAATTTTATTTTTTTGTATACTGCTTAACGCATGAAAACAGAAAAGGTTTTGAAAACTGGCAACGTTTCCTATCATATTTTAAAAATATCAAAGTCTGGGAACTTTGTAGGCCATTGCAGTCTGCTTTCTTTTTTTAAAATCCCTTTTACTGATTGGGGCGTAAAAAACTAACAGGGGGTCGGGATCTGTTTCAAAATATTTTTCTGTTGACTCCAGATAATCTTTGCTATTTATTAGACCAGAAATAATCACCATATCTGATCTTTGATTATATTTGCCACCCAATACCATCACCTCCTCCCATTTGTCTTTTAGAAAACAAGACATTTTCCTTTCCCGCATTTTCTTCTTTCGTGATAACGGTAAGCCCAGCCATCTGGACCACCCGAATAAATTTTTTTTAATCTGTAATTAACCAGTAATTTTCTCCATTCTTCTTTCCATTGAATATGGCCTCGGAAAAATTCTTCCGTTTAGTTAGGGACTAAACTCAGGGGTGGAAAACGTTTCATTTTTCCCTCTTCATATGAGGGGCAGTTCGAAGTACCCTTATAACTTTTTTTATGTTTGTTTGCTCTCCAGCAAGATCAGCAATTTGACGAGCTATTTAAGAGGTGTTAGAAGATTTTTTTTTTTCAAAATAAGATAAGAGGACAGGTAAATAATGAGTGTTGGGCGATTTCGTAGCCCAGTAATGTTGTCGTTGTGTTGGTAGTGCAGCGTGCGGCATGGAAATATCGTGGAGAAAGATCGGCTCCTTAAATTAATCAACTTGAACAAAGACTTCTGATGATCAATTTTTAAACAGTACTTGCCGGCAGTGATAGTCTCGCCACGATTGAGAAAGCTGTAGTTGATAAAACCGACAGTGTTATCCACCAAACCGTGACCATAACTTACCTAACCTCCGGATGCACTTCGGGTTTTGGGAAGTATCATGGTTGTTCATCTTAAACCAGCCTTTGATTAAAACGCCTCGTGTTGTCGTATAAGATCCATTTTCAATCACTCGTCACTATGCAATCGAAAAATGGATCGTTTTTATTGTTTGTCGAAAGCACGGAAAAATTTTCAAAGCGAAATTTTTTATATTGGCGTGGCCAAAGTTTTTGTCTTATCAATTGTCTCCAAAAATGGCTTACGATGGTGGATTGGTTAATGCCGAGTTCTACCGCCATTGCCCGGGTGATTTTGGTTGAGTCTTCTTCCAATACTAACCTCATCAGGTCGCTGTCAGAATGGCGGGTTATTATGATTTATAAGCAATGAATATCGGGTGTTTAAAATTTGTTTTAGCTTAAAAATAGTTTAAAAAATTGGTACTAAAACATCATATAAATACACAATATCATAAAGGTAAGTCACCTGTCACTGTGTACATATATCTGTACTTGCAATGTAAAGTGTATTAAGTTCGAAATCTTAGATTTGAGAAAAATGTGATTAAAAACATTTCGTTTTTGTAAATTTAGTGTTTTTAGTTTATATGACACTTATCACAGTTAGCAGAGATCTTGATGTTTTCAATTCAATGTCTCGTCTACAAAGTGTTAAAAGTCTGCAAAGTTACTTGCAAAAATATTTTTAAAAAATTTGTATTTGGATTTAACCCACTTTACACAGCGAACACAGATACTTATATATTTATAAAAAAATTAATTAATCTATTCTAATTAAATTATATTCTATAATGTAATTAATCTTTTATTCATATAAATTCATTATAATCATTCAATTTGTAAAGATGTAAACATTAAAACACAGGAGATAAAAAAAAAAAAATAAACTTCAAAACTGATATCCTTAATAATTGTATTAAATACGATTTTTTATTTCTGAAATATAAATATTAAATATTGTGTACAGAAACACAATTAAGAGAACTTTATTTATTACTCATATTGAACTAAACTGACATCCTTTAATATTCCTTACATTAAATGACACAAATATATTGAAATACTAAACATACTGACGTACCTTTAAAATATGGTAGTGAAGAAGCTGTTACGACAGTACGCGATGTAAGCGGTCACCACGACGAGAAACTAACCGGTCGACAACCAGACGGATACTGCCGAGCCTCAAGCTTCTTCTGCTCCAGCCTGAGTCATCCACTCCCACCACTCTGCTCCAGCCTTCGTCTGGGAGGGTTGGTCATCCGAGGAGTTGTCAGGGTTGTGATCGATTTCTGAATCTGGGTCTGGAACTGCGATATCAGTGGTGCCCAGAAGGA
The DNA here is from genome assembly GCA_911387785.2 of Aelia acuminata. Taxonomy (NCBI): domain Eukaryota; kingdom Metazoa; phylum Arthropoda; class Insecta; order Hemiptera; family Pentatomidae; genus Aelia; species Aelia acuminata. The sequence continues at coordinate 35,580,633 of OU426981.1, forward strand.
AGTGGATTTCTAAGGGTTTGTATATTTTTTGAACATTTCTATGATGACTAATGGAAAAAAAACATGGAAGGGGTGGTATAAATAGAAAGTCTTATTTTATTACATGAGCCTTTCAGTAGGCAGAATGTCTAGCTCCAATTTCAACATTTTGCATGAAAGCACTTTAATATTACTCTTTGGAAAATTCATAACTTTATTATTTATTATTTAAATTTTGTATCGTATATATATATATATATATATATATATATATTTATATTATCTTTTTTTTTTTAGTCTCTAACCTAAAGGGTCATTGGCATTAATTCTTTTCCTTTTCATATTCTGTTGTAATAGTAGGTACGCAGCTATTAGGTAATTCTTCCTTTAATATCTATTTTGTAGTTTTTTCTAATTTTAAGATTTTTCATGCGTCATTATGTTGGGTACATTGTAGTTACGCCTTCAATTTTTATCAGATTAGATGTATTAAAAAGACAAAAAAACAAAAACAAAATGGAATATTTGCGTATATCATTGTTCTGTTAGATAAGAGCAAGCTGATCAATTTTTACCAAATCGCTAAAAATTTACTAAGATTTTTTTTCAAGTTAGATTATCTTAGAATTTATGATACTCTCCAAAAAAAAAAAAAATCATTAGGGATGAATTTTTTTCTTTTACATGAAGAGTAAGTATTTAATAAGAAAAACAAAAAAAAAATTGAGAAAATATTTATCTTGCATTTTAGCATTGTACTTTTCTTTCATATCATCAAGTATCTAATTTAATTTATTATTGTGAAAAGAGCAATTTTTGAATGTTTCTCTGGAAAACTTTTGGGATTTGAAAGTATTAGCTGAACTTAAGCGAAAAAATATCCAACATCTAAGAAAACATTTAGAGTTTCAGAATTAATCACGTAATTTTTTATTGATTTTGGGCTCGAAACATTGTTGATTTTTAACTTCATTGAGAGAAGGATTTTAGTTTTGAAAAATGCTTATTTTATAAAATAAGCAATAAATTTAACGAAGCTCATGCTTTATTATGTACCTAAAAAGGCAATGATTCGACTTAAGAATTCAAATCTATCCACTGCTCGTCTAATAAGAACCATATAAGAGCTTATAAAAGGTCAAAAATTAGATTTTTAAAAGATAGGCAAGCTTTTTTTTTAATATATATTTCGAAGTAAATATCCCTTAAAAAAAAATTAGATGAGATCATGTTAAAAAATAATTAAATATAAAAAAAAATTAAATTGAATTTTTCATCCGTATGAATACTGAATCTATGGGAAACTGCTTTCTATGACCACTCTCTATCTGGTTGTTGTAAATAAAAATGACTACTAGAATACAAATGGTTATTTGTTCGGTCCATAGTCACAACAATTATCCCATTGCAACAATTATAGAATATTTCGAGCCTTCCTTTCTTGAATAATACGCAACAAATGATCCATGCTTTGCGTTAGCTCTGAGGGAAGTTCGCGAATCCGGAGAAAGGTACACGAGGCCAACTATAGCCATGACTAAGGCTAGGAGTTAATAGCCAGGTAGTTCCAGGTGTAATCATACCCCAGCCCAGCCTTCGTCATCTCACACCAAGAACAATATTTCCGAATCTACCATTACGTATTGTAGGTTACCATGCTAACCACTATACTACAGGTGACCCCACCCCAGTCAATTATTTTATTTAGTTTTTTTAACAATTATAATGTATGTGAGGGACAATGGTAATAAGTACCTAATTTTAATGACAAGCCAGTATAATGCTGGTATTTTTATTTAAAAAAGTTAATTTATAGAACAATACGAATTACTAATCGCATTCAGCACTGAGGATGGCCGAATGTCCGAAACGTATGCTGTTATAAAATGAATAACTGAGAACACGAATGAAAAAATAATTTAGACTAAATAACTGGTGGTGGGTGTTGTCGTACGCCTCAATATGGGAAATCTCTGTTTTGGCACAAATTGTAAAAAGTTTGGGCCACCCCTGATCAAGAGGCTCATTGTCAGAAAGGGATATGTCAAAGGTAACAGTATGGTCAGCATATATGTATTAAACTTCGATAGGTGTGAGTAATGTTAACTTTGAATTTAAGAACGTAATTGTTCTGAATTTTAGATAACTATTAGTTGATAGTAGACATGAATTGTTTAATTCCTCACATTAAATTTTAAAAAAAGAATCCACTATAAGCGCTGATCTTAAATCAAAAAAAGGCATGTTTCCTTAAAAAAAAGTTACAAAAGAAATAAAGAGTAGAAGAAAAACTGTCACCTGATACACGTAGTGTTCATATTCCTCAAAAGTGGATGGGTCCACCTTGCATATTTAATATTATTAACTTATAATATTATTTATAATATATTATATTATATTTGTAATATTTACATTACATTATTTGTTATATTATATTATTATATTATATTATATTTATATTATAATATATTTATAATATTAACTTGCCTATTTAATATTAAAATATAATTGAAAAATTCCAAAACAGTCTAGAGTTTATAAAATGGAGGCAAATTAGGCTATCAATTTCATTGATCACATAAAAGCATTAGATTTGGTTACTAACTCGGAATGATAAGTCATTATAAATAGTTTAGATGACTTAAAAGTTTTATAACTGAAGTAAGCAGATCCATTCTCCTTCTACCAACTCTTTCTCCACTGTAAATACAGTTATATAAATACTGTATACATGGGTAGAATATAGATATCATTTCACCGAGCTATTCCGCCACAGTAATACAATAAATACTATTAATATAAAAATAGTTTCGTAAATATACATCATTATTAATTCCAAGTTGCGAGACGGGATTAACCTTAAATATGACGTATAAGGCCAGGAAGGAACAAGCATTCGTTGTGTTGTTCAGTGAACATATTTTGTGATAGATTGTCAAAGTTATGTTAATTTCGATCCGGCAAGGAAATCAAGCTCCTTAACCTTTAAGGCTACACTTTTCAATATTGAAGATTGAGTTGAAATCTTGAAAGACAGTTAATTGACTCTTTTTATATTATTTTAGAATGTTATTGTTTTCATCATTAAAATAGTTTTTTTTGTCTTCCCTACTTTGGCTTTCGGCAACTCAGGTGTTGACTACATACTCTAAAGAAGCAAGAGTTTTTATGTTTCCCCAAAGCACGGTATATCATTCGTCTTACTCTTGTTCTTCCGGTTACATTGTCATCATTGCCCCTCTTCAAAGGCATCAATTAGTGGGACCCTTCCGACGGGTTGTAAACCGCTGGTCCGCGGATTTCTTTCCTCGGATTTTATTAAACTATAATAGAATTAATGGTGGAAGACAGTTGACCATAGGAGGAAATGGTTGGGGGTGCGGTCTGAATAAATAGCACTAATATTATAGCACTAATTGGCCAAAGAGATGATAACCTAAAATTTGGGTCGAAACGTTGACCAAAATAAAATATGTGATTATTACATATTAGTCCGACTGTGATTATTACATAGTGACCTCAACACCAACCATTTCCTCTTCATATAAATAGAATTATTATTTGATTTTTATATATTATTTTGATAGCATATCTTCAACGTCCATAGCGTCTATGAGGATGTGCATCATCAACTCAATCATGCTGCTTAATAATTTTAAAAGAAATTTCCTTTTGGTTCAGTAATGGAAAAAGAGGGAAAATTATGTTTCCGATATGCTCTTTGAGGAAAAGGAATGATGGGTGATTTAAATATATCTAATTGTAAATGAGAATAATTTATTGTTCAATAGATTGACAGTTGTAACTGAAATAAATGAAATTAATGAAGTTAATCAATTACATTGTCTCTACCAGCGAAAATCGATTTCAAATAGTTAGATTTATGAAACAGATCGATAGTTCAGTATCGATAAGCATTATTAATACTGTTTACAGTATGAAGAATGCGATATTGCGGAAAGGTCGAACGAGATACTAGGACAAGGGCAACTCCTCCGCCGGACCGAATCCCGTTCCCCGACTGTGTGACAGCCCCGATATCTGATAACCATCTCGATAAATAAGGGCTACTGTCGTCTCCGTAATTCAATATACCGGAAAAGGTTTTTTTCAAAGGTTACTATATGCTTTGTTCTAATAAATAAACAAATATTTATAAAGGTAGGTCTGCACACTCCCATTCAATATATTAATTCAGTCAGCCAGTGCAATCAGGTATCCATTTTATGACTAAGTTGGCCCCGTGCACTGAAAGAAAGCTTGAGGCTCTGTGTTCTATCTAGTCAAGATCTTATAATTTGCATTAATTTTAGAGAACGGAGTTTACTAGTAGTATTTCTAGTCGTTTACGACAAAAAGCTTTTACTTATCTCGGGGTTAAATAAATGAGTTCGCTATTGAACGGCGTGAATTCCAAATAAATCCAAAACAGACAAATGGCTCACCTTGCGAATTTTTTTCTCTTTAAGGTCAAGAGGATTGTAAGAGACTACACTAAATCGTAGAGCCTCCTTGGTAATTAAAAAAATCTGGTGCGTGCGCGCAACACACAACTTTCACTTACCAACTTACTTAGATTAGAAATTGACGTGTTTTGCTAAATATCATTTCCCAAAGTCACACATTTTTCTACATTCATATCTTATTTTTGTTAATCGTTAAAGCCGTTTTTGAGTAAATAAAAAAACCCGTGAAAATGATACAAAATTTATTAAGTAAAGTCCCCCCTCCGGTTAATCAATGTTGATGAAATTTTAACAGTCATATCTCGGGCATATAAATACATCAAATACCCAGTTTGGTCAAAATCGTTAAAGCCGATTAAGAGTAAATAAAAAAAAACACGTGAAAATTATACAAAATTTATAAGGTAAAGTCCCCCCTCCGGTTGATTAATTTTGATGAAATGTTGGCTATCACATCCTCGGCATATACATACATCAAATACCTAATTTGTTCAAAATCATGAAAACCGTTTTTGAGTAAATAAAAAAAACACGTTAAAATGATACAAAATTTATTAAGTAAAGTCCCCCCTCCGGTTGATCAATTTTGATGAAATTTTTACAGTCATATTTCGGGCATACAAATAGATCAAATACTCAGTTTAATCAAAATCGTTAGAGCCGTTTTTGACAAAATCGAAAAAAACTTAAAAAGTTATTAAGTAAAGTACCCCCTCCCTTTGAGCAATCTTGATGAAATTTTTGCTGTCACATCGCAGGCATATACATACACTAAATACCCAATTTCAGATTCGCACGGTTTATGGTTTTTGAGCTAGTCTGTTCACACACACACACAGACCATTTCGCGGGACTTGGTCATTTCGACTCAGGGGACCCCAAAACGTGTATTTCCGTTGAAAACCGGAAGTCGAAATTGTTCACGATCGCAATACTTCCACTTACTATATATTTCATATATATGTAAGTGAAAGTAAAAATCCTTTCACAATCCTTCGAGGATCTTCTTTTCCAGGGTGTTAAATGCTATCTCATGCAATTTAATATATTCAGTCATTGATTTCAAGTGAGTGAATGAAAAATCACTTCTTGCTAAAAATAGTTTGAGTGATTTTATATTAAAGAAAGAGCTGAAGGAATGCAATGAACGTATTTACATACATCAGATACTTCAGGTATGCTCGTGCCTTTAATCCTTATTAAAATATTATTACTACATAAATTACTAAAAATAGGAAAGAAATCAGTATGTGAGACTAGGTATAATCGTAGCCGCTGATACATACCAGCGAAAGATTTATAAGTCACAGATCAGTTCTAAGAAAGCTGGCAGCGTCACTAAAAGAAATTATCGTGGGGTAACGCAGCTGCCTCCTACTCTTCATGACATCAGACTAACAGAGCGAAAATAGTTTTATTAATTTTAGATAACATTAATAAATTCATCTTTTGATTCCTTCCTCATTCATTCAAAAATGTTTATTGAAAATATGCATGTTTGCTGCATCACTATGATAATAATAATGAAATAATAACCTGTACTGTAAACTAGGACAAATTTGCCTCCTTTTTTTTTCACAGCCAATATTTTAGCACGTTAAGTGCGGCACCGGTCCTCGGTGTCCGATCTCTTAAATTCCCCCGGCCGATTTTCACATGAAAATGTTCGAAAGTCCGAACACTTCAAACCTGCAATTTAATCTATTTTTAATGAGATTATTGCATTTTAGTGCAGAAAATGTTGCTAACAACTGAAATTCTGTGGTTTTTTAGAATCGGACTCCGAGGTCCGATTTTCGATAAAGTATGGCGTGAATCCTGTATCGGCCTGTCCTGCGCCAATTATGTCTAGTTCCAATCCTTAACATAAGATAATGCCCTTGAGACGCTCATTTAATTCATTTGTTGGTCAAAAGATAACGCTTTCTTCAAAGCATTCCCATCGGACCTCGACGCCCGATATCGTCTGTGGCTCATCCCAGCAGTCGGACCCCGGGGACCAATAACGTTCAATTCAGGATACCCCTAAAATACGCCGCCGCACCTAATGTGTAAACTAATAATGTATGAATTATTTTTTAAAACACCATAATTTATTAATCTTGTTCTCTAGTTTCAAAATATGCCAAAAAAATGTTGATTTGAGGCAAACATTAAAAATACTTCATTGGCAAAGTAACTGTGGAAACAGGTAAATTTTGCCATGTTAAATCACAGTTCAAGAACCAGGAAAAAATTGCAATCAGTTATTAATTCTTTATTATAAAAACGAAGTACCGAAATCTACTTTTTTTTTATTCCAAACTTCAAAGAAAATGATAATGTTTTCATCATCAAAGGTTTGCTAGGCAAGAGCAGTCTATGTAAACAGAATCTTCTTTGTGACGCAAAGCTTCATCATGGATGGTTGGGAAAGCAAGGCTTTTCCATAGGCCAGTTATGCGAATATAGGATTCTTCAACTCGCCTCATCTCCTTGGTATTGGGTAATTTTACCCAAGAGGAGTCAGGTACTTTATGGCCAATAACTTGTATGTAACAAAGTATGTGCCCATCTTTAGCTGTTCAATTAGGACACCATCAATCCCGATGTCACTTTGACGTTCATAAATTTCAGGAGTTCTTCTACTGTTAAAACCTGTGTTCTTCTGATACAAACACAGCTGAGCAGAAGGTTTTCAGCCTTCTTAAGCCCTAAGAAAAAAAAAAATCATTCTATCTGAAAAGCATCTACCATCAGTTTGAGATGGTTGAAAGTTACCTAGATTCCTGGTGTACTTTCCTTCTCGCGCTGTATCTGAGAGACATGACACAATTCATTTCATTAACAACTTCATCACAATTGAATTTCGATTTCGGTCCTGCCCACAACCCTTCTTTTTTGGTGTGCATGACTTAGCAGTACTTTTGGATTTTACAAAGAGATTACAGATTTTGCTCCACAGCCATTTAATTAGTTGAATGATAAAGTTATTTATGCTCTGATATGGACATATGTGATTCAACAATAAATTTTAAAATTGTAAATCAAACAGAAAATGTTTAAAAATATCAATGAAAATGATTATTTGTTAACTATGAATAACATAATAGTTCCTAAAGCTCCCTTATCTACACGCCATTTGGGGGCTTTAAGATGGTTAACATGTATTGGTGAAACAATATTTTTTATTGAATTTAATAACTTGAAAAAGGAAAGAATAAAAAAAAAAAAAAAAAAAAAAGTGAAGAAGATAAAAAGTCAATACAATACCTACTTATCGAGCTATCAATAATTTTACTATTATAAATAGAAAAAAACAACAACAAATAATGGTAATTGGAATATGAGAAAAATATAAATACTGTCCACAAATAAGACTTTATTTATAACAGAGAAAACAAAAATCAAAATCACAAGAAACTTGGGGAACATGAAATTTCCATCACAACAAGTTTACAACAATGTAAAGAGAATATATATTCATATTTATTTATATACTTTATAATATGATTTAATATTATATGAAGATAGGCCGTATATAATTGTCGCCTCCATTTTTCCTATTCAAAAAAAGGGGGCTCAAAAAGAACCTTTAAGTTCATTTTATCACACAAACACACATAACATCAATTTTCCGACCCAACAGCTTTGGTTTCAATTATTTAGCTGAGGATCTTAAGATTTAAGCGTTTGTAGCTTGCCCATATATCAAATATAATTATTACAAGAAATTCGGTCTAACCAAAGAAATGGAGTAAGAACATTATTATTGTAAAATATATAAAATACTGAAACATAACATAAGACTTTACACTCAGAATGCTTTCTGAAGTATATAAGGAAGATTGTCAATACACTTAAATTTAGTAAATATTCACAGTAATATACAAATATTTATAATAAAGATTATTTTTACCTTAAAATTATACTTAGAAATAGCACAATATCTTGACATGGAAATAAAAAGCTACGGAATGACTGTTTCTGGGTACTTTAGGAAAATCACATTCAGATCATTATCATACTTCTACATTACATTATTGTACAGTTTCAGGAAGAATCATGGTAATTGTCAATCATTGTTTGAATAAACATAAATTTCATAATATTGGAGATGATTTCATTTATATCAAATACGAAATAATTTTAAATGATGAATATTTAGTTTTAAGTCTTAATTTTGAATGCTAGGATTATTATAATAAGTTAATGTACTTAATTGATTTCTCTTTATTTGAATGATTAAGATCAATTCTATGTCCCTTATTATTTCATTATACTTGTATTAAATAAATAAATAAATCTATGATATAACTTAAATTTGAAACAATGCTGTCAATGATGAAAATATTTAAATTTAGTATCGTAGAGTACCAAATTCTTTATAATATTAAATTTTCAAAAATCTCATCCATATTAAAATAATAAGAATAAAACTAAACTCTGCAACATTAACATTTTAATTTTAAATTTGTACCATTGGTATTTAAACAGGTTTGGAGACTTTTTATTTAAATAAGTATATGCAGTTGGTTAGTATTATAATACTATAATTGAATTACCATGTTTCCTTCCTTCACTAAATTTCACGAGATGGCTGCAAGCAAAGAAACAATTTGTTTTCTATACATTAATATAGTAGGAGGTGCAAAATGTTGCTGACATTACACCAAAATAAAATATTTCCATTTATAAATCAAAAATGTACATAACTTAATGATGCGTGATATTTTAAAAAAATCAAATACTTGCAGACATATACCTTTTTGATTCAAAATTCCTGAAATAACATTCGGCAGGATTATACTTAAACATTGTATTATAAATGTAATGACTCTTATCACAAAGTGATTTGTCTCCTTTTCCTTTGATTATGATAAGAAATATAGTGGTAAAATAAAAAAATTTGAGTTACATTAGTTCAAAATAATTTTTTTTTTTTTTTATGAAGCTGACATCTACAAACTTCTTGAAAATATAATAATCTCAATATAAATATCTAATTAATTTAACATTCCCGTAAACTAGGTATTCTTGAGAACACCAAAAGTCCATTAGCTACAAAAGAACATTTACTTTTGGCTTTACAGGGTAGGAATTACAGTTAAGAGTTTGTTACATTTATTTAAAACTAATCTATAAGTAACTATACCCTTTATTCAATAATGGGTTATCACATAAAATACCACAATATATATATGGATATATATATGTATTTATATTTATATATTTTTACCATAAAAGATAGATATTTACATTATAAATGTTTCTCTTCTCTATGTATTGACTTTTTGGTGTCAAATGTTGCTGTATTTGGAGAAATTGGAGTTTTTTTGCCAAAGTGAAAAGAAAACGAAAACTTACTCGCAATGGCAGCAATAAATGTTTTTTATATTCAATTCGTATAAGGTTATATCTAGCTCTATTTTCATAGGAAGAATGCTATTTTATTATTTCGACTAATACATTAACATTATACTAATATATTCAATTCAATATTAAGAACAGTTATAAAAATTTAGTAGTTTATATTTTTTAATATAGTCTGATAGAGATACGTTTAAATATGGACTAAAAAATAAATCTCTAAAGGATAACTGAAAGTTGAAAAAACAATTTTACCACTTTCTGAATATAATATATGTGAAAATCCTGATGAAATGAAAAAAATGAAATGAAAAAAATATATGTGAAAATCCTAATATTAAAGTTTGTAAAAACTAAAATGCAGTGAAACCCTTACATATCGAATATGTCACCCTCCATATCTGAACATTTATGTCTACACATTCAGGGGTTATTCAAGGTTATTCAATATAAAGTTTTATTTTACCTATTCTTAAAATTTATAACAAATGTTATTGTTTTGGTTTTGTAGTTATAAAATTAAAATAACAATTATATAATCAAGCACCAATCATTTCTAAAACTATGATTACAAAGAACACAGTCTTTAGTCATATTTTTCCTCACATTTGAAAAATACATTTCAATTTTCAAATCATTTGTGCAAGTCAATGATGAAAATTTGCATCAAATTGAAATCAATCAATGATGAAAAGTTGTATTTAAATGTCTTTGTGCGTAATCACAAATACACATATCTACGGTGGTAAATGTCCATGTAGTGGATTAAAAATTTAATTCACTCAATGATGAAAAGTTTCTACAAATTTCTTTCATTTATATAGTTATTTTTTAAAAAACATTCTTTAAATCCGATATATAAAGGCTCGAGCATACAATAAATAACTTTGTGAAACACAATAATAGATAACTTATGGGTAAATAACATTAATCGAATCAAATTTAAAAAAAAAAATTGCAGTTAATAGAGCAAGTTATTAAAGATATGGATATTTAATATCTATTTATAGCGAAGGGTTTGTGCATATCCACATTTTTTTTTTCATTATTCATTATAAAATTTTTTAGTATATGTATATAATTAATTTATAATTCATTTAATTTAATTATTTTATATTTACACAGTTATTTTTTATTATTTCACTTAAGATAATTATAGATCATCTAAAGTAAGTATTTTTATATTAGTATTATGTATGCATTATTATGAAGTATAACTCTTTGTAAATCTAGCCTAACAGTATATCAAATTTGAAGGATTAAATGAGGTAATTTTATGCAACCATATAGAATAGCTATTAACTATTTACTTTTAATATTGATTTTTAACTATGGCAATGTGAACAGATTTACAATATAAATAAGATGTTAAATAAGTATATATAAATCGTGTTAAATAAACATATATTGAAAGTGCAAAGACATAGAGAAGGATAAATTCAATATATATTCACTCATATACATACATACAAACTTACATAACTTTGGGTTGAAATCGAAAATACATCAACAAGAAACTGTTTCCAAAGTGAATAAAGAATTCTTTACAACATTTACACCAGTGCCTAATATTATAAGAATGTATGACAAATATTTACAAAATAATAACTTTACAACATAATTATATTAAGTTAAAATATTAATATTAAAATTTTAAAATATTTTTTTTTTGCATAAATAAATATTTTTGAGAAACTTTGATGTAAATGTTCACTTAACCGTGTAGTTGTTTTTTAAAACACTCTCTACACATGCATAAATGTGGCATTCTCCTGAGGTTTTGAATTGCCACAAGGCAAGCCGATGGTTTTTTTATTTTTATTTTTAATCTTAATTTGATATTTTAAAAAAGAAAATTTCAATTTCTCTTACTGGTATAAAAGGATAATTTGTCAGTGTGAAACCTTAGTGAACTAAATATTAATTATATTAATTCATATTTCACATAATCAAACTTCTTTGAGTTGGACAAAAGTTCACTTTGGTTTTACACTGACCACTTTAGATGTGTGGTTTCAAAGTAGGCAACAAAATCAAAATCCCAACAATAGAACTTTTAAATAATGTCGCAAATAACCACTTCCATTAAATATGTGTTTGTATTTTAATAGATAAACACCTATACTGTTTAGGAATCGTCAGTGGTAATTTTTCTTGGGTACAGTTATCACAGTAGGGACACGCCTCATTGTGGGAAATCAATAGTTTTGGTAAGTGTAATAAAAAGGCTATGTCATTTAAGCACCCCAGCCTTAAATGATATAGAATAATCTACAAAAATGAATAGTCAGGCAGGATTTTTGAAGTAGTGTTAACTTGAGTGGTGACAATTACTTTGTTTTTAATAAATGGCATCTGTTTTAAGAAAAGTAAAACAATTGTTTTTAATTGATAATCAAAAGACCAAGAGGAAATTATCATAATATGAACCACTTATTTATATCTCAGGGGTAAATTCTAGAATAGTAGTTTGTCATAAGATGATTCAAAATATAGGATTATGTCTAACTGTATTGTTGCTGTTAAGTGTTTGACTTATTTATACATATCCTTTTTTATTACTTAAGATATTTTAAAACAGTTTGTTAATATAAAGGGAATATTTTTCTCTTTTTTTGTCTGCTGATTTGGACTGGAAATAGCTTTCCTACTTAATCTTTCATCAGAGGTCCATGCAGTCTAGGCAGAATTAGAGATTATATCATTTGGACTTCTATATAAAGGAAGTTGATGTAACTTGAATTAATAAATTGAATTGAAATTTATTCTATTTCATATCAATTGAGTTTTATTTAATCATTGATTATTAGTTAAATAATTAATTTATAATTTTTAAACTACTTAATTAGAACATAAAAAATTCGACCATCCAGGTCCTTTACATCACGGTTGCAGTGCTCTTACCAATGAGGTAAATATGGGGCTGCTCCCAATCGTGTTCGAATCTTTCTCTTCTGTGATCCCACCCACCAGGTCTCGCCACATTGTATCGAAGTACTGGAGGGCTGAACAATTGTCCAGACAACGGGATCTAATTGACATGGTATTTAATCATTGATTATGTTGTACATGAATTAAATAGTTTAAAAATTATAAATTAATTATTTAACAAATAGCCAATAATTAAATAACAACACACAAAGTATAACTTTGACCTATGTCAATTTGATCTCGTTGCCTGGAAAATTGTTGACCCCACAGGTACTTTGCCACAATGTGACAAGATCTGGAGGGTGGATCACAGAAGAGGAAAATTTGAGCAGGAGTAGGAGTGGTCCCAAGGTTAGCTCATTGGTAAGAGCACAACAACAGTGATGCAGAGGTCCTGGGCTCGATTCCTGGCTGAGGTTGAATCTTTTATCTTCTAATAAATAGTTTAAGAAATAGAGTTAGATTTTGAGAATAATTTATGAAGTTTTTTTTTATAATTCTAATTTATAATCTTTTTTAAAATTCAATTAGTGGTCCAATATATAATATATTAAAGTTAATCATTTAGTTACTTAACAATAACAATATTTTTTAAAGTTAATTATTTGAAATGGTTATACCTGTTAGTTTTATATCTCACATAAACCTAATTGTTAAAAGTTAATGAACTGTATTTATTTTTTCATTATGAAAAAATAAATCTTCTAAGAACAATATATATACACTACAATGATCGACAAATTTTTAATGAAAAGTATGATGAGATATGGGCTATAGGAAAATGTCAATGAAATTCTCAATTTCATTCCTGTGAAAAGTTATGGAAGATCATGAAATGATAAATCAATGTGCAGAAAAATCGTAAGTTTCATCATTTGAAGCACAAAGGCGATTCTTTCAATCATGCCATCTTGTATTAATAATAGGAAAATACGACAGTATTCTTCATAAAAATTTCAAAAAATGAAAAGAAGCCAATTTGAATTACTTAGCAAATCATCATCCTATTCTAAATTATTCAAATGAAATGCCCAATATTTAAGAATGGAAAATAGGGAGTGATAGGTAAAATGGAAAGGAACTGCCAACCAACCTTAGTTTTCTATTTACACTCAACATAATAGTATTTTCTAAAATCGAAACTCAGTGTTAAATCATTTAATACTAATCTAGCTACAGAAGATTTACTAAATCACGGTGGGAATAATGAAGGAAAAGAGGGTATTCCTGCAATTATTATTGCAACACTAGCAATTAAAATGTAACATGCAGGTTATCAGAGACTTCTTGATTTATTTGTCATATTTTATCCAAACTGATAATGCCATTGCTATCAGTATACCAAAAATCATCAATTGCTATCTTTAGCTCGTAGCTGTATTTACAATGATGTTAATCAAATTATTTTTATAACAATCACATTGTTATAAGACCATTAGATGGTCAAGAATTAATATAAGAATAATGCTGGTCCCAGGTACTGAATTTACTAGTAGCTAAAGCGAAAAAAATAATGGAGCACTCTCTTCCAAATACTCAAAACTACCATTCTTTTCCCAAAGTTTGAATCCTTAAAAAGAGGCAAACACTTATAATAACAAATATTGGATTTGATATATGAGGTGCCAAAAAATATCAATATGGTCATGATAAAGAATAAACTCCTTATAGACTTTACCATGTGGAAGCAATCATTCTTTATCAGTCATATCCTCTTGCAGAAAGTACTCTAAAGAATGGAAGACATAGAAATTTGCAAAAATTAATCGAATAAGAAAATTTGCTGAACAAGGATTTATCATAAAGTAAATAGAGGAGGGGCTACTGTTAAGTTTGGATAATTATCAAGAAAGTTATTCTTTGTGAATTGTAGTTTCAGTAGCTAATTTTCCTTATGGAAAGACTTTATAAAAAGTAAGGAGGACTACTTAGATCAATCTCTATTCGATGAAAAGTTTATATTGCTAACCATTCATTTGTACTTATACAGGCACAGGTGATAAATTAAAAATAAAAATTAAATTCTGAAAATCAATAATGATTTTCAAAAACTACATATTTGAATTTTAATTTGTTTTACTCAACGTTTCCTCTATCAAATCAAAATGATCGGTGGAGCATCTATGTAACAAATATGATATACTTCAATGAAATCCATGATTTTCCATGAACATTTTTGTGGGAAATATAATAAAATAAAATCAGGTAAAAAATAAAAGTTAATAAATAGCATTTACTAATAAGTTCCGTTAAAATGAAACATTTTCAAAAAAAAAAATTTAAATTAATATTTTATTACTAAATATAAATATTTTTTTCAACAATATAGATTTATTTCGTATATTAAGAAATTTTCTTAAAATTAAGATTAAAATTTAATTAATTAATTAATTAATTAATTATTAACAAATATAGTAAGATATTCTTAAAAACCTTAGAGCACCATGTCACATTTTACTGACTATTGCAAATAGATAACTAAGGTTCGTGGTTGGTAATAATCTGCGGCTAAGATAAGTAGAACATTTAAGGAGAGTCATTAGAATCAGAGCCGAGAGTGTGGATGGGGAAGAGAGGATACCAGCCGAGGGTAAGCTGTGAGAGTGTGAGGTTTTCAAGACCAACCTCAGCCCCTCCAAGACCAACATTTGATTCGAAACCTTTGGATTTTGACCAAAGCATAACCAGAAGAGACCTTCCTGCAATATCACATGCAGCATACCGTAGAGTCTGGCGAAATTGTGGTGTAAGAGAGTGTCGAGCGACTCGAGTTTTTCTTTTCTGCAGCCAGCGCTCACCTTCACGAAGATAGGTTTTTACATAAGTATCTAAACATAAAAAAATAAAACAAAATTTATAATTCTTAAAGGCCAACTAAGTTGAATATCTGTAAAGTCATCTTTGGGATTGGCTTCTTTTTTTTTTAATTCTAAATGTTTCAATATATTCAAAATCAGTAAAAAAATGAATGAAAACAACCATATGAATCAGGAAAAAAGAAATTATAACTGTACTATGTTATTATAACAATATAATAAAAAGATGACTATGATAAAGTTATGAAGACTTTATTAGTTCACTAGAGAAAAATAAACTTTGGCTTTGACATTTACAGTAAATTAGCCTGATGAATACAGTTGTAATGTAGAATGATATTATAAAGGCATTATTATGGTTTACAATAAGCTACAACTAAATGATATAAACATTCCATCTGTTATGATTAAAACATTCTGATTATTTCTAGTTTCAGCAAGGTTTTTATTGTTTATTGTTCGATTCTGTTTTCTCCAAAATTGCATTTATATATTATTGTTTAAAGTATACCGCTATTCTAATATGTTTTTTATTTTTATAATTGAAAAAAATGGTTAGTAATAATATGATGAACTACCGGGTGGTTCTCCTTTAATTCCCCTGGCAGAGATCACCTCCACTTCTAATTGGCCTTTAGTCACCAAGAGGCTTAGTTTGATTTCAGCTTGACCACCTGCAATTTTATAAGTACTTATTTCAGAGTAATGACTTACAGATAGACAACATTCGTAAAAGTATGACGATATTTCATGAATAATTCACTAGTTCCCTAGCGTCTAGTGTAGATCTTAAGAGGGTGGAAGGTCTTACCCAATTCGTTATAAATTTCTAGGAAAAATATTCTCTACTAAGAATATATGATTAGTATGTTACAGAATAAGTATAATCAAAGTAAGTAAGAGAGGATAAAATTTCTCATTATGTAGTAACAACTATGAAAATTAAAAAAAATCATACTTTTGTAAAAATATGATGAATAATTTATTTTAGGATAATGATTTAATTATCTTGATAGAACCTCTCAAGATATAGAGTAGAGTAGGTCTAAAAAAAAAGGAAATAGCAAATTGTATATTCTGAGGGTGAGAGTACCAGAAAGTGAAGCATTGGAAACCGTTTTTGGATGTAAAGCAAATACTATTGATTTACCATAAATGGAATATGAAATCAACTATAAAATGTAGAGTAAATAAATGAGAGTAAATAAATAAGTCAATAAATAAACTTTACAATGATATTTGTAGGCATTAAATAAATTAATATTTACCAGCTTTCAGTTGGTATCCTCTGGGTTGAATTTGTCCAGGACCTAGCTGCTTTACATCAGATTTTGTGCTGCAACAAAATTGAAGCTAAGCTAATGGATATTACTATAAAAATCACAGGAAATCAATAACTATATGTTATAAATAATCTTTATGAATAAATTTGATATAAATCAAGTTTGTCCAGAAAGTGAATACAAATAAAATGTATTTAAAAGCAATAAAAATTGTTGCAAGATCATTTCAACATACTTTCAAAAAATATCATTTCTAGAAAAATCAAAATTGGATGAAACCATCTTATTTCTATCCATCAGGATACGAGGGGAAAGCGGGGGGGGGGGGGGGGGGGGGGAGACTGCAAGTGTATTGTATGTAAACCAAAATGTAATTGTGATTTATACTTTTTTTTATGCATATTTTAAATCAAATTCTTCTAAGGCTCATCCAATTTAAACTACATTTTTATTTACCATACAGTCTTTAAAGTAACTTATGAGTAAATCTTTTGCAGAATAATTACATTTTTCATAATTAATCATTTACAACGAATTCGAAGCATCAAAATAATGGAATCCAGGACGTTAAAAATAAAAAGTGGTCCTCGTGATAAAATTTCTGGATCTGCCACTATCTCTATCACCTGATAGAACAAAGTTAATTAAAAATGTAAATAAATAAAAGGCTCTAGGTAAATGTTTTTTTACAATATAATTTTTCTCTAATATTTCATGATTTTATTCTCATCCTCAGATTTTATATATATATATTGTTCTTTATTTTAAATTTAAGGAATCCATTATACTCTTCCCAATATATACATAACTGATATTTCGTCATATTTGGCCTTTTGTAGATGTCATAGTTGCCTTTTGTAGAGCAAACTAAAGATCTCAATAAATAGAAACTAAATGTATGTCCATAGAATATGATGTAATAATTTAGAATGAAGAAACTTCTACTGAATATACCTTAACTTAATGTTTTCAATTTTTTTATTCAGTTAAATTTATTTTAATAACCAATTACTCAAATTACCTAACATCAGTGATTCAATTCAGTTCATGATGGTAAATATAAAATAGAACAATCACTTTTTAACAGTTTAAGTTATAGAAAACTTTGTTATTTTTTTTTTTTAAATCTAGACAATAAAGCTTGATTGACTGTATGGATTGATCATTCAAGTTCTGGGATTTCTAGAATTTTCAGAAATTGATTTTCTTTCAAAAATATAATTTTCTTTGCTCAATACTGACTGCTTTTAAGAATTTCACTAAAAATTGTGGTAGGAAATATACAATAATCAATTTCAATTATATATAAATAAATACAATTATATATTTCCATATTTTAAATATAATCTGTCTATTAACCTCCATTTATCTTCCTCATCACTGGAATGCCCTGTCTCTAAAAACTTCTTTGCTTCTACAGCCACACTCCCTGATCCTGCAACATTTAATCATTTGAGCTAATCATGGGAAAATGGTTCATATATATGTATATATATATATATATATATATATATATATATATATATATATATATATATATATATATGTATATAATGACTTTTCACTGGAATAATTATTTTAAAAAGTTGATTTGTTAATTTTATTTGAAGACCTTGCTTTTGAAATAAATTATGTCGTTGAAAAATAAATTAAATTATTTTAGTTTATATTTAAAAATGAAAAATGCAAATTGTTTGTGTAAAAACTCTAACACAATATCCACACACTTAAGGACAGAACAATAAATAACACTTATAAGACATCATGCATAAGGTTTATCATTTTTTTAATATTTGAAGGTAGTTTTGGCTTGAGATTTGTTGGTAAATTTAAGGTTAGATTTTATTTATTTATTTATTTACAGGTGCATCTACCCATGTTGGGTCATTAGCACGAATACATGGTTTTTTTTATACAATTTTAGTATTTTTCATGAGGTTTTACACATTTTTCAACAGCGGTCTCTGTGTCGCCAAGTGCGATTTCCAGTCTGCTACTAATGCTGCACTCCTTCCTTGCGTCCTTAAGAGCCTCTCAGTCCAGTAGAATGTGTTTGACGGTGAGCCGTACCTTGCAGGTCTTACAGGTCGGAGGGTACAGTCCCTTTAGGAGATAAGTATGGGTTATGGAGGTATGTCCGAGACGCATCCTTGCCAAGATAACTTCTTCGCGTCGATTTCTTCTCTCGGCAGTTTTCCAGATATCGGGACTATCTTTGATTTTTCCCAATTTGTACCTCCTGTTCCTCCACTCAGTAGTCCACATGTCATGTATTCTTTTCTTGACGTAGTTCCTCCAGTCTAAAGGGGTAGTCTTGTTGATGTACTTCGCTTCGAAAACAGGATCCGTTCTAGCGGCATTCGCAGCCCTGTCTGCTTCCTCGTTTCTTCCAATGCCCATGTGAGATGGGACCCACAAGAAGGTTATAACTTTCCCAGAGAGCATGCATTCTCTCTGAAGTAGTTGGATTTTCATCACCAAAATATCTTTCGATTTCTTGTTTTCTAAAGCCTTCAAACAGCTTAATGAATCCGAAACTATCAGGTGACATCTGTGATTGTGTTTTGTAATGAGGGTGAGGGCTTTGAAGATTGAATAAAGTTCTCCGGTATACACACTATTTGATTGATGTAGAGTGGATTTCAGGCAAATGGAGTCCGTTACTATTGCACAGCCAACTAGTGAATTTAATTTTGAAGCATCGGTAAACCATAGGCAGTAGTCGGAGAAAAGCTTTTCTCGTTCTTTGAAAATTTGTTTGAATACATGTGGAGGGGTTGTGGGCTTCAAAAATTTTGATAAACTGTAATCAATGTAATTTTCTGGTTGTATCCAATAAGGTGCCGAATTATTTGGGATTTTAAAAAATTTAGGAAACGTTATTTTCAAGTCTTTGGTTAGTTTTTTTACTCTGTTGATGAAACATTTGCATAAGGGATTATGTTCTTCGTTTGTAATTGAATGCCACGTAAGTTCTGATACGATGAGATCTTTTCTTGCCATCAATGTGCCAGCATATGCCAAAACTAAATATTTCCTTCTTGTCTCCAAAGAAGGCTCTCCACTCTCTATGTACAAACTTTCTACTGGCGTGGTCCTGTGTGCACCTGTGCAGAGACGAAGTCCTTGGTTGTGTATTGGATCCAAGAATTTCAAGGTTGAGGCACTTGCCGAGTTGAAAGCAACTGCCCCATAATCCATGATAGGTCTAATCAGAGTACGGTAAATCATTAATAGTGTTCGCCTGTCAGATCCCCACTGAGTGTTGGCCAGAAATTTTAGTAGATTTAGACCTTTTTGGCATTTTAACTTTACATGGTGTATTTGATGAGACCAAGTTAGCTTTTTGTCAAAGTATATTCCGAGGAATTTAATTGTATCTGTATAAATAATAGGCTGATTCAATAGATTCAATGTTGGATTTTTTTGGCATTTTGTTTTTTTGCAAAAATGAACAGCCAGTTTTTGTACTGGCACAGTACAGTTTTTGTACTTGAGAAACTGAAACCTGTGGTTTTCGACCATTCTTCAAGGTTATTCAATGCTTTTTGAAGCCTCCATTCAATATATTCGAGGGACCTGTTTCTTATATAAATTGCAAAATCGTCAGCAAATATGGAGCAGTTAACTTCATTAGGTGTTGTATTTGCAATGCTATTTATGGCTACCAAGAATAATGTTACGCTCAGGGGAGACCCTTGGGGTGTGCCGTTTTCTTGTAAGAACGTTTGAGAGTGGTTAAGTCCTACTTTCACTCGGAATGTTCTGTCTTTTAGGAAGTTGTTAACAAATGTTAATAGTAGTCCTGTGAGGCCAACCTGTGAAAGTGTCCTGACCACATTATATCGCCACATAGTGTCATATACCTTTTGGATGTCAAAGAAGACAGCAACTAAGTGCTCTTTATTTGAAAACGCAGTTTGAATTTCATTTTCAAGCTTCATTATCTGGTCAATGGCAGATCGGTTCCTTCTAAAGCCGCATTGAGAAGTTGAGAAGAAGTTTTTGGAATCTAAGTAATGTGTTAGTCTATCATTTACCATTTTTTCGATAATTTTCGAAGTGCACGAAAGAAGAGATATTGGCCGGAAGTTATTAATTTGTATATCTTTAGGGTTTTTCTTGATCATTTTATTTATTATTTTAAATATATTTATTCTGTTTTAATATATGAAAATTCAGTTATTCAATCTCATTGTTTAGAATTTGTTTTTTAGCTAGACAAATAATTGCCTGTTTAGTAGAATCTGAGTATCGTAAAATTTTTATTTATTCTTGTAAAACTAGTTCAATAAACACATTCCATAAAAATTGTTTTTACTTTATTTTTCAATTCCAATGTAAACCACGTTCGAATTCCTTGAAAAAAAAAAAAATAGGCTTTAATTTCCTAAATCTTTGAAAAGGAATAATTTGGGATATTTTACGTTCACCTTTACCATTATACAGTTTTATTGGTTTTGCCTCAGGAAACTTAGTACAAAAGTGAAAGTTTTTTTTTTCATATTTGCAGTTTTTCCTTTGGACCACTAATATGTAATATTCCACGCTATTTCTTCTCTTAGAAATAAAATGAAGTGTTCTTACAATATCTATAAACCTATTGTCAATAATTGGCAGTAATGATTTATTTTAATCGTTAGATATACAAATCTCAAGCCTAAAGTTAAATACACTGTCGAAAAACTCGTAAATGTAAACAAACTTGTATATTTAGGAAGCATTACGTCACCACATACTGCCAACAAACACACTTAAGCATACTCATCAAGAAAGCTGACTAAAATTGCTCTAACCTTCTAGTCTAAGCTGCTTCATTTAAAATACATTAATAACACAACAATCAATTTCACATATACATTTGATAAAGAAAATATGTATACACAAACAATCATCAAACCTTAACTTTAACAAAGTGCCTTAACAAAGCAATTTTCAAATTTATATAATTTTCCCCCTTAACTTCAGTACAGATACAATACCTCTTCCACAATACCACATCCCCAACACCAATGCTAATTACCAGCGACAACAAATATAACAGACATTTATATATTGATTATACTTTTAAAATAAAAAACAATCTTTTAATTTTTGTAAAATATACTACCATGTTTCCTTACAAATTTAAAAGCTTGCACGTAAAAATAATGAAACTTTAATTTATTTTAATGATTTTTAATTGGATACTTACTTTGTTGAGGCACTTTGCCTTGAAGACTATTATCAAAAGCCAATTGTACAAAAAATTGGTCAAAAATGTAGTTTTAAATATTTAACAGCGATCATTTGGGTATATATTCAGAAAGAATTACGAAGAAACAATAGTTCCTATGAATAATTAATTAATGTAATCTAGTCTGTAATGCTCTTGCCAAAATAAACTAAAAAATTATAAATGTGAACCTTGGAAGACAAGAGTCTAAGTAACATTTATCCCATTTTGGGTAAATAAAAGGTGAAATTCGAAAAAAGTATTTTTATGTGAAAATGAAAGATCAATTATTTTTTTAATTCTAAAATCTCAATCCGGTCTTTGACTTTCAATAAAAGTTCTAAAATTTTTAGTATTTTAAGGTTTAGGCATTTTATAATATACTTTAAATGTACAAGTATAAAACAAAGTAGGGTTAGTTACACGATTTACAAATATATCATGCTAGACCGATACTTTGGATTTTTCTTTGCCTAAATAAGTGTTAAATTATCAGAATAATGGGTGGGGTTAATTTTATCGGATTTTGGAGAAATTGGAAACATAATTCATTCATGTGTTCATCTTGGTATAGTAACATAAGACGGTTAATTCCACATAAATGTTATCACACATAGGATTTGGCTTGGGGAGGGGGTGTAGGAGGAAGAACTATGAACTGTTAACAGGTTTATCTGATTTCAATGAATTGTGACCCCTGGTTTTTAATCCACTTATTTGTTTATACTTATCACTGCCGTTAAATCAACTTCAATCTCTTAACCAATCAAAAGAGTAGGATTTTAACCAGCATTTTCCTTATCTAACTCAATTTTTTCAAAAATGTCATTTAGACTCCCTTTTCTTCTAAGGCCCACTGTTCAGAATCATTCAATTTTTGATCAGAGTGAATGAATTTATCATAAATTAAAATCCAACAATTAAAGAATCTTAGATTCTTACATTTTGCAATCTTCCCTGTTATATCAGCAAGTTCAGTTTAGATTATTATAATTCTTGATCTGAAGCAAATAACTTTCTTTGGCTGAGAAGGAAATTGGTGTTGATAAGATGGGATTCATAAAAGGTAGAGGCATAATGGATCATTTATTCCCTATAAGAATTGTTATTCAGAGAACAAGGGAATACATTCTGCTCATGCATTATCTATTAGTAAATTTTCAAAGAGCTTTGATACGATTATTAGAGATGAGCTCTAGAAGGATATGCATGAGATTCATATTCATTAAAAATGGGATTCTCATACAATTGATGGTGTAACGTGTGCGATGCTCAGTAGAAGGGGAAATCTCAGATTTTCAAAACCAAGTAAAATTCAAGACAAGAGGTATGCCAGAAGACAAGAATTGCTTGGTCTGACTGCTGTTCAACTTGGCATTGGATTGTGTTTACATTTAAGTTATATATCTGTAGATCAAGTTAGGAGAACTATTTCCAACTGATCTCCCTAAATTTTAGCATTTGCTGATAACATTGGTGTCTCTGATGGAACATTATATTATATATATATATATATATATATATAATTTGTTTGATTCTTTAAAAGTCATTTGAATGCTTCTACCACCTATAATTGCTGCTAATAAATAGTGAAGAAACAAGAATCTGATTTCCAAAACTTCTTATCAATTAGTAAATAATATATTAATTATTTTTACATGAAGAGAAATAATATAATAATTAAGGAAAATATTTCAATTTTTATAGTAATAGTTGCTGACATAACAGAAGCAATGCGCTTTATAGTATTTTGAATATGATTTATATTGGATTGGAATATTTTTGATTATTTCACTATCATAGGAAATTTCCGAAATATCTAATGACGATCTACAGTAATTATTTTTTTTAATATCATTCTACTTTTAATCTAAATATATATATATTTTTTGACCAATTAAGAAAAACACATTGGATTTTGACCTAAACAGGTGAACCAATTTCAGTACAAAACATTCTTAGTCGACCCATCAATCAATGAACATTCTTCTCTAAAAAGAAGAAAAATAAAATAAAACAAATAAATGAAGAGACAGACAGACAGACAGAGATAGAGAAATATACATAAGAGAGATGTGTGTTATGTCTGTCTTACCTTTATGCTAGTGTTTGTCTGCTACTCACCATGGAGTAAGGAAGAAGTGGTGAATAGAGAGAAAGAATAGAGAGAAAGTAAAATTAGGGCATTAAGGGGAGTGTAAGACATTGTTTTGCTTTTAGTTTAGCTAACAGAGTCAATAACATACCAAGCTCAAGGAGACTTATTGTTATGATACTGATTCGCTTCAAAAGAAAGACATGCTTCAAGTTATTAAAATATTATTTAGTTAGGAATACACTAATCAGTGTCAATAAAGAATGATTTAAATTTTACTCATACTATTTAAATGGTAACTTAAAATAGAGTGAATAAAAGTGGCATTTGTTATTTTCTTCAAATTTAAACACAAGTTTAAGTAGCTCATAATAAACTACATAAAAAGCAAAACATGAAACAACAGATATTTGCAATAATATTAGTAGACAAGTTATGAGATATACATAAACACTCATGAATGATTCAAACACTGAATTAATCACATAAAGTTCTTAACACATTGCGTGCGGGACCTATAAAAATACGTTTTTGCCTATTGAGAGATTAGAGCTAGTCACGTAATAATACATAGTACATATTATTACTTATTAATTTATACATTAACATGTTATCAAATACGTATACATAAAACGTGTTAATAATAATATGTACTGTGTATTATTACGTGACCCGCTCTAAGCTCATAGTAGGCAAAAAATGTATTTTTATGGGTCCCCCACACAATGTGTTAAAATCAAATATAATTGTAAATAATGTAAAGAACAATCAACAATTCATATTTAATTTTACCTAAATGTGAAATAATTTTTTTTTTCATTTGAGAAATTTTCCAAATGAAATTAAAAACATCTTTATATACATTTATAATATAAGGTGATATGAATTAAAAATGTTAGACCATATATGGAGCTCTTGCCCTACATTAAGCATATGTGATTTATGATTTTTTTTCTTAGGTAATTGAGAATTTATTTGATCCCTTACTACGTAAGCAAAAATCCATTTTGTTTTCAAGCGGAACAGATCAAAATCAATTTTATATAGGCAGTCCATCTATATATAATTTTGATAGAGAAAGTAAGTTAGAAAATAAAATAAATGATTATAACAATAAATCTCCTTAAATTATTCATTGAAATATTTCAATTAATTAGAAGTTCTGAAAAGTAGATTGAAGTTATAAATTCCGAAAGGGAAATAAAGAGTTAGAAACTTTTGTTCTTCATTGAATTTAATGAGAAGTTTGAAAATAACATAATAAAAATAGATATTAAGACCTGCTATTTTATGCATTTAATTTTTAATTCATATTTATCATCATCAATTTTACCATGAGTTAGTGTAATTTTGAACTATAATGATGAAAAATGTTTATTATTAACTCTGAAATCATATTAATTTCCCTCTTCATAAATTTTCCAAATTTTTTTTATCAAAAACCCACGAAGAAGGGAGCTAATAATACATTGAAATAAATTCAAACCAACCATAGTTTTCCAAAAATCCAAGATTTTTACTGTCCAATGCTCTCTGATACCACTCAATTATAGGGAAAGCAGATTAGTAAGATAGAAGTTTATAATTTTTCAGTTTCAAAATGAAAATTCTTTATGCACAATTTTCATGTCAAGAAAACTCATGTTCTAGATGGCAGTGTTGCAGTTGTTCTTTGAAATCAAATTCAAACTCCTTTAAACCTTAACTCTGACAATCATGATAAAAATATTCTTTAATTGATCCTTACTTTTTTCCAAACCAATGTAAGTATAAAAATGATGCAATTGAGAAAAGTATTATACATTATGAACATGTTTGTATGCAAATATAATAATTATAATTATAAAACCTAATGGTAAAACATAAATATTTAATTAGCAAATAATTCACTAAACATTAACTTACTTGATCTTCGTTTTTCTGAGATAGATCCTGATCTACCTAAAAGTTCTCCTTTCACAGCTTTCAAACTACGCAGTATTTCATCGGGATCTCTCATTGCTCGGCAAATGGATGATCTTCGCCGCTCTTTATTGTAGCTCACTGGTGGTACGTCTCCTTCTACAATGGCTCATATTAGATATTTTTTACAATATTTTGAATTTTAAACATTAATGTAAAGTCAGAAATATTTTAACACATCTATAAGCATCAGAATATTTACATGAGCAATATTAAAAGATTTTACACCTGCTTTAAAATAGCAAAACATTCAAAAGAAAAACCCGGTAATTTTTCATCTTCTGTTTGGGCAAGCAAGGTTTTTAAGGGTACTAAAAGCTACACAAATGCTATAATCAAGACAAAGCACTATAAGCAAGCATTTTTTTTCTTTTTAATTAATTAACATCTCTAGATTTTATATGCAGATGTAGAGGCTATATTTTTAGAATTATTCATTTTTCTAACCATTACATCAAGTACATTAATAACTAATCTCTCTATTTCTAAATAGACTTATTTACAGTCCTGTATGTACTACGAATTCAAGATTCAATGGGTTTAATAACAAAAAAATATTACTGGATAGTATTTAAGTACCTTTTGTGGCAATTAAACACTTGAAATTCCATTTGAGAGTAGTATAGTGTTATTAACGATTTTTTTTTTGTTTTTAGGTTTCACCTTAAAATTAAATTATATATTTTAAAAGAATAGGTTTTTATTTTTATTTATTTATTATTCCGCTTGCAGATTTGCAACTGCGCAGAGGCGCATCAAACAAATTTGGTCACTGTTGTTTTTCACTTGTTTTTGACTATCTTTTTTATAGAAAAAAATTTCATTTTCCAAATAGCTTGTTTACACATTAGGAATAATTAAAAAGAAATCTACTACTACTACTCCGTGGCGCTACAGACCGATGTGGTCCTTGGCCTCCTCAATGAGCCTTCGCCAGGTGGCTCTATCTTGTGCGGTCGCTCGCCAGTTGCGGGTGTACAATAGTTCACGGGCGTCCCGGATGACGGCATCTTCCCACCTTAGGCGTGGTCTACCAATCCCTCTTGTCCTGTAGAGCTTCCCGTCGAGCAGCTTTCTTGGGATTTCCTCTTCTGACATTCTGGCTATGTGGCCGGCCCAACGCAGCCTCCCAAGCTTGATGCACCTCATCACATCCGCCTCCCCATACAGGCCATATATCTCTCTGTTCGTCCTCCTTCTCCATATTTCACCGACTTTAACTGGTCCAAAGATCCGACGAAGGATCTTTCTTTCAAAGATTAATATATCTTTTTCCTCAGTGCTTGACAGGGTCCATGTTTCTGAACCGTATGTGAGTACAGGCCTAATGAGGGTCTTATAGAGGAGACATTTAGTATGCCAAGAGATTGCACTGCTTCTAAGGTGTTTACTAAGGCCAAAAAAACACCTGTTTGCCATTATTATTCGCTGTTTAACTTCCAGAGATATTCTGTTTTCACAGCTTACTACAGCTCCCAGATATGTAAAGTGGTCCACATTAAGAAAGGTAAACGGAAAGGGGCCCATAGCCACAGGCACTCGAACTGCGTTCTCTGCTCCAGGTCCTGCACGCATATACATGGTTTTTTCCTGGTTTACGCTCATTCCCATAGTATCTGCAGCTTCAGCCAACTTTAAAAATGCATTTTTTAGAGATTCAAAGGAGCGTGCTACCAGGTCTATGTCGTCAGCAAACCCTAGTATTTGCGTCAGCCTGTTGAAGATAGTGTCGGTAGTCTGGATTCCCGAGGTACGTATCACCTTCTCCAGGGCCAGGTTAAACAATAGGCAGGCAAGACCATCACCCTGCCTAATTCCTCGCGTGGAATCAAATTCAGGCGACAAGTCTGACTGTACTCGAACTGAGCACCTAGCATCATCCATAGTCATCTTAATCAGGCGGACAAGTTTCCGAGGAACTCCAAGGTCACACAGGGCTGCATACAGTTGAGGTCTCTTGATGCTATCGTATGCACTCCTGAAGTCTATAAACAGGTGGTGGGTGGTCATCCTGTACTCTTGAGACTTTTCTAATATCATCCGGAGGCTAAACATATGATCAACTGTGGACCTTCCACCTCTGAACCCCGCCTGATATTTACCAATCACTCTCTCAGCTATCGGGAGAAGTTTGCGGTAGATGATGTTCGAAAAGATCTTATAAGCACACTGAAGGAGTGAGATACCACGGTAGTTGGAGCAATCCAGGATATTACCTTTCTTGTGAAGTGGATAAATTATGCCTTTCTTCCACTGATCTGGCATTTTCTCTTCAACCCAGATCGATAGAAAAAGAAATCTACAGAACAAAAATAATCAAGAAAGACTGTTAGAAATCAATAAAAAATCGTTAGCAAAAGTATAATGAAAAAAAAATTTACGAAGAGAAAACTAAAGAGAAAGAGCTAAGAAAATCATTTGAAGAAAATGATTTTTACCTGGTGTGTTTGTGTTGAAATGGAGGATTTCACGACATGGGCTCTGAATTGTGCGAATTGAAACTTGGCAGTTTTCTTTGCCAGCTATGCAAAACTCTAAAGGGTCACGAAGTTCCCCATGAGTTATGTTTTAAAATATATTTAGTTGTTAGTAATTAATTTTCTTTTGATCAATTAAATTAAAACGAATAATTTTGCTCATCATGGTAATAATTATGGTTCAGATAATGATATTTTTTACTTTGTTTGTAACAAATGACTTAACAATTTTTTTATTAATTCTATACTGAAGTATTGTTATAGTAGCAGGTTCTATACAAATTTTCTAACATTTTAATACCTAGATGCATGCTTTATATAATACTCATGGCAATAGTAAAGCATTTTTATGCAATTCAAAAAGGATACCCCATATTACCCGAAAGGGTACCCCACTTTACCTGCACCTTCTGATAAAGTGTTAAAGTCTGGGGATATTTTTTATTTTGTATTTTTATTATTTACAGCCTAACCATTCCGATTTAATCCAAAACACTTAACAAACATAAAGATAAGTAGTCAAAGTTTAAAAATTATGAATCATATTAGATTTTTAGTGAAATATGTAGAATTCATAAGAAAAAAAAAAAAAAAAATGTCCCCACTTTACCCTACTCTCCCCCACATATTTTTTTATTTTGGTTTCTAATTATTTATGGTGGTGAGGGGACATGTATGTATGTAAGTTATTTATTTATGTATTTATTTATTTATATGTGTATTTATTTATTTAGTTTATTATAATTAGTTATGTAATGATTTGTTAAATTTTATTATCTTTTTTATTGCCGATTTATATGCCTGATAGTGTGTTTATTTTGATTTTATTCTTATTTTTGTTGGTGCATGATATATATATTTTATTTGAAGTTTCTAATTGTTATATGTAATTTTTCGAATTCAAGAGAGCACGCGGGGGTTTGAGTTAAAGAGAGAAAAAAATAAAATAAAAAAATAAAATAAAAAAAATATATAAAAAAAAATATAACCATATAGGTATAAATATGTATATAAGCATGGATGATATTATTATTATATATTATTAAATAATGTGTTAAAAATAGTCTAAAATAAGATGTATATAGTATGCTGTGTATTAGCAACCCAATGTAGTTGGGCAGCATCACTTTTATAATGAATAAAGTGTTTCTCTCTCTCTTGGAGGACCTGATTTTAAATTTTTTTCACCATAAAGAAATGATCTTATATGGGACTGATCATTATGCTAAATGATTATGAAATCTTGGTTAATTTGAATACAAATGGAATTTCAAGCATATTTATTGTTTTTCAAATGCCAGTATCCTGGATGTGCAATGTATTCATACAGCATGTATTTTTTATTATTAATATTTTTTATTAAATAATATAAATGGTTAGTGCTGGTTTTAAGCAGCGTGAAAACTATGCTAAAGCTATAAGAGCTGGTTAATCAGCAATAAAAGTTAATTTTATCTTACGCTGGATAGCTTCTAATGACTTCATTTTTTGCTTTCCCCACAATTTGGGTCGTTGCTCTGTTTTGTATAAAAAATAAAAGAATATTTTAGGCAGGGCAATTTTAATTTTATTGAGTATTGGATTAAAGCACTTTGAGGGACACTGGAGTGACTATAAATGCACCTTTAACATAATTTATAATAATTACTTCCTTTCATAATATGTTTTTGAATTCTTTAAAAAAAGGGTATCTTTAGGTTAAATAAACATTGTTTTAAGCCAATTTGTATGTGTATATGTTTTCGATTAGGTTTATAGTGCTAACAATTTCGAATGCTATGAAAAGAATAAAAAAGTCTTTCAAGTAAAATGTTCTTGGCATGTTAATATAAAGTTTAAAACCTTTATCTTGGGATGACTGGAAACTGCTTCTTCTAGAGCCTGGAAGAGATCGAGAAAAGTCCCTGGAGAGCTGATATGGCTCAAACTCGAGCTGTTCAGATTGGCTCGAACCACGACGGGAACCACCCATATAAGCATGGTCAGGATGAAGGAACATGCCAACTTCAGCCTCAATATCGGACGTTTCTTCTGCCACAAATATATTAGTTAGTGATACAGAAATTATGCACACTTGAAAATAGTTGGTGCATTTTCTTTTTTTTACTATGAAAACTTTGGTGAATCAAATCAAAAATATTTTTCTTAATCTTTTGAAATTCATGAGGGTTCCCTTATAGTCTATATAGTAATAACAATGCTTTTATAAAGCATGTTGATTAATATAGTAAAATGATGTTAATTTTAATTTTTACTGTTTAAATATTCCAACTTCAAACATCTTAATCAAACTAATATAAACAATCTTCAAATAATCATGGATTATTTTTGATTTATTAATATTTTTCATTTAGAATATTTTTCATTTAGAATATTTTTCATTTATTTTGTATTCATTTGCCAACACTTTCCTAAACATTATGGAAATGACTGGGATTTAAGATGCTAAAAGTCGAGGCACTTTAGCAAGGTTTTGTTTAATTGTTTGTTGTAATCCATTCGCACATTGAAATTTTCAGGTTTATTTAATGAAAATTGTGGCAAACATATTTTTCAGATAGAAAAATCAGGTTAATTTTTTTTAATTATCAAAGAAATAATTTTGAGCTTAATAAAAGTCAGTATTAATAAAATAAAACTGGGACAGCAACCAAATTGCCTCTAAATAAATATACAAAAAGGAACTAAGTTGGCAGAAAGTGGATGGATAGAAACATTAAAAAAAATCATAATAAATCAGCCATCTACCTCTTCTTTGTTAGCCATAAATTACTAACCACTTTACATAAATGTGACTGTCAAAATATATGTCCTTTTGAATTGTATAAGAATCATCGATGTTTGTCGAATCATCGATCAGGTAAAGACTTTGGCATTTCGTCCGGGGCACGGTTCTTTAAAAAGAATTAAAGGAAACTGAACAATTAGACTTCGAAAAGTTTGACTGGCATAAGAAGTTGGAATTGGAGCAACAGTTGGGGTATTCATCATACAAAGATTTTTGGCTGGAAACAATTTTTTATTTTATTTTTAGAAAGGGATAAAAAATTTCCTTAGCTTTTTGACACCCTAGGCATACACATTTTATTCCAAAAAGAGCTTGAGAAAATTTAAAATTCTAAATAGAGACTGTAAAATTAAACTTCATTCAATTTAATAAATCTAGGAAAATGTGAACATTTAAAGAGGAACAAGTAAAATTAAATATATATATAATAAAAGGTGCTGAAAAAATGGACATCTTAGTTGTTAAAAAGTGCATGGGATTTCTTTAAATCTATATCACTCTCAACAGGGGCACACTTTAACTGTAGACAAATACACCTACTGCTACATTCAAAAAAGATAATATTTGAAAAAAAAATTAATTGTGCAATAATAACAAATATTTTGGGTTAAGAACTCTATGAATTTTGTTTACTGGGAAAGCTAAAATTTCAATGTTTCATCCATTCCCTATAAAAAAATTGTCACACCCACAGATTATTTCATTTGCCAAAATAGACTACCCAAGAGTAGATAAAATCATCTGTTACACACTGAGTAAGCACTGAGCTCCTCAATGTTAAACATCTGAATAGCAGACCAAAAACTTCTTGAGTGGATTATGCTAAAGATAAAGAAGCATAATACCCATTTTAAATGAAGAAGATGTCAAAGCAGCGATTATTCCTTCTTTTTGTTATTAATCTGTTTCCTATGACCATCTATGGTTGCTTTAACAACTTTCACTGGCATTTTAAGTTGGGTAATTTCATCTTAATTTCTTATCGCATGATTTTTTTTTTTATTTTATTAGATTGTAGATTTTTATTGATTCTAGATCTTCTTGCCTGCATTACAGTAATTTTTTCTAATATACAAGAGTCCTCTTCTCGACTTAAGTACCTCAACATCACTTTGTCTCAACTAGCTACTTCTACTTTAAAATATTTAATAATTTTAGACTTTTGGAAGACTATTGAATTTCATTATGTTTTCTGCTTGAATTGCAAGATAAGTCTCATTTCATCATATTTGATTATTCTAAGTAACTTTTGGTGCCTAGCAACCTATTTCTCTCTTAATTCTTAAATCAATCACTATGAAAGAAAAACTTATCAAAACTTTAACAAATTTAGTTTATGGATCACTTCTGAAACATAGTTAATACATTGAGATAATAAACTACTTTTTTAGTATTGAAATAAAAAATCAATGGAGGAAGCATCATACAACATTTAAAAAATATGATATAAGAAACATGCGTGATGTAATGCTATAAAGATGGCGGGAGTTTGGGCTGACGACACAAGGACACTCCTCAGTTAGATTTTTCTTACCGGAATTCCTTCTAAAACATGACAAGAGAGAAACCCATTTTTCAAGACCATGATGATGATGGTGATGGTGGTGGTAGTGTTGATGAAAATGGTGATGCCAATAACTTCTTGGACTGCTTAAACCAGAGTCACAGCAAACATCCAGTGTGAAATCTGAACAACTTACCTAATTACTATTTTGCCCATCAAATATTTACTCCCTCAATTTACAATATATACCAATTATTTATAAAACCCTCCTTAAGGGATAAACTTAGTTTTATATAATTCATGTCAACAAAAGAAAATTATCTTTTTGAAATGTTTGAAATAACAAAACACTGTAGCTAAAATTAATGTAAAAAAGAAATCATTAAAAGCAGAAGCACATTATTACTAAGCTGGTTCTGTTTTATATATATAACTAAGACAGAGACAAAAAAAAAATAAATAGTGTATAAACACACTAATTCTACAACCTTGTTCGATGCAATGAT
Organism: Aelia acuminata; assembly: GCA_911387785.2. NCBI lineage: Eukaryota > Metazoa > Arthropoda > Insecta > Hemiptera > Pentatomidae > Aelia > Aelia acuminata. The sequence goes on from OU426981.1 coordinate 35,614,004, forward strand.
ATGTGACAGTGTATTTCTACATTCGAACAGTTCATAATTTGTTCTACCATTGAATTTTCAGCAAGCAGAGGTTTTGGGATATCAGGAGGTTATTTGTTTTAAACAAAATAATGAATATTTTTGAATTTTATATCATTTATAAGAAAACATTATTTTTTTTGTTTTTTTTGAAGAATCATAATTTTTAATAGAAATTTTTTGTTAATTAAATAAATTTTTCTGCAATTAACAACAATAAAAACAATTAAAATAAAAATAAATTTGGCAAATTGATTAAATACATATGTATGTTCACATCTTGAATGTAAAAAGTGAGAAATAAGCAATTTTTATAACTTTTAAAATTCTGATATTCTCCTTTAATAAATAGTTCATTAATTTTTTTCTGAGCCTTTGTTAAAATGATAAAGTTCCAAATATGATCTTTATAAAAATTTATTTAAAAAATAATAAATTTCAATATTAAATAATAATAATAATAACACTGGTCGACAAAATTTAACTTTTTTTCTTTCACAAGAATTAAAATAACAGATTCTAAAAGTATTTTTCGTGCTGAATTCAAATATAATTACAGTTTTTCCCCATCGGGCAGGAGTTTTGTGTGATATTCATTTGAATTTTTTATAATATTCCAAAAAATCCGTAACTAGCTATCTAATCAAAATTATAACTACTGATTCTGACTTACCTAGAAAGTGGTAGATAGTGATTTTCGGGTATATTTTGCATCTGGAACGTCTCTCATTTTAGTCCAACAGTAGTCAGCCAGCATATTGGAACTCCACTTGCCTTGGTACCTCTTCTCTATTGTAGAAATTTGCTGATGAAAACGCTCACCGTGTTCATCGCTGACAGCTCCAAGGTTTTCGGGGAAGAAGTCCAAGTGAGAGTCCAAGAAGTGAATTTTTAAAGACATGTTGCATCCCATAGCTTTATAAGAATGCAGAAGATCAGCCACTATGTCACGATAGTTTTCTACTTTATGGTTTCCAAGAAAATTGCAACACAAACTTTTGAAAGACTGCCAGGCTGCTTTCTCCAGTGGATTTAACAGTCCCTCGAAATGTTCATCAGCCATTAATGATCGGATTTGTGGTCCTATAAAAACTCCTTTCAATTTAGCATCACTGACTTTGGGGAATTTCGATTTCAAGTACAAGAATCCATCAGAAAGTTTATCCATAGCTTGACGAAATTTTTCATAACTCCTAACTTAATATGCAATGGAGGTAAAAATATTTTATCAGGCTTCACTAAAGGGACACATGCCACATTTTTCTGGCCAGGGATAAGAGATTCACGTTTTGGCCATGACTTTCTAACGTAGTGAGACTTCTTATCTCTGCTGTCCCACTCGCACAAAAAACAGCAAAATTTGGTGAACCCAAGTTGCAAACCAAGCAATAAAGCAATGAACTTTTAATCACAACAGATATTCCATTCATATTTTCCATATTGTATTTTCTCTAAAACTAGTTTCATATTTTCATATGTCTCTTTCATATCAGCGGCATGCGCTACCGGTATTGATGGAAGTTTATTGCCAATATGTAGCAGCACAGTCTTCAAACTTACTTTAGAGGAGTCTATGAACAATCGCCACTCATCTGTCCGGTGTTGAAGCCCAAGAGTTTCCATAACTGAACAAATATTATTACAAAACACAATACTATTTTCTTCAGAGAAGTATACTTTGAAAACACTATGGCGGCAACGATATCTACTAATTCTTACATCTTTTTGGAGTAGATTCCACCTTTTGAGTCAGGAAGCTAAAACTTCCACTTGCTGTTTAGACAGATTTAAATCGCTAATCAGGTCACTAAGGTCTTGCTGATTGGGAAAGTATGGTTCTGATGAACAGCTACTGGCTTCATATGTAAGATCATTTTTATTTTCATCTGAATCATTTGGAGTTTCAGTCAGGTCAGAACCAGAGTTATCACTTAAGGTTGTATCTGCATATACTGGTACGGGGAACTCTTCACTGTGTAAGACAGGTCTCATTGCAGATTGCAAATTCGAATACTTAACTGTATATTTTGTTTTAGATGTGATTCCTTTAATATTTGTCAAACAAAAATAACAGTCAGTTAAATGATCCTTCGGTTCCCTCCAAATCATGGGAATTGCAAATGGCATATGATGTGTACCATTTTTCCACCCAGTCACCAGTCTAACACACGAAACACAGCATGTATTTGGGGCCCAGCTCTTATCAAAATCACCAACTTGACAGCCAAAGTAAAGTTTATAACACTTCTTTACAAGTGGGGTCAAATTTCGCCTCTGAGACTTGAAGGTCAGCTCACCACAAATATAGCAGAAATTATCTGCATGATTTACACAATTTCTTGGCATGATGAAAAAATAAAGCACAGAAATACAACATGCACAACATACACAATACACTTCTAAACAGAAAGGAAGGAAATATTTCACTACTCAACAATCCCACAGTCAGCTCAATACTGACACATCACAATGCCAAACAGGTCTGAACATGTCTAAACAACAACAATGAACCTGCACAGTCATGTTTTATTGCGCTTCAGCATGACATTGCAAATAATTTCAATAATACAGCTTGAGTAAAATAGCTACATATGAGGTAACGGTTCCTATGACAGGTCAAAGAAAACGCTAAAACCATATTTTGAAAAGTAGCTTTTACAGAAAAACTATGCCTGATGGGAAAATTCTGACTACATATCTGAATTCAGGATGGAAAATGCCACTAGATTCACTATTCAGATCTCTTGTGAAAAAAACCTTGTCGACCAGTGTAATTTATATAAATAATTTTTTTTTTTCAAAAAGCCTTGAAACTTTAAACATGGTAATTGTTGAATGTGTTTTAAACTGTTGCTTTTAAAAATATAAATGTAGTCGCAAAGCCCCCCTTGGTGAACTTGTTACTGTGCTCTCATTTTGCTATTCCTAATGGAAGCGGTAATGCATAAAAGTGCGTCACTATTGTCCTCTAAACACTAAAGTGTGCGACAATCGTTGACATTCAATATTAACTATACCCTCATAAACTGCAACCACAGGTACTACTGTAATGTAAAAATAAATGAAGTTATTGAATATTGAGATTCTAAGTAATCCTATCCATTTGGATTACTGTTTGAATCAAACTGTTTGAATTTTTTTTTTTTTTTTTTTTTTTAAGAAACTAAATTAAAATATTAAATCTTATACATTCCTTTTTTTGTTTCAACTAATCTATATAGATAGTTAACGATCTATACTATACCAAACCTGAGGGGAATATGAAAAAATTAATTGATATTTGAAAATAAAATAAAAAAACGTACCAGAAAGGGAACGATCTCCTCTCCTTAAAGTTCGTATTGAAGTGTCTGATGCTATTGAAGAGCGAGGAGATCGAGGTGACCTTAACTGTCTTGGATCTTCCAGTCGATACCAAACGGGATTATCATCTAACAATGCTTTTTGGAGATCTACGCAACATTCACCTAGAAAAATAAATGAAAGCTGGATAAACATAAGGCTAATATGATGATGTTTTTCATTAATGATATTTTCTATTATATAGTGGATAGCACACCTTGGAGTATTGGATTCACTATCTGGTTTAGTGATCAAGGGTGCATATAGTTTAGAATTTAGATGTTCAAATGAGCAAAGAAATGGAGTGGTTTCGGTGCATAATAGGCAAGTATGAGAATGAATTTTATTTGAGTTTGTAAAGTAATTATGCCAGTGGTTAAGTGACCACATGGGCTGAAAGACAATAAAAATAAAGTTAATCAATTAAATAATAAAAAAAAAATAAAAAAATGATTTTTAAAGCGTTTTTTAAAGATGATCACAAGCCTCAAAGAAAAAGGAAAGAATTAGGGCAATTGAGGGGAAAAAAGTTGAACAAATCACTTATATAAGGGATGGGAGAGCTCCTATCTGTTATATTTTAAGAGTGATAATTCTGACCACCATTTGAAGATTTTAACCCGTTAAGCACCAAAGCGGTCACTGTGACCGCAATTTAATTTGCACAAGGGACCAACATGGGTACGATCTTCTCCACTCTTAACCCAACTTAAAAGCCCAAGAGCTGTGTTGCTGTTATTATTTCTAATTTAATGGACCTTATTGGTTCCCATAAAGAGGAAAATTTTCTTGGTCCTTCGAATCTTTTTTTATTTGCAAAATATTACATTCTAGTTTAATTAGTATGTATCGAGGCTTTCATCAAATGGTTATTTATTTTATTTGGAGTGGAAAGTAGGCTTTAAAAAAAAAAAAAATGTTTTTAATTAATCCAATCTTAATTTGTGGCTAACCACCATTTTAATTTATTTTTTGAATAAATTATTTAGTTAGCATCCTCGCATGTAACGCAGGAGACCCAAATCCTCCTGGCGGAGCCAAATCTTTTCTCTTCAAAAAATAAATTATTATAAATAATTTAAAATGGTGGTCTGCCACAAATTAAGATTAGATTAATTAAAATAATTTAAAAAATTGACTTATGTCAATAAATATCATAAATTGGACAAAATTTGTCCACCTCCCGCTACTACTCGCAAAACTTGTGAGATGGGGGAGTAGGTATCAGTGAAGAGGAAGGATTTGCTCTGCCTTGAGCCGAGCTCTGTGGTGTAGTGGTTAGCATCCTCGCATGTAACGCAGGAGACCCGGGTTCGACTCCCGGCGGAGCCAAATCTTTTCTCTTCAAAAAAATAAATTATTTAAAAAAAAAATGGATATTTTTTGAAACTATTTTATTAATTGGTTTTCTTTACGGGGATAGAACCCTTGGGTTTTGTTTATTCATAGGAAATCTAAAGATTATATTGACATTATAAATGGGGGGGGGGGGGGAACAATGGTCCTATCAGGGAGTTATAAAAAAAATCTCATGGGGCTGGAAGTGTTAATGTTTTGTTTCACTTTCTCAGTTACCCCTTCTTACATTTATTATTATATTTATTGGTTTTCTTCCATTTCAATTTTTTAATTCTTACTGTTGGTTACACTGCAAATACATTTTTTAAAAAATAGTACTTAATAGGGAAAGTGATTGAAACTTCATCTGATAGGACTTCAAAAATGCATTAAATTTATTTAAATCATACTAACCTAAAAAAACTTGTTCTTTATCAGGTTTGAAGTCCCATAAAGTTACTTCCAAGCTCTTTTCCATCAACTGTTCTCCTTGAACATTTTTCAATTCCAGGGTTGTATTCCAAATAGGACTTTGGGTAGCTTCAGCAACTTCAGTTTTGACAGCAGTTGAGTCACCACTTCAGAAAACATTGAAAATATATGACCGATTAGGGATCCTGATAATATAGAACTGATTTATTATGGCATGATTATTTCATTTTTCATGTGATAGTGTCTCAATACTTTTTATAGTTTTTATTATTATTATAACTTACATAATTTGAATCCTTGACTAATATTTTATAATACCTCTTATATGTTTTATAGAAACATGGAGTTTTTACTTTTTTTAGTGATTCACATAGCAAAAGAATGTATGGCAACATAAAAAATTTCGGTTTGTATACACATTCATATAAAATATCTTACGTGAACGGCAGAAGTCGAAGCTGTAGGTATGCTTCTGGAAGAGAACCATATAACGGATCGTCCCGAGGAGCAAGATCATCAGCAGCAAATACTGATACTACTAGCTCATTTTTGTCATCGTTGTACCAAACTTGAAGTTGAACGCGACCAGAAACCGGTGTACGTTCTTTGGGTGTCGGATCCTATTTTTTCACAATTAAAATATTAAAATTATATAGTGCCCTATTTTATTTATTATGTTTTAATATGGAAGATAGCAAACATTTCAAGTAAAATTAATGTCTATTATTAATGAAGTTTAAATAAGCTGCTCATTAAATTTCAGCTACTCAGCAAACTATTTTTTCAACACTAGTAATAATTTTACAATGTATTTTATTAAAAAAAAAACAATTCATTTTTATTTAATTGTCTTAATAATAGCATAATTGTTTTTCTAAGTCTCTAATAATTGTTCGAAGAATCCAATCTAGTATATCTTGTGTGAATGTTTTTTGGGATGATATTACCAAAAATTTTAATTATTATATTTCTTAATTACTTAATTCCAAGGAAAAAAAAGGGTTCATAAGAGATACTATTCTGGCCTATGCTAATCCACAGTTCTAAAATAAATATTGCTTCAAAGATAGAAGACAGGAAACATTGGGTTTTTAAAAGATAATATCTCTAGGGCATTTCCCGATAATGAAAGAGAAGAATACAGGTGTACAAAAAACAATGAGCTTTAAGCTTTATTTGTGATTTTGATATCTATGTTATGATAAATTTATTAATTGATTGTCTTCTCTGGGAGTTCATGTGGTCAGAAGACTTGACATATGATTTTTATTGTGCAAATGATAGAACGATTGCACCCAAGTGAAAGAAAGGAATGGCGATAGATGTGGGAGGAATTCATGACATGCTTGCATGTTGCAGTATTTTATTAATATTTACGATGATAATCCTGTTATATAATATAATGTAATATAAACATATATGATTAAATATAATGGCAACCACTTTGTTAAATATGATGACATAAATATTATAATAAAAGGCTAACCAAAGCCTGAGGTAACAGCTGATCACAGCTGGCATCACCTTAATTATGAATAACATTAAAAATAAAAATTAAAAAAATTATTAGGAGCATTGAAAGATAATAATTATCTGGAATAATGTTCAGGTTAGAACAGGGGTTTTAATTTCTTCTCTTTATAGTTAAATTATTGAGGAACCTTTTTTTCCATTAAAGCCAGACTCCTCTATTTTCTCAATAACTGGTTCTAAAAGAGATTGGAAAGGTTTAGATCTGAAGTAGGTTAGGTTGATAAAACCTTTCTTTTTAATTATGTATAATTTAAGAGCAAAAATGTGTTATTTGGGTTTTTATCGTATATTGAATGAATGCATCTTAAGAATGAATCTTAATAAAAATAATAGATTGGATAATGAGCATTCAATAAGATTCATAAACTACTTTATTCAAAGCATCTGTAATTTTTAAATAAAACATGTCTTTTACTAAACTTTAACCTAATTTTAGCAGAATGAAACAAAATAAACATCAATATTAGACAAAGGTACTTACTAGACAGGAGTTCAAATTTCTTGTTTTCTTGTGTATCTTCAATATAATAATTATTTTTCTTTGATGCAGTATTACATTTTCAATCTTTAAAATGCTATTCCATCTTATTAAAATACTGCTTAATTCACTACATTAATTTTAGCAGTTAAATATTCAAGCATAAACTAATTAAGACCAAGCAATACTATCACCTAAGCTACTAGATCTACAATTTGTACATATTGAGGAAATTAGGAATTTAGTGGCACATGTAGGTGCATCAGACAGAAAGCTGAGAGCGTATCAACCTATGCTCTCTCATACAGCTATTTTTCATCACTTAACTTTTTCATCGTGTGATTGTTCCAAGCACCCTGATCCATTCCAAACAACAACATGCACCATGCCTCGATACAAGCAACAATCAAACGTACATTATAAATTTATTTTAAAATTACACTTTTGTTATCCTTCTATTTACACAGTACATGTGTGTACAATGGATCCAATTATACAGCATTATTAATGTACTCACAACAGACCAAAGCTGAGAAAATTTCAAATGCTTCAATTTGTAATATTTTAATCCCGTAAGAAAATAAAAATATAAGAAAAGCTTATATTATATATATTTTTTATTAGTTCATTTTGCATTGCACAGGCATTGTGTGGTGTTGTTATGTTTCAAGTACAAGCGACATTTCATCAGGAACAATCGCCAAAGCAGGGCTTCCCGAAAATAAAATTATTAATTACATGTTTTAAACTTGTAATATTTTAAAAATATGTATACAGATAAATCACATGCCTTATGTACAATTAATTATATTTGTCTACAAAAAAATTTAGGGTTATTCATTTGAGGAGATTCAGACATATAGGGTTTCATTTCTTGTATAATTTTAAATAGTAAATTTGTAACAAATTGATGAAATGGAGTTACAACACTGGTGTTCTGCAGAAAATAGACTGGTAGCAATTGAGGTAAGATTTTTTTGTTAAATTTTTGTTGTCTGGTTGAGAAAATGAAAATTGAATTACTTACCTTTTGAATTTCTAAACATAATTAAAACAAATAATTCTTTGACTAATTAAATCTACTAAAATCAATAAAAGTATACATGTTTAACCTTTAGAAATGTATTAATATTTTTATTTAATCAAAATGTTACAATCAACTGGAAAACAAAATGACAAAACCAAATTATGTGTTTAATTTCCAAAATAAAAAAATCTGATGCGTGCGCGCAACATACAACTTTCACTTACCGACTTACTTAGATTAGAAATTAATACATTTTGTTAATTGCCACTTCTCAAAGTTACACATTTTTCCACATTAATTTCTTATTTTTGTTTTCATTTGCTCTATAAAAAACACTAATTTCTTTTATTATTAAATAAAAGTTTTTACTAGTGATAATTCGGCAATGCAAGTATAATACTCCAAGTCGTCTGATTTTATAATTCTCTATATACTTGCTGAAATATCATTTAGTTACCATGAAACAAATAATTTCCATTAAATGAACAGAACGGCTTTAATTATGAACAATGGTCTGTCATTAAAGGCGTACTACGCATGCGTGGGCTCAACGTGTTTCATGAGTTGACTGAATATTTTTCTTTTTTTCTCCTCTATACGTTTACTTGATTTTTATCATATCTCATATTTAGCCATTTCTTATTTTTAGGCATAGCGAGAAACAGTTAATTTCTCTGTATAAACAAAAACAAAGGTACTTTATAGGACAAAAAAACAAACAAAAAAGGCCCCTACCCCATTTAAGCCCCCTCAGAACATTTTAATAATGATGAAGCTTACCTGATATTAAAGAACACTTAATGTTCATAAAACATGACCAATTTGATGAAAATCGTTAAAGCCGTTTTTGAGATAATCGAAAAAAAAGGTAAAAATTGGAAAAAAAGTTATGAAATAAAGTGCCCCCTCCGTTTGACTAATTTTGATGAAATTTTATTTTTATTTTATATATCCATAGGCAAGAAGAATATAGTAATTTAAATGATTTTGAACAATTTCCAGTATTGTAAGTCTTTGGCTTAGCATAATGAGAGACATCATACATACTTTTTTGAAGAACTGTGTCCATACATTAAATACCACATGGTCCATACATTAAATAACATATACATACATTAAATACCCAATTCCAGGTTCACACGGTTTATAGTTTTTGAGCTTGTCTGTTCACATACACACAGACCATTTCGCGGGAGTTGGTTATTTGGACTTAGGGGACCCCAAAAGTCGAAATTTTTCACGATCGCAATACTTTCCCTTACTATATATTTCATATATAGGTAAGTGAAAGTAAAAAAAAGTTAAAGGCAATATAAAAATTATTAATTAATCTAAATTCTATGATAGTATTTTTCCAACATAAGCAATTAAATGAAAAGCAAGACTAAATCAAAAAGTCTTTGTTTATCTTTATTATAATAGAATAGAAATGAATTTTGTTTTTTTAGTAGAACCAAAATTTGAACAATTTAATTCTGAAGTATGGAGTAGGAAAAAATTGCAATCTGTTCTATTTAAAATGAAATTAGAAGCATTGTGGATAAACCTTAAATTTTATATATCCATAGGCAAGAAGAATATAGTAATTTAAATGATTTTGAACAATTTCCAGTATTGTAAGTCTTTGGCTTAGCATAATGAGAGACATCATACATACTTTTTTGAAGAACTGTGTCGTCCAATAAATAATTGGTAGACATGAGATTTTCCACGGGAAAATTCGCTGGCATTTGAAGAAATAATTTAAAAGGTAACAAATGCGATTTAATTATTGGATCAAATTGGTAGAATTTTTGAGTAAAGAAAGAACAGGATATTAGATTGTTGATCTAACTATCCAGTTGCTTAGATTAACAATTCTCAACTAATTTTATTAAATGATATTAAACGTGTAGATGGAATAGAGGATATAGCTGGTGTATATGCCAACGAGTAAAAGAAAGGAAGAAATAGAGGAATCAAAGGATGTGCACAAGAACCTGCCAAGAAAGGAAGATTGAAGAATTAGAAAGGAAATGGAAGATATAAGAGATTATCTTATATGAAATTGACTCTTCATGATCCAGGTCCTATAAAAAAAGAAAGATAAAAGCTTTTTGTGGCTCCCTTGGACTTAAGAGGAGCATCAGCACCATCCTTTAATCCCGAAAACATCACGAGTGTTTCAAACAAGAGGTAGTTTAACATATCTTTAAATTAAATTATATGAAGTTATTTTTTTAATAAATGAATTTTTAAAACAATTTCATGAAATTTTATTTTGATTTAAATATTTTTTTTTGTTTATTATAATAAATTCAAATACTCCTTTTGAGTATTTGGTTTATTTCTATTCACCATGTTTCTGGATTATCCAGATTTTTGATTATTTAGATTGCTTTCAGTCCCAGTTTGCCTGTATAAACGAGGTTGTAAAGTAGTTTCAAGTGGTCTTCCATTTTGATGATGAGTTTATTGTTGTGATTAGCATTTGCTTCAAATATCCACCTGAATTTATGAATTTATAAGGTAGGACTAAGATTGGTTTGGAAAAGTTTATTTTAAAAAGGAATATAAAAACCAATAGGAGAAACTAAGTGATGTTTTAGTTAAGGATATCATTTCCATATAACAGGAGTGTTAAAGCATCAGTACAATAGCCACAATCAAGTAGTTCATGCATTAATCATCAAAACCATATTATATTTAAATAAATTGAATATGAAACTTTATATTGAATTATCTTAATATAATTACCAGTTCACAGAGTTTTCTGCATTTTTGATACTATTGGCATATTATATAAATAAGCCACCATTGCCATTAAATTATTCACTTGATATTTACAATAATACCTATACATAAATTTAATTAAATATAATCAAGAAAAATAAAATACTAAAACTTGGTTTAAATTTTTTTTTTTAAATATCAGTGGGAGCCCCTCTTATCAAAAATGAACCTTGAGATCTTCTAAAAACTATTAAGTCCAATGTCATGTATTCTATATAAAATACTCATGTTTGGATTACTTCATGCACAAATTAATATACATATATATATTTATACAAATGTTAATGTGTAAATTAGTTAATTGAATTAAGTGCTGTAGTGGTGAATTGTTCAAAAGTTCTAATGTGTTTTTGATACTGTACAAATTTGGGTAAGAAGAGTGGATTTATATACATGTTAAGTAAAACATTCCAAGTTAAGTGTTTGATCCAACCTCAACTGCTACCAATATAGAAACTTCTGCTTCTATATATTTTGCTAAGAAATAAATATACATTAAAACCTAGATCTACAAAGATATGTACATGGTTGAAGACTCATATATGAAGGTAAGCTCTGAAAAAACGCGTAAAGGAAAATGACAATACTAATAAGAGATCTAACGTGAAAAGAGGCAAGCTCCATGCATTGGTAATTGTCGTAATGCAACATCATGTGCCACTGAGGATGTTGTGTGCTTTGAAACCAAAAAAATTGTTTCCAAACATTTATACGAACAGATTATAAAAATCCATCTATTTCACAGATTAAATCTTTTTTAGTTGAAAACAATTCCAAATGGTTTCTTTAAGGTGTAAAAATTATAGGGTGGGCCAAAAGCAAATTTGTACTTCATTTGACTAAGATCATGAAATACCTAACTTTATTTAAATATTTATTCAATTAAATAAATCTTTAAACAAGTTTTGTTACAGAAATTCGGTTGCCATGCATATAGCACACAATTCATTTAATTGAACTATTGGATTTAAGCTGTGAAAAAAACGAAAAAAAAAATGAATAGAATAAATTATTATCAAATAATATTGTTTATTTATGCAAGTTTTAGGAACAGATAGAGGTGTTATGATTCCATTTTATCAATTAATCAAATTTATTTTCTATAGTTTATATTAATTATATAATTATATTACCGTAAAATGAGGTGACTTTGTGACTAATGGGGTGACTTTGTGACAAGCCTATTTTTCTATAGTTTTTGAAGTTCCCTCCTTAAACAGAATCAGGTTAGGCAATTCAGTGTACTTGTCAGTTGGTCAGTAATATGCTGCAACCTACTGGCCACATATAACTTCTTTCATTCCGTTTACCATGGTGCTTTATTTCATATATGTTTGATTGTTTTCATTTAGTTGAAACTTTGAAATAAAGCACCATGATAAATGGAATGAAAGAAGTTATAAGTGGCCAGTAGGTTGCAGCACATTACTGACCAATTGACAAGTACACTGAATTGCCTAACCTGATTCTTTTTAAGGAGGGAACTTCAAAAACTATAGGAAAACAGGCTTGTCACAAAGTCACCTCCTTTTATGGTATATATTTTTTCCATATTCGACAATCTTTTAAATTCTCACCTAATTTATGCTTCGCTTCAAAGAAAGCAGATTCAATTGTCCTGCATGAAGAACAGCTTTTTGGTTTTAACGGAAATATTTATGCTTTATTTTGTTAATTAACGTTTAAAAGCTAGTGAAAATTAATTTTTTTTCTAAATTGTATTTCGATATTAAATAATTAATGTACTCTTTATTATTATTATTTTTATTTTTTTTTATAATTTATAACTACAAAAAAAAGTAATGATGAAAAATAACATTTCTAAGGTCACACCATATCACATATTAAATTATTTATTGTGTTATAATTGTGCAATAATTCTGATAAACTTGTAAAGGATAATATTTCTGATAAACTTGTAAAGGAATGACATTTAAAATAAAAAGCAAAGGAAGAATCAGAAAACCAATTTAGTTTCCAAAATGCTCTGGCCCACACTATACAAGGAATCTGAATATTGTATTGAAATGAAGTATTTCATATTTATATATTTTTGCCTTTATTTCCCAAAAGAGAACATTATTCCAAAACGTACCCACTTTTCCCCCTTTGATTATTCTATTTTCCTATTACATTTATCTGGCTACTTGTGACAGAGAAAACTGAGACAAAGGATAGATTCGAAGAACAATAGTTTTTCATAAAACATTTACATTTTTTTCCCTATTTGTTACCTAACTTATTATCATGATTCTGCTCTCCAAGGACGTGGGCAGTGAAACCATTATTATGATGATAATTTGCCAATAGCTATGAAACTTTTATAAATTCTATTGAAAGTAAAAAGAATAAAATTAAAAATAACATTACCAAATATTTTTGTTTTCATATTGATTTATTTCCTTGGTTTAAAGCAAAAGGGTTTTTAGGTTTCACTGGCACACTGACCCATTTTAAACTGCTTGACATTACATTCTGTTAGAAATTTTACCGAGCTTTACCATGGGTTCAGAATCACAATGATCAAACCTCATATCTTATAACTAAGTTCTACAACATATATGTATATATATTCTTAACTATAGTACATGATTTTATTTATTTTTTTTAAATTTGATACGTTATAGTATACAAAGCAGGAGGCCTAAAGAAGGGACCTCGAACATATTTAGAATTAACTGTCCTAATCCCAGAACAAAAGTATTTTTAGCACTATGAAGAAATTATTTTTTTAGTTGATTTTTTTTTTTTTTTTACTTTAAAGTAGGTATTTATATTTTTTATAACTTTTTTCTTTATCTTTTTTGTGAAGTGTTTAATAAATGTCATGTAACGCCTGTATCGCAATGCAAAAGTAGTATAAACTATTTTGATACAGTGGGTTATTATTGTCGCCTATCTTGTTTTATACAATATATTTAATTATACAATTAGAATGTATATAAATATACCCAATATTTTCAACATACACACAATTTCGATGTTCTAAACGTAGCAAATAACATACAATTTACATTTTAGACATTTAGAGGCATAGTTTAGGCGCCTTAGGCCTTAGCAATCGTATAAATTTTAAGTGTACAAATATATATCAGCTATTGATATGATTTGATAAATTTTAAGAAAACGAAAATTCCAAATGAGATCACCTGTCTTAGACTTATACAAAAATAATATCCTTACAAAGATTTTGTTCCCAGTTTTAATACTGAAAATCACAACGAAACGAACACTCGATTATTTGTATGAATTTTAATTAAATTAGTTTAAAACTAATGGGAAAAATGTAAATATAGGCTACACTTCAACATTTAAGACTAGATTTTTTTAATAGAAAATTAGGTTTCTTTTTTATAAATCAAATCAAGTTGTGGTAAATGAAAAATACTTCTCTTATTAAAAAAAAAATGTAAATAAATATCATCAATATATATATTTAAAATTATGTATCTTTTCATGACGATAAAATAGAGTAATTTGTTGTAACAGTATTATAAAAATACAATTTACTCTTATAGTAAGTATAAAAGCTTTGAATAATAGCAAGTTTTCTAATTTATACATTTGCCTAGGAATGTAATTTTGATATTTTTAATCAAATTCAGATTTTGATCTCTCAATTGAAGAAATATCAACGGTAACTGTTAAAACAACTATATAAATATATATATATACATTTACAATATTTATCTTTATTTGTTAATGCTATTTTTTAATATATATGTATATATTTTTAAACCCCATTCAGAAATTTGTAAAATCAATGCTCCATGGTCTTTGTGTAGTACAAAGATCATTACATTAATAAAATTATATTATTATAAATTCATAAATTTATTTATTTACAAACACTAATAAAAAAAATTATAATAGTAATTTTTGCAATTAATGAAAATTTTAAAAATAGTTACGAGTAACCAGTAATAAAATAAAAATTTATTTAAGGTCAACCAAAACAACATAGATTTGTTTGTTTTAAAAATAAATATAATTTAAAAATATATTATTATCGTTTAACTTTAATACAAGGGTAACAGTGGTTATTGAAGCCTGATTCCAGAAAGTTAGTGCTTTACTGACAAAGAAAGAGCTTGAAATTAGTTTTTAAAATTTGGGCAAATTATGGCTTAAAATATAGATTTAGATCGAGAGAAGGAGAAAAACATAAACGATATTTTAGAATGACGATATTTAATAGGGAAAGTAAAGTACACATCTTTCCTGTTAAATAATCATTGTTGTCTATAATTCTCTATGTTATCCTAATATGAGGAAGGAAGCTAAAAATATGGGGATAGTAAGGTTGAATATTAGAAAGGCATGGAAATTTGTATCCAATTTGAAGTTTTATTAGAAAACTTATATATATATACCAAAATATATATATTATTTTTAAAGTCATTAACACTTGAATTTTTGCATTCTAAAGATTTCTCAACAGTCTATTTAAGCATTCTTAGATATGCATTTTGTAAGATATAATATTTTAATCATATAATTTTGTGTTTTTTTTTTCACTGGTACACTGACCCATTTTAAACTGCTTGACATTACAGTCTGTTAAAATTTTTAGTGAGTTTTAACATGAGATAAGACTCAAAATGATCATACACGAGTATCGTTAATTATTTTTATAGAATTTAAATTGATGAACTTTTTGTCCACTTTCAAACATTTAATTAAAGAAAGCCAATGTCACTTCATGAGCTTAAAAATCATCGGACAAGATATTTTTTAGTCTACTATTTCTGATTTACACAGAGTTAAGACGATATCTACATTGAGCATAGAAGAATTTAGCTACTCAATTTTTTATTATATTTAAGAGGTAAATTATTAGGTAAAAACCAACAGCAAACCAAGTAAAAAATACAGGCGGTAATTTAATAATGATTTTTGACTTTCTCTGTCAGTGTTTCCACCAAATTCTGAAATTAGACAACTTGCCACTGTTACAAAATCCCACTTTTTAATGATATCATGAAAGAATAGACTAATGAGATTGAAATTTATATCTGGACTACAAAATGAAAAACTCAAGTTATATGTTTAGCTATCATCCCTGGTTTTCATTCCTCAAAGTAAATTAAAAAAAAAAAATCCAAATTCAATTTTGAATAAAATTGAGATGTAAGATAATTAGCAGTTGTTTGATCATAATGCGTCAATAGTTATAGCGTTCCTGACAAAAAATAATCATGTGAGTAACAATATAAAATAAAGCATGATAATTTCCTCCCCCCAATATAATTTTAAGTGGATTATTATATATTTCAAATAATCTTATTCATTTTGTAAAAAATGAATTTTCCATTGTCACAAGCATTAGGTTAGGCAATGAGGGATTTATTATTTAAATTAAATTGATTATAAATTTTGATATCCAACAAAAAAAAATCTTCAGACAGTTGAAAATATAATTAACTATAAAAAACTAAATACTATTTTAAATGAGACTGTTCATGTTGCAAATTTTTCATTTTGTTTTTTCAATTTGATAAAAATAATATTAATATTGATTAATGTTAAAAAATGTTGGGCCAATTTTTAAAAAAAATAAAATTATTTGTAAATGGACTGATTATCTGCAGTATTAAAAACGTTAATAATGTCTAACAAAGATAACAGAACTCAAATGGAAATATAAACAGTTTTAATCTGAAAACTACTCTAGAGCAGGGAAAGATAAATGCAGGAGCAGAACAGATAATCTTAAAAAAGGACTACTTCATTTAAACTGTACTGGTCCCAGTTTTGGATAAATTTACCATTTATACAATTTAGATACATCATGCTATTTAGCAAGACTTGCGCAAACTGTGACAATTTAGTTTAACAATACGTCAAACATTGGATGAAATATGGTGACAAGTTATCTAGCATTAAAGGTCTAGTCCAATTATATTATATGTGATTTTAAAATGCAAAAATAGTACTGCAATGAACGAACTGCCATGAAATAAATATAGAAATTAGAATTTTGCATGACGTTTTCTAAGAGTGATTTCAAAAGAGGGGTATAAGCGTAATTCAATTCGGTTTCTAAATTCGCATAAAGCTACAAGAATACATACGGGTTTCATATATCCTTAAGATTCAGATATTTCTAGTGAAAATGTCTCATTATAATTAATGAGTTTCACTTATGATTAAGTACGTATGGTTGATAATTATTATTTCAGTATTTTAAAGCCACAAAGGACAGATACAAAGAGAACAAGAGCTAAATGCAACATGTTACACATATATAATAACTTTCTAAACACTTAATAACATTACTTTTTAAATATTAAAAATACATATCAATAGAGCTAACAATGTTATACACAATACATTTTATATAAACCTACTTAGTTTTAGTGGTAATATGCCATATACAAATAGTAGTATAGAAAGATAAAAGAATTTCCGATTATATACCAACATTGATGTGGATGGAGGATAAGTACACACATGACAGATACGTTTGATTGTTAGCAAGCATTTAAGTCAGGGTGGGGTGGAAAATAAAAGGTTCAAATTATACTTTAGGCAAGAAAGAAAAGGCAAAATGTCAAGGGAATACTCCGACATTTAAGCAATTACTACGTACACACTCTAGTTGTACAAGATTTGAAAGTGCCGACCATGTTTCATTTCCCGTTAAATCAAGTGGCTTTGTGTTCTTATTTTAAGTATTCTTTCCCCTTTCAATAGTAAAAAAAAGAAAAAAAAAAAAGAAGGGAGCTTATCCCTTGGGCCCAGAGAAACAAATAAAAGTCGTTTAAGTTGAGAGAGGAAGGCTGGTTTAAGAGAATGAGGTTATCCATTATGCATTGGTTGCCCTTTCTCAACTGTTTGCCTCAAATTTCTATTCTCCAAGATTTTGGGTCTTAAACAATGGCGATACCTGATGCTTCCCTGAAGGATCTTCTGTTCTGTTCTAAAATTTTAAACGAAGAAAATTGCCACTTCTAATAATATACTCTACAGATGAGAAGCCAATTTTAAATCTTTGTTCTATGAATGAGATGAACGTCTTCGACTATTTTCAAGTTATTTGGGATGGTAAAAAATTAAAGTTTAAGTCACTTATTCATTGTAGGTGACGATGTATGTACCAAACAAACCAAAGCTAATAATATAATATCTGTACACTGGATGTTTCTCAGTTTATCTACCTCTAAACTGCTTAGCATTCGAGTAAATATACACTAAATAACAAAATTACATCTATATATGATTGGGCTTATTGTAGTTCGGAATAATATAGGTGGTGCTTATTGTAGACGTGAAGGTGAAAAAGATAATTTGAAGGTATACAAAATTGAAACAGATTTCAGTTCACGATAAAAAAAAAGAAAAAAAAAAGGCAATACGTTGATTTTGTTGGGATGCAGAGATAAAAATAAAATTTAAATAAACATTTCATTGGTGCATTAATTAATACATAAACAATATTATAATTTTTTATTGGTTGGATAAATAAATAAATAAATTAAAATGACTAAAACTAGTGATTGTAAATGGAAATAAAAATAACGAAATAGCCGAGTTTGAGAGTCAGAGTCCCTAAGCAAGCAGAAGCGCAAAGCCCCTCTCTCTCAACTTAAAGTGACTTAACGGGCGTGAATAGGAAGGATATGGCATGCAGAGCGATCTACGCAACCGGATGCGGCTTCATTATACCGGAGTTTTTGGAAGTTTCCTCCTGGTCGGGGAAGCTGGAGATTTGTCCACATCGCCTTCTGCGAACAGACAAGTTATTTCCTTTTACGTCTTCCCTTCCCTAATATCATTACCCTACTGGCAAAGTTTATTATTCAGCTTAATTCAAAATTAGGTGAGTTGTGGATTTGGATAATGAGGATTTGCTGGAAGTTTAAATTTAAGCAGAGTTTTGTTTGATAGTTTGCACTACTGATGTACTCGAGGTTTTGACCTACCGAGGCCGATGGAGAGACCATCTCCGGAGTTTTTTCTTGCCGTTGAAGGAGTCGGTTCATCGAGTAGGTCGCACATCCTCCTGTCAAACAATCGAAAATTTATTTTATATAATATGGCAAATAGTATTAGTAAAACCAACTCACGGTATCGCTCCTCGAAGATTACGAATGCTATTAACGAAGAAATGATACTACTAAAACACCTGCCAGCCTTAAGAAAACGTGTTTGTATCAGAAAAGGATGTCCATCAATATTGGAAAAAACTTTATTTATATAAGCTATTTGAGCAAAAAATGTGTATTGAGAGAACAAAAATGGGCTGCCCACACATTAAAAATAATCAGTATACCCC
Organism: Aelia acuminata; assembly: GCA_911387785.2. Taxonomy (NCBI): domain Eukaryota; kingdom Metazoa; phylum Arthropoda; class Insecta; order Hemiptera; family Pentatomidae; genus Aelia; species Aelia acuminata. The sequence continues at coordinate 35,633,222 of OU426981.1, forward strand.
GAAAAATGTTTGTATATGTTTTCATGGCTCCAGAAAAATGATTTTTCTAGAGACCATACTCACTCAAGATACAATAATAGACTTTATGTAACAGATAGCAAAAAGTGAAGGGTGGCCAGATTTAGGTTTTGAAACATAATGGACTGAAAGCATAGCCAAAAATGCGAAACCACTAACTAAATTTCGACTTTGTTAGGATAAGACCAGTTTTATAATGTTACTACTCTTTTCATCTCCATTTCTCTGTTATAGGAAAAACTAAAAGAAATTCTTTTGAACAACGTTAAAAATGAAAATAATTTTATAAATATACATAATAAAATTAAAAACTTACAAATCGTTGCCATGTTCAACGAGCAGCTCTACCGTATCCCCTGTCCTATCCATTATGGAAACAACCTCTTCGAACGTCTTATCCACCAATGATACACCACCCCATTCCAGGACCTGGCATTCGAAAATCAACAAACTCATCAATAACTCTCACAGTGCCTATAAATTAAGCTATTTATAAGTTTATATAAACTAATAAAACATATAACGATAGATGAAAGAAATACCATATCAAAAATTTAGATGATTTCAGTGAAATGATTTTTACTAAAATTAAAGTTAGATTACCCATTTTATACAGGTTGGATATGCCACAAGAGGGACTCCCCAGAAAGGGAGTCTGTTGTGACAGAATAGAAAAGTTCCAGACAAAGCTAGCTAGGATCGAACCCACTCCTTTGAGCATAGTAGAACAGTGCCTTACTCACTGAGACACTGCGCTATATATTCTTTAAAATAATATAAAATAATGTACCTTGTCGCCTTGTTGAAGACCTCCCTTTTCCGCAGGACCTCCGGGAACGGTCCAGACAATGTAGGCGAAGAGCCGACCGTCCAGTCCAACTTTCCCACCGACCACTCGCATTCCGAATCCTCTCGCTGTTAAATAAAACACAAGTATGGAATAATTTTATTCTTTAGTTACTCTATTTAAGAAATTAATTCTACAATTAACCGAAACAGGTGATCGATATATAGTGGAACGCAAGAATAATATTGGTAAAATTTGTATATAAAGATGGTGTACAGTTTAAAATGAGGTCACAAATATCAGATCATTGTTATGTCCTCTTCCCGAATACAAGGAATGAGCAGAGACAGGGATTGTAAAAAGGCGAGCTAATTGGCCGTTCGGGATCGGGCAGGCAATCTCTTAACCATTAGCCCGCGGGCCTTACACAGGTCCTAAACCTGTTAGTGTGTCCTCCCCTTCCAACTAATTCCCTAAATGTAATTCCGGATCTTCTCCCTTCTCTGCACTTCCTCAATCTCAGTTGTGCTCGGAAGAGGCTTCAGATTCTTAAATTTTTCAACAGCTATCTCGGTAACACTACAGGCGTGGCCTATTTTGACTGGCCATATTAGATAACTCTCAAGAAGTATTAATCTACGGCTGCCTTGAACGACTTCATTAGATCTCCAATATCGTCTTCCGCTCGCTTCACTCGCTTGAAAGAGATAAGCGAAGCCCACAACGAGTTCTTTTCATTTGAGATCGGGGTCCGACTTAACGGCTCCAAGTAGGGCACGATCAGAATTGGCTTAGTAGTGGTACCACGATCTCCATTGCAGGAGCATCATCATAATTTTTGAAGATTTTTCAAAGGTTCAACTAAATTCATTCTCAAAAGTTAAGCCATTCAAGGCCAGATTTTCACTGAAAATGACCCGTTGGGAAATCGTAAATCGTGATCTAATAACATTCAATGTATTTAATTATTACAGCGTATGAAGTATTTGTTATAATCAATCATGTAGAAATCACTTATGTTTTTATATCTCTATACAGTAATCAGTGTGTATAGATCACACGACTTACACTTTGCATGGAATTCTGAAGCAAACCGAGTGTGTCTAACAGTCAATATATGGAGACAACTGATCTGGAAACCTTTCCTTACATGATTTCACTTCAACCACAAGGGTTACCCGCACTTTTTATATGTTTGTATATAATTTTATCAGGAACACGTTTTCCTTTATTTCTTCAATATAATTTGAAGCCAAAAAGATAATAAATTTCAAAAGTTACCGACCTGAACGGTAGTACGAAGCGGCCGCGATTATTAAAAATATCCCATAATGTTAAAACTAGAAATCAGTCAAAAATTAATCAATTCATTAAGTAGATTTGAGAAACTTTATTTTTGTAGACTACATAGTTTACCTTAAGATATTGTAAATAATAGATTTTAACATTAAATTATATGTATACAAATTTTAGATGTAACAGTATCGGTAAATATAATAAAATGGCCTACTTACTCCTATGGGCTTTATCGGTAGGATCCCTTCTCAAATTAACTCTCCTCTTCGATGTTGTTCTGGAACCTAAAAAAAAAGTCATAGCATAGATAATGTAGAGATGAAGTAGTAAAAATATTTTGATGGTATTAAAAAACTTTAAAATAACCATTTAAACATAATCATGCACAGAGCTAAATAGTTAGAATGACATGTCCTCCATTATTGATGGGTACTTGAATGAGTTGGTCAAACCTGTAACCAAAACAATCTAATACTTTCAAGTTTTCATATCTTTTTATAACTCATAGAAGGGAATATTTATTTAACTGGCTAATTGCTAATTGCTAATTATTTTTTTAAATTTTCTTAATTCATGAGATAATCATAAAATTATCGAATCATGTAACATAATTTTGCTTTCTTTGGCGTTAACTGTAAAAAAAAAATTTCAAGTTCAGGGATTTGATTATAAAGATCAATAAACATAAATAACATAAATTTTCATCAAGCCTAGATATATTTTCATATTGCTGAAAACTACGCCTCTTGCAATCCTATCTTAATCTAGAACATCATAGTAAGGGAGTGTGTGTGTGGTATATTTTTCAGTTACGTGACTAGAAAACACTAGTTATTAGATTGTGTAACACTAATACGGGGCATGTTCCAACAAGCATTTTTCATTAGTTGTCGATTAATAAAGGTGCCCATACAAAGTACCGAACCACGTAACCGAAGAGCCGAAGGTAACACCCGTAACACCCAATCTTTTTATTGGTGGTTCGATAAGGTGTAAATCCTCCATCATTTGTTGACAATTAGTCATTGTCTATTTCTTTATGTATGTATGTTATTTATTTCTAGGATACCCGAGTACAGATGATTGAATCATGTAACTTAGATCCGTCGACACCGATCGGATCGGAAGGAGAAAATGTTCAGAGATCTTCCCTGGCTGCCGGCCTTCTTATCTCCCTCCGCGTTTATGCGCTCCCTATTTGTCAAAATGGCCCACCGTTGAGCCCGATAGTGGGGACGTCTCAGGAAATAACTGGGGCAGTAAACCTCCCTAATGACATCACACCCTCAGAGAATATTGCCAAAGATTTCTTAAGATATATGTTGTATTCGTGTAGGAGTAGGGGAGAGCGGGGTTGGTTGGCAACAGTTTTCACTTTTTTGATTGTTAAGTCGTTCCTGTTAATATAATCCCAATGGTGCTGATACCACTGTAAACTCCAAGTATTAGAATACTTCAAGTATTTTTTTCACAACATAACATTTGATACTAAGTTCATAGAAAATTGAAGAATTCGTCAATCCTGAGTATGCCAATTAACCCCCTATGTGGGGCAGGTTGGCCTAGAAGGTGTGGTTGTTTAGCCAACTCATTCAAGTACTGCCTGACACATATTATTGTTATTAAAAGCTGCACTATAATGGTATAATAATTTTGAATCGTTTTTTAACAGCTTTTATGGGAAAATAGAATGACAATAGAAGAAGATAGAAGTTTAGACTGTCGTCACTTTTTGCATAAGAAAAATTGCTCTCATCTTCCTTGCTGGAACTAAAGACAATTGGTAGTATCACCTTTGTTTATGTTTACATTGCTTTTGTGAATTGCTACTGCGCAAACAAACCCCAGTTGAAGAGAGCCAACTAACACCACAGGAGAGATCATATGAAAGATGACTGCCAGGACAGGGGAGAACAGCCATACAAGGAACTGGTTAGTCAAAAGGTTAGGTTTTTCAAAGGAGTCTGGGGCTATGTGAACAGAATCTGAGTCAAATGTTTTTCCACGCCTTTAAACCAAATTTACTGAAAATATAAAAATTTACTTAGATGTAAAATCAATCAATTAAGCACACTCTTATCTACACTGTTAACATCGGATTGAAAACTCAGAACAAGACTCCCGAGGTCGAGAAGGTGACATGGTACAATGGTGGGGCCTTCACAACAGGTGTGACGGAAACTATAAGCCAATGGCCAACCGACCCCCTATGCCAACCAACCCCGCTCTCCCCTATGAATATTAAAAAGATATTTTTTATATTAATATAAAGAGGTGGTTTAAATATTAATTATCAATGTATCCGTATACTTTAGTCCCCTACCAAAATCAACCCTCAAGTATGGCTGAGCGTCCGTGGTTTAAATTTGATAAAGCATTTTGAATATAAAACCTTTTTGGTTATTTATTGAATTTGGTAGCTAGTTGATTTTTACAAGCCTCAATTGGAAAGTGAAGTGTAAAGTGTCAACTTGAGCAAGTAAACGTCATAGGTCACAAAGTTTTAAGTGCTCAGACCTCTTTCTGTTAGGAAAAAAAAGTTGATGTGCCAACACCATTTTCATCATTAATAAAACTAGCAATTTCCCTTCGTTTATTTACAATGGAATTTTCTGAATTGACTATTTATTTAATATAAAAAATGTCGAAATTTAGCTAAAACATTGTCACAGAAGAGACGTATAAAAATGAGTTTTGATAAAGATATAGAGTCACATGCACCAAAAATCATATTTTAGCCAAACAAATATCTGTTACAACATTGCCGAACCACGGTTGTGAGGTCATTAGTTCATCCGAGAATTCATGAATACCAAAATCGGTTCCTATTTTTGGGGAATTAAATTATCCAGAGCTTCAACCCGACAGCCTGAACATTTCTCTGGGTAGCAGCTCCTGTCGTGTCTTATTCATCGTCTACAAGGATCGAGAGAATTCTGAGATCAATGGAGCCTATCTAAAAGGGTAAATGTGGTACCTATAAAACAAGAAGATGTTTTGAAAAAACGCTTCTTGATAAATATGGGTTGGGATTAAAATTCTTGGTAACCTGTTTAGAACATCCTTCATAATGTTCGCAACAGTTTCCGTTACAATGTCTAACAAGAGAAGAACACGTTACCACACAGACCTTGATGAAATTATGTTTTGGAAGTTTTTGGTCCAAAAGTTCAACACCTACTTTGCTGTTCGTGCCAATGGACCCTAGAAGCTGATTTCATAAATAATATAACCTTAAACTGTTTTATTTCGAATTTAAAATGGTATCGATATGATTCTTACGCCAAATGTTTCTTTATTGAATGTAACTTTAAGGAAATATGCAGACGCTCCATAGTTCTTTTTTATGTTAGTTATTTGTTTGATTTCAGGCAATCCACAACCAGGGTGATGTTTGCCGACTTAATGTTAATTTTTTATATATTACTAATAACAGTTTAGTATTTATGGGGGGATTTATAAGGATGATTTAAAAATGGTAGAGTGAAAAAGAAAGGAATATAAAGAAATAATGATCCAGAGAATAAAAAGATAAAAAAAAGATTTTTTTTTTTTTTTTTTTTTTTTTTTTTTATCTTATTTTCTATCTTATGTTAGTTAAAAAATATATATATTAGATCTTGAAGAAAACTACTCTGTTAGATTTAAAAACACAAAAAATGACGTAAGATTTTTGTTTTTAAGACCACCCAAAACATGAAAAACGGATATATTTTTGTTTTCATTTAAGAAGCGTTTTTAAACATTTTTTTTGGTGGGGTGGGGAGGGGAATGCTGAATTCGTATCTGATGAGACGTTTTTTCTTTTTTAAAAATCTTTAAAGATAGTTTTTTAGAAGTTCTAATCATTCTTTTACCAAGTTAACTAACCTAAAACAGAATATGTGGAAATTCTGTATATATTCTTAATGCTACACTTAAAAACAAAAATTTCGGTGCAAGAATCATGTTGCTGAAATTGTTTTAATTTGAGTTAAAATAAAATATCTAGTTCAATGTTGTTTTACTTTTTTTTCGGCTTCTAGGGCCCATTGGCGCGAATAGTAAAATGCCTGAACATCCAAAAAACCATGTCCGCCTTTTGAAAGCTCAGGAATAGTACTGTGTAGCTATTTCAAGTGCTGTGTGTTACCTACATTGGCTACTACTTTTCTTATTGTACAATTACCCTTACCGAAAGATGCATCACAGTCAACATCGTGAATGACAATCTTGATGGCCTCTCCATCGGTGACCGAAGTCTGCCTGCGCATGGCTTCCGTGTCCGTGACCCTGGTCACTGGAGCTGCTATCGAGGCCCTGGTCTGCGATCCTCTGATCGCCGTGATGTCCGGTCTGCAACAAGAAACTTATCTTTATAGTTAATTGATAAAACTACTAGGTTACTCGTACTCAAGAAAATATCAAATATTTAAATCATTACAATATTCAAGAAGAATGATTAAAAAAAAAAAAACAGCAAAAGTATATGATGATGATGATGAATTGGCTTTTTGCCTTTTTATTTAGACCATTTAGTTAATTCTGTCCGTCACTCCAACCTGGAGATGACAGTGAGCAAATGACGCACTTTTGAACGAAACGCTTGAAAAAATATCCTTAGAGACCTGGAAATGTCTGAACAGTGTTATAAATTATATTGTCGGCTTAGAAGTTAAACACGTTATGTCAAGATATCCCATTTGTTATTATTATTATTACTTAAGATAATTTTCTGTTATTATAAGAGTTATGAGGTTGTGCTAAAACCTTTAATTTAGACTAATAAAATTCACTGAGCCATACTTTTTAAAAATAATTTTAATGTATTGGACAAGATTTACGTTTCTAGTGACAATTGTAGTTCACTTTTAGCTAATGGTTGAAATACTGACCTCATGGAGGGCTTGGGCCGGAATGTTATGAAAAAGTAAAACAACTTTTGCAAAAAAAAAAAAAAAAAAATGTCATTCCTTATCAATCAAGAAGGAATCACAAAGAATTCTCATCAATGAATAGACATTAAGAGGTGGAAGGGATTTTTTTTTAATAAAAAAGGTTCTATAATAAAAAAATCTATAATTCTTTTAGACGGAATCTAAATAATATCAAAAGCAATAAAATGTAGTTCCACTGTTTTGTTTCTCTCCTTTTTTGGTTCCACTCAGTTCCAGCGAGAAATATAAAACAAGGAATAAAAAAGGCTTGCTCCGCAAACATCGTGTCAAAGCATACAACGCAAAATAAATTTGTATAAACGAAACCATATTTTTCCCCTTTTTGATGGCACCTAATATTACTGATGCAAGAACTATTTCGCATTAAATTGTTGTTCCACATGATTTTGATGGTAATCGAGATTGTTTTTTAGTCCTTCTATTCAATTATTGTTAGAGGAACAGTAAAAGTTATGTAAAAAAAAAAGTGTTTTTCTCAATAACTTGCTTTCAAGGCTCCATGATAATATATAAGTTGTATGTAACAAATTGGAACCAGGACAAAAAATACTGGGTTGATATTCCCATTGTAGAAATTGCGTTGTTCGACTTCCAGGTCACAATACCTCTAACAACCAAGACAAGCCTCAAAAACGGAGGTACTCTGAAGAAAGCACATGACATGGCTCGTAGCTGGAAAAACCGTTATCTGAGAAAATAAAGCAAATTTAGACAATAATATACCGGAAGTTGACAAATATTGAGTCATTTTCAGTAATATTAGAGATATTCTGATTCATTTGAGACAAAATTAAAAATTTTATTTCTGGTTTGAGATGGTTTGTTAATTTGTTTAACGACACTTTATGCAACTATGCCATAGTAGCATAGTAACTATGGTGTAGTAAATGTAGTTCTAAATTTTACCTCTCCAGGTACGATTAAAATTGGGATCTTTAAGAAGTAGCTGACATCGTCAGGCTCGGCACCTGTTTGATTTAAATTTTCTTTGATGAAGGACGGCATAGTAAGGAATCTTTTACTCTTTAAAAAAAATCTAAGGCCTACATGCCGGTAGTCGGCTATACTAAACACTAAACCACAGGTGACCCCAGATTTGAGATAGTACCAATTTATGAATAGTGACGCTAAATTACATATTTGATAGCCCACATTAAATTTCCATGATTATTCCTCTTTTGCGTTATAATTCCAACTTTGGATTGTTGTATCAACAAAGTTGCTTTATTGTTTGACAAACTATTAAAAGTTTAGATAGTAGATATTCCCGCTTTTCAGAATGTGATGACATTTGATAAAAATGAGAAAGTACGTTTGAAACTCGGATAGCCGGTAGAGCCATTTGGGGAAAGGACCGGAACAATTTTCTTTATATAATTGACTTACTTGTTTGGGACGATGAGGAGAGGCACTCTGCTGTAAAGGGTCCAGTAGGTGTCTCTGACAGGACAATTGCCCATTTAACCGCATCCGCCTCCCCCCTCTTCAACTGTTCGGGGTCGCTTTAATAACATTCAACCGTTAGGAACCGATATCAAATTATGTTTTGGAAATTCAATTTGAAACAAAATTTATATGTAAAGTAAGGATATTATAAGATACTATAAAACAAAGCAATCTAGCAATTCTGCCTGAAGTATACAATATTGCGATTGATGTACACAGTAATCAATTATTTTATAAATCTATCCCTTTCTAGGCATCGCACAAACCCCTAGTGTGATCTGTAATAGTGGATTGAATGTAAAATAAATATAAATGCGTCTTATTTAGTTTTGAAATTTATTTATTCGTCTATTTACTGATTTATAATCTATTTTTTATGATACAGTCTCTTTATGCGGGCCATAGGATGGGGAAGGAAGTAAGAGAGAAGTACGGTACAATACCGCGAAAGGGAAAATTTACACAATAGTGATATGAACTATAACATAGTAAGGGGATAATAAAAGAGGAAAAGTGGAGAAAAGAAAAGGAAAAAAAATTGTAATATTACGTGTATAGTGTAGATGCACGAAAGTTAAAATGTAATTTTGATTTAATTAATGTATTTGAGTATTGATAAGTATGCTGTGTTTTATAGCAACCCAATGTATTTGGGCAGAATTTTTTTATTTTGTTATAAAAAATAAAGTATCTCTCTCTCTTTTGAACGATATATAATGAATGATAAGGGGGAAATAATATTTAAAAAAACGGGAAAATTCTCTGTTAGTAAAATTGTGAGTGAAATTTGCAGATGGAAATAAAATATCACTAATAGAATATTATATATATTAGAAAATTAGATTGATGGTAGACTGAAACTAAGTGAAAGCTACTCTACAGAGATATGATGAAATTAGTGGGCGAACGTTTGATCATTTAATGTAGTACATTTATATCGGTATATCTCTCACCGGTCAAAATCCATCGGAGGTTGTCCTGTCACTTGGTCACTCACGTGGGGTAGCTTCTTTACAGATGAACGGCGGCAGGCTCCGAGGACGGAACAGGGGTAAAAAAGCTAAGCAGAAGAATTTTTGAGATGTTTTTGAGCTATTTACAGATTTTAGTTTATTTCAAAACTCCACTTATACCACCAGGCAGTCCATTAAACAAGAACAAACGATAATTTATAATGTATAAACACAAAGGCTAAAATTGCCATGTAAAAACAATGACACAAGAACGTTGAAAGCAATCCATGAAATTGACAGATTGGTGAAATGGTGACGAACCCAAGAAAGAGATGGTTGCAGGATGTGGAGGAGGGCATGGCTGAGATAGATATTCGTGAGGATGATTTCTCAGACAGGTAGAATTGGACAAAGTAGAACGATTTTTATTTGTAAAGTAAAATAATCTTTAGATATGAAAAAAATGGAAAAAAACATCAAACTTTTTTTAAAGTATGATGTTTTATGTTTATTATAATGGTGTTAATAAGAATTAAAAGGTAGTTAAAGGTTTTTAGGCAAAGACTGCCCACCTGTTGACATTATTGATCCGGCATAGGCCAGTCTTGGGGCACGGATCGGAGGATAGTAGGGTCACATGTCAGTTCGTCCTCCCTGACAGGGGTCAAGTAGCTTTTGGGTTTACATTTCAGCGCTGTATACATTAATATGCGAGCCTTCATGGAAAAGAGCCATTATCTCCGAAGATGAAGAATTATTTGTTTTCCACAACAAAACGGTTCTAAAATAACAGCAAATATTCCGCATAATAATAATACCATCTGATATATATAGTTTCTTTAATATTCTGATAATTTACTACTGACCACCTAAACATCTATTTAAAAAAAGCTTATGATTCCATAGTCCGCCATAAACTGTATAATATTCTAATGGAGCTGGGAATACCCAAAAATTAAATAAATATAGTTAGGATGTGCAGGGCCGAAATATTCAATAAACTCTCAATGACTATTCGGTGACTATTACGTATTCCTATTTGGTGACTAACTAGCACCTATTTTTTTTTTCTTTTTTTTTTTTCAGCACTGGAATATGATTTTGGGGGGAAACGTACTGGAAAAGATTTGAATCTGTGTGGAAATATATCCGTGCCTGGTGGAGATAAGGACAAAAACACACTGCCTCCATGAGTAAAATATTTTTTCTTTAAGATATGGCGACATAAAAGCAAAATGGCGGATGTAGACAGTCAGTATTTATAAACTTGCAGTACCTGAACCTTGAATAGGATAGAGAGAGGATAAACATAAGTATAGGTAAACAACTAAACCAATAACAAAGATAGAAAAAGAAATGGCGCCCGAACACAGTCAGTATTTATAAAGTGGGTACCCGACCATTCAATAGGAAGACAAGGGGTTAACATACGAATAAATAAACATAATAATTATATAAATAGGTGTGTTTTCCCGAACCTAACAAATTTGACATTAGATAAGCTGAAATTGACAAGTGAAGACCCCATTTTATCTAAACTGAAAGAATCAGCTAAATGAGGCTAAAATCAATACTGTATACAGTTGAGTGGTTAAGGAGCGGAAAATGTATGATAAGCCAAAACGGGTCCTATAAATCGATACCAGGCCCTGGTATGACAAAAGGATTTTATACCCGGTGTATACTAAACATAAGCCTGATCTTGTATTGAGCAACTATTCAAGAAATGACATTCGTAACCGAGATCAGACAACTTTACTTTATTACTTATTGGAAAACAGCCATCTGTTATATAAATTTTAAGAAACTTATATTTAGACATTTAGATTGCTATACTTGAAAAACTTTGAAATAAAACTAATAAAAGTAAAAAATCGTGGTTGTAACACAGTTTTACAGAATTAGAGCGCAAAGTTCACTCCTGTGAAAATTTATAAATAATACCCAATTTTGATATAGGCTACATGTTTGTTAAGTAAGAATATAGCAATTCAAGATAGTACGAGACATGGCAAAAGTGGAAAAATGATAATTTTGGTTGCCGATTCCATGTGTCTCTATGGAGTTCTCCTGTTTAATGTCGTTCAATAAAAATTCTCTACAACATTTTCGCAGTTAGCAAGCCTGAAACAGAGGAAGAGGGGGATCCCTTAATTCCGTAATTACTCTGTTATCTACTGGAGAGCTCTGCTGTCGCTGATAATGGCTTGAAACTTTTAATTGTGGGGAGTTGGTTGCGGGAGCCGAGTGGGCCATTACTGTGGCGGTTAGTGAGGCTCTAGAGTAGTACTATGCTGCGAGTATAGCACCAATGGGGATTATGGCCTCAGCAATCCTAACCCATCTTGCTATGGATTAAGTTTTTTAATCTTCATGGCCATCAACAACGATCGATGCAGTATTTTTTATGTAGTAGCATGTATGTAAAACATTTGTATTCATAGCTCATAAAACGAAGTATCGATCGACAAAGTAACCGTAAAAGCTAAGTTTATATGTAAATTTTTATCGACCGATCTAACCAATATCGTCTTCCTATTTTCTTTTTCATTACTATTAAAAAAAAAAAAAAAAAACATGCCTAAAACCTACCTGCCCGGAATAGTTTGCATTAATTTTTCTTGAATTGTCTGCCATTAAATTGATAGATTGTAATTGAATTTGCAGAACTTAAAGCCATTCTAGAAAGACGGCAACTCCAGTGGTTCGGACATGTCTGCCGCATGAATGCGGAGATGAATCATATAAAGGTATTGGAGGCATGACCCACAGGCAGGAGACCATGCGGACGCCCCAGAATTACGTACCACGAGTACATACAAAAAATTGGAATTAAAATCCCTCAATGAGATGAAGCGGCTAAGCAGAGACCGGGAAGATTGAGGTTTACGCTGGAAGGTTATGCTGGATTGAGGCTCCTCGGCGCTAGCTAATGGCATAAGAGGAAGAAAGAGGAATAAAGAAGAATAAATTAAGAATTTAAGAATGAGTTTAAATTTAAGAATTATTAGTTAATTTAATTTCCATTAAGTTATTTAAGGTAAATTAGTAAATTTTAATTCTAATTAGTTTAAATTTAATTTTTAAATTTAGGATAAACTATTTTTTTATTTTATACTTTTTGGTCTAGGAGTCTGTAAAGTTTTAAAACAAAATCACTTATTGTGCGAACAAGTCTTCCAAATTGCATTAGTACGCTATTTTTGGTGTACTAGATAAAAAAAAATGAATTTATAATTTAAAGGTTTGCTCGAACAAGCGGTTGTCACTTACTACAGCGCATGTCGTTTCCCATTCTTTTGAATACAAGTTGGGTTGTTTGGTTTTCCCACTCGATTAATGGAGAATTGTTTCTATGATTAATGATTCAATTGTCTCTTGTTCAAAAAACAGGGGGAGGACATCCGCAGTAGTTAGTTGATAAGTTGTTGACAACAGCTTGTCGGAACACCCTTTAGATTATAAATTCGTTTTTTATCTAGTACACAAAAAATAGTGTACTAATGCGATTTGGAATACTTTTTCGTATAATAAGTGGTTACTTATTTTACTCATTTTCGCTATTTGGGAAAACTAAATTTCTATTTCTTTTTCGTATTGCATTTTATTGGACTCATACAATAACCTAACAACTATCTAAATCACTATTATAATAATAATAGGTTAAATGATGGTCAGGATTTTCAGTTACAATGATATTTATTATGGTAAGCCAACGTTTCGATCCAACTTGTGGATCTTCATCAGGGCTAAAAGAAAACAAATATATGAGTATCTATGCTAGAGGGTGACAATAAATGGATACATTACAGAACTGACAATAATATAAAAGATGGTATACATAAATATTAAAATAAGAGGCAGGTTAACAATATAAAATAGAATCTGATATATACCTACTGAGTCCAGGTGGATACTAAGACTAAAGGTAAAAATAATGTGAGAGGTAGTGGTAGGGGGTTAGTTTGCCGACTTCAAAGGTTTATGGCGGGGAAATCCAACGCTTTTCACTTTTGAAGTGAAGGCACATGACAACTGAGTGAACAAGATATTTAAAAACTAACAAAATATATAGTACTGTATACAAATAGTTGTGTCTGGACTGAATAATAACATAATTATGTTATTATTGTCTAGCATAGATACTCATATATTTGTTTTCTTTTAGCCCTGATGAAGATCCACAAGTTGGATCGAAACGTTGGCTTACCATAATAAATATCATTGTAACTGAAAATCCTGACCATCATTTAACCTATCGTAATTGAAGAACAGTTGACCATCTCTCATCTCTACTATTAGAATAATAAATAAGTTTATTTAAAAAATGAATAGAGCGTCCCCAAAATATAACCTGTTTGATGACAAATTTTTGATCAATGGCTGCCAAATTTCACAATTGCTGTATTCAGGGCAATTTTTATAAATTATTTCTCTATAATTGAATTTGATGAAATCGATTATGGAAAAAAAAACAACAAAAAAAAAAAACAAACATATAAATATTGCCTCCAATTTTGGGCTCAGTCTAAGTTGTTTAATAAATGGTTGTTTAATAAAAAACGTTGTTTAAATAATGGTGTAACAATGATAATACATTTTGAAATGTATAAACAATTGTAGAATATAGAATATGGGAAAAAAAAAAAGAGATCCATTGCCATTTCTCTAAAGAACCACCACCTTCCTCAAACTTAGAGCCAAATAGGACGAGTCGTTTTTGTAGTTTAGACAGCTCGTAGAATATACATTTGCAGATCTGAAATAATATTCATGTATTTTAAATTACAATGCGTCATTGTTGAAGTTGTTCACTTCATACTGTGCATAAACTTTAATACGTCCATTATCCCTTTGAATGTATGATTAAAACGAAAATGATTTAAAATTTGATAAATTGTCAATAATTTAATATCATCCACCTAATTTCCGAGGGCCCGGATTTTTGTGCGATTGCATATTTTGTTTGCGTGCTTCTTCAAAATAGCGCACCAGATATAATTACGAATTAGAGTACGCAGATCTAATTGGTCAAATTTTATTTTGCATATTTCTGCATATTTGATGATAACTGCATATATTTGCATATTTTGATGATCTAATAAATTATTAATTAATTTATGTAAAATTTTCGAACTTTTCGACCACCTGGGTCAATTTCACCCTATATCTAATAAAGTAAACAATATATTAAGAAATATAAAAGTAATATCCAACATGGGAGCTAAGATTTCCAATTTAGCCGGAAAAGTCTTCTTCTTCTACGAAATAATGATTACTGGGATTCCCGACTTTCCATCTCCATCAGTAAATAAAAATATAAATCGCATGCGAGGTCATGTTAGAGAAGCTATGGCAAAAAAGAAAAAAAAAAAAAGAAGACGTCTTATGAAAAATTCAGGGCTTAAAATCCTAGAAATTATAAATTATAAATAAATAACATTTTACACGTGGATAATTCAATTGTTTTAAGCTACTTGGACAACAACCCAATAATTTAAGGCTCTTATATACTTGCTGCAATCACATCAGTTTATATATATAGATCATTTTCGAATTATAAAAATATTTTTAACGATAGAAGGTTCGGGTCCACAGAAATAAAAAAATACCTTTACCACTACAACCTATGAGGGGTCTTGGGTGCAGTAAGATTCTTGGTCAGCGGTCGGTTGTTGAAATATGAAAAACGGGTAATAAAATAGAATCCAAACACACAGAGAAGTTAATTTAGATATTAGTAAACACATTTCTAGCCTAAATGAAGAACACAAGTTTTGGAATGGAAAAAAACGTAGTGCGCATGCGTCTGACAGTTTGCTGAACTTAGAACGTCATGAGAAAAGCAATAAAGGTGCTCACTCACAAAAATAAGGGAGGGGGTTAATACAACTTTCTTCTAATGCCTATGGATGTTTCACATTAAAAAAAGGCTACAGGCTGAAATTATTCATCACATCGCGACATCGAAAAATTGACATGAATTGGTTGCTGCATATTTAATAGTCTTGTTTCGACTTTTATAAGATAATATGCATTTTATTTGCGTATGTAAGTTGTTTTTTTGCGACTACGATGCCAAAATAGGAAAAAAAATTGCCATCTTAGATGTCTTAGCTGTGATGTAAGTTTTTGGTTTATGAATTTTCAATTAAATAATTAATGCAATCCATTATGTTGCTATTTTCCTCGTTACACATCGATTCCAAGATGCACTCATTGGATGTACTTTTAGGAGGCAATCCGAACGCCATACGACGATATTGAAGATACCACTAAACTTTGAAAGCTAGTATTAGGAGAGATGTTATGTTAGAGCGAGGTCGACCCCCAACTTGTGATGGCACACAAATTAGATGGGACGGAGTGACCCCGCGTCCCAGGAATTTGCAAATACTATAAGACCTGGCTGACGAGGTCTCTGCTATCCCAATGCAAATCCCCGTTGATGAATAATTTAAGGAAGCGGTGATTGGATTATAGATGGAAATGTTGGGAAAATATTAGAGCTCGCCGCTCTACAGGTGGACCGATCAATACAACGTCAGCCCCCGGATCGCCTTCCTCTCTGTCCCCGGTCCCTCTCTCCTACCAAATATCAACACATTCTTTCGATTTCTCTTCAAATACAATCTTTTTTTTACTTTTTTATGTATAGTTGTATATACGAACTACGAATAGAGCGAAAAAAAATTTAGAGCGAATGGCTCAGTTATTATTAATTTTAAGACTACTACCGCGCTAAACCGTTTTTTAAAATACACTAGTAGACCCGGCCACGCGTTGCTGTGGTTTAGTAGGTGTGAATGCATTGAATTAATTATCTCTTAATCTTTATAATACAGTCAAATCGAAATTCACTGATAAAGAAAAAAACTTTTCACTTAGTCTAAAAACCTAAGGGATTGAGAATAGAACGTTACGCCAAATTTATTTATTTAATTTTAATTTAAAGTGTCTGGTAAAGAATTTAGATGAATTTATTTTTTTATTTATAGGGTAGTATAAATTATTTACCCTATTACATGTATTTAAAATGAACTGATACAGAATATAATTGGAATAATGTTTAATACAATCACAAATGGAAGTCAGCAAAAATGTACCTATTTAATCTTTTGCAATATTATTAATTAAATTCAAAATTTAACATATGTTATTGTGAGATTGATGAAATCTCATCAGAAGGTTCTACCTGAAACGGGTTATCAAAACCCAGAACTGAGAAGGAGAAACCTTTAACCATTCTTACAGCAGTACTTATCAAAAGATATAAAAATTGAATATTAAGAATGAGTTAGAAAAGGCTAATTTATAACTTTTTATAACAGTAATTTACATTTTTCATAATTATTAGAATTCACATTTTTTATTTATTGAAGTGCTAATAGGTGCAGGATGTTTCTGGTTAACCTTTCTTTTGTTAATACAGATTGTTTCGATGGATTCCCCGTACGTGAACAGGCGCACATAATTACCCAAGGGAAAACCACGATATTTCCTAGCCCAAGCCGAAAAAAATTGGATTTGGTTACTGGATGCCTAACCATCGTAAATATCGAAAGAAAAATGAAGTGTTGCGGCAATAAATCAACTTACACCACCATCTGGAAATTTATAGAACTTACAAATGTTCACTCTCAATTGTCAAGTATAAAAAAAACATTTAATTTGCAATAATAGAAATATTGAGGCCAATAATCGAGATAAAAACTATTCTATCTTTTAAGTTGGACAAAAATACACACAATGAGCCAAATTTTATAAAAATCGGTTGAATAGTTTTTGAGTTTACCTCCGACAAACATAACTTTTTACAGTCTTAACAAAACCTCTTTGTTTTCTGTAAAAATATTCCTATGTATTTTTTTTGGAACATGTAAATTGGAGATCCTTTCTAGAAAGAATTAACTTCACAAATGCAAATCCTCCTTTTAAAGTTGAATTTTCATACAAAATAAAATTGAATTATCTCGTATCTATCAAAGCTATGAAGTGAATTTAGGTGAGAACAAAATGTAAACAAAGAAGATAAGAAGAAAAATTCTGTGAAACTAATCTATTTTCTTCATTTCATATTGAAATAATTAAATCTTGATGGATTCGTGCAAAAATCTTTATATACATATAAGAATCTCGTGTCACGATGTTTGTCGGAAGTAAAATTAATAACTACTCAACCGATTTTGATGAAATTTGGCTCATTGTATGTAGTTTTGTCCAAATTAAAAGAGAGTAATGCAATATTTCTTTTTTGAAAATTAAATGCTTATTATACTACAATTGAGTGTGATTATTTGTAAGTTCTATAAATTTCCAACAGATGGCGGTGTAAGTTGATTTTTGACCCAATACTTCATTTTCTTTAGATATTTAGGGGTCGGTAAGCATCCAGTAGCCAAATCTATTATTTCCGGATTGGACTAGGAAAATCCGTTTTTTCCCATGCCAAATTATGTGTCACCTTTTCACGTGTGGGGAAAACATCGAATCTATTTGTTTTTGCAAAAGACAGGTTAACCAAAATCATTGTGCACCTATTAGTATAACCTCCTAATACGATAGCTCATATCACCATGTGTTATATTCTGAATTTAAATAATATATTTTATGGCAAAAGAATAATTTGGTACATTTTTGCTGTATATTCTGATTGTACTAAATCCTGTTCCAATTATTTTCTTTATTAGTTCCTTTTACATGTGTCATTCATTAACACATTATGTTCAAATATAAGATGTAAGCAATAAAAACTTTAACCAATCTAAATTCTTTACCAAACAATTTTAATTTTGGAGTAAAGTTCTATTTTAAATCCCGTTGGTTTTTAGATTAGGTAGGACGTTTTTATCTTTATCAGTGGATTTTGATTTGACTATAATAAGGAATAGGATATAACTAATTATGTCTAATGAGCCACAGCAACGCGTGGTATGGTCTGATCGCTATTTTAAAAATATTTATGTTATTTTACTTACAGTTGGGATCCTCTTCTTCTTTGCCTCCTGTCTTCCTCAACACATAAAGCTGAAGCGTTTTCTGGGGAGAGCGGCGAACTGCCTGCAAGAGAATTAAAAAATTAATCTTCGATGACCTGCGTTGTGTGAGGGTCAAAACGTTAAAAAAATAAATGAATTAAATAAAATAATGAAATCTTAGGGGTATATAATATTAAACAGTTTTTCTTTTACGGTAGTTTGATAAATAATCAGGATTTTCAGTTTGATCTTTTTTTATTTAGGAAAGCCAACGTTTCGATCTCTACCCGTGGATCTTCATTAGGGCTTGTGAGTCCAAGGTAATACAGGGACTAATACTGGGGTGTCTCTAATTTACTTATCTGGTATGTAGTATGGTATAAGGTTGATTATCGAAAAAAAATCTTATTTTAACAGAGATGAAAATACGGTCTCATTTTACTTATGACTGATTAGGTACTAAAGAATTGAAACGGTTCAATAAACTATATCAAATAATGAACGAATTGATAAAATATAAATCTGGCATCCCTGTGCAAAAGAATAGTTGACTCTAGACTGAAACAGGTAAAGCGCCTAAAAAATGTCATGGAGGCGGTTTCTTCATAGTGAATTGAGTCAGGCGTACACTTTAAATGTAGTTATTAAAATTTGCGTCAAATCTGTTACAAGTCAACTTTACTATCTCAACAAGCTGACCCGTGTTAAGCATTCGCACTCTAACCTTATTAAAGTACACTTATTTATTTTTTGAAATTTAGGTATTTACATATTTACTTAGTAATGAAATCGCATGTTTTTTTTTTTTTTTTTTTTTTTTTTTGTAACTCGCAAAAGACGGTGACAATCGAAAAAGTGTATATAACCAAAAATGTTCGTCTCGACAAACTGAAAAAAATGGTAACTTTGACAAAGCCCTGAGACCAATTTGAAATTTTCGCAGAGAATTGCAGTTATTCCCTTACAAATCGCAAACGGAGGGTTTATTCGAAAAAATGTATTTGACCGAAAATGTTCTCCTTGAAAGCCTGAAAAGATTGACACCATTTAGAAACCTCTACTGCCAAACCTGTATTACCGAAACCGCGGTTTTGCGTTTATAACTTGCAATCGAAGACAAAATGAGTGTTTGTATATGTTTGAAGTTCAGTGGTTACGAAAAGCTTTAAAATAAAGCCTCATTCAGTATTAAGTTAGTTATGGATAGAAGTATTAAGGAAACTATGGTGTTCAGATAAGAATAAGGCTTTGAGAAATAACAGATACAGATAAAGTCTGTTGATTTGGCTTAATAGCCGTAATCAGTAGTCCATTATAATTATATTTTGATATTTTTGACAAAATTTAAACGCTTGATAATGAAAACATGATCTTATCCCAACACTCTTCATTCTTTTCTTTAAAAGTCGCGCCCTGAAAAGGATGGGAATTTGACTTAAAACACATTAAACATTGGATGAAGTTGTGCATTTACTATTTTGGAGAATCATATATCAGGTTTGACATGACTATAGTTTGCGCTGAAATGGTAAATATACAATAATTAAAAAAAATTAACAACATGCCGTGTAAATATTTGCCGTTGCATTAGGTTTTATAATTTTGAATATAAGAACTACAGTACCAAATTTAAAATTTTTTTGTAAATCGTTACTTTTTTAAAGTAAGTATATTTTTAGCTAATACTAACTAGTTTTGCTAAATAAGGGATGAACTTATTTAAATTGAAGGTTACACTTACTGTTTCCATCGTCGGGTTCTTGCTGAGGCGGAGCCCTGAAGGAGGACCTCCTCGCGGGGGATGCTGTGGTCGGGAGGGGTGCGTAGACGTCGTAGGCTGAGGCCCTCCGTGGTAGAGCGGCCGGGAGACCTGAAGGAGAGGATCACACTTTAAGGACCTTTCCTCAGCCTACGGGGACTTGATCCTTTGGTTACCTTGTCCTTAACACTACATCGGGTCCTTAATGATGCGCTGAGGTCCTTAATGATATGCGGTCTGCACGGCCTCTCTATTATATTTCTAACGTTCCTTGTTAGTAAGGAGTTTGGTCGGGATAAGCGGATATGCCTCGTATGTTACTGAGGCCATTACATGATATGATGATCCTTCCTTTACACTCAAATAATAATAATGTGTGCGTAGAATAATTCAACTATGTGAATTCGAAAACAAAGAGGAGTGAAGTTAAAACTCAAAATAGTTGAACTATGTGAAACCAAAAACAGAGAGAAGTGAAAATAAAGCAAACTCAAAAGAAAAGGAAATAATAATTTCCTTTTTAAATAATTAAAAAGAAAGAGGAAATAATAATAGAATAATAATTTATTTACGGATAGCACCTAGAAATTTTACGATTAGGGTTACTGTACCATAAGTTGACAGTGCTCCAATAGTTGAAATTTTGCACAAAATGTGTGAATAATAAGATTCAGGATTGATTATTTTGGTTCAAAATTTTGCGGTAATTTGCCAAGTTATACTAGTTAGCTGAGCTGCCATCGACATTAGTTTGACGAAGACTCACGCTTACTTGTGAGAGGTTGTAATGGCGAGTTTTCTAGTGGCCTGAAAACTTGGTTTCTGCTACCCTGTTTCATTAAGGTGGAAGTCAAGTTAAATAAGTTTTTTAGTCGAGTTCAATTGTTTTTTAATTACTTTTATGATATCCATTAAGTTCATGAGAATCTGATATCCTTTTTAATATATTTATACAATCTTTTAGGGCTTAAATGTAGGTGTCAACTATTAGATCAGATATTAATCCATAATTTCAATAGGTGACATCCATGCAAACTACCACCAGAATAAGGAAATAGTGTTCCATCTGTGGTTATGAATGGTGGTTTATGAAAGTCTGAATCTGTATGGATTAGCTAGTGTGCTCTATCCATGGATCGTTCAGAGCAAAATTGCATTATCAATAATCCTATTTCTATATGGACAATCGTCTCATCTGACTCGCCCCAATTCCCAATTCTGCAAAGAACATGTGATACTTATTATTAGTCGCGTTGTATCAAAATGCTACGCATTTCATCCAACCAATGAATGTGGCCATCTTTAATTGTCTAAAAGAGCACTAGAAGAGTGAAGTTCATCATTTGGAGAGTCGAAAATTGTGCAAACCCAACATTAAAAAAACGAACCTTTGGCCATTACTGAAATCTATTTATCACACTTACTTAACTGGGTGTTCTCATTTTTCGTTTAAATATGTTTTGTTTTGTTTTTTTGTCTCATTTAAGCTTTTTGTGTATAAAATAATTAAATTGTGGAAATTTTATTTTGTTTCCATTTTGAATTTACTAGGTAGTTTATAAATAAAAAAAAATATTAACTTTTATTGTACTCCTTACTACCTATTAAAAATCATAGGAAATCGAATATTAATGCATGTGTCAACTTTAAAACCATAAATGTCAAATTTCCAAACCTTTGCATTTTGATGTGTCAACTATTGGTTTATTTTGGAAGTTTCTAAGAAATCATTTTTTTATAGAAACCGTAAATGTAGACCATAGGATATTGTATTCCTAGTTTTCTAGAGGGTTTAGCCTAACTGAATTCATAACAAAGATTATCCTAACATCAATATATTGGTAAACAGTGACAATAGTATAATTGTTTTTTCTTAAACTGTCAACTATTGGTACAGTTACCCAACTAAAATATCATACATATATTTTTTTTTTTTATTGATTAAGAAATATTACAATCTTCCACACTTAAGGGCATTTAACATTAGTGCTCAAAAGATACAAAAATATTATATTAACATTCCTAAAAAAACAGAAACGATCCACCGAAATCCTTCCTCTTTTATATTTTAATTTCAAATTTTAAAACATTAGGATATTGAAAAAAAAGAAAAAGATTTTCACGAATCCAAGATACTGTTTAATCGAAATGAGGTAATAATCCTTTCTGCAAATGAAATTAAAAATTGTTTTTATAATAAATATGTATCTCTATTTTATTAATTTTTTTTTTCTGTTGCTGAAAAAAAAACAACAGCTAGGTATGTTTCTATTATATTCACCGGAGTAATATTTTTATAAATTTCTTCTCTCTTTGGTTGAATTAAAAGAATATTTCAAGAGATAATTCTTATTTCTCATGTATGGTATCAACAAAATTTTATCTGCCATTGGTTAAAAGTAGTGTGTACATAATATGATCGTGAAATATATTTAGTCATATCATCGGACCCTACAAAATTAAATTACCTGATTTCATATATAAGTAATGTCTAGTTTCAAAAGAAGAGCGAGAGAAAAAAAAAAAAAAAACTGTATCAGTTTGTCTGATAATCTATGTTCTTCAGACTGAGAGTAGAAACATGAAAGGTAGGTATATGAAAGAATGGAATCAATGCTACAAACGGGATCACTGAATGGAGGAGTCAACTTGTAGGCATAGCGGAACTGAACAACAAGTATCGTTTTTATTTGTTGTCTCCGAGCAGAATAATATTGTCTTAACTTATTATCTGCTGTCCTTCTAATACTCAAGCAATGGTTAGCTTTCCATTCCTAAATAAACATAAACGATCCATCAGAACCCTTCCTCTTTTCATACCTGCCGTGTGTTCTGCAATCAATTCCTCCACGATACAGACTGGAAAGGCAAGCGAAATTATGGATATTTGTACAAAATTATATATGTATTTTTTTATGTTATTACTTTCACTAATTTATTTGTTTATATGAAAAAGATAACTTGTAATGTAAATTTCCTATTCAATTTCAATAATAATAAATATCGTATCCATACAAACAAAAATGAGTATTTGAGAAATTTTAGCCCTTTTCTTTTCATTGACGAGCACTTTGACAGATCACACATCAACAATGAAATAGAAAAAATAAAAGGTATCTAATCCCTGAAATTTATTCAACAGGACGTGTTAAATAAAAAAGGAAACAGTCCCACTAATAAAAGTCAATTCATAATGAATCAGGATAATATTATGTTTGATAAATACTCTCATTTTAATGTTGGATAACAAAAAATAATATTTGAGCTCTTTTTCATTTTAGGTGTGTAATATTTCTTTTCTTTTTTCATGCTCCCCTGCTTTATGAGGAAGCAATATTTTCAGTTTCGAAAAAATTTCACTACAATTTCGTTTTCGATTTCTCTTGAGTTGAAATGCTAAACTGAGAGAAATACTTCTCTAAAAATACTTTCTCTAATATACCTAACTGAGCTAAGAAGCGATATACTGAGAAAGAAAGTTAATAATCTCAACTGACTCGTCAGGATTTCGCCCCATAAAGAATGAAAAAAAACCTAAACCATACATGCTCTAGTCAACTACAACTTATAATATACGACCAAGTCAATCCATCATATCAACAGAATAAAAAATAAATAAATATAAAAAAAGACGTCGCTCAACGGCATCCAAACACATATTTTTTCACTTTTATCGTAGAATGATGAAGTACCACAATTAACAAGATAGGTCAACGAATGGAATAAAACCTATGTTGAGGTTGTACAACAGAAAATATCCAAAAAATCAACGGAATGAAACAAAAATTAAATTAAAAAAAGAAGACGTTTATAAAGAAGACCATTCAAAGAAAGGAAGAAAAGAGGTATTAAAAGATGATGAACATAATAAATAAATGTATATAATTATTTAAGAATTTATACCTTATTCATTCAGCTGGTCCACGAACTAAGAAGAGGTTCATCTATTTAACGACTGATATATGGGGCATTATTTTTAAAATTCAACAAGCATATGCAAAACTCGCATTGACATGAAATGTTTCAAATAGTTCAGTCAATTTATTATTTATTCCATATTTGTTTGAATAAATCCCATGTTTGAATAAATAATATTTAATAGGATATATATTGTATCGTATATTAAGTTATACTTACCCAATCCGGGTTCCGCGGCTGGCGGTGCAGTCGGCTTGGTATCTTCGTCGTAGCTGTGCTGCTTCTGTACCCTCGACTTCCGCCTCCTGGAGGCCTGTGACCTCCTCCAAGTGTCGTCCTGTTCCACTTCTCCTAGCTGTGGTGGTTCCTCTGTGCAGGAAAATAGGAAATATTGCTAATAATAATTGCTAAAGAAGGAATTATATCATATACTAAGGTTAGTATACTAATACACAACTCATACTACAACTCGTAGCCTTATCCGCGTAGAGCTAGGGTTACGATCATACATGTAACAGTTATATGACCAAGTGTTGATCAGTAACTGAATAATGAATGGAAATAAAAGAAATACCGATTCTTCCGGAAGAATTTTTATTATAAATTTAGTTATATATTTGAAACTATAATAGTATACTAATAGGATTTTATTTAGAGTGAAGAAAATTTATTGTTAAAAATTTCTATGGTTCAAATATGGTGAAGAAAAACCCCTCAGTAAATCATTATCTCATGTACATTTTTTTTCTTTTACTAATTTACTCATTTAAACACGAAAATCGACATCAATATTTCGTTTTATTTGGTCTTGTACTCTCACGGATTACATTTTTAATTTTTTTTCAATAATTTTTTACATAACATTAATTAATTTTTTTAAGAAACTGAAAAAGAAAAAGAAAAAAAAAAGTATATATCAACAGATAAGTGACTGAAGAGAAATCAGAAGGAAATCGGTTTTATATGATATGATTCAAGTAATGTATTTTAAAAATAATTAATCTTAATTATTTTGTTGAAGGTACAGTAGTGAATATTTTTGACATGATGGCATGAATATTATACAAGAAAGACGGTTTTATAGCAAACGCAGGAAAAGAAAATCGACTACTTACAAAGAAAGTACTTATATATGCATAGATTAGAAATTATCCCTAAAAAAATAAACAGTTTTACATGTTCAAACGTCTAGACCCGTTGTCCATATTAAAATATAGAATGTGAAACTTGGTATTTTTCAGATGAGGAAAAAAAAACTAAAATTAATTTCTATATCAATAGAACATAGAAACCTTGATTTTTTTACTTCTGCCCCTAACACGAGTTATATTTCTTGTAGTTGGTCAGAATGATTTATTTGTAATCAGTAAATTTTGTGTTTCTTTGTAATAATTTTGTCAAATAAAGAAGATTCATTCTTTTTTTCAAAATCTGTTAAAAACGCGAGAACTAACTTTATATTTATATACATAGGATTCCAAATTATATTGCGAACCTTCATGCAACACTTAAATATAAATGAAATATGTTAAATTGATGACTAAGTTAAGGTTTCATAGCTGATTGGCAACTCATGTCTTATTTATGAATGTATTTGATTTTTAATTAATTAATTAATTTATTTGCATGATAAAATTATTTAATTATAATCTTATTATAGCCTAGTCTCGGAGCAATGTTTAGGATTGAATGCAAGTAAATATGGATCATTATTAAACCTAAATTTAAATGTTAAAAGTAAATTTAGGCAGGTTTAAATACAGCTTAAATTCCGAATTGATTCAGTTTTGAATATTACGATATCTATTAATTCATAATAAAATTATTCAATGAATAGTGGAAAAGCAATTAATATTAATAAACTGTGTCATTAGTCCGCTTCCAGATTATAAATATTAATAGAGGGAGGGGAGAAAGTTCCGAAGGTAAAGTGTTTGAATAAACTTGCAAATCAGTCAATCTCCTCATTCATTTATTATCTTTGCATTTATCTGTTTTCAACTTTTGATGGAATAATTAACCGTATGGATGATTAAATATGAAGCAACCAAACAAAACGCTGGATTCGGAAGGTCCAGAAAGTAGTTGAAAAAGATGCAGACGGATCATGAAGATTCGGATGGTAAGTAAGATAAAAGACCGATATTAAAAAGGAAGACATTTATAATGGACGGGCCACTCCTTGCCGATAGCTTCATTTAAATTTATAAAAAGTGAAGTAATTACCTAATGCCCATATATCAACGATGGCGATAATAGAGGCAGCGGGGTGAAGTGGAGGGTGGAATCGATTCGAATTTAAATTTGAATATAAAGAAGGCAGGAAGTTTTTCTTCCCCCATCGCCCTTTGGGTTTAGTTTCCTTCCCTTGAAATATATATGGCTCTTTTTAAATCTAATTGATAATCCAAAGTTTCAGATATTTTCGCAAGAGTTATCTTTAGTATCTAAAAAAAGGTTGGATTTTTTTCTGAGTATAATCCTCATATTAGGTAAAAATCCAAAACATTCAACTCAATAATTGTATATATACGTATGCAAATCCCATCTACATTGGGAGGAGATTATTTTAATGTCAGACTTTTATTATAGCATATGGTAAAATTTCTAAAAAAACTAATGTGGAACAATAAGTAAGCATTTTGTTTGTTTGTTTAACGTCCAATTATTAGCATAAATGCTAAAGCTAATCGGACAATGCTACAGTGGGAGTCCTAAATTTTGCCTATCCAGGAAGTATTTTGTATTCTGCTAGGTCATATTTATAGCTAGGCTACTCATATATGTATATAGGACCAAATAAATTTAATAATGGTAATAATAATAATAATAATGGAACATTCTTTCACAGTCTATCGACAGCGGGAGTAGATAAGGAGTCATCACTAATGTGGCTCCGTAAGGGTGTATTATTCTCTGAAACCGAAGGCTTTGTCTAAGCCATTCAGGACCAAGTGATAGCTACCAAGGCTTAAAGGCACCGTATATCCGTGGGGAAACTATTACAGAAACGTGCAGGCTGTGTAGAACTGCAACAGCATCTATTCAGCATATTGCAACGACACATCGAAAATAATTCACCAAGACCTAGCTAAAACATATAAAATTCTTCCTTATTATCTGTACTGACCACAAGCGTTTATTGATCAAAAATACGTAAAGTAGTACTGGGACCAGGCCACTATAACGGACCCTAGTATCCCTCACAACAAGCCTGATATTATACAAATATTAAAAGAGAAAAAGCAAGCGAAGATTATCGAAACATTGGTAACATCAGATGTTAATCTCCACAATGTGGTTACGGAAAAAATAAGAACATATCAAGATTTAAGCCAAGAGTTGAAGATACTTTACAATCTTGATAGCGTGAAGGTTTTGCCATTGATTGTTTCAACAAACGGTCTGATCCCAGAGAAAACGCCGAAATCCATCACCGAATTAGATCTTCCTCCTGACTGCCTTGAACAGATGCAGATGACAGTGTTGCTTGAAACTGCGAGCATTGTTAGAAAATTTTTGAATATTAATGTTTAAATTTGTATAATGTTGCCCTTGACCTAGGTCCGGGTAGTATGTATTACCGGTGAAAACCGGAAGTGAAAAAAAGGTGAAGTGAAAAGTGAAAAAAAAAACGGAAGAAGAAAAGTGAAAAAAAGAGAGGAGGTAAATAAATAAATAATGATAATAATATGATGGAACTTATAATAATAATAATAATATCAAGATGGAACTTAAAAAAAATATCGTGGCTGACCTGTCTTGGGTATCTGCGGCTGCTGCTGTGGGGGAACGAAGGGCCTTCTCTCGACAGACGGGGAAGTTGCCCTGCTGCCCTGCGGTGAGCCCCTGCCTTTGGACCGCCACTCCCTCTCGCTGGCTACCTTCAGCACCGCCTGCTCACAATCACACCTTCATACTTTAAAATTTCTAAATAAAACTATAAATATAGGCATACAAGTAAGTATAATAGCATCCATATCCAGCTGAATAACAAAAATATTTGGTTCATCCATCTGGTCGATTTGCTTAACAGGTTTTGACAAAAAAGGATAATATATAATAGTCACATATTTTTGAGATCCTTTATTTAAGCCTTAATTTTTTAATTTTGTGTTATACGTTTCGATATTTACGCCATTACCAAGATAACAACATCTGTAGCCATAAAAAATGTTTTAAATTAATTAGGCTGAAGGCCCTTGTCAGTTAAAAATTGTATACTAGTGAAAAATCTGTCTTTTTAATTTTTATCTGACATTTAACCTATTTAATTGAAAATATTTTTTATGGTCACAGATATCTGTATAATGGCATCAATGCCGAAACCTAGAACAAATAATTAAAAAATTGAGGCTTAAATAAAGGATCACAAAAATACTTGACTAAACACTTTCTTGCCTCAAATAATTAAAAAAAAATATCATAATATATAATATTTGAAATTTCATTTTGAGAAAAATCAGGTTGTTACATACACAAAGAGCCAATTATCCCAAGGATAACTTGTCAAAGGACACAAAGGTTGGATGTTTTACATAAAAATATTGGATTTATAAATGTTATAGTTTTATTTAGATGTTAAATGGATATAAATGTTGTTTTTAAAAATGTGGCTCAGTTAACACACCCTATATTTTTGGGTTATGAACGGAATAAAAAAATTAAATAAACCAATGTTAAACATTGAAAAATAATGGAATTAAAAATTTAAATGATATTATAAAAAATGGGTTGGAAGCAATCGGATTTCGACATATATAAAAACTTATTAAGTGGAAAGTAATTTTAAACATTTGTATATTTCAAAATATGTTCACTGTAGACTTTTCACATTTTGGAGACTAAAGGCATTTGCTCTTTTTCTCTAATTTACATGTAATGATTTATTGTTTTGTTTCGATTAACATTTTTGTGATTATAGCTGCTTGTGCTATGACCAAAACTCGAGAAACTGATAGTTTGATTTTTTAATTTATAATTTTTATTTTATTTTTAATTGAGGATGTTAATTGTAACAGTAATTTAGTAACTGAAAATGGAGTGTCAAGTGTGCATACGTGAACTAGATCACTGGTGATTACAACAAAAGCTGTAAATATACTATGTGTGAAGTAAAAAACACTACTGTTTTACAACTAAACTACGCTAAAATGTAGCTTTAAGTCAGGTCATTGACCATGTCTCTGATTAAAAAAAAATCAGAGAAATATTTTTAGCCTTTTAATTTTAATATCTTTCAAATATTATTTTAATAAAGCAACATGTATATCAGATTTCTCAACAAGGGACTTAAACATGCATTTATTTCTTTATCTCTTCAAAGCTTTTCTTTGTTTCGTTAAGGAAGTGATTTCAGGAAAGTTCTAAGATTCCTACTCATTACGGACAGACACAACTATTTCATTTACCGTTATGTTCAGGCAGTAGCTTAGATATTCTCGAGAAAAATATTTACAATTAATGCACTTTTAGTTTGTATTCATTTTGTAAAAAAAAGAACTATTAGTAATATGTGTATTATATACAATAGAATCTATATAGTGAAAATTCAGAGAACTAATAGCTACTTACTAATGCATACACTAATGAAGGTATATATTATGTTATGAAATGTGTATGTATTCATGCCTAGGGTGGAATGGTTACATACAACTGACTAAATGACGGTTCACAAGTCTTTTCAAATCATTGAAGATAAGGTACTTGTAACTTCATGATGAGTGGGTTGTTGATCTTGTCAGTAGACTATAGATGAGGTCTGGAAAAAAATACTTGTTTCTTAAATTCATTGGACTACGCTAATGATTTCCATGGAATTAGGCTTTACTATTCCATCCGACATTTTTTTTCACTGCAGATTTTCGCGAATTCTCCTCTTCTTAAAACATTGAGAGCCGCTTCTCCAATACTTTTTCGGAATTCGTCTTCCTTTTATGGTTCATCTTAGATGGCTTAGCATGGTTGAACCTTAACAATGGGAATCCGTACCGTAGGATTTTCACTTAAATTAGTCAAGTCAAGAAGCCTATGTCCTTTTTTTTTAGTCCGCAAGAATTGTCCTAAATCTTATTTAGTGCATTCTCTAGAAAGGGCAGACGGTCAGTGCTGAGTGAGCTCTACAAGGAACACGATTGGTGCCAGCCCTATTTACATATTTACACTTTACTCACCGTGTCCTTATCACCTGTTGACCGCTTTCTTATCAATACCTCCTCGGTTAGTGGAGAACTACCAAGGTGATCGGTATGTTCTGCGTTAATGAACCTCGAATAAGTCGGAGGCGAAGGGGTCATATCTTCGTTCGAAAGCTCCTCATCGTGTTCATAGATTTGGTCCGGCCAGGTTTGCTTAAAATATTATAATTATTCACAATGTAGAACATTTTAAAATTAAACATAAATTTTTCTATTTTTTCGCACCTGTAAAAGTAAACATGTTTAATGAATATAATTACGCTGTCATGACATTCAATATATGCTTCATGTTGGTACATCAATGTAGTGGTTAGTAAAAAAATAACTAAGAGAAAAGCACCACAAATACTATTAATTGACATATTAAGCTACAATTATTAACTTAAAGGACACTTTCCTTGTGAGATCTCTAGTCAATAATATAATATAGCTCTTAACTATAGGTTGGAAAATCCATTTTCCAAAAAAAAAAAAAAAATACACTTCTTATAAGGTCACTGGTGAACAGGAAGCTGAAGACTGGAAAACGCGTTTCATAGCTCTTAAGTTCTCCAGACCCCCACCTCAGCGCTAGTGTCCCTTGTTCCCATTTACCTCTGATTCCCAATTACTCCACCTGACCCTACTAGTAAAATTGTTTATTGATTCAAATTGGACTAGTAAAATTGGTTATTGATTCAAATTGGACTAGTAAAATTGGTTATTGATTCAAATTGGACTAGTAAAATTGGTTATTGATTCAAATTGGACTAGTAAAATTGGTTATTGATTCAAATTGGACTAGTAAAATTGGTTATTGATTCAAATTGGACTAGTAAAATTGGTTATTGATTCAAATTGGACTAGTAAAATTGGTTATTGATTCAAATTGGACTAGTAAAATTGGTTATTGATTCAAATTGGACTAGTAAAATTGGTTATTGATTCAAATTGGACTAGTAAAATTGGTTATTGATTCAAATTGGACTAGTAAAATTGGTTATTGATTCAAATTTGTATGGCGAAAATAACAGAATTTGTTTGTTTGAAATAGGTTTCAGCCTTTAAAATTAAATAGCGTTTCTTAAAATATGCGGTTTTTTTTTTAAATACTTTTAATGACGTAGAACTGAAAATATTAAATAAACAATAAAAATAACTTGAATAACTAATATAACTTGAAATGGAACAGTAAACTATATTTCAACAATGGCTCAAAAGTCTCGCAATCCAGTTTAACTTTCGCTACGCAATACTAAACGGATTCGTCTCTTCGCTGCTTGCTCACTTCGTGGTCCGCGAACATTCCCGAACCCGTCTCGAACGTTCTGGACCTGTCAAAACATCTATTTTGGTTTCTTTCGTCATAATATTATATATATTTCTATCTATGGAATAGAAAACAACAAGCGTATTATTTTGCTCGGTTTTCAAAAGCTGTATTGGTACATCGGTAGACATCCTTTCATGGCATTGCCTTTGAGATATTTTTTGCTTCGAATCAACATCTGATCTAAGCGAAGAAATTATTCGGCTTAAAATAGTTAATTAAGAAGGATCTTTAAATTATTTTTATAAAATTTATTTATAGACATTACGATCGGTTTAAAGACATTAGGTATCTACTATTCAGTAGATGGAACCAGTTTGTGTCTCAAAGTCTCAAAACTAAAATACATATATATTTACACATTCTGTTTTATTATAGTAATAGGGAATGGTATTCGAAACAATATGAAAATTGCTCAAAAACAAATGAAGTAAATACTTAAGTAAGTATATGATAAAAACCTTATCATATACTTACGTACAATAAAAATCTTTATCGAAGAAAGAGTAGAAAAATAGAGTTACTTAACTCTAGAGTCACCAAAAAATCAATTATTTAAATGAAAAAGGACACATTTGAAACAGGTTTATAGGCGATTATAAACACGAATATTAAAAAACACAACTTGAACCAATAAAGTTTAAATAAACATTGTAGATTCCAAGACCAAATAACCGATTTCCATATTTGTATTTACTTGCGTAATAGGACTAAAGGGTGATGTCCTCAGGATAAAAAAGGGTGTTATCGATCATATTCCCCATCATTCCTGATAGAACGACGCATAATAATCAGCAAATGTGGGCTAGAGCTTAACAAGTGAAAAGAAGAAAAAAACAATTAAAAAAAAAAGTCGTTGGAGGTGTGTAACTATACACTTTTCAGCCTTGATTCAAAATATAGCCAAACACATGTTTTATCAAAAAAAAAGATAAAGCCAGGTACATATATTATCTAATTTGATAGTAAATGTTTTAATCAAACATAAAACAAGTAAGTTTAATATTTGATCATCAAGCCTTTGGTTTTTATGATCTGACTTTTCTATTTGGTTTAGTATTAGGAAGACTTGAACAATCTTTTTTGTCTTTTTCCCCACTCTTCTTGTAAAAATGAAAAAAAGTTTTCTTTTTCTTTAGGGTTACGTTTATCATCAGCAATTAATTAATATGGTCCATATGTGCTCGACCGAGTTGAGGCTTGTGTTCGAGGAGGCAAGTCAATTACTTTGATACTGTTTTTGTAAAAACATTCTTCACTTTAGCGTGAAACCTGTCAGCGTTAACCTTTTGAAAATTTAAGCACAATTGTTTTTTAGTAGTGGTTTTTAATTATATATTTATTTATAACAAGATGTTTAAGAATATTTGAAAGACGAACCGCACAACCCCACCCGAAGCAGCCGCGAGAGCGTTGCTCAAACATTAATACAACAATAGAAGTCCGAGAATTGTAAAAGATTGATCGGGCTGGATACAATGGCCCGTGACGGCTATCAACAAACAACGGTGATTAAGCTCAGGAATCAGTAAAACTTCCATTCCTCTGCCCCCAAACAGTCACCATTTCATTCCAGATAAAATTTCAGCCATTTCATTTTTGGTTGTTTGTTCGACAATTTAAAAATATTCACTGGAGAGAAAGATTACAAAGGAAAGATAAATGAAGTATTTTGGAAAAAAAGAAAAACGGACCCGTTTTTTTTAAATGTATCAAATGTACTAGGTATGCGTAAAATGGAGCTTTCTACATTCTGGTTGATTGGGCTCCTTGTTTTTGAAAAAAGAAAGAGAGGTTTGTTTAATCTCATGAGTTGAAGTTAAAAATAACCCTAAACAGAGCTTTTATTTCTACTTTCATTTGAAAACTGTCAATCGCGTCATCATTTAAATGTACACGGAGGTGCTTACATACTAATAAGTACATATATGACTGCGGCAGACATGATCATGAACATTACTTAAGTATACTCAGGAAACCAAGACAAGACGCTCTCGTAGGGTTATCATATTTTTTTTTAAATAACCAATTTTATTTACATCTGTAAAATTGCAATTAGCAAATGTGCTAGAATAAGGTACATATGAAGCTGGTAGGCATGAGGGAGATAGCACCCAGCGATGCATCCTCCTGCATTCAAAAGATTTACACTGTCAGACTAGGAGGTTCGTTATCCAAATCTTCAGCCTTCGTCGAGGTATGTCAGGTATTGCCATATCTTGTACAAACTTATTGGTATGTCCATGCAATTTGTCTTAAAATCGGTTGTAATTCATAGGTATGTAATGTATCACAGTCGAAATGCTGTGAAGGGCCTCGTTTAAAAAACATATGATTAAAAAGTCCCAGACCTTTTGTTGGAACGATCTGACAGTTTGAACAAACTGTCATAGTTCGACTACCATCCAGCGGGTTCCACGAGGTTTTAGACCATTCTTCTTACGACAATATGTAGGAGCAAGTGACTGGACAGTAAAGGCGGGTTCACACGAGGTAGTGAACAGGGCGAGAACACGACCAGTAATGCGCATGTAACACGACTTGCTTTCTCCCAGTAGGAGATCACGACCTTATCTAGTTCACACGGTAAAGTGGCTTTGTAGGTCGTGCTTCTCTCGCGCTTGTTCTCGTTATGGCAGAATATGAAGCCGCAAAAGTTGTATGCGAACTATTAGTGCATCTGAGGCCCCAGAATGCGCCCCCTTTTCGGTTGAGGCAGTTTAGAGTCAGAGCTACCCTATTTCTCAAGCACTCCAGCGACGATATACGACTGAAGCGGGCGTGCTCACTCCAACTAAATGGAGATTTCACGACCCGTCACTTCAAGGTCGTGCACTACCAACATTCCCACTACCACTAGTTCACACGTGGTAGTGATCACGACTGACTAGCCGGCAAGTAGTGCTCTCGCCCAATTCACGACCCCGTGTGAACCCGCCTTAAGTGTTGTTCTGAAGCTAAAGCCAGATGACTATTTGTATGTTACAAAGTGATAATTTTTGTAACCTGTCCAATAAGTTATGCTTTGATTATATGCGTGGCATTGAAAATTGTATATTTTTGTTAAATAGAATTGTCTTAGCCAAGTTAGTGTTACAGTATGCGTCTTTTTTGCATGTTCTTAAATTTGGCCAGCAAAACCCAAATAGATGACTTTTTAGTAAATAGGTGTAGGTTTATTTTCATCCTTAATAAACCGCTGTAGCTAAATCAAGCAAGACATATGGGAAATAAGAAACGATGCGATTCTTCCACT
Source organism: Aelia acuminata (assembly GCA_911387785.2). Lineage (NCBI taxonomy): Eukaryota > Metazoa > Arthropoda > Insecta > Hemiptera > Pentatomidae > Aelia > Aelia acuminata. The sequence continues at coordinate 35,668,076 of OU426981.1, forward strand.
GCATGTCATAATTACAATTAGGCTGTATGCCAGAGAACAGTTATGTTAGGTAAAGAATCACACTTAGTTATATCTTACACGCGTTCAATTTTAGTCGGAAAAGGAGGTAAAATCACCTAAGTTTTAACATTTAATAGATGCGACTTCCTCTGTTGTAGACTGTCGGCTTTCACACGGAGAAGGCTTATTTTATTTATTTATTAAATTTTCTTTTAAATCCTCTATTCATTTTAATAGTATAGCATTCTCTCTCAACTGAGTACGACGTTAATATTAAATTATTTTATTAGAATATGATTGGAATATAATAAATTGATAGCTATCCTCTGAAATCGATCACATTACTCGTACTTATTGGACAAACTTAGGTTGCGAGCTGCTACAGGTGAGTTAATATTGAGGAAATGGAATCTATCCTGGGCGGGTGAGGCAGTGAGAGCAGAGGAAGCTCTAGTTTAGAGTCCTCGCAACAAGCTTTCCGATTTCATCAATAGTTAATTGGCCGACAAGGCGCCTCGTGCATTACTGCTCTACTACTCTCGGGACTGCATTAGTACCAAGTTAAAGTCTATCGCGCAAAACCTATCTGTTATTCTACATAATATATCTGTTGCGTATATATGTAAGGAAGTTTTGTCTGTGTAAGTTATTCAAGCTTCAGACGAGACCTGAATACTAGTGGGGGGTCACCTGTGGTGTTGTGGTTAGCATAGCGACCTTAAAAAATCCTTGCTATGCCGTCCCTCGGATAGGAGGTAAAATGGAGGTCCCGAGCCTTTACGATGTCAGGCACTCCTCGGCCAAGTTTTTTTAAAATTACTATTTTATTTTTATGGTTTACTTATTACTCCAGCTTACCAGAAGTTGTCACAGGACACCCCTAAGATCATACATTCAAATTTTATTGAACAGATACGTGATTTGGACATGGTTCAGGTGGAAGAAATCCTTTAGCTGGCTCGGATAGCCCCATTGAATTGACATCGGTATCTCGATGGATGAGACCCGGATGACGGAAGGACCCGGAGGGTGGATGAGGATGTATAATAGCCGACGATCCATTAAATCGGGGCAGATCCATTCATCAAGTTAGCGGCGGTAGTTTGTAGTCCCCGGAGCCCACTCATCAAATTTTCATTTTTCATTCGCCCCTCTTCCCGCCGCGAGATGAATTTGTGTTGTCCCTCCCAATTTCGAATCGTTCTGTTAAGGACAATTCAAACATCCGAATAGTATAGGAATTAGGAGATTTAGTAGTTTAATAATAATGGACCAATGTGACAAACAAGTGGAGATAAAATCAGGGATATTGTTCTCATTCATTTTCATTTTGATTCTCGTGCCTGTTATGAGACATTGCGTATTTGAAGACAATATATAGGTGGTATCTTCTTTGTAGATACCTACATTAGAAATCCCTGGAGTTGGTCGTAATCCATAGGCCTTTCATAACCAGGTCTTTTCACAACAAGTGATTCAAACAGTTGAAGGATGGGGTCCACACTTTAAAATAAAACTTAATACCCCGAACAATCGTCTCAACTTACTTTACTCACTTGTTTCTGTAACATCAAAACTAGGGCAGAGAGAAAAACTAAATACGTATTGAAACTTACTAACTTGCAACAAACTCTTTACTTTTGGATCGTAATAGCAGGTGTTAATGAAATCAGTTAAAAGGAGATGTAAGTAATTAGTAAGAACAATGTATAGGATATAAAATACGAAAAAACACACATAAAACTAGAGTGATTTTTTTACAAAAGGAGAGAAAAATCAGATTTAAGCTGATAAATATCTTGTCAAGTCTTTTTGTGTTGAGAAATATGTTGAGAGAGAAACTGATGCGTAAATGACTGAAAATAAGAATTTTGAGACCTGATCGGAAGATTTCTTGAATGGCTTGACCTATCAGTACAATCACTAATAAAGGAAAGTGGCCTAGACAGCTTTGGCGGAAATATGAGAGATCAATGAGACTTCGACTAAAAAAAAAAAAAAAAAAAAACTGAAATACCAACAACCCTGCGAAGTTCGAAAAGTCGAGTATCGGTAAAAGGTAAGGAAGCAGAATATATTAAAATATAGGTCTGCCATCAAACGGTGGGATGCAGAAATAGGAGTCAGTTGTTATGGTTTGTTTAACGTCACTTCAAGCCACTAAGGCTTGTCGGAAGATGCTATAGTGGGAGTCCTAAATTTTGATTAGCTAGCAAGAAAAGACCACAGCTCCATGAGAATAAAGAGATTATATTCGTAAATCAAAATATATTATAAGTCTAAATGTAAAGCGTGCTTACTATGCCTCTAAAACTCAAAGTACCCGTACGATCAAAGGAGTTATATGGTATGGTATCCCTCTATTGCTTATCCATGAAGGAGGTTCCCGTCTTTCACTAAAGGGCGCGATGTGGGAGATATAGGGGCTGGAAGTTTCTCCCTCTTGGAATTTTCTAGAACTCCAGTACAAATGATAAATTTAGTTGGAGCGCCTTGTACAGAGGCAGCCCTCAGACCTGTTACGGTTTTAGTTTTAGATGTTCTCTTTAAGTTACACTACATTGCATTGCAACAATTTGTGAAACTGTAAATTAAAAAAAAAAAGTTATTCATAATGTGATCGTAGACCGTTGATTCCAAATATCATAAACGGTCTCAATATTCCATACATTTATACTAACAGGAGCTTTCGGTGTCTCTGGCTCCATATTCATCTGCACAAAATCAATAAATAATAAATATGTAATTATTGTTACATGATAATCGGGCATAATTGATTACAAATAATATAAAAATTTTAGGTTTTTAACAGAAGACTCAACTGATGTAATATACAGTTATTTTAAAACTCTCCCTTATGGGAACTATAAGAGGGTAGATAAGAGATTGGGCATATGCATGAAAATTTTTCAAAAAATATATGTAATAATAATTATATATTTATTGGTTTTGTGCAGATGAAAATGGTGCCAGAGGCACCGAAAGCTCCTGTTATGGGTATGGAATATCGAGACCGTCATGAGGTGTATATTTTATGATAAAAAAAAAAAATATTCTACATCTCTGACCGAAATGTGATTAGTAATATTTCTAAAAAATATCTCATTACATCTTACGTATCCTAATCTTCCGTTGAAAATTAAAAAAAAAATATTTCCAGTCCAGATAATTTAGGAGACCAAATAAGTATTACAGTTTTTCCTAGAGATTTTAGGATCTAATATCGATCCTGACACGAATAGAAAGGAATAGAAGTAAGTTTTTTGATATACAACTTGACCTGAATCAGCGTATCCCATTCCCAGCTTTATTATACGGCAGTTAGTTTTCGTGCTCATCGGCAATAAATATACTCTTAAGGATGAGCTAGCTTCCAATGCTAATCCGATATCAGACTGGAGATGTTATGGTCTGGGGTTCCGGTTTTTCATCCTGATAGAAATGAACGAATCTTGATTATTATGGGACGGTGGGGAGAGTTTGCTAGAATAATAAAGATTAGTTCGGAAACATATTTTTTAGAAGTTGTGATTCATAGGACAAAATGTGAACTGAGAAAATAGGAGGCTAGGCTAAAAACTCCATTTAAAAAAAATATGATCTATTATGAATTGTTTGTTTGTTTTGTTTAACGTCACTTTATGCCACTAGGCTAATCGGAGGATGATACATTGGAAGCCTTAAATTTTGTGTATCCAGGTAAAATTAGGATACGGATCTTTAACGAGTACTTGACATCGTACAGGCTCGGGACCTCCATTTTAGGTCCTATTCGAGGGACGGCATAGCTAAAGATTTTTTACTATCTTTAAAAAATCCTAGGGCCACCGCAGGACGACAACCTGCGACCTTTAGTACGACCTTAAGTACCCACTGTTACTAACTGGAGCTCGGAACCTCCATTTTAGGTCCTATTCGAGGGACGGCATAGCCAAAGATTTTTTACTATCTTTAAAAAATCCTAGGGCCACCGCAGGACGCCAACCTGCGACTTTTAGTACGACCTTTAGTAACCACTGTTACTAACTGAGATCCCAAATTAGCCTTCCACCAGCGATAACACGATCATCCCATTCGTAAAGGAATAAGGTATTATGAGCCTTACGCTAACGGAACTATTACTACTACTGTGACTTCATTATGACATTGTAGGTTTTGTAATTCTGATTCCAACAGTAAGCAGGATAACTCAAATTAGACATACTCTGAGTTGTAACTATCTTCTTCCCAACATGCTATATGTAAATGTAATATGTTTGTAAATACATTTATATGATCCTGTACCTAAGTTGAGATTATTTATATCGAACAATAATAGTTCGTAATGACAATAACAACTATTTTAATTCAATAAGTCCAATCCCTTCGTCAAACCATTAAACTGTTTTTATAATTTATCATTCATTTAATCTATATAAATAACGATGAAATTCTGTTTGTTTGTTTGTTCTTTATAGAAATCTATACCCTTTGTCCTAAATTCTCCAAATTTCGCTCAGTGGTTCTTTCATACCAGGTGCGAACACCTGTCCATATTTAAATTCCATAACTTCTGCCAGTCTCCGGGCATATTCTTTATTCTTATAAAAATCGTTGTGATCTCGCTTTACATTGGTTTTTTAAGAAATGGGCCGTTTGAGTCGAAAAAAAACTAATTTTATAGATGTTTACGATAGAAAAAATAAAATTCCCCTGGTGAAACCGGGCTATACCAGTATTTAACAAATATTGGTATACCGCAGTGAAAGTTTATCAAGTTATTCTTATCAAAAATATAATGCGTTTGAGGTTGTTTTCCTTTGTTGTTATGGTTTTTTGTTTGTTAAATAAATTTATATTTGTTTATTTATTGAAGAGCAAAGCAAGAAATAAAAAATGAATTATCTATTATGAATGCAAAAATTTTTTATTGATTTCTGTAGGTGTCAACCAGATCCATGAAGGTAATTTTTATTGAACAAAATATAGTACTTTATCTATCGATCTAAAAATATTTTATGGTGTTTTCGTATTCAATATTATTCTAAAGAGATTAAAGATTTAATCACTTTGAAATCTCAACCCCCACGTTGTACACAAACACACATATATATATATATATATATATATATATTAAGATCTTTAAAAGACACTTCTATTATATATTAAGCTGAAATATTGCTGAGCAGGATTAAATATGATTAATATTTCTGGATAATGGAGCATTGTGAAGATTATCCCGATACGGCGAGATAATCTCATTGAGCGGACACAGATACACAGATCCGCAAATCATCAAAGGGAGTTGGATTATTTAATCGCCTAGACTCCATCGAGAAGGCTTTGTCCAGGCAAAACTGGAATCCAGGCTTATCGGCTCCCGTCGAATTACTCACAAAGCAGCCGAAGGGGTTTTAATTTCTCCGATGTTTACTGCCCTTCTCAATTTATTTACATTCCAGTTGCTAATCATGGTTTTGAAGACTGCCGTTTATAAAATTTAATTTAACTCAGCGAATTTAACTCAGTTGAACGGCTAGCTTCTCTAAAAAAAACGGACCTATACATTAGGTGCCTTTACACATACACGCTTTCCGCACGGAAAGAGGCCCAAACGGGAAAGAGCGCGGGAAAGAGTGTATGTGTAAATGTGACATTTGGAGTGCGGGATTGTGCTCGCTCTTTCCCGTACGCAATCCTGTGGGCCGCATAAAATAGTATTAAAACATCTTCCGAGATTCTCGGCGGGATAAAACGGCGTTTTGGGGCTACAGTAACCGCATAACAAATTTAATTTTTCTTTCTCGTTATAATAGTCTAGGCAAATTATTCAAAACAAGAGCAATTATATTAAGCAAAATAGTTTTGAAACATTGGGAAAATAATCATAAGGGGTATAGAATTAAGAAAAGAAGTTCCACCCCTAGGAGTGTCTTGTTCACCATTTTCACCTCCGAAATTATCATTTTTATTTATTTTTTCTATGTTTATGACATCTGTCATGTAAGGAGCATTGTAAAAAAGGATTCTTTGTTAAACAATCGATTCAGGTTCTGTTAAAATTAAGAATTGTGATATTCAATGTGATCATGGAATCTTCATTTTTTTATTGTATCCGAATTACTACTTTAATTATTTAATTTTGTTTGTGTAACAATTGAGCGGATATAACAATGAATGTAACAATGGAGTGGATATTCACTGTAGACGTGGAGGAGATGGGGCACAATGAAACACAAAAGTTGTTTTTTACCCATAGCACCCAACTTGAGACTTCTTATTCAATTTTTTATTTTTTCGATGTTACCGTAGGATCTAATCTATGTAAGAAATGCGTTAAAAATTATTTTATGCATCATGTCTGACCGCGAGCAGCTATTTTCCAAAAAAATAATTTTTTTTCATGGGGCCCCATGCCTGGAGTACAATGAACACTGAACACAAGAGTATTAGGAATGAGAACTATCGATGTTTTTCCGATATTCAATATTTTCATCATCGATATCATCTACTTCGATATTATCGACGATTGATATCGTTCCTTCTTGTTAATTTAAGCACGGAAATGCAAAAGGGTATAAATGCCAAAAAAAAAATAAAAAAAAAGGGTTTTTTTTTTTTAAATTTTAATATTTGCCAAATCCATTCTTCAGAAATGGGTATTAGTAATGTTTTGTTGTTAGAAGGTAAATCGAACGTATGAAACATGGCATGGGTGTAAGTTTCGAACGTATCTCACCCTAGTGGGTATAATTTACATGATTTCTGGAGAAAAAAAAATTAAGGCACTTATACCCTTTTGCATTTCCATGCTTCAATAATAATTAAGCATAAAAATTTAAGCTAGCATTTCCAGAAGGCTCGAAGGATTGTACATATCCTCTTTAAAAAAAAAAAAAATAATAAAATACTGTAATACTTATGTGGGTTATTAATTTTTATTAAAAAAAAACAAAAATTCTCAATTCCACACGAATTATAACAACACAAATATTTAAGAAACAGGTTACAAAAATTATCACTTTGTAACACACGGATGAACAGATGCCTTTAGCTTTTGTTTAAGTTTACAATACTTATAACCTCTCGATATTACTCTGAGATAGTAGAGTTGTACAGTAAGGAGGTTATAGAATTATAACCATATGTTTGCTTTGTGCACGATAGCAATTTGCTGTTGCGAAATGCAATTAGTATTTTCCAAAATAAATAAAAAATCTTTTTTATTTTGGAAATTTAAAAAAAAAAGTTTGGTATTACTTCGGATGAGGAGCTCCAAGATGGCGGCCGGCGTGAGTAAACCACAAGGTTTTCCGATCAGGCCCTACACGATATCCACGATTCAGTTCGGGTTAACCGAGAGTTCCCGAGCAGATGTAGTCCAGATAACCTTCCCGCCTTAGTAAAGTAAACATAAAGTACAAATGAATGTTTCTTTAATATAATTAAAGTACAACAGATATGAATGGAAGTACTATTTCAATATATGAAAATTTCCTGTGATGGTTGCATAAAATTTTAAATTTAAAACTAAACAGACCATTTAACAAATAAGTTTAATAGTTTGTTTTGTGAATTTATTTGTTTGTTTTTTAAAAATATGTTATTGTACTGTTTAAATGATTAAATGGGTTCAAGTTAAATGCACGTATAAAGGTCTGGCCACACATGTCCGCACCGCAGCAATAATATAGGTTATGTTCAGAATATTTTTAATTTATCTTACATATTACCTTTAGTTATGCCTAAAGTGGCCTGTCTGACATGTGTGGCCTGACCTGAAAAAATGTATTTAAATAACAAAAAAGAATAATTTAATCTTTTGTTTTGAATTTTTTTTTTTTAAATGTTATTGTTCTGTTTAAATTATTAAATGGGATCAACTTATTTGCACAAGGTACAAATAATTAATAATATAAAAATCTTAGCCTTCTTAGCCACGATATATTATTTTTTTGTATTTCAAGAAAAATGTATTTAAATTACCAAAATGGATATTTTTAAAAAAGATTTGATGATGATTTTAAATAGTTCTCCTACGGAAAAAGAACAAACTGTACATGATTTATTATTCTTTTGTACATGATTTATTATTCTATTGTTTTATTCTTTCTTTTATAATTTTATTATTATTTATTCCGAAGTACATGATTTATTTTTTTTTTTTTTTATATTTGTTAATGTTATTCTGCCCTAACCCAATTAAAAGTTACACATATATATCAATCATTTTTTCCAAGTTTCGACGAGCTGTTGGAAATTCGTTATATAAATATGCCATTTGGATATAGGTACAAACTGTGTAGCTGCATCAGTGTGTATGTATATGTAGCTGCACCTAACCTAATAAAAGTAAGCAACGAATGAATTCCCCTCCAAAAATGTGGATAAAGCCGACATCAGATCTCGGGAACTCTCGGTAAACCCGAACTGAATCGTGGTTATCGTGTAGGGCTTGATTGGAATACCTTGTTGTTTAATCACGCCGGCCGCCATCTTGGAGCTTCTCATCCGAAGTAATACCAAAAGTTTGTTTCTTTTTGCGTGGAATAAAAAAAATATAATTCTTTTATTTATACTTTATTTTCTCTACTTGCATCAACGTTTCGGTGTATAATACCCCATCCTTAGAATTCTTTTCACTTTATTTCTTATCATATTATATTTATTTTTTTCCTCCATTTATGCACTATTCATTACACTCTAAATTCTACTTTCAAAACTTTTTGTTTATAACCTACGCAAGTGAGCTCTCAACTCTGACAACCAAGCATGAGAGCTAAATTCAAGCAACGGAAATGCGTTCGCTACCTATGAAAAATAGAGTTAAAAAACCTGACGGGATCGAGTTCAATAAGATCAGACAAGAAGGATCATGATCAATAAGAGCAAACCTGGAATAATGTATTAAATTATTTTAATACATTACTCTTTTTAACTACTCTAGTCTTAAATTCAAGAAATGTTAAAGTGATTTATAATTTGACGTGCTTAATAATTCTTACAAAGTGTTTTTCCTCATTTCTTTTCATATTAATTTAATAATGCGATGGTTTAATAGAAAAATTAGTTGACCTTTTAAATGCCGTATAAAACTGGTGGAAATGCAGTTTAAAAAAATAAATATTAAAGCGAAAAAGATTATGAGTGGAATAAATGTATACCTCTAAAAATCGCAAAGTGGAATTAGTGGAATAAATGATCATAATAATCATTGGTCTTGCTTTTCGTTTTATTCTACTATAATATGTATTATATAATAATTATAAGTAATATTTCCCTTCATTAATGGAACAAGTAGTTATTTTTATTACATCGTCTTTCAGCAGTTTAGATATTCGTTTTTCCATTTTAAATTTGTTCCTTGTACTTTATGTGTAGTTATTTACTTTATTAATTCAATAAAAGTAATATGATTTTATACTGGCTTACGCCCCCCCTTTTTTTATCCATCCTAGAAAAGTCTGTTGACCCAATTATTCATTCTCATATTAGATGAAGATGTCAAGTGCAACCTTGTCAAACAAATGTACTGAATTTACTGGCTCAAACGAAAAACGAAAATGATGCAATATCAAAACAAAATTTGAATTCTCTAGTGATGATTGATATTGAATCGACAATAACCTGTATTTTTACATTTTGTTAGAGGCCTTTGAGAATTATGATTAGAATCAAGTTTAAACGAAAAGAAAGATTGATTTGTTCCAGTACTATTCAACTACACGAGGGCCATTCCACACAAATCATCCTGCCGAAGTTCAAAATTTTTGATTTTCCCCGTCGGATTTAGATACAAATTTTTAGGTATTAAGTACATGTAGAATTTTACCCAATTCCAACAAGTAGTTTCAGAATTATGGTCGTTTGAACCTTTGAGGTATTTGAACTTCCGATGACGACTTGAACTCTAAAACCAACTTGTACGTGTTAAGACTATCCTCTGTAGAATGGGTATTAATTGAATTGAAGCTTTCAAAATTTATTCATTAATTCTGCTTTTCATACAGAATTGGATGATTGGTGATAACTGAAAGGAGGATAGAATTTTCTACCTAATGATGAAATATTATTAGTGGGTTATTGAGTTGTAAGAGTCATATTTCGATTTGAATGTAATATAGTAAAATTAACTTTAAAAGTGGCGCATGCAAATTAATACAGCTTATATATATTTCCACATCATGGTTCACTTTGAAAATCGTCTAATTTCATTAAAAATTACATTCTTTTTTTACCTATTCTGTTGAAGCTTCATATTGATACTTTTGACTGTTAAGAATTGTTTTTTGTTCCATGATGAAAAATAATGTCTCTAATATTTATGGTATAATCCGATTCAGTATGAAATGCAGAATTAATGAATACATTTATAAAGCTTCAGTTCAATAAATACCCATTCTACAGAGGAATGTCTTCAGACGTACAAGTTGGTTTTGAGGTCAAGTCGTCATCGGAACTTCCTTAATGACCATGCTTCTGCAACTACTTGTTGGAATTGGGTAAAATTTGGCATATTTTCGTATTTCTGTATGTACTTAATACCATTTTATATTAATACAATTTTATCAAAATTTGAAGAGGGAAGGTACAATTTTGAACTTCGGCTGGATGATTTGACGTAGAATGCGATGTATCCAATTTTTCTATGAATTCAAAAGCAGTCGTTTGCCTGATCCGAAATCCTAGATAATTCATCTGTTTGACTGTGATATTAAAAATGCAGTCAGTAATATACCTGTTATGGTGGTTCCCCGACCCCACCAGGAACCACCACTGTCGTCAACTCGTTGCCCTCGGGCTCAAGTTAGCTCTCGCACACGTAAATTTTCATTAACTAATTACTATGGGTTTTTTTTCCTAGCTAATTACCTTTCGCAAAGGTAAATATTCTAAAAGTCCTCAAAAGGGGGAGAGGCTGGTGGGACACTTCGTCCCCCCTTTGCCTACCCATTCCCCGACTGATACCCCGCGCGCTCTACCTAGCTCTCTAGAACTTAAAATTTCAAACCGTAATTAATACGGCTTTTTTTTCGTGACTAATTACCTCTCGCATAGGTCCAAGAATCTTTATGAGGTAAGACTATAGATTAAGGTGGGGGGAGGGTTTTCCCCGACCCAACTAGGAACCGCCATTAAGTCGCGAGCATTATTGTTAGAGAAAGAGAAGCTGCTAAAATGTTTATCGATCGAAAACAAAATTTAATTCGTAAACATTCATGAATAAAATTTTCTATAATCAGTATTCTATTAATTATTGACTTTTCGTTATTAACTGTCTATACTTGAGAAGAATACAATATCGCAGTCGTTGTCTCAAAAATAATCAAGCGTACAAAATTTGAAAAATTAATTCCAATTAATTATCTGCCGTAATTCATTTCTATCGATCCTTATTTAAGATACGTCGTTGAAAACTCGATTATTGTTTCTATAATTCCATAAGCTAATATTTACTCAAAAAAATCCAATGGATCCTCGGAAAGTATGGAGTAACATAGGACAAATGAGGGCAACTTCATTCTGGGTAAACCATTCTATGGAAGTACTGACTACTGTACCTAGATCCCAATAGAATAAACAGTTGTCATAGATCAGAAAAGTGTTTTGTTCCCTCTCCAGTAACCATAACCTCAGTAATAACCAGTAAATAAATTATTTAAACTGGTCAATTTATTTGTTTGATAACCGACATGACCATGAACATCTGCGAATGTCGTCAATGTTAAAGCACGTTTAGATTGATGTTGGACATTGATTGTTTACGGAATACGCCTACTTATTATTTTTTTATGTTTGTCGATGAAATGATTCTTGAAGATATGTTAATATTATTGAAAGTTATTATAATGCATGATTAATAAGGATAGCATTAAAACAGGTTTTCGATTTAATAATTACATTGCTAGTGATGTGAAAGAAAAATGAAGTAAAAATTGTGAAACCATGAAAGTATAATTACAAATATTCTACCTAAATTAAATTTTAAACCTAAGGTCATATTAATGCCTAAATAAAATCGAAGTGACCCAAGTCAAGTGGTATGCACAGGTATTACAAATGGCCAAAGACCGAACTCGCCAAGGCCAATCACGAAGATAGAGTCGATTGGAGCCGCAGGGAAGATAAGCAAGGTCGGGGAAGAAGATATAATGAAGACATGAAAACGAGAGAAATGGACTGGACGAGGAAAGCTGGCTCAGGACAGGAAACATGGGTTGGAACTTTTTAAGAAGGTATCTTAATTGTGGGGAGGCACAAAAAGTGATTTTTACAAAAGTTTATCAAATTTCTTCTTTTCCCTTTCTTTGATATCCCTCTCCTGCTTTATCAGATTATTAAAATGTTTAAGGAATTCAGAATACATAAGGCGAACCGTGATCCATCGCTCGCAGAGTTAGTATAAGCCCAATGGAAGATAGTTCTTAAATAAAAAGAAAAAAAATATGCAATTATGAGTTCGATCAGTAGGAGTGTTATGGCGCTGAAGATATGCAAAAATTCAAAGTGTGGAAACAATAAATTCAAATGATAAAATCTTTTGACCAACAATAGTTACACCAAAAATGCCGCCAAAATATGACAGAGTAGTAAGTAGACATATATATAGCATTTCCAAGTCAAATTCAACGATGGGCCGGGATAGCGGAGCGTGTTTAAGCGCGACCCGCTTTAGCATGCTCGAGCCGAACGGTGGCGGGTCGAATCCGCCTTGAGAGGGTTGACTTTTATTTCGTGGAGGCCCCAGGGAATAAATCTCGACCGTCCCACCATGGTCAGAATAGGTTGGTTACCATAAGGGTTAGCTCTAGAGTAACTCTCCGTATGCCACACTAGCCAGGTAGGGGTACCGAAAAAAGGAAAAAAATTAAATTCAACCTTTTTTATTTCAAATTCAACCTTTTCCAAGTCAAATTCTACCTTTTTATATTTCAATTTCATACTTTCCTAAGTTAAATTTAACCACTAAGTTAAGTTAGCCCTGTCTACCCCTTACCAAAGCCTATCATATCATGACTAGGTATCCATTGACATTAATATTTATTTTAAAGCTCAAGAGTAGGGGGGGGGGGGCACTATAATATTGAAAATGGTAACATTTTCAGATTTCTTTTACACGATGGTCCAGTACAATGTTATCGGGGACGTTTTTTGTTTTTTTTTAAATATTAGTTTTGTAAGTTAGTGGGGTGAGTGCACTCCAAAAAATTTAGAATTTCGGATTTCTTTCACAGGGGCGTCCAAGTTTATGTTATCGGGGTAGATTATTTAAATAAATAAAATACATTTTGTATTTTAGTGGCAGGGGGGAAATAGTTGGATTGCCGATTTGTTTCAGACGGAAATGCAATATTAAGTTATCGGCGACAATGTTTGTAAAAAGAATATTTATTTTGTATTTTAGTAGCGGGGGGGGGGGGGTATTAGATAATAGTTAGAATTTCAGATTTTTTTACCGGGAATCCGAAGTTATCTGGGAAGATTTTTGTTGAAATAATATGATTAAAATATTACAAAGGTTTATTTGGGAATCAATTTTTGGTTTAAACATTAAATTGTTCCCCAAGCCTATTAATTACAAAATGAAAACAATTTTCGGAGGCAAAACATAATATAGGAATTTCGAATGAAAGAACTCATAAAATCTGTTTCGTTGTGAGCCCCCCCCCCCCCAGTTTAATAAAAAATAATTATGTTTTTCCAAAACACTGTCCCTTATAGCACAATATTGGATCCAAGTTCGAAAGAAATCGGATAACATAATGAATATTTTTTTTAAAAATAACGGCCCCAATAATATATAAATGGACCCCCGTGTGAAAGAAATACGGAACATCTACCTATTTTCTAATGCGCCCCCTCCCCTCCGCTACTAAAATACAAAATGAATATTTTCTTCAAAAACAACCGCCTCGAGGACATAAAATTCGACCCCCGTGTGAAAGAAATCCGAAATTCTAATTATTTTGTGGTGTGCAAAGCCAGTAAAATACAAAATGAATATTTGTTTCCAAAAATAACGTCCCCGATAATATATAATTGGACCCCCGTGGGAAAGAAATCGGAAATTCTAACTATATTGTTGGTGCGTCCCCCCCCCCCCCCCCCCCCCCCCCCCCCGCGCCGCTAAAATAGAAAATGAATATTCTTTTCAAAAACACCGTACCTGATAACTTAATATTGGTTTTCCGTATGAAAGAAATCGGAACATCTAACTATTTTCTAATGCCCCCCCCCTCCGCTACTAAAATACAAAATGAATATTTTCTTCAAAAACAACAGCCCCGAGGACATAAAATTTGACCCCCGTGTGAAAGAAATCCGAAATTCACATAATTTGGTGGTGTGCAGCCTCCCCCCCTCCCAGGCAGTAAAATACAAAATGAATATATAGTTCCAAAAATAACGTCCACGATAATATGTAATTGGACCCCCGTGTGAAAGAAATCGGAAATTGTAACTGTATTGTTGGTGCGTACCCCCCCCCACCCCCCACCGCCGCAAAAATACAAAATGAATATTCTTTTGAAAAACAACAGCACAGATGACATAATATTCGACCCCCGTGTTTAAAAACAATAAATAAATCCGAAATTCTAACTTTTTATAGCACCTCCACCCCCCTCCCCCCATTACTAATATACAAAATTAAAATTTTCTTAAAAAAGTATTTCCTGATAACATAGTACTGGACCCCCGTATAAAAGAAATTCGTAAATGTTGCCATTTTAAATATTATAGCGCCCCCCCCCCTCACTCGAGCCTTAAAATACATATTAATGTTAATGGATACCTCGTCCTGATATAATATTCTTAGGTAAGAGGGTAGACCGAACAAAAATGAAGAAGTCGTTGAGTTAGAGTTGGAAAAGGATTCAAAATAACATGGAAAAGGTTAAATCTGACTTGGAAATGCTGTAATTACTTAGTGACCGCTAGTAATAGTTCTGGTAGGAGGGACGCTGTTTGGATTAAAAAATATATATATATCGATGTAGATGTCATTATAACTCGTAAAGGTATGAGAAGATGGACAGTTGGAAGGAGACCACGAGGGCGTCCCCGAATTCCCTCCAAGGAGGAGCAGAGAAAACCCTTATCGAAATGAAGTAATTAGCAAGGGTTGGAGGGCTGGCTGAAAATGGTAAAGGCTCGTCGACGCTGGAAATAGCATGAGGAACCGAAAATATAAAGAAGATAAGAAGGCATTACAAGCCTGATAGTTTCATGGTATCGATATTTATAAAGAGACATTTTTATAGCGCTATAGAAGAGTCCATAAACTCGACACGCCAACAAAACTGTTGGTCTAACCAAACGCTCCACGCTCCGGGGATTACGAGCATAATTCGTCTAAAACATATGTTCTTTCCCTCTCGCCATCCAGTGCCTTGAGGAAAGCGTGTTTATCACTTTTTTATATCACACGCTTTCCCGCACGATAACGCGAGAGTTTTGCGCGCGCTCAATCCTTCACGGGATTGTCCGGGGATTGCATATGTTTTTCCTCTCTAAACAATCATGTAGACGCGCTTTCGTGTGGGAAAGCGCGTGAACACTCTTTTAGCATCTAAATCTTTCCCACAAGATTACGCGACGTGATTGCGCGCGCGCAATCCTTCGCGACTCAGTCGTGTGGGAAAGAACGTATGTGTAAAGGCTACTATTGACTTTGAATCGGTTCAGATATCAATAAATGTTAACAGAATGTTTATTTATACCAAAATAGCAATATTAACCAGGTGATTGTAAAAAAAAAAATCTGGTACGTGCGCGCAACACACAACTTTCACTTACCAACTTACTTAGATAAGAAATTGACGTGTTATGTTAAATATCATTTCCCAAAGTCATACATTTTTCTACATTCATATCTTATTTTTATTAATCATTAAAGCCGTTTTTGAGTAAATAAAAAACCCCGTGAAAATGATACAAAATTTATTAAGTAAAGTCCCCCATTCGGTTGATCAATTTTGATGAAATGTTGGCTATCACATATTTGGCATATACATACATCAAATATCCAGGTTGGTCACAATCGTGAAAGCCGTTTTTGAGTAAATAAAAAAAGCACGTAAAAATGATACAAAATTTATTAAGTAAAGTGCCCCCTGCGGTTGATCAATTTTGATGAAATCTTTACAGACATATCTCGGGCATATAAATAGATCAAATACTAAGTTTAATCAAAATCGTTGGAGCCGTTTTTGAGAAAATCAAAAAAACACGTGAAAATGTTACAAAATTTATTAAGTAAAGTCCCCCCTCCGGTTAATCAATTTTGATGAAATTTTTACAGTCATATCTCGGGCATATAAATACATCAAATACCCAGTTTGATCAAAATCGTTAAAGCCGATTTATAGTAAATAAAAAAAACACGTGAAAATGTTACAAAATTTATTAAGTAAAGTCCCCCCTCCGGTTAATCAATTTTGATGAAATTTTTACAGTCATATCTCGGGCATATAAATAGATGAAATACTCAGTTTAATCAAAATCGTTAGAGCCGTTTTTGAGAAAATCGAAAAAAACCTAAAAAGTTATTAAGTAAAGTACCCCCTCCCTTTAAGTAATTTTGATGAAATTTATGCTGTCAAATCGCGGGAATATACCTACACTAAATACCCAATTTCAGGATCGCACGGTTTATAGTTTTTGAGCTAGTCTGTTCACATACACACACACACACACACACACACACACACAGACACACACACACACAGACCATTTCGCGGGACTTGGTCATTTCGACTCAGGGGACCCCAAAACGTGTATTTCCGTTGAAAACCGGAAGTCGAATTTTTTCACGATCGCAATACTTCCACTTACTATATATTTCATATATAGGTAAGTGAAAGCAAAAAAAAAAATCTTCAATCATCGTTGTAAGTAAGTAAAGACCAAAAGTATATTAAAAAATAAATGAATACCAAAATAAATTTTATCTTTCCATAAATAAAAGAAATAATAAAATACCAATTTTAAGGTATTTACAATTAAATTTTTCTATAGGGTGCAAACTAACTCTTTGTTGATACCTAGCCGGCAAATACACGGAATTCACTGTCCACTATAGTGATCCTGGAACCTAATCCAGCTTGACTGTGAGGAAGTATGTGAACACGATTTTTTCCAACCATATGTTGCGATTCTGCTACGCATAAATATATACCTATGGCAAATTCAGAAAAATCTTGGCAATAACGAATGCCTACACCCTAAGTTAGTCAAATTAGGGAAAATTTTCTTAAAAAGATTAAGGAAAAGCCATGATATGATTTTTTAAATTGACTATATGTTTACTTTTTTTTCGAATTATTTTGCTATCAATGTTCTTAACTATAAATTAACTTTGTTTTCATTAAATTAATAATGAATGAACTCTTGTCTCATTACTGCCTTGTTCTTCACTGAAGGAGTATGTCGTACGTCTTAATAGCAAAACTAACAATAGAATTAGATATATTTTTCAGAAAACCTACGGAAAATGTATATGGAAACACATTTAACGAACCCAAGTGAAGTTTAACTTGAATTTAAAAAAGAAATGCTGAAGAGCGGCATTGTTTATTCTTTTATTAACCAAATGTTTGATATACCTAATATGAAAATTGTAAAAACCGTTCAAAGACAGAAAACCCAACTTATTTATACTCATACCTGTAACTTATTTGACAGAAAATACGTGTCTGTTTTTATATGTATACCCATATAAAAACAGACACTGTTTGTTGTCTTACTTATTTCACGATGGAAAATGTTGATATCTTGGGTAAATGTACACATAATGTCATAGTTTTATAAAGGAAATATTTATTTAATGTTTACGTGTATAATGTATATGAGAGATTCGAAGTTTATTCTTTAAATTTATTATGTAATTTCAAGTCATGTAGCCTTTATAAGTTACAATTCTAAGGTATACTTTAAAGATAGATGAGGATGGTTAGATACAATTAGCAATAACTAATGATGTATGTACCTTCTCTAGTTCTTTCAGTGATGCAGGAGACACGTCCGAGTGGCGCCGTAGTTCTGGGGACCTGGGTGGTGCGAGCCCTGTCGAAGTTGGGGCGAGGCTTCCTCCGCCGATCTTCACGTCGGAGTGTCTTCTCTGGAGCGCCTCCAGGACTGGAGCGTCCAGGAGGGAGTCCGTCGAGTCCTGCCCGTGGGTCATCGCCTGGCTCCTCGAGGCTGCTCTTCTGCGGCAGATGGAGCACCTCCATGCCTGTCGCAAAGCAGGAAATATGAGGACGACTATTCATTATGCAAATATTGTCATATATTAAAAGATTTCGTTATAATTATTTAAAAAAAAAAAAATTGGCTTCTAGAAATGCGCTGATTGACATAACCAAAAAATGATTTTTCTACCACAGCAGAAAAACTGAATTGTGTACTCTGTAACATCACTTATATGAATTAAACGACTGGCGCATTATGGGAAATTAAACCTAATAAAAAAAAAAATAAAAACAAATATATCTACCCTTCGCGAAAAATATCTACCCTCCAATCATAAACATCAAAATTCCTCTAACAGCGGCTTTCATAACAAGGAATAACATTCGACAGAAGGATGAAACTAAGATGATGGGGCCCGCATGCTAAGATGAAAAGGAATGAGCTTTACCAACTTTTTTTCCGACTCTTCAAAACAAAACAGACAAAGATAGAATAGAATCGAATGTACTTACTTTTGTACATTCTGTTCACAGATATCCATTACCTAAAAACGCATTTACGAAAATTCCAAACATTTCAGTCAAATATGTTAAGAATCATTTTAAACTATTAATGCTGGTTTTCACATCCTAATAGTCGACCAACACTTAACAACGACTAACACGGACATAAAAACCTACGTACGAAATATTGCTTCAGTAGATTATTTTGATTGCTAAAAGGCATAAAATTGCCGATTTACAGTTGACAGGTGCGAATTTATAATTGAAAAAATATTGGTAAAATTTAACAATTTTTAAACAAATAAAAACGACTAAAAAACAAAAACAATATAATAAAAAAGAGATATACAGAAGAAAAAGAGAATACAGTTTGACGTGCTATTTCATTAGAGCTATAAGGTTACTATGCTTTTTTAGCATGAAAGGGAAATGTCGGTCTGTTTACATTAATCTAGTGCCGGCGTAAAGGGCATAAACTTATAAGGAAATGATTAAAATTCCATCTGCGAACAAGGACCTAAGGACATTATGGAGCGGGATATGTGACATTGCTCACTCGATTATTCATGGGTCTGTTCTACATTTCATTTATGCGTCTCATATGAATACAAACTTATTTTGCTCGTAGTTTTGAGGAGGATTATTTTACTTTTATTGACAATTAAATTGACATAATATTCAATTTTACTGTCCTGAAATTCTCCAATTTAAGTTGCAGTAACATATAACATATACAGATTACTAAAATTATTATATTATTAATTATAAATGTAAAATCTCATTAATAATTTCAATGATATGACTAAATTAAAAGGTGTATTATGTAAATGATCAGGATATAAATTAGGACAGGTTTCAAAGCAAGATTTATCATATTTAATAAAGAAATTTTGAAAAACAATTTAGAGAGCACATTTTACACCTTATATACAACCGTTAAAACTATATACAGTTTTTTCTAATCATGAAAGGATTTAAAGTAAAAAATTCAATATTCTCTATTATGAAATATAAAATCACTTTTGTCATTGGAATTTTTTACACAATTCATATCTTGCAATCATTAGAAGCAATGCCAAATGTTCTCTGACTTAGCTCTTACCATTCATCAGTCAAGAAAAAACTAATACTAACGATAATATAAAAAGTTTGCCTATGTTGTCTAAGATTCTTAAATTCCAACATTTAATTTCGAATAAGGCATTTTTGGATAGTTTTAGCAATTTATCTTTGAGCTCCAGGGAATAGCAGTATTTAATCAAATTGAGAACTTGTTAAATACACAACATGAATAAAACATTTGTAAAATCAAGATTGCCTGAACTAAAAAGATGAGAGAGAAGAAGTTTGAAATAAAAACTAAGCGAGGAAATACTTTTATTAAAGGGCTAAAGTGGCGCTGGTTTTGAAACAAGAAAAATCTTTCCCCCTCGAATACTTGCTAATTTTATCGACTCGAGCAACTAAGAGCCATTTCCTGAAAAAAGTGTAAATAATGGAAAAAGTTTTAAAATTCCATAAAACTGAGTCTAGGGCTTCTCCTTGTTTATCGCAGAAAATATTTTCACAGCCGGGGAAGGCCATTTACCCAACAGCTAAGCTAAATTTGAAACAATATTAATTTACTGGGGATTAAAAGTTTTTCTTTTTTAATTTTAATCCTATCTTTTTTACTTAAGGATGTAACATAACAAAAGTAAATATAAATTTCTGCTCCTTACTTAGGATTTAATAAACAAATACTTATTTTGTATTTTTTTTCTATTTCAGCCTGTAAAAAAAGACCTTCGAAGATCAGTAAATAAAATGAATGGTATGCTAATATAATAATGACATATCAGGCATGAGGATGGATAGCACACAGCACTACTTCTTCCCTGCCTTGTGTCAGGTTTGTTAGGCAAGAAGATATTTCATTTAACAATCTTTACTTAGGGGTGGCGGGATGGCAGAGGGTCAAAGGCGTTAGGAAATACGCATTGTCTATGGCATCGTACGTATGAGGAACCTGAAGATACTAAGTTCAAAAACCGGGGCCGGCGGAATTTAATAATACTCGGCATCAATTCCCCCAATGATTTAAATATATTAACATTAAATTAAGGGTGTAAAATGCACTAATAAAACCATAATTATGGCTCTGAGCTTGCAAAATAACTAATGTCCTTTTAAAAAAATATGAAGAATGCCTAAATAGAGTAGTCAAGATAACTCGAGAAGGAAAAAACAGATCATGTAGATAGGATAGATATAATCAACATTTCATTTTATTTCCTATTTTTCTCTTGCACCGAAGAAGACGTGTATTATGTCGAACTTAGACTACAGATATAAAGGTTTCTGACTTTTTATCAATACTTTTACAGCCGCCTAGTACATTTTTTTTTTCAAATAATATAAAGAAGATATTAAAATATCAATCAATTAAACTTATCCTAGGTACTATTGAATTGAAACGAAGACAAAAAAGTATCGTATTGTGATGCGAGAATAAAAAAAAAAATTATGTATTTCAGTAAGAATAGGAATATAACAATTGGGAGGGAGAGTGTGAAGTGAGTGAGGTAAATTGGAGAGGTGATGTTTCGATAAATTTAGTAATTGAATAGGGGGGCGGGGGCAGGGGGCGAATGGGCGGGGGGGCCTTTGGGGGGGCCTTTGTTTAGGAGACAAAGGCTGCTGGAGAGGTCTCGCCATGAGCCCTATCTCGTCCGGTCCGCCCTTATATAAACACCACCTCCTTCCAACTTAATAACGCTCTCGTCTGCTCTCCGCCTTCAATCGTTCACTTAATCATTCCTTCAATAGCCCCACTCAAAATAAGACGTTGGAAACAATGGTTAAATCTTTCGTACAACCCGAACAAATTCGCATCAGGCCACAACTGTGTTATTGGAATTAATAGGTTATTTCCTTATAAGGTAAGAGATGTTATGGTAAACGATTATGATGACCATGGATTTCTTTATTACGGAAGGTTCTTTCTGTCGTTGAAGCTTTCCACAGGATTATGCGTTCCCTTCTGTCAAAATAAATCCTAATTCAGGAGTCTTGTATGATTTAAAATTAACCAAGTTAAAGATTAAGCTAACCAACTTTAAAATTATAATTAACTTTAAAAAGTTGAAAATTTAATGTTAAATGGTTCCTCTGATCCTTATTTTCACAGGAAATATAGACAAGATATTTTTTTTCTCCTCATACTTCTATTCACACCTTTCAGTCAGTCAGGGTCAATCAGGGAATAAAATGGGACCATAAAATTTTATTTGTTAGGTATTTTAGACATGAGGAAGTACCCAACAGCACCTCTTTCCAGGCTTGATAATATTCATGGGAGGTCTCTCATACAGCTTTTTTTTTAGTCGCCTTCTAACGGTTGTCAGCCGTGGACATTTCTAATGTTAATGATGTCTTATGTTTGTTGTACACACATAATGGGGCTCTCGCCTGTGTACTACAAGAGGCAGGAATCTCAGGTGCGCGGCTCAAAACTTATCTATGGACATACTTGCTCCCGATAAACCGACTTACTTACCTAACTCACAATTTAAAAAGAATCTACCAATGACTGTTACACCTGATACAGACCTCAGCTCAGATCATCTGCCGGTGAACTTGATGCTTGGTATGGAGGCATTCCTAAGAGAAAAAATACCGTCTCTCACCCGCGGTATCATGAACTGTGATATATTTAGTAAACATCTTGATTAGCAGCTGACTGTCCCTCAAGCTCTGTAAACTGAAGATGACTTGGAAGAAGCAGTTGAACTCTTCACATCTGTTCAGGAAGCTGCCTGGTCCTCCCAAGAAATAAGAGAAACGCAATCACCAAGTTCACCGTCCTACCCTCAATATATCCGTGACCTAATTGGAGCTAAGAGGAGAGCACGTAAGAAATGGCAAACTAACCGACTTCCTTCGGACAGACGAACTTTTAACAAACTTAATAATGAACTAAAAAAAGAAATACGGCAATTTAAACAAACTACCTTCGACAAATACTTGCAAAATCTGACATCAGATGACAACAGCTTATGGAGACACACCAAACGGCTTTTAAAACATTGCGAGGTTTCAGCCCCTTTGAGAAATGATGATGGTTCTTGGGCTGTGACGGACAAAGATAAAGCTGAAATTTTCGCTGACCATCTTGCAACTGTTTTTCAACCCCACACAAACTTAACAGACACACTCCACGAGGCCTTTGTTGAAACAGTTTTAAACTCCCCTCTTCCGATGTCTCTTCCACGAAAATCCTTTACTCCTTCAGAGGTATCAAAACAGATTATGAAAATGCCAAAGAGGAAGGCTCCTGGTTACGACCTTATCACAGCTGAGCTACTTCAAAAAATCCCCAGAAAAGCTTTAGTCTTTCTCACAACACTATACAACGCTATACTTAGGACAACTAAAGTTCCCATCCAATGGAAATACTGAATAATTTCGAAGATCCCTAAACCAAACAAAGACAAAAATAAACCTGACTTCTTTAGACCTATTAGCCTTCTTCCTCTATGTTCCAAAATTTTCGAAAAACTATTACACGAACGTATTCTTTACATACTATCACTACAAAACATATAACCTGATCATCAATTTGGCTTCCGCTCATTTCATTCCACAACACAACAACTACACAGAGTAACAGACTTCATATCTTCTGCTCTTGAACTAAAACAATACGCTTCTGGGGCTTTTTTAGATGTTGCTCAAGCGTTTGATAGGGTTTGGCACCAAGGCCTTCTTTTCAAACTGAAACCTATTCTTCCCAGTACTTACTATTTAGTTTTACAATCATATCTTTACGACCGCTTTTTCTCTGTCCGCCAGGGCACAGTAATCTCATCAATAAAACCAATCTCTGCAGGCATCCCACAAGGTACAATTCTTGCCCCACTCCAGTATTTAATATACACAAATGACATACCAACTGACAATAACATATTAACTGCGACGTATGCTGACGATACCGCTATTATTACAAGAAACACGAATCGTATACATGCCACCTTAATATTACAACACAACCTTGACAACATACAAAATTGGTGTAGAAAATGGAAAATTAAGATAAATCAAGACAAGTCACATTACGTTACATCCACTTTAAGACACTGACAATAACATACAGAAACATGCCCTCCAGTCTACATAGACAATCACCCATTACCACAAACAAATACAGTAACATACTTAGGACTTACTCTCGATCGAAGGATGACATGGGGCCCACACGTTAAGATGAAACGAAAAACGTTAAATTTTAGACTAAGACTATTATACTCCATCATACATAGACGTTTAAAATTACCCCTCAGACAAAAACAACCTATACAGCTATTTACTAAAACCTATATGGACCTATGCTAGCCAAATTTACGGACCCGCAAAAAAGACACATATTAACAAAAGACAAACCTTTCAGTCCCAATACTTAAGATTAATTACAAACTCACTACCCTACATTTCAAATGAGACCCTTCACAATGACTTAAGAGTTTCGACTGTGACAAATCATATACGTATGAATTACAAACGGTTTTACGACAAACTACGCGGACATACCAACAAATTTGTACAAGGTATGGCAAGACGTGACATTCCTGACATACCTCGGCGAAGGCTGAAAAGGAGTTGGATGAGGGACTTCCTAGTCTAACAACGTAAATCTTTAGAAAGCCAGGAGGATGCACCACTGGGTGCTATCTCCCTCATGCCTACCAATGCCACTTGTAATTATTTTAGCACATTTGCTTATTGTTGTAATTGTACAGGCGCAAATAAATTGTTTAGTTAAGAAATAAAAAAAAAATAAATGTTTGTTGTATAGGTATTTTAACATAATAGTGCGATAAAGAGTTCTTATTTGTTGTCCGATAGTCTAGCTATTGGAAGTATACAATATATGTTGCTACTTACGTACCGACCATTGGCGATTTAACTTAATGATTTTCGCACTTCCAGACGTCCATATTCAAGGTCATTGTGCAGTATAGACAATCCAACAATAATAAAATAAACAATACAATCCTACCTCGTTATAAATCGTCGTGGAAAGTTTTGTGATTGACTAAATTGTCCGATGCGGTAGTCTAGTGCGGGCCACCGTTGGTACACCCCGGTGTGAACGTATTAGAAGTTTGGATTGGAAAATTTTCGATTTTTGTTATTAGATCTTTTTAAGTGACCTGAAAAACCTTTGAGGTGTATATCCTAATTGGTATAATTAAGGAGGTTTATGTATTCAGTTTCTGTCTAATTATCAATGTAGAAGATTTGGAAAATTTTAAATTAATAAAACTTATTGTTTCTTTCATATTGCTTGTAGAAATCGCGATCTGTAGAATTCGTAGTAATTATAGAAGTAGCACAAACCTTTTCGGAGGAAAGTTATGGCAATAAATTTTGCTGTTAATAGTTCCAATGATCGTTTTAGAATCATGTGAGACCATTCAAATCCCGATTCAGCCAATAGGTAAATTACACGTGAAAAATGACAATTACTGGCTGAACATTACTTAAAATAAACGACTTTAAATATTAAGTTTTTAAGTAGTAAGTTTTGGTTGATTATTTTTATATATTAACATTTGCAACTCCGACCTACCCGTTTTTTATTTGTTTATGATCATCGAATGACAATCTCGGCACTCAGTTCAGTTCTCGCCGAATGGGTAACAGTGTGAAAGGAAGTTATTTAATCAATATATATTATAAAGCAAAGTGTACAATGTGCGTGCCGATAAGGCTCAAAAACCACTCAACGTATGTATAATAAAATTATGTCAGCGTGTTGCTACACAACCCCTAACGGAGAAGAAGGTTTCCGTTTTTCTCTTAAGGGTGTAAAATTGAAGAGAAAAGGACTGGAATTTTAAGCCTCTCGCACCATGTAATTAGCCTACCTGAGAATGACATACGAGTTTATGAATGAAAAATTTAGTTCGAGCTGCAGACTACCAGGAAGCGCTAGGGTGCGTTTCACTCAATGTTTATTTTTCATCCA
Organism: Aelia acuminata; assembly: GCA_911387785.2. Taxonomy (NCBI): domain Eukaryota; kingdom Metazoa; phylum Arthropoda; class Insecta; order Hemiptera; family Pentatomidae; genus Aelia; species Aelia acuminata. The sequence continues at coordinate 35,693,759 of OU426981.1, forward strand.
TTCCGTTCAGATTGTAAAGGTTATATATTTTACAGCTGTTCTTTTTAAATTACTAAAACATCAAGCGAAAATAATTAATTTCACCTTTGCGTTCAAAATAAAATAATGATTTTACATCTCTGCAATCAATTAGAAAACCGCCTGGATACCTTAAAAAATTAATTTTCTCATAAGAAGGTTAATTGATTAACATATTACATTTAATAAATATATAACATATACTTAAGTAAATTTAATGCAATATGAGTGAACATGTTTTAGTTGTACAGTGAGCGAATAAAAACAGAGATAAATTGACTAAATATAGATCGAAAATAAAAAGTTTTAAGTGTTCTTATTGTATGTAATTATGAAAAAGAAGTTGGTTATATTACTATGTATGATGAGGATTCCAGTTGACTAAATGACTTATTCTAATTACACCATTTTTTTCAAGAAGATTTTATCACACCTCATAGTTCAGGATAAAAAGAAATATGGTGAAGAAATTGTGACTTCATGAAATTTCGGTTTTCACTTTGTGATAGCAGTGAGATTCGAGATTCGAGAGTCCGCCCAAATTACGGAGGGATAACTTAACGTTGGTTGAAATGGAAGAAAGGTATTTAAAAAAAAGTTTCTATGAATCTTCGATAGTTTCTATACTTATGGATATAATAGGACCATCACTGTAGTCGGCGCTTAGGTTGTACTGGAAATATAATTTTTCAACTATAATCTAATAACTTATTATCTGCTGACTGCTTGGAATGGGCTTATAGGATTCAGAATCACAGAAACCATAAAAACGATGCATAACTCGACTAAGTTGCAGCAAAATTGATTGTTCATTCACTATTTTCAATCTCCCTCTAAAGTATATATATAGGGTTCCTTATTTGGGTGGACACTGCAGATCTTGAATTTTAATATTGATACCAAGTTAAAACCGAAGTTTCGAGAAATTGCTAATTTTGTTCAATATTTCCATTAATTTTAAAGTTTTTCTGTTATTAAATCTACCACACAACTACCGGAGCGAAGCCGGGCACCTTAGCTAGTTTATTATAATTGGTAACTTTGCAAAGATATCTCTCACCAAAAATAATATTAACAGTGATTATGACTAGTTAAATATTTTTGGAAATATGCTCACATATATCATTATATGGTTGCCCATTATTCTATTCTACAATCCTACCTCTGTTAAATAATTTAACTAGTAATCGGTACGGTGGAGTGAATCTGGACTGGAAACGAAATTACTATTTAGAACAGGCTCCAAGCTTCCATGCCGCAAAACAGTTCAGTCCTGCGGGTCTTGTCTAACCACAGTGGAAGGAGTCGTTTTCATGAATATGTTCCTGAAACCCTGTTGGATATCAAATATCAAATTTTATTTTTTAAATATTGCCCCCTCGAACAAGAGTTTTTATCTGAGTTTTGCCGTCATTTTAGTTGCTGCTTATGGCGTTAAATTAATTATTGTTAAGATTTAGGTTGAATTCCTCGCAGCTAACTACAGTGAAAATCAGCAATGAGTGATTCTTAAAGTACGGGCAATTTTAACCCAACCATTCGTGACATCTCATTTATAAAATCAAAAGATTAAAAGAGCAATTCATTAGATTTGTCACATTTTCCTAGTTAAGAAGAACATTGTAAGAACTGCGGGTGTCTGAAAAAACTTTGATGTCATTTTGAAGTATTCTGTTACAATCAAATTCAATCTCATTATTTTAAGTGTATTGATATTCAGAAGACAATACTTAATGATAAATGATGTGAAATAGAGAAAAAAAACATTTAAATTATCCCTAATTTTGGAGGGAATTTGGAGGTCGGTCCCCAGTAAGATTATAATCACCGCGGCACAAAAGAAAAAAGGTATATTACGTTAGATTAGGGTAGGATATTGCGTGTGTTTCTGATGTATTGTAAGTTGTATTCAACATTCCATAAAATTTATAATTACCATACCAAAATCTGTATTCACCGTGGGTCAAATATTTAAAATTTTCCGTTTTTGGAGCTAAAATTATCCTAACCCATTATGCCCTACATATACATCCCTACTTTTTTTTCTTTTTTTTAGAACTTTAATGGTTGGACATTTTACACCTGAAACTTTTCCGTAGTTGGTGAATCACCCAAGTATATTTTTTTAAGTAATGAATTTGATTTTTGATTTAAGGATATGAAAGAGTAAATAGTTTGAGGAAAGCTCAGAATATTAAAAAAACGTTAACTAAATTACTGAGCTTCAAGACAGTAATAAAGCTAAGTTCAGACAACATGCAAATAGCTCAACGCATCATAATGAGTAGGCAACAACATTAGCCATTGATCGGAGGATAAGGGGTATTGTCCGACATTTGAAGCTTCATAGTTAGAGCGTAACTTTAGGACTTTATCGCTAGGTGATTTAGCTCAACGACTTTTGTGAAATTTTATTTTTAATTGACATCGAGCCAATATTAAATTGATTTAGTACCAATATGTCTCATTCTCACTTAAGCATAACTCTTGCTTTCTAGCCTTTTAAAAAATATTCCAATATCCGCCTCTGACTCAGTACGCTATTTGGGTCTTTAGATTGACAAACCATTGACTTGCAAAAAAAAGATGCTAGAAGCAAAAGGAAAGAGCTAAACTAGCAATATGGTCTTCTTTCAAGACTGCTTGAAAGACATTCAAAATTATCTTTGATGAACAAATTAACCGTTTAAAAAGTACTGATTAAACTATTTTGGATTTACGTTATTTAACTACGGGGAATAGCTACAAAGTCAAATATATGTCTCATACAGTCATTTCAATCAAAAATACCAAGGAAAATCGTAGATGCTCCTATCATGTCTCTAATGAGTCCTTACACACTGGCCTCGACATTACTTAAGTCGAAGCAAAAGTTGTAGATTGTTACTGTAACTTTTATGACAGACTTACTCTAAATTTCAACCCACTAACTCAAGCTATACACACTTGCACAAACCCTTACAATCCGCCAAGGCCACAAGATTTTCTTTATTAAACTATCGTTAATTTACTATTGTTTGTTTGTTAATTCGTGTGTTTTTTTCACATCTATGGTATAAGTATATTTCCTTATTAAGATTGTAGATAGCAAATTAAAGAAAAATGCCAATAGGTGTGCATATCTAAATGCGATCGACTAAATATGAGTCATCTATAATAACTTTAAAAAAAATGCAAAAGGTCTACACCTGTACTGGACAGACTGATTAAACGTACATTTTACAGAGGTGTATTTCTACAACTTGAGTTAGGATTAAGTTCTAATAAACATCAACATAGCTTCAAATATAATAAACCTAAATCAGTTCTTTTAACTGCAGTCATATGAAGATTGAAATAAGAAAGTGAAAAGTATATATTTTTTTTGTAGAAATAGTTGCACTGAAAATCATTACTTTACCCCAACATGTGCCGAGTATGTAGATTGTTTTTGTAAACTAGGGGTTGGGGGGGGGGAGGGAAGGGAGATAGGTGATGGTGGAGGCACTAATGGATTTGGATGTCGGGGTTGTTTACTGAGGGCCAATGACGTCAGGCCTCGGTCAGGATTAGACTGGCTCGATACTTCTTTGTTTACAGTCTCTGCCCAACTCGAATTCCCCTTTGTAGGCTTTGTACTCGAAAGAAAAAAATTCCGAAGCCTCAAGCATTTTTTCTTTCCGTTGTTGGTTGTTCTAAACCTCATCAGTTCCGTGAAACACCACGAGGTTAAAGTACTCTAAACACAAAATAACTTTAAGATTCCCTTATAAAACTTAATTGTTTGTTTGGCAGAACTAGGAATGGTTTCTCCAAGAAATAAATAGTTTCTAGAAACCAGATACAATGAGGTGATTCAGAATTCGGAGTGAGGTACCGTCAGTATCACCTTATAAAAAGCAGTCATAAACACAAGGCTTTTGATTGGTAACTTTTCGATTCGTTCAGTGGCCTGAAGTAATGAAAAGAATTACTGTCGTGCTCAATTTTCGTCAATTCGAAGTTTAGTATAAAAGCTATTGAAAAGTTTTCGGTGAAGGTTTCTAGTTGCTATTCAAACATTATTCTTTTTAGAAAGTTTTGCAAGTTTATTTATATATAAACCATTTAACCGATAAAGTTATTAGCTTTTTGTGCAAAAATTCTCATCAGTATTTGCCATAAATTGATCAATATTGATTCGAAAGTAAGTTTGCTACTTTTTCCGATCTATATTTTTTTTTATTGCGTATGGGTTACATTGGTATCGGGTGTAATTTTTGAGTTATCGGTTCTGATGACGAGGTTGTTCTTTTTCGGTTTTTACAACTTGTGATGAAATTATGTACCTACAGATATTCAGAGTCACTTCACTCACTTTTCTTCTCATTTTTTTTTAATAGATAGTGGACTAGAAAGTGTGCTGAGACATATCTTCAATTCATTCCAATCCAGTTATGCCTCTTTTGAGGGTCGATTCGTTCTTCTAGTAACAACAAATTTTAACTTCAATGTATGCAATGAAGTCAGTAGACGTGTCAAACAAGTAACGTTTTTAAACGTATCAGTTTATTGAATAAATTCTTAGATATCACAAAAATATTACATCTTTCATTCTTTCGTTGTTCATCACAAAATATATGTGTATATTTTGCTTGTGAACGATGAAACTTATATCCTAAGAACTACGACTATGCAAGTATTATCAAATTGATCATGAAACGACACTAAGAATATTGTACATGGCGGTATAACATAGTTTGAACATCCTTTCGCCCCTAACAGGTTCAAACCGAATTAGCTCAAAAAACATATGGGCAAAAAATAAATGGACAGGTAAGCTATATAAAAAATAAATGTTTCATTCTTTTTTTGTTTTAGGAAAAACAAAAATAAACTTTAAACGAAAGTTTCCAACTTTATATAATCCTCCGAAGTTAAATTATCAGTAATCGTTGCATTAATAGTATACAGTGATCGAAGTTAGGTTATGGTCTATAATACATATAAGTTATATACTATATATATTATTATATATTACGAGCTATATACATATAAGATACATACCATCAATTACATATATATTAAATAGTGTAAAAAATCTTAATTGCTTATCGCAACTGTTAATTGACATCAATCGGGCTTGCGAAACAAACATAAGTTCAATAAAATAAATTTTATTTATACGTACCACTGTATGTTTAATAATTCACAAGAACATTTTTTTTTTTATCTGAGAAAACGTTAACGCTTAATGAAACTTGGTGCTACGAGAAGCTTTACGAGAAAATAATCTGTAAACTGCTAATTTAAAGCTGAAAGCTGGAGGTGAATAAATAAAGCATAACACAAATAAAACGTAACAAGACTTGTGTCGAACAATAAAATCAGCGCTCCCCGTGAGTTAAAAATAAATGAGAAATGCAAATTTTAGAATTAAATCAAACAATACTTGAAGCAAGAGAAGGAGTTAATATTTCTAGAAATAAAACGAAACGATTTAACTTTGTAAAACCTTTTTACCTCTTTGACGATCCTACACTTTCCAGCGGAAGCTTGAGGGTCCTGGAAACGGAAAAAAAAAAACAAAAAAAAAAACGGGAGCGTGGAGCCTGGAAAAGGGCCTTTAATTCAAAAGGAAAACAAGTAACGGAAAATGTGAAAGGTAATTGAAACTTTTTAAGCTGGTCCGTATCATTTCTGCCGTGTTTGAAGAAGGCAGGGAACGGTTTAAATTGGCCGATAGTCGACAAGGAGCTAACTATACTCGGCAACCCCTTCTCTGGTTTTTTTTTTTTACCTTTGATATTTTTCATTCATTGATCAGTTTATAAAAAAAAAAGAAAAGAAAAAAAATGAACGGGTTCAAAATGGTAAAGGCTACACGTCACAAGAAATACTAAGCTTTAATTTATTCTTGTCAACTGCGAATCATTAGCTTCTTTATAGCAGATATAATTACAAAGCATGTACCTATTGCAGTGCTAGCTATATCGTCAGCAAACGGAAAACATTTTGAACATCATCGATTATTCGTTAACTTACCATCAGTTTTGTGCTGTGTGGCTCACTTCTCAAACGACAAATTCTAGAAGTGGAAACTCTTTTATGATAAATCCTCTTATTCACTTTTTTACGGACTACATGATTCGAATCCACATCCACGGAAATTTTGACACTATAGCTTTCACGTATTTCTCGGCCTCACTAAGAGTATAATACCTATGGCTAATAATGACTCATTAATTAGTAGGTCTTCTTTAGTACGAAATGAGTCATGTAAAAAAAATTAAAATGTTGTAGACGCGTTGTTATCTTTCTAGTTCGCCTGCAAATCGCAAAGTTAATGACGACGAATTCGCTATTTTAATATGAGTATTTTAACAATATTAGGGTATTTTTACTGCGCGCAACTGTTTTTATTTAATTCCTGGTCCATAACATCATTGTCCACTGATGGAGTAAATAAAAAGTGGATTTAAACAGGTTTGAAATACGCGATATTCACTTTGATATGCTTTAAAACAGACCAATGCTTTGTTGTTTATGTGATCTGACAATCTTTTAAAATCCAATTTCGGAAACATGCTTGCCTACATTACATACATCACTCAAGCTTTTAAAGAAGAAAGTAATTTAATGAATGAAAGTCAAAATGAAACGTATTTTAATAAAATAAATTTATAAAATAATGTACAACTGTTAAACAAAAATTGTGGAGTCTTTCGTTTTGTGTACTTTTTGAGAACATTTATTGTTCAACAGTGGTGCAACCATGTGATTTGACTGTGGTGACGTTTAAATTATAGTTTTTTTTTTTACTAATTAATTATATAATTAGAGGTACCCCCTTTAAAGAGGCTGGGTGAGCCCTAGTGGAGCCTACATACCTCAGGATCGATCCATAGCTGAATAGAAAAGCATCCCGCTACAGCCATGTTCAAATTTGGTGCATTGAGCATACTAGTTCAGTGATCCCTCACTAAGGTACTTCAATCATTAAGTATTTTTATAGCAAGATTGTTCGTTTGTTTGTTTTAACGTCAATGTATGCCACTAAGGCTAATCGGACGATGCTACAGTGGGAGTCCTAAACTTTGCCTATCCAGGCATAATTAGGATAGCTATCTTTAACGAGCACCTGACATCGTACAGGCTCGGGACCTCCATTTTACGTCCTATCCGAGGGACGACATAGACAAGGATTTTTTACTCCCATTAAAAAATCCTAGGGCCACCTCGGGACGCGAACTCGCGACCTTTAGTATTGTAGGTTTCTATGCTAACCAATACATCACAGGTGACCCCATTACAGCAAGAATTATAATTATTATAAAAAGTTGGGTATGCATATACAAACCATAACCTTATTCATTAACCTCATAGCTGGAATTATTAATTCCATTAATTATTAATTAATAGTAAATATAATATTATTATTCCAGATTGTATGAGAAATTTGCATACAAAAAAAAAAAAAAAATCGATGTGATATTATTGTCATTAGATAGAAGGTGGGACGAAGTACAATAGTACAAATGCAGCTCTAAAAAAAAAAAACAAAGAACAAAAAACACTTTTGTATGACTAACAAAACCGTACTAACTGGCTTCTACCTGCCAACGTTGAATAAAACATTAGTACTCTATACAAACTTTATTGACAGGTGTATATTAATGTATAAATAACTAATTAGCAATAATGTATTTATTATCATTTTATAATTCACTGTTCAAAGGATGGAGCTCTAATAACAAAGAACTCATATTTCTTTCTTCTCTCCATAATTCATTCACCCACTTTTCAGCAATATTTAAAAAAAAAAAAATTCATTTTTTTCTAGACCAAGACATGTATAGGTGTGTTGGAATGTATAGATTCAAAAGAAAAATAGATAGGATTTCTTTGTGAGAGCAGGTGTTGAAGGAATATTGGGAACTGGGGTAGGGCTGACAAGGTTTCACCGGGAGCATTTCCCTTTCCAGGAAATTAAGAGGAAGAGATGGAAGCCTTCCACAACTGAATATCGTCCATCGCAGCGCCTCACACCTCGCCACACTCACACTTTCCACTTCTACGATTCAAAATTCCACCGAAATAAAAATTATCCAAACTGAGAATAATCTGAGTTAGTAAAATTTATATACTTTATGTAGAAAAAAAAATATAATCCTACTGTTTCGCTAAAACAAAATGTGATTGCGTGTAGGTTTACCATACTGATAAAGAGAAACTTCCACAGACATTGTGACCAAAATTAAAATACTGCTAAAAAACAAGAAGCGAATTAAGGAGTACCAGTTAGATTTGATTTATCTTTCATATATCAAGCCTTAGTTAATTTACTTGTTAATTGTTTATTCTATCAATAGATCGAATATCCTCTGAAAATTATCAAATAAAATCTCCTGTTCTACATTATGAAACTTATTTTAACTAAATATTTGAATATTTAGGCTGTAATGGACAAGTTAATAATTTTAAGAAGGAGCTGTTAGTGACTAATGATACAAATGTAGTATGGCAGACCAATATTTATGAGGATCGTTACATACCCTGGTATAGAAGGATAATCTTTAGTAAAGAATTTATCATCAACGCCCGGGGCCCCGATCGTCATTATGGATACGTGAGCTTTATTAATGACCTGCCAGTAGATTTGAAAATATGTCGACCTTTCAAAACGATAATGTTAGTTCATAAGCTGCTGACTTGCAGTTGTTTAACACTGACATTTTAGATACTCTTGAAGTAATGATATGATAGGAATTTGCAATGATATTATAATAAAGCCTTGATGTCATCAAAGGTGGAAACAAAGTTTAATCTTCATAGAGGCATATTTGTTGTAAAAGTGGCAGGCAGAGGTTTCTAATACCAGATTTCCTACACGTACTTCTAACATTTATGCCAGTAAAATATAGGGCATGTTCTAGGTCTATTATCGGATGTGTAATATTATCCTGTGGAAGTGAGAGGTGGGCATTAAAGTGTAATTACATATTTTTAGAGCGGTATTCACCCCTACCTTGAAAAAAGGAAGTAAGAGTTGGGTCATGGTGAAGCATAAACACGACCGCATTTGAAATGGAGTACGTTTGCAGAATAGCAACAATAGTAGTGAGAACAAGAAGGCCCGTGATAGGAATTCACATGGGAATCCATGCGTTAAAGATCCCTTCCATAGACGACAAATAATAGGTTTGCAAAATGAGTCAATGAAAGTGTTTTGAAGCTAGGCCAAAAGGCCCGAGACCACAATTAAGATTCCGGACTACGGAACTCCGGACTGAGGAAATATTAGCAAGTTGAGAAAGAAAGGAGGTAAAGCCCTAAAATAGATTGCACAGAACCACATCACACTGAAGGGTGCAAAAGTTCGAAATAAAGAGAAAGAAGATGAGGTAGAATGTAGTATATTAGAAAAATCATTACTTTTTTAATCAACTCTTATGTCGCATTTTTTTTTCTTTTTTTTTTAGAGAAGAGACAAGTGGATTGGATGATTTTGAGTTGAAGCGTGAATTTGGTCGTGTATGTATAATTTTAGTGTTCGAATGTTCATGTAGTAGTTGATAATTTTAGAAATGATTTTGATGAATTGCCCATGAGTTAGCGTTGACGAATTTTTAAAATATTATATATGATTTCATTTGGCTTTTGACCACCTTCACTTACATTTCAGAATGCCAAAGATATGCTCCATATGTCCAATCGGGTCTCAAAATAATGTTGGAGATAACCCTTTGTATGTAAGGTGATGATTGGAAGCCGAGAAGGTCTCACGATAGACAGTAATGACTTATCTTATTTTGTCTTCTAATTTTGTTTGTACATTCCAAGTGAGTGTTAAGTCCAAGTTTAGATACGATTATATTCATAAATTCAATATTTCTTAACACAGATTTTATAAAGGCACTATGATATGGCTTATTTATTTATTTATTTACATCGCCCACCAACAGGCAAACTCCCAATTACAGGTGGTCATAAATTCAATTCTTACATCATAATATAACATAATCATAATGTATAACTTTAGTAATAATAAAAGATAAAATACAAATATTACTTATTCTTTAAAATAATATAGCAAATTAAATTATCCCTTATTACAATAATATATAATATACAAATGATTGATTAAAAAATAATAAAGAAGAAAAACCTAAAATAAAAGAACTAAAAAGAAATAGAAAATTAAGTAAAAAATAAAAATAAAAATAAAATAAACGGCGTAGCTCAGATATGATTCGTCATAGAGTTTTAATAATTTCTTCAATTATATAATTTAATTTATATATTAGGCTTACTAATGTAATAGGTAAACTATAAACTTCCTTTGACTATTTTCCTTGTGATTCTGCGTTGGAAGGATTGTAGCTTTTTTTTCATTTGATATGCTCATATGCTTGAATAAAGGTCTGGCCACACATGTCCGCACCGGATCCGCACCGTAGTAATAATACAGGTTATGTTCAGAATATTTTTAATTTAACTTACATATTACCTTTAGTCATGCCTAAAGTTCAAGCCACACATGTCAGACATAGGCCACTTTAGGCATAACTAAAGGTAATATGTAAGTTAAATTAAAAATATTCTGAACATAACCTGTATTATTACTACGGTGCGGATCCGGTGCGGACATGTGTGGCCAGACCTTAATGGTGCACCGTACAATAGCAATTATTGTTGTGTATACTAAAATTTTTAAGCGTATCGATAAACTTGTAGTTGTAAGTAGGTATTTTATTTAGCCTGTACGTTGTTAGTCTTAATGTTTTTATTTTTTCTGTCAAAGTTTCTCGAAAAATTTAGATGTCTGTCGAATTGTACACCGAGATACGTCAGGTTGGTCGATAGTTTAATAAATTTATTATTTATGTGAAATTCTTTAGGAATTTTCTTTTTCCCTTTTTGGTAAGAAACAAATAATCCAATGTGTCTACATGCTGTAGTAATACTACTTATTAATTGAAGGGGTCGGGGCAAAATAGTGCCAAGCAACATTTTTAACAAAAATAAACTGTAGCTGCAGTCTGCTGTATATTACTTAGGACTATATCTCTATTATGGAAATGCCACCTAAATATGACTATAAAGAGCACCCTATAGTCATATTTAGGTGACATTTCCTTCATAAACATTCATAGTCCTACGTAATGTACGGCAGACTGCAGCTACAGTTTATTTTTGTTAAAAATCTTGCTTGGCACTATTTTGCCCCGACCCCTTCAATTGTCCAAGAAATAATGGGAAGAAAAATAACATTAATTAGAAATAATACTGGTAAACTAAAAAATATTTGATCCCACAACGAGGATGGAAAGGTATGTTATAGTTGAATATTATGGTAATTACATACAATATATGCTGAATAGATATGTACCACCAAATGAAAATGGAAATAAAAATAAACCTTGTTTATATGCTGAGTGTTGATAACAATTTTGATGGACATAGAAAACTCATTTCCAAGCCATTTGACACATGATGGGGTTTGTTGTCGTCACTCTAATAACCCTACAATTTAGGACCGCCAATTCCTCGACAATCCCTTCATTTCCGCCAGGGCTGCCGGCGTCCCCACGCTGTCACCCCTGAAAACACTTTCACAAAACAGTGTATCCAAGGTGACAAGCTAAGTAGAATGTGATTGAGATTGCTTTGTAGAGTTAAAAAAAAAAAAAATAATAAGCATAAAAAAAAATGAATTCCATTATCGAATAGAGATTAATTAGAAAAATTAGGCTGTATTAGAAAGTCTACACGTTTTTCCTTTAACTCGTGCATATCTATGTTTTGAGATTAAATTGTCGTATGCATGCAAAAGCTGAAAGATAGACCTATTTGATTTTCATATAGCTAAAATTTACAGAATAAAGTCTTCGAATATAGGTTATATTCTTCAGGTTATATTCAAATCCATCTTTTCTTCCTTAAAATTCTTTAATAAAGGGCTAAAAAAAAAAAGAAGGAATACACTTGTAACTTAACTAATTTGAAATTAACTAATTTGAAAAACTAAATAAAATTAATAACTAAAAAAAATTGAAACTAATTTGAAAAACTAAATAAAATATAAAGAGGATTCTAGTTGAAATATACTTTGATAATAACACTAACTAATTTGAAAATAAGTTAGAAAAACTGCTTATGTTTTAAATATAATTTTAAAAATCGATGAATTACATGAGTAAAGATTATATCGCATCGTGTTAATGGCAGTCTCCATAGCTGTATAAATCAGGAATTTTTGGCCGGACATGGCTCAAGATATCGATTTATAGATTAAATTGAATTACTAATTAATCAACAAGCAGCACTCATCTCGCTCACACAGATATCATTGACATTTTATTCACTAATTTTTTTTAAGATTTTCAATATTAGGGATAAACTTAGGCTACAAATAGGTGTGGAATATAAATTTATATGTATTTATATTCAGTGCAAATCCATTTCTGATTTTACAATTAGACTGTCACCCTATATAAAAAATTAAAAATTTTAGATTTTATATATTTATCTACATTTTCATTTGAGCAACATGTTTCAAAAGGTTACTACAAAATTCTAATTCATGAAAACTCAAGAATCCAACAATAATACTGCCTCTTATAATTAACTATGTATGATATTTAATAAATTAAAATCATCAGAATAGACAAGGTCCCTAATTTCTATTATTATTATTATTATTGTTTAATTGTAGAATAGACAATTATTATGAAATAACTAGTTGACTAGTTGCGAAGCATATTTGCACTCTAGCCTACTTAAATCCTGAAAATATTCCTGTACTGAAAATCTGAAAATATTGACACTATTTAGAAACCTCTATGATCATTTTCTCGCATAAACCGCGGTTTTGCGATTATAACTCACAATTGAAGGCGAAATGAGTTATTTGTATATTTTATTTCGGTGTTTAGTGATTAAGGAAATCTTTAAAATGATGTCTCATTCATAAAATTTGATTAAGTATTAAGAAAGTTATGGCGTACAAACAATATATATATATATATTGCCTGTACCTTGTACATAGACATATATAGGCGTACAAACACTATATATATATATATATATATATATATATATATATATATATATATATATATATATATATATATATACTGTCTGTACATTGTACATATATATTGTACAATATATATGTAATATTGTACAATATATATGTAATATACATTATATATTAAATATATAATGTAATACAGTTAAAACCTGAAAATACACTATTTTATTTTCTAGTTTTTAATATCTTGAATGTAATTAAAATGATTATGATTGTGAATACTAAACATTTTTCTAATTTATCAAATTTTTCTTGTTTTCGTTCTAAAATTATCACTTATTGGTAATTAACAAAACTTAGACGGTTTCCCATTGCTATTCAGTTTATTTTGTTCATATAATTTTGTATGATATTTTTCAAATGAAGTTATTATTATTTTTTTTTTACTCGAATTATTTTATTTTTTAACTTAGCATACATTAGGACAGTATAGTACATAACTATTAATTATCAACTTATTTGAAAAATGAAAATATATAAAACTTTAAAGAAATAAAATAATTTTGGTTACTTGGAATAGAATATTAACGAGAATTTTTTCATAGACAGGGATGGATTCGTTTCTGTCAGAAAATTAGGCTGTCCCGCGTAGTTTCCGTTTCGAGTTTATTGGGAGGTAAACTTGTGCAGATGGAGAGTTTTTTTCTCCGTTGTTGTTTGAAGTTATTTGAAATCGGATATGTTGAAATTTATGATATTGGATTTGAAGTTTGGACAATGGATTTTGGATTTGAAAGTGCATTTGGAGTTTAAGAAAGCTCGTCTCTTCCACAGAGATCTTAATCTTGGTGCGTTTCAGGATTCTTTTGGAGATTAGTTGTTTTTTGTCAATTGAAAGGCTCGTATTTTAATTTAACAGTTAATTTAATTTCCTCCATTGAGGGTTGAGCTTTTGAATTTATTAAAGACTTTTCGGTCTTAAACAACTGTTGTTTCTAATGCTATATTTTATTAATTTCGGGCCATCTACGTCAATTCAACACAGGCTTGAGCATCACCAGATTTTCTTGAAATTTGGTATATGAAACGGCATGGAACGCGCTGTTAATGACACCAATCTCATTGTCCTAGTCAAATTCGGAAAACATCTACAGCTATTTTTAATCATTATTTTTTCTGTTGACTTATCTCAGTAATATTTTACAATTGTTCTAGTAGATACAAATAGTACACATATACCAAATTTCAAGAAAATTTGAGATGGTGAGGTTCAAAATGATATATTTTTGTGTCGATTTGACGTGAAATGGCCCGTATTATTTCAGCAAACCTTTTGGCTCTGGCATGAAGACTTATTTAACAGTGAACATATGTATAAGACTGTTAAAATGGGCCCTGTAGAATAAGTGGGCGGTCGGAACACTATGGACGCAACGAAGAAGCAGTAAATAACACCAAAGTAGAAGGAGTAAATGAAATAAAATCCTTCCAAGAGAAAATATTACTTAAATCAAGAGCCGGCTTATTTAGTGAGGTCCAATAAGAGAGCTTGGGTTATTTAGGGTGGCCGGAAGACAGGGAGCGGGGAGGGGCGGCATTAGCCGCACAGAATTACGGCTTCCTATTAGCCAACGCCTTCTGAATACTGATACAGCCCGCTCCATCACCGGTCTCTCGTCCCTCTTCTTTTTCCCAAACAGTCGTCTCCTCCTCATCTACCTTCGTTAAGTCATCTTAACGAAGAAAAAAATATTTCGTGAGGGCATTTTACCGGCCTACAATTTTTCCACCTTAAAGCCATTAGCAAACGTATAACAGAATAATAGTTAATAATGAGCTTGCCCCTTTGTCTCAATTCATAAATAATAAGATATTCTCTACACATTTAAAATTTGCGATTTATTTTATTTGTTACAGCTTGTTTTCAGGGTCAAGCCCTATACAAGTGGAGTCTGGCATCATAAATATTTCCTGAGTAATAGTAATAAATTCTAATGAATCACAAAATAAGCTATAAATGCAACATTTTACATATAAAACTATCCTAATAACAAATATCTTGAAGAAATATCAACATGACCCATATATTAATCCCTCCCTTTACAACAACTATTTCTACCATATAATAAATGTAAATAATAATAAATATAACAGTACATATATACATTATACAATTCTAATACATTAAAACAATATATAAAATAAAATATACATCAAAAAAGCTCGGTTTGAGCATCCTAAAAGAATTTCTTAAAGAGCTTCAATTGGGCATTCAAATGTTATATGGTATAGTGTCTCCTTTACCCTAATTTTCGATTAAAATAAAGGACATGTATGGAATTAGGGCTGTATATTTTATTATATTATAGTTAACACCTGTGTTACAACGCCTTATCATCATATAATATATTATTTCTCAAAGCCTTTTTTTTTGTCGGTACGCAATAACTTCCTTAATGCTTCATCAACTTTCTTGAATGAGGCATCACTTTAAAGCTTTCCCTAACCGCTAGCCCGGAAAAATGTACAAATCACTCATTTCTCCTTCGATTGCGAGTTACATGCGCAAAACCGTGGTTTTGGTTATAAAGGTCAATCTTTTGAAATCTTCAAGGATAATCTAAATCTAAAAAAAAAATCTACATTTTTTTACAATTTTACAATTTACAAAAAGGAAAATCTACATTTTCGAGCATATACATTATTTCGATTAACTCCTTCGTTTGCGAGTTATATGCGAAAAGCTGCAATTCTCAGCGAAAATGGTCGCAGGGCTTTTTCGAAGGTGTCATTTTTTTCAATTTGTCGAGGCGAACACTTTTGGTTACATACACTTTTCCGATTGTCGCCGTCGTTTGCGAGTTACAAGAAAATACATTTTTTACTCTCTTTCAGCGAAACTGATACGTGTATTTAAGTAATATAGCGTTTTCCAGGGTGCGCTCTTCAGTGACATCTATGTCTATGTAAAACAAACCCATCAAAACCATATCGTAATGTTATAGTATTCAAAGAGGTCATGTAAAAACTTACGTACTATGTAAATAACTTAAACCTATATTTTAAAAATAAATAATCTACAATTTAAACAAATCTATTCTTTAATTTAACCCTCACCTATGCCCATGACGCACAAAATACGCTCTATACGAAACTAGATATACGGTGTGTACTTTAATTAAGTAGAATTTAAGTAAGTCAGAGTGCGAATGCTTCGCACGGGTCAGCTAAATAATAAAAATATTCTCCCTCTCTCTCAAAAAAAAAATAAAAAAAAAAAAAAAAAATGCTGCAATGGAGCTATAAAAACATATGACAAATAACCTTGAAACGAAAGAACGAACCGTAAATTTTTTTTTTAAAAATCAGAGGGTTGTAAAAAAATATGCCAAAAACCACAAACCTTAATTGAAAGGTATTGGAGTGTAAAATCTGGGATGGCGGTATAATCCTGAAGCGGAAGGCGAGATTACAGGAGTTTACTGCTGAGGTCTTAGGTCAGTGCCATCGATTTTATATTCCACGGAAGAGTACTGAGTAGACCACGAAGAATGAAGTGATCATAAGGGTGATATCACTCGTAAGGGACCGTCAGGAAATTCAAGTAGTTTTAGAGTGCAGCAGGGTGTAATAGTAAGGCAAAACTTTTTCAATTTCGTTCAACTTTTATCATGACTTTCTTCGTATGGGGACTAAGACCACTCTACTAATATCTAAAGATTTCTTTTTTAAACCTCAAACAACAGAAGGTCCTAAAATTGAAAAAAGTAGTTTTCTTTTTCAAGATTTCGATCCTAAAACTTTTTTTTTTTTTTTTTTTAATGTATGCAGTATTGACTTAAGCTATATTGGATTTTATCCTTTTTTACACGAGTGAATAAGCTAATTTTAAATTGATTTCTATAGATTTTGTTTTTGAAATTCCAAATAGAATAGACCACGTTTTGGGGTGCCCTGAGTCCAAATAACTAAGTACCGCGAAATGGTGTGTGTGTGTGTGTGTGTGTGTGTGTGTGTGTGTGTGTGTGTGTGTGTGTGTGTGTGTGTGTGTGTGTGTGTGTGTGTGTGTGTGTGTGTGTGTGTGTGAACAGAGTAGGTCAAAAACTATAAACCGTACGAACCTGAAAACAGCAAAAATGTCTTCAAAATTGATCAATTTGAGGGGTACATTATATAATGAATTTTGTCTAGTTTTTATGTTTTTTTTTTCGATTTTCTCAAAAACGACACCAACGATTTTGATTAAACTCGGAATTAGATGTGCGTATATGCCCGCAATTTGACATTCAAAATTTCATCAAAATTAATCAATTGGAGGGAGCACTTTACTTAATAAATTTTGTCTCATTTTCACGTGTTCCTTTTATTTACTCATACACAGTTTTAACGATTTCGATCAAACTTGGTATTTGATGTATTTATATGCCCGCGATGACACAGCCGAAATTTCATCAATATTGGTCAAACGGAGGGGGCATTTTATTTAGTAACCTTTGTCTCATTTTCAGGTGTTTTTTTTATTTAATCAAAAACGGCTATAACGATGTTGATTAAACTGGGTATTAGATGTGTGTATATGCCCGCGACGTGACAGCCAATATTTCATACCCCGTGTTATCAATGATGAAAATAAAAACTTTTATTCGACAATAAAAATTTTTATTTTACTAAGGAGAGTAAATACGTGGTGCTCAAATTACTTAAAGCATTCTTTCAGGTGTGAAAGATTATGGTATAAGATAATCTTTAATTATTTATATTTTAGTTTAGAAACTCATGTTCTAATAAATTTCAATCTAATAAGTCATAATAAATTTCTCTAAGTGATTTTAGAGGAACAGTAATCGTTCTCGATTTCCAGAAAGGCATAAGAGACAAACTTTACTACTAGTCGTAAATAATCCTCCTGTCGATTAACCTTTACGATATGTTTACAGAAAGCAAATCGCTGTAAAAAGCAACCAAGCTGTAAATAAAAACTTGACTGTTGATGAAATTAGTTCCCTTAAAAAAAGAAATAAGCAATGATAAATCCAAAAGTACTGAGAACTTTTAGGTTTTGCATTATAACTTATGGAGATTTACAAATATAAGCATATAAATGTGGGAAAGTATGGCATTTACATATTATCGAAACACGTCGATTTCTAATCTAAGTAAGTTCGTAAGTGAAAGTTGTGTGTTGCGCGTATCGCACCAGATTTTTACTTTCACTTACCTATATATGAAATATATAGTAAGTGGAAGTATTGCGATCGTGAAAATTTTCGACTTCCGGTTTTCAACGGAAATACACGTTTTGGGGTCCCCTGAGTCAAATTAACCAAGTCCCGCGAAATGGTCTGTGTGTGTGTGTGTGTGTGTGTGTATGTGAACAGACTAGCTCAAAAACTATAAACCGTGGGAACCTGAAATTGGGTATTTAGTGTAGGTATATGCCCGCAATGTGACAGCAAAAATTTCATCGAAATTGCTCAAAGGGAGGGGGTACTTTATTTAATAACTATTTGGGTTTTTTTCGATTTTCTCAAAAACGGCTCTAACGATTTTGATTAAACTGAGTATCTGATCGATGTATATGCCCGAAATATGACTGTTAAAATTTCATCAAAATTGATTAACCGGAGGGGGGACTTTACTTAATAAATTTTGTATCATTTTCACGTGTTTTTTTTATTTACTCAAAAACGGTTTTAACGATTTTGATAAAACTTGGTATTTGATGTATTTATATGCCCGAGATGTGACTGTAAAAATTTCATCAAAATTGATCTACGGGAGGGGGGACTTTACTTAATAAATTTTGTACCATTTTCACATGTTTTTTTTATTTACTCAAAAACGGTTTTAACGATTTTGATCAAACTTGGTATTTGATGTATTTATATGCCCGAGATATGACTGTAAAAATTTCATCAAAATTGATCTACGGGAGGGGGGACTTTACTTAATAAATTTTGTATCATTTTCACGGGTTTTTTTATTTACTCAAAAACGGCTTTAACGATTAACAAAAATAAGATATGAATGTAGAAAAATGTGTGACTTTGGGAAATGATAATTAGCAAAACACGTCAATTTCTAATCTAAGTAAGTTGGTAAGTGAAAGTTGTGTGTTGCGCGAACGCACCAGATTTTTTTTATCTGTGAACCGATATATCTGAGTAATAAAACTGATGAGTAATTAAATATTTCAAAAAAGTCTTTTCATAAAGTAGCTAATAAATACTTTTTGTCGAAGGAAATCCACCAACTAGTAAAGCTTATAAAAAATGTTTAAAAAAAAAGTTTATCTTTTAAGTATTAACATAGTTATAAAGCAAAGTCCTATTGTATTCAGTAAATAAGTGGCGCCCAACTGCTTCATTCTCAGTCCGAGCCGTTCCTCAAGTTTTGAATAAAACAACTCTGGGAGTCCTGTTTTTACTTAATCCAAACTAAACCTTATTATTTATTTATTCTTAAAACCATCTACTCTTGTGCTTTTATCGTTTCAGCAATTTTCGACACAAACAAGCTCGCTGAAATGCTCGATATACAACCTTCATTATTTTATTGAACTATTCCAGCAATGAAATAAGAAATAAATACAACAAATTATAAGAGTAAAATAAACTTATTTACTGAAGAATTTTTTAATTAAATCGCTTTCAAACACTAATTATGCAGCTTACAATTTTCATGAATTCGTCATAATTATAGGGCTGAAGCTGAATAAAACCCGAATAAATACAGCATTTTCAAATAACTCAATATTTATATATTATTAAAAAACAATTCAATTCTTTGCGTGGCTATTCGAAAGTTCGTGAGTAGCTCCTTGTTATAAATATTCATATACTCGGGTCAATCCATATCAAGTGTTCCAAAAATAAATTAATTTGTTGCTTCAACATTTTAATTTTTTTTTTAAATATTTTTACCATAGGAAGTACAATACATTAGAAACACATAAATGCTATTAGTTTATTTTTTAAAATTTTTTATGACAATGGCGGCCATTTTATCTTAAACCAAACGTGTATATTTTACTACTAACTTTAAACTACGAATAATGGTCCATATATGCCTCAAAATTTTAAGCGGTAACTGTACAAAACTTTACAAAAACTCAAAATGTTTTAATCTGTGGACTTGCACTTTTCTTTCATATGTTTTTAAAGTCTCGAAATTTCCAAAATTGTAATAGTTTGCTCAGAGGTATGTGGGTTAAACTTTCAAAATTTTGTGGAGTCCACTAATTGCAAGGATACAAATCATTGAAAAGTACCAATAGTTGACAGTTTAAGAAAAAAATATTATATTATTGACACTGTTTATCAATATATTGAATTTAGGATAATCTTTGTTATGAATTCAGTTAGGCCAATCCCTCTAGAAAACTAGGAATCCAATATCCTATGGTCTACATTAACGATTTTTATAAAATATGATTTCTTGGAAACTTCTAAAATGAACCAATAGTTGACACATCAAAATTACAGGTTTAGAAAGTTGACACTTATGGTTTTAAAGTTGACACATGCATTCATTTTGGATTTACTATGTTTTTTAATAGGTAACAAGGCCTGCAATAAAAGTTAATATCTTTTTTATTTATAAACTGGTAAATTAAGAATGGAAACAAAATAAAATTTCCACAATTTAATTATTTTATACACAAAAAGCTTAAATGAGACAAAAAACTAACAAACATATTTAAACGAAAATGAAGTCACCCAGTTAAGTAAATATGATAAATAGATTTTAGTAATGGCCAGAAGTTTCGTTTTTTAATGTTATGTTTGCACAATTTTAGACTCTCCAATGATGAGCACTCTTCTAGTGCTCTTTTAAACAATTAAAGATGGTCACATTCATTGGTAGCATTTTGATAGAGTGCGACTAGTAATAAGTATCACATGTTCTTTGCAAATTTGGGAAGTGGGGTGAGTCAGATGAGACACGTGTTCCTTCAGGAATAGGATTAATGGCAATGCAATTTAGCTCTCAATGATCTATGGATAGAACACATAGATAAGATTCACTATAAATTCATAAAATAAGACACCTGTCATCCAGCCAGACTCAGACTTCCAGAAACCACGCCCAGATGGAACACTGCTGATTTTGGCGGTGAGCTGACATGAGCTGATCGATGACAACTATTGGAATTAAAGATTAATTCTGTTCTAATAATTGACACCTACATTTAAGCCCTAAAACATTGATTGTATAACTCTATTAAAGAGGATATCAAATGATTCTCATGAACTTAATGAATGCCATAAAAGTAATTAAAACATAATTGAACTCAAATAAACCAACTTAAAAGCTTATTTAACTTGACTTCCACCTTATTCAAACAGGGTAGCAGAAACCAAGTTTTCAGGCCACTAGAAAATTCGCTATTACAACCTCTCACAAATATCACATGTCATAAATAAGCTTCAGTTTTCGTCCAACTAATGCCGATGGCTGCAAAGCTAAATAGTATAACTTGGCAAATTACCGTTAAATTTTTTACCACAATAATCAAACCCGAATGATGTGAATGATAAGACACACTTTGTGTGATTGATAAGATTATTATTTTCTAAGCGCTACGTCAGCATATGTATACTTTCTTTCGGTTTGTTTTGCCGTATTATATTCAAGGCTGCTAAGCCCATAACGATATTAATTAAACATACTTTTCAATGCTATATTACCTTAAAATTAGTAAAGTCCACAAAATAATTTTTTTGCGAAAGCTGCAAATGAACATTGATAAATATTTTATATCCTTGCAATTCTTCTAACCAAGGAATAAATCTGGTCCAAAGTTCAAATTTTTATATCAATGCCCAACAAAGATATTATTCTTTAAATTTGAATTTGAACATTGGGTCAGATTTATTCCTTCGGTAGTGATGCCAAACGATGACTATCAAAATCGGTGACTTGAATCATTGACGTCATTGCAAACTGAAGCAACTCTCAACAATGGGTGGGCAGTTGAGATAGTGCACCATACCATTGTGCGGGCTTCTACAAACTAAGATTGTTTGGACATTCCCTCAATGTACCCCTTCTCGTACGAAGTTGTTCAAAAATAATAAAAAAGTCTCAGTAATCGGGCCACTTAAAACCCAAAATTAGATGTATTGCTTAGTTGGATTTATTGGATTTAAACGGACAATTTAAAAATCTAATTCAATTTAAAAAGGGACTGCATAGGAACGAGAGTAAATGAAGAAGAAAATGTTATAGTTTAAGGAAATAGTTAAAAGATTTATTTGTTCTTACCTCGTCCTGGTTCTCGTCCGGCTTGGAATACGATGCGCAGTCCTCGCAAACTTTTTGCTGGCACTCACCACAAGTTTTGGAGAAATCGTCGGGCTTGAACGACTTCAAGCAGACTCTACAAGCACCGTGCCTGGACACAGGCTTGCCTTCTTGCTTCCTATAACACAGAAAAAAAAATTGAATATATTGTAAAGTGAGGCACAAAGCATATGATTTAAAAAGGTTTTAGACTTTGTTGAAACAATTACAACTGTTCTACTACATGTTTGTGACTGTTCGAGAACCTTCTGGAATGGTCTTATTCAGGCTAAATATAAGGAGTAATGGACGGGAGAGTTAATCTTGGTCTGCATATCTAATCATATGGTAAATTTTGTGTTACTGTGTCATTCGTTACCAGAAATACCTCTTGATATTAACATTTATTTACAACTGACGTTTCTGTAGTTCTAGGACGACTGCAAAAGAAATGTGTTTCAAATTTCGTCGAATTCGGATAAACCGGGTAAAATATTTATAACGAACCCCTAAAAACCTATCCATAATAACATTTATAGACAACGCCAATGTCAATTAGTTAAATATTTATTTAACTATTCAAACAAGCCTTTTATTTAATAGCACACAAATTTTAGAATGAATTAACATATGTAGTAACAGTACAATAAAAGGTTATGAGCAGTGTTGCCAAGTTACAATTTTTCCTTGACACCCTCTCTCAATTAAATGTTTTCTTTTTTTTATTTTCCTTCTTTACCTATGTGCATACACAAAGACATACACGGTTGTTGATTACAATGAATCTACAAAAAAAAAAACCAAAAAAAAAACATCTAATTGGTTATCATTAAATCATTAAATCAAAATAAAACAAAAATTACATATTTTCAATAACCTCTTTCAAAAACGGTTCATGATTAGTGGATGATAGAAGGCAGTACGCTGTGTAAAGCTCGTAGTCTTCCAGATATCCGGGCTTTTCTTTGTTCTGCCTGTCGTAACATTTTCCTCTTCCGAGTTCCTATTATTATTACATTCTTGCAAATTATTCTGAACCTCTTGTTCACTTCCTTTGTTAGTTTCCTTTTCTGGATTTAACTCACTTCATTTCATCACTTCATTTGGCTCTAAGATTTCTTGAGAATTGTCTTTGATTTTGTATTCAATGATTGATTCATCAAATTTGACATCCCTTGACTTAATTATTTTTCTTTTATTTGGTAGCCACAGCCTGTAACCACCTCACAGTAGCCAACCATTACAGCACGAACTGCTCGGGGTTCCAATTCAACAGATTTAGGTGTCAGAGTGTGCCATGCTCTACAGCCAAAAAAATTTAATTTAGTGAGGTCAGTTCTTTTATTCCATAAATCCCAGGGAGTTTTACCTTTACGTAAAACTGAAGTTGGTGATCTATTTGTTTCACATACCGTACATTTTAGAGCTTCTCCCCATAAATATTTGGGAACCCCAGATTCAATCAACTTAGTTCTTAATTTTGATAGAAGAATCCCATTCATTCTTTCACATCTGTCATTCATTTGAGGAGAATGGTTTATAGTATATTCTATTTTAATACCATTACTTTTCAAAAAAATTAAAAGCTGCTTCGATCTTACTTCACTACCATTGACAAATCTTACACGTTGAACGTTTAAATCGAACTGAGTTTTGAATTCCTTTATGTACGCCATAAAATTTTCCGCTGCTTCACTTTTTTGTTTTAGCAGCCTAAGCACGACGAAGTGAGAATAATCATCTAAAATGACTTATAAATAAATATCTCTCCCCATTGAGTGTACTCGGTGTGATGGGACCAACTATATCGCTGGAAATAAGATCACCTATTTCTGTTGCACGTTTTATAAAGTAATTTCACTCTCACCTTGTGCATGATTGGCATGGGTGTCCTTTAAAGAATTTGTTTCTCCTTCGCCCTGCTGTGAACTGAAATTGGTACCTAGGCCCCTTCTCCATTTATAGCCTCTGTTGATTCTACGCCCTCTATTTTGGCTTCCTCTAAAATTTTTAGGACAGCTTGCCTGGAAGTGTGAACTGTCCCCACATCTAAAGCAACCACTATTTAAAGCTTTAAGACCTACCTCAGAAATATCGTGAGACTTAATTTTTATTTCATGATCCAAGAGACGTGCTTTCACAAAGTCCATTTTCATATTTTCAACAGTTTCTAATGCAATTACGACACTATCATAATCTTCCGGGAGCGATAGAAGCAAATGACATATTTTATCATTTTCATCAAGTGTAGAACCTAAATCATTCAGTTCTCTGATTAATTTATCAAAATTAAGAAAATGATCTTCTAAACTTTCGAATCTTTCACCTTTTAAGTTTACCAACTTTCTCCATAAGGTTAGCTTAGAAAAAGAACTAGACCTAGCAAATATATTCTTCAGAGATTGAATCATCTATTTAGACATTTTACAATCTTGAATAATATTAAGATGTTTATCGGAAAGACCTTGAATTAAAATAGCTTTTGCTTTTGCATCATTAATAAAAAAAATTTCTTTTCTGTAGCATCAGTTGGTGGGTCTCTTACCAGAACGTCAGCTATCTGTTCCTTTTCAAGGATAGCATTTATCCTAAACTTCCAGTTTGTGAAATTATTCGACGTGAGTAAAGGAACAGGCAAAGTTAGCACCGACATATATCTAATACACAATACTAATTGAAATTGTTCAATTTAATGCACACTACACCTTTGCAAATAGAGCTCTGGGCCCATAACCTGTCAATTAGTTAAATATTTATTTAACTATTCAAGCAAGCCTTTTATTTAATAGCACACAAATTTTATAATGAATTAACATATGTAGTAACAGTACAATAAAAGGTTATGAGCAGTGTCGCCAAGTTACAATTTTTCCTAGACAGCCAATAACCTTTGTTGGAATGGAATGTGATGGAATGGATGGGTGGCGGGATGGCCAAGCGGCAAACACGTTAAAAATACATGTTGCCCTAACAACATATGATTGGGGACCCAAAGATAGCAAGTTCAAAAACCGGAGCAAGGGGTTATTTAATAATACTTGGCATTAATCCCCCACCTTCTCCCCTGGCCCGGGAAACCCCATGTAACCTAACCGGCGAGAAAGGGGGGGGATATAAAAAAAAATTCGGTATATTGATTAGGTAATTGAACGAGTTACGTAGTACCAAGTTGATTAGGCAAATGAACGAATTCATAACAAGGATATATATGTCCTTGGTATGAATGCATCCATAGAGAAAGAGATAGAGAGGGACAGAGAATTAATAATGTCAGCAAAAATGTAAATATTCAGCTTAATGTCATTGTTTTTCCTTAGCCGTTACGGAAAGCCTAAACTGCGAATAATAAAATGTTAACAATAACGTCGAGCAAACAAAAAAATATTGTACCTATATATTAGAGTTAATTATCCTCAATAATTAATTCTAGGGTCATCCAAAGAGCCATCGCCATGAAAAGGCTAATAATTAAGTAATTTATTCAAGAAAGGAAAAGTTTTCTTCAAAATATTTTAAAACCCTTCCGAGCCTATTCAAACTTTAGAGGGATCCTTTTACCTTGCCTCAGGGGCGTCTTAATGAACAAGTTTATGTTTTTATTTTCGCAAGCCGAATTCTATTAAAAGGCCATTGATCAAGACTTTGTATTGGGTGGGATAATGACAATATTCTTACAGTTTTGACTTTTAGCTTAATTTTTTTTTTTTTTTTTTTTGTTCATTGCTGGAATTGACTTTAATTTTGTATTGAAAATCACCCCTCAAAAATATAGTTTTATTTCTTTAAATAAATAGCAATTTTTAAATTATTACAATTTAAATGTGTATACAGTATGTATATAGTAGAAGTGAGAGATAGTCAACTCTTCTTTTCATCATGTTCTTCTTTACATCCAGACATAACTATTTGTATACAGTACCATCTATTTTGTTAGTTTTTAATATTCTTAGTTGTCATGAGCCTTTCACTTCAAAAGCGTTGGATTTCCCCGTTATAAACCTTTGAAGTCGCAAACTAATCCCCTACCACTACCTCTTACCTTATTTTTACCTTTAGTCTTAGTATCCTCCACCTGGACTCAGTAGGTAAATATCAGATTCTATTTTATCTTGTTAACCAGCCACTGATTTTAATATTCATGTATACAACATCTTTTATATTATTATCAGTTCTGTAATGTATCCATTTACTGTCACCCTCTCGCATAGATACTCATATATTTGTTTTCTTTTAGCCCTGATGAAGATCCACAAGTTGGATCGAAACGTTGGCTTAACACAATAAAATCATTGTAAACTGAAAATCCTGACTATAATTTAACCTATGTATATAGTAGTTATCATACGAAGAAATATTACAAAATATAATCTTTATTAATTCTAAATTCTAAATTAAAATATTCAACCATAGACCATAAATATATACATCTTTATTTATTCTACTTCGTTTCAGTTAATACACGGGAGGCCTTCACAAAAAGTAAACCTAGAAAATACAGGTAAATTAGTGAACTTGGTTTTAGGCGATCAGCAAAAAAAGAAATCAATAATTTACAATCAATACCTACATCATTTTAAGTAAAAATATATCTCCACGTTGAAAATACATATATTTGAGGGTGGTTACATAAAATATAAGCACTTTAAATCATTGCTGGGATGGGCTATTGAAGTATGTTATTTCATCACACTTTTTATAACAAAATTGGAGTACTGTTTTAACATTTTATGCTGTCCCAGTCAGCCTTAAAGTTAGAATAGTCAGAATACTTACTGTTATAACAATAAGTATACTAAATTTCATTTATCATTCAAAAATGCCCAAAAAGCCTTAAGTATTTATTCTTCGAAGCCATCACATTCTCTGATTGTCGCAGATTGATGACTGGTGTCAATCGAAGTTTGAAGAGAGAAAAAAAAATAAAAATTACTCACTGGTTTGTACTGTAGAATCATTGAAAACGATACTCATATTCATAACTTTGCTTGGACAACATACGTATAATATATCAGTGCGATTTCTAAAAATGAATGCACAGAACACCCAGGCCCTCTGAGTTAAGCTCTTATGAGTGTCTGTACACTTGTGAGTGTCACACAGACACATAAAGCAAGAACTTTGAAACTTTAATCAATTCTACTTGAAATCCTAATAACACAATTTCACAGATAAATTGCATAATATCATAGTCAAATATGATCCATCATTCTATAACATGAACATAGTATCTAATTCAATAGTGGGAATTAAATAATGCATCGTAATTAACACAAACACAGAAAATAATCGAAAATGTTAATGAAGCCACATAACATGCACTTATCAATCGTTGCTGAAGTGATTAATGATTGGGTGGCGGAATGAGCTGTCACCGGAGGGTGGCTACAATTCAACCCCCATCGGCTGCAGTTAATCACAGCTGGAGTGGGATATGTCAGGGCTGCGAGGCCACTGGGCCCTGCACTGCCTTGTCATTTAGTTGCGTTAGGCGGCAGATGGATGCGTTTGTGATGTCATATCTAACCCAAACTTGGTTGAAATGAATGGGTGTCATATTATCAGGTTATATTATAAGCTTCGCGCTGCTCAACCCATAAATATAGATCTTCATCAAATGCTCCATTTCGTCTCAGTGACAAGGAACAGTGACACAAAAGTAACTATATTTCTTGCTGTCAAGGTTAACTCTCGCTCATGGTTTATTCTCTATCGTCGCTTGATCACTTCTTTATCGTGGCCTAAGAACTCTCTCGAACTCCCGTTATATATATTCCCAATCGCGGTCCCGAACGCTCTAAACCTTTTAAAACATCTGGGGCTTAATGTCCACTGGGCCCATGAGAGAAATATTTGTATTGCTGAGAGTCATGTTCTCCGGCTTTCTTATTTAATCAAAGGCATTTGGTCATGGCTTACTTCCTCCTTTTCCATACCTTTTTTCCTTTTTAATCAGGTTTCGTTATAAGGGTGGGACTGAGGAAGATTAACCATAAGTTGATATCCTTACTTATATTACTTATCCATTACATAATTTATTTTTTGGGTTCACCTGTGGTGTAGTTGTCAGCATGGTAACCTACAATACTAAAGGTCGCGGGTTCGCGCCTCGAGGTGGCCCTAGGATTTTTTAATGGGAGTAAAATATCCTTGGCTATGCTATGCGTATAGCACGTTAAATGGAGGTACCGAGCCTGTACGATGTCAGGTACTCGTTAAAGACCCCTATCCTAATTATACCTGGAGAGGCAAAATTTCTTACTCTCTCTGTAGCATCGTCCGATTAGTCACGTGGTAATCTGACATTAAAAAAAAAATTATATTTTTTCAATGTAAACAAATAATTATAATATCACACTAATATAAATTACAAGAGTTTGTATTCTATCATGTATTTTTAAATGATACTATTCCAAGAACTTTTATATTTTTCAACAATTAAGTGTATTTCCGACAAATGTTGCCTCGTTAAAGATCCCTATCCTAATTATACCTGGATAGGCAAAATTTAGGACTCCCACTGTAGCATCGTCCGATTAGCCTTAGTGGCATGAAGAGAGGTTAAATAAACTACAATTTAATTTTTGCAGTCACCGTTATCGATTGCTGAATACTTCCGAAAATCATATTTTATATCGTTTATGTTTATTAAGTGTCCTTTATATTTTGCTATTTTCCTATATAGCCCAATTCAATTTTGTTCCTTCTTTGAATATAGTAAGAAATTAATAGTAAGAAAGTTACGCAATAGTAAAAAACTCTCACTATTAAGTATTTGCTATTATTATTTCGCTCCTTGAATGATATAAAACACGTTTATAGAAGCGATGAAGTTTGATAGTATTTAACTCTTTCAACAATTATGACTGTAAATTATCCCAGGCGATTGCATCTTGTGATAGAGAGCTATAATTAAAGTTAGAAGTTATAAAGTTTTCACTCCATTCTACTTAGGGCATTAAATAAGAAATAACTGACTTATGGACTTAACGCAAAAACGCATTTTCTCCAATCCACTTTATTTATTATTTTTTTTTTTTTTACTTCATAAATAAACTTTATATGTATTTGAATTTGTTTACTCTTTCCTCTCAAACATGTTCTCTCTTTTTTTCTAGGTGGTCTAATGGTCAATATTAATTATACCGATTTATGTTTTTGCTTTATTTTTCCTTTCCTTAGTTTTTTCCATCAGTCTAATTTTTTTTATTTTATATTTTTTTTTTGTTATCATGTCGTGTTACTTTTCGTCATTTTTTTTTTTTTTTTTTATTGCTAAAAATAGCTATTTTCTTTTATATATCTGTAATACTATACAAGCTCCCTCACTTCAATCGCTAGACCAGGAGGGAGAGTCTAGGGTGGGTACAATATATGGTGAAAGCGGACAGTGAGGCTAGAAAGAGTGAAGGAGTGAGATACTGAGGTGGCCATTGGACCATCAGTCTCCAGCTCCGTAGATAGATCTCTTCTCCAGCCAGGTCCTGGATTCACAGCTTGAATTCAGCCACCTTTTTTTTAGATTACCTTTCTTTATTCGGTGATGGAGTCGATGTGTCACAATGAGCACTTGGTGGGTCTTACTACTTAACACGTTAGGTACGGCGGCGTATATGGTATTAGGGGTATCCTGAATTAAGCGTATCGGACGCGGAAGGGTGATGCCGTCCAGTAGTCTTGTTTTGTTACTCAGGGTCGGTATCGGACCGCGGAGTCCAATTCTAAAAAACAACAGAATTTCAGCTGTTAGTAACATTATCTGAACTAAAATGCAACAATCTAATTAAAAATAGTGTTGAGTGTTTGAAGTGTTCGGAATTTCGGACATTCGCTTAAGGTAAGCCTGGACGTAAAAAAAAAGTACCGTGTTGGGTTCGTGTGTGGACTTTTTCACTAAAAGTTAGATATATGGATTAGAAAGGGACCCTCGATTTCTGCTGTCGAATCGAAATATACAGCTGTATTGATAAAAAAAAATCAAGTAAATGTGATGGATACGTAAAAAGAGAAAAGACATGTGGCGAAACAATCCACTGGTGATTCTCAATTAACATGTTTAACTTGGAAGGTCGAAACATCTCCAAGCATAAAAGGAATTTTAAATAAAATGACCACGCATTAAAATCACCAAAAAGGAAGCTTTTTAGAAAAAAAAAATTAAAAGAAGAACTGGCCGGTAGAATTTAATAAAGAGACAATATCATTTTTTAAGAACAATTTCTTTTAAGGCAGATGTGGAAAGGTAGGGATTTCGTTATATATATTTAAAACAAAAAAAATTAAATATATATTAAATAGTGTTAGGGGTCTAAAACTTTAGGGATATCTAATCCTTTTTATTTTATTTTATGATTATATGGTTATTTTTGTTCCTCGTAAATAAATTTGTTTTTTGAAAATTAGTTTTGTGTTACATTTAAGTAATTACTATATAACTTTTAAATTATTTTGTTAGAAGAGAAAGATCGGCCAATCGGGAAAATCCATCTGCATCTTCGTTGCAGTGCTCCTAACATTCGAATAACGGTGGGGCCCATTCTTAACCGCGTCAACTTCTCTTTTCAACGATCCCAGCCGCCATGTCTCGCCATATTGTTGCGTAGTGACTGCAGGTATGACAAATGTCCAAATGATGATCCTCAAGTACTTTTCAAATAACTTATTAGAATAACTGACTCTCACAGATCAATTACAAAAATATATTACATCTGGATTTTACATTGGTTTATAGAGCTCAGCATTGACAACTGGTGTAACCTCAATTCAGTGAGAAAAATATTAACTTTCTCTGCCTAATTTACTTTACACATTTCGTTGTATTCAAAACAGTCGTATTGCAAGCTGGCTATGAGAGATCCGCTTCTAAAAGTTTATCCTAACAGCAAACACATGTACCGAGTAAATCTTAAATGCAGAAATAAAATTTATCAAACTAATGTTTTGGAATACCATGTCGCTAAAACTTAATTAAAAGTAAGATAAATAATTAAATAATCTGTATTGTCATGGTTGTTTCTAGTAGGTTTTATAGAGATAAAATAATTCAAATATAACTGAATCAAGTAAACGAGTAGGTTATTCACAAACAAGGACACTCAAGAAGAGAAAATAGGATCGCTGAGCGGAAAATAAAGAGGAACAATTTGAACAAAGACCTTTCTGGATGACAGAAAATTACAACGGTTCTATTTCTAGGTTTTGCTGAGTTCGTGGAAAGTAGAAAAAAAAAATGAAGGTTTATTGCTTCCGAGACAAATTTTATCTATTGTTTCCTGGATTTCTCCCTCTGTTTCTTTTTTGCTATTTACTCCAAGCGGTGCTGACCTTCTCAACCCTTTTTGAAATATTATACTTGAAATAAATAATAATGATTTATGTTACCTTTTACCTTTTTGTGTCTATATCTATACACACAAACACTTATATATATATATATATATATATATATATATATATAAATTATAGGAAGTAATTATAAAAGTAATACTTGTTAGAGGCTTATTCCTTGGCTAAATTTTCAGTTGTATTTTTATATCAAAAAATATTTTTAAGTTTGGATATTGAAATATTATTAGTCAGGATTTTCAGTTAACCATTTTTCATTTTGAAAACTAATCGTCCTGGAGTCTCTGTATTACTTTCGAATCAACAAGCCCTGATGAAGATTCACATGTAGGGATCGAAACGTTGGCTTTTCAAATTAAAAAAAATATAAAATAAAATAAAAATGTTCAACTGAAAATCCTGACTATTAATCATCCTATCGTAGAAAAAAAAAAAAAAAAAAACAGTTGACTTACATTACACACTTCTAAAATAAAAATAATAATATTAGTTGAATAGATAGTGTCAATTCGTTATTCGTTTGGACTCATGGAAGTGTCTCTTGAGTTTTGTATTTATTTTTTCATTTTAATTGATTTATTATAATCGGCAAAATAGTTTTTCATAAAAAAAAAAAAAAAAAATTGAAAAAAATATGTAGCTACATAAAAACGAACAAATCCATATACAAAAAAGTAAAGAAAAAAACTAACAATATTTATAATTTTTTTTTTAAATTATACCTATTTATTTTTTATTTTCCACATGGGATACATTTTCATCAATACTCTGAAAAATCTTTAATATTTTTTACTGAATGCTAAGTAGTAAAGTTTCAATGTAATCTAAGTCCATAAGCTACCTTGTTTTATTTTACATAATTTAAAATAGCCCTGGCACTTCTTCATTAATATTCAAGGTATTAAACAATGTTTTAAGTCGAGATTAATTGAGATTCAAATCCATCCTTCGTTCCGATAATATGTTATTGTTATTTATCAAGTTTGAGAGCGGAATAGCTAATTAGCGACAAGACAAACATGAGGAGATTAACAAGAGATGGGATTAGCGATCAGTTAAGACAGATTACAGGCCCCTCCAGGGAGCGAGTGAGTCCAAGGGAGACGATTTGTTAGGATTAGGGAGCCCTTCTCCACCGTATTAAAATTACGTTAATCAATTATAGAGCTTTACCTGTTCTTACCGGCAGAGATCTAGCCTGGGAGGTCGTTTGTAACCTTCAGGTTAATCAAATGTTATCAAGAAAAGTGAACTATTTCATTAACCCTACTGTACGACCTGTAAGTGAGCATACTATTTTTCTTTGAATTCAATTTGATATCGGAATCGTAAGGGGAAAGTTGTTTTAACTCCATATTTCTTGATTTGACATGAGAACATTTTTTCAGAAAAGACGTAGTGAATACTCTTACTCATTGATATATCATGGAAATTCTACTATTTTCCGACTTCAGAAATAAGTGATCTACCTTTAAACTTTACAATAACAACATCAAACACTCAGTCAGGCAAAAAAAATCGAAAAGCGTAAATTTCAATCATGAGGTATCCAATTTTTTTATTTTTAAAAGTAATTATGTATATATTTATAGAATGGGGCTTTAAATCGTTGGCGGCCTTATCCAAGCTTATCTACCTTTATTTTGGCCAAATACATTCTTTGCTTTATAAAAAATTTATTTTTTCTATCTGAATATCTGGTCTCTTGCCAAATAATCTAGGCATCCGCTGTTAATTAAAGACTCCACCTCGATGTGAAGTTCAATATCTCAAATGATCTATAGATATCCTGTACTAAAATTAATTATTTAATGTTTACTCCGACCACAGTTCGACTGTCGGTAAGATGGCCGTTCTTATGGCACATACTGCTTGCAAAACGTGTATTTATTAAAATATCATTAGTATTTAGACTATTTGATATTGTAAAAATGAAGTGGGTTAAA
Organism: Aelia acuminata; assembly: GCA_911387785.2. Lineage (NCBI taxonomy): Eukaryota > Metazoa > Arthropoda > Insecta > Hemiptera > Pentatomidae > Aelia > Aelia acuminata. Next base: position 35,727,344 of record OU426981.1, read on the forward strand.
CAATTGTTATTCAACGAAAAAAAAATTTTTTATGTCACACAAATTATGAAAATACAGAAAAAATTTGGACAGGTTACAAAAATTACCACTTTGTAACACAGAAATAAACATATGACTTAAGCTTCAGAACGAGAGTAACTCTTCAGTCCTTATATTTAGTCGTTAGAGGACCAGTCTCGAACTTTCTGGGCCAGCGTAGAACTCGAACATCGTTGTCAGAAACATGACAAAAGGTCTAGAACTATTCTAAACCATATGTTGTTTTGGTTAACGTTACAATATATCTACTAATATATTATTAGAAACAATTATTTAATCGAATGATCGTATCCAAATTCGATTAAATAACTCTTTTCTGTTCTTTCTTCGATTTTTTTTTTTTCATTTTAAATACTTAAAAAAATATAACAGAATCCGAAAGGGAAACAAGCAATCCTGAACCTTACTTTCTGCCTTACACAGCCCTAAACCTTCTTTCTGCGACAGACACTAAGCCTAAATGCAGTGAAGAGGATCCTAGAAGTCGAGCATTATTAAGTCATGGGCCCGCTGGGGTCTGCTAAACAATGGACTTTGCGGGAGTTCCTCTTCGCGCTCTCTTAGCCAAGTTAATGGCCTCTTAATATTGACTTGCTGCACTTTAAAATGTTCTAATTGTTTTTACTTCTCATCGGCAATGCTATTAATGGCGTTTCTTGGTGTGTCTTTCATACAATACTCAGAACGAGGCTGTTTATTTGTTTTTTTTGTAGTGAATGTTGTATAATAAATAAGTATAATAACTAAACAATGGGTTCATGTATAAGTTAATTGTTTACCATTTTCCACCTCATATAATAATATGAGGAAAATAATCCTCAGTAGGAAAACTCAAAGCCGGACTTCCTCAAGGCGGGGGAGATACAAACAACCCTATACAATATTTATATTAACGGCACACTCAACACTTATAAAGTAGGGATGAGCGGGGTTGGTTGGCATAGGGGATAGGTTGGCCATTGGCGTATAGTTTCCGTCACACCTATTGTGAAGGCCCCACCATTGTACCGTGTGACCCGCTCGAACTCGGGAGTCTTGCCCTGAGTTTTCAATCCGATGCTAACAGTGTAGCATAGAAGAGTGTGCTTCATTGATTGATTTTACATGTAAGTAAATTTTTATATTTTCAGTAAATTTGGTTTAAAGCCATGGCTTTAAAACATAAGACTCCGATTCTGTTCACATAGCCCCAAACTCCTTTGAAAAACCTAACCTTTCGACTAACCAGTTTCTTGTTTGATTGTTCTCCCCTGTCCTGGCAGCCATCCTCCATATGATCTCTCCTGTGGGTTAGTTGGCTCTCTTCGACTGGGGTAGCAATTCACAAAAGCAAGGTAAACATAAAAAAAGGTGAAACTACCAATTGTATTTAGTTCCAGCAAGGAGGATGAAAGCAATTTTTCTTATGCAGAAAATGACGACAGTCTAAACTTCTATCTTCTTTTATTATAAATCTATTTTCCCTTAAAAGCTGTTAAACAACGATTCATAATTATTATACTATTGTAGTGCAGCTTTTAATAACAATAATATCTGTCATGCAGTACTTGAATGAGATGGCTAAACAACCCCACCTAAGATCTAGGCCAACATGCCCCACATAGGGGGTTAATTGGCATACTCTGGATTGACGAGTTCTTAAATTTTCTATGATCTTAGTCTTAAATATTATGTGGTGAAAAAAATACTTGAAGTACTCTAATACTTGGAGTTTACGGTGGTATCAGCCCTATTGGGATTATATTAACAGGAACGACTCAACAATCAAAAAAGTGAAAACTGTTGCCAACCAACCCCGCTCTCCCTTACAAAAATTGCTATTCGCAGAGTATAAAGCATTTTATACTTCATGTTTCAGACCGGACACAATCGCTAATAAACTGGTATCAGCATTAAAAAAATATATACATTTTTAAAATCAGTTGAACATTAAATTGAACCTTGATGAAACCAAAGTCATGATATTTACAAAGAGAAGACCGTATGTTTTATTATATTAAACAATAAGCTCATACCTCGGTCAAATGAGACTAAGAATGTAAGAAAGCACTTGAAATAGTAAGAAAACTAAATTTTATTCTATGTCGAAGATCGGCAAAATGATAAGTAAAAGTCCCTACTCATCACAACCCTCTTGTTTTCATCCTAGCTTCCTCCTCAATTCCTGACAACCCACCAAGGCGTCTGAAAAGAAGATGGCCTCGGGACTTTCTAATTTATAATCATTATTAGACAGCTACCGATGGGTAGTATAGTTTCTCCACAAGTTTATTCATGTCATTTTTTTTTAAAATCTTTGTATTCACATTTACTAGATGTATTATTTTATACAGTTGTAAATATCAATAAATGCTTAAAAAAAAAAAAAAAAGTATGTTCTATGCCTGGTTAACTATGGTTAACTATCCATATGTTAATATAAATTAAAAATTCAATTAATCGAATGAATCATTATTATACAATGCCTGCCTATGTCCTATCTTAACTTTTGTTTGTCCAACATCTAAGTCTAAAATTAATCTTAAAAAATAACAAATATTTCAGAATAAGTTTCAAGGCATTAGAGGAAATTATATGTATAACACTGAAATCAAAATTATGCATAAAAAATTGGAATGATCCTAAATTGATGAGATAATTTCACTTCTTCTAACGTATATACTGTTGGAACAAGAGTGTTATTTTTTTTCCGCAAAAATGGCTAAAATTAGCGATAATTTGTTATCTGTTTTGGCGAAACGACTTAATCGATTTCAACATGAAGTAACTCATTCGAGATATAATACAATGTTTTTCGATTGTAAGGAGATTACAATTTTCTCTGCGACAAATATTTTTCGCTATATTATCAAGAACCTGAAAAAAGATCGATTTTGTTTACCTTTAAAATTTTATGGAAACATTTCTGAGGTAGTAAACGTTCATATTGGTCTATTTTTTTTATTTTTTTTTCAACATACTTTGTTGTTTTGAAATTATTCGATTCTTCAACAGACCTTTGAAGAACAGTCGTATTTTAGTTCTGAGAGCAGAGTTGAAGAGTAAATATTCAAGGGGAAGAACGCATGAATTGCAGAGAAGCATTGTAAGAGACGAAGCTAAAACGCTCATAATACCTCTCTTGGTGAGGACACTCCAGCCCAATGACTGGAAGGTCTTCATCTACCCCTCCTTGGGACGACCACCTATTCTTTCTATTTTCACATTTCATGGCAAAAATATATCTGGGTGGTTACATCTGCCATTTTAAATAATTGATAAACACGAAAGATACTTGGAAGCAATTGATCTGAGAGACATTTTTCTCATTTTGAGTAAACCCGCGTTGAAATTTGAAAAAAAAAATATCCTAAAAAATCTCAAGCATGACTTTTAGTATCATTTATAAAAATTTTAGTATTTTAGTTTTAAGGCGTTTCATTAACTATCGTCGATATATTAAAGTAAGAAAGGTTATATACATTTTAGGTTATACATTCTAAATCACCAACGTTTTCCATATCTTTGGTCTGATAGATTTACTTTCACCCCGAAGAGGAGAATTAGTATTAAAACGTCGTGATGGTGGGAGGAGGTATAATTATAAGTAGTTTTTGCTATTTATCCTATTGCGATCAAATTTGCAACATTTTTCGTTCTCGATTGTTATATTAGTATAAATATATTTAATATTCTTATACAGAACGTATAAATCTTATACGTATTTAATATTCTATTCTTTACATATTTATATCCCTGAAACGAAAAATCTATCATAGGTCGATTTATAGTCGGGATTTTCAGTTATTTTTTAATTTTGGAAAGCCAACGTTTCGGTCCCTACATGTTGATCTTCATCAGGGCTTCTGAGTCCAGAATAGTACAGAGACTCGGTGGTAGGAATACAGACAAAAAAAAGAACAGATAACTGAAAATCCTGACTATCAATCAACCTATAATAAAGAAAAACAGTTGAATATAACTCACCTCGAAAAATGAATCAACTAACTTACAGATTAATGTGCCTATTAGTTATTCCTACACCTAAATTGAAAGAGTTAAGCTTTTTCTACGAAATTTTTCTTAATATTCCATATTTTAAAAATTGAGAGCTTCAGAATTTGTAGAAAGTATCCTTTATTCTTATTGTTGTTGTCAGAAAACAGGGTAAAATAGTTTTTATCTATATAATAACAAATAATAAATTCATTCATAATGCAACAAACAATATAAGTGTTTTCGAAATTGAAACATAAACACTTTAATCTTTACCATATATATTTTTAAAATAATTTATATATTTATTTTTTTTAATGGGTAGGTGAATATAGTATTCGAAATTGTATAGTATTTTCGAAATTGTATAGTATTTTCGAAATTGAAACATAAACACTTTAATCTTTACCATATATATTTTTAAAATAATTTATATATTTATTTTTTTTAATGGGTAGGTGAATATAGTATAATTTTTTTGTCTGTAGGTCACGTTTGTGGAATATTGTATTATTATTCAATAAAAATAAATTATATCCATAATTTTTATATTTACTTCCAAGGTTTTGAAACTGAAGCATTGGTTTTTAATCTTTTATAAAAAGGAGTAATAAAAATATGATTGGAGAATAAAGTTGAAGTATTAATAAAAAGTCAAGTGCAATGTTATGAGTTTAAATATTACGAGCTATTATAAGTTTCAATATAGTCCTGCCTAACAACCAATCATGATTTTTACAGCTTCTATTTTATGTCACTCCTTAGTTGACTCACTTAGATATTTAAGAAGTTTATGCCTCCTAGCAACGCTATAAATAGTTAGCTATGTGGGCTAAAAATTCAAATGTAGTTCTCATTAAATTTTGTTCAATGAGTTATGTATATATATATATATGGTGTTTTCTTAAAATTGTTTAGGGGTTTATAGGAATGTCATGTGTGTAGACACATAAAGTCCACTTAATAGATTTGAAAAAAAATTAGTCACTTTGGAAAATGAAATTAAACCATGACAAATCACAACATATAACATTCACACTCCGACCAGATACATGCTCTCCAGTTTGTATCGGTGACCACCAAATTCCTCAAACAGACAAAGTACGGTACCTTGGACTAATATTCGACAGAAGGATGACTTGGGGCCCTCATGTCAAAATGACATGAAATTTCCAAATCATCGAAATTGAAAATCAGACAGAAACTCAATATGCTCAGCAACTCAATGCTTACTGAAACCCATTAAGCCAGGACATACGCCTCACAAATTTATGGATCAGCAGAAAAGACACTTAAAAAACTACAAACCTTCCGATCCAAAATATTACGATTAGTAACGAACGCACCTTTGTACATTAGGAACAAAATGCTACATACCGACTAACAACTACCAACTAACGACGAAAAAATAAGGACACTCTATTCTGGCTTCCATACCAAATTACACTGACATAACAATAGACTTATTATTGACATGGACAGGACTGAGATGCCTTTTATGAGGCGACTGAAAAGGAGTTGGATGAGTGATCTCCTCTCCTGAAACAAGTTCGGGATGATGAGCTGCTGGGCACTATCTTCCCTCATGCCTAAAATGCCAACATCACAGCAGTTTATCTCACATTTGCTGATTCTTATAACACAGACATTCTTATAACTATAAGAACAAAATAAAAAGATAGAAATATATATTCTAAAAAAAAAATTATTTTTTTTTATTATTAAGTATTTCTTTATTCCATTGAAATAAATTTGGGTCGTCTTGGGATTTCATTGGGAGTCTGCGGATCATGGAGGAGAAAAGGTTAACTTGGCTGGGATTCATGCCTGGGTAGCTCAGTTGGTTAGAATTCAAAACGAAGAAGAGTAGACCCTGGTTCGACTGCTGGCATGTCCAATCTTTCTTCTTCAGAATTTATTTCTACATTTTATAAAATAAATTATTAAAGTATTTATAAAATAAAATAAATTAATTCCTTGAGATAAATATTAAATATGCTACTCCCGTTTAGGTTATGGAAATATGGAGATGATATGATATGCAGGTACAATCATGCCCGTATTTAAGATATTTATTTTTCATAATTTATCTATATTATTAGTTTAATTTTTCTCGTTTCATTTGGTATTTTGTTGTTATTTTTTATATTTATTATATTTTCATGATTAATTTATTTATATTTTAAGTGAATTTGGTATGAAATTCACTGCCGTTGCTTTTTTGCAATACTGAGGTGACTGAAAAGAAGCTGTATGAAAGACCTCTTCTCCAGTATTAAAGGAGTACATGTTCAAGTCCAAATTGATGTGCTGCTGGACACTATATTTCCTCAAATATGAATTATGCTGCTATATTTTTACGTCAAATTTGCTGAAATGCTCTGGTTTACTGACAGTTGTGAATGAAAAAAATCAAAGATGGAAAAAAAATGTTCTGTCCATTAGGAAAAACTAAAAAATATAAATTAATTTCAAATGAAATTTTTAACCGTTAACAGTTTCTTAGGATCACTTTGCAATGGAGGGTAACAGAAATAAAATTACAAATAACAACATTGCAATAATTAAATCGCAAACAGTAGACTAATCCTTGTTAGAAATAAGACGGTTCGAAACTGAAATATTAGACATCTCATTTTTTATAAGCAGCTTGGTCAAAAACCTTTTAGGTAAGTCCTAATGAATGCATACATACAATCTTTTTAAGAAACCAAATTCAGTCTAGGACAAGCTGATTTATTCAAAGGCTAGTAGTGAGAAATTGGTACCGTTTTCTTATTCCGGCGCTTTCTCTGATAATAGTAATCTACCACATATTATTTAATATGTAACATTCTTTTTTTTTTGTTTAAACGCTGTTGCGGTATATTTTGGACTTTATTCCATCCATAAAATTTATATATATATATAGGTACATGATGCTAATGTAGGGCCTTAGAAGAACAAGATAATTTTTCACACTAACAAATCCAATAGTCGGAAATCTCTTTAGAGGAGGTTCCATGCTAATTACATAAAATTCTTCCTTATTTTCCTATTTATTTATTTATTTCCATTATAGATATATGAACTTCTAAAGCTTCAGAAATGGAAGAAAGGTGTATTTAGAAATATCCGTTTTAGAAAGAAACGGTTTTCGCTGAGAAATATCCAGCCGTTGTATATAAATACCTTTAATAGCTTAAATTCCGACATAGTTACTGCTTATTCAAGGTAGTCTATAAATATATATTAAACACAATTTTAGTTTTATTTTATTAGCTTTGGATTATAACAAATTTATATTAAAAAAAGTTTTTTAAATAAGTTTTTTTTTTTTATTGATAAAGAAATAATACAATCTACCCCACTTAAGGGCAATTAATATTAGTGCTCAAAAGATACAATAAATAAAATTAGTAATCAGATTGTGTGGAGAACTCACGGTTTAGGAGGCGGTGGTTCCTCTGGTGGCTTCACAGGTTCCGGTTGTGCTGCCGCTTCCGGTGGCTTTGCTGAACTTAGCTTGTTCGTAACTGTAATAACAAGTAAAACATGTATGATATACTTGTAATATTTCATTTAGTATTATTGAAATAATATAAGTAATAATGCGATCCTTTGTGAATTTTATTATTGTGTATACAATGCATAATAATTTTATGTAGTCGGAATTCTCTTTTTAACAGCATTTTAGCCAATTATATGTCGGTATTTTAAGACTCTAACCTATATCAACAACCCGATTTATAACTCAATTTTTGTTCTAGAGATAAAACATTACGCATTCGTTTTACGCCATTTTCGATATGAGGGCTCGAATTTCTATGCAGGACTGAAATAAAAATTTAAGACATTAAGGGAAAGTTAAGACTTAAAACGTTAAGGAATGGCTTTCTTATACTTTTAAAACGTAATCATAAGACAGAGATTAAAAGTTAAATCTTATATCTTTATAGGCGTCAAAGCTCCGGAAGTTGTTAATTACTTTTCCGAACTGATAAAATGATTTCATCATTCTTACGGTACATTTAAATTGTATTATATTATTCAAACCAAACACTGGAAAAATAAATATAGAATTAGAAAAACACGAAATGCCGGTTTATTAAACCCCGAATCCTTAAGTTTCTACCTAAAGAGATATGTATTTTATAACTCTACACCACTACAACTCATATTGGGTCATTGGTTTATCACTTTTATAAAAAAAATTTTAACGTCCGTTTTATACCACGAGGGCTAATCGGGACGGGTTATCTACGGATAACTAACCTCTCCTAATTCATGGCAAGCCGCTGAGTCTGTTCAGTGAGGCCGTCACCGAACATAATCGAGCGGGCTTGGGCGGGATTCGAACCCGCACCGCCACCGTGGAAGTCGGGGACGCTATCCCCTCGGCCACGCCGCGGCCATTAACTCCTCACAATAAACTGAAAACACACTTTATTGATGTCATGCAGTTCAAGGAGATGATTACTCAAAATCACGCTAAAACGCAAGTTTTCCCCATTTTTAATCAATGAATCATGTGTACCTATTTTTCGGGCCTGGATGTGTCCTAATAGAGTTGTAACAGAACAGAAAATCACCTGCCTTGCCGGACTTAAAACCCGTAAAAAACAGATAATATATTAAATATTAATAATTAATTAAAAAATATGTACTAGTTAATAATAACTTTCAAAGAAATTTTGATTTTATTATGAAATTGCTAATAATCATCTTAATTATTTCATGTAATGGATATATGACGCAAGAAATATTAATGACTATGTTCATGCTATCACATTATGGTGAAATAAATTACGAATGGAAATATAATGGTATGTTCTGACATTATATTATCATTATTTTAATATCATACACGTCAAGACGTCCTTAACCTAAGTCCTTCCGTTTATAAATAGAAATTGACTAACAATCCATTTTAACTGACACACGGTTCTGATTTATTGGTCCAGGCTTCAGTCACCTAAAAGCTTTTAGCACTTGCTTATGCAAGGATGAGAAGTTTCCAAATTGTTAAACTTTCGTCGTCGGTGATATTCATACATTAAGTGAGAGCCCTGGGACACATACTCTAAGTTGTCATTTGATCCAAACGAGTTGAGCGTTCAAGTTAACTCCATTCGTTAATTTCAAAGGGCTTTTGGAAGTTAGGTAAGTCTATAAGCATCTCTGTAGCAATGGAAATCATAAAAAAAAAAAAAAAATACCGCTCTACGTAAAATTTATTTACTTAATTTTGAGTTTGTTTTTCTTTTATTCATTTCTCTGATTATGCCTAAACTTATAAATTATCAAGAAAGGTAGAATGAAATTTGAATTTGAATTTGAATACAAAGGAAAAACTTTATTTGAATGTGGGTCGTATATTAAGTTTCTCTGATACTGCTGCTTCTTATTGCTATGTTAATAATATTAGCTCATATCTTTCTATTCTGTATGCATTGCAAATTTATTAATTGATTGGGACAGAAGACTCGGTAGTAATTGCAATCAACTCGGTTTTGTTACAAGGGGAAAGTTTTGACCGAACCCTGCCCTCCCAGGGTATTCATTTCCTTACAGAGAGGAAGGGACAACAATAATTTCAACCAGGAAAAGAGTGAGTTCAGTTTATGATCGATCGTTTTCACGTCATGAAGTTATTTTGAAAAAAAAAAAAATGTTTTGTTTGATTTTGTTTAATATACGAAACCCAATTCATATATTAAGTATTGTGTATATATTGTATTGTGTATATATTAAGTATTGTATATATTTTCAAATAATTTGTTTTTTGGGGGGAGGGGATTTGGCTCCGCCGGGAGTCGAGCCCGGGTCTCCTTCGTTGCGTTCGGAGGTGCTGGCCGCTGCGCCGCGGGGCTCGGCTCGGGGCGGGGCGGGTCCTTCCTCTTCGCTGGTGCCTGCTCCCCCTGTCTCACAAGTTTTGCGGGTGGTGGCGGGAGGTGGACGAGTTTTGTCCGGTTTGTGATGTCTTGTTGACTTGAGTCGATTTTTTGAATTATTTTGGTTGATCCAATCTTCAATTGTGGCTGGCCACCAATTTTGAATTATTTAGAATTGGTGGTCAGCCGCAATTGAAGATTGGATTGATTGGGGTGGTTTGGAAAATTGACTTGGGTCAGTGGGGTGTCGTAGGTTGGGCAGGGTTTGTCCGCCTCCCGCTACTACTCGCGGGGCTTGTGGGATGGGGGGGGGGGGGGGGGGGGGGGGTGGGTGTCGGTGGGGGGGGGGGGGTTTGCTCTGCCTTGGGCCGGGCTCTGTGGTGTGGCGGTTGGCGTCCTCGCGTGTGGCGCGGGGGGCCCGGGTTCGGCTCCCGGCGGGGCCGAATCTTTTCTCTTCAAGAGGTGAATTATTTAAAAATAATTTAAAATTGGTGGTCAGCCACAATTGAAGATTGGATTAATTAGTATATATTTTCAATTAGAGGATTATTTTTATTTATTTTTTTTATGTAATCAGAAGAATTGTTTAGCTGTTTCATTCATGGATTTTATTTTTATTTATTTATTGTATTATTTGTTCTTTTACTTTTAATGCATTATTAATTTTATCATATAAGAGGCATTATGCGAAAAAAGAAGAAAAAAAGAAAAAAAACTTGTAATCCGAGTAAATACATTTTTGTATATATATTCTCTAAGGGCCAAACACCCTGTAATGTAATCTAATTTACAAAATACAGTATATTTTCATTCATTCATTTCATTCATATGCCCGAGATATGACTGTAAAAATTTCATCAAAATTGATCTACTGGAGGGGGGACTTTACTTAATAAATTTTGTATCATTTTCACGTGTATTATTTATTTACTCAAAAACGGTGTTAACGATTTTGATCAAACTTGGTATTTGATGTACTTATATGCCCGAGATATGACTGTAAAAATTTCATCAAAATTGATCTACGGGAGGGGGGACTTTACTTAATAAATTTTGTATCATTTTCACGGGTTTTTTTTTTTACTCAAAAACGGCTTTAACGATTAACAAAAATAAGATATGAATGTAGAAAAATGTGTGACTTTGGGAAATGATATTTAGCAAAACACGTCAATTACTAATCTAAGTAAGTTGGTAAGTGAAAGTTGTGTGTTGCGCGCACGCACCAGATTTTTTTACTTTCACTTACCTATATATGAAATATATAGTAAGTGGAAGTATTGCGATCGTGAAAAATTTCGACTTCCGGTTTTCAACGGAAATACACGTTTTGGGGTCCCCTGAGTCCAATTAACCAAGTCCCGCGAAATGGTCTGTGTGTGTGTGTGTGTGTGTGTGTGTGAGTGTGTGTGTGTGTGTGTGTGTGTGTGTGTGTGTGTGTGTGTGTGTGTGTGTGTGTGTGTGTGTGTGTGTGTGTGTGTGTGTGTGTGTGTGAAGTAAGTTATTTAGAAGTTGTTATTAAGTTGGTATATATATGCCAAAGATGCTATAGCCAACATTTCATTAAAATTGATCAACCGGAGGGGGGACTTTACTTAATAAATTTTTCCAATTTTACCTTTTTTTCGATGATCTCAAAAACGGCTTTAACGATTTTTATCAAATTCGTCATGTTTAATGAAAATTAGGTGTTCTTTAATATCAGGTAAGCTTTATCATTATTAAAATGTTCTGAGGGGGCTTTTTGGGGGGGGGGGGGTTCGTGCCTTTTTTGTTTGTTTGTTTCCTATAAAGTACCTTTGTTTTTGTTTATAAGGAGAAATTAACTGTCTCTCGTTACGCCTAAAAATAAGGAATGGCTAAATATGAGATATGATAAAAATAAAGAAAACATATATAGAGGAGAAAAAAAGAAAAATATTCAGTCAACTCATGAAACTCGTTGAGCCCACGCATGCGTAGTACGCCTTTAATGACAGACCATTGTTCATAATTAAAGCCGTTCTGTTCATTTGAGAAGTGGCAATTAACAAAACGCATTAATTTCTAATCTAAGGAAGTTGGTAAGTGAAAGTTGTGTGTTGCGCACACGCACCAGATTTTTTACTTTCACTTACCTATATATGAAATATATAGTAAGTGGAAGTATTGCGATCGTGAAAAAATTCGACTTCCGGTTTTCAACGGAAATACACGTTTTGGGGTCTCCTGAGTCGAAATGACCAAGTCCCGCGAAATGGTCTGTGTGTGTGTGTGTGTGTGTGTGTGTGTGTGTGTGTGTGTGTGTGTGTGAACAGACTAGCTCAAAAACTATAAACCGTGGGAACCTGAAATTGGGTATTTAGTGTAGGTATATGCCCGCGATGTGACAGCAAAAATTTCATCAAAATTGCTCAAAAGGAGGGGGTACTTTATTTAATAACCTTTTACGTTTTTTTCGATTTTCTCAAAAACGGCTCTAAAGATTTTGATTAAACTGAGTATTTGATCTATTTATATGCCCGAGATATGACTGTAAAAATTTCATCAAAATTGATTAACCGGAGGGGGGACTTTACTTAATAAATTTTGTATCATTTTCACAGGTTTTTTTTTTATTTACTCAAAAACGGCTTTAACGATTTTGATCAAACTGGGTATATGATGTATGTATATGCCCGAGATAAGACTGTATAAATTTCATCAAAATTGATCAACCGGAGGGGGGACTTTACTTAATAAATTTTGTATTATTTTCACATGTTTTTTTTTATTTACTCTAAATCGGCTTTAACGATTTTGATCAAACTGGGTATTTGATGTATATATATGCCCGAGATATGATTGTAAAAATTTCATCAAAATTGATTAACCGGGGGGGGGGGGACTTTACTTAATAAATTTTGTAACATTTTCACGTGTTTTTTTATTTTCTCAAAAACGGTTTTAACGATTTTGATCAAACTTGGTATTTGATGTATGTATATGCCAAAGATGTGATAACCAAAATTTCATCAAAATTGGTCAAACGGAGGGGGCACTTTATTTAATAACCTTTTACGTTTTTTTCGATTTTCTCAAAATCGGCTCTAAGGATTTTGATTAAACTGAGTATTTGATCTATTTATATGCCTGAGATATGACTGTAAAAATTTCATCAAAATTGTTTAACCGGAGGGGGGACTTTACTTAATAAATTTTGTATTATTTTCACAGGTTTTTACTTTCACTTACCTATATATGAAATATATAGTAGGTAAGTGGAAGTATTGCGATCGTGAAAAATTTCGACTTCCGGTTTTCAACGGAAATACACGTTTCGGGGTCCCCTGAGTCCAATTAACCAAGTCCCGCGAAATGGTCTGTTTGTGTGTGTGTGTGTGTGTGTGTGTGTCTGTGTGTGTGTGAACAGACTAGCTCAAAAACTATAAACCGTGCGAACCTGAAATTGGGTATTTAGTGTATGTATATGCCCGCGATGTGACAGCATAAATTTCATCAAAATCGCTCAAAGGGAGGGGGTACTTTATTTAATAACTTTTTAAGTTTTTTTCGATTTTCTCAAAAACCGCTCTAACGATTTTGATTTAACTGAGTATTTGGTCTATTTATATGCCCGAGATATGACTGTTAAAATTTCATCAAAATTGATCAACCGGAGGGGGGACTTTACTTAATAAATTTTATATCATTTTCACGTGTTTTTTTTATTTACTCAAACACGGTTTTAACGATTTTGATCAAACTGGGTATTTGGTGTATGTACATGCCAAAGATGTGTATAGCCAACATTTCATCAAAATTGATCAACCGGAGGGGGGACTTTACTTAATAAATTATGTATCATTTTCACGTGTTTTTTTTATTTACTCAAAAACGGTTTTATCGATCTTGATCAAACTTGGTATTTGATGTATGTATATGCCCGAGATATGACTGTAAAAATTTCATCAAAATTGATCTACAAGAGGGGGGACTTTACTTGATAAATTTTTTATCATTTTCAGGTGTTTTTTTTTTATTTACTCAGAAACGGTTTTAACGATTTTGATCAAACTTGGTATTTGATGTATGTATATGCCAAAGATGTGATAGCCAACATTTCATCAAAATTGGTCAAACGGAGTGGGCACTTTCTTTCATAATTTTTACCAATGTTTACCTTTTTGATCGATTATCTCAAAAACGGCTTTAAAGATTTTTATCAAATTCGTCATGTTTAATGAAAATTAGTTTTTATTTAATATCAGGTAAGCTTTATCATTATTAAAATGTTCTGAGGGGGCTTAAATGGGGAGGGGGCCTTTTTTGTTTTCCTATAAAGTACCTTTGTTTTAGTTTATATTGAGAAATTAACTGTCTCTCATCACGCCTAAAAATAAGAAATGGCTAAATATGATATATGAAGAAAATCAAGTAAACATATACAGGAGAAAAAAAGGTGAATATTTCGTCAACTCATAAAACACCTTGAGCTCACGCATGCACCGAACTCCTTTAATGACAAACCAATGCGTTATAATTAAAGATGTTCTGTTCGTTTGAGAAATGGCAATTAACAAAACGCATTAATTTCTAATCTAAGTAAGTTGGTAAGTGAAAGTTGTGTGTTGCGCTCACGCACCAGATTTTTTTTTTTAACTTTGGTTTACTAAAAATGGGAAAATTTCTCTCAGATACCTTGTGCTCTAAGGTACCCACACACACATTTATATAAAATGCTATTAATGTTTAAGAAAACATAGAATGCAGTTATTGGTAATTTGTAAGTTATATGGTTTTAAGAGCTCCGGGTGGAGGCTGTTACAACAGTAGGTAACGGGCCTGATTTCGAATCTGCCAATGAACTGTAATAATTTATTAATTAATGTATTAATTTATTATAAACCATACACGGTTTAACTAGGGACCAAGAACCATTATCGATTAATAATACAGATTTGTATACAATAAATCAAAATAGGTGTGTGCTTTTGATCAAATATCATTGCAGGCGCTCCTTTTTGTTTTATTTTTATTACTAATTGAATTAAAAAATGTTATTTTCATTTTTTTTTTTTTTTGCTAAACCATTTCTCGTTTAATGATTTCAGACATTGTTTCCTTTCCCATTTGATTATTCGATTTATCCATTGGAGGTCATAAGTCAATGTATATTTTCAAACCTCTATTGTTCAAAATATATGTTAAAACTATACTCAGTCTATGGAAAATAAAATACAGTGGTTTGGGGATAATGGTAGGCGATAAATGCCTCTACAATTTACAATTTGCTGATGACCAGGTTCAATAGCGGACGATGAAGAGGATTCATCCTTTATAATGAGGAAGCTGGTTGAAGCGTATACAGCAGGAGGCATGAAAATCAGCAAAGAAAAAACTTAGTATTTGGGATTTAATAAAAATGGATGCTCCTCGCTAAATGTTGGGGAATGGGAATTTACCCCAACTGACAGCTTTAAATATTTAGGCAGGTGGGTTTCTAAAGGCAGCAGCACCAAAAAAGATATTAGCGAAATGTAATAAAAGTATCCCTAAATATCCCATACTCTATAGAGACAAGAAAACTGAGCTGGTTTGGCCACGTCATGAGAATAGCAGATGACCGATGGCTCAAAAGGATGCTGAAGAATATACCATATGGAAGAAGGAAGAGAGGTAGACCGGAGAAGAGGTGGATAGAAGGGATAGATGAGGTTATGGCAGCCAGAGGACTACGCGAGGAAGATTGGTTCGATAGAAAGAAATGGCAGGAAGATTTATTAGGCAACGACATAGGACCTTGGTTGTAATAAAGTCGTTTGTATATAAAGGTCATAAGTAATAAAAGATTTTTTATGATTATAGAAATATTTTTCTTTCTCCCATATTGTGACGTGAAATAATATAAAGATGATTATATAACCGTATTAGTACGTAATCAAATGGACTAGGGGCTCAGTCTTGCCCTGAAAATTGAAGCATATTGTAACTTTTAAGTCACTTTTTGTCACTAGTAGTTACGTTTTATTAATAATTTAAGTTTTTATTGTTTGTTTGATGTAATAATTATACTTTATCCCAATAAGTTTATTTTAATCTCAAATTTGTGGCTCGATATTTAAGTTTCAATGCTTTTGTTCACGCTACATGAGGGAGCGAGCTGAATCGCTTGAAGAATCTGAAGCTCCGAAGATGTTTGAGCAAATCCAGAGGCGGGAAGCACTCCATACTAAGCACACAGTTGGTTCGGCGTATTATCCTCGGATCAGGTCGGAGAACGGGAGGACTGGCTGAGCCTTGATTAGAGCTGACGGGAGCTGGGACCTGGCTGATTGTGGTCCTCGGTATCTCCTCCCCTGCCACGTTAAGGCTGCTTGGCTGGATTACAATAGATAACGCAATCAGCATTTGTGTCGTCTTGTCTGAATAGATTGTGTTCATACTTACATATGTAATGTGCTGAGTAAATCTTCAGGTTTGTGGAGTAATCAATGAAGATGGAGGTTTCAAGAACGTTGAATAGTAAGATTTTTACCGGTATTTCAGTAATACAAGGGTCTAGTGTTGAAAAGTTTAAAGCTGTATTTAAGCGATTGTATTTAAGCGACGAATTATGTCTTTTTTTACTTTCACTTACCTATATATGTAATATATAGTAAGAGGAAGTATTGCGATCGTGAAAAATTTCTACTTACACTTATACACGTTTTGGGGTCCCCTGAGTCGAAATGACCAAGTCCCGTGAAATGGTCTGTGTGTGTGTGTGTGTGTGTGTGTGTGTGTGTGTGTGTGTGTGTGTGTGTGTGTGTGTGTGTGTGTGTGTGTGTGTGTGTGTGTGTGTGTGTGTGTGTGTGTGTGTGTGTATGTGAACAGACTACCTCAAGAACTATAAACCGTGCGAACCTGAAATTGGGTATTTAGTGTAGGTATATGCCCGCGATGTGACAGCAAAAATTTCATCAAAATTGCTCAAAGGGAGGGGGGGTACTTTATTTAATAACTTTTTAGGTTTTTTTCGATTTTCTCAAAAACGGCTCTAACGATTTTGATTAAACTGAGTATTTGATGTATTAATATGCCTGAGATATGACTGTGTGAATTTCATCAAAATTGTTTAACCGGAGGGGGGACTTTACTCAATAAATTTTGTATCATTTTCACGTTTTTTTTTATTTACTCAAAGACGGTTTTAACGATTTTGATCAAACTGGGTATTTGATGTATGTATATGCCAAAGATATGATAGCCAACATTTCATCAAAATTGATCAACCGGAGGGGGGACTTTATTTAATAAATTTTGTATCATTTTCATGTGTTTTTTTTATTTACCCAAAAAAAGCTTTAATGATTTTGATCGAAATGGGCATTTGATGTATGTATATGCTAAAGATGTGATAGCCAATATTTCATCAAAATTGGCCAAACGGAGCGGGCACTTTATTTCATAATTTTTTTCCAATTTTTACCTTTTTTTCGATGATCTCAAAGACGGCTTTAACGATTTTTATCAAATTCGTCATTTTTAATGAAAATTAGGTGTTCTTTAATATCAGGTAAGCTTTATCATTATTAAAATGTACTGAAGGGGGGGGGCTTTTTTTTGGGGGGGGGGCCTTTTTTGTTTGTTTGTTTCCTATAAAGTACCTTCGTTTTTGTTTATATTAACTGTCTTGGAGAAATTAACTGTCCCTCGTAATGCCTAAAATAAGAAAGGGCTAAATATGAGATATGATAAAAATAAAGAAAACATAAAGAGGAGAAAAAAAGAAAAATATTCAGTCAACTCATAAACCTCGTTGAGCATGCACGCATCCGGAGTACGCCTTTAATGACAGACAATTGTTTATAATTAAAACCGTTCTGCTCATTTGAGAAGTGGCATTTAATAAAACGCATTAATTTCTAATCTAAGTAAGTTGGTAAGTGAAAGTTGTGTGTTGCGCGCACGCAACAGATTTTTTAATTTATACCTTTCTTTCGACTATCTCAAAAACGGCTTTAATGATTTTGATCAAATTCGCCATGTTTAATGAAAATAAGGTGTTCTTTAATATCATGTTAGCTTTATTGTTATTAAAATGTTCTGAGGGGGCTTAAATGGGGAATGGGTCTGTTTTGTTTTCCTGTAAAGTACACTTGATTTTGTTTATATGGAAAAATTGACTGTCTCTTATTACGCCTAATAATAAGAAATGGCTCAATATGAGATATGATAAAAATAAAGAAAACATAAAGAGGAGAAAAAAAGAAAAATATTCAGTCAACTCATAAAACTCGTGGAGCACACGCATGCGGAGTACCCCTTTAATGACAGATCATTGTTCATAATTAAAGCTGTTCTGTTCATTTGAGAAGTGACAATTAACAAAACGCATTCATTTCTAATCTAAGTAAGTTGGTAAGTGAAAGTTGTGTGTTGCGTGCACGCACCAGATTTTTTAAAGATCGGTTCTTTTAAATTTATATTAATATAAATTATAGATATTAAAAAAGAATTTTCGATATTATTGAAAGAAAAATTCAAACAATTCAATCGCAGGACCTTGAAAAACATTTTACCCCATTTTCAGTAAATTAAAGTTGAAATTTGAAAATTCTACATTTCAAAATGAAAAAAAAAGACCCTGAACATATGTTCAAAAATACTTCACTATTTTTTTTTTTTCCAAATCTTCTAAATTGAAAATTAGACAGAAACTGTATACATATTTACTTAAACCCATTATTCACAGATTTTCCGCTCATCTAAAAAGATGGACTAATTACGGAGGCTCCTAGGTACGTAAGCAACCAAACTCTGCATACTACAGACTTACAAAAACCAACTATCGAAAACACGTACGAACTCTTTATTCACGTTTTTCGTTAAATTGGACGTACATAATAACAGACTAATCAATGACATGGTCACGGCTGACATGCTCGTTAAAAGACGACTAAAAAGAAGATGGGTGAGAGACCTCACCTGAATTGGTTCCAATCCCGGAAAAAGGTGCTGCTTGGCACTATCCTACCTATGTTGACTGTCGCAGATTGCTGACAGATGCTTAAGACAAAGTTTCAACACAAAAATACAAAAAATATTTTAATGCGCATCTGAATGAATATTTTATTTGATTCTAGAATCACAATAAGGTTTTTGACTTTCAATATCAGTTCTAACTTTCATATTTTGTTAAGTCGAGAACGGATAGCCCGATTTGTTGGATTTTTTCCGCCCCGAGTAATAAGAAATTATTAAGAAAAAGGGTTAACGCTCTAGCATCGATATTTTCTCTAATGATGTTTTTTAAACTTAATTTTAGACATTTATTTCATTCATGTTTGGGCTAAAGGGGTAAGTCATAAAAAAATGTTTTTGTCTTGTCTTCTTAAAATTCATAATTGATTACAATTTATTCATAATTTATTACAGTCTCTGTTGAATGAATATAGTTTCATTAATTAATTTGGGATAAGAAAGAATTTATAATGATTTTCAATAGCTTGGAAAATCGTTGTTTAAGCTTTACATTTCATGAATTAATTAACCCCTTTTGACCAAACCCCAGTGATTTATTTTACAAAATTTTTTTTTGGTATTATTCGGTACCCTTACTTTGTCATGAGTGGCATGCGGGATGGTTACTCAAGAGGTGAAACCAACCTGCTCTAACTATGCTGTGTAGGTCGAGATTCATTCCGTGTGGCCTCCACAAAATAAGAGTCAGCCCTCCCATGGCGGATTCGAATCGCAGCCGTTCGGTTCGAGCATGATTAAGCGGGTCACGCTCCAACACGCTCGGCAATCCCAGACTTATTATTTTACGCAACAAAGTGGCAGCCAGAAAATGAGATATAAACTGCTGCTATTAATGATTTAAAAATATTTTTTCGTTTATATTGTTTAACCCTGCATATATTTTAATATTTTCTATAGTGTATCTCAATTTCTCAACGTATATTTTTTTATATTTTCACCAGCCATATATATTTATGTATCTTTTTTCCTCTGTTCAAATTGTTTCACTTAATTCATTATCATGTCTATAGACATATATTAGAAAAAATATGACTGTATGTTCTCAATAAATAATAGAATTGAAAGCTCATCTCTTAATTTCTAATCTGTTGTAATACTCAACTTGAATAATAATTTCAATTATTAACGGTTGATAAAAATTTGCGGGATATAGTCGATTAAACCAATTATTACCAGTTTTTGAATATTTTTTACAAACATCTATAGAGGAAAGTTATATAAGACAATCAATCGAAAACTACCAGTTATCTAAACTATAGAAAACAACATTTAGGGACTAGAAATCTATTAAGAAGGAATATCAAGAAGTTGAAGACTAGACTAGTTTATATTCAACATGACAGCACAGAGCTGTCAGAACTTTGTGTTTTCGTATCGTGTAGTCTCAGCGATCTCAAAGACAACATATTGATAGTCACTCTACAATATTACGCTAACCGCGTTTCTTACTCCAGTTAGAGGAAAACTTTTATTTCTTGCCTAAGATAGGCCTATTTTTAAAAGATATGTATTGCAAATGAGAGTTAAGAAATTTCACTCATAAATTTATTTAGATTTTTCCTTAATAAAGATGAATGAACAATTTTTAAAACAAGAATACAAAGTGATTGTTACGTAAAAAAAATCGCTTATCCTCGAGGAAATATAGCTCACTACTTTCAAGAACGTCATATCTCATATACTTAAAATGTTCAAATGTTTGGATGCTTGTCATTAGAGCAAACCTTATCATTTCATCTTGTTTAATTAGATACCGAAGAACAATAGCAAATTTATTCATCATTGCAAACATATGCGGATTGAAGGAAACAATTATGTATCTCGAAAGTGTACATTTAAGTCAAAGATTACTTTTCAAAAAACGTATTGGCGATAGCAATGGATAAGTTGTGGTGTAAGCAAATAACTAATAATCTACGACTTTAACAAATAATTAACAAAAAAATTGCATTTTACAGTTGCACGCTATAAGAGACGCATTTCAGTAAAAAGAGTTATAAAGTCAATGTTAGTGAATCAAGCGTTAAGTGTATTTACGAATTCGCTGCTGGAAAATATTATAACATGAAGCAAATAAAAATTAAATAAAAGAATAACATATTATTGAAAAGAGCTCTAGACTTGTTGGTACATTAGGGATGGTTAAGGATGGTTGGGGATGGTTTTTTACTGTTCGAGTATCTTCTACGCTTGTCAGGAACGCTCTAGAATGATCTGATTCAGACTAAATATAAGGTGCGGCGGACTGGAGAGTTAGTCTTGTCCTGAAGCTGGAATTATATGGTTATTTTTGTGTTACCCTATCGTTACAAATTGAGACGTTTTGTAACCTTGTTGGTTATTTAAGTTTTTACTGTATGTCAGACATTGTGAAGTGTTATTTTCTTCTAATAAAAATAATTTAAACCCGCATATGTGTTACGTGTTACAATATTTTATTCCGGAAGGTATTTTAAATTTTCAAGCAGAGCATTTTCTGCGTATTTGTTAATTTGCTCCACTAAATTAACAAATACCTATCTATCATGTACAGAACAGAGAGTAATATAAAAGCTCTTGTTAGTAGGAAAATAAAAGAATGTTTTGTTTTAAAAGGCGAAAAAAGGAAAATCAATTGATCAAGATATAATTTTCCTGAAATAGTATTGTATTGTTTTTAAAATTAAATATCTCTCTACCGTTAATAAAGGAGATTTTAAAGATTTCATTAGGGAACCCTCTGTTATTAAATGAAGACAAGAGAAACGGAGGGCCCTAAAAACTTTCCCGAAGTTGTAAGCCTCGGCGTGCGAAGAATCATTTCCTCGGGAAGATTCCCTCTTGAATCCCAACAGAGAAAAGTAATAGTCAACAATTTTTAATTAGCTCTCATAATTAAAGAAAATACCCATTCTTCGCTTATCTTCTCTCCTCTATTTTGACTTTTCCCTAGAAATTGGAGATTCTTATAAATACTATTTTTAAAACATCTTAACACAACGCTTAAATATACTTATTCGACATTTATAATTATAATTATAACTTGATGAAGGCAGATTACAAAAATATACTCTATTATGTGATGTAAGATGTACTAAAATATAAATAGCGGTTTGATAAGTGATTGTTTACAACTTACAACAAATTTTACAACTTACTATTATTCGAAAGCATACATAACCGAAATAACACGTATAAATTGAATCCATTGGAGTTTAAAGGGATCAGTATTTTTTTTTTTTAGGATTTATCATTTTCAGTCTATCTCTATAAAAGGTTGTTGTTTGATAATGTTCACGCTCAACCGCCCATTAACCCAAGAACCCAAATTATAAAGGGTGGATATACCCCTGGCGGTATCCCGAGCCCAAGAACGATCCACGAATATTTATACAGAATAAAAAAATTACCCTACCTCAAGACAATACCTCAATAGTTCAACACCTTATTCGTTAAGCTACACGCTCTCTTTGTGAACAACACTTTTATTTTTTCTTGGGTTGACAAAACATACTTTTCCACGCTCCCTAGGGGATTTTTCGTATGTTATTTTTTGAGAAAATAAACAAACATTCGATATAATTAATTCTTTCCTAGGCAGAAAAGACCTAATGAAACGGCAAATCATCTTATATATAGATAATGGTACCTACCCCTGTCCTGTGCTGTCATGAGGCTTGTGGAAAGGGTGTGTCTCAATTTGCTGAGGGTAGTGTCCTCCTGGGCCTGTCCTTCCGGAGTCACCATCTGTCAACACATTTCAGTATTGATATTATATAAAAAGCTATTTTGTTTTATATATTAAAAAGAATATTAATATTAAGATTATTTAAAATATAAAATTAATAATTTATAGATTAAAAATATTTGATGTAATTGAAAAACTGATTGAAAGGAACTGAAAATTGAAAGGAGTTCCACAAGGGTCAATGGCTGCTCCATTGCTATACACTACATACACTCATGACAAACCCTGAGACTTTAACTGCAACCTACGCTGATGAAACTGCTATTTTAACAATAAATAATAACTCAAGGCTAGCATCACTAAATCTGCAAAATTACTTATTAAATTTACATATTTGGTGCTTACAGTAGAAAATGAAATTAAACCATGGCAAACTCAACATGTAACGTTCACACTGCGACGCGACACGTTCCCCACCAGCTTATATCGGAGACGATCAAAAACTGCAGACGGACTCAGTACGCCAACTGCGCTAATATGGATGATTTAGGGCCCACATGTAAAAATGAACAGACAGACTCCTAACAAACGACTAAAAATACTGTCTTTTTTTTTTTTTTTAATTGTCAAAATTGAAAATAGAATACATACACCTACTTACTGAAACCCATTGGGACATACGCCTCACAGATTTTCGGCTCAGCAAAGATGACGCACTTGAAAAATTACTAACTTTTCAATTAAAAAATTGAGACTAAAAACGAACGCTCCCTGGTACGTAAATAATAAAATTCTACAAACAGGCTTACACCAACCAATTATCGAACAACGAACTCCTTATTCACGCTTTTATGTAATTTTACACGGCCATAATAACAGACTAATCAACAACATGGCCATGGCTGATATGCCTGTTGCAAGGCGGTTAAAAAAAAAAACTGTATGAGAGACCTGCTCACCAGAGGTATCATTCCCGGAAGGAAGTGCTGCTTGGCACTTCCCTTTCATCATGCCCAAAATGCCATAAGTATTAATTTTTTGGAGCTAACACATTCTCTGATTGTCACAATTGCTGGCAGGTGTGAATTTAAGTTTGAAGAGAAAAAAAATGCACATAGGTGATTGAAGATTGCATGTTATTTATTCGCTTCATTAGGCAATACGGGTATTAACAATAGTAGGGTGTGACGCATGACATTACAACACACAACAGAGAGTAAAACATTTATTTAATTTTTTTTCTCTTCGTCAACTGCTCCCAAATTAATGAAGATGGCATATTCATATAACCGAAAATGGACTCACAGCAATATATAATTAAAAAAAAAGTTTGATTTGGAAGTTGGTAGTTTGGATAAAAAAATCGTGAACAACTACTACTTCTCCTTTCAGTAACCCTGCCACGAGTGCATTCACATCTATGCGTTTCGTCTATTATCCATTTAATTACTTATTTAGAATTAATTAATAATAAACAAAACTAATTTAACAAGTTCAGGAATATAGAAAATGATCTACAGTACGGTATTTTCCCTTAAAACTTTCGGATTATGCAGATAACAGTTAGTATAAATAATTTAAATAACAAACAACAAAAGTGCAATATCGGTACAACAAAATAAATAATTTAAACATGAAATAACTGTTCTTGGAAAGGAAATCGAGAGAATCATTTTAATTGGCACTCAGAATTTATAATGATTTTTTTATACTTGGTAAATCGTTGATTAAGCCTCACATTCGATGAATTAAGTCCTTTTGCCCCCAAAACCAATGATATATTATTGTGTAAAATCATTTAAATATAAAAAAAAGAATAAATAAATTCGTTATATAACTTCGATTCGCATCCAAAGCAACACCTAGAAAATATTCATAAAAGAAACTGAGAAGAAATAAGAATAAACTTTAAGGGAAGAAATATAAAACTTGGAAATGACTTTTGAGGCTCCCAACTTTTCGTATCTCAATATTTCTCACAGTGAAAAGAGTATATATAGAAGCTGATTGAAAAAAAAAAAAAAATGATGCTTTAAAAAATATGGCACAAAATATTTTTACTACCAAGTAGAGAAATACATAAAGGTGGAGTGCTCTGAAGGAGTATATTATTGGAAAACTTCATAATCGACCCATAGGTAAACTAACTAACAGTGGTTAGACAATTATTATACCATTATACCATTTTACAATTATTATCAAAATTATTATACCATTATAGTACAGCTTTTAATAACAATAATATGTTTCAGGAAGTACTTGAATGAGTTGAAGTACTCTAATGCTTGGAGTTTACAGTGGTATCAGCCATATTGGGATTATATTAACAGGAACGACTCAACAATCAAAAAAGTGAAAACTGTTGCCAACCAACCCCGCTCTCCCCTACAGCCATATTGGTCGGGTCCGATCGCCTCCGAAAAGATTGTGTTGTATTGTACATAGTGTTTAATATTTTAATTTAATAATTTTGATTAACAATTAGTGTGTATTTGTACAAATCAAAATAAAATTATTCGTCTTATAGCATTTTGGATATTGTTTTTTGGAAAAATATTTATTTTGTATTTTAGTGGCGGGGAAGTGGGGGCAAGATAAAAAGTTATATTTTTGGATTTATGTTACATGGGGGTCTAATTTTATGTTATCGAGGACGTTGTTTTTGAAATAAATATTCATTTTGTATTTTAGAAGAGGTGGGCACACTATAAACAGTTTACTTCCTTTTTTACTTTCACTTACCTATATGAAATATATAGTAAGTGGAAGTATTGCGATCGTGAAAATTTTCGACTTCCGGTTTTCAACGGAAATACACGTTTTGGGGTCCCCTGAGTCCAATTAACCAAGTCCCGCGAAATGGTCTGTCTGTGTGTGTGTGTGTGTGTGTGTGTGTGTGTGTGTGTGTGTGTGCGTGCGTGCGTGCGTGCGTGCGTGCGTGCGAGTGAGTGCGTGTTTGCGTGCGTGCGTGCGTGTGTGTGTGTGTGTGTGTGTGTGTGTGAACAGACTAGCTCAAAAACTATAAGCCGTGCGAACCTGAAATTGGGTATTTAGTGTATGTATATGCCCGCGATGTGACAGCAAAAATTTCATCAAAATTGCTCAAAGGGAGCAGCGGGTACTTTATTTAATAACTTTTTACTTACGTTTTTTTTTCGATTTTCTCAAAAACGGCTCTAACGATTTTGATTAAACTGAGTATTTGATCTATTTATATGCCCGAGATATAACTGTAAAAATTTCATCAAAATCGATCAACCGGAGGGGGGACTTTACTTAATAAATTTTGTATCATTTTCATGTGTTTTTTTTTATTTACTCAAAAACGGTTTTAACGATTTTAATCAAACTGGGTATTTGATGTATGTATATGCCAAAGATGCGATAGCCAGCATTAGATCAAAATTGATTAATGGGAGATAAATAAATCTTCAAAGTAATGCTATTCAATGAGTAACGATTAAAATCAAGATCACAATGGACCATGACAAGGAGCGATATGCAGGCGATCCTCACGTTTGAGAGACGTGTCCTCCGGAGTATCTATGGGGGAGTGCAGGAGGGCGGAGTCTGGAGACGGAGAACCAACAGAGAAGTGGCTCACCTTTACAAGGATGTGGATGCTGTGACCTTCATCAGGCTGTGTAGGCTCCGCTGGGCGGGCCATGTTATAAGAATGGAGGACTCTGCCATCCCCAAGAAGGTCCTAGGAGAGGTACTGCATGGGACGAGACGGCGCGGAAGACCGAAGCTGAGGTGGTTGGATGGAGTGTCACACGATGCCAGAGAGCTCCTTGGATCTCAAAACTGGAAAGAGGCCGCTCTTGCCGGAACAACTGGCGGAAACTGATTGAAGAGGCCTCGACTCGCTAGCGGGTTGTTGAGCAGAAGAAGAAGACGAATAAGTAGTTCATTGAACGTTTGAAAGATAGCATGGGTGTAAGCGCCGAACGTAGTTCACCTAGTCGGTATAAGCCATATGATTTCTGGAAAATTTTCATATGGGAACTTTCAATTTTAAAAGTAAATTACGTTTACCATTTCAATACTACACATACTTCTTATCTTATCTTATTAGCTAGTCCAAGTAGTTATTTGAAGCAAACGAAAATAAAATTCAACTATAAATTGGCAAGTGACAATAAGTTTAAAGGATGAAGTAAAATTTAATATCAAAGAAAAAATTAATTATATAACATATAATTTTATATTTAAATTCGGTTATGTAGTCATTTTGGAGACTAATGCTGTACTTGCGGGGGCACAGGCAGCCTGCAAGGGTTGCCCAACCTCACGTTGCTGCAAATAACTTTGATCATGTTGGTTCTGCGGCAGGCTCCCTACAACTTTATTGGCCGGTCCATTTTAAACAAATTTGGCGTCAAGTCCAGTGGGTTCAAGGACAGTGCCAAACTTGTCTAGATCCACGCATCATGGCTGTTTTGAGTCAGCAGGACCAGAAGAACTTATATTCCTTTTATAAAGCCGTCCAAGGAATAAAATTCCAGGCGCCTACTT
This sequence comes from Aelia acuminata, assembly GCA_911387785.2. Classification (NCBI taxonomy): domain Eukaryota; kingdom Metazoa; phylum Arthropoda; class Insecta; order Hemiptera; family Pentatomidae; genus Aelia; species Aelia acuminata. The sequence continues at coordinate 35,754,401 of OU426981.1, forward strand.
ACATCTGGGGAAACCTCATAGCGATTCTCGGTTTTATACGCGATACAGGGTCATTCATCATAATACTGAGCCCCGTCGGGGATTCGCCGCCACTAGTCTGGCGGGCTTCACATTATGGGGGAGGACGCGGGCTGTATGGCCTTCATTGGTGGTCAAACACCAGAGTACTAACCAAGCATGACGTTGACAAGATAAACACGACGTTGTTTATATTTGTTTACTCGTAGCAAGAATCTTAGGCCAGTCGGCTATTTCGGCCTAAGAAAGCCGCATTGTATAACATATAATTAATATTCATTGTAAAATTTATGAAATATATTCCAGCAGAGTAAAAAATATAAACAAATTTTATTTGAAACAGTCGACAGTTTTATCATACTTTATCATTGATAATCTTCTAATCCAGCGTTCAGTGAAAATTGATTTCGATGGCGGAGCGATCAGATTATCAAAAAAGCTAATAATAATAAACTTTGGGACGGGTTAATTATTAAAAAAAAATATTTTCTTTGCCATAAGCTTCGGCTATCTATATTAACATAGTTTCATTTTCTTTCTAATCCCCCCCACAAAAAAAAATCAGAATCTGTGACGTCTAGATTATTTAATTCATTTTATATTTTAACGATTTTGTAATATAGACTGGAATCGTTTATTTCTATCTATTAGTATAGATTTTCTGTAGCAATTTGAATATCTTAAAAGATCAATGCATCCCTAAAAAAAAGAATTTTTCATCAATGTAAAAATATTAGTTAAAAACATATGAGGAATGTGTTGTTAACTTAGATAATAGGAATTTACATTATAAATTTAAAAAAATACAAACCCTATTTTAACACACAACTTTCACTTAGGACTTAATTAGATTAGAAATCGACGTGTTTTGATAATGTATAAACGCCACTCCTCAACTTCACACATTTTTCCACATTTATAAGCTTATATTTGTATGTCTCCATAAGTTATAGTGTATGTCTATTGTAAAACTTGAAAGTTTTTAGTACTTTTCGATTCATTATTGCTAATTTATTTTTTTAAGGGACCTACTTTCATCATCAGTCTAGTTTTTTTCATACTGTTTGTTTTTTCTTACTGTGAGTTGCTTGTCGTAAATGTATCGTGAAGGTGGATGGATAGAAGGGGTATTTTTTACGCCTTGTAGTAAAGTGCCCCCTCCGTTCAACCAATTTTGATGAAATGCAGGCTGTCACATCGCGGGAATTTACATACATCAAATACCCATTTTGATCAAAATCGTTAGAGTCGTTTTGAACAAAATCGAAAAAAACCCTAAAAATTAAACAAAATTTATTAAATAAAGTACCCCAAAACGTACACCTTCTATCGATTCACTTTCACGATATATTTACAAAAAGCAACTCGCAGTAATAAACAAGCAAGCAGTAAAAAAAAAACTAGACAGATCATGAAATTAGGTCCCTTAAAAAAATAAATTAGCAATGATGAATCGAAAAGTACTGAGAACTTCCAAGTTTTACAATAGACATACTCTCTAACTTCTGGAGATATACAAAAATAAGCATATAATGTGGGAAAATGTGTGAAGTTGTGTATGTGTGAACAGACTAGCTCAAAAACTATAAACCGTGCGAATCTGGGTATTTTGTGTATGTATATGTCCACGATGTGACAGCAAAAATTTCATCAAAATTGGTCAAACGGAGGGGGTACTTTATTTAATAACTTTTTACTTACGTTTTTTTCGATTTTCTCAAAAACGGCTCTAACGATTTTGATCAAACTGATTATTTGATGTATTAATTTGCCCGATATATGACTGCAAAAATTTGATCGAAATTGATTAACTGGAGGAGGCACTTTACTTAATAAATTTTGTCTTATTTTCACGTGTTTTTTTATTTACTCAAAAACGGCTGTAACGATTTTGATCAAACTGAGCATTTGACGTATGTATATGCCCGCGACGTGACAGTCGAAAATTTATCAAAATTGGTCAAACGGTGGGGGTACTTTATTTAATAAATTTCGTCTAATTTTAGGTTTTTTTTTTTTTTTTTTTTTTTTTTTTTTTTTTTTTTTTTTTTTTTTTTTTTTTTTTACAGTGGACTCCAAAACGTGTATTTCCGTTGAAAACCGGAAGTCGCAATTTTTCACGATCGTAATACTTTTCCTTACTATATATTTCATATACTGCTATGTCTCTCAGAGTTTAAGAAAGCAATTTAATAAATTAAAAGTAAGATATTGTCTCTCCAGTTAAAATATGTTCTTGTTCTTGATCCTAACTAATGTTGCCTATTTCATGGTTCGGTTTCCTTTTGTTAAATACCGGCCTATTATGAATCCTGAATAGTTAGACATTTTTCCTGATCCTTACGAATTAGAAACCTTGTAGTTGATAAATGCTGGTCATTGAGCTGGCCATCGCCGATGTGATATCGATCGGTCCCTGTTGTATACTCCCCCCGGATTACACAGATCGGACGGTCGGTAGACACGGAGCGGGCGGCGGATTGGGGTAGGTTTTACACGTGAACTAATGGAGGCAACAGGTTGCAGCCACATGTTGCTGCCTAAAGTGGCTCTAGTCCGTCCCTCCAGGGGGGACCCTTGTGGTTAGGTAAGTCGCGGTTGAAGCATCGGCTGGCTTCGAGCACAGGCAACCGGCTCAGTGTTGAGTTAACATAGCTCATGTTACCTGAATCCACCAGCTATAAAAGTTGGTAGAGGAAATAATAATTTGTCTATATATAAGATTAAATAGATACATTTTACATAATTATAAGTGTATATTGCATTTATATGTAAAACTTGTAGGACTTGGTACATGGGTTGCGTCAATTAATGGAGACTTAACACACCTGTACAGAAATATTAAATTTGACTTGATTAGTGTTTCTTGTTCAAAATATAACATGGCTACCTCCTTAGAGGTCTCTAAGCCTATCTGTTAAGGTATATTGCCTTCAAGCCAGTGCTGAGGAAGTCTCCACAATATCATCATCCATCAAAATTTTAAAAATCATAAGATTATAATTAACATGTTACTTCTGATGGTCACTGTCACCTTGTGTGAGATGGAAGAGCATTTAAATTAAATATTAAATGAAATATAAAGATTTTAGTCAAGTTTTTTGATAGATCCTTTATTCACCTCAAACTTTTACAATTTTCTGTACAAAGTTTCGGCATTAAGCCATTTTCATGAAGAACATCTGTGACCACAATTTTAAAAAAAAATAGGCTGACTGTCGACTGTGAAGCTTGAATGATAAGACTATAGTTTTTGACTAGAATTTTTTTTTTAAATTTTATGACAAGTGTACTCAGCCTATTTTATTGCAAATTGTGGTCACAGATGTTCTTCATTAAAATGGCTTAGTGCCGAAACGTTGAACAGAAAATTGTAAAAGTTTAAGGTGAATAAAGGGTCTATTAAAAAACTTGACTAATATCTGCTTAGCCTCAAAACGATAAAGAATTATCATCATATAAAGATTTATTATAATTTAGTTGTTGGATATCACATGTAAGTATAAATTTTATTTTGTTATGCTTAGCTCTTTCTTCATTTTTGTTGAGCTTCCTTCTTCATATAGAAGAACTCTCTTTCTGCACTGGGTGCGAATGCTTTCTATGAGTTTAATGTGTTTGGTGTCTGTCAGTCACGAATCTGCCCCTGGTGATGGGATTCACCAGTTTTGTTTAGTCAGTTGGGGATATTCGTATACCTCTGTGGCCGTCCGGTTGTTGTGAGCGTTTGAAATAGTGGGTTAGTACATTATAGGAAAATTATTTCCTATAATGTAACTTTCACCTAGCCATTAGACCTTTCAATGGTGTATCTTTATGTAAATTTATAGACTTCATAGCAGGCAGATTTTACGAGTAAACTAAAAATATAATTATATATACTTATATATGGGACAGGACATTTGGGTTCAGCAAACCTCGAACATAAATTTTCAAGTAGTCATGAAGGCAGAGGACCCAATCTCTATGCACTAGAATGGTTCTATTTTTTCACCTCTGAAACCTTTTTTGTAGCAAAGCCTATAAACATGAACAAGTGCATTTTGTAGGTTTTACTTGGGACACAAAAAAAGGTGTTGTAGGCTGTTCATCAAGGATTTCTTCAATTCATTTTTTCTTTTAATTATTTTAATTTTTTTTAAATTGAATTATTCTTTAGGTAATACTAAGTAATACTAATAAGTAAGACTAGAATTTTAAACTTATAATAGTTACATGTTGATTGTAAAGGTCGCAATATAGTTTTAGACTATAAAACTAACTGAAAATTATTGCTTACTTAGGGTAAATTGTACAGTTACTGACACCCTTAAGACTACATTTCTGTGGTGAACTTAAAAAAAATACTTTTCATGAAGGGATGAAATTGGAACTTCCTGTAGGTCCTCATAATCTATCATTACAAAGACTCTAGAGGTTTTTTGGGTCAAAAGTTGAATAGTTTTACCATATGGCAATATTTATTGTAAAAAGTGCAAGAACTAGTTATTGACACCCTGCGAATTTAATTGTGAAATCTTCCCTATAGTTAGTTGGTCTAAGTCTTACCTCATAGATGACTTACAGGACCCTTCAACCATTAGATTCAGGCAAATCTTGAAACAAAATTAGGACTTGTTTACTTATTTCTTTAAGTTAAAATTGGGGTGTCAGTAACTGTACTGAGTGCCAATAACTGTAAAGTTTATCCTAAGTTAAGAAAGATTATCATAAAAAAAAAAAAAAAATGCAGGACATAATAGATAATTATTTGGAGTATTTGTTTGTTTGTTTTTCTTTAAGGCGTAAAACATTTAAAGTCATCAACGCCTGGGAATATTTGTTTTTTGCCTTTATATTTTTAATTATTAAATTAATTATACCACTTGAGGCACCTCTGTCAAAGATCATAAAGTTTTTTGTGTTTTTTTTTCGGGAGATTAACTTCGAGAAGAGCTTACATACTTCAATGCGATTAACTAGTCAGCCCCCCCCCCCCCTGGCTATTTTTTAATTAAAAAACTTCAACATTGTAAGGAAAATGAACTATTTGTGGATAATATCGTCACATTCATTTTAAAAAAATTACAAAGCTGTGTTTTTATCCATGATGCAATGACATGACATAGTCTGGATAAATCTACTATCGATACCAATCCGTTAAGTTATTTATTTAGTATACTAAGGCCCTCTTATTTTCTGATTAACTATAAGCAATGGAATTTGAAGCAAAGCTAGGAACTAATTGGTTTGGATGCGCCTGGAATAAATCAGAAACTGACTGATACATGGGTCATTTTCCTGTTGGGGTCCAACGATAGTTATTAAAAATTATATTTTGTTTAATTATTCATTAAATTTAAAAAAAAAATATTGAAATTACTCTTGATTATTTTATTAATTAAATTATTATATCCTCAACTCGGCTGGATGGATATTTCTTGAATGGGCATCAGTCTAGAATATATCTTCCATAAAGCAACATTTTTAAGGAACGGAATGAGAAAACTGCAGTTTTTTATAAATAACTTGATTAAGTTTACACTCATCTGGAATGGTAAGGTACCAATATATAGCTGATGATGGCTGTAAAATATTTATAATTAAAAAATAATGAAGGGTAAAAATTTTATTTTAAAATATATAAATCCTTTAGCAGGTCATAAATAAGCAATTAGCAGTAAAATAATCATAGATAAAACATAAGCATGGAATAATCAAAACGGCTGGCTCATTCATTGAGTTTTTTTGGAGTGCATGTTTTTTTTTCAACCTAATAAATATAACATAATACAGAAACAGTTTATTTTTGTTCTAAGTCAAATATCACAACACCAAAAACTTATTTCAAAAATGTACTTACTCTCGCGTAATCCTCCATTACTCGATTCATCACTAACTTTTGGCCCTAGGCAAAGAAAATAAGTTATAATTATTATTTCGATTGCCGGAACGTCAACAATCATTTAAATAATATACATTTTAGAGAAATTTATGTTGTTCATGTTATTAACAATTGACATAGTAAATTATTCACAAGAAATATTTTAAACATACTGCATTATCATGAATCTGCTAAACTAACCTATAACATGCTGTGTAGTAAAATAATTTCATGATATTTTTTTTACTTTTTTTTCGGCCCTTATGTTACGGTTGGTCAAAATAACGAAGGATAGTTATTGAAAGATACACTTTATTGGCCGTGATTTTATGAGGACCCTTACATTTTCTTTAAACGTAAAGAGCAAATGATATTGAATAGAGTAGCAACAACTCTTAAGTCTGGTTGAACCATTAATCATAATGTACACTATTTTGATATTTTGTTATTGCAATAATTAAATTATTTTATATGAGGGAGAATCCGATTTGTGTTGTTTATAAATTATTTTTTATTGGTTTGATATAATCTCAGCTGACCAGTCAAGAGAAAGGTCTACAATGTGATCTTTGTCTACCTTTGTAAATATCTTTAACAAGATATTCCTTGAATTGAAATACGATTAAATGAGTAAGCTCGTGCAATTTTTATATTTTTTATCAAGACCATCGCTTTATATAGTAGATAAGTTGGTTCCATTACATTTTTAATCCCAAAATGAAAGATCCCAAGGCCGTGGAGTATGCTCAGGAATATTGGAGGAAGTATGGTAGGTAACCAGCATGTTCGATAAATCAGGGTTACATAATAGATTTTATAATAGTAATACTAATTATCAGACAAATCATTTAAAAAAATAACATCAAATTCAGGGTAGGTTATAAAGTTTTGAAATCCCACCTCCAAGGTCGTTGTCTGTGTCCGCCCCCGAAATTCCCATGTTTTAAATTTTTTTTTTTCCCTTTTTATTCAAAACAGTTTACATTTTAAGAAAATCTGTCATATAAAAATTATTAATCGAGAATTGATAAATCATATTTTGAGAAGGAGTTTAAAGGAGAGAACCTTTATAGAACCATTTTCTAAGCAGAAATTCACAAGGAATATTATTTAGATAATAGATTTTTTCAAAAAGTCTTAAAAAAGAAAAAAGACCCTGAACAAATAGGAATATAGGGGGCGGAAACTATATATAAATATATATTTGCTCTTAGTGGGGAATTGGAACTCACCGCCCTGCTTACGTAGGAGACCTTGGATCAATTCTCGGCCAAGGCCAATCTTAAATTCTTTAAAAATTATAAAAATGATTACCCAAAAGAAAAAAATTTAAATTAAGATATAAATACTTAAAATATGAGAAATTTCAGTTCTAATGTTTGGACGAATAGTCCCCCCTCCATATAAATATAACAAAAGATTATGATATCTCGACTTGGCCTTGTACTCAAGGTGAAACGCAACGCACCGTGCTAGTTAAGCAGGATCCCATAGTTCGATTCGCGGCCAAGGTACTGAAGAAATGGTATTATGTTTTTTTGTTTGATGTTGTTTAGGGGCGAAAAACAGCTATGGTCATCAACACCCGTTGATTTGTATGATTATCTGTTTTGGGGAAACCACCGACCCGAATCCCGTAGAAACCCGATGAGAGCCGCACCCAGACCGATGGGGGCCAGCCGGAGCAACGGGTATTTTGTCTTCAAAATAAAAATACTGAAAGCTACTAAATGTGAGTATATACACACATATATACATTTTTATTTTCCTGTGATTTACACAATATTATTAAATCGTCATTACTGTTTACGGCTTGTTCTTTTCTCGTTAAAATGTTTTCCTATATCATTATAATTGGTAGTTGATATTTTATTTTTTACCTAGCTCTTGGGCTGCGAAATGTAGAGGGGTAAATAAAATATATCTAATATCCCTAAGATTAGTTCATCCACGTTAAACTAAAGCACTGCACCGCATATTATGATCCCACTCTAATGAAAAGCTCATATTTATTTCGTAGAAGCGAGGGGAGGAATGGAACATACGAGGCACAAAGGGAACAGCCATCGTTAGTTTATCTTTAGGGAAGCTGACAGGCCAACAATGGGGCCCCATCCTGCCCTAGCTTAGTGGCCCATCCTCGTAGATAAGGTTGTCATCCACCTTCGTCTTTCTTCAATAATATCCCAATTTTTTATCCATTAATTGTTATACATACTTGTCATTTTATATTCTAAGGTAAATGCTTTCTCAATTCAAACAATATTTCGAATTCCATATCATATTTTTCAATATAATATGGAATTCGATATGAGAGGTATTTAGGGTTCATGAAAAATCGGAACGTATTTTTCGAATTTTAGTCTCAAATGCCTTTTCAGAAACCGGCGATGACGTTTGCTCCAGCAGAATTCTATTTTTATAAAAGTTATATAAAAACCACCATATATTTCATTTAGAAATCTATTATGGAACTAAAGTTTTAAACTCAAATATAAATATTAAAAATTATATTGAACCTATGTCAAAAAAAAGAAAAAAATGAAATAGGCTTAAAATATTTTGAGCACTACATGTTTTTCTACGTATTCACTTCCTAAAGTGCTAATAATAATAATAATGTAAAACTACTTTATTTTCACACATAGAGAACTTTATGTCAAATAATCAAAGCATGTTCTGGAATGGAAAAATCGTATTGCGCAAGCGCCTGACAGTTTGCTGATCCAAAGAAATCGTGTTTGAACAGTCGTCATAAGGAAAATAAGGAGGGGGAATACAATTTTATCCGGAGGCTCGTCAATAGATGTTTCGCATAAGCGGCTTAAGTGATTTTTAATTTTTAATAGACCAATTATATAAATATTAGACACAATAGCATTCATAGAACATAATTGAAAATTATTGTTGAGGAATTTTCTTATGTACTTTTGAATGTTTTGTTCTAAAACGCTTATCTTTGTCCTTAAAACGTTTATAACGGTTTATTTCGATCAAAAGAATTTTTAAACGTTGTAGTTGAGGATTGGGTAAATTTTTTTCGGAAATTACAACGAACGATAACGGTTTAAAAAAAAGATAGGTAATTTTATTTCATTCCAAGGAAGATGAGAAAACCGTTAACAAACATTTGAATATCTAAAAAAAGATAAGATAAGCAATATATGAATGTTGAAAATGTCACTGCATTATGCAGGCAACTAATATGTTAATTGGACTAGAAAAGTAAATTCTAAACTAGGAGCAGTTTTCTTGGACCTTTGGTTGAAGATGGGTGCTTTAAGAGAGTGGAATTTCCCTCACCGGGTTAGGATAATTTCACTAAAGTATTAACTAAATCCATAAATGAGCCTGTTTCGACCCAATATATTGAATAGACTAAGAAACGAAATTAAGTCAATAGATAAACAACCTCATCTACATCATTGGGATAAATTGATTGTTATGATTGTCTGTGTCTTAAAATAGTCCAGAGTAGGACGGAGGACTCGAGGAACTGTTGTGTACAATTATCCTCCCCCTCGTGGCCCTCCACCCCCGGCTCCTGCGATCCTGGTAATTATAATTTGGTCAGGTTTCCTCCAACGTCACGTGAATTCTATTTATTCCTCTCTTCTGCGTCAGAGCCTGCCCACCTCCTCCTGGCTAAATATATCCCCTCAATAACATCCATTGGCGAACAATCAGACCGAGATGAGGGCTCAATCGATGATACTTGATGGCCGCACGAGGCTAAGGGCTACCGCTATTGTCGGCTGCAAGCGGAAATCATATGATTCGACAAGTAAACAAGCTTGAAGGGTATGACTTTTGGCATGATATATCTTATTTTCCAACCGGAATAACAAGGAATGTAAAATGTGTTTCTATGGGCCCTTTTAGATGGTCACAGTAGTTTTTCAGTTCAGTTTAAGTATCTTTTCTCACACCCTTCTGGATTCGGAAGAAAGTTTGTTTTACATTTCCCGTGCAGTTCATTCTGTTTTCAATCAGTTCTTTGTAGCTCTGAAGAGATTTTGCTCATTTCAGGTTTTAATTAATTAATAATTAATTAATTTAATTAATTAATTTCAGGTTAAAATTGTTTATCAAATATTTTTCCGTTTCCTCCTCCCTGTTACCACCTGATCAACCTCCACGTCGCCTGATCCACCAGTGGCAAACATCCATATCAATAGACTCAGACATATTAAAATTTATCAAGAAACTCAAAGCCATAGACAAAAGTGACATTTCCTTGATGCCCCACTTAGTACTGCATATTTGCAAGGAGACCAATAATCATAGTATTAAATTATAAAAAATATTTTTCATGCCGGTAAGTATGAATGTGCCTGGTTTAAGTGCCGGATATGAATAGGTGACTGCTAATTCTCTCATGCTTACCTCGTAATCCCTACTTGTATTAAACTTTGGTGCCCTCTGGACTGAAAATATTAACAACGAATAAAAAGATAGTAAACAATAGCATACCACCTCGTGAAATGGAGGATTAGGAGGAAAGAGTGGAGAAGCTCATGAATTTTCTTAAACTTATCAGATTTTATAATAAAGGTATAAAACAGCCCCTCTCAAAAAAAAAAAAAAAAAAAAAAAAAAACGCCAATGATCCCGTCGGGTAATAATAAATAAATAAAAGCTTAAGCGCACATGTTTGAGGTAATAAAATAGGAGAGAGAGAGAAATACTTTATTGAGAAGTAGTACTGCCCTACTTCATACGGTTACAGCTGACTAATCAATCCATTAGGACATTAAATTTTTATTTTGTTCGATTGTTGATTAACTCGCGTCTTTTCCATTTCTTTTCTTAGTTCTTTTGAACTAAGCACTACTGTCATTATGGGTTGGATTCAAATAGTTTGGGTCTCTTCGCAATAAGGGCAATCATAAATAAACAAATAATAATATTAATTCGACCACAAAACTTCGAGACCATATATGTAGATGATGGAGGATAGTGCACAAGGAGTCGAGTGTAAGTCTCAGAGCTCTTGAATAAAGACTATCTCGTTCCACTAGCCTAAGCTTTATTCAGAAAGAAAGAGCAGATGAAAACATACCAATGGAGTAAAGCATGTTTATATATAATTCAATGTCGCTTACACATTCAAGTAATTTACGGAGAAACGTTTTACAAAATAAATTTTTAAATTTCAAAGACCTTTGCAAAAAAATCTCGATCTTTGAACTTTGCGACAATTCTATATTTACAATGTACCGTATTTTCCAGAGAATTGACACAGACATCGGATCATAGGCATAAAATTACCACAGAAAAATTCCTGATACGATGTCGGTAAACACTTTTCATTTCACCAATAATTGCACTTTGTTAAGAGGTGCCATCTTGTTAGCACTCAGCTGAAATAGAGGAAAATAACGGAACAAATAGAATTACAGGTGTTTTTATTCATGAAAACATATGCAAAAAAGTAATTCATACTGTATACATAGGTACTTGATTTAGGTCTAATTTTAATAGAGTATTCTACTATAAGTCAAGTAATAAATTGATGGGTTTGGGTCGTTGCAAATTCTCCACCAACTCGCAAATAATTGAAGTCTAAGATCGTTGTGATTTTAAGTAGATCGGTATTAAATAGTTCTGGAGGAGGTATTAGCGCAAACGTATACGCAAATAAATATGCATAATTAAATGTTTATGAAAAAATAAAGTTTTGTTGTTAGTTGTTATTTAGTTTAAGGCGTAAAACGTTTGAAGTCATCAACGCCTATTGATAATAGTTTTTAAATAAGTTTAATAAGTCAATTACTTATTTTTCAATATTTGGTTCACTCTCCATCATTCAGCTCTTAATATAAATTTTAGTTCAGCTCTGGCTGGAGTAAATTCAAATATTAATAATTTTCATTAATCAGTCATTTGAATACAATAATTTTTTCTTGTTAGCTGCATTCCTGGTTAAATTTGACAAACCGAAGAAAAAAAAAATTTACTGATGAACTTAATTTTGCTAAATTAAGTGTTGTCCAAATTAATTTATCCTTCCCCATGCCTGACATGTCATCATCTGCATCATCATATTGCTTGCAGGGGCGGATATACGAATGAAGTGAAAAAAAAAAGTGTTGTTATTAATTCAATGATTTAATCACATTTTTGATGTTTCACGAAACATTATTTTCTTTATCGATAAGTTAAAAACACAATATAAAAGGGAAATAATTTTGCAAAAAAATAAACTGTCTTTATTTAAGGAATGTAGGACAAAGTGTCTCAGAGAATTTAACTTGGCAATAAGTTGTACATTATATTGGAACATGCTTTTCAAGTTTTCGAGCGGGTTATTGCTAAATTTGTTATTAGTTGCATATTTTTTGAAATATAAAAAGGTAACTAAAATTATATTATATTCATGATTTTATAGATGTTCGATCTGCGATGAAAATAAAAATAAAATGAGTAAAATAACTAAATATTTTAAAATTAACTTTGTACGAATAACACTTAACGAATTAACGAATAATATAAAAAAAAAAATATATATATATTAACAGGTCATGACTTCGGTGATTTAAGAGGAGTAACTTATAATTATAATAAATTAGAAAATTATATAAATATACTAAGGAAAAAGTACAGAAGAGTATGTGACAAAGATATATGGTTTTCTTTAAATATGTGCAATATAAGTTTTGTTTTAATAATAAAAAAATAGAATTCTTAGAGGAAGATAATGTAATTTATAAATTTTAATGTAGAGATTGTGAGGGAATATATAGTATGTAATAGGGATACCTAAAAAAAACTAATAACAAGAAAAAACAACATGAAACAAACAGCAAACATATAAAAAGACATAAACAGCACAGCATTGGCACAACATAGTTAATTTAATTTTAATAATATAAGAATGTAATGAAGAGAATGTAAGAGAAAGAAATAGTAAAAATATAAGAACTATACAGACTAGACTAAAAATATAAATAGAGCAGGTAACTATAAAACAGAAACACAAAAACTAAGTAGCCATTATGCAGTCATAATAAGAAAACTAGGTATTCAAAGTCATTTATAAAGTAAAAATAGTATGGTTAACCTTTGGCGTTGCTAAGTTAAAAATATAAATAAGACAGGAAAAAGTACAGAAGAGCATGTGACAAAGATATATGGTTTTCTTTAAATAAGTGCAATATAAGTTTTGTTTTAATAATAAAAAATGACATATCATAGTTAATAATGAAAAATATTAACTTAGTACATAAAATGGTGACAGAGATAGTTAATAGAGAAATAAGAAATATAATATATGTAAGAATAATTGTAAATTTTTATTTTTATTTCAATAATTATCGCTTTATAAAAAAGGTCGGTTACAAAATTTTTTAATCTCGTACAAAAGGGGAGTTGAGATTCACCACTCATTTGATTATAATAATATTATTATTCCCACTTACGCCTTATAATTAACTAAAAAAAATAATGAAAAAAGAAAGAAAAAGCTAAGGATAAACCAGAACTATTTTTCCCATATTTTAATTAAGTATGCTTATCGCTGTAGCACTGTTTTATAAAACATCTTACAACTAAGAGACTAGTGTTTCTATAAAAGAATACATAAATAAACGGAGCACTCTAATAAATTTGTATCCATTTTAAGATGATACAACCCCGGAACGGAAGGGAAATGTAAAGAGAAATGAATTTGTCATGTTTTAAATTGGGCTCAACAGGTTCCACGAGCGCTTTTATACTTCCACTCTTGGGATTATTATTTTATTTTTTCTCTGTGCCTAATCAAGAACTGTCGAGAAATATCTCTTATAATAAAGGGAATTTGACATAAGAGATCCGAACATTTCCAGTAGATCCTTTTTCTAACCGTTTGTGTCGTTCATTTTCTAATTATTATTGTTATTTAAATTAATATTTATCTTAATTTTTTTTCATTCCTATGGTCTAGTATTTTCTCAGCTAAGTCAAATATATGCAATTCTTATTCATACGGCGAAGTAAGCGCAAAGGAATATAATGGTTAACTATAGCGTATTTTTAACGAATTTCCTTATCTTTTATTAGGAAGCACAACATTTACATTTGTTACATCAATCAGAGAGAAATAGCTGACATTAACAAAGCGCGATTAACTTTTATTGAGATTGCCCCAGAAAATAATGAACATTTAAATATTAGCTCAATTGAGAATAATAATGAAAATTTAAACTGTCGCCCTAGTGATAAAATTGAAATTAATAGTGAACAAGCCTGCCAACCGTTATGTTTGTTCGATAATAATACCGCCAGTATTTCTCCGAATGATAAGTGTAATGCCGTCCATCCTGACAACAAAGTTATAACAGAAAGGGTTTTTTCTCCGTATAATAAAAAAAATCACAGTAGTTGGAATAAATTAAATTTTTCGAACAAAAGTAAGAATCGTCGTAAGTATAACAAATTTAACCTTCGAAATAAAAATCGAAACTATTAAAAATATTTTAAAGTTAACAATGTTGATTGCAATTATAATAAAAATTATTTTAGGAAAATAAAAGTTAACGGCTTTTATAAAAATAAACAGAATTACGCAGTGGAAGTGATTATTATTGGTAATAATATATACATATATACATATAGACAAATATATCTAATTACTATTAAAATGCAGGCCTGATTAATATAGAACAAGGAAGTGGGTTGCCGGACAACGATACGTCTCTCTGGAAGACTCTTTCTAGACTGTTAGTGGTGCCTTTTGGAGTGGGACGATAAGGAGGGCTTAGGGTAGAAAGTTTGGCCCTTTGTTATTACTTAGCATATTTATATATCTGACATACTCATTTATCTATTTAGGCACCTAATTAAAATAATATATAATCATTCTCATTAAGATCTACATACACAATATTTCTATAATAGCCCTCAGACATTAAAATATAATAACAATTAATATACATGATAATATAGTTACAAATAATTATGTGTGGTTCACATCAAAATAGCATACTTTCAACATGGGCATTACATTATATCTCTATGTACTGATCTTTTCAACTAGGGGCTCAATGATTTTTGGATAAAACAAATATCCCTCATTCGGCATATTTTTGTTTTCTTCCTCGTCCTGAGGTGTTGGTCACGTCCTAGGATTTTATTCCCCAATTTTCCATGGAAAGTTTGAAGATTTTGAGATGGGTATTTTTATCTTTATAAAATATTTGA
This sequence comes from Aelia acuminata, assembly GCA_911387785.2. Lineage (NCBI taxonomy): Eukaryota > Metazoa > Arthropoda > Insecta > Hemiptera > Pentatomidae > Aelia > Aelia acuminata. Next base: position 35,769,465 of record OU426981.1, read on the forward strand.
GAGGAGTATACCAAATGCGTTTAAGTAAGAATTTATGTATATTATGTTTCTGTTACAGTTTCGGATTAGAAGATTTGAAAAAATGTGGATAAAGAAGTTTGAGTCACTCTTTTCTTATTTGATTTAGTTTTACGTCGCTTCGACTGCCCAGGCCATTAGCGACGCTCATCTTCTTAAATTTAGGGCATTCATTTTGTGCTCATGAGGTATCGAAGGGCTTTTTCAATACCATTATTTGCTTTGTAGTGATACGAAGTTATAATGTTGAGGCGCTCCTTCAAGTATTTTCGACATTGGAAAAGGTTTAGTGGAGAATTATCACAAATCTGGCAAGTTGGCCGGTGAATTACAACAAGCAGGTGGATGTGAGTCAGCTTCGTGTGACCAATTCTTAGCCTGGTTATTATATGGCTGCTTCCTTTGGAGTTGGTTCTTTGGAAGCAGCCAAGCATGGTTGTTTTCTTTGACCAGGCGAAGGTGATTGATTACGTTGGGTATTTTGCCACTCTTCGTTCCATATTTCCTTTACTTTGTTCTTAACCTGTTTTCCCTATTTGGACGGAAAGTATGTAGTTTAAAACAGGCTCATATGTTCAGAATGTTTGTTTCATATATTAAAATATTTCATGTAATTCTAATGTATATTCTAAAATTATAAAGTATAATTATAATAAAAAAATCTATTTTTTTTATAAGATGAATGTTCCCATAAGATAAATGTTTCCATTATTGAAATCTTAATTCACATGCTTCCAAGTGTGTACAAAAGTAAAAAAAAAAATGTACATATTGATTGATATTAAATTTAATGTTAAATTTTCAATGCGCTCTTCCTATTGGTAATAACGATATGTTACAACGCCTGACCCATGAGGATGGAAATAACCTGTCTAATACGAATAGAATTATTAAAATAGGCACCGTAGTTTCTAACAGTGCATGAAAAAAAACCAATTACAATATGATTGTCATTAAACTAAGGGAAATAAAATATTGGTAACAAGTGGAAATTCGTGGCAATTAGTAATTAGCTTTAAATCATTGTCCAATCGTTAATCTAAAAATAATAAAACCGAAGATCTATGTTACACAGATCTATCTACAGTTAGTACACTCAAAATCCGCTATCCCTCCTAAAGTAGCTAAGTACCATCCGAACTGTCTTGCGAACTTCATTTATCCTCGACTGTAAAACTTGGAACATAACTCAGGACTGCTGTGGACGGAGCCTCGCCTTCGCTGGTAATTAATGTCCCGGTCCGGTTCTCACTTTCCAGAGCGATGTAAAAACGGAAAAAAAAAAAAGCTCTATTAGTAAAAACTTGATTAATTAATCAATCTAGTTATAAATCACGGAGTAAAAAAAAAAGAACGATTTATTAATTATAGGATAACGATTATGCCTTTGTGGTTTTATGGAATTACAATCTAATTTTAAGCATTAATAGCGATCCAAAAACATTTATAAAAATCTGGTGCGATGCGCGCAACACACAACTTTCACTTACCGTTTTACTTTTATTCGATCGAAATGGACATGTTTTGTTGAATGCAATTTCTCAAAGTCATACATTTTTCCATAATCATTTATTTATTTTGTTTGTATTTGCTCTTTAAAGTACACCAATTTTTTTTATTATTAAATATTATGGTAAATAATAATTCGGCAATGCAAGCATAATCCATATCGTCTGATTTTATGATTCTCTATGTAGTTGTTGAAAACTTCATATAGTTACCAAGAAACAAACAATTTCAATAAAATGAACAGAACATATTAAATTATAAACAATGGTCTGTCATTAAAGGCGAGCTGCACATGCATGGGCTCAACGTGTTTTATGGGTTGACAGCACATTTTTCTCCCGTATATGTTTACTTGATTTTTTCCTATTTCATATATAGCCATTTGTTATTTTTAGGCGAAACGAGAGAGAGATAATTTCTCCATAAAAACAGAGACAAAGGTACTTTATAGGAAAACAAAAAAGTCCCCTTCCCCATTTAAGCCCACTCAGAACATTTTAATAATGATAAAGCTTACCTTATATTAAAGAAGACTTGATCCTCGTTAACCATGACGAATTTGAACAAAATCTTTATAGCTGTTTTTGAAAAAATCGAAAAAAACGTAAAAATTGGTAAAAAGGTTATGAAATAAAGTGCCCCCTTCTTTTGATCAATTTTAATAAAATTTTAGCTGTCATATTGCAGGCATATACCTATTTCAAATACCCAGTTTTATCAAAATCGTTAGAGCCGTTTTTGAGTAAATAAAAAAAAACGTAAAAATGAGAAAAAAGTTGTGAAATAAAGTGCCCCCTCCGTTTGATTAATTTTGATGAAATTTTGACAGTCACATCGCGACTGATCAATCAAAGATTATATTTAATAATCGTTTGAACCGTTTTAGCGAAAATCGAAAAAACATAAAAATTAGATAAAATTCATTTTATTTCTATTATTATTTACTTCCTTAGCCTGGATGTATTAATAAAGAAGAAAGTCTCAGATATTTTTTTAATACGAAAAACGCATATTGGTATACTTCCATAAGAATGTACCTACCATATTTACATTTTCTAAACCTCAAAATCAACACTTTTTTTTTTTTAAGTGTGAGGAAACGATTTGACATTGTCATCCCGACCCCGTCATTTTTGTCATTTGACCTGATTAAATGACAAAAATGACTAATAAATGAGTAAATTACTAATTACTTCGATTGGCCATGGTGGCATATAGTGAAGCTAATTAAACAAACTGACAAACTGACCTCCGCCAGCCTACAGTTCGCCAATACACAAGGACTCCCATCAAATCAATGATCACCCTGGCCCCAAATAACGTTGGCATCCCTATGAATGCAATTAAAGATGTGTTAGGTAATAAATTACCGTACTTAAACAACCCTTGTAATTGGATAAATGTTGGAAAGAGCTAATGCGGGCTATTTTCACTCCATGCCTTACATTTCATTATTCCTTACACAATTATCACATTAAATTTGCTGATCGACCCCTTGCTCAAAATATACTAAGTGTAAATATTTTTACTTATTTATTTCTTTAATTTTACAAAGTTTGTTCAATGACTGAGTCCATAATTATCAGCCTGATATAGATTGGAAAAGTGAGCTATCATTAACTTTTTGTTTAAGGTTGTTTACTTGCGAAAGGGGCCAATTAAGAGAAACTCTTCTATCCCTGGGTGGAATGTTAAACTCAGAGGGAACATCATTTATGTAAAGTGATCTTTGAGCCGACGGTACCAATGTAAATCGTAGCTAACAAGAGTTTAAATTTCCTTTTTGGAAGCGATTTTCTGGTGAGTTAAAACCTGTTCTCCGAGTTCTCATCTCGTTTAAGTTTCCTTAAGCCACTAACCCTGAAGAAACAAGTTCCGTCCTTCCTAAGGGATTCCGCCCAAGAAAAGTTTCGAAGGAAAAGTTCGCCCTTAGCCTCATTTGGCCCAACAGACCCTAAGTATCCCTACCGTTTAAAAAGCTCACTTAATTAAAGCTGTCATGATAGAATTTTACCCTTTCAACCGATTTCGTTTGGCTCAATGTATTCTCAGAATCAATACTTCAGGACCTGAAATACTGTCTATTGAAGCAGAATTTGAAGAATAGACTTTACTTGAAAAGAGCATTATTTTAAAAACATTTCGAAAATTCAATTGATCATTACTTATAAATACCCTGATGCAGATCTCAAGATGAATATATTCTGGTTTATTAACTTGTTGATTACTATCGAGTAATTCAATAAAAGAGACGGAATTTCAGGAAGAAGTAACCATTTCCTATTTTCAAACCACTAATTTTCATTACAACTACAACAGATTTCGATTGAACAAAACACACGAAAAAGTACCACACAGGCAGAGTTCGATTATTAAGCTTAGATAGATTCTATCGTCATGGAGAGCTATCATTGATGCCTGAGGTCATCTTAATTTTGACAGACAATTCGGTTTTCTTACATACCTATATTATACCTATACTAGAGCACAGGTGAACCAAGGACGGGGTGCCGAACGGGCTAACGCATTGCCCCGAACAAGCAAAGATTACCCGAAGTTTGGGGGTTCAAATCGCGTGTGTGCTTTCCTACCACAATTTAGCATTAGATACCCCATGAACCCGGGCCATGGATAAACCTCGTATAGACAATAAGGCTTTGATGGGGAGTGTATAAAAAACAATGAGCGTTTTTTTTCCTTTTCCATTCGATATACATATTTCCATTTTTTTCCTTTTCCATTCGATATACATGAGGATTAATTTTGTAGACCGGGCGGAAAGCAACCTCGCCCCTCAATTATTAAAGGAACTTGCGCTTTTGATTATTCTAAATTTATGCATTTGCTTTATTTATTTATGTATATACTCGTATACTTTTTACAATATGAAACAGGTCTGCTATGTTAGTTATTAAAGCCGCCTATCTACTACTCTTATTTGGTCCGAAAATATAATTGTTAATAAAAAAATCTGGTGCGTGCTCGCAACACACAACTTTCACTTACAAACTTACTTAGATTAGAAATTAATGCGTTTTGTTAATTGCCACTTCTCAAATGAACAGAACGGCTTTAATTATGAACAATGGTCTGTCATTAAAGGCGTACTCCGCATGCGTGGTCTCTATGAGTTGACTGAATATTTTTCTTTTTTTCTCCTCTTTATGTTTTCTTTATTTTTATCATATCTCATATTTAGCCATTTCTTATTTTTAGGCGTAACGAGAGACAGTTAATTTCTCCATGTAAACAAAAACAAAGGCACTTTATAAGAAAGAAACAAACAAACAAAAAAGCCCCCCCCCAAAAAAAAAGCCCCCTCAGAACATTTTAATAATGATAAAGCTTACCTGATATTAAAGAAAACCTAATTTTCATTAAACATGACGAATTTGATAAAAATCGTTAAAGCCGTTTTTGAGATAATCGAAAGAAAGGTGAAAATTGGAAAAAAAGTCATGAAATAAAGTGGCCCCTCAGTTGGACCAATTTTGATGAAATGTTAGCTTTTACATATTTGGTATATACATACATCAAATACCCAGTTTCTTCAAAATCGTTAAAGCCGTTTTTGAGTAAATAAAAAATATGTACACGTGAAAATGATACAAAATTTATAAACTAAAGTCCCACCTAGGGTTGATCAATTTTGATGAAATTTTTACAGTCGTATCTCGGGCATAAACATACATCATATACCAAGTTTGATCAAAATCGTTAAAGCCGTTTTTGAGTAAAAAAAAAAAACACGTGAAAATGATACAAAATTTATTCAGTAAAGTCCCCCCTCCGGTTAATCAATTTTGATGAAATTTTTACAGTCATATCTCGGGCATATAGATAGATCAAATACTCAGTTTAATCAAAATCGTTAGAGCCGTTTTTGAGAAAATCGAAAAAAACGTAAAAAGTTATTAAATAAAGTACCCCCTCCCTTTGAGCAATTTTGATGAAATTTTTGCTGTCACATTGCGGGCATATACTGGCACTAAATACCCAATTTCACGTTCCCACGGCTTATAGTTTTTGAGCTAGTCTGTTCACATACACACACACAGACACACACACACACAGACCATTTCGCGGGACTTGGTCATTTCGACTCAGGGGGCCCCAAAACGTGTATTTCCGTTGAAAACCGGAAGTCGAAATTTTTCACGATCGCAATACTTCCACTTACTATATATTTCATATATAGGTAAGTGAAAGTAAAAAATCTGGTGCGTGCGCGCAACACACAACTTTCACTTACCAACTTACTTAGATTAGAAATTGACGTGTTTTGCTAATTATCATATCCCAAAGTCACACATTTTTCTACATTCATATCTTATTTTTGTTAATCGTTAAAGCCGTTTTTGAGTAAATAAAAAAAAACCCGTGAAAATGATACAAAATTTATTAAGTAAAGTCCCCCTTCCCGTAGATCAATTTTGATGAAATTTTTACAGTCATATCTCGGGCATATAAATACATCAAATACCAAGTTTGATCAAAATCGTTAAAACCGTTTTGGAGTAAATAAAAAAAACATGTGAAAATGATACAAAATTTATTAAGTAAGTCCCCCCTCCCGTAGATCGGTTTTGATAAAATTTTTACAGCCATATCACGGGCATATAAATACATCAAATACTAAGTTTGATCAAAATCGTTAAAACCGTTTTTGAGTAAATAAAAAAAACACGTGAAAATGATACAAAATTTATTAAGTAAAGTCCCCCCTCCGGTACATCAATTTTGATGAAATTTTTACAGTCATATTTCGGGCATATATATAGATCAAATGCTCAGTTTAATCAAAATCGTTAGAGCCGTTTTTGAGAAAATCGAAAAAAGTTATTAAATAAAGTACCCCCTCCCTTTGAGCAATTTTGATGAAATTTTTGCTGTCACATCGCGGGCATATACCTACACTAAATACCCAATTTCAGGTTCCCACGGTTTATAGTTTTTGAGCTAGTCTGTTCACATACACACACACACACACACACACACACACACACACACACACACACAGACCATTTCGCGGGACTTGGTTATTTCGACTCAGGGGGTCCCAAAACGTGTATTTCCGTTGAAAACCGGAAGTCGAAAATTTTCACGATCGCAATACTTCCACTTACTATATATTTCATATATAGGTAAGTGAAAGTAAAAAATGTTAGGGAAAACTGGGATGTATATCTTTTACATTTAAATTTGTAAGGTCGTCACATCGATATGCTCCATAAATACCTACAACTAAAATAACCTTTGTTAACAACCACTCCGAATCAGGTGCAGTGTCCATGAACATTCTTATTTCATGTTATCTAAAGACTTTTTTGGGGTGATAACCTACGCTGTGGTGTTTTAAGAATGCTATCGATTTCGAAAATTTAGAAAAATCCAAATTTTTCTGTATTCTTCAACACGATTTTAACATGGAAAATTTACTCTATAAAGAAGAGGCTTTCAAATTTTTCGATAAAGTTGATAGGTATACTAACATCACTTCATCATTAACATGGTTAGGGTTAACACTTTCACTATAGCACCACTCACTAAACTTATTAAATTCTTCTTCGTATCTATTACGAGATTTCCCGGGTAATAACGAATCAGTTGTTCCTTCAGCTTCTTTAAGTAATTTTTGAGGGATGTTAACGGCCATTTTCTCGCACTAACAAAGTAAAATTAAATTATAAACTAAAAGAAACGCTAGCAAACCTTGTGTTGATAAAAGTAAATACTGCTAGCTGCGAAAACTTTCCCGGCTAGACGTGTAAAACCATATGTCCGTTGTTTTACCTTGCGCTAAATTTTGAGATGTGTAAAGGCCTACTTTCCTTACTCCCAGCTGTTATGGAAAGTATCTATTTTCCAATCCGAGTGATGAAAAATATATAAAAATACTGGAACTGAATCGGTTACATGAAGTTTACCCTTATTATTAACTTTTTAAGATATATCTAATATGATCTCTCTATTTCCTTCATGCATACAAATCTATCCATTCATTCGCTAGTAGGGAAGGGACAAGTTATTTGAATTTGAAATTCCACGTATTCGAAATAGAATACTTAACACATTATTATTTGAAACGCCTAGAGAAAAAGATAAATCACTGGCCTATTGGCGAAGTTTTGTGATGAACATGTAAATTAGTTATCGGCTAAACTTGATATACAGCTAACATGGAAGCAGCTGTTCAAACTACTGGCGACAGGTTCACTGTTGATTATATTACTTGCTTACATTTCAACCTCATTCTATTTATAAGAAATATAAATATATCAAATTTGATCACATATTAAAGATTTTTTCAAAAGCGGCAATAAAGATTTTCATCTTTTATGAGAATTGAGTATTCTTTAATGTCCGGTTTTATCATCATAAGAATGTTCCGATGGTGCTTAAATGGCGAAATAAAAATATTTACTTCATATTTTATCAATTCCTATAAAGTTCTTTTCCTATATAGGTGAAAAGGAAAATATACTCCAGAGATGATTTTCAATATCCGTTAATAAGTACTTCAATCCCGATCTCAACTGAAAAGGGGGGTTTGGGGGTGTATTTATCTCTGAAGAGTCGTAAGCTGGGATCTAACAAAGCTAATCGAGCACCTTTTCAACTAAAACAGAAGATAGCGACAGTTTTACCATAATTATTTAATGGTTTATAAACTTTTTCCTACTACAACAGTAATCCTTCCCGGCTTTTTTAAAATTGAAGGTGCCTAAAATTTGAAAAATAGGTTTCAATTTGCTATGAACCGTAAACAATAATTTTGCCGATTACCATTTTTACAAGAGACGGTTAACAAAAATCGACTAATGACGAAATACGAACTTTTTCGGGGTCCCTAACAAAAAAAAAACCAAATAATAATGAATCGAAAAAAAAAACTGAGGACTTCTTAAATAATTACAATACTCTATGCCTTACAGAGAATATCAAACAAAAAACAAATAAATGATTTCGGAAAAAGCTGTTGTTTTTGAAGTGTTACTAATAGTGTTTACGCAATTATCCAAACACGTCGATTTCTTCTCTAAGTAGGATAATAAGTTAAAATTGTGTATTCGCGCTTCGCACCATATTTTTCAGCCTTCATTGGGCAGGAATATTTTTGGATAATATTAACAATATATGTAGTCTATTGGTAGAAAATAAAAATGAAAAAAGGCGCTCTGTTGGTTGCACTTGATAACATGATTTTCCTCTTATTTGAGATTCCCAATTTTATACACTGATGGACAAAATTAACGCACCACCCTTATTTTTTTGAAAATTTCCATTCCATGCAAATTTTGATCTTGAAAAGTATTTTTGGTTGAAAAAGTAAGCGGTTTTATTACAAAATTTTATTGTACATAGATAACAAAAGGTACAAAAATGATTACATAAAAATATTGAAAATAAAACTGACAAACTTGAAAAAAAGAAAAAATACTTTTTTACAGTTATATAGAAACTTGTTTATCAATAAAGGGTATTTCCACCTTCAATCACATCTCTTAAACGCTTTCCATTGATTCAAAGAGTTTTTTAATTGAATCCTTAGCAAAATCGCCCCTCTCTTCAACAAGAGCTCTTTCCAGTTCTTAAATAGTGGTAGGGCATGAGTTTCGTTGTTCGTTCTTCGTTTAACTTGATCCCAGAAGTGTTTAATTGGATTCAAGTCAGGACTCAGGGGTGGTCACACCAAGTGCTGAATGCCAACCTGATTTAGGTAGTCATTAACAATTCGTGTTCTATGGGTCTGGCATTATCATCCATTAGCAAGAATCCATCACCGATGTAGGCTGCAAAAGCCACTGTTCCTCGTTTATGTCTTCTATGTACCTCTGTTATGTTAAATACCTTCGCCGCATAACAACCAATTCAGTACGAGAGTCAAAGGAAGTGCCAACCCAGAACATCCGTGAACCACGACGAAATCATACCTCGGGAACCAAACAGCTTGGCGCGTACCTTTCTCCTTGGCGCGTCCATGCGTAGTTACGGCCATCTGAAGAACTGAGGCCTACTCTCACCCCATCTGTAAAGAGAACTTTCTTCCAGTCATCCAAAGTCCAGTTTACATGTTCACATGCAAATTGAAGCTTGGCCATTTTGTGAGCTGTCGTAAGGAGAGGTCCACGGGAAGGATATCGAGCCCTATGGTTATTTTCATCAAGCCTTCTTCTTACAGCCCTGGTAGAAATGAAACATTTCGGAATTGCCTTATGAGACTCCCTATCTCATTTCCGGTAACGCTTCGGTTTTGTAAAGCTAGTTCTCGGATTTACCTATCATCACTTCTGCCGTACATCGAGGCTGGCCACTCCCTTTTCTTCTTGAGTGACACCTAGACTCCCTAAAACGCTTAACAACCCTAGTTATTGAAGAGTGTTGTACATCCAATCTCCTAACGACTTAGCGCTGGCTGTATCCCTATTCTATCAATATCACTGCCTCAACACAATTCTATTCACTCAAATGCCTTATTGGGGCCATCGAAGAAAATTTAAAAACGTTTACAAGTTGAGCGGATGGATATAACAGAAATAATGGATGTGTAAACAATTTTTACATTGTGCTAAATAATGCTACTGTAGGTGAAAAAGGGCTTATCAGAGTAAACAAAGCATTATTTATTGTTTATATTTACACTATTGCCAACTTAATACCAATAGTTAGTCGAAATTAAAATGGAAGATCATGTACTTAATTCAAACTAAAAACATTGAGTGGTGCGTTAATTTTGGCCACCAGTGTATTTTTTTAAATAGATGTTACCGTTATTATAACTTGGTCGTTCTTGAACTCTTATTGGCAGAAATAAATGGTTAATCAGGAGTTTTGCCTCACCCAATAGTTTATGTATTAGTTCGTTTTAAGCTATAAATTAAATGAGTTATGAAAAATAATTTGGATAAATGATGATATGGGATCACGAGCCGTCAATAAGTCACTATGATCCGAGACCTGGTGAAATAGTGACCTCCATTAATAGGGCAGAGGGGATTACGAAGAGAGAGAGCTCATATCGCGGGCACGCCAAGAACGCAGTCGTATTGACTGGGCCCCCATTATGAGGCATTCCGTCTCTAATGAAAGCCCCTTCCCTTCCGCCAAATTGGATTTATATCCCCCTCTCCTCCCCCCTACCAATGTCCGCCATTTCTTTGATATATCTGTCCCCATTCTCCGCTGTCCCGGTCTCATCTCCAAGTCCTCCAAGCCCTCCTTTTATGGTGGACACAGATTGGGTGACCGCATGTGAGCAAATAACATCAGCTCTGAACTGAATTAAATTATCCGGCATCTGAATTACATGTTTCCCTTTCGTCAAGATTATTAAGCCTTGCAACCTTGTAATTTATCTCTACTTAGGGATGGGGGACTACCCCCTGTCCGCAAATTGGAACACCGATTCCGAATTAATACCTTGCCAAATTACCCTCAAAAATCTGTATCTTTATATAAGGCAATGCTGCAGGTTAAGGTCATTCATTGTAAACGAATAACTAATAAAATGAATGAGGAAGTGAGGTGCAAAACTCGTTCGTTCCATTTTTTTGAAGATGGCAGTGGATTCTAAAAGATATTTTAATGCTCTTTCAACATATCTGATCAGATTGGAGCAAAACTTATTATTTCTTATGAATTTTTGCTATACAAAATAGCGGTTTGTTGCAGATTAGTCCCGTAGCCCGCTGTGTTTCAAAACTAGTTCGTTACTCGATGATTTTGATTCAAAACTCTTTGGTTCCAATAATAAATTCTCAATTTGCACCCATCCCATTCGTTCACTTCAGCAGTTTCTGTTACTCTTTCTGAACAAAATATCGAAAGCTTCATGAATTCGCGTGTATTATTTGAGTTTATACTCGAGTCTTCTTACCTAGCTATATTAATAATTGATTTTTCAATGGATCCAACAAGCTTAAAGGCGTTGATATTCTGCTGAAAAAGCATTTTGGTGACGAGTGGAAGGCCAATGATTCATTGAAGTATTACACACGAATTCTCAATATATCTGCTTCAAACGAGGGAAACAACGAACAACAGGATGATGAAGTCGCTATTGTTGAAGAAGACGATGGCCTTAGGATCTATTCTTTTTTTAGTTAGATGTTTTATAACAGTATGCTGATATTTTTTAAAAATTCGTCAAAAAAAAATGTTTAGTAAATGATTTGGAAAAACAGCTGTTGGTGATTAATGGTTATAGACGTGTTTTTGATTTGCTCTGTGTTTTAAAAGTTTTTTAACATGTTTTAATGGTGTAAATTGTGTTAAATACTTGTTTTCTTCCCCCTATTGAGAAGTGTGAAAGTAAGGGGGGAGAAAATTTCAGTGCAGCGGGTTCACCCGCTGAACAATGACGGACTCGTTAGAATCTATAAGCTCTTGTAAATGATCTAGCTATTGAAATGGACAATTCTAATGAAAATCAGCCCGAATCTACTTCCTGGGAGCTTGTATCAGGTAGAAAGCGACAAACAGCGTCCGATAGAGACCCGCGCAAGCAAATGAAGGTTAATAATTCTGTTACTACTAGCAACTGATACGCTCCTTTATCAAGCTCAAAAGTGACCCACAGCCATCAAATAACCAATTAGTCAATGTTAAGCAACCGCCCATACATTTGAGTGACGTTCAAGACTATTCAGCTCTTGTAAAATACCTTCACAAAGAAGGGGGCCCTAACAGCTTCAGGCTAAAGACGTCTATAAGAGGGGTAAGCATCTATCCCGAGAATGCAGAAGTATATCGCAGGCTAGTGGCAAGTCTTAGAAGAGGGGGTGCCGACTTCCACACCTACCAACTCAAAGAAGATAAATGCCCTCGGGTTGTAAATTTGTACATTGTAAAAATTTATATCATGCTACTCCAGCTGAAACTATAAAACAAGAGCTTGCTAACCATAGTTACGAGGCAACAAATGTTGTAAATGTCATTTCTAGGTATAAAACACCGTTGCCTATGTTTTTCGTAAATGTTTCTAAGGCATACTTCAACGAAAAAAGTTTTGACATAGAGTTTTTATGTTACACTCACGTCAAGATCGAAGAACCCCGGAAGAAACGGATGATCCCTCAATGCCTACGTTGTCAGCTGTATGGCCACACCAAAACATATTGTAATCATCCACCCAAGTGCGTAAGGTGTGGTATGGGCCATGAAAGCACATCCTGCACCAAAACAAGAGACACCGCTGCAAATTGTGCCAACTGTCGAGGTCCACACCCAGCCAATTACTGAGGGTGCGAAATTCTGAAAGAGCTCCGGAAAATCCGCCGGGCTCATGATATTCTTCAGAGACCACCAAAAGTACAGGCCCCACCACCACCACCAACCATCAGTGAGTTTCCGCACCTCCCTCAGCCGCAACAGCATCATCCGCCTCAACAAATACCGGGACTTGAGCAACAGAGACACCAACCTGCATCAGGACAACGTCAAAGATGTACAGATATGAGTAGGAATATTACCCAGTCGGCGCCTCCGTCTGAAAACTCCTCTGACCAAATTATAAATTTAATTAACGGGTTGAATAACCTCATCAATCCCCTCTTTGGCCTTCTACAACAACTATCTCAGGTAACACTTGCCCTTAATCAGATGACTGTGGGCTCCATATCAATAATACTATGGAACGCAAACAGCCTGACTCAGCACAGGACCGAACTAGACATATACTTACACGAAAAACGCATTGACATTGCACTAATAACAGAAACACATCTAACACCACAATCAAAATTTTACATACAGGGCTACAAAATCTACAGAACTGACCATCCAGACGGAACAGCACACGGAGGCACTCAAAATAACACTAAAACATAATCCTTTGCCAATTCCAATATTACCAGACATACAAGCTACAGCTATCACACTTTCCACACAACACCACTGCATTACTTTTGCAGCGGTTTACTGTCCTCCCAGGTATGTGCTGATACCCACGATGTTTAGTAATTTCTTTAAATGTCTTGGCAGATGTTTTATTGCAGAAGGAGACTATATCGCCAAAGACCAGTCTTGGGGCTGAAGACTTTCAACCAACCGAGGAAGAAGTCTAAAGTCAGTTCTCCACAAGCTTTCATTAGACACGATATCACCCCTTACACCAACTTACTGGCCAACTTCTAGACGGAAAACACCAGACTTACTCGATTTTTTCATTACTAAAGGACTTCGAACCACCCCACACAGTGTAAGTATGAGCTCAGATATTCGCTCTGATCATTCCCTTGTGCATTTTGTATTACCTGACGATCCCAGCGTAGCATCGAAGAAACTATCTTTAATAACCGGCAGAATAGATTGGGATGCGTACAGGAATTTCCTAAACTCTGCACTAACAGTTCCTCTCTCCATTAAGAATGAAAAAGAACTTGAGGAGGCTGTAGAATGTTTTACGCAGAACTTACAAAAAGCAGCATGGACTTTTTCTGTATCCAAACTTAGAAAGTCTGAAAATCTACCGATTTATCCCCAGTACATTAGGGATTTGATCAGAGCCAAGAGAAGAGCTCGGAAAACATGGCAGACTGACAGACTTCCATCTGATAAACGATCATGAAATATAATAAATAACGAACTCAAACGACAGATTTCTAAATTCAAACAAACAACTTACGACAACTATATAACGAATCTTTCGACTGACGATGGGAGCTTGTGGAGACATACCAAAAATATTACGAAGCATCGTGAAGTGCCGGCACCTCTTCGAAAAGAGAATGATTCTTGGGTCGTGACCGACGGAGAAAAATCCGAACTCTTCGCCAATCATCTTTCTTCTGTATTTCAACCATTTACTGACTTCACAAACACAGATCGTGAGAAACTAGTAATTACGAGTATCACTAATATTATCCCTAATACTAATATAATCTATTTAGATTATAGGTAAACGTTTATTTAGATTAAAGATAGAGTGAATCAAATATTGTAAAGTGATATTTGTGTACGTATATATTATAATATATGTTATAATGTGAATAATTATTCATATTTATGTAGTTACCAATTAATTGAACTCAGTTTATTTTTATTGCATATTTCGCATGGTATTTATTATAAGAATGTATGTTTTGGATAGCTATGTGGAGAAGATGTTGCCACATCCTCTTGTGTACTTAATTATCGCTTGAATGTTATTGTTAGTAGTTGTAATAGCTATTTGTATTTACCTAATCTAGCCAACTCCATTTGTATGGGGTTTTCCCTGAAAACAAATAAAGTATATTCATCCATTCATTTGCCATATTACTTGTTAGCTGTGATTACACAATAGAGGTTGTGGTGTTTTGTTTTCTGCGAGAGCTTATTTTTTTGCATCAAGATCTTTTCAACTACACTCTTCTAATGTTTTTTGGCTTGAAAAAGTTAAAAGAGACGAAGGCAATGCGGTTGATAGAATTATGCGGAATCTGTTAACTTCAACATAATGTTTATGGTTTAAAAAAGCAATGGTTCATTAATATTTTTAAATTAAAGTAAATGTATGAATTGTAGAATGGGATTTAGTCCCTGATATCCTTATAAATATGAAACCCTTCTCTCTCTCTCTCTCTCTATCTCTGGTATATATATTTGTTTTTCTATTAATTTTTAAAGTAAAGGTATTGTAAAATGGGGTTTGGTCGTCCATATCTATATCATGTATCATATATCCATATATATGAAAATAAGTTATATATCTTTCTCTGTTTTATTTATTATAAAAACTTTTATATTACTCTTATATAAAAGTCTCAGATATTAAGGACAAAGCATGATATGTGCCTGAGGCCTGCAGACTAATATATCAGTTCGAGCGGATCAGTCCATGTGGCCTGTAGACTGATATATCAGTTCGGCCCGCTTCAGCGTGAGAAAACTGAAACTGCGGACCTTATTTTAATTGATATCTTAAATCTTTCCATTTTACTATTGCACTAGGATAAAACCCCCAGTAGTCAGCACCTTTAGAGATTTTTTTGTGGCTTATTTTAAAACAAAAATTGAATTTTTACTTTTCGCTTTCGGATTTATCGTATCATTACTTAGGAATGCAAAATTCATAAATCGTAAGTAACAACTCTTAAAAAATATAGAGTATATAATTTAAAAATGTTATAAAATAAACGGATATATGAGACATTTAATATAACAGTTATAACAAAAATTAGGTATGTTCCTACACATATTTTTTTTTAATTTCATGAATATTAAATCATGGCGAGCAGAAAAAATAGTCATCATTTTCTTATTCATATTTAGGACGAGTGCAGGACTAATGAAAATTATTTTTAAATAATTGGCCTTTGCGATTCTCCAACCCTGTTTCCAGCCCGTCCGGTATTTCCAAGTGACGAGGTTTATGGTTTCCTCAAAAATTTCTGAGGACTGTAAACTAATTGACATGGGGTTCTTTTCGGGTTTTTCCAAATTAATTTTACCTGCACCTTATTCCTTAGTCAAATAGGGCGAAATAATTGGTAGTATTAATTAAAAAAAATTAAAGGTTTTAAATTCACCAATGCCGGTCCAAAGTCCGGATGAACAAGGATGATGAAAAACTTTTGAAGAAAAATATGAATAAGGAGATAAAGAAGAGTGAATGTGGCAAAAAGTATTCAGGCCACTGGGCATGGCAGCCGGTCTAAGGTCTCAGGCCGCAGGGACCGCAATACTCTCGCACTGCTCAGAGCTTAAAGGGTTAAATACATGTTTGAAAGTGTTAGGGCGGATTCACACTATCGCTCCGCTCCCGCTCCTCTCCCGGTCCGCTCAAATATTCTAAAGAGAAATAGACAGAGAATTCCACTAACGGTACCGCTCCGGTCTCGCTCCACTCCCGGTCCGCTCTCGCTCTACCCCATTCACACTAGCGCTCCGCTCCAGGTCCGGTCTCACTGGCAAAATATTCTAAAGAGGAAATGAGAGAGGTTAATCACAATATTGGCCCAGGTCCGGCCACGCTCCGCTCCCGCTCCACTCTCGCTCCACTCCCGCTCCACTCTCGCTCCACTCTCGCTCCGCTCCCGCTCCACTCTCCTAAAGTCTTTTCATATTCACATTATATAATTTTACACCGTTCACGATTGAAGCCATTAATAATCGAAACCGTCTGTATTTGGATTTTAATTAATAATTAACTTTCAGTTATTAAAGTATTTATTTATTCATCAATTTTACGGCCAAAAAAGTTCAACTTTAAAATATATATATATATATATATATATATATATATATATATATATATATATATATGTATATATAATTATAAATTAATTTAATTAATGGTGAAGAAATAATTTAAATTTTTTTCCCGAATGTATTCGAATACGCTTGAAATGATAAAAAAAAAAAAAAAAAAAAATCAACAACAATACGCGCGGTTTTTCGACGTGAAAAATTCATGTTATGTTTGAGATATATTTTGCTATGAATTAATGTACTCGTAAAAAATGGTCACCGATTTATTTATTGACTACACACTCATTGCTATTATAAAATAACGTTTAATTTGAAACGAATAAAAATGCAGTATATTAAGAAAAATGTCAGATAATTAACAAAAAAATATATTAAACCAAAAAATAATTAAAATATTAATCAGTAAAAGAAGAGAACACAATCGGTAAATTTGTAGCATTTACCGATTCCAACTTGAAATTTTCAAGCGTATTCGAATACATTCCGAAAAAAATTTAAATTATCTCTTCACCATTAATTAAATTAATTTATAATTATTATTAATAATTACCATTCTGTTACAATATATTCTTCTTATTATATTTTTTGATAATATTATCTTCTTTATCAAGAAAAGTACACTTACCAGCTATTTCTACAAACGAAAAATTGTTTTTTTTTTGGCCGTAAAATTGAAGAATAAATGAATACTTAAATAACTGAAAGTTAATCATTAATTAAAATCCGAATACACACAACTTCGATTATTAATGGCTTTAATAGCTTAAACCTTTCAAAATTGAACGGTGTAAAATTATACAGTGTGAATATGGTAAGACATTAGGAGAGCGGACCGGGAGTGGAGCGGGAGCGGAGCGCTAGTGTGAATGGGGTAGAGCGAGAGTGGACCGGGAGCGGAGCGAGAGTGGAGCGGGCGCGAAACCGATAGTGTGAATAGGCCCTTATTGCAGTCACTATTAATTTTTTGATGTTTTTTTCGTTTCTTATGGTAGTAGTTTCAAATTGCTAGAGAAACTTTATCCTGTTGAAATCTTACCGACCGTGACAAATCAGCAAGACCTTAGACCGGATTACCAAATGATGGGTAGTGAGTGAGAAAAGAAGAGGGACGAGGGAGCGAGGCTTAGGAGACCATTAGGCAAAAAGGAGGAGAGAGAGAGGAAGAGGGGAAGCCTGAGTCGACAGCTTTCTTAGCCGGCTAATTGGCCCCGTCCTCTCTGTCTCCTATTTCACAACTTCTGCCTCCTCTTCGTCTTAAATGACCCATCTAGGCGCTTTTGTAAGAAAATTCAGACCAAGTTTGAGTTTATGCGAAAATGCTGTAAGGGTACTAGGATTATTTATACTTTCTTTTTAAATTTGTTGCGCAGCTTTGCTCATTTAACCTACAATAAATGGTGATCAACACAAGAAAGATACTAAAATAACTCAGAGCTCATACACCAAAGTTCGAATCCAAAATCAACGATAATTTATTTTATGCTTTTAGTCAACTTGTTGAATGGCGTAACCTTTTTGTATTGTTTTTAAATTATAAATTAAAATTATTTTATATAAATGATTTGAGTAGAATTTTCGTCACCTTTTTTTTTTTTTTTTTTTTTAATTCAGGTCATGTGTTGCATATAGGATGTTATTCAACAGGCGCAACTAACCTATTATAACTGAGAAAGGAAGGTCAAATATCATTGTGTAGGTCCGCCACGAAATAAAAGTCTACCTTTCTCGGTCACATTTTAATTACAATTAATTTACTACTTGAGTAGCGGTCGATTTCAATTTAAATTTTTTTATAATTTTTGTATATGTGTTTGCCATCTCATTCCTAATTATATATAGCATTTCCACGCGTATTGAAACCTTTTCCACGTTAGTTTTAACCTTTTCCAAGTCAAATATAGCCATTCCCAAATCAACCTTTCTAAGACAATTGTAAAACTTTCAGAATTAAAATTAATTAATTCCTAAATTATTATATTCTATACCTGTTATTGTTAAAAAATAAATATTGGAATTTCTTTAAAGAATTCTTGAATAACTTTGCAATAATCAGTTGATATTATTTTCGTTTTCAAATAATGATGTTAAGGTAAGCTTTAAAAAAAAAAAAAAATTTTATTGTAAGTTTGTATTAATACTTTTTTTATTCTTTTTAAGGGATTGGTAAAAATATTTAATATTGTAATAGTTCATTATATTTTCGAAATCGCTGATGAAAATTCCCTAATGCTACTTAAATTATTTCGAATTGAAATTAGGGTTGGTTTTTTTTTTTTTTCTATTCAGGTGTCTTTTCTGTTCTCAAGGAAACTGATCGATTTTGTTTTATTGTTACTAACAAAGTTTGATGCGATGTAGGGTTCTTGTATGAGGTTTTAATGGACGCTTCATCTGAATTTAATATAGGATTTTCGGTAGCGCATTCACAATATTTTCAAGTGATTATTTAAACTACTTTATAGAGCTGAATAATATGGGATTTAGAGAAGTCGATCACAATTATCAAAGAATTAAGAGATAAAAGTTCGATTCATTTTGTCTTATTTTTACTTCTTGTATTTTACCTCCATCCTTCCATATCCTCAAAGACAACACCTCATTGGACAAGCCATACACAATAGCTTGCCTGGATGACGGACGCTCTCCCGTTAGACAATCAGGTGGGCCAACCTGTGGCTTCCTCACCTGACCTCTTAATTAGTTTTCCCTCCAACGAGCTAATTAGTAAACCGCCGTTGGGGGATTTTTCATCCAATCACCGGTAGGTGTATTAGGTTTCTGTTTTGCAGTAATATTCTTCACTCGTTTCGTTTAGTTAATTAAATATTGTCGCAACCAATTGCTACAAGGTCAAAATTAGCATTATTCAACAAAACAAATTAGTTGGAAACAAGAAGGAAAACTCGAAACGACTGAATTAAAAACAACGATTCCATTCAAGTTCCAGGAGTCTGGCGACTACATGGTGTATAATGAGATCGCCGTAACTGTCTTACTGGGAAACCGGTAAACATAAAGGGATTTTATGATTGAATTTTAATTTTTTTTCCTTATATTTAAATCACAAACCTTCGACTATTAGCAAATGATTGGATGGTTTTAAAATCTAATAATTATATGACAGGTATGAGGAAGGATAGCTGTCAGTAGTAACTCTTGTCTCGTTGGTGTCAGTCAATCTTGGATGTGAACAAAAGAGATCTCTTATCAAACGCTTTTTTTATCTCCTATTTATTGGCTTATCAGCTGTAGCGATGTCTCGTAATATCCAGTTAAAATGAACCATAATACAATGTACGTTTGAATGGAAACGTTTGTAAAGTCTTCTCAATGCTGGCACATGTGAATCAGTATACAGTTTGTTTGTCATGTACTATGATGCTACAGTTATGAGTGGCAATATTCTTGATTGAAAGTGGGTCCTTCTTTCTGTGTGAAGTGTATGCTGATATAGGATTATTCCAGATAATTTACCGTGCGTGGCCCCGTGTCATAATTCTTCCAAAGAAAGAAAGACCGAGATCTATCTATAGAATACATTTTCATTTAAGAAAACTTTAATATTTTCTATGTAAATTGAAGGAGAAGTATTGTTTTAAAACAGTAAAAATTAGGTCAGAATTTGTCATCATTCAGTCGAATTTCTCAATGTTTACAACTTTCATTTATAATTGAAATATAGAATGTTTTCATAGTCAACATGAACCGTTGAATGCAATAGAATTACTTATAATAATTTAATTTTTTCATTAGCCCCTTTACTCTTCGAAGAATGTATTCTGCAATCTTTGCTTTTAGTGTATTAGTTGGACTGAAAAGAAATCAGTGATGAGAGTCAACACTTGGTTTTTACCTTAATTCTAATACTTAATCCTAAAATTAAAAATCAATCTGATAATAGCTGTTTCTATCGTATTGGGACCTTTTATGAGCTTAGGTTGTTGTGGGTTTAAATGTTTAGGCAAATCGAAAAATGATTTTTTCCTGCAGGTGAGATATCTTTGATTTTTGTCAAATTTAATATTTCTTGTAAGTCACTGTCGTCATCATTTGCATAGTGAAGAGGAAAAAAAAGTTTCGTGTAATTTAATACTTTTGAGAATTTTTCATAAAGGTGGAAATAGGATAATAATAATATTAGATATGTATTGATAAGGAATAACACCTTCAGAATTTTGATAAAAATATTCAATGTCAAGCATAACCAAGTATAGAAGAAATAAAAGTTCAGGTGTCAGAGCGTTCCTTAACAAAAATGTGCAAGGTTAATCATTGATTGAAAGACCTTAAATAAGATATAGAGGGAAAAGAGTTTTAAAATACATTAGAACAAGACGTGGCACATAAATTCCAAACGTCTATCGAGTCAAAGAGTTTGCCGACAATCACAGCTGAATAAATATGCGATTTATTTTCAATGTAATAGTTCTAACGGCTTTAGCTTACTTCCATTAAATCCTATATAAAAAACAAACAAAAAAAAAACATTAAAGAGGGAAGACATTATCGCCATATGTTCTGACCGCAAAGGGCATAACAGTCGACAATATTGGAAATGCTTGACCGAGGGAAAAAGCGAGCGGCAGATTGTCGGAGAATTAAGCCAGTGATTATGCTTATGGCCCTATAAATAGTCACTGGCAGTGGAAAGGGGGGTCGGGGACAATAACGATGGGGCACACAGCACGGGTTGGGATGGGAGGGGGGGCAGAGGAAGGGGGGGGGGGACTGGCCACTGCCACCTGTCCGTCCGATTTATGTCCGTTTGTTTTCCCCTCGCCCATAAACTAACAGCATCTTTACTGCTTCGGCTTTATTTCCCTTTTTTTATTAGTTCTTCCTCGCCTCGAGAACATATATATACGGCAATAGATACACGAGCCGCACAGGTATGATGCAACCTGTATGTCACATAAAATCGAATCGTATTAAATATTAATCAAGATTCCCGGCTCTGCTGTTTCGAGTTTTTGCTAGTGAGCTGTTTTTTCATACTCGAGCTTCATTGTAAAAAATCCAATAATGTATACACATACTGAATATATTGTGATTAGGCATTATATTAGAAGTCTCATTGTTTTTTGTTTTTCATATTGCCTATATGCATAGTCTATTCTCTTATACTTAACAGTCATAAAAAGTGCACTCACTAGGAATCGGCCATACTTCACTATTCCCACATTGTTCAAAAGCAGAATTATTGGCCGTAAAACAAAGATTTCCCCCTTTTTAACGTTCAATCGAATAGTCCTGTGAGGCCTATGATCCTAAATAAGGAGGATGTCCGGTTTTTGGTCGCACCTTGAAGGCTTATCCTCAGACTTATCCATTGTTTAGAACTGACAAAGAGAACGGTGAGAAGAATAAACAACAGCCTGATGCAATGAAGCCAGGGGTATATGGAAGCCAGCTGGTATATGGGTATATGGAAATGCTACGTCGTTGTAGAATTCAGGAAACTGAACATTCTAGTTTCGAATTTGGACATTGAAAAGGGTAAGAATCGCTTCAAGCATCTATCGTCCCAATAAAATAATAAGAAATACCGAGATGATCATGGTTTAAAAGTTTACCTAACCCGCAATTCTTCCTAACGATATTTCCTGATTGTCAACATCTAGTTGTACAGTAAAGTATCTTCAAGAAGGAGCTAAAACACATTGAGGACGATTTGAGTTTAGTAGATGAATGCCAATTGAACATTTCTGAACGATCGTTTTATCATTATGGTGGGCGCTACTTAGGCACGTATTGAATATTAGTGCAGACCGGAAGACATCAGATTCTACTTATGGCTCAATTCCTTCCTCGTCAACTCAAATTCCTGCTATTTCGCTAAGCTGTCGCTTTGTTCGTGTTGAACAGTTTGATTATAATTTAATATTAGCAAAAATATATAATTTTTTTGTTATCATTAATTAGTCTCTTTTTTTGTCTTAACCTTGAACAAATTTTTAAATTAAAAAAATAACAATTCGTCATAAGATCGTAGGTGTCCCGATCCTTGAAACGAATCGAAATAATTTTGCCTAATAGTTATTCTAACCTATTTTAAAATAATATTTATAGTTTAATCAACTAAACTCATTATTAGTATGATTTTATAAGATTAAATGAATAGAAATTTTAACTAGAATTATTGTACTGAAATATTGTATCTATGCCCAGCCCATTAAAATATTACATTAAAAAAATGACTAATAGCTTAAAATCAATTTGAGGAAATTCGTTTCTCCCACTAATAATACAATTGCTCTAAGCCTCCCATATACCCTAAATCTATTCAATATTATCCTATTGAATAGGTAGCAGACTGAGGATTGATACAATGAAGTTAGCGATGGTCGATTGGTATCGAATCATTACCGAATCCAGTATTCAGATACTATCTGCATTCTAAAAACTGAAATAATGGTATTTTTCGGTTTAAAGTGACAAAGGCCTTATGGTGATTGAACATAATGTCGCATTGAATGATTCATTGTGTTCAAAATCACATTTATCTACACATTATCATTGTTATTACTCTTGCTTGGTCGTTGAATACCATGTGATTATTTTGAATTACATTTTTTTGGAGATTTCGCCCAATGGACTACTCTAGTAATATAGAGGTTTAATAAATTAAAAAGATTATTAAGTATCAATTTATTAACTTACGTTTACTTTAGAATCGCTTAAAATAACTAATTTAATAACTCATTCTGGGACGAAGGCGAAAATTCATCGATTTTATTCTGAAATCTCATTTCCTAACAAAGGCGACGCCACTCTTGCCTTTCGGTGTTAATTTTATTTCTCTTCGCTTTGGGCACCGGCCATTTTTCTTCTCTAAGGCCGGGTCATCCCTTATTCATGAAAGTGGGGATGGTTTTAGTTAAAAGGGTGGGTTCGTCTGCTTGAGGTGTGTGGTCTCCTTTTCAACACGGTGATGGTGGTTTCTCGTATTTCATAAACGTTTAGTCTCAATAATCTTGGTCTAGAAAATTTAATTTTTAACAGGAGAAATCAAGAAGCTTTTGAATGATAAATTTTTTTTCACTACAGAAAAAGAGACGATTGATGTAAAACCTATTATTATTAAGAAATCATACTTTTTTTTATTTTATCATAATTTTTTTATCTTTTTTAGTTTTATTGATACCTGCAAGCAAATCTATACAATAATTGAACAATCGGAAGAAGCAATTAAAGGGGAAAGACTTTATGAGCATGAGGAAAAGAAATGCCCAGCAGCACCTCTTCCCGGGCTTGAAAACTACTTCAGTAGTTTCTCTAATTCTCTAAGTCTCTCATATAGCTTCTTTTTAATCGCCTTCCGATGTCGGCTTAAACCATGTCTTAAATTAGTCTGTTGTTATGCCCATGTAATAGTCATAACATCCATGGAACATGAAAGTTTGAATAAATAATTAGTACATGTTCGTACATCATCGTTGTAAATCTATATGTAGAGTTTTCTTACTAACGTACCAGGGAGCATCTGTTACTAGCCTTAAATTTTTGGACTGAAGTGCTTGCAATTTTTGTTATTGCTTCTATTTTACTGAGCTGAAAATCAGTGAAGTGTATATCAAATTTATGTACTCAGTTATTTTTTTTTTCACTCCAACTCAGAACCATCATAGAATGTTTATTTTTATTTTTAGGGTGGAAATTTTAATTTTAATTTTTGACTATGCGTCTCGGCATCACTGGTGTGACTACATAAATATAACTATATCTTAATATCCTTTATATTCATTTTCGTCCTACATTTAAGTGTCTAATAAAAGTGTCGTAAGAATTACACTAGCTGGTTCTTCGCAGTGACAGCTACGTTTTTAATTATAATTTTATATATCTTAAACAAAGAAAAGGTCATGTCATTTTTAAAAAAATTGAATTGCCATGATATCCCAATGAATTCAAGGATATTAAAAAGGAGTTTGATGAGAGAACTTACTTAAAATGTCCTAGTAATTGGATCAAGACAAGAAGGCGGTGCTGGTGAAAATGTTAATTATGAGATTTGCAAGGATTCACTTACTTTGTGTAGAAACCAATAATTATATATTTGAATTTCTAATTAATTTTTTTTTTTTTTTTTTGCTTCATATTTATATTCGCACCTGTCGCAGCTAAGCGACAATCAGCAAATGTGATATAAACTGCTTTGATGTTGGCATTTTAGGCATGAGGGAATATAGTGCCCAGCAGCACATCATCCCGGACTTGTTTCAGGAGAGGAGGTCCCTCATCCAACTCCTTTTCAGTCGCCTCATAAAAGGCATCTCAGTCGTGGCCATGTCATTAATAAGTCTATTGTTATGTCCGTGTAATTTAATATGGAAGCCAGAATAGAGAGTCCTTATTTGTTCGTCGATAGTTGGTAGTTGTAAGTCGGTATGTAGTGTTTTGTTACTAACGTACAAAGGTGCGTTCGTTACTAGTCGTAAAATTTTGGATTGGAAGGTTTGTAGTTTTTGTAAGTGTGTCTTTTTTGCTGATCCATAAATTTGTGAGGCGTATGTCCAAATGGGTTTCAGTAAGTATGTGTATGTATTGAGTTTCTGTCTGATTTTCAATTTTGATGATTTGGAAAATAGTGAGTACAGTAGTTTCAGTCGTTTGTTTAAAGTCTGTCTTTTCATTTTGACATGAGGGCCCCAAGTCATCCTTCTGTCAAATATTAGTCCAAGGTACCGTACTTTGTCTGTTTGAGGAATTTGGTGGTCGCCGATATAAACAGGAGGGCATGTATTTCGTCGGAGTGTGAATGTTATATGTTGTGATTTGTCATGGTTTAATTTCATTTTCCAAAGTGAGTAATATCTTGTCAAATGTATTAAGTGGTTTTGTAAGTTTAATGAAGCCAGTCTAGGGTCATGGTTTTTTGCTAAAATTGTTGTATCGTCTGCGTACGTTGCAGTTAATGTTTCGGGGTTTGTAGGAATGTCATGCGTGTAGATAATGTATAGTAAGGGAGCGAGTATTGACCCCTGTGGAACTCCTGCTAAGATTGGTCGGACTGAAGAAATCTCTGAGCCCTGTCGGACAGAGAAAAACCTGTTTGAGAGGTAGGATTGTAGCAAAAGGTAGCATATATGAGGTAGAATGGTCTTAAGTTTGAAGATAAGTCCCTGGTGCTAAACTTTGTCAAATGCTTTGGCAACATCCAGAAATACACCAGTAGCGTATTGTTTCTCCTCTAGTGCTCCAGCAATGTAGTCTGTAACTCGGTGTAATTGTTGTATTGTTGAATGTGAAGTACGAAAACCGAATTGATGGTCAGGCATTATGTTTTGGTCAGTCAGAATATCAACAAGCCTTCTGTAAATTAATTTTTCGAAAAATTTTGAACAAATTGGAAGGAGACTAATAGGTCTGTAAGAGGAAGGATTGTATGCACTTTTGTCTGTTTTGTGTATCATTTTGATGTGTGAATATATCCATTGAATAGGGAATTTAGTTGCTCTAAGTATACAGTTATATATTGTCGTAAGAAACACTAGAGCTTTTCTAGGCATTTGCTGGAGCGCCTCGGCTGTTATTAATTCATAACCTGGGGCTTTTCTTCTAGGTAATTGTCTGATGTGTTGTGCGACTTGTGATTAAGTAAATGAAAGAGGTGGTGGAGTCAATTGTAATGGTATGTCCAGAGTATTAAGTACGAAAGATTCATGTTCTGTGTCTGTTAAGTCCGTGAATGGTGTAAATACTGATGAAAGATGGTCAGCAAATAGTTCAGATTTTTCTTTGTCCGAAACGACCCATGTACCCTCTTCTTTTTGCAGGGGTACCGACACCTCTCGATGCTATAACAACTTCTTAGTATGCTTCCATAAGCTTCCATCGTCAGTCGATCGAGTGTTAAGGTAAGCATCATAATTTGTTCTATTAATTTTTTTAATCTGTCGTTTAAGTTCGTTGTTAAGTCTGTTGAATGTTCGTCTGTCAGAGGGTAGTCTGTTAGTCTGCCATACCTTACGAGCTCTTCTCTTTGCTGTGATTAAGTCCCTAATATACTGGGGATAGTTTGGCAAGTTTTCCGTCCTTGAAGTTTTTGGTATCGTAGAAGTCCATGCAGCTTTCTGCACACTTTTGTTAAATTGTTCAACTGCTTCTACTATTTCTACCTCTGTTTTAAGTGAACCTGAGATACAGAGTTCCATGTCCAGATATTCTCTATAAGCATCCCAGTCCATTTCGCCATCAATTAGCTTAGATGTTCGCTGAACGTTGCTGGATTCCTCAAGGAGAATTAATCGTATTAGGGAATGGTCAGAGCAAAGATCAGAGCTCGATTCTATGGTGTAAGGTATGGTCCGCAGTCCTTTAGTAATAAAAAAGTCTAATAGATCAGGAGTTTTACGAGGTGAGGTAGGCCAATATGTCGGTGAGTCAGGTGATATAGTGTCTAATGAAAGCTTTTGGATAGCAGCCTTCAAATTCCTTCCTCCAGGTGTGCATAGCCGTGACCCTCAACATTGATGCTTTGCGTTGAAGTCACCTCCTGCAATAAAGCATCGACTTAGGCTTTCGAAATAGTTGCAAAACATCGAGGGTGTTAGTACATATCTAGGAGGACAATACACCGAAGCTATTGTTATTGTGTGGTGTTTCATGTTTAGTATTAAGCCTGTGGTTTGGATATCAGGTGTAGAGGGTAAGTATAAAGGGTTATGTGACAGTTACGTCTTTATTAGTATAGCCGTACCGCCGTGAGCTGTGTTGTCCGGGTGGTCTGTTCTGTATATGATGTAACCAGAAATGTGAATATTAATTTTTAATATTCTTTATTGAAGATTATGACCTTATTATAAAATCACCATCTTATCTTCGTCGACTTTTCATTATTTACATTATATGACACAGGCTACACACCAATAGGTCCAAAACATCAACAGAGATAAGATAAATTACTAAGAATGTTTAAAACGAATGCTTCATTTGTTTTAAACATGATATAATTTATAGAAGAAGAATACCTGCAATTGATGTTTATAAGCTTTATTTTAGTTAATAAAGATATAAGATATAATATCCATAAGATAGGTTCCCAACGCAAGTAACGTGTGAATTATCTTCAATAGGTGTACTTATAAGTTGGTAGGGAACTAACCGTATAGGCTCCTTAGAAAATGAGTTGGCAATCCAGTAACGCCAAACGGTATTGCAAAATAGAGGCTCAACGCCTGGATTTTGTCTTAGTACCACTGACTGTCGAATTTAAGAACTTTGAATATTATTTTCATTAATGTTCATGTAAATACACTCATAAACATCTGATAATGCCAAATTTAACATAATACTTTAACTGCTTTGCAGATTTTAGATAATACAAATATGAAAGTAAAAAACAAACAAACACATCATAGAAGTCACTTGAACATCTTTTGCATGAAGCAGCTCGTCTCGTCTTATCTTTTTCATACGTTGATATTAACTAATGCAATTAGATCACCGAGGTCCATTCAAGAAAAATAAAAGAATAATTATTTTTTTTTAGACCTCCTTCAAAGCAAGTGAATTAGCAAAAATCGTTTAGTTGACTGAATTAGAGGTTTTTTTAAAGGTTTAACAGATTTGTAAAATTTCGTAATTATTTCAATACCATTCTTTTATCATATAACCATTTTTCTTTTTCTGTAAATTTGATGAGAGAGTTCATTTTACTTCCGTCTCACATTTGCTTATTGTAAATATTTACAGACGTATTAAGAAAGAAAAAAAAAAATAACAGCTAGAATGCATTAAATAATTATATAGAATTGGTTGGTATGGCCTGAAAAAGTATTATAAAAACAATTATACATAGATATTTAAAATACGTGGACGTTTCGATATAAGTTTCAACTCTACATTAGTTCCTAAAGGAAACTGGTTCTTTCCATAAGTCATATTTAATTAAGGTATTAATAAAAATATAATAAAATTAAGTTAATCATCTCTGTTATTTATACTAAATGCCAGAGAACTCCACTCCAGGCAGGCCATCCTCCAACTCTGGAGGGACAGCTATTTGAGACACCTGCGCGCTTCTCTCTTGACCCTTATCTGTTATTTAATAAAGCATCTGACCTATTGTTATTTATAAAACTCAAATTCATACTCTCAATCGATAAAAATATAGTTTTGTTTATGTACATTTCTCGATGAGGTTTTGAGAACTAGAAATTTTATTCGCGGTCCTTCAGTAACAAACACTTTGATCTATTTTGGCTACTCAGGTAACCGAGGTAGAGGGAAAAAAAATGAGTAGCCGGTGCAGGAGAGAACGAGGCACGTGGACATAGAGGAAGCTCGGTGACGTCAGATGACCCTATTGATTGCGGCAGGTGGGCCGGCCCATTAGTTGCTCGCCTCGCCCACAACATGTTCCCTCCGATCCTTCTCCTCAATCAACCAACTTGTTGTTGTTGTTGTTGATTCTCTCAGCTGCTGTCTTGTTAGTATCTTCTGCGCCTCGATCCTGTCAGGGCGCCTTTATCGCCGCGCCGATAAGCCATCCCAGATTAAGCACGCTCTCGGGCAGTTCCTTCTATATAAAGTGGTAAATTAGAAAAAGAAAATTTCGTTGCTAGTAACTACTTGGGCAGCATTTATAGGCATTAAAAAGAACATTCGAACAAAAAATGGATAATGGAATTAAATAGCTTAGGTTGGCCACTTTTTTATATTCCTTAGATTTAATTTACTATTTTTAGAATATTCCTAATCCATTCTCGTCAATTTCTGCTTTTTAGGTATGATATATGAAGTCCTAAAACAGGGGCAAGGGGGCGGGTGAGGCCTGTTACAACAATATTTAAAAATGGGACTATAAAAGACAGGACCCCCTATTTTTGGTCTTTCCAATTTCTATCGCCAATAGTTAGCTTCTACCATTAGAGACGTGATTCCGCTCGATTTTCAATTTTTTTTTTATTCATTCGATTTAATGTATTTATACCATAATAATAACATACCAACTTACAACTACCAACTATCGACGAAAATATAAGAACCCTCTATTCTGGCTTTCATATAATTTTATTTTATTTTTATTTTTTATTTTTTTTATTTATTTTTGGTACTTCAAGGCTTACACTGAAGTACCATACTGCTATACTGCCCCTACTAACACCCATGGCACTGGGTGATACTTCTCCTACGAAAGAAAAGCACCACCCAGGGCGGGACTCGAACCCGCAGCTCCGGCATGGGAGTACGATGCTTTACCGCACAGCCACACCGGGCCCCATTCATATAAAATTGCACGGACATAAAAACAGACTTATGACATGGCCACGACTGACATGCCTTTTATGAGGCGACCTTGAGAAGGAGTTGGATCAGAAACCTCTTCTCCTGAAAGAAGACCGGGATGATGTGCTGCTGGGTACAATTTTCGCTTAGGCCTTAAAATGCCAACCCAAAGCCCTTTACATCTCATTTGCTGATTGTCGCTTAGTTGCGACAGATGCGAATAACAGTGAAAAAATAATACAGGTATCATCTTCTAATAGGTGTACCACTTTTTCTTATTTTAATATTGCTACATATTTATTTGTTTAATTGACGTCACTTTAAGCTATAGCTAATCGAACAATGCTGTTTCCCTGCTGTTTAATCCTTCATTCCTCCTCGCCTGGCGGTCTACGAACCCGCGTCCTTCTGTGTACTAGTTGGCTATGCTAATCACTAGAACACAGTGGTACCCCACTATATATATATAAAAAATATGGCTCAAATGAAGAGCATATTAGTGATGATCTGTATTTATCTTTAAGGGAGAAAAGAAGATTAATGATATATATGTTCAAAAAAATTTTATGTTTGAGCTCAGGATCAGTTTCAAAGCCGATAATTTAGGAACCTTTCTGGGAACCAATAAGGAACAGGGCTGGGCAGCGGTTTGAAAGGAATGAATGAAACAGCTGTTGGCAGATGTTTGACTACATAAACAAATATAAATTTATGATCATTTGTAAAGGTTATCTTTTTTTTTTCGTTTTAGGCATTATTGATAAATAGAATTTAAATATTAAATCACAATCAAACGATTCCTCTAGTCATGACTTTTACAATATCTGTTTGTCGAAATTCGGAAGTGGAATTTTGATTGTGGACGGAAGCATTTAAAAACATAATAAATAAAAATTGAGGTGGGTTTTAGATCTTGGGCCGCCTACGCACCGATAAATTTATAAATTTCTAAGACCTCCACCACTTTGCGAGAGGGAGTTGTATAAATATTGAAGGCTCGTAAAGTCTAAGAGTTCATAAACGGAACACGCGTAAATTCTACGACTTCCTGCAGTAGCTACCAAACTTTACAACTGCCATATTAAATTAACCATTCGAAAGAAATAAGATACACTGATATCGATTTCTGCACATACAGTAACCTCAAGATATCATTTATATGGTGTTTATTATAACTGAAATGGTTTAAATTATATAAGAATTCAAATATGAATAGATATATGTTGAATGTTTCAGGTAAATATGTACTCCTATATTTTTGGAGGTTAAAAGCTCCAAAGATATGCTGTAGGATTTGTTTTTCTTTCTGTCTTTTAATCAATATAATCTTAATTACCTTTAAGGTACGAACTAAAACCGCGTTTTTTAGCGAGAAAATGGCCGTAGAGGTTTCTAAATGGTGCCAATCTTTTTAAGTTTCCAAGGAGAACATTTGTTTTTATAAACACTTTTCCGATTGTCGCCGTCGAAGTTACAAGCAAAAACATGCGATTTCAGTTAATAGATCAGCGCACTCGCTATCCGCGAAACCCATATGTGTATTCAAGTATTCCGTGTTCTAGCTTGATAACAAAGGAAAGGAATGTTGGCGTTTCAAAACATAAATAATCCAAAATTTCAAAACATACAATTTAAACAAATCTTATCTTTACTTCAACCTTCACCTATGCTCACGAAGCACTAAATATTTAAGTAGGTTAGAGAACGAATGCTTCGCACGGGTCAGCTAGTACAACCTGAGACTCTTTTTTGTCTTTTCTTTTACTTCCTTCCAGCCCTAAATATCTGCCTGTCTCCTTAACCATTCCTTTTTGAGGATTTTACATTTCTCATTTTCTCTTCATAAAATGAGAGAGTGAGTCTGAATATTTGAGTTTAAATACGAATACTGCTTGTGATGGTTTAGGGCACTTCCATTTGGCTATTGACTGTTTATATTGATAGCCATTTTTTTAAGGGTATTTTTCAATTTTTTATGGCAAGGAATTGAATTTTGAAATAAGCTTGGCATTACAGAACCTTTGAAGACAATTTCACTTGCATTATCGTCTACTGAATACAAAATAGTTGTGGTGATAGCAAATAATTTAAGCCCTCAATCAAAGAGACGAAATTGCTAATTAATATCTTGAATTAGTACATCCTAAGTGATTTAAGTATTGCGTGAGATAAAAAGAAAAGCGGAGAATTTAAAGAATACTGCCTTCTATCCGATTTATTTAGTGATCCACCAGAACCGCTAGTGTCAAAAAAGGTTTCGATCACACTGAACCGAAATAAATACTTTAGGCCCCTGTGGGAGTGGTGCTTAATATTTCCTCGGAGTGGTAAAGCTCCAAAAGCTACTGGACCAGATAATAGTACTGCGTGAGTCATTCCCTACTCCCTCAGGACTTATCTGATTTGTATTCCGGACCATGGCGGACATGCACGGAAAGAAGAGATCTCTTCAGTGTGATCTGTTTTGAGTCTTCTTCGAATAAAGAATCGGATGGCAATATTTGTTTGTTGCGACTAATGAATTTCAAAATTACCTCTAAATGTACCTGAAATGTCCAATGAAATATTTAAGACTTATGGTTTTACCGATTAAAAAAAAAAAAAAAATAAAATAAAATAAAAATTGTAAATAAAAAAAAGAATAACAAAAAGAAAGAAAAATAGTAATAATATTTAAAAATAAAAAAAAAACCGGAATATTTCATACATTTTATATTTAAATTACCACTACATGTAAAATAATTATATATATTACACTTAATATGAAAAACTATAAAAAAAAAGGAAGCCATAGAGTGACAAGTATAAAAACACAAACATTAAAATAGTTTAAATTTAAAAATAATAAGTACGTAATAAACGAGCAGTTGGCCGTTCAAATAAAATGCCAATCTAATCTAATCCGATTATTTTCCAAAGAATAATAAAAATTTCGCCGATTCATCATGTAAGTACCCCGACATGTTAAGATACTTTGTATTGCCTTGCTTTTGTTACAGACCTAAATATGAAAGTATGGCTTCCAAAAATGTTTGATTCTGACGATAATGAGAATGTCTTCAATCTTCCGTAAAGAATAATGAACTGATTTGTGTGGTTCATTGACGCCAACCTCGTAGCCCACACAAAGCCGAAGTTAATTGTCAGTCTTTCGAAATTTACCTAAATATTGAATGAAAATTAATTTTGTGTCGATAAATCGAATTACACCAGCATATGTTGGAAATTTAGAGAACTTAAAAAAAAAAAAAAACATTCAATTGTAGTATGATAAACATTTAAATTGAAATAAAAAATATTGTGACGAATAATGGAGTTTAAAACTATCCTATCTTTCAAGTTGGAAAAAAATACACACAACTAACCATATTTTATCAAGATCGGTTGAGTAGTTTATTATTTTATCCCGGACAAACATCGTGACATGAGATTTTTGTATATATATGTAAATATTATAAAGATATTCAATAATTAAAACTATATAAGATTTTTAGTCTGTTATATCTCATAAATATTACATACCTACTTTATTTTTACTATTTAACTGAACTACTCCATAAATACTAATACTAATTTTCTTATCTCAATCGGTTTCATCCCTGCAAAAATCAATCCATCTAATATCAAGAGAAAGCCTGCAGCTATAGAAAAGGAAGCGAGCTTGTCATAACAAATGTTTCAAAGTTAAGGCAAACATTGCGAACAAAGACTCGGAGTCCACAAAGCGTCTATCTCCTTTGTGTGAGGTCTACGCCAATCCATTTAAAGGACAGACGAAATTGTAAAACAAAAATGGTCTCTATAAAAAATATAAATTCTGATCATAATATGGTCTTAAATCTACTTCGTCATTTAAATTCAGCATTTATTAACTTAGACATAGAAATAGACCATTTTAAAGGATACCAGACATAGACAGCCCGCTTGGGCATTTACCATTAAAAGTTGATTACCCTTTATTCACTACCATAAAACGGAAGCTCTCGAGACTTTGATTAAGAGTCAAGGTACATCAATACTACCGCAATATACCAATACTATTTGATGAAAAAAAGTAGATTATGCAATTAAGTATGCAAAAATGCATTGCCAAGCCAGCAGTTATCCTCTAATAAAAAAAAATAAATAATTTGAAACTAATAATTAATAAAAAAACTAAAAATTTAAGTTTTTCAAAGAAACGTGTTTGGTATACGGATGTTTTCATTTGTATAAAACTACTCGCAATGAGCCAAATTGTATCAATATCGGTTGAGTAGTTTAGGATTTGATATTTGATATTTTGTGATAAGATATTTTATTCTATATATGATAAATATATATATATATATATATATATATATATATATATATATATATATATATATATATATATATATATATATATATATATAAAGCGAGTTTTCATACATCACATAACTAAATTATATCCGCATCGCTCATGGGGTATACTGAATAGCAGAACTAGAAATCAAAACTAATTTTCTAACATTAGAATCATTAACAACTATCCCCGTTGTACAAATATACAACGCTTTAAGGTCTATAACACCCAAAATCGAAAACTTCGTCCTGTTAATGATAACATTCGAAATAATATAAAACCTATCATTTAATAAAAGATCTCGATATTTAGAAATAAATAATTATTTTACATTTGAAAATAAATACAAACTTTCATCCACTCATTCTTCTACACTTCTTTCAGAATATTCATTTCAGGTACTTATTATAAAAAAAGTTAAGGACCATTTTCCTTTACTTAGAAAAATATACCTGAAAAACAAGATGAGGCAGAAGAACCATTAAAATAAGATGTGTATTTGAAATAAAATATAATAAAAAGGCAAAAGGATTACAAGATGACAGATGACACAAGTAGTCATAATAACGAAACTTCGAAATATCCATACCAGACTAAATGATCGGAAATACAAGAATAAACGGAATATACAAGAATAAAGTCACAAAAGGTGACTAAACGACTGAAGTCTGGAATGAGGCGTTGCCATGTAATGTTCACTACATATCATCTACGGTATATTTCAGGAAACTCTTAAAGGCTCTCAATTAATTTGTGCTAATTGTGGAAACTAAGAAAATTAGAAACAACCTCTTAATTTTAAAAAGAACTTTCTATATAAAATGTCTTTCTTACAAAAAAAAATATATATTTATCTTCATTTTAAGGGAAAAGCCATCCTTGGGTATTTGAAATTTTGACATCTAAAGGTATAATTTGGAAATATCTAAGTAAGAATAAAGGGGATATAATTTAAAATAGAGAATTGGAATTTCGAGTACTAAGTGAAAATGAGTTTCGTGTTAAAGGGAAAGGGTGAAAGGGCAAGATAATGAAACATCTGCTTGGAAAGGAACCCAGAAATATCTGGGCTTTAGTAACCACCCAACCCTCGAAAGAATGCATGAGAGAACAAAGGACCGGCAACGCTTTGCTAACTTCATTTTCGCCATTAGACTTTCAAGGTGGAGTGCCTTTAGTTGATATTTATTAGCTATTGGTGAACTTCATCTCACTAAGAACATGATATAAAATCATTTTTTGAGAAGATAATTCATTTTATTGTGCGTAATTTCATTAAAAAATATTAGATCAATTCGTAAATAAAAATATTTCTTGGCTTTATTACATGCCGGTTTGGCCGATGGGGCAAACGCGTTGTCCATGACAACTAACATGTGATTGGAAACCCGAAGACAGTCAGTTCAAAACCCGGAGCCAGGGGATATTTCATAATACTTCATTCATTCATTCATCAGGAAAAAAAAACTTCATTATATGAATTCTATGTATATCAATATCGCTCATTGAAACACATCACACATTCCTTGTTTAAAAATTCAATTAAACAGAGAGTGAAAGTCAAGAAGAACCGATTAGCTCTTTGTATTGGGGATATCATACGAAAATAAGGAATAATAGACATTAAAGATCAGAGTTTCAGTAGTTAAGGAATAGTTTTGAATACCGACCTAATTACAGTAATAATAATTATTATATTCTCATTAAGCTACGAATTTTCGATAAAGCAATTGCTAATATTATTTTGATGATTCCTATAACTTAGAGGAAGAGGGCGATGTTGAAGGACCGAAACCCTTGTCAGGACTTGGGAAACAATAGAGAGATTTCGGCAATTGAACCCTCCTTACAGCACTGATATAAACTATTCTAATTTCCTTGCTAAGCAGACTCCCTTCATTTCTTCGAATTTACCCCCGTGGTCCTGGGACAGAGTTACCTTTGCAGTAACGTTTTAGGTGTACACTCATGCTGAGAGACATAGCATATTTATTTTAGAAAAAATGGTTGGGGTGTTATATACTTATTTAAGGTTTAGAAATATAAAATTAAATATATTTATATAATATAAAATTATATATATACGGGTTCCGAACTTGCCCTACCATTGAAGAAAACTGTAAAAACGCGATGGCAATCGATGTGGGATGAGAGTCTGCCGAGTCAATTAAAGAATGTAAAGCGAACGGTGAATCCGTGGACAACCTCAAACCGCAACAAGCGCCGAGAAGAAGTAGCAATTGCCCGACTGAGAATAGGACACAGCCGTCTCACCCATATCCACCTTATAACACGGGAAACACCTCCGCAATGCCAAACCAACCTTACTAGCAAACACATCTTCGAGGAATGCCGCTATATGTCAATATTGCAACAGCTTAACATACCCCCGGAACTACCAAAAGCACTGGGTAACGACCAAGAAATGATAGATAGGATAATTCAATTTCTCCTAAAAAGCAAACTATTTAGTTTGCCCCCACATCTAATTTTCCGATAATTTCCGATTATTTTAGTTTATAAAACTACTATATATACTATAAATCTGTTATATTTTATTTTATTGAATAATAAATGACAGTAACGCTAAAGGAGACACAATCTGCGCGGCCCGCGTGGTGCCGGGGGAGTGTGCGGCTGAGGCTCTTGGGGGCTATTGCCGGGGGTGGGGGAAGTCTCCGGTCTCATAGAGCAAGTTAGCTCCGAGGACTTATGAGGATTTGGACTTTTCCATGTACTAATATACTGTAAACATTAGTGTATTGTACTAATGTAATGAAGGTGGCTAACATGGTTTTTATCCACATCCTCAGAACAACCCTCGTGTCGAATAGAAGCCACCACTGACATATGTGACCGGGACGCCCCCCTTTCTCCGGCTGGCCTCCGTCGGTCTGGGTGCGGCTCTCGTCGGGGCTCTGCGGGATTCGGGTCGGTGTTTTTCCCAAAACAGATAATCACACAAACCAACGGGCGTTGATGACCGTAGCTGTTTTTCGCCCCTAAACAACAAATAAACAAATATATTTTGTAAATGTTGTGAAATTGATTTTCTGTTGTTGTTTTTAATTCGGTTACACGCGGCGCTCTAAAGGACATAAGTATAGGAACATGGAACATTAAGACTTTAAATGGCAAAGAGGTCGAAATAGTGGAGGAGATGGAGTCCTACAGGGTCGACATCCTTGGAATCGGCGAAGTAAGGAAGAAAGGCAAGGAGAATTGAGGCTTGACAAGGGCTATGTACTCATACATTCTGGAGTGCCGGCTGGACTGCGGGCCAAGGAGGGGGTTGGCATGATAATGACGGAAAGACTGTTTGCTAAAGTAGAAGACTGGGAGCCGATCTCTTCAAGAATAATTGTGGCAAACATGGAGCTCTCTATATGTAAAGTAACTATCATACAAGTTTACGCCCCAACAGAGGATGCCGATATTTTAGATAAAGAACAGTTTTATACTGATCTTGAGAGAGAAGTCATGAGGGGACAAAATCGGAATAATCAGAGCTATTATTATAATGGGTGACCTAAATGCGAGGACTGGAAGAGACCATGCTGCAGCACACGGTGTTATGGGACTGCCTGGAGGAGCACGTACGAGGAACAGAAACGGTCAAAGACTCATAGAACTCTGCATTGATTATGATCTCCTTATTGGCAACTCCATGTTCCCACATAAGCCAGTACATAAGATCACATTTTCTGCAGAGGAGAGAAACCCTAATAGCATTATAGATTATTTTCTATACAGCAGAAATATAAGAAGATATTTAAAAGATGTTAATGCCATTAGAGGGGCAGAAATGGGGTCAGACCATTATCTCTTGATTGCAGACCTCAAATCCTCCAACCTAGGAAGGAACAAAAGAGGAAATACTATAAAATAGATATGGCAAAGCTGCAGATACCAGAGAAGAAAAAAGAGTATGCAGAACTCCTGACTCAGAAACTCCAGATGTGCAATGAGGAAGGAAACGTGGACAGCATGTGGGAAGAAATGAAAAATGCTATCCTAGAGACAGCAGAAACAGTCTGTGGAACAGCAGCAATCTCCGCTAAAGCAAAAAGAAAGTGGTGGAGCGAGAGAGTAAAAGCAGCAATAGCAAGGAAAAAGCTGGCTTGGAAAGCATATAATAGGACTAAGAGTGGACTGGGAGCTCTACGTCAGGAGAAGGAATGAAGTCAAACAAGTAGTAAGAGAGGCAAAGAAGAGGAGCTGGGAACAATTTGGACAGAGCCTACAAAACTACTACAAGGAGAATATTAAAGTTTTCTGGAAAACTATTAAGGCATTGAAAGAGAAGACAAATAAGCCCATGAAAAATATAAAGGACGAAAGAGGATTACTGGTTAGTAGAGACGAGGAAATTTTAAAGTGATGGAACCGCTATTACGCTGAGGTGTTTTCCGGTGTTAACGAGGGGACAGCTGACGTTAGGGTAATAGACGAAGATGATTATGATGATATAATCTGGGAAGAGGATGTGAAAAGGGCTTTAGAAAAGCTGAAGACTGGCAAAGCAGCAGGGAGAGAAGGTATAGCTCCAGAGCTAATTAAATTTGGAGGACCAGAACTGCAGAAACACCTACAGGATCTATTCCAAGTAGCTTTTTCTCAAAAAACTGTGCCAAAGGAGTGGAAGTATAACATTCTCATTCCTGTACACAAGAAAGGAAGCTCTCGCGACTGCAGGAATTACAGACCTATATGCCTCTCCCAGGTGGTTTACAAGCTCTACACATCCATTCTAGAATGTAAGCTGAGGATAATCGTGGAAGAAAACCTTGAGGAGGAGCAGGCAGCATTCAGACCACAACGC
Source organism: Aelia acuminata (assembly GCA_911387785.2). Classification (NCBI taxonomy): domain Eukaryota; kingdom Metazoa; phylum Arthropoda; class Insecta; order Hemiptera; family Pentatomidae; genus Aelia; species Aelia acuminata. Next base: position 35,808,560 of record OU426981.1, read on the forward strand.
CAGACCCAGGACCACATATTCTCTCTCAGGACTATTATTGAAAAGTCATGGGAACGAGGGAAAAGTATGTTTCTGGCTTTCCTAGATATCAAGGCAGCATTCGATTCAGTCCCTAGACACGAAATATGGGCAGCTCTAGCCGCTAAAAATGTCCCCAGTGCACTAACAGATGCAATAGAATCCATATATCGCCAAACTAAAGGCATAATAAGAATAAACGGAAGAGAGTCCGAAGCCTTCGATATGAATAAAGGAATAAAACAGGGAGAGAGCCTTAGCCCTCTACTATTTATCATATTTATGGACGAGATCCTAAAAATATTCAAGCGCAGGACAGCGCGAACAGTTGTGGGGAAGTGGAATATGAGGACGGTACTTGCTCAAGCGATGGTTTTTGCTGACGATATTGTCCTCATAGCAGATTCAAAAGATAACCTGCAGCAAGCAATCATAGTGTGGGAAGCTGAGCTGGAGAGAAAGGGGATGATGCTCAATGCAAGTAAGAGCAAGGTGATGCCTATAGGCCGAGCTGTTGAGAATGTGGAGATCCGATGTAGAGGAGAAACCTTAGAGATGACAGTGGAATATACCTACCGGATCAGGAAGGCGAACTATGTTTACTATCACCTGTACAACACAGTTGCAGGAAAAAGGGAGATGGACAACAACGTGAAGCTGCACACCTCCAAGGCCATATACTTGCCGACTCTACTCTATGGAAGCGAAAGCTGGGTCCCACTGGACAAGCACTGGAGCCGAGTAACAGCCGCAGAAATGAGGTACTTGAGGAGAGTGGCTGGCCGAACCAGGAGAGATATGGTCCGAAATCAACGAATACGTGAGGACCTGGGTGTATCAGCTGTAAAGGAAATCATTGAAAAGAGGCAGCTGAAATGGTTTGGCCAATTTTGCCGAATGGAAGAGGACAGGGACCCAAGGAAGTACTTCGAAGCTAGGCCGACTGGAAGACGTCCCCGGGGCAGACCTAGACTAACGTGGACAGACCACATCACCAGGCTGGGACAGAAAAGAGGACGAGGCCTGAATGCCATGAAAGCGCTGGCTGTGGATCGGGGTGCATGGCTGGCTTGGGCTAAGGCGCCTCCACGCTGAAAGGCACATAGGAGGAAGAAGAAGTTTTTAATGCCAACATAACAGGACTTTTGAAATTAATCGTAATAATTTTGACTGAAATACCTGAAGCTTTTGTAAATGTGTTTTGTTTTTTTGGCAATGCCGTAATCTGTAAGCAGTATCTAAGTTTTAGTTTTGAGAATTTAGAATAAAATGGTTTCGTAACGTTAGTGAAGCATGTGAGGAATCTTGACGTTTTGTTAAAAATTTTTGTATCGTCTGCGTGAGTTGCGGTCAATGACTCATTGCTGACTGGTATGTCATAGGTAGTGTAGAAGGGCCAGTATTGAACCTTGTGATACTCCCGCTAGGACAGGATGAATTGAAGGAATTTCTAATCCCTTCCGAACGAAGAAAAATCTGTAGTGAAGGAAGGATAGAAGAATGAGATAGGTCTAGGATAGTATGGTGTTGAGTTTAAAGAAAAGACCCTGGTGGCAGACTTTGTCGAAAGATCCTACACTAGTTGCGTAATGCTTTAACTCCGTGTTATTGGTGATTCGTTTGCAAAATCCGAATAGACAGTCGGGTATTAATGTAATTAAACTTAATGATTGTAGTTGAAATTACGATTGAATGTTTAAAATAGAGGGGGGAGCAGAGTAAACGCATGTTTTTCACTATTGAAAGTCTGGGACCTGGTTTGATAAAAATAAAAAAAATAAGCACTGAGTGATAGATTTTTTAAAGCAGTTTTGAACCCTGGACCCTATTTTTTTGAATAGGAAGGAACTGCACTTACTGTGACATCAGCGCGCATCGTTGAAATGCTAAACAACATTCTTCGTCCAGAACTTGAAAGGCGTCAAGTGAACATGAGAGAAATATGATTTCAGCAGGACGGGACCACAGCTCTCACGGCGTGAGCATCAAGTGGTTCGACAAAGGTTCTCAGGACATGTGATTTCAAAATATGGAGATGTTCACTGGCCTCCTCGCTCACCCTATTTTTCGATATGCGACTTCTTTTTGTGGAGATATTTAAAATCAAAGAAGAGTCTACATTAACAAGCCTCGCACAATCGACGACCTGAAGAATTCCATTCGTCAGGAAATTGAATGAAATGTTGGTGAAAGTCGTGCGTAACTTTCAGGAGTGGATCCATATTTGTATCCAGCAAGAAGGACGTCATCTCCAAGCATTATTTTTCGAACCTAATTAATGTATATTTCAAAACTGCATTAAAAAATCTACCGCTCAATGCTTGTTTTTATTATTTTTATCAAACCGGGTCCCAGTCATTCAATAGTAAAAAACATGCGTTTCCTCTGCTCCACTCTGTCCTATGAATTTCATCGGTTTTTGATTAATGCACCGATTTCAGAGCACAAAGACGAGCTTTTAGAGTTTTTTATGTATACTGAGAGGTTGCGTGCGGCTTGAAATATATATTGAAAAAGGTTGGGGGGGGGGGGGGAGCGAATCGGAGAAGTTAGAGGAAAGAGGAGAGGTAGGATAGTATCGATGAGATGCGCATATATTTCTCGGCCTGATTCACAGGAGCCGCCGTGAGAGGGAGCGCTCTATTTGCCCGCTCGCTAGCGATACCTTGCCCTTTCCCCTCTTATATCTTCGGCTTATTCCCGACCCGGTTCGGGAAAATGTTTGGATTTCTTCAAAAATACTTCCACCTCTATATTTATTTACTATTATATTTCCTTCCAGAGCTCTCATCCGATAGCACTCAAACACGGTTATTCCATTTTCTTCAACCATTTATCTCTCTCACTCTCTCTTTTTTTAAATTAATTGAATTCTTCACGATTCCAGCTTTCGCTTATTTTTAATATCCCTTAATATCGTCGACTTTAAGAAAATTAAATGAAATAAAATAGAAGCGTGATCCCTAACGCTTCAAACTATTCTTTTAAAACCAAGATTTTTTTTTTTTACTTTTTATTAGTTTAAAATCATCACTCGTTCCAGTCTGGGCATACTAGCAATTATTGCGATTCTGTGAAGGAATAAAATAAATCTTAATAAATAAAAATTTCCTTATAAGAAGATGGCCTAGAGATCTTCTAAACTAAACAATATTTGAGTGCTACCGCTGCACAGTGGGACGAATCGCCAATCTAGGCGGAAATAGTTAACATCAACGAAATGAAAAAATCTTGTCGGTCTCTTGAAAACAATAGTCTAGCTAAGGCATTTACAAATTATTAATCACTTTAAGCAAGTATTAACAGAATAATGGGGGTTTGAATACGGTAGTTCGCTCATAATGCTTAGTCAGCGTATTTCCAAATTATATTGTAAAATCAATAGAATCATAGAATGGATCGTGTTTTTTTGAAAAAAAATTATGCTAGGCAATAGAAGACGATTCAGAAATTATGTTTATATAAGTTCTTGGTTCTTTAAATGTGGATATAATACAGAGTATCCTCCTTTCTTTTCAATAGTCGATAAGCTATATTTTTTTCTTATAAAAAAAGGGGTTACTAAAAATCTACACCGATCTACACCGAGATATTTATACGGAATATAGTCCACACTATATAGAAATAAAGTATTCATTATGAACTGCTAATAAAGGTGTGCGCTTTTTTTAAAGGTATAAATCTCTCATTGTTGAGAGCCTATATTTTTAATATTTTGAGGCAATACGGAGGTGCTAATGAAATTTATAGATATATAGAAAACCAGTTTCATTGGAATACACTACGGCAATCTCCGAAGCTATGAAAAAACGAGATTCGATGACCATACGTACAACAATTAAAAGCAAATAGCAAGATTTTTTCCTTTCTAGGAATAAGAAAGAAATAAAGCATGAAAACAACAGTGTACCTTAGGTATCTACAAACCATTAATTCCTTAAAACAAATACTAACGGAATAACAAAAGAATAAACACGCCACACTCGTCACAATAAGTCAGATAATTTGAACATCTTATTGATGAAGCGGCAACATAGATCAGCGAATTTCATATTGTTTTGGAAAAAAATTTATAACACGGTATGGAAAAAGATTCGGCAAGTAAGTTTATATTTATTTGGCTTTTTAAGTGTGATACACTTAAGGATACATAGTACCCTTCTTTATTTCCAGTAGTCAACTTAGTAAGCTACTTACTTTAAACTAATACTTATTTAATTTTTATTAATAAAAATGCGATAGCTAAAAATCTATAACGTCTTAGATAAATAGACAGATATTTTCACAGAATACAATCAACATTATATAATGACAAATTTTTCATTACGCATTTCTTATTCCTGCTAATGTATGGTACGGTGTTTTTTTTTTCAGGTCTAACGTGTCATTATTAAGATCCGATATTTTTAATATGAGGGAACAGCACGGTCGTATAGATGAAATGTATATTTCGGGTTTTTTTTTTCTTTCCTATCTAATTACCTCTCGCATAGGTAAATATTAAAAAAGTCTTTATTTTGTGGTGTAGTAGTGGGGGATCGACATCAGTAAGGAAAGATTGGGTACGATTACTCGACTCAAAACGAACAATAAATAGGTTCAGGGAACATACCAGGTCTAGAATGTATACCGTAAGATACCGGAAGATTATTCCGATACGTCTGGAATCATCCTTTTCTTAAATATTTCCCGAATATCTGGGTTAATTCCAAGGACTAGGGAGCATCTGAAGATACAAGTTTTAAGGGGTTCAATTTATTTTAGGATGGCAACGAGATTGGATGTAAGGCATTCTACCATGTCGTCAATTGAATCATAGGAATAGATGGGTCCTATACAACGGGATAGTAGATCAAGGGATAAATTTATTTCATCTGCTGTCAGGTAATCTAGGTTTTTCCAAGATATATATTTTAGAAATAAAGTAGGATTCGAAAGATCATTGGAAATACGTATTAAGTCGTGGCTAAGTACATATGTAAGTCATCGCTCACAGATTTTATGAGTATAATACTAGTTGTTGACCAACTCGAAAATATGATTGTCCTCGAAAATATGATCGATATCAGTAAGGAAAGATTGGGCATGATTACTCGACTGGAAACGAACAATAAATAGGTTCAGGGAACATACCAGGTCTAAAATGAACTGTTTTTTGGGAGAATTGGATAGAATATTTGTATTGAAGTCGCCGGATGTATGCATTCAGATGGATGGATCCAGATCCATCAGATTCAGATGATTCGGAATGAAAAACAATTTTTTTTACATTTCGGTATTAGAATTTAATAAATAAATTTTTAAAAATGTATTTGACAGTTAATGTCTTTTTTTTCTTCTTGAATAATTGAAAATTGAATAAAGAAATATAAATAGAATTACTCCATTATTTACAATTTATCTAAATGATTTTATATTGGTTTCTAATTTTTTTTTATTATTTTTTTTTTTTTATTTATTTTTTTTTTTTATGACCATTGCCAAAAACCACTATTTTGACATTTATTTATTAATTCATACTTAAATGCAATTTTCTACAAACATAACCATAAAATAAGTCGCTTCCAGAATTATTTACCCCTAGATTGGCGATTCGTCCCACTGTGCGCTGGGTAGTTTCTCCACGCACCTTTCCATGCCAATTATGTACTTATATCAAATTTACTTATTCTATTGTAAATACAGTTTTAAATTTCAATAAATAAATTATATTTAAAAAAAATCTGGTGCGATGCGCGCAACACACAACTTTCACTTACCAACTCACATTAGAAATTGACATGTTTTTTTAATTGCCATTTCTATAAATAAAAAAAAATGACTTGATTTTGATTAAAAATGATTAATTTAATCAAAATCATTAAAGCCTTTTTGAGATATTCCAAAAAATGTAAAAATTGGAAAAAAAAACTTATGAAATAAAGAGCCCCCTGCATTTGACCAATTTTGATGAAATTTTGTCTGTCACATTGTGAGCATATACATACACCAAATATCCAGTCTTATCAAAATCATTACAGCCGTTGTTGAGTAAATAAAAAAAAACCTAAACATTAGATAAAATTCTTTAAGTAAAGTACCCCCTCTGTTTCACCAATTTTGATGAAATTTCGGCTGTCGCATCGCAGGCATATACATACATTAAATACCCAGTTTGATCAAAATCGTGAAAGCCGTTTTTGAGTAAAAAAATAAAAACACGTGAACATAAGACAAAATTTATTAAGTAAAGTACCCCCTCAAATTAATCAATTTTGATGAAATTTTGACTGTCATATCGCAGGCACATACATGCATCAAATATCAAGTTTAATCAAAATCGTTTGAGCGGTTTTTGAGAAAATCGAAAAAAAGCGTAAAAATTAGATAAAATTCTTTAAGTAACCCCCTCCGATTCACCAATTTTGATGAAATTTTTGCTGTCACATCGCGGGTATATCCATACACCAAATACCCAATTTCAGGTTCGTGCGGTTTATAGTTTTTGAGCTAGTCTGTTCACATACACACACACACACACACACACACACACACACACACACACACACACACACAGACCATTTCGCGGGACTTGGTTAATTGGACTCAGGGGACCCCAAAACGCTTATTTCCGTTGAAAACCGGAAGTCGAATTTTTTCACGATCGCAATACTTTCCTTACTATATATTTCATATATAAGTAAGTGAAAGTAAAAAAAAAAAAAAAATTTTTTTTGATTTAGAGATTGCAACCCTGATTGCATTTTTCTTATCATTATCGGTCTTTTTTTGACTAAAATCTTTCTCACCTTTGCAAAAAAATACGATGAAAACAAGAGTTGATAAAATCTTTGTATCTATCTAGTTCATATTTAAGAGTGATTATCGCCTTTTACAATACCTGATTTTCTTATTTTAATTTTTTTTTTTAAATATTTGGATTTATTAAATATACATACTTTAAATATTTATATATACCAAAATATACCAATAGACTTAAGAAATGGTCCGGCTTTACTAATAACAATGAGCTAAAATATTATAAAGGGTTTTTCATTATTTACGTATAAAATAATGATAACAATAATTGTTTTTTTTGCTTCATACTTTTATTCACATCTGTCACAACTAAGCGAAAACCAGCAAATGAGATATAAACTCCTGATCTATTGGCATTTTTAGGCATAAGGGAAGATAGTGCTCCAGCAGCACATCACCCCAGTCTTGTTTCAGGAGAAGAGGTCTCTCATCCAACACCTTTTCGGTCGCCTCACAAAAGCCATGCCAGTCGAGGCCATGTCATTAATAAGTCTGTTGTTATGTACGTGCAATTTGATATGAAATAGAGGATTATTATTTGAACGTCGATAGTTGGTAGTTGTAAGTCGGTATGTAGTGTTTTTTTACTAATCTACAAATGTGCGTTCGTTATTAGTCGTAAAACTTTGATCGAAAGGTTTGTAGTTTTCATATGTGTGTCTTTTTTGCTGAACCATAATTTGTAAGGCGTATGTCTCAATTGGTTTCAGTATGTATGTGTATTTATTAGGTTTTTGTCTGATTTTCAGTTTTGATGATTTGGAAAATGGTGAGTACAGATTTCCAGACGTTTGTTTAATGTCTGTCTTGACATTAGGGCCACAAGTCATCCCTCTGTCCAGTATTGGTCTAACCTACCGTACCAAAAATATTTGACGGAATGATGACTTGGAGCCCTCATGTCAGAATGAAAAGACGGACATTAAACGATTGAAAATTCTATAAGCACTATTTTCTAAATCATGATAATTGAATATCAGACAGAAACCCAATACATACACAGACTCCATAAAATTTTTTTTTAGAGTAAAATAATCAGTCCTTCCTTAGCATCTAGTGAGGTAATTAAATTTTATTTTAATTTTGAGATTGTAACCCTGGTCACACTTTTCTTATAATTACCGGTAGTTTTTTTTTTTTACTAAAATCTTTTTCTCCTTTAAAAAAAAATGCGATAAAAACAAGAGATGAACATCTTATTTTCGTATGTTGCTGTTTTTTTTTCAACAATTTGCAAATATCTTATTGCCTTTCTTAAATATCGATATGTTATGTTAATATAGCCTTTATGTAACGCTTGAATTAAAAAAATATACCACTTGACTTAGGAAATGGTTGGGCTAAAATATTACAAACATATTATCTTTATGTATCTATTCAGTAGTGTTAATAGTAATTCTACCATGTATTTTTGCATTGAGATCAGGCCACGCTGTTGATCAGTCTGTTATTATGTCCGTGTAAATTTACAAAAAACCGTGTGTAAAGAGTTCGTATGTGTTCTTCGATCGTTGGTTGTTGTAAGTCTGTATGCAGTGTTTTGTTATTTATTTACCAGGGTTTTTTAAGTGCGTCCGTTTTGCTGAGCCAAAAATCTGTGAGGCGTATGTCTAAATGGGTTTCAGTGAGTAGGTGAAGTAACAATAAATAAAACAAGTAAAGTTTTATTTGTTTTTTATAAGTTTTTATCTTTTATGAATAATGTCTTGGGCACAGTAATAATTCGATGACATTAGTAGTTCTGAATTATGAGTTTTAAAAACTTTGCAAGAAGCTATAAAAAGTTCTCCATACTTCTGTACAAGTAAGTTTATTTTTTCTATTCCATACTTATCCATCAATAATGGTAAAAAAAGAAAAAATCGCAAATAATTAATATAAAAAATAAAACATTAATAACAAGCAGAATGGATAATAGTTACCACTCAACCCCTTTCAGAGTTTGATAGGCTAGCACGCAATGCTTTACGGTCTTGCGGAATTGTTGCTAGGCGCCTTCTTGAAAGTAATTAAATATATGAGCTATTTATTTTGACAGTGGCCTAAGTCCATTTATCTTCAAATCAAGGTATTTGAGGGTTTGCGTTTCATTGAATTTAAAAATATACATATATGATATTAATTAGTCATACTGCTTGAGCGTATCTAAGGGTTATTAAATTTATAGTTCCCATTAAAATAGTGGCAATTATTAAGTAAAGAATATGCGTTTTCTTATCAAGAATGGAGTTAGGCCACATTCAGAATGAAGAACCAGATTGATTATAAAATTTGAAGGTGGCCAAGTCCATTCAACATAATTTAAAATGCTTCAAATTGAAAAAAAAAATATACTGAATTTATTTTACATATATTTAAAATACTTTAATATGGTTATGAAAGGGCTCTTTCCCGTCCTCAGATAATTTTCTTGATGATCCAACCATGATTCCGCGTAAATCACTGTCTACATTTACAGAGTTAAATATTGATTTTAAGCGTCCTTCACTTATTTTAAAAGTATCCAAAAAGAATTTTTCGCTGACGGGAACTTTTCCGTTTTTAGAATTTAATAAATACCTAAAACTGCAATTTTTCGGCGATCCTTTTCCGTTTGGACGTCTTTGTTCCACAATTTTTCGCTCGACAGCTTCGTAAAGCAATACGATTTGTTTGCTAAAATCTCCCAATTTAATTAAGGGGTCGCCTGTGGTGTAGTGGTTAGCATGGCAACCTACAATACTAAAGGTCGTGAGTTTTCGACCCGCGGTGGCCCTGGGTTTTTTTAATGGGAGTAAAAATTCCTTAGCCATGCCATACCCCCTGATATGTCATCATTTGCAATTGTATATATATATATATATATATGAATGTAATTTTAACGCAGAAAAGAAAAAGATTAGTCTTGGGTTTATTGGATTCTCCGAAGTTTTTATTCAATAGATAAAAGATAAAATATAAACTAGAGATGATGGTAAATTAAGATATAAGAAGATTCTAAACATATATCTTTTTATTTCAGTCAGAAAAAGAACGATAAAAACAAGAAAGAGTTGGTAACAATAGATTCTATTTATGTTTTGGAGGTTTCTATAAAATGATATAAATTAAAAAATGATTTTCGAATTGAAAAACAAAGGGGAGGAAAATTATTTTACGAGCTGAAATTGCAATATATTTTGCAAATCTTTATATACTTAAGGGTGATTATTGCCTTTTACACACTTTTTTTTATAGTTTAACATTATTAACATTTTTGTGTGTGGGCTTGTTGCTTTTATTTAATACAGGTACATATTTTTACGCCTGAGTTGAAAAATATATTAATAGATTTAGGAACATTTCCAGTCGTCTTAGAAAGCATAAAGGGCATAAAGAGAAAACTAGATTATCACATTATGCTTGTTTTCAATCATTCATTTGTCAGTGTACGGCATTCAAGGTTTCCTTTTCGAAATGGCATTCCATTCCATTGTCTTGATGCTCTGTTAAACTTGAAACGCTTAAAAGTGTTTCCGGGCTTGACGACAAAACTTGCGGATTGCATACTGCGGAACCTACCAGAGCATCTCTAACAGAGGATTCCTAGTCAGATATTTCCCACATAATTATAGTATGAAACCTTTACTTGGAAAAAGTGAAGTATATTGCTCAGTTAGATATAGACATGCGTTATATACACAAAACAATATTTTCTAATAGGTAATACAAGAAAAAAAAATCGATAAAATTCTGTATAAAGAAAATAATTAGATCGCTTCGAGTTTCGAATTTTTTCAATGTCATTTATGATTTTACTATGTAGAACCATTAGAAAGGATACAAATTGGTTTAAATCATAAGAAACCTAGAGTTTTAATGCTTTAAATCTTGCACCGAAGCTTTATTTATTTTATAAAGAAGATATTTTATAATCTATATATCTTTTATAATTATAAAATAACAAATCAAGGTGTATGTTTTAATGACAGGTATGAATCCTGGAAAAAATTAGTATTTTTCCGAAATGATAGAATTGTAAATGTGATTTTTCTGGCTTAAGAAGACTGTATCTACTTCTAAAAGCTTTAGAATTTACTTCTTAAAGGAAAAACATATCCGGTTCTGTACCTGAACACAAATAAATAACATCTTGATTATAAAAATGTTTAGTGGTTTGAGATTAGGTATAGACTAGACCATATGTGAGCTACAACCCCGGCCCGCGAGACATTTTGAAAAACCCAATTAAAAACATATATTACACAACTTACCCATACTCACTCCAAATGAGGGAGATTAAGATTAATAAGGGCATCATAACTTCGGTGTGTATCGGTACAGCTCCAGTTGAACAACAATAATTTACGTATTTTCAAAAAACGTATGCGCAAAAAATGCACTACTTTTGAAAGCGGCGAACGTATTTGTACATTAAAGTTTGGCCCACGACATTTCAAAGGTTGCCCATACCCGGTCTAGAGAATAGTATTTATTTAAGCTTTTTAGGATGTATTTAACCCTTTGTTTGGCAAGGTATCGTATATGAACATAAGTTTTGTAATTTTATCTAATTGACATAAAAGTAAATTTTTCTATTTCTTTTTATTTTGTTTGATGTATTATGTCATTAATTTAATAATTGCAATTACAAAAACACAAACTTGCATTTATTTGATGAAAAAATCGTTATTTAAGGAAGGTACTTGCCTCCTGCTTTGTTTAGTAATTCTCCGAGCTAGTATTATTGAATTTTCATCGATTCTCATTAAGTTTTTACACGTTTATATTGAAAATTTGTTTAATTTTATTAATTAAGACATTTTTTCTATCAAGAGGGGAACTTATTCTATCTCTCATCCCAAATTTGAATACGGATTCTTATTCCTGGAAGCTTTACCAGGCTTACATAAATAATCAAAGAAAAGAGACCAGTCCAAACGATGAAGAATTAAAAAAGATTGGATATAGAGAGCAAAATTCCACTGGAATATTTTAAAATCAGAGTGGCTGACCAAATAGTATGATACCGTTGCGTTAAACGGAAAAGAGACTTTGGCTCGAGGTCTCCTACCCACTACCAAAATCAGCCACAACTATTGACTCTGCAGTGCTTAAAGACAAGGTAGGACTTCTACCTGTAGTGACAAAAAAAGGCAAATGCAAATGGTGCCATAAGAAACAAAAAAAATTTTTCTTCTGACAAATGTAAAGCAAGATTTTACAAGGAAAAAGAAATTGCTTTTTTGAAGCGCTTTCAGGGTATTAAAATGTAAATAAAACAAATATTATTATGAAATAGTTACTTTGTGCAAATAAAAGAGTTTTAAACAAGATAAACTAATCTTAAATTTTTAAACATTAATTCCAGTGATCTCCTGAACTTGGCAAGGTTCAAAAATTCTTGTTATTTTAGCCCCCAACTAAAAGAAAAGTATCAAAAATTTAAAAAAAAAACCATAGGGAATCTATTCTTGCCAAGCTAAGGGTTAAGCTTTCATTGATGTAAATTATAGATAGTAAAAATTACTTCTATTATTCAATTTTTCGCAGAGCAATTTGAAATAAGTAACTAGGTACTCCACATTAAACGCAGAAAAAGGACGTCAATATTAGATTATAAGTAATGTAACAGTAAGATAATGTAATAGTAGATAATTGTTGATGTGCAAACATTTTTCGCAAGTGTAAGGTGGAATAAACAAAGAGAAAATAAAACAAAATAATTTAATGAAAAGCTTTTCATTTTCCATGTGTATGGATACGGATTACGTTTGGATTAAATTACGATATACATTTTCCTAATCTTTCGATTTACATTAGCCGATCGGTTGCCGGTGGAAAAGCCCTAAAGGGATAACCTGGAGGATGGAGCAGGAAAGGGGGGAGTGCTTTTAACCCGAAGCGATCTGGTAAAGGAAGGAGAACAACTTGACTTACCTTTTTCACGAACGAGACCACGTTTGAGGGGAGCATGTCGGCTGCCTTCTCTGCAATCAGACACCATTTGTGATCAATCTATCTGGTAGTGTAGTGCGCCACCTGCAAAAAAATGCGATTTCTAAGTCAATCGGAAAAAAGCAATGTACATTATCTTTTTGTAACTATAATTTTATTTAAATCTATTATCTTAAAACTAGAGCAAAAAAAAAAAAAAAAAAGGCTATAAATGAGATACATCCTCCCTTAATAACCCTAAATTAGCGCAAGTAAGAGATGCTGCTTGTTCAATCTATAGGTCATAATTATCATTTTTATGAAAAAAATTTAAATCGAAAACGAATATGATTTTATAAGAAACTGGATAAGCATTAATTTGTATATATTTATATACAGACATTGAAACGTATTTAAAATATAGTTAAAATATTTTTTTGTTCAGAATCATTGAGGATTACATCGAAATTATAATAAAAACATATATAATACAAATATTTTAAATTATAAAAAATCATATACATTAAAAAGAAAAAACGTTGATTTTCTGTATAAGGATTGCACTGAATGATTTACTGCTTTGCTGATATTGATATAGATAATTATTTTTTTTTTTTTTTTTAACTTCATTTGTATACCCGCGCCTGTCAACAATATATCGACAATCAGCAGATGTGATGGCCGTAAACATTGCAAATTATGACATGTCAGGCATGGGGAAGGATGGCACCCAACAGTACTTCTTCCCTGGCTTGATTCAGTTATTCAGGTCGGTTAAAGAAGGAGATCTCTCATCCAACGCCTTTTCTATCTCCTCCTCACATTCAAGGGCATTTCCTCTGTGGCCATATCTCTGATTAGTAGGTTTATATGTCCGTGTAGGTCAGTGAGGAAACGTTTGTAAAGAGTCTTGATTTTTTGGTCGACTGTAGGCATGTGGAAGTCAGTATGTAAGGTTTGAATAGTCACATACCAAGGTGCTTTTGAAATGAGTCGTAATAATTTTGACTGAAAGGTCTCGAGTTTCTGTAAATGTATTTTTTTAGCGATTCCGTAAATCTGTGAACAGTATATCCATATGGGCTTAAATAAGTATGTGTAAGTATTAAGCTTTTGTCTCAGTCTTAATTTTGAGGATTTAGAAAAAAGTGGGTAAAGTAGCTTTAGTCGTTTGTTTAGAGTTTCCCTTTTCATTTTAACGTGCGGGCCCCATGTCATCTTTCTATCGAGGGTTAGTCCGAGGTACTGTACTGTGTCTGTTTGGGGAATTTGGACATTTTCGATATAAATTGGAGGACAAGTATTTTTCCGGAGAGTAAAAGTTATATGTTGTGATTTATCGTGATTAAGTCTAATTTTCCACAATTTGCACCAGTCATTTAATTTATGTAAGTGGTTTTGTAAGGTTAATGAAGCATGTGACGGATCTTGGTGTTTTGTTAGTATTGCTGCATCGTCTGCGTAAGTAGCGGTCAATGTCTCATTACTTTCTGGTATGTCATGGGTGTATACAATGTAGAGTAGGGGGGAGGGCAGTATTGAAGCTTGTGGTACCCCCGGTAGGACTGGACCAATTGAAGAAATTTCTGATCCCTGCCGAACGGAAAAAAATCTGTCGTAAAGGAAGGATTGGAGAATGAGATAGTAGTTGTACGGTAGTATGTTCTTGAGTTTAAAGAGAAGACCCTGGTGCCAAACTTTGTCGAACGCCTGAGCAACATCCAAAAATACACCAGTTGCATATTGTTTTTGCTCTAATGGTACAGCAATGAAGTCAGTAACTCTGTGTAATTGGTGGGTCGTTGAATGTGACTGGCGAAATCCAAATTGATGGTCGGGTATTATATGTTTGTCAATATGTCAACTATTCTTTTGTATATTAATTTTTCAAATATTTTTGAACATATCGGAAGAAGACTGATAGGTCTGAACGAAGAAGGGTGGTAGATATCTTTATTTGGTTTGTGTATCATTTGAATAATGGAATATTTCCATTGTAGTGGGAATTGTGATGTCCTTAGTATGCAGTTGTAAATTGTTGTCAGAAATACCAGAGCTTTTCTGGGCATTTTTTGGAGCACCTCGGCAGTTATTAAGTCATAACCAGGGGCTTTTCTTTTGGGTAAATGTAAATGTGATTTGTAGTGCAACTTGGGCCGGAGTGAATGAAGGTGGTGGAAGTGTCATTTGAAACGGAATGTTTAATGAGTTGAGCACTAGGGTCTCATGTTCTGTGTTTGTTATGTCAGTAAATGGGATGAAAACAGAAGAAAGGTGGTTAGCGAAGAGTTCAGATTTTTCCTTATCCGACACGGCCCAGGAATCATCTTCTCTTCGCAGGGGTGCTGACAACTCTCGATGTTTTAGAAACTTCTTGGTAAGCTTCCATCGGCTGTCGAGAGGCCAGTTATGTTTACGCGTCATAGTTTGTTCTCTTAAATTTTTGAATTTCTCATTTGAGTTGATTGTTTAGTCTGTTGAATGTCTGTCTGTCTGAGGGGCGTCTGTCAGTCTGCCATATTTTACGCGCTCTTCTCTTTGCTCTGATCAAATCTCTGATATACTGAGGATATTGTGGCAAGTTAGTTGTTCTTGCAGAGTTGACCTTGGTTATTGTTGAATACCATGCCGCTTTTTGAATACTTTCTGTGAATATTTCGACAGCTTCTTCCAGTTCATTTTGAGTTTTAAATGAAACTGGGATCGAAAGCGAAGACTCTAAAAACTCCCTAAAGGCATCGCAATCAATTGGTCCATCTATCAGCGTTGGCTTCCTTCGTTTGCTTATTGCCTCCTCAAGTATAATTAGATGCACCTCGGAATGAGCAAAGATCAGAGGTAGTATTTATGGTGTGAGGTGTTGTCCGCAGTCCTTTAGTTATAAAAAAGTCCAAAAGGTCCGGTGATTTTCGCCTCGATACAGGCCAGTAAGTCGGTGTGTCAGGATTTATTGTGTCTAATGAAAGCTCGTGGATGGCAGCCCTCAAATTCCTTCCTCTTGGTGTGCACAGACGTGAGCCCCTACATTGGAGCTTCGCGTTGAAATCCCCTCCTGCTATAAAACAGCGCCCTAAGGTACGGAAAAAATCGCAAAACATCGAAGATGTCAGCACGTATCTTGGCGGGCAGTACACCGATGCCAGTGTCATGGTGTGGTTTTTCATGTAAAGTGTAATGCCTGTGGACTGTATGTCAGAGGTACTTGGTAAGTGTGTATGGCTGTGTGATAGTGTTGTTCTGATAAGAATGGCTGTACCTCCGTGTGCTGTGTTGTCAGGGTGGTCTGTCCTATAGGTCAAGTAGCCAGGAATACCAAATTTAGATCGTGGGGTAAGGTGCGTTTTCGTAATCAATGCTACGTCAATTCGTTTTTCATTAAGGTATAGGTCTAGTTCAGTTTTGTGTTGCGTCAGTCCGTTTGTGTTCCATAGAAGGATGGACAAAGAGCCCGCAGTCAGCTGATTAGGGGCCATTTGGGGGATAAATGGCTTGGGTCACCTGAGCGAACTGTTGGAGGATGCTAAAAAGGGGTTGGATGAGAGAGTTAAGACCGTTGATTAACTGATGCAAGTGTTGGGGGCCGTAATTATCAGCTGAAGGTGGCTGCTGACTGACATCCCGCCTCATACCTGAATATGTCGGTTTATTTTGAGTTGAAATCTGACTGTGCGATCTCATCTGCTGCGTTGATGGTGCCCTCTGCTGCTGCTGAGCCGGCAACGGTGCTGTATTCTTCTGTGATTGACGGTGCGTCTTCGGAGGCTGAAGAACAGGAAATTCTTCTAGATCTGGAACTGGAGAAGAAGATTGTTGTGAACGATTAGTTCGTTTAGCCTGTTGTGCCCTTAACTTATTCAGAACAAGGCATCCACAATAATTTGCAGGATGGTCTCCCCTACAGTTTGCACAGGTCGCCTCTGTGTCCCTTATTTTAGTGCACGATGAACTTTCGTGGCCTTGGCCACATTTCACACACCTAGGTGCGTGGTTGCAATACGACTTGGTGTGGCCGTATTGTTGACACCTGATGCATTGAGGTATCATTCGCTTTCTTCATGGCTCTTCTACAGTAACTCTAGTGTAGAAAATTGTTTGTATGTCCAATATTTTATCATTGTATGTCGACTTAGAAATGTTGATAAAAAACATCGGTAATGGGGTTTTGAATCGGGATATAGCATTCGCGATGTTTACTTCTTCATATCCGTATTTTTGCATATCGTTTATGATTTCATTTAAAGGTGTTGTATGATGCAAATTTTTCACCACGACTCTTCTATTTTTATCTTCAGGGAGCTGATACGTATGAAAATCAGCTCCACCATTACGTAGACTCGTTACCAGCTTACGGTAAACCTCAGCTGTGCTGGGGTATATGGTAACTCCTTTCATAGTAGATTTGAGGGTAAATGAGTTTGGGGTTGAATGTTGCCCTAAGAATGAGACCAATGCTTGATAATTTTGGACATCATTGACTGATCATTGACATCATGAATTAAGCACCATCTAGATAATTATTATTAAAATAAGTTTTTAATATATTCTAATTTAAAATAAAATATTTATGAAAACAAAGTACTGATCCGTATGGATAAAAACTATTTTTCCAGTAAAAACCTATTAATGTTCTTCAGTAATAATAATTATTTTTAAAAAATCACGCAAAACGGAAATTTTAAAAATTTTGGTATGTAGAATAATACTTGCTAAATTGCTACTGACCATATAATATATTGAAGAATAATTAATTCTACCCAAAAAACAGGCGGTCGTTCCTGATCAGTTAGAATGTAACCATTTTTTTTTTTAATTATACCAAAATGCAAATTTACAGAAAACGTGATTTTATATCATTGAAAGTCATCAGTTGATAATTTAGAAGATGGTTCAATATATTTTTTAAAAATATTTTTCTGCATATTTTTTTTTTTTTCTTCATATCTTGATTTGCGCCTGTCAACAACTTCGACAATATGCAAATTTGAGAGCTACACTGATTAAAATAAGGGCGTGTAAGGCATGGGGAAGGTTGGCACCCAGCAGTACCTCTTCCCTGGCTTGTGTCAATTAATCTGCTTTGTTAACGAAGGAGATCTCTCATCCAACGTCTTTTCAATCTCCTATTTAGTGGTTTATCATCTGTTGCCATGTCTCTAATCAGTCGGTTGAAGTGGCCTTGTAAGTGAGTATGAAAACGTTTATAAAGTGTCTTTATATGTTGGTCTACTGTTTCTAATAGTAAGTCAGTATGTAGTGTTTTGTTAGTAACGTACCGTGGTGCTTTAACTATGAGTCTTAACATTTTTGATTGAAAGGTTTGAAGTCGGTGTAAGTGGGTCTATTTAGCTGTTCCGTATATCTGTGAAGAGTATGTACATATTGATTTTATCAAGAATAAATACGTATTTAATTTTTGTCTTAGTCCCAGTTTAGAAAAAAAGTGAGTAGAGTTGGTTGAGTCGGTTGTTAAGGGTCTTACGTTTCATCTTAACATGCGGGCCCTAATTCATCCTTCTGTCAAAGGTAAGACCGAGATAGAGTACGGTGTCAGTTTGTGAAATTTGGAAATTTTCTATATAAATTGGAGAGTGAACGTTATATGTTTGGATTTGTCATGATTAAGTCGAATCTTCCATAGTTTACACCAGTCGTTTAATATATGTAAGAGTTGTTGTAAAATTTTGTTCATATTAAATTAGATATATTGGAAAAATAAGGAATTCTTTTATTGATAATAATTTATTTAATTCTGCGTTGTTGAATATGAAAAAAATTAAAAAAACATAGTCATAAGGAGTACAAATCATTTGGAAGTCAACTTTCACCATATCGAAGAAACGTAATCATACTTTAAGTGCCGAACTTAGGCAATTTAAATGTTAAGTTTAAACAGGGCTGACTACACGAGAGAAAAGCAGTACTCGCTAGCTCCGTTGCTGGTGGGGGATGTTTAAGTTGGTTTCCTGGTCCCTCTGTATCATTAATATAACTTGATCGGGCTTCACTAAGTTATATAGGATGTAAGAGGGAAATCCTGCCTCCCCCTATCCCAGTTATATTCAATCTAACTTAATAATTTATACCACTCTCAGCATTATCTGAACTTAAACTGATGGATTGATTACGAATTCGTTGTATAGTTTCTCATTACATAAGATCGTCGGTTAACAATACTATTCGTTATCTATTCTATAAAAATGCCCTTGCACAGCCTATGGCAAAAAGTTAACATTAACAGCTTAATTTTTTAATGTAAAGGGATGAAAAAAAAAACTTAACGAAGAAGAATTTTAGTATTGGACTATTTTTTATTCCTAGTTTTTTTTAAGGATGAGAGTGATTAAATGTTGCATGTACAACATTCCAGAGGGCGAATGATATACCCAGATCCTCAATGGCAGAAAAAAAAATAAAAGTAACTTTGCCGGGATGTATTAATTACCTTCAATGAGATGGAGTGGTAGCAAAAAAAAAAACCCAATTATTGCTCGACTCTTTCATAGCCTTTGCTTGAAAGGGCGAGCATTATTTCTTTAATTAGAAAATCCTTCCCATCTATTTACATTTTTGCTATGAAATATATAATATGATTTAGTGAATATATTTATTTCTTTGGTAGTAATGAAATAAACTTATTTACTTCTAAAGTGAAGTCGTTAGCTATGTCATAAATAATCCTGTGAAAAGCTTATTACGAAAATTATTATATTTATTAATACGCTGTGATGAAAATAATAGTAGGAAAATAATCATGAAATAAGTATATTATGTTTATTTATTAAAAATCACTTCATGGTACTATGGCTAATTGGGCGATGATACAGTAGGTATAAATTTTTTTACCTAACCAGGTATTATTAAAAGAGGGATCTATAACGATTATCTAACATCACACTTTACGTACCGTTTGAGACATAGCAATATATCTTAAAGATGTGTTATACTTTTTACACCCTTTAAAGAATCTTAGCCCTACCTGCTGGGCTTTAAACGCGCGCTTCATCACAGGTGACTACTTTTGCATTATTATTATTATTGTTATTAATTGAGGGATCCTGATTTCTTTCAAAAAGCTAATATTTAATATCTTAATATCTAAGGTTAATAGTTATATGTGAAGAAAGTTAAAATCTTAAAGATTGAAAAATAATAGGCACATAACTGAAATGGAGAACATAGGATCTAACTGCATGTATTAAAAGTTAATAGAAATTGAAAAACGAAACGAAACTGTTCTAAACTTAGAAAGCATTATATTGCAGACGCCGAAAACATGAACATTCCACAATTTACCGAATTTCTAAATGTAAAAACTAAGAACTCACTATCTAAAATATATTATTATTTTTCTAGATGCCTTCTTTTGAGGTCTTTTGTGTCGTAATTGAAGAAAAGTTGACCATCTCTCATCTCTACTAAAAAGAATATATATAAATAAAGTTGAAATTCTGTTTGTTTGTTTGTTTATTTGTTCTTTATAGAAATCCATACCGTTTGTCCTAAATTCTCCAAATTTCGCTCATTGGTTCTTTGATACCAGGTGCGAACACCTGTCCATATTAAAATTGCGTAACTTCAGCCGATCATCAGCTGATATTCTTTATTCTCCAAATTTCGCTAAGCGTTTCTTTCAGACCCGGTGCGAACACCTGTTCATATTAAAATTGCATAACTTCAGCCGATCTTCAGCTGATATTCCTTATTGTTATAAAAATCATAATGATCTCACTTTACAATGTTTTTTTACGAAATCGACCGTTTCTTTAGAAAAATGTAATTACCCGTGTGGAACAGGGAAATACAGCTATAATCTATGCATATAAAGGTGAAATTCTGTTTGTTCTTTATAGAAATCCATACCGTTTGTCCTAAATTCTCCAAATTTCGCTCAGTGGTTCTTTCAGACCAGGTGCGAACACCTGTCCATATTAAAATTGCATAACTTCAGACGATCTCTGGGTATATTCTTTATTGTTATAATAATTGTTTTGATCTCGCTTTACATTGGTTTTTACAAAATCGACCGTCTAAGTCGATAAAAGTCTCAGTTTATAGATTTAAAAATTGAAATTTTCCGGGTGAAACCGGGATATACAGCTAGTTTAAGATAATATATAAATTTTTTTTAAAAAAAACTTTTTAAGAATATTATGATAAATAAATTTATTTATTTATTAGGGATATAATTTATGGCTTATAATGTTGTTATATCTTGTATGGCTAACTCTATTTGTATAGGGGTAATCCCTTAATACAAATAAAAGCATTATTATATCATTATCATAATTGAAAAACGAAGCCCGGGATGGCCGAGTGGACAAAGACGCTTGCAAAAGGCAATCAAAGTTAAGCAAAGTAGAGCTACGCAGTCCAAGCCTTCCCTCAACGGGTGAGCCACGTCAGCCTACTAGAAGCGACTCACACCGACCGGGCGTAGGAGTGATAAACTTATCCCGTGTATCTTATCGAGAATAACGCGTTAAGGTTTTCTAGGAAGTCGTTAACCTCCCGGAGGCTTGGTACAAGCAAGACGCATTGTAATGTTCACCAAAAGTTCACCAATTAAAAAAAAAAGTACACTCCGCCTCGGAGATGTTATCGTCTTCAACATAACCTTAAGTAGTATCCTAGTATTTTTAACGCTCAGACCATTTTTATTTCTTCTTTTTTTCGGTTGGCGTGCTTTAGGGAAAGAAATATAGGTCCTCGGTGCCTGCTGATTCTGAGCTGCCATAATCCTTGAACCTAGACCAGTCTGTCACTGCCCTTGAACCCGAGAGAAGGTGAACATGGCTTGCAGCAACGTGAGGTTTGAGGAGAGACCCCTCCAGGCTTTGTGCTCCCGCAAGCAACACAAATGTCTGTAAGATCACACTGCGCGGCTAAAGGACTCATTCCGCCTAATGCGCCAACCGGAAAAAAGAAAGAAAAAAAAATTGGTCCGAACGTTGAAAATTCTAGGGTACTACTTAAGCGTAGGTTGAAGATTATACCATCTCTGAGGCGGAGTATACTTTTTTTTTTATATTGGAGTTCTTTTGGTGAAAATAACTCCGCGTCTTGCTGAAAAATAAACAGAGCAGACACAAATAACTCAATGAAACCTAATTAGATGGAGCTCCCAAAACAATTTCGCACGAGAGCTTGAAAAGTGTTAGGTAATCCTATCAGTCGCTCTGACGGATATCAACCTTAAAGGGTTATAATGACTCTATAATGTTGACCAATGTTACAGTTCTTTAGCCTTGATGAAGAAGCGGCGAGAGGCCGAGGCAGCAGCATTGAGCCCGCTGTGAAAGGAGGAGACGGGCTAAGCCGGGCCTAATGAACACATCCCCATCGCGGCCCAATCTCCCAGCCAGCCGTCCACCATTCACCGGCTCTTTTCTTCTCTCCCCTCTTCTTGAATAGCCCCAGTCCTCGGCCCCTTCTTACCCGATATTACAATAATTACTGTTGGCCTATACTTAATCGAAAATTATCACAACCTTCCGAGTCAAGGCCAGATTACTTTCCTTGCTGTGAGGAACTTTGATGATGCAGTACATAGATTACACCGTTCTACAAAAAAAAAAAAAGTTCGTTGTGACATTGTTCCTGGATTTTATATTTCATTGTGTGCTGAATCCGAATCAGAAGTAAAAAATTCCCATCTAGAACAATTTTCGAGGATTTACATGTTGTTTTTGAAAAACCTGAAATATCGGTTTTTTTTATTTTAATTAAGTTTTTTTTTCACTCCAGTCAACATTTTTTGTGACTTTTATATTTCCATGTGTGCTGAATTATTATCAACGTTTAAAAATTTTAGTATACGCCTCCAAAATTCGGCCGGCGCTATTGCACTATTCAAGCATATAAGCATATTAACTAGAAACAAGCTGCAATCATTTCAAAACGGAATAGTAAGAAAAATATTCGAAGGGACTTAAATGCAGCGAATGAGGACATCAGAGATTCAAGAAGTAATTAAATTAACAAAAATCGGAGAATACATAACCAAGAGGCAGGATTCTTTTTTCGATAAATGACCACAGCTGTCAAATCTACATTTTCTCAATACTCCTTAAAATGCATATAACTGCAGTAACAGGTTTATTATTCCTGGAAGAAATCAATTCAACCAAGAAATTACGAAATCAACAGCTTTTGCTGATGACATAGCGGTTACAAGTCGTAGTCTAAATGCCAAGAAAGTATTGCAGCAGGCAGAAATGGTTTGTCAAAAAATAACAAAACATCTCAAAACCCTAAGCATTAAAGTAAACCCTGACAAGACGGATTATTTTTTCTTACCAAAAAGGGAAAAAGAAAATACCTAAAGAATTTTACATGAATAATAAATTTATTAAAATATCGAACAACCTGACGTATCTCGGCGTGTACACTTCGACAGACATCTAAATTTTTCGAGACACTTTGTCAGAAAAATTAAAACATTAAGACTAAAAACGTACAGGCTAAATAAAATACTCACAACACAAGTTTATCGATACGCTTAAAATTTTTAGTATACACAACATTCGGCCAGCGCTATTTTATGGTGCACCACTATTGAAACATATTAGCAAATCAACTGTGAAAAAGCTACAATCCTTCCAATACGGAATTACAAGGAAAATAGTCAAAAAAAGTTTTCAATACACCTTAAAATGCATAAATACAGTAAAAGGCTTATTATTCAAGAAATTATATAATCATAAGAGGCTATGAAAAAAAAAAAAAAAAGATTTCAGGAGATCCGATATCTTCATGCCTATGACATTGGGCATTGATATTGGAAACCAATGGACATCGATGGCCATGTACACTCAAGACTTGGGTCGAAATAACAGGAATTTGAAGCAAAATAACACGTATCCTGCCAGGAAGCTATATCGTAAAACGATATTCTGTTTGAACAAAGTTGATTCGAAGACGAAGTTGAGTTTTTCATCTGTGATAAACTACTATCTTTCAAAAGTAAGACGGTGTCTCTAATGGTAATTAAAAGTTTCCCAGGCTAATGAAAGTTTTAAACTGTTGCCTTGGAAAATCATGATTATCGAATATTCCGCATATTTACCGGTGCGATAGATAGTTTCTAATAATTCACTAAACGAGAAATTATGAGGTAGCCAATTATCGGGAGTGTGTTGGGAAAAGAAAATTATAAAAATGATTGCCCCAAGAATACTTTGAGTAAAAAACAATGGCAATTTACCATTTCCATTAAGCATATATTTGTAACTATTCGTATTTTACATAGCGATGATATATATTGTTATCAACATATACATTCGAAAGTGTGACTATTTACAAGTAAATTTATGTGCTGAACATGAACGTTTAAAGTAAAATAATATAATAAGTCACTAAGTCAGTTTGTTTTAGATCGAGCTGAATTCTTAAAATTTAATTCCTTAGAAGTTAAGTAAAAATTTTATTGAAAAGATATCATGACTTCATTTAGCCGAAAACGATCGACTATTATTGTTATAAAAATATTGAACACATAATTTGAATTCTTATTTTCGAATCTCCAACCTATTTCACCTTATAAACTTTACTTAATTTAAAGGAAAAAATGATTTTAATATGATGAATTTGTAAATGGTGAATTTTAGATTTACATTTTTATAAGAGACGCAATTAAGACATTCCCTTCTTTCTTTATGATGCGATTTGTTCTAGAGACCAAGTGACTTATTATTATAGTTTTATTTGTTGATCTGTAAAATATATGAAAATAAATACTTAAATTGATCCAACGCAGGTGATTTTTTTTTTAACGATTAATGGAATATTGCTTTAATCAAAGAAACACACTCAAAAACAGTCCATATATTTTTTCAAACCTTACATATCAACCATAGGAGCTTTCGGCGCCTCTGCGCCATATTTATCTAAAATACAATTACAATTAAACAACTTTATCATTAATAATTACAAAAATTTTCATGAGAAATAAGAATTCGGAATTCGGGAATTGTTCCGAATGCTTTTATATTTTAGGTTGGGTCCTATACAGCTCATCCTGGAAGGATTGGTTTTGGACATGCTTCGGTGTTTTTTTTTTTGTTTTTTTTTTTTTACCATTAAGCTTGTATTTAGGAATATATAGTAACGGAGGTCTACATGGTATCTCAGCAAGTTACAGGTGATAATTCTTATTTCTCATGACAATTTTTGTAATTATTAATGATAAAGTTGTTTAATTGTAATTGTATTTTAGATGAATGTGGCGCAAAGGCGCCGAAAGCTACTACTGTAGACCCGTAAGGTCAGGAACAATATATGGACTGTTTTTGAGTGTCTGAAATAAATTTGACTGAAATAAATACATTGTACAGTCTAACTATTGGTAAAAATATTGCTTGATATGATATCGATGCGGTCAGATGTTACAATGATTTATAAGAGACCTACGCTATTTTCCCTTTATAATATTAAATTTTTACTGGATTCATATATTTTACACAATCAAAACTGATACAATTTTTACAAATTTTGAGTGAAAGCTCGATAATATTCTATAAAAAGTAAAAAACAACACACACAAACCTACACATTAATTTAGTTAGCGGTATACACACAAGATGGATCTGTACTAAATGATTCAGACGTGTTTATGTTGGAGGCAATTAAAATGCTTCTATGAACAGCCAATCCTCCAATCCATTAACCCGGTAACTACTGTTGAGGCAGGCTCCAAAAGGTATAATTTCCATCTCGGGTACAAGGGTAGAGATAGATAGAGAGAGAGAGAGAGAGAGAGAGAGAGGTGAGAGGGGGGGAGTCTAGAGTTTCAATAGAGCCTGATCCTGATGCTTCATCGAGCAGGCACAGATCAAAGAGAGGCTTTCCAACTGTCTCCATCCATTTCCCAAGTCGACCCGTTTAATGGTTAGGTCTCGAATTGTGTTTGCCTTCTCTGCATCAGTCGAGAGAATTGATGATAATTAGCTAGTTGGGAACCGTCTCTCATTTAATTAATAGATAATTATTAGTTTTGTGTACAATTGAAAGAGACATAAAACTCACCAAAAAAGTTCAAAAGCTGGATTTAAGACCTGAAGTCGGAACTAAGGCACAGTTTTACATTTGCATATGCATAGATAATAACTATATATTACTAATTGCCTAAAAATGGTTATTAATATCAAACTTCGCTTTTTGCCCACTGGGAGCGATTAAAATGGACCAAATAGTTCTGTCCAACTTTTTTGGTCATCATGAGATCATTTGATGATTATTTTTTTCACTAATCGGTTAACAAAATTTTCATCACTAAATTGATCAAAACATTTAACCATTTAAACAGGTCTGTTAGAATCGCCCCTGGCAATAAAATAGCGAAGATTCGTAAGATTCCAACTTTTTTTCAAAGGCTTAACCTTGAAAACAGGCCCTAGAAAAATTAAAGTCATTATAACATGCATTTTATACTTCATTAAATTTCCTTGAAAAAAAAAAATATATATTTCTTTTACATTTCAAACTTCAAACTTCGCTTTTTGCCCACTGGGAGCGATTAAAATGGACCAAATAGTTCTGTCCAACTTTTTTGGTCATCATGAGATCATTTGATGATTATTTTTTTCACTAATCGGTTAACAAAATTTTCATCACTAAATTGATCAAAACATTTAACCATTTAAACAGGTCTGTTAGAATCGCCCCTGGCAATAAAATAGCGAAGATTCGTAAGATTCCAACTTTTTTTCAAAGGCTTAACCTTGAAAACAGGCCCTAGAAAAATTAAAGTCATTATAACATGCATTTTATACTTCATTAAATTTCCTTGAAAAAAAAAAATATATATTTCTTTTACATTTTACTGTTGGAATTTCTTTGTTGATTGTAGGCACCATTTATGATGTAGCATGGTACGTTGTCAATTTTTCGATTATTTTTAATTTTGTTGACCTACAAATTTTTTGCTTAACTTCAAAGTTTTACTCTAAATGTCCGAATAGGTTTCAATTGTCTATCGAGTTCAATCTGTGGTCAAGAAGGTGTGATAAATGGCTGTATCTTCTTTTTCAGTCTTTTATATTTTGAATGTATTAACCAAGTCTGTAATTTTTTTTGTTTCCAAGTATAGTCCTGTTCGGGAAAGTTATTTAAGAAGCGGTCATTGCTTATGATAAGAGGAGGACACTAAAATTGTCTTAGGAATGAGAGATTCTTGTGGTTTGGTTTAGTGGCATTTAATTTAATTTTACATTTTTAAACAATTTTTCAGCATAAAAAAAAAAAAAAGGTTCCACAGGGAAGTTGATGCTAACTTGGGATTTTTGTAGAAATAGAGGATAGCCTTGTGGTCAGCGAAAGAAAAGATAGTTGGAGCAAGGGTGCTCATGGATATCAGCAATGTATAAGGCGTAGAGGAAAAGCCTAACGAGGCTACCTTATGGCACGCCTTTACGCTGAGGAAAGAAGGACATAGAAGAGTCAACGGAACCACTGAGAAATTTATGAAGGAGGAAGCATACTTAAAAATAAATTGAGCTTTCCCTCGAAATTTTCAGTAAAAAATAATTGAAAAATAAATAAATGTTTTTTTTGTAAATACGGATGGATATAATACGATGATAATAAGAAGATTTGTGGCTGACACACCCTACTATACGAGAAGGAGACTAAAAAGGCGCTGGATGAGAGATCTCCTCACTAGATCAAACTTATTACTTAAATCAGGCCTAGAAGAGGGTAAATACAAGCATTCCTCATAGTTGATGACATGATCCTCATACTTGACGATAGTGGAAATATAGCCATCTCATTTGTTGATTGTCATTTCTCTTTGAAGGGTTAAAATTAAAAAAAAAAAAGAAAGGAAAAAAAAGAAAGAAAACGTTTTATTATTACCAACCGTTGAAACAATAACCATACTCGTCATTTTCTTTCTGAGTCAGTAATTATTATATTTTTTTTGTCGATTTGTAAGAAAAAAAAAAAAAGAAAGGAAATTCATGCAACGAAAAAGTTTTCCGGCATTAATTCCGAAACGTTCGAATGCCACTATGATATATAAGAGTCCTACTCTAATAAAATATGAAAAAGCAATAAAGTGGAGGAATATATCGTGGGAGGGGAGCAGGGGGGGGGGGGGGGCTGTTACCGGGAAGGCTAAAACCTAAAACCATTGCCTTCCCTTTATTCAACTCGATCCAGCCCTTATCTCGTATAAACGTATCAGACCAAACCTTTTTATGCTTCGTCTAACTTTTACATATTTTTATTTTTAAACCTCATTAAAAAAATGAATTATTTTTTAATTACATCCTTTCACATCTGAAAACGCTTTGATGAAAACTTATCGTTGAGGAATATTTTTATTTATAAGCTTATTATTTTTTTTCCTAAACTCTAACTCTAAACAGTTAGAACAAAAAGAAAAAATATTAATAATTCTAAAATATCATCAGTCACGATTCATACTTTAAATAAATCATTTCAGCTAATTCTAATCTATTACATTGAATCTTTAACATACAATACTTGTTTCACTTCTTACCTCGACAATTTCCGATTCACTTTTGTGTTAAAACCAAGGAGAAGAATCGAACTTGGTTCACATATGTCTAAAATTCGAAATAAAATTCGAACGACATTATTATTTTTATTTAGATCTGTAAAAATAAATTTACTTACACCACAATGCTATCTGTAATCTATAGTCTAAAAGGTTGATTCGTTAAAATTTTATTGGCTAAAAAACTAAATTAATAAGCTTTTATAATTTATTTATTTATTTTATTCTTTGGTTGCGGTTAATAATTTGCCTATTTATGACTCATTCATCACTATTATGTATTAGAAATCAGACTGTAGGGGGCGGTATGTTTGAACATGTTGGGTCGGGAGCTTTGGGAGTTCGATACTATCTAATTCGGGATATATATTGTAACGGTAAACAAAAAAAAAAAACATATGGTTTAGAATCTTTCTAGACCTTTTGTTGGAACGAACTAACAGTTAGAACAAACTTTCATAGCACATGTTTGTTACTACGATGTTCAAGTACCATCTACGCCGGCCAGTCAGGTTCTATACTCCTTACGACTATATAAAAGGAGTAGTGGACTGGAGAGTTAGTCTTGTTTGGAAGCTCAAGTCATATGGTTATTTCTGTGTTACGAATTGAAAATATTCGTAACCTGTTTAAATATTTGTGTTTTAATAATTTGTGTGACATTGAAAATTGTTGTTTTGTTTGAATGAAAATTTGTTTTAACCCTCATTAAGAACACACGGTTATTATATATATATCGTTCTCGACACTTCTGCTATGATTATGGTTCAATAAGAAGTATAACAATAGCACTTTTCCCCCTAACATTATTTTTAAATAAGTTGAATAGTCCATCATAAAATGTACATTTGTTACTAAATGGAACATACGAGACATGAAATTGTTCTGGCTTATAAAAATTCCCGATAAACATTTGATTCTGAGGAAAATGAAATATAATAGGAAATACAAACCATGCTTAGTAAGCGCCCCCTTAATGTAGTAATCAGTATAGGGGATTTATTCAAACGGCCCTCCTCAAATACTCAATTTAATTCCCGAATGTAAATAGTCTCGTTTTTTGTTTTCTTTCATGAAAATCGCCCTCATGGCCAAAGGACACGCCAGGGCAACATTTAGCCTGCTCTTGGAGGAAATCGATTACCGTCGGTTTATCGTCTATTACACGGCCATTTTGAGATTACAGTTTAACGATCTCATTAAAGTTTAAACTTAGTTTCTCAGGCAAGTATCTAAGTTAGCGAGGTGAAGGGGGGAGGAAATCGCAAGTATCTGTTAGCGGTAAATCTGATAGAATAACCCGGAGGAGCTATAACTAGTTCTGTTTTAAGGAGTCCCCATCCGGCCAATTAGATAAGCACGTAGTCTGGAGTATCTTAGGCAAAGGATGTCCCAACATTTCCTCTTCGCTAATCCCGAAATATTAATTTCATAAAAATAATTATGTTATCACTAATTTCTATTTGGCTGAACATTAACAAAAGTTTTTAAGATTCAAAAAATATTCTTAAGTTTATGTTGTCTTAGTTTATCTCTAAAATCCCCATGAAATAAAGATGCTCTTGACCATGGAAGTATGTTCAATATAAATTTTGTTCTAAGTGTTTAGAGCGAGTGAAATTTTCGGAAAAAATCTTTCAAAATAAAATTTCATGAGCAATGCAATACTGATTACGAATATACCTCACGTGGTGCGTGGTAAAAATGTTTAACTGAGTTGCAGTTAAAAAACTTTGAAAATCTAGGTTTAGGCAAAACATGTTGGATTTTAGGGAAAATAGAAAAATATGTTTGGCTATTCGGTACTAAATGTATATATCAAACACCAATTAAGCCTAAAATAATATATATAAAACAGTTCCTACATTATTATTTTTTATTAGTCAGGACCTAATTTAAGACACTGCTTTGATTTATTGATATTATTCAATAAACTAAAAGTATAACTAATATTTTCTATTTACTTTAGAATAAGGTAAGGCGCGCATTGGGACGCAGGCAACACAGAGTAGTTTCTGTAATTCCTGTGGTACGCAGCAAACTGCACTGCCCTGTTCCACTTCACAATATGCGCGGTTCCTTTCTAACACACTATCCACAAAAACTGCTCTGCTCTGCATCGCCTGTGTCTCAATGTTCGTCTAGCCTAATTATTAATCTCATTAGAACGGCTAATCGAATTTTTGCGAATGCGAGTTGGTTTTCAAGTAACAATGATAAGCCTCTTTTCATTTAAAAAAGGTCAAAATTAAATCCGCAGACCACCTTTGATGATCGTTACGTATTTGTATTCTAATATAGGTAGAATGCTAATCGTCAAAAAATGAAAATGGAAAGGTTTTATAATAAGTAAAATGTCTCTTTCACTCGAAAAAGAACAAAAAAAAACAAAACAACGAACAACATTATATTCTAAGACTTCCTTAGACCAACGTTACACATTATACACGTATGTGAATTGCAAGCTTCCAAAAATAGAAAGGTTTTTTTTTTGTATGTTTTTGTGATATTTGGTTTTAAGGTTATTATTTGTATATAGAATGAGTAAACATTTATCCTAAACTTTAATATTCCAAAATAATATAATCTTTCACTTAAAACAAAATTCGTCCTATAGAAATGAAATCCCAATACAAATACTTGACTAACACAAGCAAGTGAGAGTAAGAGATCATCCCAAGGGACATTTTAAATACATCACTGGAAGAATAAAAACATAATTTTTGAAAAACATAATTGCTGGTCACAGCAATGGGTGCCAGCGAGAGAATTGTTCACATAATTTTTGTTCTAGGATAAGAAAAAGGAATTGACATATAATAATTTTTTTATATTAAGTTAATAATTTAATTATTATAAGGTCTATTAAATGAACTGGACGATACCGTACTTTTCTGCTGATTGCTGTTTATTGCAGGTTGTGAAAGACTTTAGCCATCCACGCACTAACTATAAATAATCTATACATTGTCGATTTCATTTTGAAATTTGAGTTTCGTAGACATTTAATCAATGTATTTTTCTTTTAGAATTCCCACTCTAACCTTTAACTGGTGAGGTGGGGTCCAGGAGACCCCAGGGCTAACTAAAAGTTCTAGAAATCGGTAATTCGTTTTTGAATCGGCTTTCGCATTATATACATTTCCTGGAAAGAAATGCCTCACACTTGAAAAAAAAATTCACTCAGTCATCATCTACCGTTATTAATGAAGAGTGCTATTGGGGTCCGACAGACCCTACATCAACACTGACGTTCGGATTTTTTTTCAATTCAAAAGTGAAATGTCGGATAAGCGTGTTATTTTCTTCACTCATCACCCGGATTTCGCTGAACAGATTATAGAGGAATTAAATAAGCCCAGAGAGGATGATCTGTCCATTTTCGATTTAGAAGATAGTGATAAAGATGGCGAGGAAGCTGGGGGGAGGGGCAACCTGAAACAAGTGTTAATGAGGTCGTTCAAAAGAAAAACAGATGTAATATATGCCCTAGAACAAGAGATAGGAAGAATTCTTCGGTTTGCATGAAGTGCAATAAATTTTCTTGTGGTGAATGTTCAGGTTTGGTGTGTAAAAATTGTGTATAGATTTCTACTAGCATCATTGTTATACGATATATTTTTACAAATAAATTAAGCTATGAGCCATTAAATTTTTAACGCAAATGATTAAGTTTTCGTATATTATTTTAAACAAATTGAAAAAAAAAATATCAGTGAATAAAACCTTTTTATTGATTTTAATTATTAATTACTTGTTTATAAAACCTTTCCAAACAGGAATGATAGATAAGGAGTTTTTTTTTATTTTTATTCGGTACCCCTACCTGGCCATGTGTGGCATATGTGGTGTTACTCTATAGATGTAACCGACCTATTCTAATGGTGGTGGGACGGTCCTATGTTCGGATGGTCGAGATTTATTCCGTGAGGCCTCCACGAAATAAAAGCCAACCCTCCAAGGGCGGAATCGAACCGCCGTCGTTCGACTCGAGCGTGCTAAAGCGGGTCGCGCTCCAACATGCTCGGCTATCCCGACCCTAGATAATATGATAGTTATAATATAACGTATTCTGAGGCGAAGGTCTTGGATAAATTTTTAAAAGAATAAAAAATTAACATAAGTTGGGTCCCACAGACCCCCACCCCACTAGCAGTGTTTGAAGAGTTCACCTCACCAGTTAAAGGTTAATTATGGTAATTATAAAAGCTATGTCAAACTTCGATAAATATTGGATAAGAAAATAACTAATATGCCTAGGTATAAAAAATAAAATAAAATAGTAGCGTATTTAGTTAAAATTTGTAGTTTCTAAGATGTTAAACAACAACAATTTGTGAACAATAAGTAAAATTTCGTTATTTTAGATAGGATATATAAATAAAAGTAAGGCGGTTAAAGAATACTTGCCTTAGTCACTTAAAAATGGAAATACGGGGCTGGATATTGCCTGCCTTTGTTACCGAAGTATCGATAAAGAACTTTGACAATAGAAAGGGTATTTAAAGGATGTTTAAGCAGCTATAATACCAAACTATATCTATTAATTTTTATTATTTGTTTTATTATTATCAACTCTAAGGGAAAAATATATAGCCTTATTTACCTTGTAAATTGATTTATTTCAAAGGGAAAAAAATGACCTAAGAACGAATGAAAATTATGTCTAGTATCCCAAAATAGTTTCTCTGGATAATATATTTCTTCTTTTTTGATGCACATGTTTGTTCAGTCAGGACTCAACTGGCTAAAAAACTGTCAAATTAATAAAATTGGGAATGGTCGGTTACCGATAAACCGATTTTAAAGATTACAATTTGATCTATTGAAGGTCGATAGATTGAATGAATAACAGTTTTTCAATGGAATAATCATATTATTCCAATATGGAAGTGGCAATCCCCTCAGTGGGTTCTGCCACATTGATTGGGGATGCCATTCTAAAATAAACGCAGAAGGTCAGAGGTCGAAAGGGCAACACGTATGACCCTTTACGGTAATGGGGATGAGGGGAAAAAAGTGAGGGTAATTGGGAAAGATCATATCATGTACCAAGGGCCCGTGATAGGTGCCCTTCCACTGATACTCTGAACCTTTTCAAAAAATATATTTATATTAATCATGCAAAAATGATATAAAATGCGAAAAAGAAAGATGGATAGCTATTACGAAAGAAGCCTTGACTCACTAATTGGATTGATAATAATAATAAAGTATTTAAATAAATATATGCTGTTGAAATATATACTGTAATGATAAATATGGGAATAAAACCTTTTTATCGATTTTAATTATTAATTACTTTTTTATAAAACCTTTCCAAACAGGAATGATAGATAAGGAGTTATTTTTAATTTGTATTCGGTACCCCTACCTGGCCATGTGTGGCATATGTGGAGAGCTATTATGAAAGAAGCCTTGACTCACTAATTGGATTGATAATAATAATAAAGTATTTAAATAAATATATGCTGTTGAAATATATACTGTAATGATAAATATGGGAAGACATTACGAAAAACTTTTCATACATACATAATAAAAACAGAAGTAACTATACAACTTTTTTTTAAACTTTATAAACCAAACAAACACCTAATGAATCCTATATGTGTAGAAAAATCGTGATCTAATAAAGAAATCGTGTTTTACTCTGCATTAATTGTGTTAAATGAATAATATATTCGTTTTTAATACTCTATAAAAAGTATGCGTGATAATACCTTTGTTCCTAACGGGAATATACTTCGAAAAGTTTGCAACTAAAGATAAAGACACATCCATTGATCAATGTCCTCTTACTATTCACTTATCTCGAAAAAGTTCTTTAATTCATGTCCCGTCCTGAGAAACCATCACCTACAGTCTTCGCCAGTCATTTCTCATATATAGTGTAGCTCGTGGTAAATTAAAAAAAAAAAAACTCGAGTTAAAAAAAAATCTTTATAGGTATATAAATATCACGGTAAAATCAGAAACTGCTCAACCGATCTTTATAAAATTTGGCTCATTGTGTGAAATTTTGTCCAACCTATAAGATGGGATAGTTTTTATCTCGATCATTTGCCTAAATATTTCTTTAATTAAATGCTTATTAAACTACAATTGAGTGTGAATATTTGTAAGTTCTATATATGTCCTACAGATGGGGGTGTAAGTCGATTTATTGACACAACACTTCATTTTCTTTCGATATTTAGGGAGGGTAAGCATCCAGTAGCCAAATCTAGTTTTTCTGGCTTGGACTAGGAAAATCCATGTTTTTCCCAAGGGCAATTGTGTGTCGCCTTTTCACGTATGGAAAAGCATCGAATTTATTTGTTTTAGCAAAAGACATTTTGATAACCTGTTTTAGGTAGAACCTACCTCATCTCTTATCATCATGTGTTATATTCTGAATTCAATTAATCTTTATTATTGCAAAAGATTAATTTGGTACATTTTTGCTCAATTTTTCCCAATTAAACTCTTTGTTAGTTACTTTTATATGTGTGTTATTTATATTTAATCTCGCCTCTGCTGAAATAATCCAGTAAGTTCTAAATGAATGGACGGGTCCCCTGTGGTGTTGTGGTTAGCATGGCAACCTACAATACTAAAGATCGCGGGTTCAATTCTAGCGGTGGCCCTAGGATTTTTTAATGGGAGTAAAAAATCCTTAGCTATGCCGTCCCTCGGAAAGGACGTAAAATGGAGGTCCCGAGCCTGTACGATGTCAGGTACTCGTTAAAGATCCCTATCCTAATTATACCTGGATAGGCAAAATTTAGGACTCCCACTGTAGCATCGTCCGATTAGCCTAAGCAGCATAAAAATGGACGTTAAACAAACAAACAAACATCTAAATGAATGGACCATTAATACTTACTATAATCAAATATGAGATGCAAAAAATAAAAACTTTAACCCCTCTAAATTCTTTACCAATAAATTTTAAATTTGCCGCAAAGTTCTATTTTAAATCCCGTTGGTTGTAGATTACCTGAAACTTCTTTATCTTTATCAGGGAATTTTAATTTGACTGTATTAAAAAATAATTGGATATAATTAGTTCAACGCATTAGATCTATCAACTAATCTGTTATTATATAATTATGTAAAAAAATTCTCTTGCCCTTATTATCGAATGCTATCAATTCTACCCTGTCCTGTTGGTACCATAAAAATGGAAATGATTTTAATAATTTAAAAAAAAAGACGCTGGGATTTCTGCTCCTAATGATCAATACGAAGGAGGCAGGTCGAAAGAAAATTAAAATGCTCAGTAGCTCCTACCGAAAAGGATAGGTGAAAAAAAGGAACAGAAACCGATTTGCGCGCGGGGTCAAGCACAGTGGCCCATTGCTCGCCGCTCCTCCCGTTCTACTCGGTTCGCATGCATTCGCATAATTTGAGGCGAACCTCAAGTGGATACGCGGCCTAACCATGTATACAGGACAATTTGTTCCCAAATAATCGGCTCTGGCGGTCAAAATGCGAGGCAACGTTTTGTTCCGAAAGCTTATTAAGCTTATAAACTGGATTTCACTGTTTTATTCATTAAGCAATGGACTATGGAGAAACTAAACATATTCTGCTTGTCAAGAGGTTATGAAATAAAAGCGTTAGTTTTTATTCGCTCAAGGGTGTACATCAGTTGAGGTCCCGGCAGAGAATATATCAAGAACTAAGAAGTTAGTCTACTAAAGAGCCGTGAAGACAAAGTAATCAGCTCTAATTGATGCTACGTGCCTCAAAATTAATGCGGTAATGAATAAAGTACACAAGTTGCAGTGAGGTCGTTAGCGGCTCCTCTTGACCGAGGATTTACATCACCAGGGCTTTACATCGCAGTTTGCTTTGCCAACTTCCTATCAGTGAAGAAGCGAGCTCACATTTCTCTCTGATCCTGGGTGGACATTTTGGTGAAAACTTCATAAAACATAAAAAGTGAAAACTGCATCTGTACAAATCTAGAAGTAATGTGGATGCTAGTCATTTAATTCCAAGAATAATTAAAGAGGAGAGATCCCTTAGGAATTAACTGACTAGAACAAAAAATAAAATTACAACGGGCCAAATAATTAAAGTATTGGTGGATAATGAAAGATAAGATTTACAAAAAAAATAAAAGTAAATATTCATAAAAAATTAAAAGTATACAAAATAGTGAATAGTATATTCATTAATCAAATAAATAAAATCGGAAATAAATTAAAATAAATTGCTAATAAAAATAAAGAAGAAATTAATGGACATTTATTACATAATGATATTATGTAGTTAAAATTAAGAGGCATTGTACACGCAAAGATTTGGAGCCTAATATGTGATAATATGATCTCTCCGACTAGATAGTAACTTCAATGTAATTATGAGCTTCACTAGACTCAGACGGTCATTTTAAGAAAATTCTGTGTGCAAATTCTTTCGCGGCCTGGCATTTTCTCCATATACTCATTTTATCACAATATTTTTTACCATGACTTGGATACATGTTTCCAAATCTATATCCGAACAAGGTTCTGAGCTTAAATCCAAGAAATCTAACATACTTTCACAAAATAAACAACTGCATTCCCCAACCTGTGGCACAGAAACTGCTCTCCAATGTGCGCGGTCAACTGTGCGACGCAGTTTTTTTTTTCGTGCCGCCTGCCCTGCTCTGCTCTGCGTCGCCTGCGTGACACAGTTCAATTTGCGCCTCACCTTAATATAATTAAAACGGCTAATATAATTATTGTGAATGCGAGTTGGTTTTCAAGTAAGAATAATATGTCTCTTTCCATTTAAAATATGTCTAAATTTAATCAACAGACCACCTTCCAAGAAAGAATTAGAATCAGAATTGTCTATCATTGTGTAGGTAATTTCCCGCCGGTTTAAAAAAATAAAATAAAATAGGTCAGACATAGGTCATCCAAAGTATTTCTCTATCATTAGCCACTACTTTCTTTCAACCTTTTATGTAAAATAAGGACTTCACGAAGGAAAAAAGGAATATCTTTTGAGGCAATCCAGTCTTCGATTCATTTTTTAGTTTTATCATTCGTGCGCTGAACAGCTAGGAAGTGAGGCAGAGATTGGAAGAAGTTGTAGTCGGAAGAAGCAATGTCACGTGAACAGGGTTGGAAAGAATTTTCTGATTCAGACTTTCCGAATAAGTTTTAACCGATTCGCGTTTATTATGAGGTAGAGCATTACTATGCAGTTAAATTGCATGATCGTGTATCTGATCGTATTGCGGTTGCAATTGCTTCAGTCTGTAGCTCAAATACATCAATTTTAGTCCAATGCGGTCTCCTGTAATCCAAAGCAGATCCCACAAAATGAAAAACATAGACTTGTAACCATGAATTTATGGATTTATAGAGTTGAAACTTATCTGAAGTTTCCGTGAAACTTCTGTCCCTTTTCAGCTACTGTTACCTTTAAAGATTTTAAAGGATATTAATTTGCTTTAACTCACTGTGATGTAATGTTTCGTTTTAGCATTCTCAACCTCCAATATTTTACTAAATATTGTTGGCCATTCATATTCTCTTTTGATATTATTTACAAATTCATGATACTCTCTTTCTTCATATCATATTATTTTGGGAACTGTTGTAAGATACTTAACTTTTACGCTGTTATTTCCTTGCTGGTTAGGGGCAGAATGGGTCCATATATCGGACGAATCGGGAGCGGTCACAGCGAGAGGGACATCTTGGCCCATCGGCTGAGAGAGCTATTCCCTGTAACAATAGCCGCTAACGATTTGCTCTCGGCAATTAGTCATCGTATTGTCAGTACTTGACTGCAGACCTCCTCATCAATTTGTTAATGATTTTCTTTAAAAGGTATTTTTTAATTTTGTGAAATAAGTACAGAAAAATTGATAATGATAAGTACTTATATGTTATTTTTTTTGTTCAAACCAGTTTAGGACTGGTTCAATTCTATATCACAAATAACGCAAATTCTGTGCTTTCAATCAAAGAGATGCTTTGGCTTATTGGCGGTTAAAATCAGAAATTAATCATGTTATCATTCGACAATAATCAAAATGTTACTTAAAGTATGTTTCTAATAAGGTCCCACTTTATTTTTCTCCATGTACAGAGAACTATCAATTAAGGTAGGTGTAATGTATACTGTTGTTTGTTATTTGGTGCTTAGTGGCTTAAAACCGAATCAAAGCCAAGGCATAATGTACGCTTTTATCGATAAACACTAAATAATTTTCTTATTTTTGTAACTACTTTAGTAATTTTATTTGGGGGGGGGGAGGGTAACTGTTTTAAGGAAAGTATTTTAGAAAATTTAGCTAAAACTATTGGTATTTCAATCTAGTAAAAATTACGTTGAATCAGTGATTCCAGGAAATAACATAGAGCGGCGAACACTTAAATTACCTAACATGGAGGATTTTATGTTTGTCTGTTTAATAATTTCATAAGGAATTAACGGACATTATGAGATTTGATAAACATAATTTGGATATTTTTTGAGCTTTGACCAAATTAAGTCAAATAACCTAATTTGATAAAGTAGGGGAGGGCGGGGTTGGTTGGCATAGGGGGTAAGTTGGCCATTGGCTTATAGTTTCCGTCACACCTATTGTGAAGGCCCCACCTTTGTACCATGTGACCCGCTCGACCTCGGGAGTTTTGTCCTGAGTTTTCAATCCGATGCTAACAGTTTAGAGAAGAGTGTGCTTCATTGATTGATTTTACAACAAGTAAGTAAATTTTTATATTTTCAGTAAATTTGGTTTAAAGGCATGGCAAAACATTTGACTCCGATTCTGTTCACACAGCCCCAAACTCCATTGAAAAACCTAACCTTTCGAGTAACCAGTTTCTTGTTTGATTGTTCTCCCCTGTCCTGGCCGCCATCTTTCATAAGATCTCTCCTGTGGGGTTAGTTGACTCTCTTCAACTGTGTTTGGTTTGCGCAGTAGCAATTCAAAAAAGCAAGGTAAACATAAACAAAGGATGAAACTATCAATTGCCTTTAGTTCCAGCAAGGAGGATGAGAGCAATTTGTCTTATGCAGAAAGTGACGACAGTCTAAACTTTTGTCTTCTTTTATTGTCATTCTATTTTCCCTTAAAAGCTGTTGAAAAACGATTCATAATTATTATACCATTATAGTGCAGCTTTTAATAACAATAATATGTGTCATGCATTACTTGAATGAGATGGCTAAATAACCGCACCATCTAGGCCAACATGCCCCACATAGGGGGTTAATTGGCATACTCTGAATTGACGAATTCTTCAATTTTCTATGATCTTATTCTTAAATGTTATGTGGTGAAAAAAATACTTGAAGTACTCTAATACTTGGAGTTTACAGTGGTATCAGCCCTATTGGGATTACATTAACAGGAATGACTCAAAAATCAAAAAAGTGAAAATTGTTGCCAACCAACCCTGCTCTCCCCTATCTAATGAGATAAAGAGTATAGGAAAAAAAGTGAGTTAGTGTAGGTTTTATTGATAAAAGTGGATAATTGTAGAGGTGAGAGATAGTCAACTGTTATTCTATACGATAGGTTAAAAGATTATCTGGATTTTCAGTTAAAAACTTTTTTATTTTGGAAAGCCATAAGTTAGATCGAAACGTTGGCTTTCCAAAATAAAACATTTTTTAACTGAAAATCCTGATAATCATGTAACCTATCGTATAAAAGTGGATAGTCTAGTGACGTTGTGGCAAAAATTAGAATGAAGCGAAAAAAAAAGCTATTCAAGGAGCTTACTTCAAGAAGAGGATTAATCATGGCTAGATTTTATTTTTCTTTCAAATATCAAGTAATGATTTATTTCTTCATTTATTGTTATCAATAGATAAAATATCCTCTGATTTTTGCATTTTAATTGAACTCAGCGCGTTGAATATTTAACATCAATATTATACTTCCAAAACTTCACTCCAAAACCCAACATCACATTAATAGCATCTAACCTCCAAAATCAATTTTGGGTATGAGATGGTGGGCCAAAACAAATTCAGTTAGCCTTCTGAAGTGACGTACACTTTAGCACATACTCGTATTTATACTCAGAATTAAATGTATTTATTTAAATTATGAGAAAAAATATAGAAATTAAATAATATCCTTTTATTTATTTTTTTTTTGTCTTCCCATTCCTCGCCGGTTAGGCTTTACGGGGTTTCTCGGACCATGGGAAAGGGTGAGGGATTAATGCCGCGTATTACTAAATTTCTCCTGGCACCGAATTCTGAACTGACTACGTTGTCAGGCGTATTCGCTAACGCGTTTGCCCACTTGTCCATTCCGCCATTCTTTTTTGTTGGAACAGTTATCTAACTGTTTTAGTGCATGTTCTAGATTGTATGAGAATCGCCTTCGCTTTTCGAGAACCTTCTACAATTTTCTATTTCAGACCAAATATAAGGAACAATGAACTAGAGGCTTTGCCTTGCCCTGAAGATCGAACCATGTGGTTACTTTTGAATCACTGTTTCATTAAAAGCAGTTACTTTTTGTAATTTGAGGTTTTATTGTTTGTCTGACATTATAATTATTATTTTCGTCTTCGGTTCCCAATCACATTTTGTCATGGTAACGCATATTTTCTGACGCGTATGCCCACTCGGCCTTCCCCCCAACCTTTAATAATATACTTGTATTATATTTTCAATAAGAGACATTAAAATAATGATTTTAAATTTTGGATCAGCTGTGTGACCTGAATCGTTGACCGTTTCTCCACTTCGAAGCGCCTCTGTATAAAATTGGTTACTTCTATTTGATCTATGAACAATCATTGTTTCATATTCCATGGCGATCTGATATGGCGTTAAAAAGTTCGACTGTCAGACTATACAGGGTTTCCTGGGCCAGGGGAGAGGGTGGGGGATTGTTGCCGAGTATTATTAAATTTTACCCTGGCTCCGGGTTTTGAACTTGCTATCTTTCGATCCTCAATCATACGTTGCCATGGGCAACGCGTATTTTCTGACGCGTTTGCCCACTCGGCCATCCCGCCACCCGTGTGAAATGAATTCATAAGACTTGTATTCAGATAATCAAAAACCAATGTGACAACTTTGTTGAAATCGGATGAATCGGTACAAAGATAATAATAATTGCACCCCTCCACCAAACTCCCACCTAAAAAAATAAAAACAAAAACAAACTGAAATTAATGTACCGGCTGAATATTTAGGGGTGAGAGCTCTAGTGCAAAGGACTACACTATACTATTACGATTTTTTTTAAACTTAAACAACGTACTTAAGTTTTAGTTTATTTGATTATCTATATAAATAAAGTTGAAATTCTGTTTGTTTGTTTGTTCTTTATAGAAATCCATACCGTTTGTCCTAAATTCTCCAAATTTCGCTCAGTGGTTTCGCTTTGATACCAGGTGCGAACACCTGTCCATATTAAAATTGCATAACTTCAGCCAATCTCTGGGTATATTCATTATTGTTATAAAATTCGCCATGATCTCGCTTTACAATGGTTTTTTTTACGAAATCGACCGTTTGAGTCGAAAAAACGGCCTAAAAATTCATTTTATAGATTTTGAAGAGGCCAACAAGGCCCGGTAAGACCGTCTCTTAGCAGTCGTCGAGTTCTGGGATTTTTAAACCATATGTTTTTTTGTTTTTTTAACATTAAAATACGTTTATTTACATATTGGTGAATTTATTTTTTTTAAATGCCTCCTAAGGAGCGAGCTTCAATATGAGTAGTGAGCTCAACAGCTGAAAAACAATGTCAAATACGAGCTGATGAAACTCTCGACGAACATCAAAATAGGATTGAACAACAGAGGCTTAGAATCGCGGGAAACTGAGTCTGCCCAGAAATACGAGGCCCGCCTTGCGCCACAGAGGCTTAGGGAAGCCGATTTGCGAGAAGCTGAAACTGCAGGGCAATATTTCTGTTTGTTTGTTTGTTATTTATAGAACTCCATACCGTTTATCCTAAATTCTCCAAATTTCGCTCAGTGGTTCTTTCATACCAGGTACGTTAACACCTGTCCATATTAAAATTACATAACTTCAGCCGATCTTCAGCTGATATCCTTTATCCTAATAAAAATTAGGATGATGACTTAATGATCTCGCTTTACAATGGTTTTTTACGAAATCGACCGTTTTATTAGAAAAAATTACAGCTAGTTTAAAATAAAAATAAAAATAAATTTTTCATTATTTGAGTATTTTAGAATTAAAATGAAAATCTTTTTTTTTTTTTTATTTGAGTATTTTAGAATTAAAATGAAAATTATAAAATTATTTTATTTTAATTCTAAAATACTCAAATAAAAAAAAAAAAAAATGATTTTCATTTGTATTTACAATAATTTTATTTTAAATAATGCCCGGGTCTGTTTAGAAACACTACACGCATTGAAACAAAGACAAAGATTGAATGTGCTTCCAGCCGACGGACGCGGATGGGAGAGAAGTTGCCGGTAGATTGTTATCCAGGTTGCAGTAGTTAGGAGAGAAGAGAGGTCGGGTATTGGCTGCTATCTCCCCAGTCATGCAACCGTTAAGGGCTAAGGCGGTCTATCTAGTCCTTAATGACTTCTAACTGTTTTCCTCCTTCCTTAGTGAGCACGCCTTAAGTCATTTAACACGACTCTCAAATGACCTTTTAATTGCGAGTTAAATTTCTTTTTGAATGCCGTGAAATTTCACCGTTTAATTTCAAAATTTATCTTCGAATATTTATGAATACTTTTTAATGACCAACAGTTTAAAATTTAATGGAAATAGAACAACGCAATAATGGAATAATCAATGGAATGGTATAATCAACGCAAACAGAGCTTCCTTCGTTTCTCTTTCACAAGGACAAAATCATGAAAAATCTCTATATATTTATTGTGCAATAATAAAACCAGTCTTGTTATTGCTGTGAGACTAGTAGACTAACTAACTACACTAGAAAAAAGTAGTGAATGATTTGAGAGAATAGGCTTCCGAAAGATAATCGGTGCGGCCTGGCATCAAAGTACTTTTGAATGGAGGAAAAACAAGGAACTGCTGACGGAAACTGTTCAGTATATGCCTCGTGTTATTGAGGGAAAAGTGGTTTAGATGGGCGGAACATGTTACTAGCAGCAATCCATTTAAAAGCTCCACAAGACAATGAATGTCTACAGTAGTAAGCCAAGAAGCAGGTGGATGAATGGAACAAAGAGTTGCAGAGCTACATGTATCTATCGTGGAAAAAAGAAGACTAAGATAGGTGGAGGTGAGAATGGCTCGGTTAGGCGGCTGTAGAGCCTACAGAAAAAAATAAAGTAAATAATTGACCATTGTAACTGGTGAGTGGGGAATTATTTGAATCAGTCAAAAACTACGGTACCGTATTTTTCCTACTTTGAAATTTAATTACAAATTTTGAAAGATCCTTCTTCAAAAACAAACTTTAAGTCAATTTTTACCCCAGGCTGGTATATACTTTAATAACATACCTCATTTTGTTTCAAAGATTTATTGAAGATAATTGGACAGGTAAAGTGATTTTACACACCAAATCCACATTGCATTATAATTATTTAGCGTCTGAGCAGTGCGAGTATATTGCGGGCCATGTGGCCTGAGACCTTAGACTGGCAGCCCAGCCGGGTGGCCTGAATACTTTTTAAAGCCAGAACAGACTAAAAAATTAGCCCTATTTGACTAAGGAATAAGATGCAGGTAAAATTAATTTGGAAAATCCCGAAAAGAACCCTATGTCAATTAGTTTACAACCCTCGGAAATTTTTGAGGAAACCATAAAACTCGTCATTGGGAAATACCGGACGGGTTGGAAACAGGGTGGGAGAAACGCGAATGCCAATTATGTAAAAATAATTTTTATATGCCCTGCCCCATGTTTTAAAAGAAGCCAAAAAAAAGCATCTCTTAAGGTGCTGACTACTGGG
This sequence comes from Aelia acuminata, assembly GCA_911387785.2. Classification (NCBI taxonomy): domain Eukaryota; kingdom Metazoa; phylum Arthropoda; class Insecta; order Hemiptera; family Pentatomidae; genus Aelia; species Aelia acuminata. Next base: position 35,852,678 of record OU426981.1, read on the forward strand.
GTTTTTATCCTAGTGCAATAGTAAAATGGAAACAGTTAAGAAATCAATTCAAGAAATAAGGTCCCCAGTTTCAGTCTTCTAAAGCTGAAGCGGGCGGAACTGATATATCAGTCTACAGGCCATAGGGACTGCAGAGCTCGAACTGATATAACAGTCTAGAGGCGTTAAAGGGTTAAGGTATGGAAATATGAAAAGAAAAATTAAAAAATTGAAAAATATTAGAATTCAATTAATAACATAGTTATAAACATCATCATCCTACTCAAGCCCTCTTTTTTATGTATACTGAAGCGTAATATATACACATATGTATATATATATTTTGTTGAAGTTGTTTTTATTCAAACTGCTTTCATCTTTTTTTATAATACTATAAACGCTACCTACGTATTCATCTCAGCTCACCCTGCTCGCAACTAAGTTGGCCGGTGCTGCGACCCGTGGCATACAACGGAACGAGGCCAATAGGAAGTTGCCTGAAAAGGACTGAATCAAGCTTAGATGCTGTAACATACTTTTATTCGAGAGACCAGGGAGAATGAGCTGGCCCGCGTAACAAAAAGAGAGTACTAATTAACTTTATTTAACAATGAGGAATTTATTTCATTCCACCGAGATTCAGCCGAATTAATCTCATCCTTTCTACAATCAGCCCTTCAACCATCTCATCTTTATTCAAATTTTCATATCATCCCACATCTTCAAAATTTTACAAACCATCAACAATAGCACAAATATTTCATGCCCATATCCCAACCAAATTCCTTAAGAAGAATATATTTATTTTATTTTAATTCGCAATTATCATTTACCTATACAGCCTCTTTACAGTCTAACCAGCCAATATTCAATATGGCCTTCCTATAGAGCCGCTTCCAAGTTATTCTTGCCACTATCAACTCATTGCGTTGGTTTCAATCGATGCCTTGCCTCTGAAAGGCCTCTCTGATGCTTTGTGTTTTGGTCTTCCTCGGCCTCTCCTTCCATTGACCATTGCTTCGTATGCTTGTCTTGCCTCTCAATTCGATGCCATTCGCTTAAAGTTGTCAAACCATCTCAGCCTCTGCTACTTTATAATGCTATCAATGGATTTTACTAATTAACTATTTTCCTCTTTAACTCATCATTTCTTCTTCTCACGTTCTTTTTTCATATCTATCTATATATATATATTATATACGTATCTATATTAACCAGTTAAATTTAAGTATTTTTAATCTGTTTTATTATTAGTTAACTCAATTTTTTTATTAAAAATCACAACAAATTATAAAAAATCAAGAGTAAGGTTATAATTAGAAAATTCTAAAACGTAAAGCCATTATCTGAGTACACTTGCAAGTGCACGGAATACATACCTTTACCATCTTTTAATTAAATACACAAATAAAATTGTGTACTTGCATTATATGAAGCCATACTTTTTTTAGATTATTAATTAGAGATTTATTGCATTTTCCTGATCTTATCTCTAGGTGCATCCTTTTATCCTCAGGTAATCTATCTCCATAATACCGATCTTCTACCGATTCCATTGAGAGCATTAGGATTTGGAGGAATGTTGATTTATAAACCGAAATTTTAGTGTTTTTTGTGATATATTTTGTATTTAGAAATCTTATATTTATGGCACTAAAAAGTTTTCCTGAAGAGCTTGTTCTCTTCAAATGGATAATAAACATAAGTTTATTGATTTGATAATGCTCTCAAGTATTTTTTTAAAAACATATTTTTTATTTTTATATTTCTTTTTTAATTAACAAAAAAAAAATTGTAAATACTACTAGAAAAGACAAATTAGAAAAAAAAGAAAAAATGACTAAATAGAAATTGAAAAAAAAGGAAAAAATAAAAGAAAAACAAAAAAAGTTAATAATTGCTAAAAATGATAAAATTTGAATAAGTCGAGGGAAAAAAAACATATTGTGGATGTGAGTATATGTTATTTAAACAAAATTAACGAATTAAGTTATCAAAAATGTAACCACACACTATATAACATTGTTACTGTAACACAAAATTGTAAAGAGCAAAATTGGCAAGTAAAATTAATGTAGCATCAATAAAAAAATAAAAATGTAGTAACTCAGTAAAACCGGGCATAAATAACCCAAGATGTTTCTTTGTCCCTAAACAACAAACAACAACAACAACAATATGTTTTATTTCCATTTTTTTATAAAGAAGAATTATCCCTACATCGGAAATGTATTACAAAATAATGAAACGTAACAAAAGCAAAACGAATAGTATTTTGTTATCATTAGTTTCCTTCAAAATGTTTAAAAATTTGACTTTGTTTAATCAGCTAGGAATGGTAAAAACTAGATTGATTTATTTTCCCTAATACATCCAAAAGGAATTTATATTTAAACAGCGAACAACAAAAAATATTGCGTATACTTATGCAGGCAGTAGTTGGAGCTTAATTTTTTGGAACTAACATCACGTTGTTAAACTGCAATTATTGAATTAAGAGCTCAAATTTTTTTAAGTTGATTCTTCTTCGTTTATTTATTTTACGATTTTTCTTCTTGTTTACAAGTTACTTTCATGAAAGTTAAAGTTTATAGTTAAAGTTAAAATGTTAAGTTTACAGTTAACCTTCCTTTGAGAATATTTCCTAGCAGCCTTCCTCTAGCAGATTATTTTCACACGATCTCCCCACAATTGTATTTGAACCTTCCCTATTCAAATCTTCCATATGCTCCAGAATCCCAGATTCAAACCTCCCGACCTAGATCCCTCTTCCCCGAGATCCTGAGCATATGATAAATCCCTCCTAACCCGCTCCTCAATCCTCGGGGATTCTCACCCCCTTAACATTCGTCATGAGATCTCTTCGAGGTCATCCAAATCCTTTCTTTTTTTCGTCACGTTCTTTTTTCCTCGACATATCTATATTAACCAGTTAAATTTAAGTATTTTTAATCTGTTTTATTATTAGTTATCTCAATTTTGTTATTAAATATCACAACAAATTATAACAAATCAAGAGTAAGGTTATAATTAGAAAATTCCAAAACATAAAGTCATTATTTGAGTACACTTGCAAGTGCACGGAATACATACCTTTACCATCTTTTAATTAAATACACAAATAAAATTGTGTACTTGCATTATATGAAGCCATACTTTTTTTAGATTATTAATTAGAGATTTATTGCATTTTATTTACACAAATGTAATGCATATTTAATGATTTTATTTTTCTATCATGCCGGAATGAAGAAACCTTCTTTTTATTTTTGCATATATTTTTTGGACTCTAGGTTTTATGTCTGTGATTTTGCAATAGTATTGTAAACTAGCTGTATATACCGGTTTCGCCAGGAGAATTTCTTTTTTTAAATCTATAAAATCTATAAGTGAGACTTTTATCGACTCAAACGGTCGACTTCGTAGAAACCAATGTAAAGCGACATCAAAACGATTTTTATAACAATAAAAAATATACTCAGAAATTTGCTCAAGGTATGCAATTTTAATATGGAAAGGTGTTCGCACCTGGTATCAAAGAACCACTGGGCGAAATTTGGAGAATTTAGGACAAACGGCATGTATTTCTATAAAGAACAAACAAACAAACATAATTTCAGCTTTATTTATTTATATTCTTTTTAGTAGAGATGAGAGATGGTCAACTGTTCTTCAATTACGATAGGTTAAATGATGGTCAGGATTTTCAGTTTACAATAATTTTATTATGGTAAGCCAACGTTTCGATCCAACTTGTGGATCTTCATCAGGACTAAAAGAAAACAAATATATGAGTATCTATGCTAGAGGGTGACAATAAATGGATACATTACAAAACTGATAATAATAATTATCACCATAACATTTATTTCTTAATTTTCATGTATGTATATATTTTAACATATATACTCAATATTGGTCATAATTATTTCAATCAGAACATCGATAAAAGATGGTGTATACATGAATATTAAAATAAGAGGCTGGTTAACAAGATAAAATAGAATCTGATATTTACCTACTGAGTCCAGGTGGATACTAAGATTAAAGGTAAAAATAAGGTGAGAGGTAGTGGTAGGGGTTAGTTTGCCGACTTCAAAGGTTTATGATGGGGAAAACCTAGGTAATATCAGATTCTATTTTGTCTTGTTAACCAGCCTCTTATTTTAATATCATGTATACACCATCTTTTATATTATTATCAGTTTTGTAATGTATCCATTTATTGTCTCCCTCTAGCATAGATACTCATATATTTGTTTTCTTTTAGCCCTGATGAAGATCCACAAGTTGGATCGAAACGTTGGCTTACCATAATAAAATCATTGTAAACTGAAAATCCTGACCATCATTTAACCTATTATATTCTTTTTATTTTTTGCTCTATTATATTAAAATATGGTCTAGTAATATATCGGCAAATTCTGGACTATATTAATGCAGGATGCTAGTACTAAGTAAAAATATTATGGTACAAATTTCAATTCCAAACAACATAAAACGATGATAGCTTATCTGTATTTATTATTTTTAATTTTTTTTTCTTTGACGATATGTTCTGATTGAAATAATTATGACCAATATTGAGTATATATGTTAAAATATATACATACATGAAAATTAAGAAATAAATGTTATGGTGATAATATTTTGGAAAAATTAAAAAATCGGTAGGCAAGCATTTCATACTTTTTATAAAAATTAGTTGTTTCTTTATAAGTCACATAGATACTTAAAAAAATAATAGGAATTGGCTCACGCAAGAACTTATAACATAACCATTATGCAACAATTGCATCAATTTAAAGTTGGGAAAGTGAGTAGGGAAGTGCCTCAGATAGGAGACCCCAACTTATCAATATCGGAGGGGGCTGATAGGGGTTAGGTTCCATGTAAACGGAGTTAGGGGCGACCAATCAAGGAGCAGCCAAATTGACATATCCTAGCCAATAGGATTAGCGCTCAAACTGGGTTGGTGTAGTTTACCATCTGTTCCGATACATCACCATAACTTACTCACCAGCACCCTCAACTTCTTCACTATCCTCATGGTTTAGAGTTAGTTAGTAGTGCGGTACGTGAGCAGGGATGGTGATTAGTGGAGTAATACAGCTCTCAATTCTTAGGTGTTTGTATATTTTTTGTACATCATAAATCTTTCACCTATTTGTTTATATTGCCAACAAAGAAAATTAATACAGCATATTTGTGTTTATATACTTAAATGTATAAGTATGTATTATAAACATAATACATTTAAGTACACTTAAATGTATAAGTGTACATATACTTAAAAAGTATTTGGCCTACACTCGAAAATTCAATTTATTGCACAGTGTCAAGGGAAATAAATAGAAATGATCCCAATCCTAAAACTTTGAAATCCGAATGAGTGAACGAAAAAATAATATAACTATCATGGTTTACATTAGTTTATCGAAGAGTTAAATCGGTATAATAATATATTATAGTAGGTTGTCATTGAAGTATTTTAGAACAGGCAACATGTGACATTTTTGAAAGAATGCATTAAATCTAAAATTAAAAACGTTATGTAATTGTTCGGGAAACCAATTTTTGAGACCAGAAATTTGAGCTATTAAAAATTTTCGTTCCTCATGGAGAAAGATGAATTAATGTTTTTCGCATTTACGTTGATAAATCATTGAAACTATTTGAATCCGCAGTGTTAAACTCAAGCCTGGAAAGAGTCGCTGGTTGTCTGGTCCTCCTCATGTCTAAGTGCCTTTTCTTTTTTTTCCCATCGCAATCACTGATTTTCATTATTTGCTGGGATCTGTAAGCAAAACTAGAAAGAAAAAAACAGCAGTAGAAAAATGGACATACCGGTTTTAATTTTTTGAGGTAGATTCTAGTATTTTAAATTGTTTGTTAAAATTGTTCTCTTTTTCATAGCTTTTCTCAAAGGTCAAAACAAAAAACATGTTTTAAATTCTTTTATTTTATTAGGATGTTTAGGGGAACCGTTCAATGCTCAGATATACATTTAAATTTTGACCATAATTCTAATTTCAATTATTCTTATCTTAAACAAGCTATCAAAATAACCGAATGCGTCAATAAGATTTGAAACTGACTGCTTGGACACAAAACTAAGAAAATAAGGAGCCACAATTTCCTCATCACACAAAAATATTTTAGTTATTATAACTTTTTATCATAAGTGTTACAATAATAGAATATTCAACTACCGTTAGAGACTTAAAAAATGTGCATGCCATAGGTAATAGAAAAGCCAAACATGTTCTATTGTTTGTACTAAACTATAGAAGGGGACAAAAGCTTTTGACTCGGGCAGGAATGTTTGCCCTTCTCCGACTCAAACAACGTCATAGAGGACGTTTGTTGGAGAAGATACTTTTTCCTTTTTGTGCAGGGAATATCCATAAATAAGGAATATTTCGGAATAGGGCAATATTAAATTGCTTAAGTTTTTCTCAACATGTAAACAGTATAATTTCATTACTAAATAAATAATTAATTAAAATACAATTAGTTTATTTTGTTTAATGGAAGGAATAAAAAAAAAAAATGTAACTGCTATAAAATCATAACTAATAACTTCAGAAAAAAAAAAACAAGAAAGGATATTTTACTAATTGACACTTACACCATCATAAAAAATAGAAACTGAAAAAAGTGCTGCCATACTCAAAAAACTAGAAGATATTAGTGAAGGAGTTGGACAAATGCTATAGAACAAATATTAGCTTCGTTTGTGTTCCTACCTGGGTAGATTCAGCTATTGAGGAGACAATATAACAACCATCAGAGGTAACTGTGACTTTATTGTTTTAAAAAAAAAAAGATTAAAAAAGAAAGAAGGAAGGCTTTTTAAGTTAAAGTAATTTAAATTTACAAGTATATATAGGTTAATTAATTTACACTTGCATCAGATATCTTTCCTTCTTCGAGTAAATACACTCGAGCGTTTAAGTGATAGATAGATTTATAGCATAAAGAGAGTCTGTTCAATTACCTTTAACCCTGCGTTAATCGCGCCCCTTTCCCTGACTCGAATAGTCGCTATGCACCTGTGAGGTGAAATCCATTATTCACCTCTAAAAATGATTGATACCAAATGATATTTATTTAGATTAAAGGGTATGGGCAGAAACAACAAATTTTACATTAACATTGAACTTTATTATAAAAAATAACCAAAAAGAAACACTAAAATGAACAAGAAGAAATAATTAACATATAAATATAAAGGGGCATAGGAGCAAATATTTCAGTCATATTTATTAACCTACCGGCGGGCGCGTAGCCGCACCCAGTGCGGCAAGCTCGGTTTCCTTAAATTTTCGTGGGTAAGCCGTGGACGGAATTCTTCAGAACTTGATGTAATCCTAGTACTACTAATTGACTTCATGTTTGTAAAAGTGCGAGAAGTATATCTTTTATCGTTCGGTGACAATAGGATTCTTAATAGGTGAGTTCGTAGAAGCTGCACACAGTGCTGCTTGCGCCCGGTCTCGAAACTTATTTTCAGTATCTTCCAAAACCTCATATACACTGTTTCTCACCCATTTTTTCAGTAACTGACATGTGAGTAAAATTACTAATTACTTATTCTGTACTACTTTGTATTATTATGTTACGAAAACACCACGGGAACCAAGAAGAAGCTGATCCTCAGCAAGCAGAAGAAAGGAGGGTTGGACCATTTCATCTCTGTGGCCGCCGTAAGTGGACCAATACTACCATCAAATGCAAGAAATGTGTCAAGTACGTTTGCAAGAAGCATTCTATTTAGGAAACAATATGTCAATCCTGTAATGCAAGTACTGACAAGACTGAGGAAGAAGAAGTCGATGGACTCTAAATTTCAGAGGACTGATAATTTTTTTCAACCAACAAAATTATGTTACCTATTTGAAAATTTTGTGATTCCTTCGTTTTTGTCATTATTATATTCTATATTCTTCGTTTTATCTTTTGTTATATAAATAATTAATCATTAAAAAGAATTATTCCAATTGTATTTAAAAAAAAGGTGGCTATCTATAGCAGTATTTTATATTAATTTGTTATATAGTAACATGTTTAAATAAATTAATTTCTGTTTACTAATAATCATTTTCCATCTACCCAAGACAGCTGTAAAACCGTTAACTCACTCATGGCTCTCGAGGTGATCGTACCTGTCCAAACGACCTACCCCTACCACCCCAAACCAATCCTGGCAGGGGGGATATACGGGGTTATACCTCCCAATCTACCCAAGACAAATATTTCAATATAAAACCTGGAATTTGACATGCGAGTGCGGTGATCACAATGAGTGCGGCTCGCGCCCGGACATGTAACTCCCAAGGACGCGCCCGCCGGTAGATTAATACAACAGAGTAATAAAAAGACATAGACTTAACAGAAAAAAAAACTTAATATAAAGAATATAATTATGAATAAATAAACTTCTGATTCTGACTTCCTCTGATTGGCTGGCTCAAACTTTTTCTGATTGGCTGGCTCCAGACTTCTTTTCATTGGTTGGCCATCCTAAAATTTGCCATCCCTCTCTACATTTCTTCAGCGGTATCTTTGCCGGGAAAAAACGGTTTATGGCCCAAACTTTCTCTAACAATATTCCGCTATTTCCCTGGGTGTTTGTCGGCAGCATTGTTCGTCTTCGGTTTTACTTATTTTGAATTTCTCACAGCAGGTTTATCGCCCTAATAACTTACAAGGCGGTATTTCCAGGACGTTGCCGCCTTCAGGTAAAACTGACCACCTGGTTGAGCATATACAGTACTTTACATATTTTGTAATATGTAATGACACTGATAGTCGCGCAGCACCTTAGAGGTAAATGTTGCCGCCAATTACAGGAAGTGCAATCTTTGGTGATCACCAGGGTACTGACTGGTCGGAATACTAAAGAGGGGAGTATATCTAGGAGACTACTCGGTGGCGCCTTATTAGAAATTGGCGCCAAAAAATTAAAAATCATGCACCTGTCAGGTCCAAGCGACTAACGGAGGTTTAGGTATCCATAATAGATTTTTAACTCTTCTAATTGAGATTTTTATATGGAGGTAATAATCGTGTTAAGGTAGGTAGAAAGCTACTTTTCAATTACGATTAGCACTTACTAAATAATATTTCTATTTTTTAATATATTCATATCTATATTATGACTATGAAGTCAGTTTTATAGCGAGAAATGGGACACTTGAGTATAATATAAGAGGAATTTTCTCTGGGACAGTGAGGTCATATCTCAGATTCCATCTTTCCTCGGGAATGCATTGATCCGCCTCATATCCTTGGCATTTTGAAAGCAATTTCCAGCCACATTGCCGTTGAAATGCAAGTGCTCGCATAGTTTAATAGTTCGTGTTCGTTATTTTTTTTTTAAACTTCATTATTGGATAAACAGTTATGAAGTTTATAAAAAATGTTTAGCTCTTCAAGTAAAATAAAGCAGTGTATTGGCTAGAAAAAAATCATCCCATCATACAACAATTCCACCGGTTGATGGACTACATTTCAAACGCTTTCGAATAAAAATATACTGTACTGACAGACAGACATTTAACTGATGTAGTAGGCAATGAACTATCCAGTGTAAAAAATATTAGAGATGGAGTTCCGCAAGGTAGTGTGCTCGGACCACTACTCTTTAACATTTTACTTACTCGAACGGCACTTACGGTGAATAGAGAGTGATCGTGTATGTGCAGACTTACCCGAATACGAACACACTCTACTACACTACTTACATCACAGAGAATCCCCGAATGCAGATTGCAAATCTAACAAACAATACAGTCATTTGTTATTAGCGTATAATAATGAGTTGTAAATGCCTCTGTCGTTTCGTCATGATCATCTACCAACCCGAACATCGAAAGGGAACCTTTTACCAATGGTGCACTCATAACTATCTTTGTTAACATCAATATCTTAGAGGAAAATAATTATGCTCTTAGCAGCTGAGAGCAGCTGAAGGATGATGAACACATTGCTCTCAGGGCGGAAGGGTCGGCTCTACCATTGTTCATTCACTCCTCCGATAGGGACAAGGCAGCCATCATTAGTTCCCAGCTTCTGACAGCTGTCTTAGAGCAATATATTATTTCCAGCTCTATCTGTTGCTGGCACAATCTTACCCTTCCAGAATCCACTTTCCTAGATTCTTCCGAAGAGAAAAATTGTTTAAAAGCTTTTTAAGTTCAGTTTCTCCTCTTTTCTACTCTTTCGGTATTTCGGTGGCAATATCAATGTACTGCCCACATAGATCAACACATTTGTATACAATAATTGTTAACTGGAAACATTTTGGGAAACCGATAGCATAGTGACTTTTGAAACCTAAAATTGGAAGGTTGAGGGGAAAACCCCTGTCAGTAAAAACGCATTTCAGAGAGCAACATTGAACATAAAGTAACAAGATAAATCCAATTATATCAGTAGCTTATATTTTAATGTGAACATTTTTTAAGTTCAACTTTATCGTTTATGCGCAATATTCTATTAAGAAATATATTAATAACATATTCTTTTTCTTTTTCCGATTCTTCTAACCAATATCACTTTCCTCATCCGGTACATCATTTATCTTCCTCTTTCTTCTCGTCCACCTCTGCTTCGGAGATATCATCTCCACTAGCTTCTTCAATGCACATTCCACGGAACACACCTTGAGAGTGCATGTGGAACCTCACTTTTCCCTTTTATTAAGCAATTTCTATCTTAACTATCAGTTACAGACTAAAGAATTTCAATTCGAGTCCTTTCTTTCTTTATCTCGCAACCTGGCGGACCTTTTTCAAGTTAACCCACTCTTTTCATTTACATTTATTTTTTGAAATTTATGACTTTATTTTATGAAGTCTTAAGTTCTGTCTAGACATAATAATTCTGGACTTATATGAATTTATTATATTTTGTTGTACGCTCACATATTAAATCTCGACATTAAAATAAGTTAGATTTTTATTGTTAAAAGATTTATTATTTGTAAAAGATTATAATCACTTGCATGTAAAATTAAATGTTCTTGAATCAAATCTATCAAAGTAATTCCTCGTCCATCTGCGGGTCGTCAGCGTATTCCTCTGCACTTTTTTATTGTTTAACAGGAGCGTGAGTAATGATTTTTCTTCTTCGAGTTTTCAATCTGACGATTTTGTTTCTTAAGTCTCGCAGGAGTGTCTGTTAAAATAGATCGCGCAATGTCAGGGGGGAGGGGGATTTGTCCCCTGTACAGCCTATTTCCAAACATTTTTTTAGCTTACTTATGGAGTTTCTTATCACTATAAAGTTAGAGAAGTTTACTTAGCAACCACTAGATGGCACCGTTATTCCATTTCCTTAAAAAAAAAAAAATACGACTGACGGTGTCTTTCCCCTGTTCACTTCAATTAGTGTTTTTTCACTTGTGTAATGAGACATGTTACGTCGTTATAAATTAAAATGCCATATAATAAATGAAAAAGCAGATCAAACCATGTCTGACTTTGCTACAACTTTCAGTTGTAGCAATCATCTGTAATCATCCCTTATGGAAATGGTAATCAAACTGTTAAGTAGAATGATAGTCAGAAGATAAAAGGGACTCGTCTGAACTCTAGGGAAGGGTAAAAAACAAGAAGTAAACAGTTAAAGAAAGTCATGTACTTGTCGTTTCAAAGACTTATAACATACATCAACTATTACACATTAAATTTGTAGGATTCAAAAATTGCTTTATAATGATCATTTGATTGTAGTAGAATTTTAATGAGGCGATTGAAAAATCTAAGGCCAAGGAAAAATTATATGTCGAATTTATCTACAACCAAAAAGATTCTATTTCCCATACTCTCACAAATCATTAAGATACATAATTTTTGAGGGAAATGAATAATTTTAGCAATTTATTTGCATTATTTGATCCAAATTATATGAACAAATTGTAAAGAAAATAGTCAAACGCCCACTCAGTATAAATAATTAGAGTATAATTATTATTCACCATCAAAAGGTTAGGATGGGTTTGAAGGGTTTCAAATAACAAAGTCGTTATGCATCTCATTAGCACATTCCGCATTCTTCTGAGAGAAAGACCCTTTGCAGAATTACATGGCTAAGAGCGGCATTTCATTTTAGATAATGCGGTTAGTGGTTAGGTCGGAATTTATACTCATCAAGGAGCTCTTTTAATAAAATAATAATTAACATTTTCACTGTTTTGAAATTATTCAAATGTTTCAGATGATTACTATTATTATTATCGAACTAGAAGATATTTTTAGATTATTACATCTTTTTTATAAAATTTGAAGCGTGGAAATGCATAAGTGTCTAAGTGCCAAAAAAATAAAACAGAGTTTTTTTTTTTTTCCCAAATTGTTATATGCGCCAAAGCCATTCTTCAGAAATGGGTAGAAGTAATGTTTTGTTGTTAGAAAAGAGTTCATTGAGCGTATGAAAGATGGCATGGGTGTAACTGAACTACGTTCATACCCCTAAATTTCCTAAGGCACTTATAGCCTTCTATTTCTAGAAGTATTTCTACGCTTCATTTATTATAAAGTGGTATATAGTCTTATTCACATATATCGGATTTAATAAACATCTGGCATATTTAAGATGTATTCAAATATTTTGGCATAAATAAAATACAGAAAAAAAATAACAAAAATCTCTATATTCTCTTTCTCAAAAGAGTTTTTTTCGGTGTGCCATATCTTCCGTAATCAAAGTTAAATAACGTCGAGCGTGGTTGCCGATGGAAGCTATGCAGTCCAAGCCCCCTGCGTCGTTAGACCCGCCAGCCTACTGGAGGCGATTAACACCGACCGGGCGTAGAAGTGATAAACCTTCCCCGTCTATCTCCTCGAGATCGCGGTGTTGTTTTCTAAAATGTCAGTAACCGCCCGGAGTATCGGAAGAAGGACTGCATTCTGCAGTGAAAGAAATATATATGTCCTGGGGGCCTGCTGACTCCAAGCTGCCATAATCCTTGGACCTAGACCAGTATGTCACTGTCCTTGAAACCCAGTGAGCAGACGTCAAAGGTGAGGACATTGCCAAACAAGCCCCAATGGGATTGGTTATTTACAGTCCTACCAACTACTGTGTAAAACGCAGTTTCAAAGAATCAGTGTCACCCTTTAAATAGATTAGAAAAAATATGTGAATTTGCTTGCTCAAATAATGTCAAAATTATGTGGCATAGGTGTTACACGAATTATCCTCATTTGCAGTCTGCCGCTAAACCATGGATCACATGCATGGCTCGCTGCAACGTGAGGTTTGGGCTACCCCCTCCATGCTGTCTGTGCTCTCGCGAGCAACACTAATGTCCGTAAGAAGACCGTACTGCGCGGCCAAAAGTCCTAGAAGGCCTAATGCGCGCACCGAAAAGAAAAAAAACTACTATAACGAACCACTAGCCCCCCCCCCGTAGGTAAAATAAAAAAAAAGTGAAAAGTAAAGTCAACAGTTTTTAAGAAAGTCATTTGCGCAACTCTCAAAACCCTTCGAATTTACGATTTGTTGTTTATGTCCTAGATAACTTGTAAATCTTATCAAATAAAGAAATTTAAAAAAATACGATTATTAGAAAATTTACTGACAATTGGAATTCGCTTTATTATTTATATAATGGATATGTTCGCACATGCTTGCCTTATAAAAATTAACACTAACAACATGTTGGAACAGAGGAAATAAGCAAATATCGGGTGGAAATATAATATCAGGTCGGTGAATCTGGAAGTACGGCCACAGTCACGTCCTGCCCTAATTATAGCAAACTCTGCAACGACCCCCCGCCAATCGCATAGGAATTGCTCTATTACAGCAGTTAAGCCTCCCTATTTAAGGGATTTATAATATAGAATGTATTTTTATGGGTTTGAATAACTTTTAAATATTTTAGGTTTAGGGGAAAAAACGCTGAACCTTGTAATTAAGACCTTTTTTCCCTCCTTACTTTTCATTAACTAAACTAGTTATGGTATAGAGAGCGCAGCGACGGCTTGATAAAATGCTGTGATATTTAGTATAATTAGTTTTTGTAAAAACGATAGTTCTATATTAGCAGATTTCTTTTTTTTTTTTATTTGGCTGCTACGTTAGGCATTATCGAAACGTCTTTTTTAACCATTTTTACTTTCACTTACCTATATATGAAATAAATAGTAAGGGAAAGTATTGCCATCGTGAAAAATTTCGATTTCCGGTTTTCAACGGAAATCCACGTTTTTGGGTCCCCCTAGTCCAAATAACCATGTCCCGCGAACTGGTCAGTGTGTGTGTGTGTGTGTGTGTGTGTGTGTGTGTAACTAAGACTAGCTCAAAAACCATAAACCGTACGAACCTGAAATTTGGTATTTGGCGTAAGTATATGCACGCGATAAAACAGCAAAAATTTCATCAAAATTCAATTACTCTACTTTAATCCAACTTTTGTTTGTAATCCATATGAAGATTTGTTAAATATGAGGTTGGTCAAATCTATAGAAACGATGTAGTAAACCTGGGGGGAAGAAAATATTTTGCTATGAAGTTCCTTTAATTTGGTTTATTAGAAGTGAATAACAGTCCCTTACTATCTCTAGTAACAAAAAAAGTCTAAATTTTCTTAAATATGATTTAAATAAAGACATATTGACCCTCCATGTCTGAGAAGATTTAGAATTTAGTTTCAATTTATTACTGGCCGTTACTATGATCCCCTTCTATCGATTCCCATATGTCATCGAAATGTAACTTCAATAGTAAAAAATATTTAAGTATATAAAAAAATTCAAACTAAGTGCAGCCTACAACATTCTTGAAACACCACCGCATGAAGTACTGGCGAAAGTACTCACTTTAACATTATAGAATAAAAGACAAAAATAGAAAAAAAGACAAAAATTATGGAAACAATTTTTATTTGTTCCATTTCTGTTATGGCTTACGTCCAAAAAAAAAAAAAAAAAAGACTATTTTTAGTCAAAAGGAGGGAGTAAGTGAAAGTTGTGTAAGGCCCGGACCCCATCAGATTTTATAAAACTAAAGATCGTCACTTAAAGATAGTCAAGCCCAGAGTGGCCGAATTGCATAAGAGCCTCCCTATTGCTATACCAGCTATTGCTGACAAACCATTCCTGCTGATAAAATACTGAAGTTGTAAATACCTATTTCTGTTGGGTTGTAAGTAAGGTGAGTTGAAAGTAAGAACCCAATTTCAGAGCCCCATATCTCAGTCCCCATCCATCATCCAAGTTTTTACCACTGGAACATCTAGATTGACTTGTAGAAGAAGATGGGCCATAAATAAAGGCTTAAAAGCTTTAAGAAAGGCCGTTTTATAACCGAGGACAGCCAGGGAGCAACTAAAGTGCCTTTCATTTCCTGAATATTTTTGTCTATTTTTCTTTTATTGTTATTCCTACTGTCCTATGATATTGTTTCTTCACATATAATTAAACTATTCAGAGATTAAAAAGACAGAATAGGGTAAACAGGATTATCAATGGTCTACTCCACGATAAAAGGCTTTGATGACATTGTGTGTATTTTTTTCACAGCATGCATTTAATGTGGCTTGTTGTTTATTGATTTTTTGCCTATATTATACTTAATTATGGTTTGTTTAATATAAAAAATAAAATTAGTTTCAATAATATGGAAAATTAATAAGACGGAATAGCAGTTAATTAAAATCGTTTTATCTTATTTTAGTAATGTTCTGTTTTTAAACATTTGGAAAATAATTAAATTGGTTCATTCTAGCTCTAAAATCATAGAGTTTAAAATCGATCAAACTTTGAAGTGTTTTCTGATGTTTCCTAATTTGCTCCCTAATTTGAATAATAATAAAACAAGACAGACATTCCTATTTTTATTTTATTTTATTCTTTTCTAAGAGTATGAAATAAACACATTTCAAAGCGATAAAGTCAAACAAAAAACTTTTATATTGATAAAAAAAAAAATATATATAATCTTCATTAACTATGGAAAAATTTAATAGAAATCTAGTTATGAACAGACAAAATAGATATTATATGGTATAATAATATGATAATGGTAATATAGGAAATATATAAACATAGGAAGTTAGTGAAGATTAATCCTTAAATTTGATCTCTTAAAAACTTGGGATTTTCGACTTATACTCTTAAGATGAAACACTTTTTTTTGTATATTTTGTTTTTTTAAATGCTTAACGTTTTAATATTTATTAAAAATAAGATTCAATATTTCTAATTACATTAGTATTTCAAAATTACTAATTTATAATTAAATAAATATAAAATCATATCATAGCATTTTAAATTATTTTTTATGATGAGCCGTTTATAAACCCATATTTTCTTTTAAGATGGATGTGGAGAGGGGATTAAGAGTAAATATTGGTATTATTTAAATATGAGTTAGCACAACTTTTTCAATATGACAGTTTCATTGGGAAATGAATGTAATATACAATGTAATTAATGAATAATTAAGTCATCTTCGGAATAGGAAACTCAAAATCAACACATTGAAGAATAGAGATGGTGATGAATGATAACTAATTTTATAATAATGATAACTAATTTAATGATGTAATGATAAAGGTGACTGATTCACAATTTTTCAAACTTTCTTAATATGATTTATTTATAAAGAAAAATGGACATAAGCAAATTTTTACCAAATAAAAACTGATATCAATGCGACTAGGTGCCGTGATTTATGGTGGTGGGGGAAAGAGATTTCCAAAGGGAAACTTTAGAGGTGCTATTGCTATTTCTTTAGATAGCTGCTCTTTGTTTCTAATCTATTTCGTAACAGTACCTAAACGAACTTTGAGGTACTTCTAACAACAGAGCGAAACTATATCAAACTACAAATTCGAATTCAAGAGTATGTAAACTTCCAAAAAGCGGGGGTTTCCCAAGTCACAAGCCGCCATTACACAACTTGGAACTTGGAGCGGGCGAACTGTCCTGGGGTGATAATAACATGCTCAGTTGGAGCCATACATTTCAATTTACTTGCTTGGACTTCTTCAAGAACTTGCTCCTCTTTCAAGTCCTCAACCAACTTAGCAACTTAACTTTGTACAGCTTGGATAATATTATTATACATAGTAGGGATTATTCTCCTCAGACTAACTCTAAAAGAGAGTGAAATATTTTTTAAGTATTAGCAAATACTTATTACGTCAATAAATTTTTGTTGAACACATGTATGTGAATTTAAAATAAATTATTTTAGTCAAAAATGACATTTTCTATAATTATCTCTTTAATTCTTCATACTTTTAACCCGCTGAATGTAAGAAAACTCCGAAGTAAATCTTTTTCTGTGTAAAATCCAGAATTGATAAATTTTAGTGCGGAATTGCATAATCGATACATTTTGTGCTATTTATTGCTCCAAGATCAAATAAAGTGTTGGCTGTTAAATCAAGATTAGCAAGATCAATGAATCATGACTGCATCATGCCAACTTTCCAAGATAAGATTAGAGGATATGTGCAACGAATTCTATTCTTATTATTTTTTTATGTTACTGTATTATAAATATCCTGCTCTGTCTAGAAGACCATTCAAGCCGAAGTTAAGTTATATGGTGAATGTGATAAAAACCTAACTAAAATCTGATATCGTATTCCTCCATCTTTTATCGAGAACAACCTGATAATTTTTTTTTTTTTTTTATATTAATGTTTAAAGGAACATAAATAGCGTTTTGAAATTTATCAAAGGGGCCCTTTTATTATAAAATAAACAATATTTTTATTTCTAAAAATATTTAACTATTTTTTTATTCTATGTTGTTTGTTGCTCCTAAGTAATTACCTTCTAAAAAAGGTAATCTTTTGCAGATGTTCATCGTTAACATCGGTTAGTCTCAAAATAAAAATTATTTAATTAAAAGTTGGAGTTTAAAACGATTAATAAAAGTCGAAGAATTTTTTTTAATATTTTTAATACATCTAGTAGCTAGGTTAAGAGATAAAGGTGCGGGGTTCCATACCTTCCAACTGTCTGAAGATCGAATTCCTCGAATAGACATAAAAAACTTGCACCACGCCACTCCCATCGAAACAATTAAGCGAATTAAAAAAACTTGGTTACGATGCCATTAATATTATCAATATTATATCCCGTTTTAAAACACCTTTGCCCATGTTCTTTGCAGAAATCTCAAAAGAGACATTTAATGATAAAATTTTTGATGTAAATTTTTATATCATACAGTTATAAAAATTGAAGGACCTTGGAAAAAGAAAATCATTTCGCAGTGTCTACGGGTCTACGGGTCTACGGTCTACAATACGGGCACACCAAAACTTACTTAATCACGCTCCAAAATGCGTAAGGTGCGGTGGAGGCCATTATAGTTCTGACTGCACGAAGCCGCGAGAAACAGCAGCAAAGTGTGCGAATTGTGGAGGGTCACATCCAGCTAGCTGCAGAGGATGTCCAACTTTAAAAAAAATTAAAGTAGCCATAAATCATCCGCATAATCAACGGAAAGGGGAAGGTAATTCTCCTCCGGATATAAAAGAGTTACCACCTCTTTTACAAAACAAGGAACCTAATTCTGCTCCCTCGAAAGAAGAATCGAACCATCACCACCAGCCTCAAAAACCAGTCCCTAAAAGAATACCAGCTCCTAGAAGAGATTCTTCAAAAACGAGTAAGGGCTGTATGCAGCCAGTACCACCCACTGTAACTGATTCACCAGCTGATCACTCCAAGTTAGTTAGTGGGTTGAATAGCCTTATTCAGCCCCTGTTTAGTATCCTGCAACAACTGTCACAGGTTATCCAAACATTATGCCCTGGCATGCCAACATGCCCGATAACACCTATAGAAGACTAAAAGGGAGCTGGTTAACTCCCTGCCTAAGTGCAAATCACGACAGGAAGAGATGCCGCTGGATATCACCCTTCCCCAAGCCTATCAAGCCATGTTTTTCTACGTGTTTAGTCATCAGATTCGCTGATTGTCTTTTTCTTTTAAAACAGGTGCGAATTCAAAAATGAAGTTAAAAAAAAAATATATTTTTAGTATACATTTTGTGGCATTAAATTTTAACTAAATCAATACTGTTGCTCATAAAAAAAGAATAGCCTGTTTTGTGGATTTTGGCATTATTTTGCTGTTGTAGTACTTAGGTGTGCAATTTTATTTCCGTTGATTCTCACAAATTGTGGTAGCCACTGGAATGAATAATTATTTTTTGAATTCGAAATTAAATTGAAAATTCTATAAAAAATGTAATTGGCAATTGGGAAGCTATGTACATTTGTCGGCGAATCATGAATAATACGGCCAGTATTATTGTACTAAGTCTGAGTTGATTTCGAATCTTCTTTAGAGCCTCCTTCGATTGTTATTAGGTGCCATATTTTATGGTCTAATAGTGAGCTACTTTTTCGATAAAGAATAACATGAAATTTAATGTTATAACGTGTGAAATTTAAAAACCTTAAGTCTAGGAATGCTAAGATATTATGTATGTATAGTAAAATTACTGAGATATCAGAGAACATTGATTCTAATCATGAACATTTTGGGTAGAAGCATAATTTTTACAAGAAGACTGTTCCATATTGAAAGTAAAAGTAAAATTTAGGCTGACGCATTTAAAAAATCTTGCTCTGGATAAATTATCGATCTATTAGAAATCTCCTTTCTTGAGCTAAAGCTATTGATACAGGGTTTTCCTCCAGTGAGTGAAAAAGTTTGGCCTTGAAGATTAACACGAAAGCGATCGGGGATGGGATAGGGTTAATGAAGACAAATATTTGTACCAGGCCTGAGGCCGAAGATAAACTAGCAACTTCCGATATAGCATTAGTGCTATTCCATCAAGGCTCCTCTTCTTATTTATCCTACCAAATCCAGCTGAGTAGTTTCCAGAGGATTCCACCTCATAATGTACAGGATTCAAATTCGCGACTGTTCATATAAACATAACTCGCTAGCGCATAAATTCAGCATATTTACGTTGAATGCTCTCAAAAGTTAAATGACAAAGAAGATAGGCTAATTTATTTGGTCTCACACGCACAAGCCTGTTCAATAAGGTTTTTTTTTTTTTCTATTGCTTCTAAAAATATAGATGAAAACAAACAGTGAAAATGTAAATAACAGGTATAAGTAACGGATAAAAAAACAATGGGTCCTTGAATGAAATTTAATTTAATTTTACTTATCAAAACCCACTGACATAAAAAAAGAATGAAGGAGGCCTCCTTTACTCTTGTACTCCGTACTTTCCAGTGGTTCGTTTGAATTTGATTATATGAATATTTTTTCAAGAGATTAGAGGAATAATAATCGAGTTTTAGACTGAACGATCATGTTTTTAGACGATACATCGTAAATAAGGAATGGTAGAAAGAATTCATAAGAACGACCGATAATAAAATAGAAAAAATTTTCTATTTTGAGGACCTTAGTATTTTTCAGAAAACGACGATGATATTTTATTCTTCTCTGGGAGGGACATTTATTAGTTCTTGATACTCTAATAATTTATTTAAGCGATTAATATTAATATTTCTTGAATTCTAAGCTTTCATTCAAGCATACCTTTGGCCGCGCGTGGGGTAGGCTTGGACTGCAAGGCGTTCATTGGTGGGTCACCCAGTGGAGCGGTCACCCATCCAAGTACTACACAAGCTCGACGTTGCTTCACTTTGATTACCTATTGCAAGCGCCTTTGTCCACTCGCCCATCCTGGCCCATTCCAACGATATTTACTCATATATATTACTATTAATATAATCGGAGATTGACATCTTTGTTTTGGGAAATCATATATCAAGTTTCTGTTTTATAAGATTATTCAGTACTTTCGCATTTTATATTTAGCCATTTCTTGTAACTAGGGATGACAAGGGACAGTTATTTACTCGAAATAAACAAAGTTAAAGGTTCTTTAAATAAAGATTTTTTCCTTAACCATGTAAGCCCTATCAGACCTATTCGATTTCGATAAAATCTGATTCATATTAAAGAATGCTTCATTAGGATTAAACATGGAAAGTTTAATCGAAATCGTTAAAACCGTTTTTGAGAAATTTTAAATAGAAAAATAAACGTTGGGATAAAGTGCTCTCTAAGTTTGCTGTCACATCGCGGACACATACATACCTCAAATACCTAATTTCAGTTTCGTACGACAAATAGTTTCTAAACTGTCTTTTCACACCCACACAGACCATTTTGTGGGACGTATTACTTATATCCCTTATTATTTATTTCATAGGTAGGTAAGTGAAAGTAAACAGTTTAGTTAGAGATAAAGTAAGTATTAACACTTCATTTTTTTTTTTTTTTTGTATCGCAGTATTATTTCTGATGTTGATACTAAGTACCTTTCTTTTCTACGGTACTTCTTAGAAAAAGTTCTTAGAAAAAGAAAAAAAGAGAGTCACATTAATTTTTACGTAACAGATAAATAAGATAGATGGATCAAGGAAGCCGATACTAACTAAAAATATTCTAACAAGAATATTGTAAGACTAAATTGAAATATCTTGCAGCCCCTGCATATATTTACATTTACAAGGATATTTTATTCGAATTAAAAATTCAATTATACATGAATGAATTTTTCAATATCGTAACTACTATTGCTGTAATTAAACTATAATAAGTTATCGGTAATGTGAATTCTCAAGTATTTACGAAACGGTGTAAAAACATTGATCATATATTTTGTTCTTTGTCGGAGTAATTTTTATTATTTTTTAAGGTTATTTGTATGCATAAGAGATAACATTAGGATTAAAAAGTGCTCCTACACTTAGTTTAAGAGAAGAAAAAAAGAGTTTATGAAAAAATATAAAGGGCACAACAGAAAGTTACCTAAGGGAGGGGGAGAAATTGTCGGATATAAATTAGAGTAAGGGTTCGAGGCACCAGCAGTTTTTATCCACTCCAACAAAAGTTCCAGGCATTGGTCACACGCTGAAACTTTTGAAATATTACGAGGAACTAGTCGGCTCAGATTAAGGAGTTAGGAAGAGCATAAAACTTCTGTTCCAGTTTAGTAGCCCTCCAATGAAAAAAAAAGGTTACACACATTTTTATTTTTAAAGATAAAAGTAGAGTTCTTTAAAAAAAAATATATTCGTTAAATAAAGGATCGTGTACATTGATCACTATATCAAATAGAAATGTTATTTAGTTAAGTTAAGAAATATAAAAAAATACTAAACTTAATATGCTTCTTACCTGGATCAGGTAAGGTTGGAATTTTGAATATACAACTACACATAAAGTTATGGCTTTTAAACACCTCAACATTAATTGTAAGGGCACACTAGTAGAATACAATGTAAACGCATTCTCACTGATTCATGGGATTATTATAAAAGTAAGATAAAGTAAAATCTTAGTTATTCTGTATCTTTTGCTTGAACTGGGTGCCTATAGTTTTCCAGTAAGGTATTGTTTATTTCTTCCAGGTTTAGTAATGATAACAATTTTTTTTTTTTTGGTTTTAGTAATGGTTCTGTAAAGTTAATTACATAATAATTATACATAAATATTTTCTTTTTTAAAATTATATAGCCGAATATGGTGAAGTCTAAAGTTTTTGAGACTCATGTTATAAAAGTGAAGGTGGGGGGGGGGGGGGGTGATCTAACCACCAGACGTTCATGTGATGTGCTTGGAAAGGACCAGCTCTTTGTGTAGTTCAATAAGCATGTCGTGAGGGAAACACTTTGTGTTCTTAGTTATATTTTATGTAAAAGGATATTTTGAATAACACCTATCCTATATAATTTTGACATTAGTGTAGCAAGTAAGTTCACAAATTTATTCTAATAAATTTAAAGGGTGACACCTTAAAACTACGTTTTCCTCAGGTGTTGGTAGGAGGTAGGTAACCAATCTCATTGAGGCCAATTTGGCAGTGTCCCTCCCACGGATGGCCGTCAGCACTCTCGAGGTCAAGGGCATTGACAAACTGGTCTTAGTCCAAGGATTCTGGCAGCTCAGATGCTGCAGGCCCTGAGGACCTATATATCTTTCCCTTAAGCATACCGTTCTTGTAGCAAACCTCCGGGAGGTTACAGATATTCTGGAAAACCACACTGCGATTCTCGATAAGATACAAGGGGAAGGTTTATCATCCGGTCGGTGTGAGTTGCCTCCAGGAGGCTGACTGGCCTCGAATACATCCCATAGGGACAATCACGATTCGCCAATTTATTGATACCGCGAATATAATTTAAGATTGTATTAGTCATTGATCTGAATATATCATTAAATATAATTGATCTAGATAAATCATTGATCTAGTCATTGATTGATCTAAACTTATCTTAACTAATTTCTTATTACATCTTAGTAAACATTTATTTTAGCTGTTTATTTAAAATAGATGATTTTTTACTCCCTGCCAATCACTATGTTAGCAGATACCAAGAACTGGGGCAATTTCATTTTTGGGGTGCCAACTGTAGCCTAAGGGCTTTTGTCTATATTTCTATAAAATAATTAAAAAATTTCAATATGATTATGGAATGGAATTTTAAGGAAATTGAGAATCAGTCGTGAGTAAGGGAGAAATTGTGACAAATCGATTAGTTGGGGGGAACTGCTTAAGGCGTCAATACTGTATTCATTACCATATCTCCAGTCTGCATTGGTATACTACTTTGAAGACAAAGTATACTGAAGACAAACTAACCGAAAGGAGTAATTGGTCCCAGGCTAGGTTCTGTTTCTGTTTTGTTTCTCTTTATACTTACAAGAAATCTCAAAACAAACGCTATCAACAGGTCCACAACTACACAGCGCCCTTCAACAGGTTGCTAAGGTTACACCCTCAATAAAACGTAGATTTGATGGGATTTTTACAATGTTACTTTATAATGACTTAATCCTTTGAAGGAATAAATAAACAAACTAAGCTATCCATGAGATCTCCTCTCTATCTATCCATCCTCACATTTTATGTTGTTGAATGACGCTAAGTTGTACAATAAACATGGTAAAACTGTCAAGGGTTACTTATAGTGCAGCCATTTCGTAAAACTTGATGAAATATGAGAGGGTAACGTATTTATGCCGGAAAAACGTTGCATCAAACAGTTTCCTGCAGCATTATTTTATTTCCCGAAAAATATTTGGTAAACATATAATTGACATGAAATTTTTGTTTGTATAAATTTGCAGATTACACTTGTCTAACTCCCCATGTAGCTCCCTATGTCTCTATATATTGTGTATTAAATTTCAAGATAAAGTTGCATGGGATTCAGACGTGAGAGACATTGAGGCAAAAAATATTATGGGAGCTGAAAAATAAAATAAAGATAGTTAAATTTATTAATGATAGTTCCATCTTTGATATTTAAGAAATTGGTTCATAACAAAAATGTTTCTTAAAAATTTTAACTGTACAAAATCCATTTTACTTATTAATTAGTAAATAAAATCGTTGTAAACTGACTCTGTCAACATTTTGAGACTTGTTTGGTTATTGATGATGTTAAAATATTGTGCAACTTCTCAAACAACCTACGAAAGTTTTTTAGTTGCAATGCAAAGGTGGATTTCCCTTTAAGAATGATTCTGTAATAGAAACATTCATACATGAGCACTTTGCTCCTGTGGTTATTAGATCAAGAATGTATACGAAATTGGAATTTAAATTTAACGTGATCAATGTATATGTTTAGGTGTTATGTAAATACTTATGCTCCAGTGCTTTAGTAGTTTTATCATTGAACTCGATAAATTGCGAAATAGGTTTCTCGACCCCGTTAATCCACGCTTGTTTACATAAACACCTAATAGATATTTTCCAACTTACTGGATTAACCCTTTGCACTCGGCACCGTTTCGGACGTTACCTACCGGCAACTCGACGCATCTTATACGCGAAAACGTACACCCTGAAAACGTAATATTATACAGTAAAATTTTAGAACCAAGTAAGGAGTTGTAATTTAGGTTATATGTATTTGTAAAGCTTCAAGAACAAATAGTTACAAAAAATAGTATATTTCGTACCAAGGGCCGAAAGTGGGCGTTTGCCGGCCCGAGATATTTTTGACATGAAAAGTTCGAGGGCCTGCAAAAGCACTTTGGCCCGAGGCACGAGCGCTATTTTTCACCATACTACAATAAATATTAATACGATATAACATTAATCAAAAATAAGATTTTCTTTTGGTTAAGTGTACCTCTTTGTTAGAAGGTTATCTTGTGGTTATGGGGACATGATGAATGTTTAATGTATGGATTGTTTTACGTATGATATAATGATATGAATGAATTAAAATAATAAACAGCTGATTTTGCGGCCCGAGGGCGAAATATTCATTTTCGGCCCTAGGGCGGCGAAGTGTAGCTTTCAGACCGCAAATTAGGTGTGTAAAACAGGTGATTACATCGTAGTATGGTTAAAAAAATTATTTTTTTTAAATTTTATATAAATTTCAAAATTATTTTATTTAAATTTTATATTTTTTTAATAATTTTATTACTATTTTCATCATTATTATATATAAAAAATCTAATTGGAGAAGTAAAAAAAGTTAAAAAATTACGAGATGGACCTTTTTAGTAGAAGTTTTCTCAGATATCCAATCAGAAAAGCTCCTAAAATGTGAAAATCTACGTAATAACTTTCCGGTTAAAGTAGAAACACATAGGAAACTAAACCAAAGTAAAGGGATTATTTGGTGCCCCGAACTAAGTTATTGTACAATTGAAGAAATAAAAGATGAATTAAAACCACAAAATATAGATAATGTTAAAAGATTGACGTACTATAAAAATAATGAAAAAGACCGCGAGCCGCGACCACCAAATGCGAAATATCCTACAAATAGTTTTACGGTTTGTTTATGTTCTTATATGTTAAAAACTGAAAATTATTTGCAGTGTCTCCGTAGCGGAGCCACGAGTTTGAAGAAAAATTGTAAATGACTCCGCTCCGGAGACCTCGAGCGCAAAGGGTTAAACTTGATCCTGAGATTTGATATCCAAGTGTCTTACGCATTAACTGAACCTACTTTATTTATTGCCATAAATATGTATTTAAATTTTCAATAGCAAATAATGTAACTTTTACGGTTTTCCGGACTAAACGATTATCTGCTTAACCTAAGCGGGAACGACTGTACAAGCAGTAGGTCGGCGAAGCACTTAACTATCCGGCAAGTCCCCGAGCTTAGTGTGACCGCAGGGCACTTCTACCCAGCCCACCTCTTGAATTGTTGTCCGATTCCATTTGTCTAGCCTGACATTGCAGTGGCCCGGCAAATGCCTTTTAACTGCTTAGCTGGCTTTCTAGAAGATTCAGGGCGGTCTTGTGGGATTTACAGTTTATTTATTTCAAATCGTGAATTATCCATTAGTCTAAAAATAAATAAATAATAGGATCACTTTAATTTATAGGTATATAATACTTTATACTGATACGAAACCGATATTTATAAATGCCTAGCATACACATCGTGCATCACTGAGATCTCTGAAGACGTGAAATTTCAAAAAGAAGGAGTATTTATTTATTTATTGCT
The DNA here is from genome assembly GCA_911387785.2 of Aelia acuminata. NCBI lineage: Eukaryota > Metazoa > Arthropoda > Insecta > Hemiptera > Pentatomidae > Aelia > Aelia acuminata. The sequence continues at coordinate 35,879,166 of OU426981.1, forward strand.
TATAAAGGAATTCTCCTTATAGCAGGAGCAATGGCCATGCACAATATTTTTTAGTAGTGGTTAGTAGGTAATCTATAATCTAGTGATTCATAATATAACTTATGATAATTGTAGAACATATTGTAATATATTATATATCAATAAACCATTGAGAGCATGTAAAAAAAATAAATAATAATAATAAAACAGATGCAGCAGAGGTATTCAAACAAAATTACAATAAATATATTAACATAAATAAATATATTAACACATTAATAAATAATTACAGCGGCACACTAAACTAAAAATAAAATATAGCACATTGGGTGAATATTTTGTGATGCGGGGAGAAGATACATATGGTGTTTGTAATCAGTTAGTTATCTATTGGTGTAGGAGTGCGGAGCGGTATTTTAGTATGTTGTTCAGCAGTTGGTATAATTTTATAAGGTCATATTTACTATTGGATGAAAGTCTATTGTGAAGGAGTTCTATTTTACTATTGGATGTTGCTATTTCTGGATAATATTGAGCTCTGATATCGATGTATGTTGGGCAGTTGATTAGTAAGTGGTATATGTCTTCGTTGGCGTGTGTTTTACATAATAAACATTGAGTGTTTGGATCTATTTTATGAGTAATATTGTTATTAGTACTGACAGTTCTAATCTGGCTGATGGTTTGTTGTAATGGGAAAGGGATGTTGGCGGTTAGATGGTTCTGGGGGGAACCGGATATATGAATGAGGTTGCTGTACAATGGGCAGCAAGTTGACAGCGAAATATTTTTTCGCTATATAATATATTTTTTTTTTTTTTATAATCGAGGTCCATATTTTTTAATAGTGATTTGTGGTAGGAAATTATTTTGTTTAGGTTTGTTTTAAACAGATTGTGGTCTTGGTTGAGCCATAAGTTTATGAAGTCTGTAGAGAAAATACTTCTAACCGGTGTTGTCATATAAATTTTTCAACAGGCGGATTATGAAAAAGAAGGAGTATTAATAAATGAAATACTTATAACAAATAAACATTTATATGGGGCCCGGTGTGGCTGTGCGGTAAAGCGCCGTACTCCCATGCCGGAGCTGCGGGTTCGAGTCCCGCCCTGGGTGGTGCTTTTCTTTCGTAGGAGAAGTATCACCCAGTGCCATGGGTGTTAGTATGGGCAGTATAGGGCTTCAGTAGAAGCCTTAAAGTCCCAAAAAAAAAAAAATATTTAAAAAAAAACATTTATATATTTTATTTTCACTTCAGACTTTTATTTGCACCTGTTACAAATTACCGACAATCAGCAAATGAGATATAAACTGCTGCATGTTGGCATTTTAAGGCATGAGAGAAGATATTGCCCAGTCGGGTCTAAGATATCCCGGTCTTTTTTCATCAGGAGAGAAAGTCACTCGTCCAACTCCTTTTTAGTCACCTCATATAAAGCATTTCAGTCGAGGCCATGTAAATAATGAGTCTTTTGTTATGTCCGTGCAATTTGATATACATGGAATAGAAAAGAAGTTCAATTCAATTTAAAATAATAATAATAATTCTCCTATTATTATAAATAATTTTCTATTATAAATAATTATTCTCTATTATAAATAATTATTATAAATAAATAATTCTCCTATGAGGTTGAAGAGATTAATGAACTGCTTCATTAGATTCATCTTCGGTGTCCCCAGGCGCTCCCACGTCTCCATTTGGTATGCTGAGTTGAAGTGGCTCTACCCAGTTTTTCGACGGCAATACTTTCTAGTTGTTTATCTTTTTCCGAATCTTCAAGACCAAGAAGCCGCCATATATCCTAAATTTGTTCACACAATGCTCCTCCATATATTCTCTAAACACCAGATCGCAAACCTTAAATCTGTACATTCCTTTCTACCGAACTGCCGCCTTCACAAAATCCTTTATCATCCGTGCTGCCACTTTCTGGAAATCCTTGCCTGTCTCCGTCCGTAAAACTGCATCTCTGTCTTCCTTTAAAACCCAATTATTTCTCCGCCTTCTTAATCATCAATCTTCCGTAAATATGTAAATAGTTAAACTAGCATTGAGTACATTTTTATTTGATTCTTATAATAATCTTACTAGCTTAAAAGTTTAGAAGCTGATACAATTTTCGTTTTTAATAACCAAATGTTCTTTTTCATAGAGTCCTTATTTTGTTTTCTGAGGTTTACTTATATTATTTTTTTCTATAGATCATTCTAAACATTTTATTTTATTATTTTAAACTAGCCAGACAAATGGCTCTGGAATATGACCATGTTTTATTATTCTTAGTGGACTAGATGCCCCAGAATATGTAAAACTTAATTTCTTTCTTTCTTTCTTTATTAACTTTCCTATGGTATCAGGTTTCGATTTGAAAAAAAAAAAAATATCAACATCATTAAATTCAAATTTTGCTTAACGCAAAGTTTATGGCTTTATGAGTTTGAACATTTTAAGAAGGTGTTACCTTATTTAATATTTAATAATTTAGAAGTACCGTAAAATGAGGTGAAATTGTGACTAATGGGGTGACTTTGTAACAAGCCTATTTTTCTACAGTTTTTGAATTTCCCTCCTTAAAAAGAATCAGGTTAGGCAATTCAGTGTACTTGTCAGTTAGTCAGTAATGTGCTACAACCTACTGGCCACACATGGACCTCTATAACTTCTTTCATTCCATTTACAACGGTGCTTTATTCCATATATGTTTGATTGTTTTCATTTAGTTGAAACCTTGAAATAAAGCACAATGGTAAATGGAATGAAAGAAGTAATACGTGGCCAGAAAGTTGCAGCACATTACTGACTAACCGACAAGTACACTGAATTGCCTAACCTGATTCTTTTTAAGGAGGGAAATTCAAAAACTGTAGAAAAATAGGCTTGTCACAAAGTCACCCCATTAGTCACAATGTCACCTCATTTTACGGTAACTTAATAACTTCTACCAAATGCTTTAATTGGAACTACACGGCGGTGATTAACGCTGCATTTTTAACCAACGATTTTGCAACTTTGTTTGTTTGTTTGTTTTAACGTCACTTTATGCCACAAAAGCTAATCGGACGATGCTGCAGTGGGAGTCCTAAATTTTGCCTTTCCAGGTATAATTCGTATAGGGATCTTTAACAAGTACCTGACATCGTACAGGCTTGGGACCTCTATTTTCCGTGGACGGCATAGTCAAGGATTTTTTACTCCCATTAAAGAATCCTAGGGCCACCTCCGGACGCGATCCCTCGACCTTTAATATTGCAGGTTTCTACGCTAACCACTACACCAAAGGTAACCCCTATTTTGCAACTTTAAAAAGAAAAATTGACAAAAACATTTAAATTAGCTGAAACTGTTTTTTTATTTATTAAGGTTTTTTTTTCATTTTTTTTTTTATAAAAACTAGGAAATGAATCCATTTCTGAACTTTTAGATAATTCATTAATCAATTTGTCAAAATTGATTAAAGAGGAAACGATAGATCAAGTCCGAACGTATTTCATTTTATGATCACTACGTCGAAATGAATCGTTATCAAACAGCTAAGATGGTCACCAGCCTTGGATAGAAAACTATAAACTTTCAATAAAAGAGGACCGCTTCTTCCTTCCCCACCGGCATTTAATTTCCTCGAGTTAAGGCTGCCCCATTGCAACGTGCTAGGAATGGCAGATTAAAAAGGCAGTGAATAAGAAAGAGAGGTTATAAGTAAACCCAGTTAGCCCTCTCTAATTAGCGACCTTAAGTTGCCAGCTTTATGCCCGCCACTTCCTCCTCCCAGCTAATGGATGGCCCTGCTCTCTGCTGGCAAAGACTCCAACCTCCTTCTCAACTTCCTTTTTCGGAAACTTCTCCTCCGATGGCCATCCATTCATTTAATGCTCTAGTTGCTATGTTTCCAATTCCCTCTTATTTATGTTCGCTGTTATCAAACTTTTCCTTCCACTCAAAAATAAACTTTCCTCCTCCTCCTATACTTTTTGTTTGTTCGTTTATTAATTATTACCACTTTCTTTCTAAACACCTAGCGTGGGACTAACCTTCACACGACTCTCAACTAAAATAGAACCCATTTTTCTTATGAATTATTGCCTATTGGAGAAACTTGGATTATCACTTCCTAATGTTGAACCTACAGTCGGTACTTCCATAACCCATATATTATTACTCTTTTCAACTTTCCAACCTTTATTGAATCGCTTTATTTAATCAGAAATAAAATTACTTAAATCAAATATAGTCAAAAAAGCCGAGCGTTTTTTAACGCGACCCGCTTTAGAATGTTCGAGCCGAACAGTAGCGGTTCGAATCCGCCCTGGGATGGTTGACTTTTATTTTGTGGAGGCCCCACGGACCTCCACCCCACCGTATGCCTCAAAAACTCGTATGCCATACTTGGGTCGGTAGGGTACCGAACAAAAAAAAAATCAAATATGGTTGTTCCTGAGGTTTGCTAAAGAAAATATTATGCGTGATTGAATTATAATTAATATAAATAATATTTTATTACTATTCAGTACTAGTTCGACCACTTAGACCGTTTCATCCTAGTAACTTAAAAACTAATTAACACTAATAAAAAAATAAATTAATATTCCATAAACTTTTTAGTAATTTAATGTTTTACTAAATTTAAATCTTTCTGAAAGTAAAAGGTATAAGGCATAATTATATTTTTAAGCTTGTACCACTCGGAGGTCAAGTACGTTCAAAGAAGTAACTTTTCTCAGTAAACGTTTTTGGGGGAGATAGGTAATTAGTCCATAATAATATAATTACCAGCATTTTTATTAATTAATTTAATGAAAAATATACCTTTTTTAGCAGAGTGTGGTTCTGGAGGGTATTGTTACTCCGGAGATATATTTTGAATATTATGATTGTTTTGAAATACAACACACGACATTAATGAATTAAGTCTAGGGATTTTCTTGAAAAACCCGAATCTTGAAATTATATCTTAAAAGATGATCGAGTACCTATATTAAATACGTACATCACGATGAATTTAATAACTCGAATTATGAGAATTTATTAAGATTTTCGGGTATAGATATGCTCGAAGATTTTTAATTTTGTTAGCATAGTGTATTGAAAACAATTTATTATACAAACGACAGATGGAATGAAAAATATGTTTTTTTAGTTTTCCAGAGCTTAGTCTGGAACCAAGCAGGAAGCTAAAAAGCGATTCATATCCTAAAGCCATGCACTTACAATCGGAAGTGGTGGGATGAATTGAATTTGGTGAGTAAATCTAAAAAGAAATAAAAAGAATCCAAGAGAAGTTAAAGTTGATACATTATTGATACGGATATGCCTCTGGAATCAAACCAGATACAGACACTCCAAGATTTAGTTGGGCTCAGGAGAGAAGAAGGATTTAGATAAACAAGATAATTCTTGTATGAGACCAAAAAAATGGAGAATCAAAGAAAGTTAAGGAATACGAAGAAAAATAAATTTATTAACAATATTCGATAAATTATGAACCTTATTACTTAGTTGTTAAAATAGAAGTAAACTGTACTATTAAACCCCATAGAAAGTCTTAGACTCAGCACTAACTTGCATAAGCAAGTCTTTTTTTTTGGTCAGCTGATGTGTATGGAGTAGACGTTCAGAATTCCTTGAATTGGGATTTAGCGCCTTACTAATGTAGTATTATTAGTAGTGCAGCAAGAAACTGTTAATAAATTGCTGTGGAACGATGCTGCAAATGCTGACGGATATGGGACCAAGATGTTGGATCAGCACAAATTTAGGATTTCTGAGGGTACCATTAAAAAATTGCAATAAAAGAGAATTACATAATACTGGCAAACTAAAAAGCACTTTTTAATGTACCAAAAATGTTTAAATTACAAGTAATAGTACACGTTGCTTACGCTGTTACGTTGTATGTAATAGCATACGTTGAGTGCTGCGTATTTTGCGTATTTTGTACATTCCGCATACGTTGCGGATTTTGTACCCTACTCCGTAAATCCCACTCTACCGAAGCATGTTATCTTGAAACTATTTAGGAAACCTAGGTCCTCCACATCTTTTATCTTCTCATTAAATAGTTTAAAAATTATAACTTAATTATTCAACCAACGACCATGAATAAGTAACATGTTATCTTGAATTTTTTCTGGTGAACTATGGAGTGAATTCCGGACAAGTGCTGTCTCTTTAAGTTTATTGTTTGATATGGACGCCAACACTAAAATAAAAAATAAAAAAGTCGAAATGTTATCTCGTACAAAAATAAAACAACAAAAAACATATTAATGACTGTTAATATGATCCTTTAATGTTCAGGTTCATCATTTAGCATTTAGCAATGAAGGTTAATATAATCATCAAATTTATACAATGAAAGCAATCTTTCAAGCATCTTTAGACAAACGATAACGAAATTCTAAGTTGATGGTAACTGAAAAATTATGGAACTAGTCTCGATGATATCCTTTTAAAGAGCGAAGAGAAGAGGTTAAGCTGTGGACAGGGTGTAGTGTGGGAGTCTCTGTCGAAGCCTCTCGGGGTGGGGCATCTCGATGTTTATGTAAATGTCTTCCGCTGCGGGCTTATGTCGGACAAGGGTGTCGTTATTCATGCACACCAGGCGCCTCCAAATGTCCTCCAATATTGGAATTGAATGCATCCTTTAAAGTTTCTGATTGATTTATAAACGGTATTTCAATTCAATAGGGGTCCATGTCCTTTATATATAAACTTAAATTAAGACCTTCTTCTTTTATATTTAAATCTGAGGGCTTCTAAGCTGGCTATGTTGACTAAGCGATATTAATCGATGGTATCTCTGTACTTATTTTAGAAATTATTTTTCTTTAATATATATTAATATTTTTAATAATGACCACATTTACTATATTAATGTACTGCAAATAGTTTTAAATGCCACTGAATTAGAATAATGATAGTAAATTGTATATAGTCTTAATAGAGAGCATATTTTAATAGTCTTCTCTAAAAAATATAAACAGTTTTATAGAGTCAATAAATTGTAATAATCGGAGTTTCGTATCAAATAATTTTGAATTACATTAAAATAAGATAGTTGGCAAACCCAAGCCGTTACCATCGATTGCTTACATTCTACTCATATACTACTACGCATACACAGGTGTTTTAATTTTATTTTCGGCAATACTGGTCAGATTTAGGTAAAAATATCTTCGCATTAGTGCTACTTCTTTTCTAAGAATGATCTGAAAAATATTAAATTGCGCTGCAATGTGGAAAACTGGTGGTGTCTACCGCGCTAGAAAAGCTAGCCGTAAACATTGTTGTCAATCACATGTATAAAGTTCTGGAACCTACTCCACTGCCGACTCTAATAAGCTTAATTGAAGACAGTTTTAAATATTACCTTGTCTTGCTCAAATTGTTAAGAAAACCAATACTTAGCTGTAGCACATACGGTACTTTTTACAGTTCAAAATGTAATTTGCTGCAAGGAAACCTTAGTGTGAGCCAAACTGTTAAGGATTTCAGGGTTTTTTTTTTTTTTTTTTTTTTTTTTTTAATGATAATAGTGATTTTGGATTTCCATTTAAATATCAGATGTTATTCATTTCATCACTTTGACTTTCTTCAAACTCTCGACAAGTATATGAAATCGCGGTACAGAGGTTAAAATATAAATAAGAATGTACTGTAACACAGAAAAATTATAACTCACTATGTCAGACAAACAATTAAAACTCAAATAAGTAATAATATTACAAAAAAAATTGACACGGATGTAATAAAATAAAAATAAAAAATGTAACACGGAATTAACAATATATTCGATTTTCGGAGCAAAACTAACTCTCCAGTCCATCGCTACTTATATTTATTCTGAATAAGAACATTTTAGAAGGTTCCCGACAAGCCTAGAAGAATCTCGAACAGTCACGAATATGTAATAGAACAGATTGTATCTGTTTCCTTTAAATCATATGTTTTTGTTTTTCCGTTTCAACATATTTCATTGACATAAATATTTAGCAGAGGCATTTTTTTTTTTTTCGTATACCATATTTCAAAATGATCAAACGAAAATCAGAAAACTGTAACAAGGGACAATAACTGAGAAGTTTTTTTAAAAAAAAACATAACATTATAAAAGAGACATTTTTTTTCTTAAATTTCTGTAAACAAAAATAAAGAATGCTCCGAGAATTACGCTATATCCTTGAAATATTAAAATGGATTTTCTTAAATATTTACAATAATCCTTTATTATGAATAAGTTATGTAGAAATTAAGTCTTCGGAAGTAAATGAATAGAGGCTGTAAGGAGCTTTACGTGTTTTTCTAACTAATAGGATTTAGGGTTTATCCGAAACCTGTTTTTCAATGAAGGAAACCTTAAGAGGGATTTTCCTAACCAACAGCTGTTCACCTGGACAAATCTTAACGTTAGGTCTTAAAGGATAAGATTGTTCTTGCTAGTCTAGCCCTAAGGCGGCTCAGTTCTGTAAAAAATCAATTCGAAACTTAAAGGATAAACTAGGCGATTCGGGTATTTTGATAGTTCCTAAGTAAACCTTAATTTAAGAATAACAATTATGTGGTTTAAGCAATAATTATTTAAAGAAAAATAACAATTTTTAGTGCCACACAAATTATAAAAGCACAAATATTTATATACTTAGATAAAATAAAAAATTTCTATATAATGAAATTGAAAGACTAAATCATGATTAACATAAATATTCTTTCAGTTGTTTAAGTATGGTGTTTGTGATGTAGCTGGAAAATTTTACAGATTTCTTATAAAACTTTATGTGTGCTTTTGCAGCTTTGTTTAACACGACATAGCGAAAATCTTCGTAATGAATATAAATGTTGGTACATAGTTCATAATGAACAGAAAAGTGATGGGTACTGTAACAAATTAACTTCTCATGTTGAATATCACGACAGACATAATTACTTTCGACTGTAACTAATCTTAGATCTTGACAAATCGTTCAGAAACCCTCAGTAATTGGTTCTTATACCTTGTAGCTCAGTAAATCTAATACATCTGTTATAATAGAAACAGACCGAACAAAAGCGGGAACGGATGTTTCTCTCACAAAGACCAGTCTGTTCCATTTTCGCTCCGGCACTACTTGTTCCTAAATTAAAGTGTTCGTTTAATGAATTTATCTTGTACATTTTACTCATTCAGGGCCTCAAATGGCGAATTTCGTCGCAAATTAAATCAACTATTGTTTCCCTAAATCAAATAACTATATAACTAATTTCCAGTATTTTAGCAGTAAAACAGGTATAACTATTTCTTAAAGAGGGTAGGGTCCAAAAGTTATCTATCACTTACCATATACTACCAGAAATACCATTGCTGTTGGTAGTTCACTTACAGATTATATTCATTTATTATCAGTTAATCAATAGCCCAAATCCACAATCGGTTTAACAGTAAATGAGAATAATGTAAAGTGTTGCTAATAGATCTTAAAAAAAATAAAAGTTTAGAGGTGAGAAATAGACAACTGTTTTTCTTTATGATAGGTTGATTCATATTCAGGATTTTCAGTTAAGCAATTTTTTTTTCTTTTTTGAAAAGCCAACGTTTCGATCCAACTTGTGGATCGAACTTGTGGAGGGCTAAAAGAATACAAATGTATGAGTATCTATGCTAGAAGATTACAATTAAATTAATACTTTACAAAACTGATAATTATAAAAGATGGTAAGCATTATACATGGATATTTAAATAAGTAGCTGGTTAGAAAAATAACATTAACTCAGAAAAATACACTAGAGAAACTGGTCCATTGAATAATTTCCTACCTTAAAATAATATGAAAGAAGCATTTCTTACATAATTATTAAACTATTTTAAAAATATTGTATGCCCATTGCACATGGAACGTGCTCAAGATGCATTTCATATGGTTTCATTAATTTCTGTTTTCTTTTAAATAAGATTTTAGCTACAATCTCAATGTCCATGCTCTTTAAATTTAACTTTTTCAAAATAATACGAGAAAATGGATTCTGTAAAAAAAAATCTATAGAATTTAAATCTGCGAATTGCAGAAGACATACGAATTGGAGCTAATACTAGAAAAACTAAATTTATTAAAATATAAATAATATTATCACCAAATAAATAATTGGAACAATTAGGTTCGTTAGATTTTGTCTTCTTTGAGATAATAAAGCATTATTGTATTTTAACCTATAATATCTTATTAAATAATCATATTCCTTGGAAACGTTTGCTTAATCTCAGAAAAATATTAATAATATTGGTACAAGAACGATACTGCCATTTGAAACGTGATATAATAGAGTTCTAAGCAAATGAGAATTTATCCGAAGAAACTATGAACAAATAAAGTGATTTATTTGCAATTGATAATATCAAATTAGCCGACTCCATGCTTGTAAAGATTGTACATTTTTTTTGCTAAAGATAGTTAAGAAATTAATTCGTGTTTTCTAAAAAGAGACCTCAGGTTTATAGGACTATTTTTAAATGTAATTTAGAAAGGATGATTAATTGTCAGGATTTTTAGTCAAAACATTTTTTATTTGGAAAGCCAACGATTCAGATCCACATGTTTTGATCGTTGGCTTTCCAAATAACTAACCATAAAAAATCATGACAATTAATCATCCTATGAAACGATATTATTTTATATAAATATACAGTTGGAAGATTATAAGTTTTCAGGAGACCAAATTTAAGGATTAACTCCTTTTCTACAAATAAACTTAGTATCTATTTTATCTGTCTTATCCTAGATTTATATTCAATTTTTCAGAGTCATTGAAGAGTAAACGATTTTTTCATAATTATACAAGTTTTTTGTTTGAATTTTTCAAATTACATGTCGCTCATATATTTGTCTTTATTTTAGCCTTGACGAAGATCATCATGTTTGGATCGAAACCTTGGCTTTCCAAATAAAATTTTTTGACTGAAAATCCTGACAATCAACCTTTCGTAAAGAGAACAGTTGGCCATAACACACATATAAAGGTAATTTAAATTATTAAAAAGGAACTACTATGTTTGTTGAAAACCTGTAAAAAAAAAAAAAAAAAAAAAAAAATTATCTTCTTCTAGAATTATAATGTGGTCAACAATCAACACATGGAAATAATAATGCTCATTACAGGACGCTAATATGATTTCATACTATTTAAACCTTTTATTCAAATGGCTCGCAAAAAATTGTAATATCTGTATGGCAATTGGCCTAAGAGACAGGCACAGGATCGATGCTAAAGCTGGATTGAGAGCTTTGAATGGGGAATACAGGCATCTCCTGGGCAACCTGACGTCACTACTTTGCCCAGATTTCAATTACCTGAAAATAACTGCAGCATATCCTTTCCTGGATATTTGGTCACGCTTCTATCGAGTCTTTGTATGATTTCGTTAAGTGTATGATTTCACAATTGACTCAGAAAGGTACACGTGCTATGGCCCTGCTATCTGAGAGAGCCCAGAAAGGTCATTCCTGAAATGTTTCAATAAATGATGTATATTTATTGAAACATGGCAGACGAGGAACAAAAATGAACTCGGGACTACACGCGCTCTGCCCACACGCCATTAGGAAACTCGCAACCTAATCCAAATCCTTCTCTCTTCTTGCGAGGCACGCTCTTCTCATTGGTCCAGTCTGAAGTTCGAATCTCTGTTGGTCAAAAATTTTCTGTCTTGTTTGATTGGACTACTAAAATATTGGCATAGATTGGGTAAATGACCCAAAATACCTTTTAAAGAAAGGTTGATACGAAAAGTTACTTCTGGTCGAACTGAAAGAGAAAACCTCAGAGAAACATAGCAAGCCATATATATATATATATATATATATATATATATATATATATATATATATATATGGGCAGGGGATAGCCGAGCGTATTGGAGCGCGGCCCGCTTTAACACGCTCGAGCCGAACGGTGGCTATTCGAATCCGCCCTGGGATGGTTTGACTTTTATTTCGTGGAGGCCCCACGAAATAAATCTCGACCTACCCACCATGGTTAGGATAGGTTGGTTACACATGTAGAGTAACCCCCCGTATGCCACACATGGCCAGGTAGGGGTACCGAATAAATAAAAAAAAAAAAAATATATATATATATATACATCCATACATACATACATAATACATAATTTAGGAAAATGGTCATATTTTTATTTATTTTTTTGCATAAGTTACACATACCTCCTTCGTTTACTTCCGACTCCTTAATAGTTCCCTTTCTTGAGGTACATCCTGGACCCTCTCAGGCTGAAAAAAAGAAAATTATTTAAAACATCAGGCAATAAGATCATGTAATATAATAATAGCAAGAATATAATATGCTATTCAAATATAAATTATTTGTATTATTTTGAAAGTATGTATCATATTAGATCAATGATTGTACGAGTAAGAATAACAAAGAGGGATATATTGATTAAAAATACAAAATCGCATTGTTTTTTTATTGAAATTTGTCTTCGTTCACACATCATTGAATTAAAATTTTAAGAAATTTGGATGGATCAAAAGGAACTTGTACTTTATTTACATATAATACGAGCATCTAGTTTGAGTAAACTCGTAACTGCATTAATTTAAGATTATTCTGTATCTTTGGCCGAGAACTAGAAAATAAATCTAGGTGCTAAAATTGTTGTTCATTTTAAGGAATAAAGGATGTGGTTTGGATGGAATCTATTGCACTGTATTGTAGATGATGCATTGTTTTGATTTTTTTCATAGGTAGATTTACGTAGTTACTTATAATAACACTAAACCTAGAGTATTTGCATTTATTTGTCACAGAACATCAGGAGGTTTGAGTTAAAAATAAGTTTCAAATTTGACTTTGCTTTGAATACTTTGTATCATAACGTATATGCAGTGTTTCAGTCTATATAACCTTTTTTCTTCTAAAGACGGAGCCGATGTGCGTAGATCGATATTTTACTCCAAGATTGCTACCTTGACAATCTAAGCATTTTTTACTTGGGTAACAGCTGTTTTTGTATATTTAAAATTTTATAAGACCAATAAATTTACTACAGATTTCGTTTTATCTATCGTCTTAAACCTTTGACTTCCCCTTTTTAGTTCTCTGTCTTATTTCCTCGTTTTCTGGGACTCTACCTTCATCTTGCATCAGAAAATCTCTTTCACCTTGCTTCAATCAAGAAATGAAGTGTCTAGTTTCATTATATCTCTTCAGTTAGAGACTTTTTACATTGCAACTTAAACTTCCATTAAAATGTCAAAAACCATCCTGTTAAATCAGGTATCGTCTTCTTCTACTTTCTTGTACTAGCTCATTTTCTTTCCCAAATCATTGGATGTAATAACCAGCATAATTCAAGCATTCTTTTAACTGACTTTGGGCAACTTTCCTTGTCCAATGTTTGCTTCAGAATGTAATTTTCGTTTTATTTTCAAATCTCATCTCTAGCAGTGATTTATTTTCTTCGTTCCTGCGTTATTGCGAAATACACCAATTAAATCAAATCACACCGCTAAGGTCTGCTATTACTGGAAATTTAAAATTTAAACCTTATATTTATGTTACGAAATGTCACTGTCAGTTGTTATTATTTTCCGAAAACAATGCGCATTTTTTTGTAAATTGATAATGTATGAATGTGGGACTGGAATTTTATTTTATTTTTGTCATTGTTATTTTATTTTTATTGTTTTTTCCTTCATCGAGATTTTCATTTTTTTTTTATTTATTTATTATAATTATTTTTAAATTATTTTATACATAGTTAGCGTGTGAAGGAGTCCTTTGAGCTCAATACAATGCTCTTGGTTGTGGAAGGTGTATTATTTATTTCAATAAAATATATAATAACAATCTAAGCTTTCACGATCTGAATCAAGATAACTCTGATTAGTTATTGTTTGCGTTAAATATGATTTTTATATTCTGACAATTGTTTAATATGTTTATTATAATAAAATTTTTTTTTTTAAATACATGTATAAGTTCAGTGTGAAATAAAGGCTCGTAGGAGACAGTCGAAAAAAGTTCTTTTTACATATTCGCTCTTATTTACCAGAGGTAGAGCAAACATTGGTCCTCCGGGCCGGATGAACCAACGACCTACGGACCTACAGTCCAGTTTAATTTTTCATTACATCCTTCAGTTTACTCTTTATATTCTGGAAATTGTTTAATATGTTTATCAGAATATAAAAATTAAACTAAACGCAAACAATTACAAAGTAAAACAAAAAACACAAAGAGCCTTAGGTTACATACATTAGGTTACATGTAATGTTCTAATTTCTTTCATTTCAAAGTTGACAGAAGGATTGATGAGAAACTCAACCGGCAGTGTTGAGAGTGTTGAGTTGCCGCTTTGGGCAGTGATGTATGTCTTCCCGGTGGCTAGTACAAGTGATGAATGGGTTGTGTGCAGTGCGGTATGATTGGCAACTACCAAATGGTCTACAAGGTCTCTGCTATTATATCTTATCAATAGGACCTAAGTTCAGAATCCCATTGATTACTGAAGCGCAACATAAAAACAAAAAGTTTACGGTAAAAGGCGGTTACTTTTAACTTTGTTGACCATTGAATAACCTCTTTTGTTTTACTTATTTATGTTTATTTTAAAAGTAATTTTATTAGAAGAGAAAAGATTTACCAAAGCCGGAATCGAACCCAGGTCTTCTGCATATCCGTCGCAGGGGTCTACGGACGGAAATACTGAGAACCTGGGTTCGATTCCCGGCTGTGATCAATCTTTTCTCTTCTAACAAAATTATTTAAAAAATATAAATTAATTATTTAAAAAAATATTTGACTAAATATATACAGATATTAGTTTTTTAAAATATTTTTTGTTGCTCTCATCGACATTTTTGATGTTCAATGTTCTCTACCTCTTCCGTTTTTGGGCAACTACTTTAAAGTCTGCTGCCTGCAGCTTATCACCTTCATTGATAATTTCATCCATTTTATGGCCTTCTGCAACTGGCCCTTATTTCCTGTTGATACTGTGACATTTATTAGGGTCAAGATGCTTTCTAGTAGATTACATAGGGCGACTTCTAATGTTCACCTTAAACTTCTTGCTGATATAAAATAAGGTATATGAAATGACCAGGTTCTGAGAGCAGTACTTCAGTAATTCTTTTTATCCCTGCATTAATATTGGCTTCAAATATTACTAACTATTGAAAGAATCTTTTCGAAAATATTTCTTTTTAGGTAACTTGTTATCGTCAAGATCTTTTAATCGTTTCATAGCATTAATCCCTCCTGATTTGTTGAATTAAAAGTGGTTTCACTATTAAGAAAAGTAAATCTTTTATTACTGATAGCAGGCCAATAACGGAGTTTATTAATAATGGAGAGGTGAAGATATTTTGATAAGAGTAATATCGAGGAACGAATTTCTATCCACATAGATTTGCAGTTACATCTGATTTTTACTATCATATATAATATTATTCCTATCATATCCCATATATGTTCTACCTTCATCCAGTTATAAGCCAATATGCTCTTCCTCTCTTCTCATTCCTCGTAAGTTTAAAAAACCTCCTGATCGAAACCTGGAACACATATATTTCTATATCCTAAGATTTTCTGATCTTCTTTGTGGCGAAGTTGACAAGTTTTGGCGAGAATCACCTTGCCACGCACAGAACTATTCATAGTTCGAACGCCATTGTCACTTTTACCTCCTCGTAGTTCACACATTAGGTAATTTCGCTGTATCATAGCAGTGAGTCCGACAAATGTGATGTGTATATCCAAAAATTATTTCACCGAATAGTTTTTCAGGTGGTTCTTAAATAAAGAAAAAATATGAAGTCGGAAATCATATCTGGCAAAAAAAAAAAAATAGTTTAAAATGTGTATATCCAAAAATTGTTCGTATTTCACCGAAGTCCAAAGACCGAAATTCGGAAATCATATCTGGCAAAAAAAAAAAAATTAGTTAAAATACTGTATAATGAAATATAAAGTTAAATTAAGTAAACTAAAGTAATTTAGATTATGTTCTGGAGATAATGGGAAGAAAAAGTCTTGAAAGAGGAAAGAAACAGGTGGTCTTGGGGACTTAAATTGGACCAGGAAGGAGAATTACTTATCCAAGAAACCAACTTTTACGAAGTTCCTTCAAGCCATTTCCTCACAGTCTAGTTCCAGGTTTGCAAATTGAGTTTCACTTAGAAACTTTTAAATATGTTAAATAGCCAGGAATATAACAGGACATCCATTTTAGACTACGTTGCAACACATACTGTCACCGGCATTTAGGCAAATTGCAGGGCAACCTATATTTGGACTGAGAATTATGTCTTTTAGATATTTTATCTTTTTGTATGATTTACTGAAATATTTGATTAGATAGGTCAGTTTATATATTTTTATTATCAAGTATCATGTAGAAATGATTTTTTCCTTAGATTCTTTTTCAATATATTTTTTTATTTTCACTTACCCACCTATATATGATACATATAACAACCCATATATGTCCAAATAACCAAGTTCCGTGGTGTGTACGTTTATGTTAATAGACTACCTCAAAAGTGATAAATCTTTCAAAAATGAAATTAGGATACATGCACTTGATATGACAGAAAAGGCTTGGTTAAAATTGAGTTAACTTTATGCCACCTACTTTATTCCTCTTTACGATTTCTTGAAAAATCTCTAAAGATTTTGATTAAACTCGTCATATAAATTAGCAATGAAATATTCTGTAAAATGTGATGTATTATTTTGATAAAAACGGTTTGGTAGGGCTTGAATGACAATAGAAAAATTCTTCACATTATGACACTTTAATCTTGTTCGTTTGAAGTAATTAGCAGTCTCTCGTTACCATTACTAGTATTATGAAATGGCCTAATAGTAAATATGAAAGAATTTAATAATTTCCTACAGGTTAAAAATTTTAATTTCCGTTTATAAAAGCAGTACCTAATACATATGTAGAATTTATCGTTGAAAAACTGAGAATTTTAGAAAGAAAAATAATATTCAGTCTATAACTAAATTATGATATAACGATTTATATTTTTAATGGAAACCATTGCATAGTAGTTCCATAGTTTGTAATTGTTACAATACAAATTCAAAAGTTAAAGAATTTAAAAAAACAAAACAAAAAAAAACATAGTATTTCCGTATTACAATTGAAAAAATACGACGAGAGGTGGTAGCTGCCCAAAATGTTTACGTAAAAACATTTGGCAAGCTTTAACCTTTAATTAACAAACCGTAGTTAAATAAAAATTTTTACAAAAATAGATTTAAAGAAAGAAGCATTATCAGGTCCAACTTTTTTCATTGCGCAAAAACACGAAGTCAATGAGTACGTAACAGAAAAAGAACTAGTTAAATAAAAAAAATTATCATACCATTCAGTCAAATTTAAATTTAAATTATATTTTATAAGTTAAGAATATGTAATATATATTTTTCCAGCTTGGGAAAGCAAAATAAAATATCGAAAACAAATTACTTCTTTGGTAGGCAACAATCAACAACATATATATTGCTAAACAATAAATAATTTATTTATTTATATAAAAGTTGTAACTATATCAATGCAGTTATTTATTATTTCTACTACAATAATTCGTAATTATATTCTTATAACTTTTTTCATATCGTCTCATTTTGTCATTTATTAATTTAAATTTAATCTTATAATCAAACGAACCAAAACACGATCATTTTAAATGATCGTTGGAAAGAATAAAAACCGAAATGAATTACAATTAAAAAAAAGTATTAAGATCGCTGTAAAAAACTTTGATTTTTTTTTTATAAGTTCTTGTAAAGGAAACAGTTAAAAAAAAAAAAAAAAATTATTGTTTTCTTTGAAGGATAAAATTGATTAACTCTTTAAAATAGAACCAGTAATCTTCATGATTTTCCGATATGTTTAACAAAAAAACTATGATACCTAAATACTAGCTATACTAACTACCGTGTAGTTAACTGCTTTTTATAATGTAAAAAAAAAAAGAATAAACAGCACAAGGTCATCAAATATCTATTAGGTCTGTAAAAGCTTTCGTTTTGTTTTTCCCCCTTGTCAAAGTATTTTACAAATGAAATTATCGCGTGACTCAGCTGATCCGCCATGCTTCATCACATTCAGTCCTCCACAGCCCCCTTTTATCATGACTTTGGAATATCAGCTCGAAACACCGCGATATCCCTCGAAATGAGGACCAACTTTCATTAGTGGGAATAGAGTGGGGAAGGAAGGGGGGGGTGAAAAGATGACAGTGTATAGCTCGGGAGAGTGAAAGAGGGGGGGAGGGCTCGAAAATGGCCCATTTTTCCCAACTGGGCTGAAAGAGGCGCCGTTCCCAACAGTTTCACCGGCCCAAGCGACCATGAAAAAGTATGGGAAAACCCTCAGCTATCCGCTGTAATCTTTCTTGTAGGCTTGCTTACCTCCAACGCTGCTTCTGCATAATATCCTCTGAATCCCACCTGATGTTGAAGATATCCACCCTATCACGTCCCTTCCCTATATCCCTACATCTATTGCCGGATTAAACAATATTTAAATTTTAAGCAGACGACTTATAAGTCGTTGCGTAATTTAAATTAGATTTTAAATCACACGACACCGTCATTTTTCAGTGTTAAAATATGAAATGGATCCAAACAACATAATTCAAGTAGAATCACCTTTATCTATGAAAATTATATTTAGAATCAATCCTTCCATTTGGATCAACAACAAGATTCAGCAGTAGGATGTGCTTTTATAAAAGAAAAAGACTCACACCTCTATAAACTACCTGGAGCTTGTTCGGTCTTCACAGGAGAGGCAACTGCTATAAGGGAAGCCCTGCTCCATTGTAAAGTAGCTAATCATCAAAAATCAGCTATCATCACTGACTCGATGAGTGTCCTGCTGGCAATAAGAAGCAAAAGACCAGAACAGGCCACTATCCTCGAAATACTTAATCTGATTTATGACGTCCAGAGGGTAGGCAGAACAATTGTTTTTATCTGGGCCCCATCCCATTGTGGCATTGGTGGAAATGAAAAAGCAGATGGTGCATTGATACTGGCCCGTACAGGGGATCATAGCCAGGTCAAATCCATAGACCTCATTCCCCGAGAGGATTGGGTGAGGCATGAAAAGTCAAAAATAATGGGTCAGTGGAATGAAGCCTGGAGAAGGAGCCCGTCTAAACTACTGCAAGTAAAAAAGGAATGTAAAAAATCTGGTGCGTGCGCGCAACACTCTACTTTCACTTACCAACTTACTTAGATTAGAAATTGTGTTAATGCCATTTCTCAAAGTTACACATTTTTCCACATTCATTCTTTATTTTTGTTTTCGTTTGCTCTATAACAAACACTGATTTCTTTTATTATTAAATAAAAGGTTTTACTTGAGATAATTCGGCAATGCAAGCATAATATTCCAAGTCGTCTGATTTTATAATTCTCTATGTACTTGTTGAAAATTTCATTTAGTTACAGTCATGATGAAATCGTTAAAGCCGTTTTTGAGTAAATAAAAAAACCCCGTGAAAATGATACAAAATTTATTAATAAAGTCCCCCCTACTGTAGATCAATTTTGATGAAATTTTTACAGTCATATCTCGGGCATATAAATACATCAAATACCAAGTTTGATCAAAATCGTTAAAACCGTTTTTGAGTAAATAAAAAAAACACGTGAAAATGATACAAAATTTATTAAGTAAAGTCCCCCCTCCTGTTGATCAATTGTGATGAAATGTTGGTTATAACATCTTTGGAATATAAATACATCAAATACCCAGTTTGATCAAAATTGTTAAAGCCGCTTTTGAGTAAATAAAAAAAACACGTGAAAATAAGACAAAATTTATTAAGTAAAGTGCCCCCTCAGGTTGATCAATTTTGATGAAATGTTGGCTATCACATCTTTGGCATTTACATACA
Organism: Aelia acuminata; assembly: GCA_911387785.2. Taxonomy (NCBI): domain Eukaryota; kingdom Metazoa; phylum Arthropoda; class Insecta; order Hemiptera; family Pentatomidae; genus Aelia; species Aelia acuminata. The sequence goes on from OU426981.1 coordinate 35,899,060, forward strand.
TCAAATACCCAGTTTGATCAAAATCGTTAAAGCCGTTTTTGAGTAAATAAAAAAACCACGTGAAAATGAGACAAAATTTAGTAAGTAATGTCCCCCCTCTGATTGATCAATTTCGATGAAATGTTAACTGTCACATCGCGGGCATATACATACACCAAATACAGAGTTTGGTCAAAATCGTTAAAGCCGTTTTTGAGTAAATAAAAAAAACACGTGATAATGAGACTACATTTACTAAGTAATGTGCCTCCTCCATTTAACCAATTTTATGAAATTTCAGCTTTCGCATCGCGGTCATATACATACACCAAATACCGAGTTTGATCAAAATCGTTAAAGCCGTTTTTGAGTAAATAAAAAAAACTCATGAAAATGGGACAACATTTATTAAGTAAAGTGCCCCCTCCAATTAATGAATTTTGATGAAATTTTGACTGTCGCATCGCGGAATATACATACACTAAATACCGAGTTTAATCAAAATCGTTAGAGCCGTTTTTGAGAAAATCGAGAAAAACGTAAAAAATAGACAAAATTCTTCAAATAAAGTACCCCCTCCGTTTGACCAATTTTGATGAAATTTTCGCTGTCACATCGCGGGCATATACATACACCGAATACCTAATTTCAGTATTGTACGACCTATAGTTTTTGAGCTAGTCTGTTCACACACACACAAACACACACACACACACACACACACACACACACACACACACACACACACACACACACACACACACACACACACACAGACACACACAGACACACACATAGACACACAGACCATTTCGCGGGACTTGGTTATTTGGACTCAGGGGACCCCAAAACGTGTATTTCCATTGAAAACCGGAAGTCGAAATTTTTCACGATCGCAATACTTTCCTTACTATATATTTCATATATAGGTAATTGAAAGTAAAAATGGGCAACTAGCTGTAGAAGATATAATCCTGTGTCGCCTAAGAATTGGTCACTGCGAATTCTCCCATGCATACATACCTTCTGCAAAACTTAGTACAGGCTACCTGCGTTAAATGTGGTGCCCCTATGACCGTTTCACATATATTAGTGGACTGTAATTATTTTCAAGAAATGAGGAGAAAATTAAAGTTGAACCACTCACTACCAGAAGTTCTGCAAGATTGGGAGGAAAGTGTGGAAAAGCTTATGCGTTTCCTTAAAGATATAGGATACTATAATTGAATATTAAAAAAAAAAAAAAAAAAAAAAAAAAAAAAACATTGCTAATGACCCCGTCAGGTAGAGGCAATTACAACAACAATAAACAATAAACAAACAAAGACAAAATTATTGATGATAAAATAATGATCTGTATTTATAATACAATATAACTATATAAATACAACCCATGTACAGGTCTATATCCAAGAAGAGATTATTTAAATGTATAAATTAGTTTTATTTATATTTTCGTTTTATTGTAGTAGGGCCATACCACGTCAAATCAGCACAGAAATATATCATTTTGAACCTCACTATCTTAGATTTCGTATATGTGTACTAATTGTATCTACTAGAACAATTGTGAAATATTACTGACCTACGACAACCCGTTTTTGAATTATTGGTCTCTAAATCCCTCAAAAATAGGTCCAGAAACACAAAAATCATGATTAAAAATAGCTGTAGATGTTTTCCAAATTTGACTAGGACTATGAGATTGTTCTCGTTTAACAGGGCATTCCACGCCCTTTCATATGATATACAACAATTATATGTGTTCATACTACAAAATATAAAAGTGGGATGAAAATTTCTTTATTACTAAAAAAATTGAAAACTAGTGACAAAATTCCATAAATCTAGCATTTTATGATAAGCTGTAGATGTTTTTCAAATTTGACTAGGACCATCATTTTGGAGTCGTTTAACAATGCATATTATGCCGTTTCATATGATATAGAACAATGTATAGGTATACGGTGTAGGACCTATTTTTTAAAAACAAAATATAAAATTAAAAAAAAAATGGCCTTTTTGAGAAAATTGAAATAATAATTTTAAACTTGGTTTTAAGAAAATTTCTTTAGGATCAACCTGTAACTTTGTTGTATATCATATGAAAGGGCATGAGATGCGCTGTTAAGCGACAACAATCTCATAGTCCTAGTCTAATTCGGAAAACGTCTACAGCTATTTTTAATCATGATTTTTGTTTTTCTGGACCTATTTTTAAGGGATTTAGAGACCAATAATTTTAAAACGGGTAGACATATCTCAGTAATATTTCACAATTGTTCTAGTAGATAAAATTAGTACACACATACCAAATCTAAGATGGTGAGGCTCAAGCCTGTGTTGAAATGACATGGAATAACCCAGTAATGTGTTCATGAAATAGGGATACAACGTACCTCCCACTTATATCATTTTCCCTTTTATGTCTCTAATGAGACCTTACACACTGATCTCGACGTTTCTTACTTCCAAACAAGGCCATAGATTGTAACCGTAACTTTCATGACAGACTTACTCTAAATTCCAAATCATTAACTCAAGCTATACACACGCCTACGAACCCTTACAAGCCTCCAAGAAGACTGTTAAGGCGGTGTCCACGACATTTTCTGCATTAAACAGTTATACAAATATTTTTCTTTTAGATTTAGTCTTTCACTTGTTTTTACTTTGTTTTTTATATTTCTGATTGTTTGATTCTCAATTTGTGGGGATTTTTTCATATCTATCATCTCAGAATATTTGCATATTACGATAGTAGATAGCAAATTAAAGCAAAATGCCAGAAGATATGCATTAATATCTTTATAAATATAAATATTTATATTTTCAGACTAGAAACCTAACTCTATAAGTTCTAAAATCAAATTAATTATTCTACTTTTAAAAAAACAATTTAAAATTAAAAAAAAAAAGAAGAAATGTTAAAATAGTAAGCTCTAATTTGACCGATAAAGTTTGATTTTTTTTTTTTGTAAATGTGTTCTTAATCAAAGATTAGTTCATGTTTTTACGAATTATCTTATTCATATATTGACGAATTATATATCCTATAATTATTTTTTAAATATGTCATTTTTAGTTTAATTCCTTCTGAATGTAAACCTTAGAAAATCTTGAAATTGAGAATATATAGTATAATTAAAAATAAAGTATTTGATTTTAATATAAAACAATTTTTTCCTGTGTATTTTGTTAATAAAATATTATTGTGAACGGTCGCCCTTGTTACCTTTTTATAGTTGCAGATTCACTTTACTTTTCTATAGTTAAACATGCCTCTCTGTTGATTTGTAAAAGAATTGAAGTGGTATTAATAAAAGGGATAAGTTTGTTAAAATTCCATATGCCACAACTACATTTATTTTATATGAATATGATATAATAACGTGAAGTGGTTAATTAATTACTCTCTATTACTTCGTATAAAAAGCATAAATCGATATTTGATTTAGAAATAATTCTGTTTGAGTAGAAATATAGCCCTAACAAAGGAGCTGAGGTAATTCAATTGCTGAGTTCATTTATAAAGAAGTAATTTGCCTAATGGAGACCCTGAATGAATAAGTCCTCCGTTATAAATTATAAGAAGAGCCTTTGTCTAATCTATTTAGAGAGAGGATAGGGCCAGCAGTCTAGGCCCCGTCCTCCAATACCAGTTTCGTACAAATAGCCAGCTTATCTATGAATTATTAGATAGACTCTGATCTAAATACAAGGATTAGTGAAGCCTAAACCGTCGAAAAATAACAACTTCCAACCCATAGTGAATTAATCTCCAATTTATTCGATGAAATATACTACTTTATCTCAACATTTGTGAATTACGATTATTTTATTATACTAAATAAACCAAGAAACCAAACATAAAAAAAAAAAAAGTAACGCTAAAGACAATAGTTCCTTTAATTTGACGGAAGAAAAAATGAAAAAACTCGATATTCAAATCTCCCAAAATAAGCTGGTAATTATTATTATTGTTACATTGATCATATTATTGCTCTCATAAAAACTATAAAACCTTTTAAGGGGTCAGTTTCTATAAAAAAAAAAAAAAAAAAAAAAAAAAAAAAAAAAAAAAAAAAAAAAAAAAAAAAAAAAAAAAAAAAAAAAAAAAAAAAAAAAAAAAAACAGTTATTGACTAATTTAAATGTTTTTGGTCAATTGTTCTTTTTAAAGTTGCAAAATGTGTAATTTACCTGTGGTATAGTGGTTAGCATGGCAACCTACAATACTAAAGGACGCAGGTTCGCGCTCAGCGGTGGCCTTAGGATTTTATAATGGGAGTAAAAAATCCTTAGCCATGCCCTCCCACGCATAGGACGTGAAATGGAGGTCTCGAGCCTGTACGATGTCAGGTACTCGTTAAAGATCCCTATCCTAATTATTCCTGGATAGGACTCCCACTGTAGCATCGCCCTATTAGCATTAGTGGCATAAAGTTACGTTAAACAAACAAACAAAAAACCTTTTAAAATATATAAATTTGTATATTGCTTATATTTCTATATTTCATTATTATTTTATTTTATCCAGCTTAAGAAAATACAATTGAGGATAGATACCCATAACTCCTCTTCGCATCACGTTTTACACGAATTCTAGCATTTTCATTTGTCTTAAGATAACAACTGTGGTCATTTTTTGAGAAAGTTTGTCATAAGCTTTTGAAATTTGTCATGATTTCTTTTTAATATAAATTCCGAATGTGATCGGGACCTGCCTCGTGACAACCTTTAACCCGGCGTTGGTCGCGTTGTGAGCATTTTGCTCACACTTGCCGAAAATCTTGTGTATTTCACTTATTTTTTTTTCTTTAATTCTGATATTTTTTCTATTTGTCATTTATACATTAACTCACTTTAGGAAGTTGTTTTTGAAAAAAAAAATTGCCGCCCTAAGCCTCAATAAAACGTTTTGTCCGAAAAAACGGGAGCGTGAGCAAAATGCTCGCAGCGCGACCATCCGTGACACAGAACTGAGCCACCGTGCGGGCCGCTCTGAGACCTGCACGGACTTGCCCATCTCCGCTGTATCTTGTCAGTACACGTTTGTATTTCTTTGATAAAATATTGTAACTGTTCTGTTTGTTAGTTTAGTTCGGAAAATGAGTGGAACAAGACGTGTTGCGAAGATATTAGGGCTTTTGGAGGATTTTCGTCTCTTCTCTTAGATTTTTTAGTAAAAGCTTAGATTAGTTTTTATATTTTTGAGTAAAATGGGGTATTTCGTTTTTAGATTGTTATTCGTTATTGTTTACATTATATTCTTCCGATTCCACGGTACCAACTTTACGTTATTTTTAATATTTTTATAATTTTTTTTCAACCAAAAATTTCCTATTTTTCTTTTTCTAATTTTGGTTAATATATGCTACTGCACTTTTCTTACAATAACTACTTCTTTTTTTAACTAAAAATCGTGTTAATAATGCATTTGTTTACTCTCTTCTAATCATTCCCCTCCAACAACTAAATAATAATAAATGCATTAAACTGATGAATACACCTTAAATAGATTAATAATTTAATGATAAACATATTCTAAATTAAAAGAAACAAAAATATGGCGAAGAATGCTGCTTAAAAATAATAGAATAGCCAAAAACTGAGGTGTGAGCAATTTGCTCACGCGCGACCAACGGTGTCTCACGGAGGGGCGCGACCAGCGCCGGGTTAAGAAAAGAAAACCTTTTAAATCTAAGAAAATAAATAATTAATATCGTGTTAGATTACACATTAGTAACTTCTCCGAGTGGATACAACGTTAAAAAACAAAATAACACAAGTAAATATATCGGAATAGAGGTCAAGGTGAGAGTAGAAAATTCAATACTACTTTTGACTGGAAAGCTAATAATATATTGATGTGCTTTAATGATATATATATGTTGTGAATTAATTTAGAAAAATAATAATAAAATAAAAGAACCGCCACAATTACTACAATCAATGTAGGGTCAAGGGTGCAGTGCCTTGTTCGAAACGAAGAGTTGTTAAATGGTCACCGGTTATGCAAGGAGGTATATTGGTCGTGATATCGTTTTATTATGTTACTAATTAAGAGTATCCGCTTTATATACGCTGTGTTAGGAGGATATCCTACAAATAACCTAACCTATAATACATAGGTCCGCGACTGAATAGAAAATCACAAATTCCATTGATAGATTCGAACCTGAGACCTTGATCAAACTAGATCAATGCCTTACCAATGAGGTATTACAGACAGGTATATATCCAGTCACTAAAAGAGGTGGAAAGGATACGGCAAAATTGGCTACAATGGGATTGGCTATTGGGCTGTAGGCAGTCTGGCGCTTCACTATGTGCAATATGCCATTGTACTGTGAGGTTTTGTGGCTGCAAGAGAAAGGTCTGTGTGAAGACCACCGCGCTTCCAAAGATCTCATTATTTCTACCGTCCCAACTGAAAAATATTGTTAGGTCAGTTACAATTTTCCCTTTTATTAAAAAAAGTAAAGAAAAACAATAGTAATGTACTTTCATTCCTATCCCTTTTAAAAGTAAAGTAAACCAAATCATATTTTGATGTAACGTGAGGAAAAAAAATTATAGAACCTAATTTAAATGTTTTATTTTCTACCTTATAATGATGACAGTATTTGATAAATGAGTAGTATATAATTGAAGGACAGCAGATTTTGAAATGATTCCCGTTGGTAAAATGGTGCCAGAGAACATCTTTTGTTCGTAGTTTGAACTGATGGATAAAAGAAAGAGACGAAACCTTTGTCACACAAAGGCTTTGAATCGGCTTGTGCGACTTAGCAACTTGAAACATAAAGAACAAAGAAGTCCGTCCTTAAAAACAAGCATCTCAATCCTCACTGCAAATATTGAGGAAAACAGGCGTTCCTTACCATCCCTCTCGACTTAAAAAACTTATTCCGAAGAAAATACGAGACGAATAATACATTCTGATCATTGCAATACTTGTATTTTTTCATCGAAATCACGAAGTTTTGAAGTATGAAGAAATTGGTTCCATTCAAAAGACGGATTATGTTTGTTAAAGAGGTTAATGAATTTTTGATGGTTATCAAAAATGCTGTTCATGTTGGATAGCCAATAATGTTTGGATTAGACGCAAAAATATCAAACTGACAAATTATTTATTAGAAATTACCATACACTTAATAATATATTTGAAGATGCCCGGTTATACTTTTATAAGTATGAAAGTCAAAACAACTTATTAAGTAATGTGGGTTGAAAAAGCAAAAAATTAATAAATTGGAAGTTATAAGAATCTATTAGAATATAACGTTCCCTGCCCTTTGTTAAAATAAATATGATTTATTCTAATAGAAAAAAAATAGTGGAAAAGCTTTATAGATTATAAAAAAGGTTTCTTTTTTTTTTCTTTTGAATTAATAACATACGAGGCGCTCCAGCTGATGCCTTGGAATGCCATTCGAAAATACACAACTGCATTCTTGGGACAAATGAGTTCAATAATAAAAGAAAAGGGTTATATTAAAAAAAAAAAAAACTAATCCCATACCATAAATTTGGTTTTCAAACATTTCATTGAGCAACTCATCAACTACCCAGAGTAATTGACTACATTGCTTTACCATTAGCACAGAAACAGTACTCTCCAGGTGTAATTCTGGATGTCGCCCAAGCTTGTGATAAGGGCACGTGGGTCTTTTCTGCCAACTCAAGACCATTCTACCTCACTCATATTTAGTTACTTATGCCTAGCTCTCTGAAAGATTTTTTTATGTCCTACTAGGCTCAGAAAAATCTGCCGTCAGTCCAACCCATTCGGTAGGAGTTCCGCTAGGTTCAGTAGCTGCTCCGTTTCTTTAGACACAAGACATACCTAGGAACTCTGAAAAGTACGCTAATTACACAGCAATTTTAACAATACATAGTAATTCAAGACTGGTATTACTAAATTTTTGTATTATTAAAATCCCTTGTTACATTTACACTTTGGGAAATAAAATTAAACGACGGCAAATCTCAACAAATAATATAACATTCACTCTTCGACGCATCACGTTCTCACTAGCTTATATTGGAGACCTAAATTCATCAAACAGAATCGGTACGCTATCAGGAATTAATTATCGACGGGTGGATAGCACATCTAAATGAAAAGATGCTCTTAACAAACAACTGAAAATACTCACTTTCTCTAAATTTGAAAAACAAACAGAAACCGAATACACACATACACACACTCGAGTCCATTTTAACATACACCTCAAAGATTTTCAGCTCAGCAAAGACGACGCACTTACAAACTTTATAAACTTTTCAATTAAATCTTTTAAGACTAATAACCATCGATCCCTGGTACTTAAATTACAAATTCTACATACATACTTAGAAAAAACAATAATTGACCAACACATTATTGACGCTTTCACATTAAATTGCACATACATAACAAAAGACAAATTAGCCACATGGCCACTGCTGACATGCCTAATCGCCTCTTCTGAAATTGCAAGCCCGGAAATAGGTGCCGCTCGGCAAGTCCCTTTCCTCATACCCAAAATGCCTGACTTATTAATTCGATTTAACGATCATTCGCAGACTTAAGCGATTTGCTGAAAGGTGTGGAAAAAAAAAATAATTTTCATATTTTACAACCGCCCGTTACATCAAATTGTCATGAAGATAATTATGACATTATTAGCTCCGTCTCTTGGTTCAGTTCATTGCTGATTGAAGAGATCTCTCATCTAGCTCCTTTTCATTCACATTCTAAAAAGCATGTTTTCCATCGCTACGTAGTTTTTAATCATATAAAATAATCACTGGTGTTAAAATATATATATTTTTTATATTATTTTTATAAATAACAGACAACTAATAACTTAAATGTTACAGCTATCTTTTACATGATCACCGATATTATCATCGTCGGAGATGACAGATCAAAAGGCGGGGAAGTATATCCTAAGAGTGGGGAAATGGAAGAGGAGATGGCTTTAAGGCGAGCCCAACACGAGTAGGGCTGATATAACTTGTTGCTGCTCGGATATTGATCTCTAACTGCGTCCTCGTATATTTGCCTCTTTTCTATCTTCGTCTAGCGCATGATATGCTTCAAAATTAATCTAACTTTGGACAGTGGAATGCTCATAAAAATAATTGCCGATAACGGATATCATATTTCTCATTGGAAACCTCTTTTCAAGAGTAATAACTCCTTAGAGGGAAAACTTGAACCTATCCATTATTGAGAACATTTAGGAATTTCGAAACCTTCGCTTAAAGAACTCTAAACTAATGTGTAACAGCCTATTTCCGTTCCATAGAAAAATATTCCCCATGGACGATCATAATAAAATATTTGAATTTCAAGCCCACGGTATCTGAAATGTCAACTTCAAGAGTGAAAACAAGGCAAATGAAATGCTACCAACTCATAAATGGTCAGAAAAACACGATAAAAGATAGAAGATTTTATTTAAATGATTAATATTATCACTAAACCCAAAGAAAAATATAAGTGTTGTTTTTGAGATTTGCAATGCTGCTTTTAATTAGCAAATAGTAAATGCGTGGTATTCCGACTGGATAAATTGCTAACTTGACTAAGAAAATCTCTTGGCCACTGCCTCAAAAGTCGCCGGGGTGAAATGTAGGGGTTACGTTAGATGTTAAGGAGTGTCTGTGCTAAGGAGTTCATTTTAAAATTTAGTCACTGGTGGAGGTATTTGTTCTATCGTGTGGCGGTATCGATTTCTAAAGATAGAAGATAATGAAAATACAACATTTTCCACAGTTTTTTCTCGAGAATGACAATCCTGAATATTTAGAGGCCTCATCGAAAATGCCAGAAACAAAAAGGGGAAAGAATCTAACAGATATTGAACAAGTTATGCTCTAATAATTAACACTATATTGAATTTTACGGAACAAAACATTATTTGGCTTGTATATTAAGTTAATCTAATAGCGACAGTTAAGGCATGGCAAAGGATGGCTGTTTGATCTATACTGAAGTTTTCAAGGATAAAAAAATGCTCAAAGTGCTAAGTTAAAGAGAAGATTAGGATGAAGAGTAGTTAGTTGTTTTATAACGTTTCGTGTAAAAGTTTAGATGAATCACGTCTAAAATGTCATTATATTTTGGTGAAAAGTATGTAATCATGTACTACAGATCTATTGCTATGAGTCTAAAAGTACTTGATTGAAAGGTCTTTGTATGATTCTTTTTAATTTGTACCGTATTTTGTAAAGAGTATATCTATATGTAGGATTTAGTAAGTATGAATGGGTACTTCTTTCTACATTACGATTAGCCATAAAGAGTTTAGTATTTAATGTATTGAAACTTGAACGGATGACCTCTAAATTTGCTATAAACGGTTTTTCTTCATAAAAGGACTCTGAGAGACACGGTAGGCGGGGGTAAAAGTATAACAGAGTTAACGATAGCCGGGGGTAAACACGTTCGACATCAAAAGGGCTTTATTTTGGGATTGGATAAAATCTCTTTGTTTCACCCTCGTTTGTCGAGGAGGTGCAACAACACAATGATTCAAGCCCTTAATCGAATTGAGGTAACGGCCACTTCTCTGCCCCAGATTAAATTCCTTTAGCGTAAACTTTTAAAGATTTTTTCAGAGCTTTTTTATCCCTTTGACTTCCATTTTACTCCAGAATTTGGTTTACAAAGTAGTTATTATTCTATATCCTTTGACACTTTAAATTCTATATTAGAAATATGTAAGTATGCAACAATTTTACATGATTACTAAAGTTAATATTTACTGCTTTTGAAGAATTATCAAAAAAAAAAAAAATACAATAATGAGATGATTAAGGTTCTGAAAAATGATAAATAAAACAGTCACCTGCCTAGAATAAGTGCAAACACTCAAGGCACTTGGAAAATAGTAGTAACAGGTTTTAAGTAATATCCGGATTCCAAAAGATATTGGGATCTTTTTTTGTGTTTTTATTGATGATAAAATGAACAGAGCTTAAACTAAAATATTTTTTTCTACCTAGAGTTTGCAGCATCAGTGAAAGCGCCTAGAATCTGTGGCGACCAACAACCCCCAAAGCCGTGCAGTATTACGGGTAGAGCATACACATCGCGCCGTATATCTCATAATCTTTTTTTTTTTTTTGACTTTAATTATTAATCCGCACCTGTCAGCAAGGTGCTGACAATCAGCGAATGAGATGGTGGTAATAGGTTATAATGACATGTCAGGCATGAGGAGGGAAAGCACCCAGCAGCACCTCCTTCCTGGCTTGAGTCAATTACCTCGGTTGTCTAAGAGAGCAGATCTCTCATCCAGCGCCTTTTTAGTCTTCTCGTACCCGTGCTTATGTCAGCCATATTACTGATTAAAGAATTTGGATGTCCGTTTAAATTAGCAAAAAATCGTTTGTATAGTGTCATTATGTGCTGCTCGACTGTTAGTACATGGAGGTCTGTATGTAAACTTTTGTTAGTTACGTACCAAGGTGCTTTTGTAATGAGTCGTAACAATTTTGATTGGAACGTTTGAAGTTTTTGTAAGTGAGTCTTTTTAGCTATACCGAATATCTGTGAGGAATATGTCCATAGGGGTTTGAGTAAGTAAGAGTACGTATTTAGTTTTTGTTTCAGTTTCAGTTTTGATGATTTAGAAAGTAGTGGGTAGAGAAGCTTGAGTCTTTTGTTAAGAGTCCTTTTTTTCATTTTAACATGTGGGCCCCATGTCATCCTTCTGTCGAAAGTGAGTCCCAAATAGTGTACTGTGTCCGTCTGTGGAATTTGGTTATTGTCAATATAAACTGGGGGGCAGGTATGTTTTCTAAGCGTGAATGTAATGTGTTTTGATTTGTCATGATTGAGTCTAATTTTCCATAGTTGAAACCAATCGTGTAACTTGTGTAAGTGTTGTTGTAATGTCAAAGAAGCCTGTGTTGAGTCCTGATGTTTCGTGATAATTGCTGTATCATCAGCGTAAGTTGCAGTCAATGTCTCGTTGGTAATAGGTATGTCGTGCGTGTATATGATGTAGAGTAAAGGTGCTTGGATTGAGCCTTGGGGTACTCCCGCCAAGATTGGATAAATTGAAGAAATTTCCGAACCCTGCCGGACAGAGAAAAATCTATCGAAGAGGAAAGATTGTAGGATAAGATAATAAGTGTACGGTAAGATGGTCTTGAGTTTAAAGAGAAGACCCTGGTGCCAGACTTTGTCAAACGTTTGAGCAACGTCCAAAAATACTCCAGTTGCATATAGTTTTTGTTCTAGAGCTCCTGAAATGTAGTCAGTAACTCTGTGTAGTTGATGCGTCGTCGAATGTTAAGTGCGGAAGCCGAATTGGTGATCAGGTAACACTTTTTGGTCTGTTAGTATGTCAACTAATCTTTTGTGTAGTAATTTTTCAAATAATTTGGAGCATATTGGGAGGAGGCTAATTGGTCTGTAGGATGAGGGATTATAAATGTCTTTACCTGGTTTGTGGATCATTCTTATGAGTGAATATTTCCATTGTATTGGGAATTTGGACGTTCTTAATATACAATTGTAAATTGTCGTGAGTAATACAAGAGCTTTTCTAGGCATTTGTTGGAGTGCCTCAGCTGTAATTAAGTCATAACCAGGGGCTTTCCTTTTTGGTAACTGTTTGATTTGTAAAGCGACTTGAGAAGGAGTGAACGGAGGCGGTGGGAGTGTCAACTGTAGTTATATCTGTATATACCGGTTTCACCCGGAGAATTTCATTTTTTAAATCTATAAACTGAGACTTTTATCGACTCAAACGGTCGATTTTGTAAAAGCCAATTTAAAGCGAGATCAAAACGATTATTATAACAATAAAGTATATACCCAGAGATCGGCTGAAGTTATGCAATCTTAATATGGAAAGGTGTTCGCACCTGGTCTGAAAGAACCACTGAGCGAAATTTGGAGAATTTAGGACAAACGGTATGGATTTCTATAAAGAACAAACAGAATTTCATCTTTATATACATAGATTATAGCTATATCTCCCGGTTTCACACAGGGAATTTCATTTTTCTAAAGAAACAGTCGATTTCGTAAAAAAAAACATTACAAAATGAGATCATTATGATTTCTATAACAATAAAGAATATCAGCTGAAGATATGAAATTTTAATATGGACAGGTGTTCGCACCTAGTAAGAAAGATCCACTGAGCGAAATTTGGGGAATTTAGGACAAACGGTATGGAGTTTTATTAAGAAAAAACAAACTAACAGAAATTCATCTTTGAGCTGTATAACCCGGTTTGATCGGGGAATTTCATTTTTCTAATGAAACGGTTGATTTCGTAAAAAACCATTGTAAAGTGAGTTCATTACGATTTCTATAACAATAAAGACTATCAGCTGAAGATCGGCTGAAGTTATGCAATTTTAATATGGACAGGTGTTCGCACCTGGTATGAAAGAAGTACTGGCGAAATTTGGAGAATTTAGGATAAACGGTATGGATTTCTATAAAAAACAAACAAACAAACAGAAATATTGGCCTGCAGTTTCAGCTTCTCGCAAATCGGCTTGCCTAAGCCTTTGTGGCGCAAAGCGGGCCTCGTATTCCGAGGCAGACTCAGTTTCCCGCGATTCTGCCTGTCTAAGCCTCTGTTGTTCAATCCTGTTTTGATGTTCGTCGAGAGTTTCAGCTACTCGTATTTGACGTTGTTTTTAGCTTTTGAGCTCACTACTCCTATTGAAGCTCGCTTCTTAGGAGGCATTTATAAAAAATAAATTCACCATACATGTAAATAAACGTATTGTAATTTAAAAAAACAAAAAAAACATATGGTTTAAAAATCCCAGAACTCGACGCCTACCAAGGGACGGTCTTACCGTGCCTTGTTGGCCTCTTCAAAATGTATAAAATGATATTTTAGGCTTTTTTTCGACTCAAACGGTCGATTTCCAAAAAAAAAACCATTGTAAAGCGAGATCATGACTATTTTTTTAACAATAAAGAATATACCATGAGATTGGCTGAAGTTATGCAATTTTAATATGGACAGGTGTTCGCACCTGGTATCAAAGAACCACTAAGCGAAATTTGGAGAATTTAGGACAAACGGTATGGATTTCTATAAAGATGCAAATAATTAAAAATATCGTCTTGAACCACGTAAATTTGAATATTACTAAAAAATAAAAACTGCCATTCAAATGTTTTGTTCTTCATCCTTTAGAGATATTAATCCATCATTTCAGATATTTATAACATTTTAGAAAAAAATATTAGTTGAACCGAATGAAATGAGTAGTGTTTCTTGAATTTATTTACTTTAAGTTTTATAAAACCCATACATGCGTTGGTTAATTTCTCTTCGTAGTTCAATTACTAGTCAAGTAATCACAATTAAAAATCATTCAGTATATATAATATTATTGTATATATATTCTTTATATTTTTAAGTGACGACATTCTGATATTCAATATATAAAGAAAACAGGCTCATTCACTTGAATAAAGCAAAAAAAAAAATTCTTTTTTTTATTACGAGGAAACCTGATGATATTGATAGAAATGCTATCGTAAACTGATTAAAGATTTTAGCTTTAGGTAATGATGTAGCTTCAATGATCTTTCAGTCATCAAAAACTTATACAAAGATATCAGATTTGCTTGTTAGCGATTTTATTGACCTTAAGTTTTATATTTTCTTATTTAACCCTCCGTCAGTCGCGTGCACCTGACAGGTGCATGATTTTTAATATTTTGGCACCAATTTCTAATAAGGCGCCACAGTGTAGTCTCCTCCTCCTAGATACGTGATGCTCCCCTCTTTAGTATTCCAACAAGTCAGTACCCCGGTGATCACCAAAGACTGCACTTCCTGTCATTGGCGGCAACATTCACCTCTGAGGTGCTGCGCGACTATCAGTGTCATTACATATTACAAAATATGTAAAGTACTGTATATGCTCAACCAGGTGGTCAGTTACCCTTAAGGCGGCAACTTCCTGGAAATACCGCCTTATAAGTTATTGAGGCCTTAAACCTGCTGTGGGAAATTCAAAATAAGTAAAACCGAAGACCGACAATGCTGCCGACAAACGCCCAGGGAAATACCAGGGGAAGATTGTTGGAGAAATTTTGGGCCATAAACACCGGTTTTTCCCGGCAAAGATACCGCTGAAGAAATGTAGAGAGGGATGGAATTTTATTATGGCCAACTAATGAAAAGAAGTCTGGAGCCAGCCAAGCAGAAGAAGTTTGAGCCATCCAATCAGAAGAAGTCAGAATCAGAAGTTTATTTATTCATAATTATATTCTTTAAATTAAGTTTGTCTTTTTATTACTCTGTTGTACTAATAAATATGACTGAAATATTTGTTCCTATGCCCCTTTATTTTATAGTTGTTTCTGCCCATACTCTTTAATCTAAATAAATATTTCTTTAATATCAATGATTTTTAGAGGTGAATAATGGATTTCACCTCACAGGTGCATAGCGGCTATTGGAGTCAGGGAAAGGGGCGCGACTAACGCACGGTTAACAACATGGTACAATAACTCGTACAACTTTTTTTTTATTTATATATTTTTTTTTTATCGGTCCTCCCCTTCCTCGACGTTTAAGCTATACGGTGTTTTCCGGGCCAGGGGAGAGGGTAGGGGATTTATGCATATATTATAATCAATCCGATTATTGATTATACTATATATCAATTTATATATTATACATCAATAATTTATTTATTATAATAACTCGTACAACATCAGCTATTGTACCATAGCCTAATAGCCTAAAAAAAAAAAAACTTAAAAAGATGACTAATCTACAAGATTTAACCTGCAGAAGACCGGCAGATATAGAATACACCAACTCTAACATCTAGACCTCACACAAATTCGTGAATTAAACTTTCTTTTTGTTTTAATTTTAGTCATTAGTTAATGATTTGGCTTTTAACTTGGTATGGTGGAGAAACCTTTTTCTCCATCCCTCTTAATAGGCAATCTCTATTAACCATCGTTTAAGAGAAAATGTATCCTCTAGATCGATTTTATTGAAAGAACCTTTGATAAAGACTTATAATATAAAAACTTAAGGAAACGGCGTAAGTTATTTTAGAATAAATGAAAATCTCTTCAGATGTCTTGAGGAAAAAAATCATTACTTGAAATTGTTCATAAATTGAAGTAATGAAAGGGAATTGGGCAGAAGGCCCGGGGCTATTAATCCAGACGGGTTAGGAAATGCTATTATTAGGATGAAATTTTAACTTGAGAGATGAGCTCATCCTTTCCATCTCCTATATTAAAAAAAGTTTTCCGAAGGATTTGTATCTTTCCCTCAAAACTTTGTCGATAAGTAAATCTTTCCTTAACGGCCTTCAGTCACATCGCGAGAATGTTGTGTGCTTTGGCTACATAGTACCTGTTAAAAAAAACATTTGCTATCGATTCAATACTGCTGAGTATTCTTGGTAAATGTAGAAACACAAATTAAAAATGCAATTATGAATTGTATGTAAGATTACGATTACGACTGACGTCTCACCTCGTGGTAGGGATTCATTGAAAAAATTAAAAATTTATTAATATTTTAAGTCAAACATTAATATGAGGCTCACCGAAAAATGAGGAATTTTCAGTAGTTAAAACCAATCAAAATGTGCGAATAGTTGGAACTTTGTTTAAGCATTGATTAAAATATCGAACTGTAAGAAAGAAAAAAAAAAACATTTTTCATACGAACCTTAATAATAAATAAACAATAGGGTGAAAATTTCAAAAATATAAGAACATGAAGCATTGAAAACCAAACTAACACTTCAGTTAGATACCATTCAAGTGAAAAAATAAAATTCCAAAGAACGCCTGATACCTCAAGAATTCTTTGAACTTCAATGCGTGTTAACCTTTAATTTGACAGAAATTATAAAACTGGCTAGTCCTTCAAGTTCATTATTTCCTAGGAATTGTCATTCCAACTAACCACCATTGGTATGTCTACGCTAAATAAAGTTTCCAAATGATAAGTTTTCTTTCTATTTATTTATTTTTTTGTTAAGTGTTCCTTTACTATTGCAACAGCTTATTACTCAAGATGTAGCAAATAACCATTGTTTTATCTAGGTCTGGCACCTTTCTCACTTCTAATCAAGTACTTCACCGTTTGCCGCCACTTCCGAAAATCGAACTCATTTCATACCAACCAATTATATAGAGTAATCAATCAATAAGATCTTTCAGTTGCGCGCTATTTACTGTAGTGAGATAGACATTCCAAGCAACAATGCAACTATTTCCAACGCTCGGGACGCTGACAGCGGTGAGTGCGACACATTTAAATAAACGGCTAGGACAGAGACTGTTAGGCCGAGCGCACATTGAGACACTCGCGACGCAGAGCAGAGCAGAGCAGTTTTTGTGAAACGTGAATTAGACAGGGAACAGGAGGTCCAATGTCCGCGGAAAAATGTGCGGCGCAGATCTGTGTCTGTTTGCCCTTTTCTGCTCTGCGTGGCACCGTTTAATGTGTGCTAGGCCTTATCCGGGCGTCAGGCGCCATTACTGCCCGGCTCGCCAGCGAGGTTCGAATGGTTGAGAGACAATATTTTTACTTTCTTTTATATAGAGATTACAATACCTTTTTTGGAGCCCGAAAATCATTATTATTTATTTTTAATGTTCAAATAAAGTTTTTTTTTTGTCCAGTTAAGATTACTTACCCAATACATCATTACGCAATGGTTAATCTTCATAATAAAAGTTTTTCTTTGATAATTGATCCATCTTACTTAATGTTGATGGGCAGTATCTATTTTGCTAATTTATTTCGGTACTACAGGCATGTTGAAATGTTAGAAAGAAGCGAACATTAAATATTTGACTTGATGCCGGAGTGCATTAACGATATCAAACGGAAGCAGAGACTTTATCTAGAAATTTTTAATATGCTGGAGCCCGCTAGTGACGCAAGAGGCCAGTAGGCTCTATGCTTAATAATTCATCGTACGGCTGGGAGGAGCACAGTTAGTTTATGGTCCTCCACAACTCCGGAAAAAAAATCTGGCTACCTCAGCCCTAATTTATGTGTCAGTTCGAATCCCAACATTTGTGTGTATGAATGCAACATAAATTTCAAAAAAAAAAAAAGAAAAAATGGGACAACAAATATATATAATAGTGTATTCCTTCATAATTGGCACTACGTGGGGCTGTGTAAAACATACATTTTTCGAGGAGAATATTTTTAAATTGTTGTGAATTTTGTTTGAGAATCACATTTTTCGTAGAGCTGTAATCTTTAGGAATTTCTTAATAAAAAAAAAAAAAAAACAAGAATGAGAACACGGAAGTAAATTATTCTACCATTTTTTTTTTATTATTTTACTTTCAATAGCACAGTTAAACAAAAGAAAGAAAGAGGAATGAAAATTTTATGAGAGGAGTTATATGCATCATGGCTCTTAAAGTAGATGGTCCTCAGGGGATTGGCGCCCCTGGGACTGAGTGAATAAGCAAAAGGTGGACCTTATAAAAAAAATGACTTCGACCAAAGCAGGAATAAAAATAAGTTTCCTTTAGAATTTGAGGTGCTTTGCTTAATGTTTTGACATTGGAACGATGCTAATCTTGCTCTGTTAATGCGATGACTTGACAATTACATTATCAAGGTGAAAGATGAAGATTAAAAAAAACAGCAGAACATTGAATACAAATTTGTCTTCAGCTCTACTATATGTAAAAAGTGAAACTATCGATTTTTAAACAACGTTTGTTAGGGAACAACACACTGCTTGTAGCAGAGGCCAAAAGGGCGTTCTTCACACATCTTCTTAAATTATAAATGCTAGATAATGTTAGAATATTTTTGTATAACTTTTTACCGATGTATTTATAGTTTAATAATAAAGAGTTTAAATTTTCATAGTGAATGAATTATTTTTCTAACAAAATTTTACTTTTCTTTCTGTTTTAACGACATCTTTCTTAACTGTGTCTTGTTTTATTCAATGTTTTTCGGTTTTCGGCGTACTGATTTAAATAATATTGAAAAAAAAAATGTTCATTAAAGTCAATAACAGAATCATTTGATTTGCATAAAAAACCACTTCCTTCCTATTTTTATTTTTTTATTGTTTTTACAAAAAACGTTTGATAAACCAACTGTTTGCTCCAAAACGTTTCTCAATGGCGTTTCACTTTTATTCTCATCTATAATAAGAGTAGAAATGCATGCGTCCTCCTCAATAGCGACAAATAGTACGCGCAATTTTCCGTCATGCATCTTTGCTTCAATTTTTTAAATTAATAGCCTGGCAACCGTTATTTATGACCGGTTTTTTTCAAGGCAAACTTACCAAAATTGACTTAATTGTGGTAACTGATGGGTGAAGATCGACCTTATATCGGATCTGAGACTATTATAGAATATACTAACAGCACTAGGACCACTTAGAGAAGTCATTTTTAAGTCATCCAATTCATTATTTTCATCTCGCATTTAAGGTCCTAAGTTCGATGGAAAATTACACACAGGGGTATCAGGGACATCTTAATAAATTATATTGCATAAAAAACATAAATATTATAGAATAGAGGAAATTGTTTCTTAAATGTTATAACAGTTTTACCCCACAGTAGGAATGATTTGGAGGACTTGTTCAACAACCCATTGATAGATGTTACAGGGCTCTCCAGTAATTGCTGCCCGGAGCATTGAATGGCCGGGGGCGTAAAGTTTTTATTGTCGCTTCTGCAATAGGCGGTTCAGCGTATGGACATCCTGCGTGTAATTTTTACGATAATTCCACTCTTTCTCTGCACTACTTTTTACACTATTCATATAACTAACACTATTTGTATTAATATAGTGACTAATTTTAGTATAAATCAATCATGTATTGGGCCTCATCAGTGAAAAAATATAACAAAAATTAATACTTTAAATAAAAATCATGATTATCGTAGCTCTAAGACTGTGGTCCTATTTTCCTCTAACTGTTACAATGTGCTTTTAAACTCTTAATATGCAATATTTCTTTCAAATGATTTTGTCAGAAATTATTTTGCCATACCCAGGTTTCAAACACCGATCTCTGTTACTGCAGTATTCTAACCTACTGAGCTGTCAAGATCCATATCATAGCCACGTCAATCTCCTCTTTAAAATTTTGAGATTTCTATGATCCCAAGTACTAGCTGATATCGGCATATTGCAACGAGTTCGTAAGGGTCTGGACATTGTCCTTAGGTGGGTTCTAATCGATAGACTGTCGCAATGATATATTTATTAATTCAATTAATGACATCATTTTTTAAATAGTTTAATCTGAATGAAAAAGATTGGTCATGACTGGAATCGAATCCGTGTCTCAGCAGGAATAAACTTTTGATAGGCTAATAGGAATAAACCCCCGGAAAAGCCCCTGATTGCTCCACTACGACGAGGCGATATCAGCCTAATTTTGAGATAGTGTAAGAGAGAAGATTAAGGAGCTGCTAGGAAACAGAACATGGTAGCTCAGTTGTTTAGAGCTAAGGCGAGAGATGGGCAGAAATCCGTGTTTTAATACCGGTCATGGCCAATCTTTACTCTACAGACAAAATTATTTAAAAATTATGTGAATAATAACCATCGGAATTTAATCAATATTATTTTCCTTTTCAGAAAGATACAAGAAAAAAATGCCTCGAGTAATCTATATTTGCTTGCCAATATATCAAAAAATGGTGCGTGCGCGCAACACACAACTTTTACTTACCAACTTACTTAGATTAGAAATTGACGTGTTTTGCTAAATATCATTTCCCAAAGTCACACATTTTTCTACATTCATATCTTATTTTTGTTAATCGTTAAAGCCGTTTTTGAGTAAATAAAAAAAACCCGTGAAAATGATACAAAATTTATTAAGTAAAGTCCCCCCTCCGGTTATTCAATTTTGATGAAATTTTTACAGTCATATCTGGGGCATATAAGTAGATCAAATACTCAGTTTAATCAAAATCGTTAGAGCCGTTTTTGAGAAAATCGAAAAAAACTTAAAAAGTTATTAAGTAAAGTACCCCCTCCCTTTGAGCGAATTTGATGAAATTTTTGCTGTCACATCGCGGGCTTATACATACTCTAAATACCCAATTTCAGGTTCGCACGGTTTATAGTTTTTGAGCTAGTCTGTTCACACACACAGACCATTTCGCGGGACTTGGTTAATTGGACTCAGGGGACCCCAAAACGTTTATTTCCGTTGAAAACCGGAAGTCGAAATTTTTCACGATCGCAATACTTCCACTTACTATATATTTCATATATAGGTAAGTGAAAGTAAAAAAAAAAAGGTCGTATTTTTCTTTTTGGTACAGCCAGTAAGAACAATGGTTTCTTAGCTTCACACTTAAATCCTTTCTTATGACATGATTTCAAGTATTACCATGGAATTTAATTTAAAATCAATGAAATCTTTTCAAGGAAATCCGCGCCTGCCAACAACATATTGACATTCAGCAGATTTGAAGGTCTTTCTACTACACACATACAATGGCATGTCAGGCATGGGGAAGGATGGCACCCATCAGTACTTCTTCCCAGACTTGTTTTCGTTCTTCTGGTCCGTTCAAGAAGGAGATCTCTTATTAAAACACTTTTTTAAAATCCTCTTCATGGTTATGGGCATTTCATTTGAAGCCGTATCTAGTCTTTATTATAAGTTTATAGGACCCTGTAAGTTAGTGTGAGAACGTTAAAAACGCTATTCCGCGGCGATAAAAGAAAACCATTCTAAAAAAACCTACAGATTTGTCACATGAAATACTTAATACGTTTTTATTTATTTATGTTTTTAAGTTGAAATAATTTGTGTAAAACTTTGTATAAAAGTTTTCTATAAACACTTTTCAATAAGTAATGGATACCTTGAGGATCGGCAAACGAGGAAGGCACCGTAGAATACTAAATAATTTCTGGCTATTACGAGGAAAACTACGACGACTAGCCACCGATGAAATATTCAAGGGGAGTTGCCGGGGTCAGGACTGCACCATCAGACCGGCTCATGAAATAACAACAGCTCCCAAGGTTCTCTACCTTCGCGGCTCATTCCAAACTATTTTACCTACTATACGTTTTATTTTTTCGTCTTTAATAATGTTTAGTAGTTGTTAATAGAAAAGAGGGAATAAAAAACATTCGAAAACTACGGGAAATATACTTAATTTGACTGTTACTGCAATTCATTATTTGGGGGAAATCAATATTTCGAACACTTGCCGATTCTTTCATAAAATATTTAAAAAAATTGAACTAGTTGAATCCCAACAAAGTGATAGGAATAATAGCGCTTCTTTGGATCGTTAAATATTGGCAATATGATAAATAATATTAATGCCATAGCGTTAAAATATTTTTAAATCCTTACTGCTCCTTATTTTGTCCCAAACAAAATCATGCATGGAGACTTTAATTTTCATGTAACCGATTTGGCCCGCTCCAACTACCAGACCTTTTCCAATAAACTTCCTATTGACGCTAACCCTCTTTAAGTAGTGCTACTAAAGGGTAGTTTTTCCACATGCCTGTACATATCTACATTATTAACACCTATTATTAACATCTTATACATTATAATCTACATTACATTACATTACTTATATCATATTTACTTATTGTGTTTTTGTTTGTTTGTTTATTTAACGTCCATATATGCTACTAAGGCTAATCGGATGATGCTACAGTGGGAATCCTAAGCTTCGCCTATCCGGGTATAGTTAGGATTGGGATCTTCAACATATAACTGACATCATACGACATAGCCAAGGTTTTTTTACTTTCTTTAAAAATTCCTAGGGTCACCATGGGACGCAAACCCGCAGCCTTTGGTACTGTAGGCTGCTATGCTAACTACTATACCTTTTTTTGTGTTGTTATTATTCAGTTTATGCTATACACTCTTGTTTTTTTTTTTTTTTTTTTTTTTTTTTTTCATGGCTCTATTTAAGAAACTTGAATGAAGACTAAGTTTCTCACAGATACAAAGCTGGTACTTTTCTTGCTTCGAGGGCACGAGGAATAGAGTTAAAGTGTTTTTGATTAGAAACTGTGGTTGTTAAACAAATTTAATATAGTTTTAGCCATAGTAAAGCGGTTATATCATAAACTATTTTTCCTGCTATATTGTTTTGAGCCTATTAAACTTCTTCTTCATATCCATCTGACGTGATATTGAAATAACTAAGTAACCCTTAATCGGTTCCAGGTGTTTTACATAAGAAAGCAGAAAATATTGAATCTTTCAAGCAAAATTTATGCATGATAAAGTTTCTGATTGGATGATGAAAATTATATCCTAACGAAATGCGTTGTGGACTTAGCGAATAAATACACTCCAGTTCGGGCCCTGGCCTCCAAAAGAAATCGCCCCCTCTCATCTCCACTCCTGGCCATCCTCCACACCCTGATGCTCCCAGCCGCACCTCATTGCTTCCAACCTGTTCCAACCATCTTCCGGAGCCTTCATATTTTTCTTTTGCCAACAACAGCATAATTCTTTATTCACTTTGGAATACTACTGTCCGCCATTCTTTGGACAAGACCAGCCAAACGCAGCCTGCTTTCTTTATAAATTTAAATGCTGGGACATCCTTGAATCTTTCTTACCAACTTCTCGTTTGGGCCTATTGATCCCCTGAGAATTTTTCTTTCGAAAACAGAAATCTTCTGTTCATCAGCTTTTTGTAGTAGCACTTACAATTAATGTCAATATCGGTCTGATTAGGGTTTTGTAAAGCATCATCTCTGTGTCCTTACTTATTGCTTTGGTCTTGAAAATCTTGTTTAATACATTCATGCTGGCACCGTAATTCATGCTCCTCACCCATCGACGGCTGAACTTTATGATTTTCGCTCTATCGGACGGGAGTTATTCAAGGGCATAGTGCAGTATTGACAATCCAACAATAATTAAATAAAAATACAATCTTACTTTGTTATACATCGTCGTGGAAAGTTTTGTGATTGCTAAAGTGTCCGATGCGGCAGTCTAGTGCGGGCCACGGATGGTACACGCCGGCGTGAACGTGTTAAGCCGTAAAAACCCCGTAGCGAATATATTGATATTCAAACTATTCTTTTCTCTCTGATATTTTATCTGCTGTAAATAGCTTCGAATTAATAACCGTTGAATGAATTTTAAACAGAGATTGAATATAACTACTAGTTGTTTTTGGATAGTAAACCTTCTATACAGATTGCGCAGTAACCTAAATACTCAAGGAATTAGACTTCAATTTAGTTTCTTGAAATGAAAAGAAAAACAATTACGATGTGTTTCGGGGTATTTCAGGGATGCAATCGTATAATTAAGGGACTTCAAGCCATTAAGAGGAAGATAGAGAATGCTGGAAAACTCCGAGATCTTAAGCTGTGTGGAAAGGAAAGAAGAAGAAAGACCGTTTGGGACAGTGTAATGGAAAAGGAGGAGATCTCGAGATAAAAGTGATGAGGCAGGGAGAGTTAAAAAGTTAGTTTCGCTCTCCCGGAGGGGGGGAGATATTAAAGCCCAGCTGATGGAGGGTTTATTCTTTAAATGCCCTTCCCTTGTTGGAGGGATTCTCGTTCCCTTTATATTGAGCATAACCAAGGTAATCATGTAGAGTTACGAACAATCATACTTAGTTCTATAATTGGGAGGGCGAATGTGGGAACAATCTTGTACTCTTGTAAAAACTGTATTGCACTTGTAGAAAAATAAAGGTTTCTCTTCTTAATTCCTCAACTACTACTAAGATGAAGGAACTTTTATTTCTCATATAATGTTATAATTTAAATTTTTTTTTACTTACATTTAAGTCAATTACACTAAGGAAAGTGGAAAGACAGATCAAACAAGGAAGACAAAGAAAATAAAAGATTAAAAAAAATCATAGTAACTTGTATGTGAAGTGCTTAGAGAAAGTTTAGTGGCACGTTTGCCCGCAAATTCCTTTAAATCCTCCTTTAAGTCAATTGTTTTTCATTTTTTGCTAACGATATAGTGATTACGATGCTAATATAGCTGATTAAAACAGATCTATACAAATTAAAAAATTCTTATTTCAATATTTGCTAAATACCTTTATCAATCATAGATTATGGTTAAATAGATTAAATTAGGTAGTTAAGATAAAGATTTAATAAATTTATTAAAAAAATTTCAAAAGCAAAACGGCTGGGAATCGAACCCAGGTCTCTCCATCGCTATTACAGCCCTCTCCTTGCCATATTATCAATAAACTTTTTTTATACTATAAAATTTAAATATTACATGTATATGCAGTTGGTTTTATTTACTTCCGAATCAGACTAATTGGCTACTGGCGGCTGGTCAACGGTTATAGGGCTGTGAGCCACCTCTTTCAACAACCCCATTATCTCTCAAAGCAAACAATAAGTACTGTTTCTTAAAGAAAAAAAATATGTTTTCAAGCATCAAAGAATAAAATAAAAAATAAATATAGTAATTTTCCTCAACTCTTATGATATGTAAATATCTGACTCTACTCTCTTTCAGGGCACGAATTTGGACTAGTTAAACTTTTAATTGTTATAAATTAAGGTTTTCGTTATTAGGTATTGAAATTCGGTAAAAAAAAATTACTAAAATAGTCTCTACTAATTACCGCCACGAAATCAAATAAATAGATCTTATTAGTAATGGGATATTAGCATTGACCAATACTTTCAAAGGATTTAACGCATATAGTAATGAACACAACTTTAACGAACGTTCTGACTAATACACGTATTCATCACAAAGATTATGAAACTTCATACTTTTTTTTTTTCAGCCACTTAACATATTTCGGGTTATATTCGTCTTATTCACTGGGATGACAGATATATTTACTGTGAACATTTGTATCATATTTTATTAAAAATATAGTTATTATACAAATACAATGTAAAGATTATTTAGTATTTTACTCTCTGATGTTTCTGGTCTATAATTAATGATTTTTTTTTTTTTTTTTTTTTTAGAATACTACTCTTTTTTGACATAATTACATTCTCTCTCATTTCTAGTCAATGGTAACATTGCTCAATTGATTTGATTTAAATTCCTTTTATGAAGGTCACGAGCCTGTACGACACTTGAATTAAAGATCCTATCCTAATCATACCTGTTTAGGAAATATTTAGGACTCCCACTAGAAGTAGAATCGTCCGATAAGCCTCAGTAGTCCAAAGGAACGTTAAACAAAAAAACTTCTGTTGAATAGTAAGATACTATAAAGATCTGATCTACTTTCAATTTCTACAACTAGATAGTATTTTTCATAACTGGTTCAATATTTACAAAAATCCTTCTATATATTCATGGAGCATTGCCATCTATTAATAATTCATACAGGGAGTCAAGTTGCCAAACTAATAAACAAAAAATGTATGTACAATTCATAACATGAGGTTATGGAATAAGGTATTAATGTATATATACGGTATGTTCTTACATCCCCTGCTTAAAACATGCATATGTATTATTTATAAAATAGAGATATAAATGAAAACATCCAAATCTATTTAGGAGGGATGAAAAAAGATAATATTTTCAAAGAAATATTTTACCTTCTAAAATGACGGTTAAACAGTGATAAAAGTACTATGCAGCAGAGTAATGTGGAATGAAATGCCATTGCAATCCAGTTTTATTTGTCTACTGATAATGACCCAGTAGTTGCTGTATTCGAAATTCCTTATTCCACATTATTCCAGCCCTCTGAAGTTTATTGCATTTCGTGAAAGAGTCTTTATAACTAGCAGTTTTTTTTCTTCAGGGTTTTTTTTTTTTTTTTTTTTTTTTTTTTTTTTTTTTTTATGATATTTTCTTTTTCCGCCTGATTGAATGTCAATTAAATTCCGCTGAACATTTTTAGCTCATCACAGCTTGATTATTATTTTTTAATTTCATTCACGTATATGATGAAATCCTTTTTCTGCTTCCACTACCCTCAACTGAAAAGTTAAAGTAATAGGAAATATTTAAACTACCTCAAGTGATTCCTAGAGTTTGGAAATCAAGAACTGAGTTTCCTACAATCATAAAAAATAAGGATGGCTGGAAGGCCGAGTGGGCAACGCGTTGCCACTGACTACCGACATAAGTTCGGGAATCAGCACTCGGCATCAATCCACCACCCCCTCCCCTGCCCAGGGAAACCCCGTTTAGCCTAACCGGCGAGGAAGGGGAGAGCATAAAAATATAAAATAAATATATAAATAGAATAAAATCACAAATAGTAAATAAAATTCAACAATAAATTTATGCACTGCCGTATGTTCTAAAAGTAAAAAAATAATAACTGTTTTTCAAGCACTATCTAAAAATAAACTAAAATAATAGAATTCTTATTTAATTTTTTTTGGTACTTGCGTATTAACGCCACCTTTGCAACCTACCTTGTAACGTGCACGCGTATCTATCGTACAAAACCGTGGTTTGCGTGTTACTTTTTATTGGTGCTCATAAAATACTTTCCATATTTTTATTAACCTTCTTAATGAAAACAAATAGCAATTTGAAATTAAAGATAATTATTTTTGTGTAATGTCCATCTGGCGTTCTTTTATTTATTTATTTTTTTGATTTTTATTAATGATTTCTATATCATTAATAATAATAATAAAAATATATATATTAAATAAATAATTTATTTTTATATGTATTATAAATAAATAAAAACATTGTCTTTGACCTAGCAACGTCTTCGTTCTGATTTTTGTGTTGATGTTTTCGTAGAGAAGAAAACATATTTATTGCTATTTTTGAATAGCATTACAGAAATTTCACGTAAATAATTTTCAAAGTTTCAAATTTTTGGTATGCACTACTCCTTTTTGTATAAAGTATTCCAGTAATGAACTGTAATTTATTAAAAAAACAACTAATTTTTGATCTAGTTGAGTGATTTAGGACGGCAGGTCGTTGATTATCGGAAACCTCGAAAACTTTTAACAAAAGATTAAAACTTACTAAAAGACCTATAAATTAAAATAAAAGCTTCGGAGATATGAATTTCATTGAAGCAGTGGAGTATAAAACCAAGAACAAAAAAAATAAAAAAGGAAAGGTTCAACTCTAATTCAATTTCAAATAATAATTTCCAGTTCTGTAATTATCCTTTGGAAAAAGGGATTCCTTTTTGCGAGGGTCCTACCCACAATTGCATTCATTTTAATTAACTCTTTTCTCACTCTTATTAAGGATTCAGTTTTCTTTTAAGCTAAAATCCTACTCCAGGAAAGCCTCCGAGTTCGTTGAATAAGATTTTCTTCAATACCTACTTCACTTTAATTGTAGTTCTCAGGATTTCTTGGCACAAAAATCTCCTATATAGTGGATACTATTCGAATTCTATTAATAATCTATCTATTAAGCGGACCTTACAGGATCAGTAATATTGACAATACAGTACGGTATTGACAATAATATTGATCGTGTAAGGTGAAAATTTGAGTATTGATGACGATATTGATGAAAATCTAGATATTCTGATTTCGGAGCGCCAATATTCAAAAGTGGAGGGAATATTTATGGTGGGTGGGAGCGCATCTTGACTTCTCGCAATCGGGTGCACCATAAGGTCTGCTTACAACTTTTATTATATCTAGTGAAGAGGTTCTGTACTATTCCATACTGATATAATACATATTTGGAAAATTATTTAAAACACTTACTTTAATGTTGTCCCGTAGGATGTAAGCAAGAATTTCACACGTTTCGGTGATAGTTTCAGGTGACATGATGACAGAGAATTTCAAATCCTCAAAATTTCTACCTGTAGCTAAGTATCTTAGGTTTAAGGCTAATCTCTCTTTAACAGCGAAGCATTCCCTCATATGCGTGTTTTGTCTTTTCAAGAATGGTTCCTGCGTTTTTAATAATTTTATGAACGTCCTTTCTTTCTGATTCTGAAAATCATCTGCATCTGCTAATCTGATTTCCTTCAGCAGTCTCATATGCGAATATTCTTCACGCTTTTTCAACCATTCTTTCATCTATCGATTTCTTTGAGCTCGTCGAATACTTCCGATAGCCATAATTATGGCTACACAAGCTTTCTTTCGATTGTCTATGTTCAAAAACTAAATGTCACGAAAAATCACTTCGACAGACCTTATCTGAATAGTGGAAACAAACGCCCTGACATAATTTGTTGATATAATTATTGTCTATAATATTGAGTTTCTAAGGTGTGGCGATATTGACGATGGACCCTCGAGGCTAAACGACAGTATTTTTTTTTTTTTTTTTGTTTGTTTAAGGACAAGTCGACCATTAAGGTCATTATCGTCCAACTCCACGGTAGTTCTTTGACAATTTAGATTAATACTGTTTAACAATTTAGATTAGTACTGGTTAACAATAAACGACAGTATTGACAATATTATAGATCATGTAAGGTCCGCTTTATAAGTACAAAATAATTAATCATAACTTCACATTAATATGTGATGTCACATGAGTAAATACCCTACACCAATAATTAGTTGAATACAACAACCTGAAATACTACTTAATATCAATATAAATAATAGAGCTAATTAAATTGTATGTTTGTACTGATATGATATGTTTGTCTGATTTTAAATATTCTCTATTTAACACTGTCGGCACAAGATTAAATAACTAATCATAAACAGATTTTGCAGGAATTCCATACACGCGCATAAAACCGAACTTAAAGTTTATTTTAGTCATTTAATATATTATAATGTATGTCCTGATAGATTTAAATTGAAACAAATATATGTACCAACGCATCCCTCATCTATGTTCCCGACAAGGGGAGATTACCGAACAGTCACGAACATGTTATGGAACAGTTTGTTCCAGCTGCTCCAACAAAAATCTAGAACTCTTTTCGATAATATGTTGGTTTTTTTCACGTTACAACATTATTAAAAAATAATAATATTACTCTTTTTGAATTTCATTAATAGCCCATAGAGTCACTCCAATTAATTTGCATTATTATAATTCTAACTAAAACGAACCTGTGGCATTTGATATTTTAATAATTTGTACCTACAAAATACTTATCGTTTCATAGAGTAATTTATGGTTACTGATATCAATTAAATAAAAGCCTTAAATATACACAAAATTGAGGCTTATTAAACCTGTCACTTAGTTACTATAATAACCTGATAATGAAATCATGATAGGAAAAAGAAAAGTTTGAAAGAACCGCTAATGCTTGAATAATGAATAATGCTAAATTATTCATAACATTAGTGAATGACAAACATTACTAGGTCGGCCCCTGGCAGGGATTAGGATTGAATGAGTCTCATCTATCATCTTTGTTTAGGTTCCTTGGCTGCATTAGCATATATATGTCGGCTAGCATCAAGGCCCTTTTAATACTACAGCAATTAGTAACTAAATATTTTGAATGTGAACATTTAAAATATACATCATAGTATATTTATTAATATTATAATAGTAATAATAGTATAGCAATAATAGTAATAGCGATAATAGTAGTAATAGTATTAATGGTACCCACTATTGGATTTAATTTAAGCATTATTATCAATTATAGATTTTTATCTCACAAGGGGAGGGCACAGCTATGGGGTCGTCGATCGGGCCCATTTTTTTTCTGGTGATTCTATATCGAAAAATAGTCGACACGTGTCCGAGCGTTCCGTCCAATGGGCCTTAGGTGCTGAGAAATAAAATAAAATGCCTTGAAAATCCTCTATTTTTTATCTTGAGTTTGGAAAATGATATCGCCATGATTCTTTCACTAATTCATTTATTTTAGAGAGTAGATTAAAGGAAAAATACAATCGTTAAAGAATTATTCATATTTCTTCAATTTAATTTAAAAAAAGCTTCAAGTTTTCAAGTAAACTAACTTTATAAATTTTTTCACATAAAAAACAATAGCAGAATTGAGTTCAGCACCTCAAGAAACCCTGATGTCTTAAATATCATCCAAAACAAAAAATAAAAAATTTTCCTGTCAGGAGCAGCTTAAAAATGTTTCAGCAAAATTGTATGTGTAGTTTCAAATTCTGCATCTCGTGTTGAGCTGATCCGAGTTTTACGTTCTTGAGCTCGTTGCATAGAAGAAAGCTTCCTTTTTCTAACCATATAAATAACTATTGTTTCACGTTCGCCTTACAAAAAATCTGGTGCGTGCGCGCAACACACAACTTTCACTTACCAAATTACTTAGATTAGAAATTGACGTGTTTTGCTAATTATTATTTCCCAAAGTCACACATTTTTCTACATTCATATCTTATTTTTGTTAATCGTTAAAGCCGTTTTTGAGTAAATAAAAAACCCGTGAAAATGATACAAAATTTATTAAGTAAAGTCCCCCCTCCCGTAGATCAATTTTGATTAAATTTTTACAGTCATATCTCGGGCATATGTATACATCAAATACCAAGTTTGATCAAAATCGTTAAAACCGTTTTTGAGTAAATTAAAAAAACATGTGAAAATGGTACAAAATTTATTAAGTAAAGTCCCCCCTCCCGTCGATCAATTTTGATGAAATTTTTACAGTCACATCTCGGGCATATAAGTACATCAAATACCAAGTTTGATCAAAATCGTTAAAACCGTTTTTGAGTAAATAAAAAAAAAACGTGAAAATGATACAAAATTTATTAAGTAAAGTCCCCCCTCCGGTTAATCAATTTTGATGAAATTTTTACAGTCATATTTCGGGCATATAAATCGATCAAATACTCAGTTTAATCAAAATCGTTAGAGCTGTTTTTGAGAAAATCGAAAAAAACGTAAAAAGTTATTAAATAAAGTACCCCCTCCCTTTGTGCAATTTTGATGAAATTTTTGCTGTCACATCGCGGGCATATACCTACACTAAATACCCAATTTCAGGTTCCCACGGTTTATAGTTTTTGAGCTAGTCTGTTCACATACACACACACACACACACACACACACACAGACCATTTCGCGGGACTTGGTTATTTCGACTCAGGGGGTCCCAAAACGTGTATTTCCGTTGAAAACCGGAAGTCGAAAATTTTCACGATCGCAATACTTCCACTTACTATATATTTCATATATAGGTAAGTGAAAGTAAAAATGATTTTGAACTTCAAACGAACTAAAATTTAAAACTACTTTTTCTCAATGATCTATATGCAATGTGTTTTTTCTATGCCCTCGCCATCAACAAGTACCTAGTACTTTTTTCTTATGGATATACTTCCAATGTGAAGGTGGTATAATGAAACAAGTGCGAACTAAAATAGAAAAACGTACTTTGTACTCGTCCGCATGTACTCTTTGTTTACTTGCTGGTGAGGGTAGGTGAGGGATTTTAAAACTGATACGATGTGAATCATTCCTAATTGTTATTTGTTATTGAAAACTCTTACAAACCTCTCTCTCAAAGTGACTAACTTTTTATTATCATTTATTCTTGGATTTTTTTAAAAATTATTAGTATTGTTTTTGGTTGTTACTCGGCTCATTTCTTTCATAACAGTTTTCAGATTCGTTTTGAGGACAATCAAAAAAACCTATAAGTAAATTTTGGGAAAATTAAAAAAAAAAAATTTAAAAATTGCATTAAAAGTTTCGCTAAGGCTAGACCCTTACAATTTCGTAAAACATCCAAATATCCGACCATATTTCGGAGAAAATTCTACCGATTCTCATCAAATTTATAGGGTAAATATAGGCTCTAGAGTTACACATTTTTACATAATCGAGATATTTTTACGTGTTCAGGAATCAACGTAATATAAAGAAAAGTTTGAATTTAATTTTTATTTTGAGGACCATTTTTTACAAGAGCTTCCCGAGATAATACAATAGTTATTTATATGGTTAGAAAAAGGAAGCTTTCTTCTATGCAACAAGCTCAAGAACGTAAAACTCGGATCAGCTCAACACGAGATACAGAATTTGAAACTACACATACAATTTTACTGAAACATTTTTAAGCTGCTCCTGACAGGAAATTTTTTTTATTTTTTGTTTTGGATGTTATTTAAGAATCAGGGTTTCTTGAGGTGCTGAACTCAATTCTGCTATTGTTTTTATGTGAAAAAAATTATAAAGCTAGTTTACTTGAAAACGTGAAGCTTTTTTTAAAATTAAATTGAAGAAATATGAATAATTCTTTAACGATTGTATTTTTCCTTTAATCTACTCTCTAAAATAAATGAATTAGTGAAAGAATCATGGCGATATCATTTTCCAAACTCAAGATAAAAAATAAAGGATTTTCAAGGTATTTTATTTTATTTCTCAGCACCTAAGGCCCATTGGACGGAACGCGCGGACATGTGTCGACTATTTTTCGATGTAGAATCACCAGAAAAAAAATGGGCCCGATCGACGACCCCATAGCTGTGCCCTCCCCTTGTCAGTATTATTTCAAAAGGAGCCTTATTTCAATATTAAGAATTACAATACTTATATTTCATTCATGTTTGGGCAAAGGGTGTTAACTCATAATTTTTTTTTTTTGTATCGTCTTCTTAAAATTCATTATTGACTATAATTTATTCGTTTTTCATAATTTATTATAGTCTCTGTTGGAAGAATATAGTTTCATTCATTATTCTAGAATAAAAAAATACAATCAAAAAGAATTTATTACGATAGCTTCAATAGCTTGTAAAATTGTTGTTTAAGCTTCACATTCGATGACTTAACCCTTTTTGTCTAAACACCAGTGATTTACTAACTGCTTTTAATATTCACTGAGATCTTTTGCTGGAAACATTTGCTTCCATTTAGTATTGTAGTTAACTCACCTTTATCTCTTAGTAATACATTTATAATAATGAACTGTTACGATTATTATTTATTGTGTTATTGGATAAATCTTTTAAATTTATTAAGTACTATTGTTTTTTTGAATTGTTGCATGGGATTAATATTATATTAAGTTAATTTGTGATATATATATTAGTTTATCACTTTTTAAATTGATATATTTTGTAAATATTCATATAAATTTTGTTCCTAACGTTACTGATAAAAAAAAAAAAAAAAAATTAAATCTTTACTAACACTAATTGGGCCGGACTCCTGGCTAAAAGAATGTATTTTTTAACCAATAAAGTTATTATTATTATATTATATAATTAGGAACAACAAAATTTATTTTATAATAAATAAAATTGAAAAAATAATTATTCGATTATCGTAATTTGGTCAGGATTTATAAATTCTTGACCGTTGAATTATAAAATTTTCCCAATTTGAAACGTTTTGTCTCAAATTAGGTATTTCCAATATGTTGCTCCATTACATACCTACTGTTTTTTACAGATCAATGGTTTTTTTTTTATTATTTCGAGAATTTAAAAAATATATGCGAAGAACCCTTTCCCTCCCTTTGAAGTTCGGTACTCAATGATATTTAAAATAATGGATTCTAAATTTAAAATATGGATTACCGCACTAGGACTTTTGTAATAACCTATTAATGCTTAATTCACTACTTAGATATTTATCATATTTTAATTTTATTTATTACAAGAAATAAAATTAAAATATGAGCTTGCAACTCATGAACGACTAAACAGGTTTGGCTTAGGTGGTATATCATTCGAATACAAAACATTTCTCTAAAGAGAATTTATAAGCCGTTTTGTAAATTTGGAGTAGGGCTGTAAATAAATAGATTGTACAAACATTTTTATCCCAGAAACTACCAAACAAAAAGTATCTTTCGAAAAACAAAAACACGAAATGCTTCCCAATATGCAGCCAGCCTTTTGCGAATTTTCTAGGTGGTATAAAATTGCTGAGTTCATTTAGCCATACTAGTAATGCTATCCTACCACAATAGAACTTCACATAACCATAAAATTGCATATCATAAGCAAACAACATGTACTCGTACATGCACGATCCTGTTATTATCCGACATATCATAAAGGCCAGGATGGTGGTTCCTACAAAATAACCTCCCATTACAAAGTATCAATATCTTCATAATAAATAAAGTCGTGGAACAGATATAAAGCGTTTTATGGATCTATAAAACCACTATGGTCACGTAATAGTCATTATATTTTATTGACTATCTTATAATATATCTAGTAGTAGATGATTTTAATATAAATTTAGAGTTCGAGGGATCAATTAAAGATGTTACAAAAATCTTTGAAATTTATTTAACTTAATCAAATATATTTAAGAGCACATTTTGACTCTATGAAATAAGTAGCCTTGATACTCAATTGGCTTGGAAACAGTCATTCATATTATGTTACTGCACAGCTGTCATCAACCTATCTTGGCTACTCAAACGCTATTTACGGTGAAAGATAACGGAGTTTGAATACTTTGACTTGTGAAAACCGCAAGTGGTTGCTTAAAAAACAAAACAAAAAATATCTATTGAACGGTGGCTAATCAATTAGATCAATTATATAATTTTTCTTATATTAAAATTGCATTTTAGCTGATTTTCGTATGTCACTTAAGCTTGCATGAGAATCTTTCATTTGTATGTGAAACCAATAAACCTTAAGGTATGCACATCGAAATATACATGGCGATATGTCTGCTTTGATTCAACATAGGAAATGAATTTCTTTCACTTTCAGTGATTCTTTTCTTTCAAATATTGCACCACCGATAGTCATAGAAGGAGAGAACCTATGTATTTGCCAACGTTAATGATGTTTCAGTAAAAGCATTAAGGCTAGCCGTTAAAGGATTGAAATGGGAACTGGTAGTTTAGGATTAAAACTTTATTTATAAAAGTCCAAGGTTTTGATTTTCCTTTAAAGAAAAAGATCAACAGTCAGGGGTTATCAAATAATCTAAGCAGTAAACAAAAGCTGTAAAGAAGTTAATAATCAGGAAATAGATATGTAATGGGAACGGAACTTGTATACAATCTATTCTGAAGATCTGCCAACATATTCAAGAAGTCCACTTAACACCTTATCTCCAGATAAAGTTCCAACTTTTGTCTTATCAGAATTCAGCGATCATTCCTTTTCAAGACCTAAGTTCTAAATTATAACTGAAAGTAGTTTCAAAATCAGATCAAATATAATAAAAATCAGGGTAAAGTATAATATATATTTGCAAATTATTTTTTACTTTCAGTTTCCTATATATGAGATATATATATAATAAAAGAAAGAATAGCGAAGTGAAAAATTTCGACATGTTTCAAGTCCCTTGTGTCCCAGATCATAAGTCCCACGAAAGGGTATGTTTGTGTCACACTGATAAACAGAGAACTAACATTAAAGATTCTCGTTCTTGTTAGATCGACAAAGAAAGGGTAAAATAACCTCGGCAATTGATGAAATATTTCCTTATGTCCCAAAGTTATAATGATAAATCCAAAAGTACTGAGGACTGTAAAAGATAGAAAGATGAAAAATAAAAATAAACGTGGAAAAAGCTTTTTCCTCTGATGTTTTTTTTTTTATTTAACTGCAATAACTTTTATTAAGCTAACTACCAACACAGTCGTCTCCTCTACTACTGAGACTGCGGTACTGACTGTAGAGTCGGATCCGTATATTCCTGTCGGCTGCTAATGCTCTCCTTCTTCTCCAGTCCATTCCTCTAACATTTTGTTCCGACATTTTTCCGGGTCTTCCTCGTTGCCGTATGCCTTCTGATCTCATAGGTCCTCTTAGCCAGTCTGGTGTCGTCCATCCCGCTTATATGACCGTACAATCGCAGCTGGTTTTCTTCTTTCATTGTGCGGTTTTTAACGGGTTTTAATTTCAGTATCGTATTTCTCACTTTATCTCTTCTGGTTTTTCCCTCGATTATTTTTAGGAACCTGATTTCCGTTGCTTAAATTTAGCTTTCATGCTTGGAGGTTAAGCACCAGGATTCGCTGATGTATGTAAGGGTAGGGACACAAACTGCCTCATACACACATTTCTCTTAAGTAAAAAGTGAAATATTTCAATTAAGTGAGGAAATTAAAATGAAGAATTTTTTTTAAATTAAACCCAGTAATCTGAGGGAGGCGGGATGGCCTAGTGGGCAAATGCGTTAGAAAATACGCGTTGCCCTTGGCACGGTATGATTGAGAACCAGATATTAAGTTCAAAACCCAGAGCCAGGCATCAATCCCCCACCATCTCCTCTGGCCCGGGAAACCCCGTATAGCCTACAAGTCGAGAAAGGGAAGGATAAATAAAAAAAACAAAAAAAAAACAGTAATCTGTTAATATTTTGACAAAAAATAAATGTTTTGGCTTGTTTGTTAATATACTTATGACATGTCAGGCACGGGAAAGGATGACATTAAGCACCTCTTGTCTTGAATGTTTTAGTTGCTAAGATAGAAAATTAGTATATACATTCCAACTCATTTTTATTCTCCTTTTATTTACTTGTTAATCCTGAGCTAACCCATTAAGTGGTGATGAGAAACAAAAATGTAGTAGCGACAAAATTTGGTGTCACTCTGGGACAGCGTCTCCTGAATCTAATGCCCTTCGTGTCTTTTGAGTTATAAAAGCTTTCACTACCTTTATTTAACAGATTTCTACTCCCGCTCGCTTCGATCGCTCTTCAGGAATATACAAACCCCCTTTTAAGTCGAGATCGGGCAACACTACTACTAACGTATTTCAAAAAATTTCCTTTTTATTTTTATTTTTTAATCAAATGTTATATTTAGGGACCCTACTATGTTAAAAATATATAGTAAAATCCTGTCTATTATTTATTTTATTCTCCTTAATAGTATTAGGATTTATTTTAAAGGAGATAAGAATATCCAGAGATGCTAGGAAGAAGATCCGATAAGAGACCCTTATGCTGATATAATAAATTCCATCTAATCCTCTCCCATCTTATCCGGGCTTTAAACTTCATCCTCCGTTGTTAAACCTTGTATGCGTTATAGAAAATGGAAGAAGCGAATATAAACCAAGGATACATAAATCAATAAAATAAATCTACTTCCTAGTATTGTGTCAAACTCCAGAATGAAACGGAGTTAACCCATTTTGCTAGTGATGGCGAGACAATACTCTTATTTTTTAAATATTGTGGTATAATGTATAAAAAGTGGAATACTTAGTGGAACTACCTATCAAAAAATTCTTATTATCATAAACAGATATGGAAAGTATGGTACATACCTATATCCACAATTTTTCATCTGTTCTGAAAGTTTTAAAAATTGCTAGAAATTTCTACTCTCGTTTTCATTATTTGTTCATTTTTTTGTAGATCCTTAGAGTGTAATATTTTCGCCACAAACATTTAATTAATTTTTGAAATATTTTTATGTTCGTAAAATAAAATTGTTTTAAAATTATGTAGATTTAAAACCTTCGATGTTTTACAGCATGTTGTCTAAGTTGAAAAATAATAACGTGATATATATAGTGGGAATTTTGTTCTTAGCTATGCAAATTTCTTTTAAAATTCCCTTCAAAAATAAATAAATAAAAGTAAAAATATACATTTCATTTTAAAATAATAAATCTTTACCATTTTTTTTATCTAAATATGTTTATTAATTAATACAGGTTGACCTCCTCCTAGAGTCAATATCAGATTTTTTCTGATAGCAAAATATTCATGATTAATTAGGGGAAAATGTGAGCTACTAATAAATCGGTTCACATTTAAATATCTTTTAAAAGCAGTGTGAATTATCTTAATCCCTAATAGTAGCATTTTTGTGCCTGAGAAATAATGCAAAAAAAAAAAGGATTGTGCTAAATACGAGTAATACTAATATAATGTAAAATAAGTTTTAATTATTTAAGCAGCTTTAGAGGAATAAAAAAAAAATTAAAAAATACTCTCTGATGAAGAATCATACTCTCAAAACAAAACTATGTAGTGTAAGCAAAACAAATAAAGTCAATAAGTATTCGGCGGACAATACATTAGCCTGGCATCATTTTTAACATGCTTTTCCGATTCACAAAAAATGGAACAATGATTGATTGATGCAACATGTTTTTTTAGGATGGAATTCACAGTAGATAAAGGTTTTAGCTGTTTTGAAAGTTCTAAAAATGCAGTATACAAAAATGAGATTTTTGAGAATTGAAAGTACTTAGAAAGTAGTTTAACTAACGTCCGATTCCATATTATAATCGAATAGTAATAGCGAATCCATATAGCTGTGCACCTGTTGGTCCAGGTTACCACATGAATATCTTAAGTGACGTTTCCCGAGCAGGTCTTCTGAACTATTTACTCCATCACGGTATAAACATTTTATTTATATATTTCGTGTGCTATATAAAATAAAATTCAAAAATAATTATATTTATTTAGCAATGTGTTTATTCACATTTAAACTAATATTATGATTGTAAAGTGCTGTTGTTAGAAATAGGCGGTACCTTAATATTTTATACAGAGATGTAGTATTCAATAAATAAAAGATAAATCTGAAATACAATCAAATTTTAGAGTTACAGGTCAGGAATCAATAGCTTCGTTGTTAGTTTTTTTTTTTTTTTCAATTCGAAGAGGTTTTTTTTATTCTTATCTTGTCTGTTCACCCACTGAGAGTTTTAGTTTCCACCCGACACAAAAGACAAATAAAAGAATATCAGGAATCATCCAAAGAAATATTGTTATAAAAAAAAAGAAAAGAAAATTATTTGTTTTTATATTTATTTGTATAAAGTTCTTTGTATAGACTTAGTTAGATTGAAATTTTAAATTAAAAAATAATTCTTAAGCATGAACTTAACAAAAAGAAATAGAACTTACTTTGGGAGTCTTCAATTCATAATTTTAATTTCAATCCCTAAGTATACATATAAATTGGGTTTTTAATCGCTTGACTATAAGATCTATTTGTTGAGGTGTTGGTAATAAGATAATTTTTATTTAACAATTTAAAACTACATGATAATTTTAGAAAAAGGGAAAAGATGTGTAAAAAAGCAGATTCCGATAATCGAACGTTCTAATAACTGACTTCGGGTTAATCGACGCTATACATTATGTACAGAAATGCATAGAATAAACTTTAAAAATTGATATTGACTAGCTGATTCTAAATCACGATATGTGTATGGAACTAACACATTAACATGAACCAATTTTTTTTAACATTTACCACAAAAACAATTCAATAAATCCTCCAACAAACACAATTAGATTGAAGTTTGGCAAACGTGACCAAATGGACGGTTAGAAGCTTGGGAAGGTCTTTTCTGGTGTAATATTCTGATGGAGTGTATTTGTTTTGCTCTTTGGAACAGAACACATTGGAATCAAATAACGCTTTGTAACATAGTCATCCAGAAATTGTCCAAATGTATTCAAGAACTATGCGTTCATCCAACTGGTTAGCGAAGGGTTCCCCATTATTAAAATGAAGCAATGTTAATCTAAGAGTTAATAAACAAATATATGATATAAACACGACTTTGGTATGGGAGTTGAGATGGAATTAATAATTGTAAGTTAAATAACTTATTGATAGTATTTCTTAGCATTTATTATTATATCGAGTTTATTTGAACACAAAAATTGTAACATTTATCTAATAACATCAATAGTAAACATTCATTGTCAATAAGTGAGAGAAATTAGGCTCCTACGGAAATTGTTCATTATCTTATAATATTAGAGATAAATAACTGAAGCGATAGACGTTGTTCTATCCATATTACCGAAATATTGTGTGTGTTAGATTTGAAGCATTCGGTTCTTACACAGAGAAATGTGAATATCCAAGTAGAATGTATTAAAAATTATGGCATTATGTCCATAGTGTCTGGAGGATCGAACACTTTAACTCAAAGGTTCTCAAACATTTTACTACGTTATAATAATAATATTGTAACATTGAATCGGTAACTAAAAACATATGGATTAAAATCACAAACCATTTTGTTGGAACAAATATGGAAAACGGTCGGAACAAACCGTCAGAACACGTATTTGGGTCTAGATTTTTCCAGTCCAGTCCACGCAGACATGGAACCGTCCATGTAGGTCTGGAACATTCCAGTCCTTGTACGACTATATATAAGGAGCGAGTGACTGAACCAGTTACTCTTTGTCTTTTTCTCGACTGTGAAGCTCAAGCCATATAATTTGTGTGCTATAAAGTTATAATTTTTGCAACCTGCTCGAATATTTATGTTGTTATAATTCGTTTGGCATTGATATTGTGATGATGATATTGTTTATTTTCGTTTAATAAATATTTGTTAACCCACATAAGTGTTACAATATATTTTTTGTTACAATGTTTGTAGTGAATGACAGCATAATAATAAAACAGCTAAGTCTTCTCAAATCCACCTCTTTTTAAATGTGGTTATTACAGCTTTAAACTTCTATTGGCTTATTCGAGAAAAACATCCGTAAACATAATAAGAGCTAACATAATAATAAGTTCGTTTGTTTAATTAACTTCACTCTATGCCACTAAGGCTAATCGCACTATTGCTGCAGTGGAAGGATCTTTAACAAGTATAGGACATCTTACAAGTTCAGGACCTCTATTATAGGTCCTATCCGAGGGACGGCATAGCCAAGGATTTTTTACCCCAATTAAAAAATCCTGGGGCTACTGCGGGACGCGAACCCGCTGCCGTTAGTATTGAAGCCTGCGATGCTAGTCTCTACACCAGACGTGACCCCATGTAATTAATTAGATATAAGTATAAAAATCAAGATTAAACCATTTTTCCATAAATTTAGATATTTGGGCGAATTAATGAAAAAAATATACATTTCGAATAGAACTATGCCGCATATTTGAAAATCTATCAATTTTACTTTTCAGCCCTAGTTGGTATTTATAGACCAAATTACGATTCATCACCTGTCCATGAAATATCCTTCTATTTCATAATTCACCCATAAAAGTCCGTCACTCACTGGAGCCGGATATTTTAAAATTTCATGATGATGAGAAAAAGTTTATATTGAAAGAAATATTGTAAGGAAATAATATTTTTATTTATTTATTTGAAATGAAGGGATTTACTGTTTTCCCCTTGATTCATATAATAAAAAATCTGTCTTAGAAATTAACTTTTTCCGGGAATGTTTTAATTACTCAAACAACAACGTGATTATGTATATTGCGGAGGAAAGATTATAAAGTTGAATTTAATTAACCCCCGAATAAGATCAAACAAACTGGCTTCGCTAACGGTTTTCGAAACCTTTGATAAGCATCCTCCCCTCACCCGAAGTATATGCTAATCATAAAGTAAATTAACTTTATTAATTTAGTCTTTATTAGAATCTCTATTATACTCCGTTCCAAAACTCCTTAGGACGGCTTTCCTATTGAATTCGGCCCCACTACAAGGAAGAGACTGTAACAGATCTCTTTCATGAGTTAACGTCAAATCCTTTTTATCTTCAATCTCGAGAATGGCTGCCTGAAAAAGAAATAGCCTATTGAGAGAGGGGAGAGGAAAGTTGCTCTGAGTGATGAAAATTTACCCTCCCCCCCTCTCCTCACTTTTTTTTTTTTTACAAACTACGCTTTTCAGATGGAACTTGCTACATGAAACAATGAAAGGAATTGCTTTTCAGTGAAATTCGCAAAATTACTTTTGAAACTTTTAATTAATATTAAAACAAAAAGAACTATTTTGACGATATGGACTTTGATCTGGATTACATGAAGAGCGATAAAAATGTATATATTACGAACCAACTGACTTTGCATAAAGTTCTATTCTATTCTACCGATCTGGTCATGCGGTATACGGAAACTTCAGAGTTCTAAAAAAAAAAAAAATCTAACATAAAAATACAGTCCTTAGATTGAAAGTTTTTAACGGAAAACAGTAAATGCACCATTTTTTCAGTAACAAGCGGAGTAACATCTAAAGAAAGTTTAATTAATTTCACCAAAGACTGAATTTCAACATTAAGCCAATGCCGAAAATTTGAAAAGTTTAAATAACCCAAAAAACCCACCCCGACAACTACGAAGGCGGTGGCCAAGAGACCAGTTAAGTTATACATTATTCCTGCAACGAGATGTTGTCGAAACAGCCCTCAACATTTCATACTAAATGTATTTTACATTATAAACTAAATTTATTTTTCCTAAATTTTTATTTCTTAATTCAAAGCTCTTAACTATATATTAAACATATATATTACTACTACCATTATAGGATACTAATATTTTTGGGGAAAAAAACACATATTTTTATCTTCTTTTGTTTGAATATGAAATGCTTTCATATTTTACATTTAGACAGTATAATATAATATATTACAATATATAATATAATATAATACAAAATACTTAAAAAAAAAAAATATCAAAACAAATCCTTGAAATTAAGGGAGTCAGATGAGTAAGTTGGTCCAACTTAATTATTGGTATCATCACTGAATTTAGTATCAAATACTGTACAAATTTCCAATGAATAAAAAAATTATTGAGAGAAAAATTTTGTTTTTCCTTTTCGGTAGCAATTAAGTAAGTACTCCATTTTCCAAAAATAATGTCTTAATAAATAATCGCATCATATTTTTACTTTCACTTACCTATATATGAAATATATAGTAAGTGGAAGTATTGCGATCGTGAAAAATTTTGACTTCCGGTTTTCTACGGAAATACACGTTTTGGGGTCCCCTGAGTCGAAATGACCAAGTCCCGCAAAATGGTCTGTGTGTGTGTCTGTGTGTCTGTGTGTCTGTGTGTGAACAGACTAGCTCAAAAACTATAAACCGTGCGATCCTGAAATTGGGTATTTAGTGTAAGTATATGCCCGCGATGTGACAGCATAAATTTCATCAAAATTACTTAAAGGGAGGGGGTACTTTACTTAATAACTTTTTAGGTTTTTTTCGATTTTCTCAAAAACGGCTCTAACGATTTTGATTAAACTGAGTATTTGATCTATTTATATGCTCGAGATATGACTGTAGAAATTTCATCAAAATTGATTAACCGGACGGGGGACTTTACTTAATAAATTTTGTAACATTTTCACGTGTTTTTTTTATTTACTCAAAAAAGGCTTCAACGATTTTGATCAAACTGGGTATTTGATGTATGCATAAGCCAAAGATGTGATAGCCAACATTTCACCAAAATTGACCAACCGGAGGGGGGACTTTACTTAATAAATTTTGTATCATTTTCACGTGTTTTTTTTATTTAATCAAAAACGGCTTTAAAGATTTTGATCAAACTGGGTATTTGATGTATGTATATGCCAAAGATGTGATAGCCAACATTTCATCAAAATTGGTCTAACGAAGGGGACCACAACAACGCATTAATTTCTAAACTAAGTAAGTTGGTAAGTGAAAGTTGTGTGTTGCGCGCACGCACCAGATTTTTTT
Organism: Aelia acuminata; assembly: GCA_911387785.2. Taxonomy (NCBI): domain Eukaryota; kingdom Metazoa; phylum Arthropoda; class Insecta; order Hemiptera; family Pentatomidae; genus Aelia; species Aelia acuminata. Next base: position 35,943,288 of record OU426981.1, read on the forward strand.
AAACTATTGATCGCCTGAAAGAGTTCAGTATCTTTAACCCTAGGACTAACATCACTAACTACGATTAACATTAGGATGGCCATGACCCCTACCTTTTTATGACCTATTGATGGCCATATTTTACTCACTCTTCCTAACAAAATGTTATTGTTTGTTTGAGGGACGTTTTTATTTCATTTAAATTCTTAAAATTGTTTATAATATGATTATTTTTCCTTTTAAGTTAAAAAAAAAACCAAGAATGTATCTATGTGCTTATATTTAAAAATGTTTAAATAAAAGAAGATAAGAGGCTATAAAGTAATATTCATAATTTTACTTAGAAACTATAACAAAATGAAAATATATTCTTACTATGCTAGAAAAGTATATTAGATAGATTGAGATCGACCGTCCCAGGATGAGGAAAAGCCAGCAATCTCTTATCCACCGTCTGGGGCAGAGGAGACAAATCGCTTATGAGGTAACATCGCTCAAACCCAAACTGAAATCAGTTGACCCTAATGTAATATATTTCGTTTGTCAAAGAATTTCAAAAGGATTCATGACATTTTTATTTATTTTTCTTCTTGATGCATTTATTTTTTCCTGTCTCAATGTTGTGGTGGTAATTAGCCAACAGGGAAGTGCCAAGCAGGACAATCATCTAGTTCGTTTCCATTTCCTTCTTGTACGTTCATGGGTATATTAGCCACGAACATGTTTACGATTTTATTGCTATGCCCGTGTTCTTAATTATGGAATTTGGAAATAAAAAGTAAGTATATGTTGGTTGATACGAGCTGATAATTTTAAGCTGCTATATAGAGTATCCGTTATAAGTATCAACTCTAATTAAAAAAACTACAACATACTTCTCGTTGTGCTCAAATATTCTGAAGCTATGATATTAAAAGCCAGCAGACCTTCATATCGATGGTATTGTGCACACATGTGGTAAGTGCAAGTGTTATCGAAAATTTGTTAAATGCATATATGAAAGAAGGTTATCTATCTATCGAGCTAATCTAGTGTAAAGAATGTTGTGCACAAATGTGGTAAGTGTTATCTTAAGTCATCTTTTTGAAACAGATTGTCTCAAATGTGATAAGTATAATCAAGTTAAAATAATGTTGAGTACAAATGTTGTAAAAGCACTTACCACATACAATATCACAATTAGCGTTGATAAATACAACCACAAATCCAGCAGGTGACAAAGTAAACTGGCTAAAAATTAAATGGCTGATATTTGAAAAGAGCAAGTCATTTTTCATTCAATATAAGTATGATGTAACGAATGATGTCTTTTTCGAAATTGATGTTAACAGTAAAAAAACAAGGAAACCCAAGTTTTTGAACTGGAACGAGATTCAATTGATGCCAAAATATGAAAAGCGTATTGGAATATCATCTGATAAAAAGAAAGATCTCCTTAACATGGCTGAAAATAAAATTATTCCACAAGATTACGTGTATTTTTATACAGAGCTTCCTGTGCAACAGAAGGAAATACATTGCGACTGCGCAGATGAGTATAGCTCCTAAAAGTTTATTACAACCAATTTATTTTTTGAAAATACTTTACATACCTTATTTTTTTATATAAATTTTATAATTCTGCCGTATATAAAATAAAAGCATTTTATTTTATATACCACCAATTCGGTTTTCGTACTTCACACTCAACAACACAACAATTACACCGAGTTACCGACTACATTGCTGGAGCACTAGAGGAGAAAAAATACGCTACTGGTGTATTTTTGGATGTCGCCCAAGCATTTGATAAAGTCTGGCACCAGGGGCTTCTCTTCAAACTCAAAAACGTACTACCCCACACATACTATCTCATACTCCAATCTTACCTCTCCGACCGATTTTTCTCTATCCGGCAGAGCTCAGAGATTTCTTCAGTCCGACCAATCTTAGCAGGAGTTCCGCAGGGGTCAATACTCGCTCCCTTACTATACATTATATATACACATGACGTTCCTACACACCCCGAAACATTAACTGCAACGTACGCAGACGATACAACAATTTTAACAAAACACCTTGACCCTAGACTGGCATCATTAAACTTACAAAACCACCTAATACATTTAAAAAACTACTTCTCACTTTGGAAAATGAATATCTGTATATAATATTCTATATTAATTAATCTAATCTTAATTTGTGGCTGACCACCATTTTTAAATTATTTTTATAGAATAATATTCTATAGATTATCTGGCTGGATTTGGAACATACCTTATTTTTGTAGGACCGTTTTCAATATGATTTAACCTCTTTTGGAAGAAATCCTTCCACCTAATGATAATCTAATAGAAAAACTATTTTAAAAAAAATAAAAATCTGGAAATGGACTTGGCTGGTTTTGGAATTCTACGCCTCATTTATGAAGTCATTCTGAATCGTTATTAGGTCAATGATAAAAAAAAAAACTTTTTCAACTACCGTGATTTTAGTATGTTTGAAAATTATTAATAATAAGTTTATATAAGTTTATAATAAGACCTCGGATAACTTGGTGGAAATAAACCGATTTCTCATGAAAACTTTCCTGACTCGTTTTAACAGTAAGTGGCAAGAAGCTCATAAAAATAAAAAATAATTTATTAAAAAAAATGAAGAATGGCTTGCACAGAACCAAACCGATGCACACAGGGGTATTTGATCCGAAAAGCTGGCCAAAACTATTTCCTTCCATTTTATTAATTCAAAAGTCCTCAAAATGGCTTCTATATTTGTAATAGACATTAAAAATGATTTTTTAGCAGTTAAAAAAATACTCTAAGGAGAAATTTTTCGTAAAGTAAATTTTTACATAAATCCAGCGACTGTGAAATAGGCATCCATGGGTTTAGAATTTATGTTCATATTATTTTCTTTTTATGCATTGCACCCATGAAATATGCATGTAACTAATTAAAGATTTATTATCATTTATGTATTACTATTATTTTAAAAAAATGAAAACAGTGTCAAATAGGTGAATATAAAAAGTTATGGTGATAAAGAAAAAAAATGTTTTCCTAATTCATTAAGGATTGTTTAATATCTCTTCGAAACACAACATATATCCGAGGAAGAAACGCACCAACCTTTCTCAATAATGCATATTAAATTTAATTATTCATTATTCACTTTCCTCGTCACTTCATGAACTTTCGGAATCACCACTATCGGTTAAGTTGGTTGGGGGAGACATTTCTAAAGTTTCCTTACAAAACCTGATACCTTTTTTCTTGAACTTCTCATACCTGTGATAACTGGATCTGATGTCAATATTAATTACATCAAGATTGCACTCTGTCGGGGAACATTTTCTGGTCTTATTTTCTCTATAAACCCGGAAATGGTTATTTCGGGTTTCTGCTGCTTCCTCAGATAAAAGACCAATATGAAGCAGAGGGCTTTTTATCACTTCAAAACCATCCCTTAAAATTTTATGAACAGATGGTGTCATAGCATACCATTGATAAAGTTTCTCCGCATCCGTTGTAAATTTTAATGTAACAAATGATTTTTCAGAGCGTCCACCAGATCTTGAGCTTTTAATTGATTTCGTCCCACTTAGCCATTTCTTGTTGCTGTTTCAAAAACATTTCTTTTCCTTGAAGAAGCATTCTATCTGACTTGGAAATCATGCCTCAAAATGGATAAATTTGTTTTAGCTCTTTCACATGCTCTAGGTTATTACAATATTTCCCAATGAGAAAAGACACCAAAAATTCCTTCTTTTTTTTAAAAGCTAATGTTTTGACTTTAAAAATTTGTTAAATAATTTCATTCAGGTTACAGTTTTTCTTCCAGAAGATCCTAAAATACAAATAAATGAAAATATAACAAAATTGATTTTTTTTTATTATTTAAAGAAATTGACATTTTATTAATAAAAAATTATAAGTCTCCCAATCGCAGCTATTCGCAGAATTTTTTTCAAGAAACATAATCTACGATAATTATACATTATCATAAAAAATATTTCGTTGCCCAGAAATGCCCAGAAGTATAACTTTTTAACCTTCTAATTTAATTTTTAGCTCTAAAATATACCTACCAAAAAACAAAAAGATATTGATACTAGTATTGAATACAAAAAAATTATAACTATCTGGATAAAAAGTACAAACCTTGCCTCGAACTATCCATCATATGAAAATGCCGATACTTCAGTAAGAACAAAGAAAATTAATATATTTTGTAGACCAATAAATATGAGCACAGACGAGTTAAAGGATAAGGTCAGATTTGAATTAGAATAGCCGCCGGATTAAGGGCCTGGAAGAGATAAAAATCATCTTGCATGATCCAACAGGTCCTCTACTTGAACTTCCAGTCATTATTTACCAGAAATTTCAAATTTCAAAAAATGGGTTTTGGCCAACTTTTAGGGCCAAATACCCCTGTGTGCGATGTCTCGGTATCACTTCACTACTTTCAAGTAATGGCTTAATTTGGTTCAAGAAAAGTTTTTCATATACTTTCCCCTTTATAGGTAGACTGCAACAGGACGGTAAGATGAAGGATTAGTTGTGAATTTAAAATCATTTTGAGTGTGGAGAGTTTCCAAAGAAGAGGATATTAGGTTGTGTGTAAGATAGATTTATTGATGTGTGTAAGAAACAAAACAGCTTTCCGAGGTAGCTGACGAAGGATAAAGGGAATGATAAAACCATAGCTCCATGCTTTTCTGTTTGGATGTCTCTTGATTGTTTTGTGGATTATTTTTTTGGGGTGAAACACCGGAGGTGGAGGTACATTAGATAGAGGTAGTTGATCTGTCAATTTTTCTAATTCGGTGAGTGTGTCGTATATTACAAAGTTCGTTCCAAAAGCCAGGTCTACATATTGTGTGAATTCATTTAATTTGAAAAAAATGGTATTAAAAAAAAGTTCAGCTGTTATTTAGAATGAATTAGGGAACCGAGTTTTAACTGATAGAGTTGTAGTTATAAAACCTATATTGAACAGTCTATGCCACCATTTCCTATCAAAATTATATTAAAGCCGGATAACCCTAATCTAATATTTTAATATGATAATACATTTAATAGTTAAAAATAAAAATGTAACGAAAAAAATAATTCATTGCTCCTATGTATGATTTTTTTTCTTTACCTGACTTGGGTATTTTCATGAAATAAAATGATACTAAGTACTATCAAGGATATTAATAGCATGATACAGCGAAAGTGCTTAAACTAGCCGATCTCGAGTCGAAAATTGATGTATGATTTGTTTTTCTAATTTCCTAACACCGCCGGTTAATCCGAATAGCCGGTTAAGCGGGGCCCCAACCTATACATTTTATAGGACATTCAATCGTGGTTATGACAATACCAACTTTATTGTTTTGCGGCCTACAGATCAGGTTTGACAAGGTTTTTTCCGAAAATAGTCGATTTTCAACTACTGTGCGCCGTCCTGAAAAATTGATAAGTTTGCACTTAGCATAAGTGTGCACAACACAAGATATTGCCTATATCGCCCTTTTAGTCTCCTTCTTCAAATTATTTTTAAAAAATTCTTTTTCATCATCGAAGCTTTTTACATTATATTACAACGCTATCCAAAACAATCAGTTCGGGTTCAGAATAAATCGCAATAAACACAGAAATTACATAGTTTATCTAATTTCTAACTCTTTAAAATCCAAAAATTACTGTCCAGACGTTTTTATATATATTATTGAAAGACTTGTAAGGTATGGCAAAAATGGTTGCTTTTCATGCTCAAAATTTTGCGCCTTCCAACCTACTACCTTATATTACTTTCTTACTTGACAGACTGGCACCTTATTGCAAAAGTATGCGACGAATTATCCATTTTAAAACGTGTAATAGCAGGAGTTCCACAGGGCAGTAGACTTGATCTCTTGGTTTTAAATGTTTACACTGCAGACTTACCAGAATAGGAATAGAATTTACGAGCTACAATTAATGCATTTCTTTCCAGATAAAGAGTATTTAGTTTTCCAAAATTATCTTGACCATATTTCGATTTGGGATAAAAGACGGAGAGTACAAATAAATGAATTGTTGTGTATTTTCATATTCTTCACTCTCAATCACGGTTTGTTTCCACAATTCTATTTTAATGATGTCTCAATACCTATTTCTCAGGAAGTAAGAAGTCCAAAGACTATCATGGAAAACCCACGTCAGACTAATAAGGAAGCATTTAACTACCAGGATGGATAACTTGACACACGCTCGAAATTATCCAACTGATTATTCCAATCGATCTGAATATTTCATGTATCTATATGCCTCTGCCTGGGTCATATTCAACCCTTCAAACTTTCCAAAACCTTCGCCTCTAGCTTCCAGTGCATTTATTTATTACTGTTCATCAATATAAATTCATTGAAAAATCTTGGATACAAACTTCACAGCCGGATCTATCACAAATTAAAACAAAATTGATTTACAATGAAATGGAAACATTTAACGGTAAACGGGTGTTTGAGATGGAAAATTAATTTATGAATATGGGTGGGTTTCAGTTTGATAAAAAATATATGGCAAACGAAAAACAAAAGATTTACTTTATACGTTGGATTTGATGGATGCAATACAATGAATATTAAGTTGAATAAAGATAATTGTAAATAATCTTAGATATTTTTTTTTAATAATCTATATTCTGAACATATATACATGTAACAGTATGATAAGTACGTTTTCTACTCCAAAAGGTGTGATCGTGTTATTAATTCATGCCACCAATACGCTGTTTTGTTCTCTTGGAGTATTTCAGTTTTGGTACTTAACTCCTTTTCAATGTCAACGCCTTAATTAATTTGCTTCACTTTATTTTGCTAGAGTATTATATTGAAATATGAGTATTAATTTAATAGATAATAATTGTAGTAACTTTCTTTTAAATTTTTGTTTTCCGACGTTAATATTTTGACGACCGCTAACCTATCCATATTCAAGGAATTCTTATACTTCCCATTCCCAAAAGCTTGTTTTACCCATTGTTTCTTTTCATTGAGCGTCAGTTATATTTTTTGTAAATCCGGCTGTAAAATCTGTATCCTGAAATCTTTGATGAGTTTAAATTGATAAATAATATAAATTTATTTAAACAGAAATAAATAAATGCACTGGAGGTAGAGACGAAGGTTATGGAAAGTTTGAAGGGTTGAACTATCACCAGACAGCGGCACTCGTCAAGCAAACTCAAGTTTCTTCTGCATGCTTAACTAAACTCTAAAAAGAGTACCTTACTTTAGTCCGAGAGTAAAACATTAGAGAGCTTGTCGAGGACAATTTTCAGAGGGAGCCACTTCGGCACGTATGCTCTTCCGCGCTTGTTATCCATAATTTTTACAACTCTATTTTTCTTTATTTTGTGCTACCTCCCTTTAGTTTATGTTGCGTTCGCTAACATGGTGGTAATGGAGAAGGTCAATTTTTTTTAGGATTACACCAAATTGAACTTGTAATATAGGAACCGATTCACATACAGCTTAAGAACAAAAAGAATGTTGCTGAATGTGAATTCAGCATGGATTCGGTTGAGCGGTTGCAGCAACCTAAAGACTTTCTTATATTTTTTCCAACATCCCATAAGCGAGTTAAGCAATCCTTGAAAACAGAACACCTCGTTGTCCCTCGTCTCGGGGTTAACTTAGCGCCTTGGAGCTTCGTTGACTGCGGTAGGAGGAATGATTGTTAACAACAGTACAAAAAAAGATTCTTGGCATTGGAATAAAATGGAAAAAAAATCATCAATACGATATAATAAGATATGTAAATATGTTAAAATAAAATTTGATAAATTATGAGATTATGTTTAAGTAGTTGGAAATCAAACACTACACAACTTGAGGATCAATAATGAATCTAATAATTGATGATTGTAATTGTTTTAGGATAATAAAGCTATAACTAAATAACAAGAAAAGTATAATATCTCAGTTATTAAACAAGAAACAAGAAAAATCTCAAGTGAGTGTTTTTTCATATTTGATAGTTGTTTGGTTAGACGGTTCTAAAAAACAAGCTGCAAGAAGAGATATTGCAGACAATGGATGGACACACCTTCCTCCTGCAGTATCCGCAGATTTGTCAAGAGGGACAGCTTAGTGTGCCTCAGGCCTCCCTATTTGTCATCATCTGTCAATTCCCCTTCTTCACAACGATACAGAAAATAAATAGACAAATATCTTTTGGGAAAGATTGCGGAGACCGTCTCATGTAGGAACACATATTCTCCAATCTTCTAGAAGGAAAGGCTATTCAATAACGTTAAGAAAGGAAAAATAAAATTCATATATCCCTAGTATTCAGTACCTATACGGTACATGAATTCTGTTAAGTTGATCAGCATTTACTGAAACATAGGTATCGATTTGTAATGTAACTAAGGCCGAACCTACAATAACTCAGCAATCATAATCGAAACCAAATATAATAAACAGATCTAAATTAAACGATTTTACGAAAAATACAGAAATACAGAAAAAAGATATGGCTAAAACCCACTCCAGACAAAATTTAATGATTTAAAATATTTAAAATCACCTCCAGAATCAATTGTATGCAGTAAATGATCGATGAATTCTCATATAAGTATATATTTTGCATATGGCATAAATTCAAATCAGCTGATTTATTTAATTTAAACAAATAAGTCGGCATCACTATTTAACATGAAGAAGTAACATTCTCAGCATTAAGAAACTACTATAAGACCACCAGAAAGAAACAGGATGAAAGTTTTACTATAATATTTAATAGGGGATAATTTTTTATTTTTTTTTAATTTAATAACTATCAAATTAAACAGTTCACAATTTTTTGTGACTGAAACTATATAAACTGGTGAGCATAGTTTTTATTTTGATTGGATATTGGATTTTCTTTAGTAACAATGTTTTATTTAAGTTACTGAAAGATCCCCCAAACTCCTATTGTGAGAACAATGATCTGTAATAAATAGAACATTAATATATTTATTTTTCTAGTCTTCATGGGTATAACTTAGAATAATTGCTAACTTTTTTTTTTTTTTACACCAACCAAAATCACATATTATTAAATCTCGATAAATTATCAAATAGAATTAGTGAATTAAAATTAACGGATGCAGTAAAATTCAAAATCTTAATTTTGAACACACATCTTTGTTCCTTGATATATTACATTATCCATTTTTTTTTTAATGTATTTCCTACAAGAAGAATAATACTGACTACTTCATATTTAAAAAATTGAAGAAGAACATTTTCTAATTATGGTTGGGAGCAGTATTCTTCAATAGATTCTCAAATTCAGATAAAAAAATCACTTATAATTAACTAAGATAATTAACTTATTATAACTAAGATAATTCACTTATTCACTGGATGTGAGAAAGAGTTGATAAGTAATCAACTCCAGGTATTATATCAATAATCTAAAATAACTTAACTTGAAAAATATTGTTAATATGTAACAAATTGATGAGTATAATGTAATGCAGATGATCCCTTGACGAAGGGTCAGAAGCCAGGAAGGTTAGAGAAAGATAAATTATAAAAAATAAATAAGAAGAGGTTCCTTCATTTACAAAAAAAGACTCAATGTTCATTTTTAATAATAATCATAATCATTTCGAAATTTTGCAAAGAAAGCCAAACATTACGCTACCTACTTTGATTATAAGAGATTAACCTTAGACATATATAAAATAATAGTTATATTGTTTTTAAAATATATAAGTGATTATATTTATATGTATATTTACATATATAAATAGCTGATTTGAGGCGTGTGCAAATAATTTTTCTGTAATCTGATTAGGCCATATTGGCAAAACAAATTTCAACTCAACTATCATATCCTTCAAAATTTAATTTTTTTTACTTTTTTTTTTTTAATACGTTATCGTTCTGCTATAAACTTAATGAAGATTTCGATTAACATTGAACATTTATTAAGAGAAATACTTCCTAGATACATAGTTTCAAAAATGTTTCAGAGTTCAAACATATACAGCCATATCATTGCTATGATATTATACATATATATATTACTAGCTTATTACTATACATTAGTTAGCTGCAAGAGGTCTCACCCAATAGTACTTTTTTTGCTGGGACTACTGGAGAAATGAGGACCAGAACGTGACTTATGTTGTATTGCCCAAAATAAAAATAAGCAGTAAAATATTTTGTTACAATTTATTTGCCCCCAACATCTTGGGGGCTTGTACCTCTTTTTAAACGGTACATATTGTGTTTTTTATACAAATATAGATACGCGCATTTCTAGATCCTTTTTTGTGAGTGTCTATAAAAAGTAAAGAGATGAGATTTTTTTTTTTTAAATTATGAAATATTTGCATTTAAATAATTCGTAATTTGTCAAAAATAAAAAAAATGATAATCCTTTTGTAAAATTGCAGCATTATGTTGCAATTTGAACTTATTTCAATTTTTATATTTTACTAACAAATGATGCGGTTACCTATATTGAAAAAAACACTAAAAAATATCCAGTACATTTGTATTAATATCTTTAAATACATTAAGATATTGTATATCTGTTGAAGAATTTTTTTTTTTTTTAAATTTGCCTACTTAACAAATGTCGACTTCTGGATGTATTTTCCGATTCGGACTTAAAATGTAGTTTCTAAAACAACTAAGAAATCAAAAATTTTAGGATTATTATATAGCTAGATATATCTACGATCAATCACCTAATGAAAGCACCATTAGTAGTAGGCATAGTTTTATTATTATGCGATTTTAAGGGATGTTTTGTAAAAACATTTTATTTAATAATTAATATGTTAATAGAGGTTTTATTTTTGTTAATGCAATATCAATTATTTTACTATGTTTTAAAGAGATGTTAAGGGGATTTAATGTATATGATAAGCAGATGTTAAAAAAAAAAAAAATTTCTTTTTGCAATACATATATATTTCTTTAATTTCAATTAATAATATAATATATAGTTGTACCTAATAAGTAATATAACATGGAAAATAATGCTTTAAATATTATTGAATCTCATATCCTTGAACGTTGATGAAATAACGTATTTTATTTTAATATTTATTTAAAATGCGTAGTTAAAAAATAAATTTTCTACAGTAATATAAAACAAAATAAAAAATACACATTATATGCATAATATCAAATATCCTAAATATAGTAGGCTAACAAAAAAAAAATATTTTTATTAGAAGTATGTAGATAAATTAAATGGTAAATTAAGTATATTTTTTTTGAGTTATTTCCATTGGACTTTAATTTTATTATATTATCTTTTCCTTCCGCTTTGCAAAGAAAAAAAAATATATATACCTATTCATTAATTTAATATATATAAATATATATATAAAAATAAACAGTTTTCAATAGTTTCAATATAGTTTTTAAACGTTGTATGAATCTATATTTTTATGTTTACTTTTTCAATATTCTTTTATAAATATGTGTCATATATTTTTTTATGGATAAAGAAATTCAAGTTGTTTTTTTTTTTTTTTTTTATGTACAGGAAGTCTATTGAAAAATATAACTAATCCAATAATCTTGGACTTATGCCACGAAAGAGAACATTGATTTACCATGCAAACATAGAGGGTAGATACGAGTACTTATAATATCCAAAATTCGGTATTTTTTAAATGAAGTAAGAACTTATTGGCTGAGATAAAAGACAAGCCAAGATAGCTAGCTTTTCCAACAGCGGTAGAGTTGGTACTCACCAGTTGTCTAGGGGTGCAACAGCTTCGGGAGCTCGGCTGCTACTGGGGGCTGCTGTACCCCCTCTACCGCCCCTCCGCCGGATTTTTCCCGGTTCTTGGCCTGGGGTGTATTTCAACAGGCGTCATGGCAAACTGAGGGGACAATGGCGGTGGATTGCAGCCCTTCTGGGACCATCAGCTGTATTCCACCCCTAGCTTGGATTAGACTCAACAGCAGAAGAGAAAAAAACGTACTGAGGCGCTAAAGAAAATTTTGAGCTCCATATTATGTTAATGAAACTCCGGTTAGCTTCAAATATGGGTAAAAACGAATAAATATTATGGTGTTAAAAATTAGCTATATCCATATCTATAGGCCAAGTTGGTATTATGAGCACCGAAGATTAATGTGGCCACCGTTAATATTTAAAAAATAAGCACATACATAATTGTAGAAACGCCCTAAACCTGTTGCAAAAGGCCATAAAAATGCGTGGGGATCTCTGGTGTCGGTCTCAGAAGCAGTTAGCGAAATGTCATGTGTTTTATGTTTAGGCCGGTAAAAAACTTTGAAATGTAAGTATTGAAACTGACTGTTAGAAGTCAAGCAGTTTTTTTTGTACACGTTGTTAGGATTAAATCTAATTAATCTGTAAACTATTTTCTAGAAAATATAGTAGTTGCTGGCCTCGAGGATGACGAGGATAGTAATTTGGACATTTTTTGTAATAAATATAAATCCTTTGTTTAGATGCCCGTATTAATATCCTTAAAATTTTAATGTTTCTGTTTATTTTTTTATGCTTTTTTTTTTTACTGATTAACATAAAATAAGTTAATCTACCTCTTGGATTTGTTGCATGGATTAGCGCGGGAGGAACTTTAGTGCCACCAATCATAATTTCATCTCGGAAAATGTGTTCATAATATTCACTCTTATTATAATAAGCGCTGTATGTAAATTTTCATAAATACATATTCTCTTTTCACAAAAAACTTATTTTACATCATAAAATTTGGTTTTATTTTTTAACTGACTTCGAACGAAAGAGGAGCTTACTCAATTCGAGACATATGTGCCCTTTTTTTTCGTGTTTTTTTTTTCTATGTGTGTTCACCGATTACTCAGAGATGGATGAACCAATTGGAACGAAACATTTTGCCTCTTGTAGAGTATTTTCCCAAGGTGGTCCCATTAAAACCTTTTTTGGATTCTTAATTTATTAAAGAAGTTATCGGTAAAAAACATGAAAATAATTATTTAATTACCGCTCAAAATGTTTACTTATTGGAAAAACATATGGCATATATAACATAAGGTAAAACTAATTGATAACTAACAAATCTCAGTATTGTTTTACTGCTGGATGAATCAAATGGGAAAACCAACCAATCAAATTCAGAATCAAAAGAGTGGGGTGAGAACATGAGCAGTCTGTTAGTTATCGATGTGCTTTAAGTGCTTGTTGGGATAGACCTATACATAATCTTAACTAATTTTTCAACAATAGACTTAAATAAAGATATATAATATCAGCAGAATATAATATCGCTGTCGTTTTCTGTAGCGATATTAGCATAAATATTAGATAGATATATATATTCACCGATAACAGTAAACCTTCTTTATTTAGATCTTACCGATGGTTGGACACCATAATCATAAGACCACAAAATTCGTGCAATTCCAAAAAAGACAGTATTGATAACCGTTTTAACGCAGAATTTAAGATTTCTTCAAGTTCCCGAAGGTTCCTTTACATTTAAAATCGTAGCTATTATTGATTTAAATTAGATTTTGATTTCTGCCTTTTACTCGCTATGCACATTAAAAACGAATACACTAATTCCTGGAAAAGCTTATTTTCAGTTGACTTAACAAAGGATTCAGATACCTCTGCCTTCTTCATTGACAGTATACTTCGTCTGCTGTATACACTCGGTCACTGTCGGAGATCTTGTGCCGATTCTTCATGGGTGACACTTCTGTTATGTTATCCGGATTACTATTATCGGTTTTTAATTTTGTTTCTACAACTATTGAGGCTTTTGCTGATGTTCATCCATCAATAAAAAGTGCAAAATAGAAAACATTTTATAAAAAAAAATTAAACCGACTTCGAAACCTAGGAACTAGTAAAAATAAATTCACTGAAAAGTATGAAATAATTACCTTCTGATTTTTATGAATAGAAAGCAAAATTGAAAATGTTATAAAAAGTGGAAAAATGCAATAAGACGAATAATTTTATTTTGATTTGTACAAATGCACACTAATTGTTAATAAAAATTATTAAATTAAAATATTAAATACTATGTTCAATACAACACAATCTTTTCGGAGGCGGCGCAAAATAGAATTGACATGTTACTGATACAATTCAAATAGTAGGCATTGAAATCAATAGATGGGAAGAGAAGATCCATTTAGATGATTTTTATAATGTCCAGTGGTAAAAATTTTAAATTTTGCGCCGCCTTCGAAAATATTGTATTATATTGAACATAGTATTTAATATTTTAATTGAATAATTTTCACTAACAATTAGTGTGTATTTGTACAAATAAAAATAAAATTATTCGTCTTATTGAATTTTTCCACTTTTTATACCATTCTCAATTTTGCAGAGTATTCATAAAAATCAGTCGGTAATTATTTCATACTTTTCAGTGAATTTATTTTTACTGGTTCCTTGGTTTCGAAGTCGGTTTAATTTTTTTTATAAAATGTTTTTTTCGTTTTTAACATAGTGCTCATATTACCAGCAACACTGAACTTAATAACTAACGATTTTACTAAAGAAAACTAAATATTTAGTGCACGAAATTAGTAATATATCAAAGAAAGCAAATTTAATCCTTTATAGCGAGAGCTTAATCTTGAATATTTTTCAAACAAAAAAGCTCTAATAATAATACGAATATACATTTTTCATTGTATCTGCCAGACAATTTAAAAAAAAAAAATAATATATTCATTTTCCAACAGAAACGAGATCAGTATAAAATCATTTATTTTAACAATGATTTAATTTTTTTTTCTTCAAATTTTTGATACATCAACAATCCAAAACATAAACATATAATATAGATAGATAGATAAAGTACTGCATTTTGTTTTATAACAATTACAGGGGTCTGGTTGATTACAGATATTAATATAAAATCTTTGCATGCTTACTAGATAATTTACACATTTTTTTTTCTTTTCTTGCTTCAATAAACAAACAAATATGCCCTTCTATAAAGAAAGAAATATAAATTTTATAACAAACATGTATAAGTAAATTAAAAAATAAAAAACATAACCTAATAATTCTTTTTCCCGTTTTCTTTCTTTACTTTTCTTCAAATGAATAGAAAAATACAAAAAACAAAAATAAATAGTAGGTATTGCTTCTGTTCTTCCATTTGTCTTCTCTCTCTCTTTTTTCCTTCGTTCCTTATTAACTTAATTGTCCTTTGTAGTTTTAATTTTGTTTAAGTACATTAAGTTCAATTTCATTACCTCACCAGATCTGACGTCATACTTAATCATTCCTATGAAACTAAATACCTTATGTGTAAATATCCATTTTATAAGTGAAACGGATTCAAAATCATTTAGATATTGCCTCCTCCTCAAAAACTGTTTTTTTTTTTGCATCTGAGAATATTCAGGCTATTTTCGTTCCGCATTGTTTTGATGATTCCATCCGGGGAAACCAATTGCTATCTTATCAACATTTTGTTTGGAGGGCTCCGCAATATCGAGCTATGCAGAGCTATGCTAGGGAGGAAAGCCTAGGCCGGAAGACAATTTTTTCTAAAGTTGCTTTGGTTTTCTCAGAGACTTCAATAATTTTATGATTCATTTTACATTTCTTTTTAGCAGGGCTCAGAGTATCCTTATGGCTTAGGCCTTCAACTCCGAAACGGCTCCAGTAACCAGGTTGGTCTAACGCCGCACAGTGGTTGAAAGGCGGAAAAAACCTATTTTTTGAAGGTATTGGAATATTCTTTTTCTTTTCATTATTAATTAATAGAATAGTTACCTGACACATTCCATCAATTTATTCGGAGATATTCTGATTTTTAAACATGTTAGGACTCTTTGAAAATCGATCATTGAAAAAGTTTATTTTTCAACGGAAAATTTATAACACTATAATAATTTTTACAACTCGCATTTTTGTTTCTTAGAGCGATTTTCCTTCATAATCATGAAAAGCGATCACACATATTACACTAGCATAAAAATGATGCTATTTGGTCTATGTTTTAACCCAGAAATAAAATCCCGAATAAATGCAATAAAATTAAGACAAACAATTTTTTTGGTAATCCATATTTTTCAAGCGCAGCCGAGCGCAGTTTTAAAATCCATTTTTTAAAGAAGAAGATACATTTAAAGAAATATTAAAACATATTCTAGCTGCGTCCACTTGCGTCTGTACATGTGGGATTTTTTTTTTATTGAAATACCTATGCTATTTCGTACAGTTTATTCGCTATGGAGCTTGTGCTTCGAATTAGGTTATTGCTAATCGTTTAGTAAAACATCATACCTTAGTTACCAGGTCCGTAGCATCATTTATAAAGTCAGTCTGAAAATTGATCTATAATTTTTTTTCTATTTTCCTTACACTGCCGGTTAATCCGAATAGCCGGTTAAGCGGGGGTCGAACATATACATTTTATAGGAAATTCAATCGTGGTAATGCTAATATCAACTTTATTTTTTTTGCGGCTTACAGATCAGGTTTGACAAGGTTTTTTCCGAAAATAGTCGATTTTCAACCACTGTGCGCCGCGGCTCCACACTGCTTGAGTTGTTCTAGGGTGTAAGCCACCCCATTAATTATTAACTTGTCTCTTCTTAAAAAAACTTTTTTATTTTGTTCTTTGGCTTCCTGTAGTAAAGGTAATAGCTCTCCGCGTGTTCTTCTAACTTTCAGAGGGAGATCTTCTGAAAAACTCATTCCATGTTCTCTCAACTTCTTATTGGCCTGGAGCAATTCATATTTTTTCCATGTCGTTACAAATCTTACTAAGACAGGGCGGGGGGAATTCCTGATTTGACGGCCTAAACGAGTGATATAACCAACTTCGCCTTTTGTGACGGTAATATCCATTTTTTCGGCGGCAAGCTTTATGAATTCGTCCAAAAGCGAGCTAAAGGTTTCGCTCGGATCTTCCTGTAGGTTGTGACAAATAATATTATTCTTCCGTTTGGTATAATCCATTTCGTCACAAAGTTCGCCTAGGCGCTGGAGCTCGCTCATTATTATTTTTTGCCCGTCCTCTAAAGCCTGGACTCTCTCCTTGGTCCTCTCTAATTCCTCTTTATATATTTTAGCTTCTTCATTACTTCGCTGCACTTCTTCGTGAATTGATTTAAGCATATTAAATATGCCATTTAATGACGGTGATTTATTTTCGAGTTCTATTCCGGCATCCATATTTATAGGTAATATTGTTAATGAATAAAAATATAAAAAAAAAATTGTATAATACAAAACTTATTAAAGAACTATTACATTATAATTAAAAGAAAGCTGGGGAATAAACATATAATATATAGCAGATGAATTGTAAAGTAAATTGGAACTTGAAGTTAAAGAGTAGGCGATGGGAAGGAAGCCTTGCTATTGCCCATTACCACTTATATCACCACCAATTACATTTAAGATACCATCTAACACGAAAGCATTGCCTTATCAAACATTTAGATTGTTATTGCGTGGTGGCTAATAAAATATTTAAATGAACTGGACTCATAAACTTGTTCATTCCTCGCTACCATTTATTTAACTAAAGCATGAATAATAAATGCAGAAAGTAATTGTGGCAGGTAATTCTTGTGCGCTTCATTATAATTTTGCGATGTATCTCTGAGCATTTACATTTTTTTTTAAAAGACGATAGCTTGAGATTTTTTATTTCGTGCATATTCTCTAGTACTTTTTGATATTCCTACAGTTTAGGCTGTCTAAAACGCCCCGTATCCCAAAGATTATCCATTAAACAATTTAAGCAAACATAGAAGTGTTTTCATGGTGTACATATGCAATCCAGTTGTAATTAGAATTTTCATAATTTAATATTCATATCCAAAAGTGGTTACAGTTTTGAATTTTTTTGAAAATTATCCAATTTATCCATCCAGAATTCGACAGTTTCGAAAACTCACAAGTATACTTTAGCCGAATCTGTTGAGTTTTTAAATTCTATCTTGTACTCCAAAGTTCCTATCAACAAAAATGGAGATGGCCTCGAGATCTTTGAATTTAGAGACTAGTTGAGTACTATCAGTTGGTAGTTTCTCTACTGCTCATTAAGATATTATTTTCTTTTATTTTAGCACATTTACTTAATGTATTACGTGTAAATACAGTTATAAATTTAAATAAATATACATTTAAAAAAATGGCTATGTATGAAAATTTTAAAGATCACTAAATTATTCTCCCTAATAGATTTTTTCTACATACAGTTTACTTTATTATAATGCTAGGATCAATAAAATTTCGAATATAATATTGCGACAGCAAAGTAAGCATATCCCGAAGACTTCATTAGATTCAGTGAGAGTATTTAGGACCTAATTTAGGACAATCTATCATCATATTTGAGAAAAAAATGGAAGCATGCCAATGCAGACAGAATTGGTATTGTGTTGTAGCAATTACAAAAATTTAAAAGCATTATTTTAAAAGAATATACTCGTATCACTGTATCGATGCGAACACGATACTCTCTGGCTTTTTTCTGGATTGATTTTCGATATGTAAACCAATTACATTATTATTAAAAGAAAAAATTCAGTTTGTGAGATTTGCAATCAGCAAATTAGCAATATGTAAATGGGTGAATTTCCTACTGTACTACTACTACTAAGTCGCGCAACAATCCATTTCTGAATGTAGGCCTCCTCCAACAGTAACAGTAATAATTCCGATCATTCGACAAAAAATTCATCCATCTCGTTTTGGTCTTCCAACTCTGCGGGCCCGATGAAAGACCTCTGTTATAAGTTTCTTGAGCACCTTAGAGGCATCTATCATCGCCAGGTGTCCAGCTCAACGAAGCCTACCCAGTTTGACAATTTTACTATGTCTTTGTCTTTATATAATCATACAGCTCTCTATTTGTACGTCTTATCCAAGCACCCCCTTCAAATCTATGAAAATTCTTTCAATTATTCGGAGGCAATTCTAGTCATCTTTCGTAGTAGACCACTTTTCTGCACCGTGGGTAGAAACAGGACGGATAAGGGAGTTACATGTGAGCCTGCTTCTCAACTGCTTGGAGAGTTCAAAACAGCACCGATTTGCGGAGACGATTCCTCTGTTGATTTTTTGGCTTAGATCGTTTCTTGAGTTTACTTCAGATCCAAGGTAGAGAAAACTTGGATAAATTGCTATCTTAGCGTATCCATGCTATGTTAGCATATCTCTCGGCCACCGCCTCAAAAGTCGCCGGGGTGGAATGTAAGGGTTTATGTAAGATGGTAGTGTCTGTGCTAAGGTGTTCGTGTTAAAACTTAGTTTTTGGTGGAAGTTTTTTTTTGTTCTATTCTGTGGCTGTATCAATAACTATTGTGATATTTAGATCCTCGTGAAGTAATTTGTCATATAGCATTCTGCGTCTGTTATTTTCCTCAATACCTTGGACCGCAATGACTATGGCTTAATATGGAATATGAAGGGAGGTAAGTTGTATCCCTGAGTCAAGAACTCAGTGCTGCAATAAAAACCAATTACAAAAAATGTAAATTCAGCTGATACAAATGTAAAATAAAATATCTAACTGTTTATTATATTAACTAACCACATTTATTTAATAGACATTAGTAAAATATAAATTCATTTTCATGACTCATTAATTATATGAACTTTCAAAAACTTTGAGTAAATCTAAATAAACTTTAAAATATAATATAATTATAAAACCGAAGTAGGTACGTTATTTTTAGCAACACAAGTACTAAATTTTAAAAAGGATTTTAATTTAATACAGCCTGGCGGGGTTTAGATGAATGTCAGGATGAATATATATTTGTGTAAAAGGTCAGGATTTTTTTCTCGCCTCCCACACCTTATCTCCTTCCTTGCTTGTCAGCTGGCAACGATAATGGTGAACGAAATGATTACTTTTTCCAGCTCATCACTTTCTTAAAAAAAAAAAAATATTAAATAAAAAAAAAAATAAAAGCTGCTGAATCATTGAATACTTACTGCTTTACTTAAATCTTCAAGATCAAAAATATAAGGACACGAGAAAAATTGTGTACTTCTCACTAGATTTTTTTTTTATTACTTAAAATTCATTAAGAAGCATATCGGTGTTCGAAAGGTAGTAATATTTTTCGGAAGGTAGGAACAATTATTTTTAAATTTTAGATATCGCGTACGTTATAATCTCTGTAGTAGGGGAGAGCGGGGTTGGTTGGCATAGGGGGTAGGTGGCCATCGGCTTATAGTTTCCGTCAGGCCTGTTTCAGGCCCACGCTTGTAGTTTCACGCTTATAGTTTCAGGCCCCACCATTGTACCATGTCACCCGCTCGACCTCGGGTGTCTTGTCCTGAGTTTTCAATCCGATGCTAACAGTGTACAGAAGAGTATGCTTCATTGATTGATTTCACAACATGTAAGTAAATTTTTATATTTTCAGTAAATTTGGTTTAAAGGCATGGTAAAACATTTGACTCCGGTTCTGTTTACATAGCCCCAAAATCCTTTGAAAAACCTAACCTTTCGATTAACCAGTTTCTTGTTTGATTGTTCTCCCCTGTCCTCGCAGCCATCTTTCATATGATCTCTCCTGTGGGGTTAGTTGGCTCTCTTCAACTTGGGTTAGTTGGCGCAGTAGCAATTAACAAAAGCAAGGTAAACATAAAGAAAGGTGAAACAACCAATTGTCTTTAGTTCCAGCAAGGAGGATGAGAGCAACTTTTCTTATGCAGAAACTGAATACAGTTTAAACTTCTATCTTCTTCTATTGTCATTCTATTTTCCCTTAAAAGCTGTTAAAAACCGATTCAAAATTATTATACCATTACAGTGCAGCTTTTAATAACAATAATATGTATCAGGCAGTACTTGAATGAGGTGGCTAAACAATCCCACCTTCTAGGCCCACCTGCCCCACCTTGGAGGTTAATTGGCATACTCTGGATTGACGAATTCTTCAATTTTCTATGATCTTAGTATTAGATATTATGTGGTGAAAAAAATACTTGAAGTATTCTAATACTTGGAGTTTACAGTGGTATCAGCCCTATTGAGATTATATTAACAGGAACGACTCAACAATCAAAAAAGTGAAAACTGTTGCCAACCAACCCTGCTCTCCCCTATTATGTAACTTATTACACTATATGTTTGTAGTAGTACGTTTGATATTGTACTCGTATCAGCAGCGGTCCCAGAAAATAAAACTTGTGATGATTGGTTGGTAAAAAAAATAAGTGGAAGTTAAAAAAAAAACCTTTAAAAATAATAACCACTGTTATGTATTAAAAAAAAATAATAAGAAATTTACTAAATTCATATGCAAAAATACTAATCTATAAGAAAATTAGCTAATTTGATTATTTTCATGTGGGTAACCACAACTGTAATTTTTTTTTAAGTAAGTGTGGTATTATTTACATACACATACATCTAAAAATAATAAATTTATCTCAAAGTAAAATCGGGACGACCCACGGTAGCTCAATTTTAAACTTGCTCCGCACAAAAAATACAAGTGACCCCTTCGAGTTCGGACCTTGGCCAATCTCTTCTCTTCACATAAAATTATGAATATTACACACACTAAGGCGGTAAGGCTGAAATGGCGGTGCAAGTATTGGGAGGAGCTATTCCCCTCGACCTCTCCTAAGAGAAGACATGTTTCGTTACAAAATAAAACAAGATGGCTTGCCGGATCTACCAACAAACCTACGAGAGAAGATATGTGAAAACCTAGGCAAATGGAAGAAGATCCTTCGGGAAGACACGATAAAAGAATGGAATTGGCGATAGTAGACGACTCCGAACTGGTCTATACTGAGGAATTACTTCCCCACCGTCGGATCGCGCCTAGATAAGACTTGGGTCCTTCCGGACTATTGGGTCTCATAAATTCTTACGGGGCTTGAGGGATTCAAAGCGAAACTTTTCAAACATCGAAGAAACATCGACCCCCTATGCCCAAGTTGTGGGGTAACAGAAACTGCCGAGCATATTGTTGTCTGCACTGCCTATCAGACACTCAGGGCTTTACTGCTGAGGGGGTGTGGGATCTACATTCTGTCTGAGTGCAACCTCCCTCAGCTCATGACCAAAATTAATTACCCGTATTTCAAAAATTTTGTCTGCGGGTGGAAGGAAACGGTGGGCCTGACCCACTTTACCTTTGGTAGAAGAGAAGAAGCTTAAGGGAGGCCGCCGGACAGAGGAAGAAGAAGACGGAAGAGGATAACGAAACAAATGTAGTGCAGTGGAAATTGTAAATGGATAGACTACCACGACCACTAGCAACAGTGGTATGTTATGCAGGCATGCGTGTCATACCACTGTTCCAAAACCCCTATTACCCTTGAGGCCCGATAGGGTGGAATAAATAAATAAAACCCACGATTATTTTCGATAAATATAAAATTTAGATTTTTAGGACTTGGTAAGTTTTGTTTCTTATTATTTCAGAGTGCAAATAATTATTTATTTCTTCTTTAATGGAGTTTATCATCGACAGAACCACTGTCTGCAAAAAGGAAGACAAACAGTGAGCTATAATATATTTTATTTTCAAAAATATGAATTATTCTAAAACGTATGGAAACAGCGAAAAAAAAAAAATATATATATATATCTGTACCTGAGAGGTAAATTGTTGTAACTACGAAATTCTCGAGTTTCCAATTATTGATGAAACTGAATTATTTCTATAATTCTATTTCCAGCGAAAGGTATTCGTATTTATATTCCTGATGAATGGTGTTTTATGTAACCTATTATCAGTATTACTTTTTTTTTTACAAGAAATATGAACAATTGTTATTCAAAGTGCTCTCCTTTAAAAATTTAATAATGTCAGTTACGACAGTTTACCTCTGAGGTACAGATATATATATATTAATTATATCTCAGAAGATTTATAGCTATATTAAAAAATATTTTGTTAAGACTAATATTAATTTTTTAAACTGAAATAAGATATTAATTTCAAGATCATATATGCGGTAATTTTAAAGCGCAAGTTTTACTATTGTTAATATCTGATGATTTTTTTTTTTAAGCAGCAAAGATTGCCCGCTAACTACAAACAAGGTTGAACATTAGCAACATTTTGCAATAACTGGAGCAGAAATGAAGCTACCGGCAGATACAGAGAAGCAGCTCCTGCCTTCATTACCAGAACCTTATTGCCAAATCTCATTTCCATTAAACCCTACTTCTCTGCCTCACTTTTCCAACACAAAGCAGTCTAACACAGGTATGTAATTACCTGGCACTGAGTGATGTAAACGTAAGCAATAATCTAACACTGAGAAACAAATTTTACCTTAGTAAAATCAATTGGATAATTTTGGAGCCTGTAACAGAAATAAAAATTTTATTGGCCCTTAAACATTCATTTTTAGTTGTTTGAATCAATAACCAATATCTTTTAAATCATTTCTTTTCCATAATTCTGGGGTAGAAACCCTCCTAATATAGCATACACTTTAAAACATTTAAGAATAGTTATATTTAACATTTAAATCATACTGTGCAATCCTACCTTCTCGAAACCAAATATATATATAATAATATGTTTATGTATATTTGCACATATACATAAAGATGCAGGTTAATCTCAACTTTTCAGGAGGACTGAAAAACCTTATCTTACGTATAGTGCTGATCCAGAGTCTGCCTTTGCAATTTTGAGATATTATTTTTTATCTGTTTTTAGGTGGGGAATTCATTTTGTAATAATGTTTGGGATTTAAATCGCCTGGAAAATTATGAAATTTTGGTACTAGTATCCGCTTTGCAGCTTCTAGGTGTGGCTAATATGGTGACATTTTATTAAACCTCGATCTGAACTAAAATAGACCATTTATGGAGTTTATTTATCTCTGAAGAGCGGTAGTCAAAAGCTAAGGATCTAATTAAGCTGATCAAACTCCTTTTTAAAGAAGAGGAAAGACGCGATGGGAGTAAGCTCAATCAGAGAATTAGGAGAATTAGGAGTATAGTGACAGCTTTAACGAATTTCTTTATTTAAATAGAACCGAATCAAGATTGAACATTTGAGATTGTAAAACACATGAAATTAGCCTCAAAAAAGTTCCAAATATCTCAAAAACCGTTTATTACACCTATTATACCTACACAACCCCTAAAGGTATTAGGCTGTTAATTCGTTTTTTAATTACGTAGAAGTCAGAATGGTCTCCATTTTAGTGTCCATTTTTTCCCATTCATTTTTTATACAATTAAAGTCACAATGGTTGGCATTGTCAAATCTATGTTCGTTTGAAATGTAACCATTTCCAAAAGTTATTTATTTTATTTAATTTAAGGATAAATAAAATAAAAATATATATAATCAATTTATAATTTTATAATTGTTCAGGACTTCTCGAAAATGAAAATTATTCCACCAAAACGTAGTAAACAGACTAAGCCCTAAGAATACGGCACTGCTGACGTGACCGGGATATGTACAGTGGATCAGTCGGACACATTATGCAGATAGCGCCCTTGCATTTCACCGGGGGCTTATGCTTCCACTCTCAATGTGGCTCTTTGGAGGACCGAATTCCCTCTTCCCCCTAAGTGCTACAAAATGGGATTCCTTCGTTTGTTTCAGCAGTACATAAGATATAAGAATATGTTCATTTATACATATGCACTACATACATGAAAATAAATACATTTAATTTCAAGTCCTAATAAAGCTATCCATTCAAGATAACAAAAATTTGTTAAACTAATTTAGAAAAAATAAATAAAACTTTTCCGGTTTCTCAATTCTAGAAGGAAAATAATTTGAAGAAAACGAATAAATTTTATAAAACAAGAGAACGCTCGGGTAGAACGTTTTTAATATTAATCCTAAGTGTTAATATTACTTACGAAAACTTACTAAAATAAAAATAAAACTAAATTACTAAAAATTTAATCTTTAGATGAGCAGGTACCTTCTCATGAAATAATTTTTGAATTTGCAAGAATTATGGTAAATTTTACACATTAAAATAGTGGATATGGTGTCATTTACATCTGCGGTAAATATTAAAGTTGAAATTCAAACAGAAATATACAAATACATTATCTTTTCTGGGTAGTTACGTCTCTCTCTCTCTCTCTCTCGCTCTCTCTCTCTCTCTCTCTCTCTCTCTCTCTCTCTCTCTCTCTCTCTCTCTCTCTCTCTCTCTCTCTCTCCCTCTCTCCCACTCTCTCTCTCCCTCTCTCTCTCTCTCTCTCTCTCTCTCTCTCTCACTCTCTCTCTCTCTCTCTCTCTCTCTCTCTCTCTCTCTCTCTCTCTCACTCTCTCTCTCTCTCTCTCTCTCTCTCTCTCTCTCTCTCTCTCTCTCTCTCTCTCTCTCTCTCTCTTTATACTTATGTGGGTTTAAATATTTGTTATTAATTGAAAATAATAATCCACAATGTCTGGCAAACTATAGAAACTCAAGTAGCTAACAAGGTTACAACATGTATCAACTTATAACGATACAGTAACGCAAAAGTAACCATATGATCGAGTTTCAGAGGTAGACTAACTCTCCAGTACATCGCTCCTTATATTTAGTCTACATTAGAATATTTTAGAAGGTTCCTGACAAGTGTAGAAGACTCTCGAAGTCACGAACATGTACTAGAACAGTTTGTTCCAACAGAAAGTCTAGAACTCTTTTCAATCATCTATTTTTTTTTTTTTTTTTTTTTTTTTTCACGTTAGGATTTATATATTTTCTTTTCCCTGAGTTTATTAGTTTTTCCTTTATACATTATTTATGTCCTTTCGAAATAAAAACATACTATCCGAAACAGAGTAAATATTTCGGCAATATTAATTATAGATCATTTGTGCCCACTTTTCTCTAAAGCATATATATATATTTATACTGAATAATACATTCATAAAGTTTGCGTAATTAAAAAATATAATTATACAATGTGTATAAATTCACTACAGTTGTTTAGTTGGACATTAATTAGCCTCGTCCCTCTTCCCACCTCCCTCTGCTCAGAGATTGTAATTAATTGTTAAGTAGTATTACAATTACTGCTTGGTGTTTGCTGTACCTAGATTAGAACCAGGAAGCGTTTGTTTATTTAAGTTAAATCGTTATTGCTACTCCAAGTTAAATTCAATTACACATCGAGGGAATTCACTAAATCCAATATTGTAAGCTCACCGGAAGCTCATCAAATTTACAAATTAATAGCATTGAATGTGGGAAGTGGATATTATGCGATAGAGGGAAGGGTATCGCCAAACCGGATCTTAGAATATATTATAGAATTTATCGACTGCGGAATATAGTTTGTACCAAGCTATAAGTTTATACTTTATAAGCAAGAACCACGGTCATTATTACACTAATATAAACACTGATTATGTCATTAACATATTGTTACTTCATTTTACCTGATCAACTACATATTTGTATTAGATATCTTTTTATTTGACTCCATTTAATCTAGAATTGAGCATAAGCTCAAATGAAATGCTGGCTCTTTTTCATTTTAGGCAACCTGTTACTAAGTTATAATAACGGTTATTTAAATAATAACAAAGGTTACATCATTATTGAAAAACAAATGATTTATTTACTACCTAACTTATTAACAAGAAATATTATTGTTTATATATATATATTTGGACTAAATTTGCTGTACAGAGTTCCCTCATGTAATTTTTCCGGTACTTTTCTGTTATAGTCACGCCCAGAGAAAATGTTTTTAATTTGGTTAGTACATTGCTTTAAATAAATAAAACACATGCTTTCTGAATAAAACACTTTACATGAAATTTAATTAAATTATTTATTTTCATTTAGGTATAAACATTGAAAAAAAAAATTACATGTTAGAAATATCATTGTAAAAATCTTTAATATCTTTCAATATTTCATTAAAAAGATCTTTTTCTGCTAACCTTTGGCGCCACCTAAATTCCGCTAAATAAGATTTTTTAAAATTCCTTTTAGTACCCCCCTTCTTTTGTTCCCCCATTTAATTTTATCATTTTGACAATCATTTTGAATGTTAACTTCATCTCATGGTTATTTTTACATATTCTCATTTCAGGAATAATATTATGCTTTTGAAAAAACCTGCCCACAATTTCCTCATCCAAAATATTCCTAAAAATATTTTTTAAATTATACTGATACTTTTAAATTATATATGGTAAATAAAACACTGGCGATAACCCTGCTTCTCCTTAAAGCAATGTACTAACTAAATTAAAAACATTTTCTCTGGGCGTGACTATAACAGAAAAGTACCATTTTTCCAATCTGCGATGGTAACAGCTGACACACCTCTTTCTTACAAAAAGATGTCGTGTAATCATTAACCCATGAATATATAAATAGTATGGCTTTATCGGCTGAAACCCTGCAGTTTTCGAACCATGTACCTTTATATACACTTCTGGATTGGTTACATCCTTGTCTTCGGCATCTCCAAATCGGAACGCGTTTCATACGGTAAATTATTTTCATGTAGTGTCTTTCTCTGCATTTCATTTTTCCATGTAGAACACCGATTCTTATTAAAAATTTTATGGCTATTTTATTTGACTTCAAAACTGAATATAATTCTAAAAGATTCATTTTTAAAATACAGAGCACAGATTAACTTTATATACCAACTCACGTTGCGATAATAACCTTTAGAGAATTTCAAATATGAAATAAATGATTTTATCTGATATAGATAAGTCACTGTTTAAATTCATAAAATAACCGTTATCATAACTTATTAACAGGTTTCCTAAAATGAAAAAGACCGAAAATGATCTTCATAATGTGCGTTGCCTCATAAAACAATTTTTGGAGTTTTAAAAAATATTGCAATAGATTATTTAGTTGGAATTAAGATCGAACGCCAATCTTCTCAAACAAATTTTCTGTCGCAAATAAATTTTAATGTTTAATGCGATTTATTAACTGTATTTATTATTCACTCAAAAGTTTGGAAACAAAAAATTGATTTACTGAATTGAAATTGATTTGATTGATTTAATGTTCCTTAGAATTTAAATTACATAATGTAACTTTAAACATAAACAACTATACTTATAGCTGAAACGAACTAACAGCTGTAACAAACTTACATGTTACGTACATGTTTATGACTACCATGTTCAAGTACTATCTACGCCAGGGCAGAACATTCTACAACCGTCCTCTTACGTCTGAACATAATGAGCGATATACTGGAGAGTTAGGATTTTTCTGTAGCTCAAGTCATATGATTTCTTTGTTACAAAGTGATAATGTTTTTAACCTGTTTAAATACTTGTGTTCTCATAGTTTGTGTGGCATTGAATATCGTTACCTTCGATAAATAAAAATTGCTTAACCCACATAAGTGTTAGAATATGAAAACGACGTCACTAAGACTTTTCGTGTGCTTAATATATTCACAGTCCGACTAAAATTCAAACTTTGGATACACAGGTACCTTCTTATGAAATAATTTTTGAATTTATAAGATAAATTATAACTCCAAAACTTACCAAAGGGCGAGAAGATAAGTATTTTGTAATATAACGATATTTTTCAAAAAACCATTTTTATTTATTATAATGAGAGAAAATTCTGCATTACATACAAGATTTCCTTACGAATTTTCCCACATGATTCATAACCATTACATATGAAAAAAATCTGGTGCTTGCGCGCAACACACAACTTTCACTTACCAACTTATTTAGATTAGAAATTGACGTGTTTTGTTAATTGCCACTTCACAAATCTTTCCACATTCATTTCTTATTTTTTCCTTTTATGAGTAATTTAAAACACACGTGAAAATGATACAAAATTTATTAAGTAAAGTACCCCCTCCATTTGATCAATGTTGATGAAATTTTTACAGTCATATCTCGGGCATATAAATACACCAAATACTCAGTTTGATCAAAATCGTGAAAAACGTTTTTGAGTAAATAAAAAAAACACGTGAAAATGAGACAACATTTATTCAGTAAAGTGCCCCCTCCAATTGATCAATTTTGATGAAATTTTTACTGTCACATCGCGGGCACAAACATATACTAAATACTAAGTTTGATCGAAATCATTAATGCCGTTTTTGGGTAAATGAAAAAAAAAACACATAAAAGTGGGACACAATTTATTAAGTAAAGTACCCCCTCCGGTTGATAAATTTTGATGAAATTTTTACAGTCGTATCTCGGGCATATAAATAGATCAAATACTCAGTTTAATCAAAATCGTTAGAGCCGTTTTTGAGAAAATCGAAACATACTTAAAAAGTTATTAAATAAAGCACCCCCTCCCTTTGAGCAATTTTGATAAAATTTTTGCTGTCACATCGCGGGCATATACATACACTAAATACCCAATTTCAGGTTCGCACGGTTTATAGTTTTTGAGCTAGTCTGTTACCACACACACACACACACACACACACACACACACACACACACACACACACACACACACACACACACACACACACACACACACACACACACACACACACACACACACACACAGACCATTTCGCGGGACTTGGTTCATTGGACTCAGGGGACCCCAAAACGTGTATTTCCGTTGAAAACCGGAAGTCGAAATTTTTCACGATCGCAATACTTCCACTTACTATATATTTCATATATAGGTAAGTGAAAGTAATTACTATATATTTCATATATAGGTAAGTGAAAGTAAAAAAAATTTATTAGATCAGCGACATTGTGTTTTGGGTGTTTGGTGGATTCAAAGTTGTAAAGATAGAATGAAAATATATGATAATAAATTAATAAAAAAACAAAACAATTGATAAATGACACAATAATTAAATTAAACAAGAAATGTGCCCAATTTTGAATATTATATATAACGAGAAAAGGCCTTCCGAGATCTTTTGGATAAAAAACCACTAGATATTGAAGTGCGAATCCTCGGAGTTAAGATTATCCACCTATATAATTTACAACCTATTATTAAACACCTAGTAATGTTATATACACACCTAGTATATACCTTGTGCAGGTAAGACACATTCCGTGTCATGAACACCACTTTTCATTTAAATGTTTAATAATTACATGTCGTGGGTAAGTATCTTTAGCAATGTCACAATTAAAAGGCACTGGTTTCAATTACAGTGTAATTTTTTGGAAAATATAAGCTGAGCTTTGAATAGCTGTTTCCATAGCCAGTAGGAAAAAGATTAACCTATTGTACCCACATCAATATTTGTTGTCAATGCATTGTAATAAAATCATATATTTTCAATACAGCGTAAAGTAATATTATTTTTTATTAGTATATTATATTATTAGTGGAAAAGCGTGAGTCATAAAATGATATACTTACTTGGGACTTTTAGGAAAGCTTTAGAGGAAACACAATTTTGAGGAAAGTGTCAGCTCCTAATAGGACGAGACCAAATTGGGTTGACTGCCTTAAGAAAAAAAAAATATCTCGTCTTCACTTAAGTATGAAATTTCGAAGGAAATGTTGGCAATGAATTCTGAGTGGGTGGAGTCGACTAAGTCAGCCATTTTCCTTCAGATTATTTACTGAATGGCTCGACGATTGCTGCTTGATTTAGAAGTGTTTTGAAAACTTCTATACAAAAAAAAAATTCAAATCACTCATTTTATTTTAGTTATTTAATTAATAATTAAATTATTGGTAACTCTTTATATAAACATTCCCCGTCGCAGCTTTGCCCGCGAGCCTTTAAAATCAATTCTGTGATAATTATCTGGGTATTGATTTAATATAATATGTTAACTGATGTCAAGGAGATTTAGTAGAATCGGAGCTTCCGGTAGGTGGAATGTTGGAGGGGGAAGCTGCCGCCTCGGTAGAAGAGAGAGAGGCGCGCAATGGAGAGAGTTCACTAAAACCGCCGAAACAAAAAATTGCTTACTCATCGTGAACGCATCATTTTCGTCGTGAACGCCATAGGTGCTTTAGAGTTAAACTTGTCGTATCAATATCTTTAAAATGAGTCCAAATTAGATATTTTTTCTCGAAGTGCAAAATAGGTATCCGTTAGAGTTAAATGAAAATTTCGCCATTTAAAGCCCTTAGGGGTTATATTTTTGAAAATCCTTTCTTAGGGGTTACCTACATCGCGTTTAAAATCTAAATTCCGAACTTCAAGTTTCTATCATTAGTAGTTTTTGCTCAGCGTTGATTCTGTCAGTCAGGACAAAGCCTCTTATATTGCGAGAGATGATTAAACTTCTAAATGTTGTTGGTTTTTCTTTGTTTGTTTATTCATTTATATTTTACATGTTACTCCCAGCTGCCTCAATGGAATTTCCCGTTCCTTCTAATTAACGAAAATCTAGTTATTAGTAAAATCCAAGAATGAGAAACATATAAAGTAGTAGTGTATTTGAGCTTTAAGAGAAGTCTGGTGCCAGCCAGACTTAGTCGAACGCATGAGTAACGTCCAAACATGCACCTATAGCATGTAATTTTTGTTGTTTGTTTGATTAATGTCACTTTATGCTACTAAGGCTAATCGGACGATGCTACACTGACAGTCTTGAATTTTGCCTATCCAGGTATAATTAGGATAGGGACCTTTAACGAGTACCTGTCATTTTTAAATAAATCTGGGGCCACTGTGGGGACACCAACCCGCGTCTTTAGTATTGCAGGTTGCTATGCTAACCATTATACTATAGGTGACCCAGAATATCGTGTTTGTTCAAGTCAGTAACTCTGATTAATTGAATAGAATGTGTGAAAACTGAACTTATTTTCAGGTATTTTCTTGTAATCAGTCATAATTTCAAAAATTCTTTCTATATCATGTTTTTAAATATGGCTTATTTGTCAGAAGGATTTCGCACTGTATATATATTTATTTAAATTCCAAAATTAGTTTTCCTGTATTACATAGGTTTTTTTTCACTATTCTAACAAAAAAAATTTTTTTTTTAATGTTTACTCGATGGAGTTGATTGGGAGAGTTTCTCCAAATCTTTGATAATCGGGTGGTTTCCTGACAGACTAACTTGAGAATAGGTGTCTTAAGTAAATCATATAATTACTTAATGGTTACTTTCTGTTTCGATTGCAGTTTCGTCAGCCACTTTAATAGAATAAGAACATATGCCCGGTGACCTTACTCCGCTGATCAATAACTTTAATTTGACCCTTCCACAAGCAGAGATCAATATAACAAGATAAATTTCTTAAGAAAACGCATTACGTATACCGAATTTCGTATCTTTATCAATAACTATAATTATTATTTTTCACTGGTCGATTTATCCGTTTTTTAATGTATTACGGATACTTTTTAAATATTTATACAACTTAGAAGAAAAAAGCACCATATATCTTAATCCTAATTCCCAAAACATCGATGAACATTTAAACAAGAAAAATTTAGATAATGAAAGTATCAAGCTGTAATTAATATCGTAATAAAATTCAATGAATTTGAAATAGTTAGCCCAAATTTTCCCTTGAGAAATACCTCGTGTAACGTGAGTCCTAAATTACATTCTTTGGTGTTAGACATACCTGAGTATATTACTACAGTAATAATTATCTAAGAAATTTAGTGTCGCAAAGAGGTTATGACATTGCAAGTAAATATAATATCCAGAAGAATGCTTTTAACTAAAAAATAGGAGAGATAACATACTATAAAATATAATCAACCAGGCAATGTGGA
Organism: Aelia acuminata; assembly: GCA_911387785.2. NCBI lineage: Eukaryota > Metazoa > Arthropoda > Insecta > Hemiptera > Pentatomidae > Aelia > Aelia acuminata. Next base: position 35,975,850 of record OU426981.1, read on the forward strand.
GAGACATTGATTTTTCAATCATAATCGTTGGAATGTTAGCAATGAATGAAGTTCAGGCAATTTCAGCCCTATTGGTCACTGGTCCGTGTTGGGAAGGCTTGATTTGGAATTCAATTTGAAGTTGAACTGATTCGGTTGATTTATGCTAAGCAAAATGACCATTTTGTGGCTAATGCCATCTAAGTCAACTCCATTGCACCGTTCATGACCACATTGTGCCATTTGTTGTAAAAAAATCTGGTGCGTGCACGCAACACACAACTTTCACTTACCAACTTACTTAGATAAGAAATGAATGCGTTTTGTTAATTGCCACTTCCCAAATGAACAGAACGGCTTTAATTATGAACAATGCTCTGTCATTAAAGGCGTACCCCGCATGCGTGGGCTCAACGAGTTTTATGAGTTGACTGAATATTTTTCTTTTTTTCTCCTCTTTATGTTTTTTTTTTTTTTTACCATATTTTTTCATATCTCATATTTAGCCATTTCTTATTTTTAGGCGTAACAAGAGACAGTTAATTTCTCCATATAAACAAAAACAAAGGTACTTTATAGGAAACAAACAAACAAAGAAGGCCCCCCCCCCCCAAAAAAAAGCCCCCTCAGAAAAATTTAATAATGATGAAGTCCCCCCTCCGGTTGATCAATTTTGATGTAATATTGGCTATCGCATCTTTGGCATATACATACATAAAATACCCAGTTTGATAAAAATCGTTAAAACCGTTTTTGAGTAAATAAAAAAAAAACACGTGAAAATGATACAAAATTTATAAAGTAAAATCCCCCCTCCGGTTGATCAATTTTGATGAAATTTTTACAGTCATATCTCGGGCATATAAATAGATCAAATACTCAGTTTAATCAAAATCGTTAGAGCCGTTTATGAGAAAATCGAAAAAAAAACTTAAAAAGTTATAAAATAAAGTACCCCCTTCCTTTGAGCAATTTTGATGAAATTTTTGCTGTCACATCGCGGGCTAGGTTTTTGCGGTTGTCTAGGTTACCAAGATGAAAACCTTAAAACCGATAAACAAACATTGCACTTCTTTCTCGTAGCATTGTCACCTCACGTATTTCACTTCCTTAATCGTCAAATTTAATACTGTTAACCATAAATTTTGTTTTACACATTGTTTTAAAGACCCAAGTCTCGACCTGACCGCCCTACTCGACTAATCGTTCCCGACCTTCAGGTCACGGCCTTTCCTACTATGAAACCATTAAAATACATCCCCGAGAGATCCTATGTATATATTTTCTATATCCACTAATAAAAATCCCATGTTCATAAATAAAAATGTTATAGAATTTTTGTCAATTAATGGCAAATTTGTATCACGGTAGTCTTATCAGGAAGTCTTCCCAATAAAGCTACTCATGTTCCGATCTGATTAGTTGTGTGGTTGTATGGTTTCTTCCTTATAATTTTTGACGCTGACGTCCACAACCAATAAGCAGTCGGTGAGAGGTCTCAAGATGGTTCTTGAATCGAGATCTGAGGGTTCGCTGAGCAATGGAGTGATCATCAATTGTACCTTTAGCTATGGACTGCCCGCCAATCCGTTATATCAGGGAGCTCGTCGACTCTGGTCACGTATTTCTGGTTTTGACTGAGATTGAACCGAGCGAACAACATCCATACTATATACGATAACACTCTAAAACATATTCATTTAATTTAAAGTAAATAGATATTTTCAAGAAAAAAAAATCAATCAATGTGATGGAATTTAGATTCATGCTTTTATCGTAACTCCTAAAGGTGCCTTTACACTCTACGAGCCTCACCCTCGAACAGGTTCTCCCTCAAACCTTGCCGTACCGGCGTTAAACGAACAATAGGACGAGACGTTAAGCAAACCAATATGGCTGACGCAGCCAACGCTGGCTTATGATGAAGAAAAAATCTCCATTATCAATATATTTTATATTATCTGAAAAATAAAAAAATAGGAGACGAATTAGAACGGCGCATTAAGATCACAAACAACCCCTGTCACTTGAGAAAAAACCAAAATCAAAAGTGACACTGGAGCGAACCCCGAACACAGGGTAACAGATGAAGCACCTAGAACACCCGAACAGTCGACGTGAAGGCTGTTCGAGGGTGGTGTTCGATGGTAAAGTTCGTAGAGTGTAAAGGCACCTTAAATAAAAAACCTGTATCACTACGACCCATGAAGAGTCTTGGTGTCATTACTATGTAAGGAAGCACTGTTTCTTGGTTAGCGGTCGTGCAAGGAGGTCATTTGACCGTGATCACGCTCAACCGCCAGGGTTTTCCCCTTTATTTTTCAATTAAGGGTACCCACTTTATAGAGGATGGGTTTGCCCCAGGAGGGTCTCTCGGTCCACGAGATGAACCGTGGCAGAATAATCCTAAAGAGAATAGTGAAATTCCTCTTTTACCTGTCATAAACATACATATCTTTACTTCAAGGTCAAAAATGGATTTTTTTAATCCGTAGTTTTTACATCAAATTCAAAGTTCACCGACTTTTTTTTTTTTTTTTGCATTCATTCTGATAGTCATGAAATAGCATTCGGCACATCTGCCTGTTTAGACTACTATCCAGTTTAATGCGTGCTGCATCTTTGATCACTTTATCTATACATCTACTTTTAGGTATAATTATTAATAGGGTTATATTGAAAAAAAAAAAAATGTTTCATAACTTTGTATGTGAATTTTTATGGGTATTCCACATCAATTCGCTGGCAGATTATTGTGTTAATAGTGCATCCTATAGTATTACATTTAAAGTACTTCCTAATATTTAACAGGAAGAACGTTACGAAGAAAAAATTATCGGTGTATATGATTTATGATTATACGCTTAAGATAATATAATTAGTTTCTTCAGAATGAGAAGAAAAACATCTGAACCAGAACATTATGAGGATTAATGTTCTTGAACAGTTATTTATATCAAACATTTCCAAAACTACATTATTAACGAAGTTGATGATGATGTAAATTTATATTAAGGATATAAATTCTAATGAATAATAAATAAAGATATACACGATATAATATACAATACACCGTTTTAATTATTTTATAAGCAGCACTTTAGAGAGAGGGACTGAAAGAGAAGTGACAGATAAGAGTATAATATAGGGGACGGGACCTGTTGGTCGTCTACTTGTTGAAGCGGACATACCTGCTCGGGCTCATTCGGAAAGGTTCGGCCGTCTCCGCCGCCAGCGTCCTATTGATCAACTCAACCGCTCCTCTTACATAAACATCTCTTTTATTACATACTTATTACACCTGCGGTTCATCCGTCATATCCGATCATCCGTATCTTGGAGCTATCTGTCTTCCCAAAGAATATAAATTGCCGTTTTAGAGCTTCAGCGAATACGAACTAACCCTCTCAACAAAATATAAAATATATAAAAAATAACCACAGGACTAGAATAAGCAAAGAATTTTTTTTTTTTTTGCTATCTTATTTTTCTTATTTCAGAATACGTTCTTTAGCCTGGAATAAACTTTTTTTTTTTTTAACGGAGTCACTAATTGAAAGATTTCGTGAGAGCAGCATGTAAATTAATTAATGATAATGTATACACTGAAAAATGAACTCAAACTACCTCTTCAGTAAAAAAAAAAAAAAAAAAAAATAAAATAAACTTGTTTAAAAACACTCTTTAGTATGAAGGCATATTTTTATATTTTTAAGAGATAACTTTTACTGTATGAGCTGTACAGAAATGAAGTATAACTTCTGTTGTACCTTGTTTCCCTTTTTATTTTTTTTTTAATGTACGTTACATGTAAATTTTAAATAAAATATTCATTTATTCATTCTGCCTCTTGTTTTATGCTGTCAATAACCCCCATCTCTACCTAAACTTGGTAAAATGGTAGCACTTAACTGGAATACCAGGATAAGCGGAAAATCGTTGTAAACAGAGAAATAAACCCTTACACCTTGCTCGATCTCTTAAAACATATTGATATCGATGTATTGTTACTTTTATTAAAATGATGAAGCATTAATTATATTGGTCATTGTATTTCTTTTTAATATGATTTTATATTTTGAAAATTTCCAAATCAACAAAATCGAAAATAAATCCCTACATACACATACTTACTGAAACCTATATGGACATCTGCCACACAAATTTATGAAACAGCAAGAAAGACACATTTAAAAAAAGAACAAACATTTGTACGTTAGTAAAAAAACACTACATACCGACTTACAATTACCGAATATCAACCAACAAATGATAACCCTCTATTCTGGCTTTCATATCAAATTGCACTGACATAACAGCAGACTTATTGAGGGCATGCATGGCCACGACTGACAGTCCTTATATGAGGCTACTGAAAAGAAGTTGGATGAAAGACCTCCTCTCCTGAAACAAGACCGGGATGATGTGATGCTGGGCATCTTCCCTCATGCCTAAAAACGCCAACATAAAAAGAGTTTTACCTCATTTGCTGATTGTCGCTTCGATGCGACAGGTGCGAATAAAATTATGAAGTAAAAAAAAAATGTTAAAGCATTTTTTAAACATATATTTTTTGGAAATAATTTTGTTTAACGTCCCTATATGCTACTGAGGCTAATCCGACGATGCTACAGTGGGAGTCCTAAACTTTGCCCATCAAGGTATAATTAGGATAGAGAAAATTTAGGACTTCTTTAAAAAATTTTAGATTTTTTTTAATTTACGAATTTCTTTAAAACATTCAAAGATTTTAATTCATAATTCGTTTCATCATCCTCCAATAGTTCATTTCGTGTTTCTTCCATTTTAGATTTTTTGCATTGTTTTTGTACTGTAGACAGTTTAGTAAATGGTTTTTCTTTGCCTGGGGTACATTGTTACATTTCTGGCATGTGGGTGCACCACAGACCTGATAGTGAACTCGCAATGCCCAATCGTAATACTAACAATATAGTTTCTTCACTTCTCTAGATTCTTGAGCGTAAGGTCAATTTCTTAAATTCCAGTTGTATTTCCGTTAGTTTAGACCGTACAGTTTTCCATCTTAATTTCATTTCCCCTTATTCCTCTGCGGGATGGAGACCAAATTAAGCTAACTGGACTTCGATTGAGAGGCTTCAGGAGTCCGTTATAATTGTCGATCTGTTTATTTCCGAACCCGCTATCCAGTGAAAGGCTTTCATAATGGTTCTTAATTGAAGATGGAGCATGTCCCTGGTAAGTTGTAGAGGAATAGATTTTGGTCAGTGTAAATCGCGCAGTGTTTTCCAATTTGGAGGCGTCATTGTTTTACTTAATCACGGATTATTTCCCATCATTAGTATTTCTCCAGGAGTTTTAAAAAAGATATTTGGATAACTAAAGGACTTTCTTCAGAGAATTTTATCATCGCTTTATCTGTAATATTTTATATTAGTCTTTTATTTAATTAAATAAATTAAAATTATTCTTTATTTTCACAATTGATTAATTTTGTCAGTGGTTACCTTTATTTTAAAAGAGTCATTCCAGAAATTCTATTGCTTACCTAAGCGGTTAAATATTTTGTGTTAGTGTAAAATTTATAATTCGTCCTCTTTGAATTCTCTATTATTTCTTAAGAAGTTATATTATTACTTATTAATTTCATCTATAGGATTAGCTTTAAAAAAACATTATTTTGTACTTTTGAAACAAGTATTTTACCTTTTGATTTTTAAAAAATCGATATGAATACGTAATTACAAGTATACATATTATGTTCTTTGAATAAAAAATCTTACAAGTTTAATATTTGTTTATTAAAATTAAACAAAAAGTATAACAATGAAGGGAGACCTTGTAGACAAAAGGCTAAGAAACTTAGATCTGAAGGTAACATTTCTCCTTTTCCATTCTTTTTATCCTCTCCACCTTCTGCTTGTCCTTATAAATTACTTTCTTGTCCTAGAGATCTTCCAGTATTAGGATAATAACGTTTTTCCTTGTGGACTCGAGTATTCCTTTGTGAGGAAACATTGCTCTGATTGGCTGGGTCCTCCCATCTCATTTTCTTGAGATACATTTTCTCCTTGGGAAACTTTAGGGATGAAAAAAGAAACTGTGAAAACAATAAAATCCATCTTGGTCCAACATTACAAAGCCGTATAATTTTTTATATTTTACCCTTATTATATTAATTTAATTTAAAATAGACCTGCATCAATTACGAATTATAAAACTTTTTCAATTAGGAAAAAATATTTTTTTTTTATTCATTATTAATTAAACCTATAAATAGCTTGTATACAATTATAAAATACGAAGCTAGTGTTTTCCACTCGAACTTAGGGTCAGGTGGGGAAATTGGGAACGAAATTGGGGATCATGCAAACCATTCAAACTTAAATGTTTATGCCTTAACTTGTTAATAAACATGTTATTAAACTTTCCTATACGTCAAATATAGAAATCCATTTTTCTGATGGCCTTATTTGACGCGTTCACAATTACCCCATAAGATAGGGGGTAATTGGGAACGGATAATTTTTAAATAATGGCTATTTAATGAATTCAAACCCTCATTTAGAATTATTTCCGTACCCTGTTATATATCTAACCTACATACAACTTTTTAGCTCTTTGTTCACAATTACTCCAAGTTATGTTCTCAATTACCCCAACTCACCTATTCATAGAGATGTTACCATATCAATTCGACTACTACGAAAACGGGAAAATGAAATATGAACTGGGAAAATTATAGGAAGCAAAAATTACAGCTGAATATTACTTGGGTATAAAAAAAAGCATCATAAAAGTAATTACAAAGAAAAATCAAATCATATTAAATTAAAATACTTACATAGTTTTTAGAAATGAAAAAAAAATAGTTATTCCACTAATTGATGTTTTTTTTTCAGGAATTTCTTCATTAAGAAGGTTTCCTCAACCAAACTCCTGTTCCAAGATCTCCCTCCATCTGCGTCGGTCCATCGCATCTTCCTCCGACAATCCCCTACCAGCCATACTCTCAGCCACTCTATCTTTCCATTTCACTGGAGGTCTTCCTTTTCTTCATCTACCTTCTGCCTCCCATTCCATAATGACCTTAGGTAGTCGCCCTTCGTCCATTCGCCTCACATGGCCATACCACCTTAGTCTTATTTCTTCGATCACTTCGAGGATATTATTTTTAACTTCAAGTCTATCCCTTATGGTTTCATTTCTGATCCTTTCTATTTTGGATATCCTCGCTGATCTCCTCCAGAAGTCCATTTCAACTGAAAGGAATTTTTTTCCCTCAGTCATACTAAGTGGCCATGTTTCTGACCCATACAACATCAGGCTTTCTACCAGAGCTTTGTATATGAGCTTTTTGGTTTTTATTAGAATATTTGGGCTCCATAGAACAGAATTCAGCATCCCTATTGCTTTTTTTCCATTAGTGATCCTTTTTTGAATTTCAGCTTCTACTTTGCCATTATTTTCAGTTATGGATCCCAAATAGCAAAACTTTTCAACTTCTTTCAGTCTGCATAATGTTGTGTCAGTGCTTTTCGTATTCTCTGTGCACATATATTGGGTTTTATCAAAGTTTATTTTCAGGCCTCCTTCTTCATAATAATCTAATATTTTCCTAAACATGTTACTTATGTCCTCTTCGTCTTGAGCGATCAGTACCTCATCATCCGCGAACAGTAAATGGCACAGATTTGTTTGTCCTAATTCGATGCCCATCTTACCGCATTTCCTTATCCAACCTTTTAGTCATTCGTCCAGGTAAATTTTAAATAACGTGGGGGACATGCAGCATCCTTGGAGTAGTCCCTTTCCATTTTGAAATTCTCTTGTTAACGATTGACCCATTTTTATCTGGCACTTGTTCTCTCTATAAATTTCTTTAATTAGGCTTACGATTTCTTCGTTGATTCCCGCCTTCCTTAAGTTTTTCTAATTGATGTATAATCATTAATTATTATTATTATCATTAAAAATAATAATAATAATAATTGTCCAACCACAATGTGGTGACCACATCTTACCTCAACCCAACATTGTGATACCTAAATTTTATATTTCCATCATACCGACATGACCTTTGAAACTGTATAGTTCTTTTCTACCTACTTTGATGCATGATGTGGTCGGCAAAACAGCTTTTAATTGCTCCATGTTGACGGAAAACTTTTCCTCTTCTTTGAGTCTTTTCAACATCTATTCAGAAGCCAAAACTTCCCGATGTGTGTGGTTTTTCATCCGTGTCCCTGCTTATTGGGGGGGGGGGGGGGGTCAGATATGGTTGAGTCTGATGTGTTTTTGGTGATACAGCTGGACAAGTTCTGTTTTGAAGCAAGGATCACCCTTTTGTGCCCTTGCTATCAAACACTGTTGAAGGGTTTCTTCCGCCTTTTTAGGCAATTAAATAAGTCTTCCCGCACCCAATCTACTAATAACCGTCTTCCTACCTTTGATAATGTTGCAAAGAAACGTTTTCGAAATTCGAAAACATCTTGGATCGTGTAAGAGAGCGGAGACCTCTTCCTAATGTATGTCCTTGGCATCCTTTTGTTCAGTGGAACAGTCAATTTATCAGGACACTTCATTATTTTAGAAAAAACAATGTTCTTATTATTGCAGGGATGTGGAAAAAAGTCTGAAATTTAGTTCCCAATTACCCCTGAAGTAAATATCTCAGGGGTAATTGGTAACATCAATGTAGTGGTTAGTAAAAAAATAACTAAGACAAAAGCACCACAAATACTATTAATTGACATACTAAGCTACAATTATTAACTTAAAGGACACTTTCCTTGTGAGATCTATAGTCAATATGTGCTCTTAACTGTAGGATGGAAAATCCACTTTCCAAAAAAAAATTACACTTTTTATAAGGTCACCGGTGAACAGGAAGCTGATGACTGGAAAACGCGGGAACTCATTCTACCGCTTCATAGAGATATTAACTTACTAGTTTCATAGCTCTTTAGTTCTCCAGACCCCCACCTCAGCGCTAGTGGCCCTTGTTCCCATTTACCCCTGATTCCCAATTACCACACCTGACCCTACGTCCTTTCATGGAAAACGCTTTTGGCAACGCGTTAGCCCGCTCGGCCACCCTCCCACTAAATCAATAAATTATTATTATCAGATTTCTGTTTTGTTCCACAGCTATTTCAAACTTTAAGCCACTCATTTAGGATGATGATTCATGCTAATGTAATCCCATTATCTTGATAATCTCTTACTTACGTCAATATTTTACCAAGTTGCTACTAACCAATAGTTTACATATGACAACAATATTTTGAGTGATTATTGTTAACTTTTCCTCAGCGTTATCTTAGCTTCTTATGACTCTTATTATATAAATTATTTTTATATCAGCTTATACAGATATTAGTGACCTCTCAAATTCTTTCATGGAAAGTCTCTAATCATAATACGTGATCTTTTAATATTTTTATAAGCCTAACCTGATTTTAGGTTTAAAAAAATCTGGAGGGATGCGTGCAACACACAACTTTCAATTACCAACTTGTTTAGATTAGAAATTGACGAGATTTGTTAAATGGCATTCCTCCAATCAAGTCTCACTTTTTTCCGCTTTTATTTACTCATTTTTGTTTGTATTTGTTCTCTAAAGTTCACTAATTTTTTTTATTATTAAATAAAAGTTTTAACTTGTGACAATTCAGCAATGCAAGCATAATTACTCCAAGTCGTCTGATTTTATAATTCTCTATGTATTGTTGAAAACTTCGTATAGTTCCCATGAAACAAATAATTTCGTTTAAATGAACAGAACATCTTTAATTATAAAGTATTGGTCTGCCATTAAATGTGTATTGCGAATGCGTGAGCTAAACGTGTTTTATGAGTTGACGGAATATTTTTCTTTTTATCTTAACATGACGAGTTTAATCAAAATCGTTAAAGCTATTTTTGAGACAATCGAAAAAACGTGAAAATGGGAAAAAAGTTATAAAATGAAGTGCCTCCTCTGGTCGATCAATTTTGATGAAATTTTTGCGGTCACATCTCGGGCATATAAATACATCAAATACCAAGTTTTATCACAATCGGTAGAGTCGTTTTTGAGAAAATTGAAAAAATAAAAACCTAAAAAGTTATTAAATAAAGTACCCCATCCTTTTGACCACTTTGGATGAAATGTTTGCTGTCACATCACGGGCATATACATATACCAAATACCCAATTTCTGGTTCGCACGGTTTATAGTTTTTGAGCTAGTCTGTTAACAAACACACAGACCGTTTCGCGGGACTTGGTTATTTGGACCCCAAAACGTGTAATTCCGTTGAAAACCGGAAGTCGAAATTTTTCACGATCTCAATACTTTCCCTTCCTTTATATCTCATATATAAGTAAGTGAAAGTAAAAATTAAAAATAATAAAATAAAAAGAAACGTGAATACATTTGATTTACATTTGGATGGTAAACAAAAGTAACATGATGTAATATCTTCATTTACGGATGAGTTTGTTCTGAACCTGATGAACTGATTGGGCATAGTTTTTTTTTTTTGAAAGATTGAAAGGACTAAAATACCATTTAGAATTACCTTCTATATACTTAAATGACCATACCTTCTGCTCCTCTGCTTAAAACTAACCGCTATTTTAAGGGAAATTGTATATATTCAACGAAAATAACCACAGTAAATATATATATATATATATATATATATATATATATATATATATATATATATATATATATATATATATATATACGATTTATTTTAAATTGCATCATTCATTATTGATTCTCACTAATTAGTGCGATAAATCATGAATCACTAGGTATGGGGAAATAATTCTTGCTTACATTATTCCATTTTGTCCCTTTTACACATCATTAATATTAATGTATTTTTTTTCAGTATATTATAATGAGATTTATATACAAGAACGCTATGATAAAGAAAAAAAGAAAGAGTAAAAAAATATTTGTATAACTAATATAAGACTTAAAGCTGAATATGTGAAGTAGTAGTAGCATAAAAATAAATTTATGAACCACTTTTAAAATTAAAAAAAAATGACTTGGAACTAAATGGTGGCCTGTAGTTACGTGATCAAAAATGTACATGGAAGTTGTTTGGGTTGGCCAAGGTTCTTCGATCTTATCCTCAAAAACACGTTCCATACATATAACAAAGCTACAATAAATCATTATCAAGAACTTCATTAATTTTCTGAATTATTTTTTTCCTTTACTATAGTTTCTTTTTTTTTTTTTTTTTTTTTTTTTTTTTTTTTTTTTTTTTTTTTTTTTTTTTTTTTTTTTTCTAATTTCTCGAAAACAGTATCTCATGTCGTATTTCCGATCTAACTCCTGAGAGAAAGAGGCCCTAAAGGCAGTTAATGAAATATTTCGAGGCACTTCTTCTATTTGGGGTTGCTCAAGTCACATTTCCTTCCATACTTTCCAGTTTGTTGGAGTGAGCTTGCAAATAATGAGGTCAAATTTGAATCAATACAACAAGGAATGAAAATCTTAAGCATCAACCGTCTAGATCAGAGTTTCCCAACCTCTTTTACATGAGCCACTGATAGTTGTTAATGGTGGAATAAAAAAAAATGTCATGGGAACGTTTTTTCATAATTAATAAAGATTATTTTATTTAACAATACACAGTACCTATTCATATTTTCAGTTGATAATCGAAAATTTGACAACTTTTATTTCATTTTTAATGCAATGCACTGATCCGTTAAATATAAATGATATTACACATGCGCTAAATGCAAATGATATGACACACTCAGAATAGTTAATTTCACGAAGTAATATTATTTTAAGGAACTGTACAAAAAAAAAAAAAAAAAAAAAAAAAACGGCATGATAAACATTGAACCCATTTTAAAATGTGGATATATTAATATTCATAACAAGCAGGCTAGAAGCTTGTTAACTCTTTAAATAAATAAAATTATTATTAATTCAGATAGAAAATTATTTTAAATGCAACAGTTTTTTAATTTCTCAGAGCAGGATAAAGTATTGGCCGACCAAGCGAACGGGCTAGCTTATAATATCAACATTTCCATTATAAAAGTTCCGAAGCGCAATTAGCTACCAAAAATGAGAAATAAAATTTATCACATTGGTAAATAGCAATGGTGGATCCAGGAATGTTCTGATGGGAGCGCATATATTCTTTTTTAATCTACTGAATTCCATCGTTTTGAAACTGGAATCCCTTACTAAACAATTATTCTGTAGAAGGAATTAGGGAATGGAGCATCTAATTCTATCAATAAAAGCACCGTAAATGAAATCACTGGTTTTTAATGCACCTTAAATAAGTATTAAACTTAGCCAATTGGGACAACTTTTCCAGTTTTTTAAAAATATTTCTTTGGGCTCGTAATAATAATTGAGAGAATAATCGAATAACCAATTCAAAAATAAGTCTCAAAACTAACTGAAAAACTTGAACAAGAAATAGTTGCTCAAGCTTTTTGTATTGCTAAAGATAGCCAGATTTTAACAGTAGAGGAATCTCCAAAAATTATAAAGTCGTTGTGGCATAGGAGATTGGTAGCACCCTTATAGAACAGCTAAAGATCTTCTATTGGGTCAAATTGGACTAGTTTAAGAATTGTTTTTTTTTTTGCATGACTGGCCAAGGGTATAGCCTTATTTCTTAACTATGCCTGATGAAGTTATGCTCAATTTGGAAGTAGGTAATTTTCATAAATTTATTTACATAAGCGACTGCCCTTGCCTTCAAAAAGAGGCAATTTTTATTGATTTGATGTTGAAAATGTTGAAATTGAAAAAATGAAATTTCAAAAGAGAAGTTATTTATTAACTATTAAGTGACTTTTTTTGGATAAAATCGAATTTTTTTTTTATTAAAGAATTGTTAGTGGACTGTTTTTTTACTTTCACTTACCTATATATGAAAAATTTTGACTTCCGTTTTTTTTTTTTTTTTTTTGTTATTATAATGTGAGAGAGCAGGGATGGCCAAGCACAAAAAGGCTATATCTTTCCAAATTTCAACAATATAGGGCATATTTATTACTTTGATAGATGACTGCAAGATTTAGGGACTACTAAAAAGTTATGGGAGATTCAAGGATCAAGACTAATAAATTATTGCAGTTTCAAAAAATTTTCATACATTAACACTTAAAATATTGGCTGTGAAAAAAAAAAAAAAGTGTCAAAATTATCCCTGTGGATAATACTCATAGTTTTGTAAAAATGTTCCTCACATTGGGCGGTGAGAGTGTTCCCCCTCACATCACGTTGTACCACTGGTGGTCCCCAAAATTTCAACTTGATCCTTCAAAAAATCACCCCTCAGATTCAAGATTCAGTGTTAACACACCTCACCCATCCTCGAATTCTTCAAGCCCCCCATGTGCCCTTCTTCCATAGGGGTACACAAACTGAATTAAATTTTTCTCAGTATTAAAAAAATATATATTTTTCGGGTATGATTGTTTTTTGACAAATATAACAACATAAAGCAGTGATTTTCTTCAAACTTCACTAATAAGTTAGGTTAAAAATGCTAGGTAGTTTTTAGTAAAAGGAGCATTCAAAATAACAACATAAAAAAAATATATATCTTACAGATAAAAACAACTCTGGTCATATAATAAAAATATGAAAGAAAACACTTAAAATGATTTAATAGTGCGAGCTGGAAGATCATATATTTAATGTTTAGTTGTGAGAGATAATTTGATTGCTGTATTCGCTGTTTTTAACTTCTTTTTCGTCAAAATTTTTAAATAAAGATATTTGAGACCTCTTGGCCACTTTGGGACCCAATTGGTGCCTATCATAGTTGCTTAGTCTACTTACCATACCACTTTATCTGCCTCTCCCTTTATATAATTTAAAGGCTTCAAACATATAGTCCAGTCAAATTAATAAAAAGAACAGCTAATCGGGGTAAGAATTTATAAACATTTGAAACATGGGGAAAATCTCATAAGGGGTGCATTAGTAAGAAAAAGAGAAGTCCTCTCCCAAGGAGAGACACGTAAGGAAGGAAAAGATTTTTTAGTTTTTTAGAAAAAAATGGTTTTATTTTAAACCATTTTGTTTAGAATTTTATTAGGTTATTATTATTTTCTTCGAAACATAAACCATTTTTTTCTAAAAAACTAAAAAACCTTTTCCTTCCTTATTACAAATGGAAATATGGGGGATTCAGGGACGCGCCTCTCCTAGGGGAGGAAACTTTTCTTTTTTTTTTTTTACTAATACACCCCTTATGAAATTTTCCCCATGTTTCAAATGCTTATAAATTCTCTCCCCATTAGCTGTTCTTTTTACTAAGTTGACTGGACTATATATTTAAAGCCTTTAAATTATTAAAAGGGGGAGGCAGATAAAATATTATGGTAACTAGACTAAACAACTACTAGGAGAGTAATTAGAGTGCCTTACTTGTGATAAGGAAATCTGGGTTTAAATCCCGGCCAGGGCCAATCTATTCTCATTTTAAAAAAAAATATTTTAAGATTATAATAATAAATTTCATGTTATCATGACAGAGAAATAATTGAATTAATGAAATTCTACTTAGAAATGATCCTATGCATGTTTTAAGTGTGAGAGTACCCATTTCCAAGATAATGCAGTTGGAATAAAATTACTTCTTACAAATTTCTCTTAGTAAGAAAATTTCCCACCACTAGAGGGGGTGTGTACCCAATTTCTGTCGCATTCTTTTTACATTTTTCCACATTTTAGACTAAACTGTTTATATTTTGAAGACACCCGTTTCATGAAAAATACTCCGGGTAAAATTCGGCAACATAATGTTTCTGAGCAGGATTTAAGTGAGACAAGCTATTCTCAAGATAATCCAGTTAATAAAAATTAAGGAGTTGTTTTAGAAGATTCTTCAAAGTTGTATTAATTATATAACTATAAAATAAATATATAATTGAATTCTCATCTTAAATTTATTTTGATTTTGAGCTATTATTCAAATAGTATCTCAATGATAAATTCAAGAGACAGCAAATATGTTTTATTTCCAACACCACATGTGTTTAAACTAGTTTTTGAGTGTTGTTGGGCAGCCACATTTTTGATTTCCACAATGCTTTCAGATCATTGGCCTTAGTTAAGACTAAGGTGTTTTAAAAATAAGTTTTATAAAAACTGATTGTAGACATTTTTTAAGGGGGTTAATAAAGTTAACGGATACCTTCATGCTTTCAATTAATTTGAGTTTATTCCACTCCCTTAGCACATGTCACGTCCAATATTCTCCTACTTACATACTATACGTTTTACTACTATGCGCCAAGTTTCACGCACATCTCTTCTTAATTGTTATTCACTTCACATTTTTGCAGTCTCCTTGGCAAAAAAAAAACATTATTTTACTCATATCTATACATTTAAAACACTTCTAAAAGTCTATGGTGCAATTAACCTTCCATTAGGCATGCCTGGCAGAGTGACATGGCTGGGCGCTTGGACTGTAACTGTAAACCAAAGTAAAAAATAAATTAGAAAAAGTATTTTTAGAGCTTTTGTTTATTATTTTTGTAAAACAACTTAGAGGATGTTCTTAAATACAGGAAAAAGAGATTAAAAAATATATTTTATTTTAAAGATAGAATTGTAAAAGTTAATATAAAAAATGACTCTCATTTCAAAAATGATTAAAATAAAATTGCTTTGTTTTATCAATGAAAAATCACTTATGAAAATTTCTGGAATAGATTTTCATATTATAAATTAATATAAATAACTTCTTTTTCTCTTGGGACTACAGACCGAAGTGCTCCTTGGCCTGCCTCAACATCTGCTGCTGCAGAGTTCGGTCCTCCACCAAACGGATGTCAGCCTGCCGCATGTCTTCCTCTACCTTTTCCTTCTATCGTACTCTGAGACTACCGTTTGCTCTTTTGGAGAAGATCCTTTCAATGTATAGGTACTTTCTTCACCCGTCTGTCCTCCTTCATGTGGCTAGCATGGCCATACCATTCCGGCCAGTATATTCTTACTAAATTTGGCAGCCAAAGATTGTTGTACATTTCAAACACCAAATAAATGTGAGTATGTCTAAGGATTAGTATATCATGATGGGAATGAGAAACTTATATTCACTTTTGATCCTGTAACATAATTAATAATCACATGCTGTTTCAAGACTATTTGCTCATTGACTTTTGAATTTATATGTTATATCTTCAATAATTTTTTTTTTTTTTTTTTTTTTTTTACTCACTGGAGTATTTACACACAAATCATATATTCTGGCCAAAAAATTCGAAAAATTACCATTTCAAGTTGATCCAATACTTTATACAATGCCTGTAATCTAGTAATTAATATCAATCCAGAGATTAAGTGTATTGTATTAAGTATGTCAGCAGTATACTTTATGAAGGGCAGTGAAGGTGAATCATATGTAAAGTTGACTGCCCTCCCCCTGCTTAATTCTGTTTTAAGATGCACAATACAGACCGTAAGTTGTTTACTATTACTTTGAATAATTGGTTGTAATTCACCCGAATAAACCTTTAGGTTATGTGCCCAGACATCAGATACTGGGGATATAAACTAAATGGTGGAAAATCTTACACATGGTAAATTTGCAGGCTCCTGGGAGGCCAAAGAACAAAAATGTGTGATTCTCAATACTACAGAATATATTTCCATAACCCAGGAGGCAATATGACTACAGGGCCTGTTGGAGGAAGTGGTACTTTATAATGATCATTAAATCTTAGTCTTTAACCCAAGCACGTAAAGTAAATATTATTATGCTTAAAGAATAAATTAGGAAAATGAAAGCTCAAAGGAATCTTAAAATAAATCTTTTCATTAATCCTAAAGTTTTAAACAATTTAAGAATTATAATTCAAATCAAAAACATCTACCTAGTTAATACTTTTCCTTCTTTTATTTGAGAACTATGAGAAATTTCATATATTTTTATTTATTTATATTGATGAAATAAATCTGTCAGAATTTCTCTTAGGAGGGAGAGAGAAACACAAGAAAACAAAACACTTTTCTAACAAGGTGAAAATGTTGGAGAATCCCGTATTATAACTTACCATTTTCTGGAATCATTTATTGATTAATATTTCTTCTATATTTTAAATTATGGATTCTTAACACATTCAATGCCAAGTACAGCCATGAGCTGTACCCAGCGGCGAGCCCAGGTGGCCAACTACAGCCCAGGGCTGCACTCAGGTATATTTTACCTTTTCCACTTAAAAGCGATGGCCAGGTAGGAAAGTTTTCACTTTAGTTAGTCAGCCACTTGCACTGGTCCATGACGGTCATTTCGGCGTTTTTGGTTTCCGGATAGCTGCATTATAGCCGAAGTTGTGAATTTTTAAAGTTTTCTCTGAATTTTTGTTAATTTAAGTGTTTTATTTATAATTTTAATTTAATTTAATTGAAAATGGGACCTAAGAAGAGTAATGCCAGTTGACAGCCATCTAAAAGAAGTAAGTATTTTATAATTATTTTTTTTGTTTAACAATTCTATTTTTTCATTTTGCTTATAATATCTGATTTTAAAACTATTCTAACTGCTTACATTATATTTTATTATTATATTACATTATCCAGTTAGAGTGGATTAGGATACATGGAAGCAAAATTATAGTGGATACACGGAAGCAAAAGAATTGCAGGGTATGTTTTACCAAAAATCGTCGGGTAACTACCATTGTGATTTGTACCGATTGTGAAGGGCAACCTGGTCTTTGCATTGACCCTTGCTTCCGGGAATTTCATTTTAAAATGTAAATTTGTATTAAATATATATATATATATATATATATATATATATATATATATATATATATATATATAAATATTTTTTTTTGTATATATTGTTTTTTCAATATTGTATATATATTAGTTATTATTTTTTTTTCGTTTTATATATATAAATTTGAATGATTTCTTGTCACAAAAAAAATTATAAATAGTGTAATTATAGTTAGTTTAAAATAATTAGGTATAAGAAAGCAATTCCTTTATGAATTGTAATTGTAATCCTTTATTATTATTTATTTTTATTTGTTATATATTATTATTTTTATTTTTTATAGTTTTTATTATACATAATGTTTTTAAAAAATAAAATTTTTAAAGAAAAAAATAGTGATGTGTTACAGTAATTTGATGATGATTTTTAAATGAAAATTCCCATACCCACAATTAGTTTCACTTTCAAAGAAACTACTCTTCACTTTTTTTACTTCAAATTCATTCAGAATTGTTTAGTTATAAATTTAATAGAACATTCTTACAAATTCTTAATTTATTTTTATACCAGTTATATGAAACATAAAAAAAAATAATAACAAAATGAAAGGTAACATCCCTTTAAACTGGTGCATTACGGGTTAACAAACTCTTTGGCGACTCTGATAGCCAAGTACAGCCTGGGGTTGAACCGGCTCAATGATGATCCAAAACCCTCTGGCCACCTGCTTCAGCTAGAGAATATGGCGTTGGCGTTGAATGTGTTAAAGTGCTCCTGATTCATGTTCTCTGTGATTCTACTAAACTTAGTTCCTTGTCAATATTCAATATAAAGGAACAAATGCAGATTTTTTTCATAGCCACTACTTGCTATAATTACCCTGTAGATAGGGTTACCTCCTTTAGTTTTTACAGTTAAAGTAAATTGTAACTAATGCCCTAAATTGTAACTAATCCCTTTGTATTTGTATGGCTGGAAATTAATGATAGGGTATGGTTTTAATATATAAAAACTAACTTTTAGTTAGCTTTAACTTTAAGTTGGAAATTTATTTTATGAAAAATAAAGAATTGATAAATACAATTTGTGTGGTGTATTGAACAAAGATGGCTTCATAAATCTCTATTTCTGGGGTACATCATCAATTTGAGAACAATACATTTTGAAATAGATATTATAACCAGTATTCAAGAATTAGCATTGAATTAGCCCTAATGAAGCTCACCAACCAAAAGTTACCTTTTTTTTATTATTATGCTATACTTATTCTCCTTTGTCGAGCCACTGTCCAGAAAAATTAGATTAAATTGCTGTTGAGAATCTGCTTTTCACGAGTGACTATTCATTCTGGAAAAGGTTCATTTCTGTTTCAGCAAAGGAGTGCACTGTAAAACTTACAAAGGTGATTTTTTTAGCAATTAGTAACTTCATGAGATACTCAAGTTTCAAATGTTTTTACCTATGCATTGAGTTGGTCTATTTGCTGACCGAGAGATTCTGTTTAAGTTGGCTTTTGGTTTTCCTTGACAGAGAATCTTCATGAAGGAACGGATTCCTATCATATGCTCTTGTCACCCATTTTAAACTCCCTTTCCCTTTTTTTAAATATAGAATCTCCCTCCCGGAATTTTAATAAAAAACCGCTGAACTGTACACTCAATCACACTGCGCTCACCCCAGACATCATTTATGTTTCTGGCCCCATTCCTACCCAGTTTAAACTTATGAAGAAAAAATGGACCATAAAAAAGCATTGAAATCCAAGTACAAACTGGATTATATCCAAGCATGATATGGGGGTACAAATAATTGAAGCAAGGAAATGCAAAAGGGTATAATTATAATAGTGCAAGAAATTTTTTTTTTTTTAATTGTTATTTATGCCAAGCTCATTCTGAAGAATGAGAAATGGATATAAGTAATTTCTTTTTGTTAGAAAGTGGTCCATTAAACGTTTGAAATATGGCATGAGTGTAGGGCCGAACGTAGTTTACCCTAGTGGGTATAAGTCGTTTGATTTCTGGAAAATTTTTTTTAATGCACTTACACCCTTTTGCATTCCCATGCTTCAATTTTTGTTTGGAAGAGATTTTTTGGATCAATTAATGAAGTATCTAGCTAAAATAATAATCTGCCATAGTTAATATATTATTAACCACAGAGGTTATTTAATGAAAAAATAAAATCCTGCGTTAATTTCAGGTCAACTCGAAGTTCTTGATTTAATTTAACATTCTTATAGTGAGGCTTCGGAAGAAACAAAAATGGTATAGTCAAACCATAAACAGAAGAACATAGTTTCATCATATTTTTGAAATGAATAATAACGTTTTTCGGGAAACTCAAAAAACTGACCACGTCTTGGAGAACAGGCCAGATAAAATTTTTTTTTTTGTCTTCGAAAGGTACAGCTACCCTGTGGAAGTGAGCTTGGAATGAAAACATTTACTAATTTAAAGGTAACAAAAAAACAAGTAAAAAAGTATGAAATGAGAAAGTTTTGCAACAAAATGTTTAAAGGAAAGACTTTAGCTGCACACCACATTGGAATGAACGAGTTTTAATCCACACAACATAAGTTGATCTTCCAATAAGGATAATAATACGAGGAGAAGAAAACAAAAGTGAAGATTTTTTTTAGAAGTAATATTTATTTGGGTTCACAACCATTTTATTAATAAATTCGGTATCATTTTACAAAATATTATCACCCACTGGGTTAAAACATTTGACTAAACATTTCTTTTTGTTGATGTATTTTAAAAAAAAATCAGCATACTGATATAAAATATCTGACTACAAAAAGACTAGATCCTAAGGCTATTGTCTTCTTCAACAATAGCGACCTCACCATCCTGTTGTTCGTTGTTTCCCTCGTCAGTGGCAGATATATTGAGAACTCATGTGTATTACTTCAATGAATAATTTGCCCTCAGATTATCAACGTATTTCAGCTTGTTGGAGTCATTGGAAAATCAACCAATAATATAGCTAGGTAAGAAGAATCGAGTATAAACTAACATAAAACACGCGAGTTTAAGGAACTTTCGATATTTAATTCAGAAAGGTAACAGAAACTGAAGAAGTGAACGAATGGGATGGGTGCAAAGTGAGAAGTATTATAGGAACCAAAGAGTTTTGCTTCACAATGAGTAACGAACCAGTTTTGAAACACAATGGGCTATGGAACGAATCAGTTCTGCAACAAACCATTATTTTGCATAGCAAAAATCCATATGAAATAACAAGCTTAGCTCCAATCTGATAAGATAAGTTGAAAGAGCATTAAAATATCTTTTAAAATCCACTGTCACCTCAATTTTTCAAAAAAATGGAACAAACGAGTTTTGCACCTCACCTCCTCATTTAAAAAAGAAAAAATTATCCTTAATTATTACAAGTTTATAGGAACAGGCCTTTGTTTCAAAATGTTCCTTCAATCAAAATTTCTACACAGAATAAAATACAAATGTAAATTGTATAAGAGCACAAATTACATAAATACAATAAACAAATTATTGTAAAAAAATAATACGTTAATTTAGCAAGTAACTTTCTCCAATTTCTATCAATGATATCCTCTAAAATAAAATACGCTTAATCAGATTCTCTTACTTAGAATCTCTTGGATAAATATCTTCTGTTCTTGGTCCTCTCCTTTCTCAAATAGCTACAACTCTTCTCCCTTTCATAAATCCTTTATAAACAATTCCCTTATCTAATTTATCATTTTGATACAATTTAAAAACACTTATTTAATCTTCAGCTTGACTCCAGATCCCACAATAAACATTATGAGGCTACCAGCGATGACCACTGAAGATGGCATCTGCTAACTACTAAATATTAAATTCATGTAAGATATTTTACGGCAATATGAGTTAAATTAATCTGTCTGAATAAATTATCTGTAATAAGTATCAGTTCAAAAAGGTAATCCAATTATTTTATTAAGATACCATAAATTAAGATATCTTAATTATTAACTAAATTTTTATGAATGCATTAAATCATTTTGACTAATTGTCTTAACTACCAATGGCATCCCAAATGTTAAATATTAGAAATGGCATCATTAAAAGAATATTAACCCTAGAACGTAGGGATCACAGCCATTACTCAGTATCTAGAACCCGGATATTTATGCAGTAAAAAGCGTCTAAATATGCCACATAATATGCAGTAAAAGCTATAAAATACATAGCAAAATATGTAGCATAAATTATAAAAATATGCTATTAAACAATTGTTATGTTCAAAGAGACTAATGTGAATAAAATATTTCATAGGAAAGAAATTAGAGAAGACAATTTAAAAATTAAACCGAGATGATTTTAAATTTTGTTGAATATTAAACAAACATATATTTCCGATAATAATATTAAGCGCATTAAAAACTAAACGATAGGTGAAATGATAGTCAGGATTTGCAGTTTGAAATTTTTTTTATTTTTTTTAGACTAAAAGAAAACAAATATATGAGTATCTATGCCAGAGGATGACAAAAAATGAATATTTTACAGAACTGATAGTAATATAAAATATGGTAAGTATTATACATGAATATTTAAATAAGTAGCTGGTTAGCAAGATAAAATAGAATCTGATATTTACCTTTTGAGTCAAGGTAGATACAAAGACTGAAGGTAAAATAAGGTAAGAGGTAGGGTAGGGGGTAGTTTGCCGCTTCAAAGGTTTATGAGGGGGAAAACCAACGCCTTTGAAGTGAACATATTAGGCTACATATTACATATTAGGCTACATATTAGGCTACATGACAACCGAGTGAAAATAAAATATTAAAAACTAACAAAATATATGGTACTGTATACAAAATTGTCCATTTTCATCCATCTGGAAAAAAATAACCCTGTAAATCATAAAACTGATAAAGAGATAATTTCATCAACTTATTCTAACATCTTCCGTATCCTCAAATCCTAGTTTTGATTTCATAGGTATCCGCTATTATCTATGTACCTCTTGTATTATTATTATTATCTTTAGTATGGTATAACTTCCTTCTGTATATTTTTCAATTTTGTATGCATTGTTACCTTATTTATATCTCAATTTTGGGTTATTATTGTGTCCATACATAACATTTTGTATACAGTACCATATATTTTGTTAGTTTTTAATATTGTATTTTCACTCAGTTGTCATGTTTCACTTCAAAAACCTTTGAAGCCGGCAAACTACCCCCTACCCCCATACATCCCTACCTCTTACCTTATTTTACCTTCAGTCTTTGTATCTACCTTGACTCAGAAAGTAAATATCAGATTCTATTTTATCTTGCTAACCAGCTACTTATTTAAATATTCATGTACAATGCTTACCAACTTTTATATTATTATCAGTTCTGTAAAATATTCATTTATTGTCATCCTCTAGCATAGATACTTATATATTTTAGCCCTGATGATGATTCACAAGTTGGATCGAAACGTTTGCTTTCGAAAATAATTTTTTTTTTTCAAACTGCAAATCCTGACCATCATTTCACCTATCGTAAAGATTAACAGTTGACTATCTCTCACCTCTACAATTAAAAAATAAACTATAAAAATAATTCAAACTTGCTATTTAACAAGAAAAATACAAGCATAACAGCAATAGAGATAAATAAATTAACAATTGATTAAAAAATATATAAAACAAGTGAATTAATAATAAAATCATTTGAATTAAAATTAATTATTAAATGCATTTCTAAATTTATTATTTCTTTCTTCTTTATTGACTATTTCTGTGGATCCTAAACTTCTATCGTTTAAAATACTTCTATAATTCGAAAATGATTTTCGACATCAACTGAGTGTGATTGGAGCAAATTTATAAGCACCTAAAATTATTAGTCGTTGTCTATGTCACTGAGAAAAATGTCAGTAACATCCCAAAAGATGGTGTTTGTCACCGTAAACAAAGAACGATAGTCACTTGATTTTTAGGGTTTGTAGTGTAAATGAATTGATAGCAATTTGATGTGTTTGAAATAAGTGGACTGTATTTTTGTTGATGGTTGCATTTATATGGATATGTTGATAAATAGGGGAAAATATATTATGATGAGGTTAGCAAAGTTATTGGAAATGTTTGATATTGCTTTAGTGACGTTTAATGTTGATTTGATGAAGTATGGATTTAAGATCCACCCAGTGACTTGAGTTTTGGGACATTATTCCTGAGGCTTTCTTTTTTTCTTCATCTTCCTCTCTTCTGGTCATGGTGCTCCTTGACTATTTTATTCCTTATTGGAATTACTGAAGGATACTAATTGTACTGGCTAATCTTAGCTCTTTTTTCTAATGGCTTCAGAACCTGAATTTTCTTGTCTTAATCTTAACTCAGGACTCCAAGGTTTTAGAAACTGACAAGAGATGGTAGCATTGAGGTTATTTAAATTCATTGCCAAGTTAATGATATTTTCCGAGTGTTATTGGTAGCTTTCTGGAACAGATAAATTTATATACCCATATATAATTTATGCACCCAATCCTGTGAAAAATGTACAAAACATTTACGAAATTAACTACTCCTCAGGATACATTAATTAATAGCTTGATTCGAATATATTGATTTAAATATATGTTTATAATAATATAATTATACCTATTAATAGCTTGAAATTGATTGACGCATCCATGTCTACCCCAAACTTCTTTTCCCTTTTTTTGTTTTATACTAAACATCTTTTGTAATAAATTTTTCATAGATTGCCTTTTTTACTATTATTTCACCAAATATCCACATTTGTAATACAGAGGTTTCATATCTCATACTTCATGCTAAGCTCATTTCTTTCATTAAAATAATTAAGCAGATATTTTCCGTTATTGTATGCAGTTTTAGTATCACATGTTCCTGTATGTCCGGACTACATTTTAAGCTGCTTGTATCTTCATTTGCTCATAGTTGGGCTGATGAAAGTCCTAAACTTTGACCAAGATATTAAGACTTAACAAAAGAAGGGTTAGTGCTTATCAGAATTTCAAACATGTACCAAATAATTTTAACACTTGAGTGGTATTCAAGGGCATCCACATGATTTTGTCTGTGGGGTAGGCTGATAAAATGTTCATTTTTATGAGGTAGGCTGGTAAAATTCGTAAGGCATGCTGACTATCAAAGCTTCAATTAATTTTTCAAATAAAAGTTATTGATATTTGGAAATTAAGATATTTTTTTATATGATACTTAATAGATAGAATAAATAAAAATAAAAATTAGATCCATAGGTGGCCTCCTCTTCTCCTGTTCGTGGTATATTTTCACTTACTTCACCTAATATGGACATGAACCTCAATTAGTAAATTTTGCAGAAAGATAACGTAGAACAAATAACAGTTTGTTATTTGAGTAAATTAAGCTACCTCCACAGTTCTATAATTGCTATTATTTTTTCAAACTCTAAATGAAATATTCAATAGGTATGTAAATCAAAGGAGGACAATTAAAAGTTTCATTATATTTTGAGGGCAGTTGGTTCCTTTGAAAACTCAAAAGGAAATGTCTTTTGATTGCCTTTCAAATTTCTGTTAAATTTTGACATTGGTTCATGGATTTTAGCCAATGTTCATTAACATTTTTCATAATTATCTTTCTTTGGGGGTGAATGCAAATGTTATAATGGTTATTTAATGTATAACCTGAAAAATGAGATCTTCTGTAAGAAGCACTCTCTTCCATATGGCTTACTGATTTATTTTCTTTGATGTGGGTCACACAATTTTAAATTGCATTAATTGGATTATAATATCCATCTATCTCTATAACTTAAAGGATAAATGATCATCATAAGACTTTAAGCATTTTACCTGTGCGATTTTCTGATCTAATATTATTTTAATTTCAATCAAAAAATGAAATTCAATTATTTCGAAGGTTAAAGTCTTTTCCCTTACAGATGGAAATATCCTACACACTAATAAGATTTTTTATAACCAGTAAACCTTCCATGAAATAAAATTATTTCTCCTGAATAAATAGTCAATAAGGATTTCGTATAGAAATCCTTTAAAAGTATTTTGTTGACTTAACAAAAAGTGGCAGACTAGTCCTGAGATTAAAACACTATCCTGTTATTGCCCTGAATAATATTGAGTTTGACTGTGGCATTCTGGTACTGTAGTGTTGAAAGACAGTCTTTGATAGCACACCAAGACTATGTAAGGCGGGTAATATGGATTTGCCTTTGAGCATGTTCTAGGTCATGCCCATAGTTTCTAGTTCTAGGTCATTTATTTATTTATTTATTTATACATATAAAATTCCACCAACAGACAAATTGTCCAATTACAGGTGGTAAACAATATTAAAGCATATTACAAATTTCCTTAGAACTAAAATAATAATAAAATAAAATAAAATAAAATAAAATAATAATAATAATAAACAAAATAAAATAACACAAAGAACAAAAAATAAACAAAAAATAAAATGTCATTAGCTCTGATATTTTCTAGATGAACATATTTTTTTGGTGTTTCAGCAAAAACAATTTACTCATGATGTGTCTCCTTCATCACAGATTATAATATTAATCATATATAATTGATGATATAAAGGATTATATAATTATATAATAAACAATTTAAATAATTCTAAATCAGAAGGGCCAGATGGAATTCCAGTATCATTAATAAAAGAAAACCAAGATTTGCTTGTTATCCCTATTACATATCTAATTAATTTGATTTAATTTTTTTAATTTTGATTTGATTTTTTTTTTTAATTTTGATTTGATTTAATTTTTAATTTGTCATCAAAACAGAAATCCTTCATAGGTAGGGTAACTGTACCAATAGTTGACAGTGCTCCAATAGTTGACATTTTGCACAAAAAGTGTGAATAATAAGATTCAGGGTTGATTATTTTGGTTCAAAATTTGGCGGTAATTTGCCAAGTTATACTAGTTAGCTGTGCTGCCATCGACATTAGTTTGATGAAAACTCAAGCTTATTTGTGAGAGGTTATAATGGCGAATTTTCTAGTGGCCTGAAAACTTTGTTTCTGCTACCCTGTTTCATTAAGGTGGAAGTCAAGTTAAATAAGCTTTTGGGTTGGTTTATTTGTGTTCAATTATTTTTTAACTACTTTCATGATATCCATTAAGTTCATGGGAATCATTTGATATCCTTTTAGATTTATTTATACAATATTTTAGGGCTTAAAAGTGGGTGTCAATTATTAGAACAAAAATTAATCCTTAATTTCAATAGTTGACATCGATGTCAACTATTAGAACAAAAATTAATCCTTAATTTCAATAGTTGACATCGATGTCAACTATTGGTGTTTTTTACTCTGATGAAACTGATGGTTTAAAATGATTTGCTTGATTTGAAAAATATCTGGGTTTAATATCGATGGTGGAATCACTGATCTAGCTCCATCCTAACCAATGTTCGACAGGGGTGTCAACTATCCGTTCAAACGTATCAACTAGTGGAATATTCTGTTTGTAAAGTTGACATCGTGTGTGTTTATAGTTTACTTCCATGTATAGACTCAGCTTTATTTGACATAATCTTGTTTTGTTTATTTTTTAAATTAAGTAACAATTGTAACAGTCGGAAATTATAACAATTTTATTTTATTAGGGAATAAAATATACCTTAAAGTTAAATAGTTAAATGGATTGAATAATACAACTTATTATAAACTTATAATAATTATAGATGTTGTAAATAGTTGTTGTAAATAAAATTCAGAAAGAAACCTAAGAAATTTCAGTTAATCAGGAGATACCTGAAAATGCTGCATCACTGGAAGTAGACGAAACCATACTATCCCAACCAGAAATTTGGGTCGAGAAAGAAAATCAGAAAAGCTTAGATTCCATATGACATACACCATAGTTTGGGTGCTTTGCTCACTAAGGTATGCATTGATCTAATGACTCCAATTTTTCATGATCATTTAGGATGAGGGTTCACCAGTGGCAGTCAAAGCGTGAAAGGTCTTAGGTCCTGAAAATTGATTCTGATTTAGATAATAATTAATTTCTTTACAATTATCTCATAGAATTTTAACTGTTGGAGTTAATATCCAACACCCTGGATATTGGCCATCTTACTTAGGTGTACAATTTACGTGTTACACAATCGCAAACCTCAAAATTTTTTTGATTTCTTCAGAGTTTGTTAGTTTTCTATTAGAGGGCGGGATTGGGACCATGCTAGGGTCTTGGAGTGTAAAATCTTAAAAAGGAGGCGCTGGCTTAAAACTAGTTACAATGAATATTTAAAAACATTTCTTTCAATATTCAACAAATTTTATTGATTTGAGTAATTAATAAACTTTTTTCTTAATGGAAATTACCATACCAAGGAAACTGTATGCTTTTTGAAAGTCCAATTATTGAGATTTCTGACATTACAAATTTGGAGATGTGCTTTGTTTACTCTGTGTGTGAGATAAGTAGAAAATGAAAAGTTGTTTCTCTAATCTATATCGGCGGTGGGAAAAGAAAGTGCAAAGCGTTAGGTTGGCAGAAATTACCCCCACACTGGGTCAAGTTCACGACTCGCTGCGATCAACGAACTCTGGGTAGGCTTCTATCAACTACATTTCATCGTTTAAATAATAATAAATTGCATACAATTAGTAATAAATAAGACGCTTTATACTTTTATGTTTTAGGTTTACATGGTTCGTCTAAAAAATAGAAAATTTTGCCAAAATACTTAACTCCACCAATTCATTGGAATTCTTTGAGATAATTTAAAAGAAATGAATCACTATCTAAATCAGAATAAATTTAGGGGACCTAAGACCTTTCGCGCCTTTGTCAAACATTGGTGAGCTGCACAAGGGCTCATGAAACAATTGGCGTCATTAGAGCAATGTATCCATTATTGAGCAAAGCAACCCAATATCCTGGTGTATATCATAAGTTTAAGAATTGGGATTTTATCAATATCAATGTTGGAATAGGAAAGGAGGTTGCTGTTTCGAAATATCTAAATTCTCCTCGGCTAAGTATAATCAGATGAAATTTGAAAATCAAAATATTTCTAGTGTATGTGGTACATTACGGTTCCGATTAACCGAGTCGATAGGGACCAAGGTTACCTCGGTTAATTGAAATAATCGGTTAATCGGAACCATACCAATAAAGGTTATTTTAAAATAAGAACTACATATATGCTTAAAAACCTAATAAATATTTAATAATAATAATGCATAATAACACTAATGTAATAATAATTACACACACTGTAATAATAATTACAGAAATTATTTTTTTTTAAATAAATCGTTTATTGTAGTTTGTTTAAATGAACTCATATACATACATATACCCCCCCCCCCTCGGACTTGGTACTTCGGTTAATCGGGACCTCGGATGACCGGACCTCGGTTAAGCGGAACCCTACTTTATATTGTTTTTTCGGTTAATACGCGCATCATATCATTTATAATCATTAATGCGCAAATTCAAATATTCTTCATCATCAGTCCGTGGACTTCTTCAAAATTATTTTTTTGATCTAGTACCTTCCATGAGAAGTAAGTTCGCTAAGATTCATTGAATTATTGAGAAATATATATATATATATATATATCTTTTTTTTCCATGCGCCATTGCCTCATCAGTGGAAATCCTAAGCATTCCGTGATTTGATCAAAAGGAGGTTACCTTAAATGTCTTGGTAGCCGCGGGACATTTTGAATTTGTGCAGTTTTTCAAGCTCAGGTTTCGCAAAGTATAGGTATGTGTTTTTTTTTCAGGTTATTAATGTTTCTATTGAGCTATTTACTTTATGAGTTATAGTTCAATTAATAAGTTGGCCTCATAAAACCGGTTGTTGGAAGGGACGGAAATCTACAAAACTACAAGTTTTTTTGTATTTCATTACTCGGAAATGTTTAAATGTTTCGCTAGATTTTGGTGTTTTTTTTTATTGAAAGATTGTTTATAATGATTATTGAAAGATGGTTTAAATGTATTTTTCGAAATACTTTCATGGTGCTGTACGATAATTTTTGTGAAATTTGTTTTTTTTTCTTTAAGACATAAAATTTGTTCTTAATTATATCCAATATATAATTGGTTTCTTAATCTCCTGGGATATTTATATTATGGATATAGTTGCTGTTAGCAGTATTAGAGCAATCACCAGGACAATCTCACATATAACATTTATTGCTTCATCTACAACGTTTCGGCTATGTCGCCATTTTCAAGTCTCAATCTGAATAAAGATGTAATTAATCCAGCTTTTTTAAACAATGCCTTCATCAACCCAAAATAAAACTCCTTTTTATTTTTATAAATTAAATATATATAAACCATTAACTGGTGTCGTCATATAAAAAGTCGAAAGACTTAAATTGTGTGAATGTCGGTGGCCAAATTAATGAATAATCTGAAAACCCGTAAGAATATGTATTTAATTTTTATAAATATCTATTAAAACAGACTTTATTTTCCGAGGACTTGGTTTATTAAAGATACTCGTAGAGTTGCTGCAATAGTTTTATATTTTTTCCGAAAGTCTTGGGAAAACAATATAGAATATAATAAATATAGATATAACAATATAGAATATAATTATACAACAGCATGAAAAAGAATTTAGATGATACAGAAACATGTGAAATTTTTGAAACATAATAAATACATTATTTACACTAGACAAATGGAAATAAAAAGGCTAAATGAATCCATTCCAAGCTTACTAGTGTACCCCGCAGGTAAACAAGACTGTGACCATTTCTTTTCATTGAATTAATTATGTACCAGTGATCGTGTTTGCAATACCCTATTATTGGACATTAATGTGCATAAAAGTTAGGACTAGTAGCATTAGCTATTATAATTGCTATATATTCCTCGCAATGTTAATAATATTGGTATCAATGAAATATTACCATATAATTCTTTTTTAGATAAACTTAAAGATAACCCGTACATTAAGGTTCGAAACGTTGCATAATTATTTCTTCTTGACTCCCATTCGATTAAGCATCGATGGGGATCAATTTCTGCTTAATAGTTTTTTTATTTTCAGATATGAAAGCTTATTGTACCACTTATGTGGGTTTAAATAATTTTTATTTACGTAAAATAACAATTCACACATTATAAATAAGGTTACAAAAAATATCAACTTCCAACGACACTGTAACACAAATTTAACCGTATGATTCGATCTTCAAAGCAAGACAAACTCTCCAGTCCGCCGCTCCTTATATTTAGTCTGAATCAGAACATTCTTGAACGTTCCAAACAAGCATAAATGGTACTCGAACATTTAGTACCAACTATTTTATCAAGTCCAGAACTCTTTTCAATCATGTTTTTTTCATTTATTTACTTTTTTTTGTTTTACGTTACACTATAATCTGTATTGTGATATTTTATATCATGATTTTCATCAGATGAAAAACCTTTTCAGTGGCTGTTGCTTTCCCATAGCCCGGGGCTTAAGCCTTGGATCATAAGAAAGACGATGTTTCGCTGAACAAACTTGCGATGAATTATTTCTTATCTCATAATACTTTTACTTATCTTGAGAATTATATAGAACTTCGTCAAGATAGGTGTAAGAACAATGATGTTCGTAATGAATTGTGTCTGAGTGTTTTTCAGAGATGATTTACGAGGTAACGATGGTAATCTAAAATTTTAATCATCGACCCAAAATCTTTCATAGGGAAATCTCGTAGGAAAAGGATTAATATACTGATATTGTTTGAGATATGCTTTATAGAATGATAAATATTTTGTAGAAAAAAGATGATAGTTAGGAAAGTGTGAATATAAGCTGCTAGCTTAGTTCAGAATTCGGTCTGTATGTATAAATATTTAAATCTATTCACATTCGGTGAATTTATACGATGGGTTGAACAACCCTCCTTAAAATGTGTTTGGTTTTCCTTGAAATTTGAGTGTTTTATTAACGCTGTTGACTTGGACATGGACAGGGATGGACTGGGACGGAGGCTAGGCCGGCGGAGGACAGATGTGGTGGGTGCGGCAGTGTCGCAACCACTTGCACCACTTTCCTGCCCATCTGTGCCGCCCCGTCCTACTATACCTCCCTGAATAAATTAACTATTCCGCAAGAAGGGGCTCGTATATTCCAGGGACGTTAGCGGCTCACGATCCCGTCGTTTCGAAAATGAAAATTCTCCACCCAACGGCCACTTAAGAAGCGTTTTTTGTATCGGTAGGACCTTACTCCATAGCGTAGTCATTCATAGAAGTAGTAATTTGTCATCTAGCCTATTCTGTTTCAGTAGCTTAATAAAACCATAGCGTACGATTGTTATTATCTTAGTTAATAATAGTAGTAATATATAAAATATCATTAATATTTTTTGTATTCATACAGCGGCAGGGCGTTGACATTCCGTCCGGAGGTTTTCAAAAATCAAGAATCTTCTCCCAGCCAATGATTTAATAAAAAATATTTTATAAAAAAAATTAAACCGACTTCGAAACCTAGGAACCTTGTAAAAATAAATGCACTGAAAAGTATGAAATAATTACCTTCTGATTTTTATGACTACACAGCAAAATTGAAAATGTTATAAAAAGCGAAGAAATGCAATAAGACGAATAATTTTACTTTTATTTGTACAAATACTAATTTTTATTAAAAATTGTGAAATTAAAATATTAAATAATATGTTCAATACAACACAATCTTTTCGGAGGCGGCGCAAATATTAATGACATTTTACCAATACAATTCCATTAGTATACATTAAAATAAATAGATGAGAAGAGAAGGTCCATTTTACGATTTTCATAATGTCTATTGTTAAAAATTTTAAATTTTGCGCGCCCTGGTTCCTAGGTTTCGAAGTCGGTTTAATTTTTTTTTTTTATAAAATATTTTTTATTTCATGCTTTTTAGTTGGAGATGATAACAAATGTAGAAAACGTACGTTGGGTAAAACAAATTTTGAATTTTTTTACGGTTTAATTTTTTTACGGGTTCGTCTTTCCCGGGCTTTTTTATTATACATAATTATATAAAGAGTCACCTGTTCAATTTTATGAGTACACGCAGAAAAGTTTAAAAGCGGTGCCTGTATAATACAACTTCTACCTACACCCTACCTTCTACGATTATAATTGGATTTTTTTTTTTTAATAAGATCAATGTTGAGTCAATTATGTTCGTAATCCCTTTAGATGAATTTTTGACTAAATTTAAAAGCGAAGTACTAAGAATAATATCCTTAATAAAAAGATTTCGTTCCAATCGGTCCCTCCATCTCGGAGTAATCTTTCGTTCGAAGTCGGTTAAAAAAATAAAATAAGTGTCCCTGCGGGGAAAATTACGCAGTGAACATTTTTTTTCGAAACTTAAAGAGTGCAGACGAGATAAGAGGGAAATTCCGTTTTCCTTACTCTCACAAATATCATGAAACAAATTCAAAATTGCATGTCATATCTCTTAGCCCTAATGTGGGTGCGAAAGGTGTGAGTTTGTCTGTATAAACTATATACTCGTAAAATATCATTAGAATGGGATGACTCGTGCTCTTGGGGACACCTCTTGATGATGAAGAAATTATCCTCTGCTGCCGTAGCAGTATACATTGTGAGTTCACCCATGGTTTCCTTCTGAGAAAATTGGAAGCTACAACACGCCTAAACTTTTATGTGTCCAGAACAGGGAGCCACATTTTCGCAGAATGTAATAGAGAGAGAGAGAGAGAGAGAGAGAGAGAGAGAGAGAAACACTTTATGTTGCTGCCCAATTATATTGGGTTGCTTATACACAGCAGACTGATATATCTTATACAGATTATTTGTTAAATCTAAATACTAAGAAAATCAATATAAATATACAAAGAAATATTTTTTTTTTTTTTAGTACATTTATAACATTTTCTCTATATAGGCTTAACTGGCCTCTGAAAATTATGTAATGTCTGTATGTAATAACCAAAAAATTAAAAAAAATGGGGTAAAATATTCATAACATGGAATAACAACAGCTTAACAATAAAAATATCAAACAACAGCTCAAAGTTTTATATAAAATGGTGTAAAAAGACAAAAAAAGCAACAACAATAAGAACAATATATAAATAAAAGACGTTTAGTGGTAAATATATACTAATAAATAAATAATATACATACATGGCCCTTCAACGATTTGTAATTTAAATTCTAGGAATGGATGTGGTGGTGAATGATTCCCAGGGAGTCGAGAATAATATCATGGAACTATCTTGAAATGGGCAATACATTAGAGGAAATTCTGCAAAATAATGAAAAGAAAAACTAGTCGAACTCGTTAACAAATACAATTTTACCGTAGAATATAACTTTAGTCCCCCCTCTCCACAAAGGAAAGACACCAATCAACTATTACTGTTTTTGTTTAAAAAGGGATATCTTTAGTCCTTTTTTCAACACTTTAAATGAAATAGGGATTGTATTTAAACATTTTATAGAATATTACTATGTAACTACGCATTAATCTTTTAAATTAGGTTCTTCATGGCACATACAAATTTAATAAATAAACAAGTGCGCCCCCTCAAAAAATTTCTGGATCCGCTACTGAAACAGAGAAAGAAATAACCAATAATGAATTAAAACAATCTTGCTCAGTTGAAATGATTTCAATAAACAACTTATTAATAAAACTTTATGAAAATTTTCAAAAAACACAAATGATTAAGCATGAAATATTACAGGTATTAGCAAAATAATATTTCAGTTAGTTGTAAAATGCATCTCTGAATCCCAGGAAGAATAACACATTATTTATGGTTTTCTAAAATTTTCAAATATTTAAAATTGGGTTTCAGAAATTGATTAATTAAAACGAAAGTAATTAATTTGAAAGAAATCTAATTCAAAAAACTATTTTTAGCCGATTTTGAACGAAATTAGAAAAGTTCTCTATTTAGAAAACAATAAGTATTTACAAAGCTATATATTCATACCTAAGGACAAATTTTGACATGGCCAGGATTCCTAAAAATAATAGTACATTCATAGAAAATAAAGAAAATATTTAAAATCTTAAGAGAACTCAGATAATAAATCTTCTATATCATAATGCTTCTTTAACATAAAAATAAATGTCATTTAGTTATTTTTTGTTGAACAATACTAATAACTCTTCCTTATTCATCAATATTTTTCTAAAATATTTCACCCTGATGCAACTAAAAATTGGGCATACTCCAATAAAATGCACCATGTCTTCTATTCCATTTTTATTACAAATGGTAGAATAATAACTTGCTCCTTCTACCCATGGTTTGTAATTTAGGTCTAACATTTCTCCTTTTACTTTGTTTAATATTTAAGATCCTGAGTGGAGAGGGGAGGGTGTTTTTTCATTTTAAAAGTCGTCTGATGTTTGTATTTATGTAGATATATTGTTTTGAGAATTTCCAAAGTTTATTAGCTGAAATTCTGTATTTAGTGTTTAGATTTTATTCAGAGGCAGTATATTTTCGTTCATTAATCACAATGCCAATGATTTTTTTTTTTTTTTTTTCATGGATTCGAATTTTGTTTAATAGGGTTGGTAACTTACATTGATAAAAAAAAATTCTCATGGTAATATCATTCGGTCTTAAAGAAAACTTAGACACTATCGATTTCTTGAGTATTTAACAGTTTTTTTGTTTGTAAATCCCTTATTTCTATAGCGATTTTCGAAAAACAAAATGCGACATCCTCGTTTTAGAATAAAGTCAGGAAGCTGAATAATATTACCAAGCAAGAAAAAAGTAGGAATAAGTATCATTTGCAACATTGAAGCTTAAGAAATAACACATTCCAGTACATCTTCTGGGAACGTTGCGAAAAATTAAATTCCCATAAAGATGAAATATTTTTGCTTAAGATCTCATCCCTCCATCCAAGAATATGTTACAAAATAAAGATACGACTATAACCAGAAGAAATGTATCCAAATGTCAGCAGCAGTTTTTTTGGCAAGTGCCCTGGTTGGCCAAAGGTTTGTCGAAGTCCTTGGCGGAGTTGCTGCCCGATCAAACGACCCAGTCATCCGATACTCCATCCTCAAGGAGCCAAAAGTCCAGTTTTATTTTTTTTTATTTAACAAAAGTCATAATTTAGACCAGTAGTTTTTGTTTTGTAACGTTCTTTTAGTATAATTGGTTCAAGAATAGTACTATTCAATTATATCACTTTGGTTCTGTTATGACAATATTGTTATAAAAAAAAAAAAAAAAGGAAAAAAAGAAGTTGACCTTGGTGGTTATGATGGTGCTTGAAAAATGAGCACACTTTGATTGAAAAAGGTCGGTTTACTTACAAAAGTATTTTATACTTTTATTATGTTAAAAAACCTTTATGTCTTAATATGTATATAAGTACATACATATGTATTTTCGTCAGTTGAATTTTAAATGAAATGAAAATTGTTGATGTGCATACGTTAATTAATTCAATTTAGTCACTTCCAAAATGTTACAAACATTTTTATCGATTGTTTGAGAAACACACGTCCACACTTTCAAATTTATGGAAAAGGAAAAAAAAAAAGTTTCTACTTTTCCATTTTTTTTTCCGAAACATTACTCATTCGAAATTAAAATTAGTATTCGTGTACATTTTATTTTATCAAAGGACTAATTCAATCACATAACAATAACCAGTTCATAAGAGTTATAAAAATATTGGCGTAACAATATACAGTTTAAAGTAGCGGTTTAATGTTATCTTTAATCTTCTTTGTTTGTTTGTTTTAACGTCACTTTATGCCACTAAGGCTAATCGGACGATGCTACAGTGGGAGTCCTGAATTTTGCCTATCCAGGTATAATTAGGATAGGAATCTTTAACGAGTACCTGACAATGTACAGGCTCGGGACATTTATTTTACGTCCTAGAGCCACCGTGAAAAGCGAACCCGCGACCTTTAGCATTGTATGTTGCCATGCTAACCACTGCACCACAGGTGAACCCTTTAATATTTTTATTTTAAAAGAATATTTCTAATAGGTATATCATCATTCAAAATTGTCTGTGGCAAGGGATGTAACTAAACTTATTGTAAGAAAACATCTTTCAAAATTTTTCATACACATTTTGGATGCGAATATTCACGTGATTTGGAAAGGAATTTTACAGTGCTTGAGCGGTATTGTGATACCTGGAAGTTAGAGCTTAACCTTGATAAATCGAAAAATACTCATATTCGGAAATGGGGCCAAAATGAACAGATGGGAACGTTGGAAATATAAGACTTAAAATATACATGGATTAATATAAAAATATACTTCGTCGGCTAAAACCGCCTTAAATGTAGTGTGGCGAAGAGCCATTTTGCATCCCATGGCACCTTTAACCGCTAAACTTCAAATATTTAACGCTTTTACTCGCTCAATATTGACTAATGCGGTACAGGTTTGGGGACCTGAAGAATTTGTAGACGTTATAAAGGTATTTAGGTTCTTTATAAGGAAATTGTTTGCTTTGCCACCATTTACTCCAATTTACATCTCGCACCTTGAAACAGGCTTAGATTTAATTTATTTCTATACTTTGTCCTTACAAAGTATTGTAGACACTTCCGCAAGGTTTTAAGTATGGATTTATCCAGGTTCGATTAGTTCCCGAAGAGGTTATTCAAAAAAATGTTTTCTGGGCTCATAATTGGAAGGTTTTGGGTGAGAAAACTGGTATCTCCATTAGTTTTGCTGAGGATAAGAGACAGTGGTTTTTTTTCTAAACTTGAATGAACAATAGAGGCCTTGAGGCTGGGCTTTAAACTGTTGATAGAAAGAGCTGAAGCGTCTCACCGATATAATGTTTATGAAGTATTAAACTTCAATGTCAAACCAGCTAGCTGTCTTGAATGGTGGCGCAAAAAGCCATTTCGGCCTCAGCGAGATTCGTCTAATATTTAAACTAAGGGGCGAATTATTGAATTAAAATTTTAAGCCATTTAATAGCTCAGCATCCAGCACTCAGGATGAGTGCAACCTATGTAATTATAGAGTTAAAAAGGACATTTATCATTTTCTAGCAGTGTGCCCAATTTTTGCCCCCTACCGCCTTGCAGTTTTTGGAGATAGAATTTTATCATTTGAATTCACAATTGAACTACTTAATGGTAAAAATTGGTCTCTTCTAATTACGTACTTAAAAACCGCTTGGAACTATTGAAAACTAATCAGTAATGAGTTCTCCTAGGAGCTAAATTTAATTTTTATTTTTATTTAATTTCCTATTTATTAATAGTACATTAACACATTAATATGTTTCTCTTAATTAGTCAAATTTTGTTTAATTTTAATGTTTGTTGTTTCAAAATTATCATTCTTTTTGTAACTAAACTCCGGTAGACGGTTCCCATGCCTTAATTCTTTATTGTATCTATATATACTTTGTATGATTTTGTATATTTTGTCCAATAGACTTATTATTGTTATTATTATTATTTTTTGGATAATCTCAGTATCAAAATATTTAAATCCTAAAATTTTTCAATATCAAATTTTTGATATTTTTATTTTCATCATTAATCCGTTTCTACTCGAAATGATAAATTGTGTCTAATTATTCAATTCTTTCGGACAAAGAAAGTGGAGATTTATTCTTCATTGTATCTTAAAATTTCCTTTAATGTATATAACAGAACTTCTTTTTTCGTGTCTAGGTCATTCTATTATCAAGAATTTGAAATCTGTTATTATGAGGTTAATGTTTATTTTAAGGAAAAAATAAATTAGGCTCTCCTTTTTTTTTTTTTTTTTTTTTTTTTTGTTCCTCCCCTTCCTCCCGTTATAGGCTATACGGGATTTCCCGGGCCAGGGGAGAGGGTGGGGTATTGATGCCGAGTATAATTAAATTTTCCCCTGGCTCCGGGTTTTGAACTTTCTACCTTCGTACTTCCAATCAGACGTTGCCATGGCCAACGCGTATTTTCTAACGCGTTTGCCCACTCGGCCATCCCGCCACCTTAATTAATCTCCCTGTAGATCTTCTTGCATGCCATGTTTTTAATTAAAAAATAAAGTAATTTACAAAAAATTTATACATTTGATGTTTCTATCTATACCCCTTTCATTGCCAAAAAATGATTAAAATTTTACATTTTGATTAAAATGACAACTGAATTGAAACAGATAATTTTATAGTCGTAATTATAGAATCGATTTTTTATGAATCAGATATCAATAAGTTTTCCTTTTTGTATATGCAACGTTATTAATTATTAACCTTTAACTGGTTAATACGGTCCAAGAGACCCCAAGCCTTACTAAATTCTCTAGGAATCGGTAATTCATTTTTCAATCGGCTTCCACATTATAGACATTCCTGGAAAGACATGCCGTACACTTGACAAGTTTTTTCAGTCAGTTATCATCTGCCGTTATTAATGTAGAGAGCTAATGGGGACTGACAGACCACACCTCACCACTAACGTTCGGATTGTTTTAAACGTTTTTTTCAAAAATTCAAATGTGAAATGTCGGATAAGCGTGTTATTTTCTTCACTGATCGCCCGAATTTCGCTGAACAGATTTTAGAGGAGTAGAATAAGCCCAGAGAGGATGATCTGCCCGTTTCCGATTTACAAGATAGAGATAATGAAGACGGGGAAGGGGGGACCTGAAACAAGTGTTAATGAGGTTGTTCAAAAGTAGAAAAGATGTAATATATGCCCCAGAACTAGAGATAGGAAGACTTCTTGGGTTTGCTTGAAGTGCAATAAATATTTTTGTGGTGAATGTTCAGGTTTGGTATTGATTTATAATTGTATGTATATTGATATATATATATAATGTAATTGTATATTGATTTATAATTGCACCATGATGATACGATGTATTTTGTTACGTCTTTAATTACAATACTTTTTTACAAATACATGAAGCTATAAGCCATAAATTTTTAACGCAAATCATTAAGTTTTCGTATGTTATTTGAAACAAGTTGTAAACAAAACGAATTATCAGTGAATAAAACGTTTTTATCGATTTTAATTATTAATTTTTTTATTTTTATAAAAACCTTTTTAAACAGGATGATGACCCCAGTATGATGATAAGGAGTTGTAATATAGCACATTCTGAGGTGAAGGCCTTGGATAGTTTTTTAAAAGAATAAAAAATTAACAAAAGTTGGGGTCCACAATCCCCAACTCACCAGTAGTGTTTGTAGATTTCACCTCACCAGTTAAAGGTTTACTAATAAACTGTGGTTCCATATCATTTAATACAGTTTAATGAGCTGATAAAGGTTACTCTACCCACGTATCGCTGGCTTGAATTTCACTTATAAAGATGTTGATAGGCTAAAAAAAATGATTAGTGAACACGAAGGCAGGATTCATTGCTAAATGCTAAGGCCGTAAAGGTGAGGTTGCCCTGAACCAGTTGGGCCCTGTATTCCCTTGCTCTAGTTATTCCAGATTATAGGGCACTCTTCTCACCTGTAAAGATAATCTTGTCAATGGCTCCAATTATGGCTGCAAAAGATGGATTAATTGCCTCTGTGACTTATAAAGGTTAATATTTGATTCCAGACCCTTCTGCGGTACTTATCTTG
The DNA here is from genome assembly GCA_911387785.2 of Aelia acuminata. Taxonomy (NCBI): domain Eukaryota; kingdom Metazoa; phylum Arthropoda; class Insecta; order Hemiptera; family Pentatomidae; genus Aelia; species Aelia acuminata. The sequence continues at coordinate 36,016,059 of OU426981.1, forward strand.
ATATCGCTGGTATCTTACTTTTGCTAGATAACTCGATCTTTTTCGGTTTTGATTATAGTTATAGAGCTTTTGAAATTCTATTTAACATAGGATCTTGGCACCTGGCATGTCTATTAAAACTAGACATCTTTTGAAATAAGTGATCATTTAATGTTAGTTATAATTAGAAAACATTTAGAGTTATCTACTTTAAGTACTATACACATGATATTGTAAATGTAGATGTGTAGCAGTACTGGGAAGATTGCATGCGTTTTGCTTTATTATGTAAAATTCCACGAATATTTTTATATTCCTAATGACTAAGAATATAGGAGTCAATAAAAAAAAAAATCTATATCTTTATTTTGAAATTTTCTTTAAGTGTTATAATAATTTTAAAGGAATAACATATTTCTTAAGGAAATTTTCTTCAAGTAATTACAGATGTAAATGTTATGGGTTCTAAGAAACAGGTATATGCTGTCGTTGATTTTACTTTCACAATGAATTTTCAAAAAGAAGAATGCCCTTTTTGAAAAAATTGAAATTAAACTTTTAAACTTGGTTTTAAGAAAATTTCTTTAGTACCAACCTATACATTGCTGTTTATCATATGAAATGGCATGGAAAGCGCTGTTAAAAGGCACCAATCTCATAGTCCTAGTCAAATTCGGAAAAAATCTGCAGCTATTTTTAATCATAAAATGCTAGATTTATAAAATTTTACCACTAGTTTTTAATATTTTTGTTTATGAAGAAATTTTCATCCCACTTTTATATTTTGTTGTATGATTAGATATAATACTAACTATTTTTCAAAAAATATAAAATTTTTAAAAAATGCCCTTTTTGGAAAAATTGAAATGAAAATTTTAGATTTAGTTTTATGAAAATTTCTTAAGTACCAATCTATACATTATTATATAGCATATGAAACGGTATGGAATGCGCTGTTAAATGACACCAGCCTCAACAATGACACAAGTCCTAGTCAAATTTGGAAAACATCTACATCTATTTTTCTTCATTTTTCTTTCATGTTTCCTTCTGTTTCTGGACCTATTTTTGAGGGCTTTTGAGACCAATAATTCAAAAACTGGTAGACATATTTCAGTAATATTTCACAATTGTCCTAGTAGATACAAGTAGTACAAGAAAATCTGAGATGTTGAGGCTCAAGCCTGTGTTGAATTGACGTGGAATGACCCAACATAAAAATAATTATAGTTAGGTAATCAGGATAGGTAACTCACTTTAGATGCCTAAATTGAAACGCTTTAATCAGTACTAAATGTTTCATCTAATACAACCCAGACTAACAGCTATAATTATTAATACTCAGGATCCTGATATGAAATGAGAAAATAAATTACTACATATATTCATGGGAAATAAGTTACCTTAATGTTACAAGTGAGGTCGGCTACCCTGTCAGAGGTTTACCCTCGCTTAATTTGTACCAGGAATAAATAATCGCCAAAGGTCGAACCACTGAGGTCAGGAAACCTTGCAATATCTGCTTCCATTTCCAACGAAATATTGAAATAACTTTAGCTTATTTAATTATTTTAAAAAAGTTGGATACGGTTTAGATACATCTGATCCGAATTATAAATCAATGAGTATATAAGAGACGTTAGGGCAGCTTTGAAGGGAACTGCTATTTAAATATATTCAAATGTTTATTAATGCAGACGAGTTATAAATCCAGACTGATAAAGCATGACAATTAGCTCGATATTTCGAAATCGATACCGCATATTTCTAATAATGTATTAATTGCATGACTTTTCAATTTTCATTCTCTGTTGAAGATCAGGCAGTAATATCCTTCATATCTTGTTATATCTATATCTTCCTTTTATATCGTAACACTTAAATGGGTTTTAATTAATTTTTATTAAACGAAAATGATAATTCACAAGGTCTAACGAACCATAAAAACTCAAATATTAACAGGGTTACAAAAAGGATCAACTTGTAACGTAAGATAACACAAAAATAACTATATTATTCGAGATTCAGAACAAGACTAACTCGCCATTCCATCTCTCCTTTGTTAAGTCTAAATTAGGGAAGTCTAGAAGGTTCCAGGCAAGCATATATTATTCTCGAACAGTAACGAACATGTACTAGAACAGTTTGTTCCGATCATATGTTTTTTTGTTTCACGTTGCAATAAATATATAAATATACTTATTTTCTGTTTAGTTATACAATAATTAATACTGACATTCAATGATTTTATTATCAGGCGCTGGATGAAGATGAGTAGTACACAGAGGTATTTCTCTACCTACCATCTGTAATGAGACGTCTGGCTTCTTGAATATTAATTGATATCTTAGTTGTATTAGTGAGAATATATGTAGTATTTATGCAAATTAATGTTATTGTAACACTTATGTGGGTAACAAATATTTATTAAACAAAAATATACAGTTATCAATGCCAACGAATTAATAAAACTTAAACACTTGAGCAGGTTACAAAAATGATAACGTTATAACACACAATCATATGACTTGAGCTACACAGTCAAGACACAGACTTATACTACTCGTTCAGTAACTCGCTCCTTATATATAAAAGTAAATAAATAGTCAGGTCTGGAATGTTCCAGAACAATATGGGCAGTTCCACGCCTTTGTGGACTAGGCCACGGAAAGATCTAAACCCAAACAGTTCGTTCCAACCGCATATTTCGTTCCAACAAACGGTCTGGGAGTTCACGCCATATGTTTTTTTGTATTTGCTTATCGATTTAACGTTACGAAGAAGCTTTAATCAATCATATTATTAAAAATTTCTTGCCTTAAAAGTTTGTCGGTTACTAATCCCTGGAAAGGAGTACGTTATAAATCCTATCTTAGTGTCAGCTTTTCCTTTTGGTATCGATATTTTGGCCTCTTGTCATTCTTCTATCTACGGTGAATCCGTAATATTACAATTATCGGTCTGAGGATGTGAGTATTATTGAGGCGAATAAAAGGGAAAGTTTTAAGTTTTTAAGATAAAATTAATTAAAAGTGTCTTGGGTGAGCCATTATAATAATTCCATCCATGCAGTATTCACATTTTTAACATTATAACGAGCTCACTATGTATACGGAACATTTATACTAGTGGAAAATTTACAATCTCTTGGTGTCTTAAATGGTGAGAAAAAACTGTATACGGGATTCGAAGCCGGGTCTTTGCATTACTGTTGCATGGCTCTAACCAGCAGGGCTTCAACAACCATCTCTCCCATTGGACATTATCCAAAGGTGGGAACTATTCAATAGGCTGCCGCTGTTGATATCTGTTATTCATTAAAATTTAATAAATAGTGGCAGTCTGTTGAACAGATCCCATCGTTGGGTAATGCCCAAGCCCTTTACTTACCATTAGCGCTATCACGGATGTGCTGACCCAGGCCGGTCCTTGGGAAGAGCATCATCTGCTCCATATCGGACCTCCTTGACATTTCTGCCGGCATTTAATGTTGAGGCGGCGAGAGGTCCCACGGACCGGTCCCATACAATGGTCTCGAAATAGGAGCATCGCCGAGCTCCAAGGTCTTTCGGTCTGATCCCATCTTTTCCATAGCAGTGGAAATGCATGTAATGACAATCTATCACCCTTCAAAATAAATGAGGTTGTCGAATATTGGCATAAATAGTTCGGCAAGAAACATTCAAAGTTATTAACACAACTTAATTATGGTTTAAAACGTGTTGGAAATGAATGGTTCATTGTAATTTTAATGTTCGATTGTTTATTTAACGTCCATTTTTATGCTGAGGCAAATCGGACGATGCTACAGAGGAAGTCCTAAATTTTCCTATCCAGGTATAATTAGGATAAGGATCATTGACGTTCCTATCCGAGGGACGGCCCAGCTAAGGATTTTTTACTCCCTTTAAAAAATCCTATGGTCACCACGGAGCACGAACCCGCGACCTTTAGTATTGTAGGTTGCCATGCTAACCACTACACCACAGGGGACCCCATTGTAATTTTAATATTACCAACATCCAATCTACAATCCATTAAAAATTATGTATTCGATTAATTTATTTATATTCTACAATAGAATTTTATTCTTTTAAAGTGTTCGACTAGTCTTTCCTCGTTCTATTCACTATTTAGCAGAATTTCCTCGAAGGTATTTCCCGTTTCAGGCTCGTTTGCTGTTATATTAATCTATTACATTCTGCGAGATAATGCTTCTCTCTTCTGTTTATGTGAGCTTATGAATGTTGGGGCTTCCAATTTTCACATAATGGAACCATGGTGAACTCACAATGTCCACTGCGAAAGCGACAGAGGATAATTTGTTTCCGTCTGCACCTTCGGTTTAAAGTTATCCATAAAGTTGATTTATTTTTTATTTCTGTAGAGCTAGAGGAGGATGACTATGGGAGGTGGACAAACGACTTAAAATCTTAGAATGTTAAAAAAAGAAAAAAAAGAAATGAAATTCAAAAGTGAATTCTGTAGGGGAATAGGGAAAATGAATTTTGCAATTGAATTAAAAAATCTAATTTTTAATAACTTTGAATGAGGTTAGATTAATATTAGGTGCAAATATGACGTTCAATATAATGTCAAAATCTAACGATGTACGAAAAAAGTCATTTGAATTTTAGATTATAGTAATTTGTGAGTAAATCCGAGAATATTTTACCATTCATAAAAAAAAAAAAAAAAAAAAAAAAAAAAAAAAAAAAAAAAAAAAAAAAAAAATCACTACCTAATCTATAATTGATTATGTGAAAATATTCCTCGCTGATAAGGATGCATTCATTCCGGTTTTGTGATAGATTTCTATTGAGCTTGTATGTTCAAAATATTAAAGTACATATTTTACTACCCCGCCCAACAAATCGTTAAAGAAAACATCAATTAGATAAATGAAACAGCTTTAAATTTTGTTGATTTAATATCAGAATCGATATTTTTAACGTGATTGGTATTATTACTAAACCAGCACCTCACCACTTCATCAAAAATATGAGAGTACTAGTAGGTAGCTTCTCAAGCTAAAAGGTTAACCGATGGGAGACTCCAAAATTTTCCCGTATTTGAGACATCTAGGATATCCATACAACTGCAAGAATCGCCCATCAAAGAAACAATATTTTTTTTATGGATTAATATTTTTTGGTGGTTTTACAAGGTTTTATTCGACGTACCGGTCTGTGTCTGTCTTAAAGGCTTCAGAAATAGTTAAAGTCGGTTGGATCAGGTTATCAATCACGACTGGTTTTGATGTTTTCCAAAACTGTGTGATGTTACTTTGTTTGTATTCCAATATCAAGAGCAATCACCCTCTGATTGACATATTTCACGAAATGCGAAAGACTATTCGTTCTAGACGTTTCCCGAAGAGTGAAATGAGATGGCTCAACATCGCTATTATATTTCTGGTGTTTCAATCAGTGCTTAGGTCAAATCAAGTTCCATCAAATCAACAGCTCTTCGATACCTACAATGACCATGCGAAGATACTCACAACGTATTGTCATCTAAGCCAGGTCATCATTCCTCTAGGGATAATGAGCACGAGGACGTCCCAGTTAACTGATTTCTTGCTAATTTTTCATTCTAGAGACGATATGAGAGTTTTCATGGACACTTGGACGCTGGTCTCTGAGCAGATCCGTTTGGAAGCAATTTACTCTAAGCTGATTGGCTACTACTATTTCCATCTGGCACTCATAGTGTTCGACTCTCTTTACAGGGCCATCATCGGCCTTTATCTCTTTGCGGGGACTCTCTTAGGATTCATCCCTGAAGCCAGGCTCATAAGCGGTAATTTAAGATTAGTGGCATTTACCCACTTAGCTGCATTCTTAGAAGCCCTTTACAAAATATGGTGTGTAGCACATTCAACTGCCAAGGCGGCTTCCAAGGTAGCTAATAATAATATCGAGATATTTTATCATTATTATTATTCAATATTTAAAATTAAAAAAACAAAACAAAAAAACATACTTAGATATTTTTCGTTTATGCAATGTCAATTCAACGCGGAAAACGACCATATCTCGTATATTCTGTCTTTGAAAGATCTTTCACATCAGTGTAACTCGTAAAAAGAAAAGAAAAAAAAGGTGCCTTATTACACTTATTACCAAGAAAAGTGGACGCAGATGGAATAATATTATTTTGGCTTTTGTGATCTCTACTTTATATTAAAAATACTTTATATTATATTAAATACTAGTGACCGACCGAATTCTCGGTTTCGGTTTCAGTCAGTTTCGGCGAAAAACCAGGTTTCGGCAAAAAATCGGCCGAATCATTGGCCAAGCTTGAACTAGCGAAGTGTCTGATACCTCCGAGAAGGAAGTAGGACTACACGATTTCAGCTTGTAAGCTCGATCTCGTTCATGGCCTTTAACATCCTAGGATTTAATAGTGTGAAGTACCTGTTATTTTAGTTAAATATCTGTTACTTGTATTTTCATAAAAAATAGATTTTTCTCATACTTTTGGTAAGTATCTTTAATTGATTCAAAACGATAAGTTGCGGGTATAGACAAAAATGGGATAGTGACAAATAGGGATGTGCCAAGTAAATTGCATCAAGTCTTAACATGTAATGAAAGCATTAATTTCATACAGAAATAATTGCAAAGAATAGTTTATTTATTGTTAACTTAAGAGTTAAGAACCCTTTTGTGCTTTTAATTATCTCCTTATTAATAATAATTTGATTTCTAAAAAAATAATATTAAAACTAAATAAAAATATACATTCTAAATTCTTCAACTAAAATTAGTTGTTAGAGAAATCCATTTTGTCCACAGATTCAAATCAATAGAGAAAAAAATATTTTTAGTCAGTAAACTTGTTATGAAAAGGGGGCCCAAGTTGCATCAAATGTTGGTAGTAGGTTTTGTTCTTTGTTCTTCTTTGGGATGAGACTCAGATGCAAAAACCATTTTTTCGACCTTGGCTGGCCCTCCCCCTTCCGGATCACGTGTAACATACCAAAAACTTTTTTCCTTTTTGAACACGAAGAAGCACGTTTTCGACAAAAAACTATTCTGTACATGTTTAAACTAGATTGTATCCGCTGTCATTTGAGATTCAGTAGACTAAATAACTTCTGAGATATAGCTTTACGCATTTTATTATTTAGATACTAAAATATGAAGTGTTATTATTATCAGCCATTACTTCAACTTTTAGGGCTGTCTCAGTCAATACTTCCAGGGAGAACGTGCCTGGATTCGATCCTAAAACCTAACTAGTACACCTGTCTTACCACTCTTCTATTCCAAACCCACGAATTGATAATAATTGAATTAAATTACTGCCATTTTATTAGCTTTCGTTGATATCATTGCTAAACTAGATATATTACACACTTACATATATTATATATACACACGTAAATAAGTTTCGGTTTGGTTTTGGCCCGAAACCAGGTCTATTTACCAGGTTTCGGTAACAATTTTGGTTTAGGTCGGACACTAGTATTTAATGTGTTTCCTTTCGTTTCTATGTTCGTATTTTAGATTGTTTCTGTCAAGATGATGCCTAAATTACAAACTTGTTTAGTAATTAAGTCTTACTGTTTTATTCTTTGGATATCCTGAAAAAAAATTCTTAACATACCTGGTATTAATATCATATGGACAAAAAAATGAAAACTCAGGTAAAATATAGCCATTCCGATACCTGACCAAAGCAGGAAACATGGAACCACAACGAATCCACAATTTATTATTTGGTTTTAAGCTCTGTGATATATAATCGACTAGAAATATTGCACTAAAATTGCATTATGTTCTAATTCTCTCTTTAAATTTATAATACAATTTTCTAAATTGTCGTTTCTGAAAAATACTTATGGACTCAACATTAAAAAATTATGTTCTAATTTATTGTTAGCCATTCTCATGAATCCATTCTATTGATTTCAAAAAAAGAGAGCGGTTATTGAAAGTTTTATGATGCGCTCACAGCACCAGATTAATTTTTGTTTTTACCTTTATCCGAACACAGGTTAACAAACATATTAAACCTTTGTTCTGTAAACTATGTAGTTTTCTTGAATACGATGACAGGCGCTTATATCATAATACCTAATATATGTGGCGTAGAATTACAGAAACGAGCCAAGTCAAATTTTCACTTTTTTAAGGCTTTTTCTCTTAGATTATCAGCAGGTAGAAGGATTGCTTATGAAACTAGTTACATAAAAATAAGTTCGGCCGACTGTTTTAAATTTAAACTTGCCTGATTTTTTAATTGGTTTTATTTTTCATAATAATCATGCTACCCCCACATTTAAAAGCAATGTTTATTAAAAATTATAAATTAAAGTTTAATAAATCCCGTCAATTTTTACCTATCAAAAATATCATAAATTTATATAAAAGATAAAAAGTTCTTTGTGAAAATTTAGTCGTGCGTGACTTGCTATAAAGTTTGAGTCGAGTTCTAGTGGTAGGTCACTTGGCAAAGACATTTTTTCTCGAAGATTTTAAGTTTATATCGAGCTACAAGACAGGTTCGAGTTGTGTCAACTACTTCATAACTTTGACACTTCGATAACGATATCATTTTTTACAGAGGGAAAAGTTTTACGCTGAACTCTATTCCCTGTGCTTGGAAGACAGAAGTGGATACATTGTACGACATGTGAGAAAACCTTTTATTTTATCTATTTTTTAATAGAAATAATTTTTAAACTATTGTAAGTCGGTAAGTTACTTTATATTTATATCAAACATTTCAACCTCCTTTGTTGAAGTATACATTTTTTTTTTAACCTACTGCCTTTTGGGATTTGGATTTTGGAATATCGAAAATTATGTAGCTTATATAATTCAAGTATATATTTGGTATAGTATGGTTCAAGTATATATAAGAGGTGAGGTGCAGAACTCGTTCGTTCCACCTGAACACATTTTTCAAGAAGCTCAAAAAACTTACCACGTCTTGTAGAGTGGCCAGATATAGATGATTTTTTTTGCCTTCGAAAGGTGCAGCTACCCTATGTAAGTGAGCTTGTAATAAAATAATTTACTGATATAGAGGTAACAAAAAAAGTAACAAAATATGAAATGAGAAAGTTTTGCAACAAAATGTTTAAACGAAAGAATTTTGCTACTCACCACATTGGTACGAACGACTTTCAATTCAAACAGCGTAAGTTGATCTTCTTATTAAGTAATATTTATTTAGGTTCAAAACCGTTATATAAATGAATTCGGTACCATTTTACAAAATAATACCACCCACTGACGTAAAACATTTTTATTTTTATTTTATTTTTTTTTTTTACGAATTTTTCAAAAATAAACTGATATAACTAAAACTGATATAAAACATCTGACTACGAAAAAATTACAAAAAGGCTAGATCCTAAGGCTATCTATCGTCTTCTTCAACAATAGCGACCTCACCATCCTGTTCGTTGTTTCCCTCGTCTGTGGCAGATATATTGAGAACTCGTGTGTATAATTCAATGATTCATTGGCCTTCCACTCACACCAAAATGATTTTTCAGCAGACTATTTACGTCTTTCAGCTTGTTGGAGCCATTGAAAAATCAATTATTAATATAGCTAGGTAAGAAGAGTCGAGTATAAACTGAAATAACAGACGCGAGTTTAAGGAGCTTTCGATATTTTCTTCAGAAAGAGTAACAGAAATTGCTGAAGTGAACGAATGGGATGGGTGCAAAGTGAGAAGTTATTATTGGAACGAATGAGTTTTGCATCAAAACAAGTAACGAACCAGTTTTGAAACACAATGTGCTGTGGAACGAATCAGTTCTGCAACAAACCGCTATTTTGTATAGCAAAAATACTTAGGAAATAATAAGTTTTGCTTCAATCTGTTAAGATATGTTGAAAGAGCGTTAAAATATCTTTCAGAATCCACTGCCATCTCAATTTTTCAAAAAAATACAACGAACGATTTTTGCAACTCACCTCCTCATTTATACAAGTTAAAGTAACTTTAGTTTTATGGTCTAATATGCGATTTCAATCCATGATGTATTAAACTTATGTGTACAAAACGTGTGGTAGCAATAAAAATTCCTTCATAATCTATTCTTGCAGGATATGATTGTTATTCAGCTGGAGAGAAGGAGGCTCATGTACCACAGGCCACAGAGATTCTTCCCACTTGACCATTCCTTGTTCTTTTATGTAAGTATAATGAATTACAGTAAGAATAATGAAAATATTAGGTAAATTATAGTCAAATTTTAATCCTTATTTTATTTTTACCCACCAATCATATTTCTGCGCTTTGAACATGATTCTCAGGTGGGAATATACTGTTATTGAATGATAAGTTACTGGAATAATTTTTCATTAAAAACTGAAAACAATAAATTTATGATATCTTTCAATGTTTGAATAAATAGATTTAATTTTAACTTGTTTATAGATGCTGTCGAACGCTGTTGGCTGTGTGTTCATTATTGTCCAGTTCCAAATCCATGAGACATGCAATAAAGTTGTAACATCTTAAACCCGCTTTAAACATTTTTTTTCTTATAAGTCTATCTTTACTTTATACCCAAAAACACAAATAAAGAGGCGTTTTAACCTGTTTATGTTTTTATAGCTTACATTTTTTCACTACATTTATTGATATGAAACAGATTGGCTAATTTAGTATTTGAGAATATGGCTCAAACTTTGTAGTAAGTGAGTTAATAATGTTTCGATAATCGAGTGAAAAAATATGGAACTCCATAAAAAAATAAGTAGAAGACGTAACATAAAAATATGTCTATATAAAGTGTATCAGCTACATGTCACAATGAGTTCCCTCCTACATGTCCCAAATAGTTTTTATATCAGTCTATATTACATTTGCGTAGTAAGGAAGTACGCTCGCATAAAAAGATGGATGTTTTAGGAAGTAAGAGACTCTTTCAGTTCAATTACGCGTCATTTAACTACTGATATCTTAATATATTAGACTTATGTTTTAATCTCTGTTGTTTTTTTTTAGGGCCTAACTTCTCTCTTACTTTAGTATAAGTTTAATGTTTTAGAATATTTGAAAAAAAATGTCTGCTACACCTCTTAACGAAATCCTGCGGGGGTCTTGCCTGGCTGCAAAGGCTTTTCGGTTCAAGGTGGTCATTAATAAAAATACCTCGCGCATTCTTACGCTTATCTACGGATACCTGTTTGAAGCTCAACCTACTTTTTTTTTTTCCAACGTTGCTCATATGAGGAGTACTAAAACATTAAAATGAATCTTGTGAGAAGAACCTTGCGCAAAGTGTAGTTGGTACCTTGCGAAATGGTTCACCTTCGTGCCTGCTTGCGCAAGGGTATCATGCTCTGCCCTAATTTAATAAAATATGCCTGGGAGGGCAACCACCTGTATCAAGTTCTCTTGTTGACCATGTTCTCGAACCCCGCCTTGTTCTGCTCGTCAGTCTTTGTTAGGCCGGTGGCGCCTGTCGCTGTGGTTAAGGAACCGGCCGGAAATTCAGGGTTAGGGCTAAACGGTTCGAACCAGGGTACTTGACGTATTATGACCGTATTGAGTTTTGGAAAATGAATTCAAAGGAACTTAATTATACTATGTCAAGTTCAACTTAAAAATAAAAATAAAAAATATATAGTTCCAATCATAAAAGAACAATTAAAAAACGGCATTCCTAGTAACGTCAGCTTAGTCTTCCCACCAGTTTCACATCAGTCTCATCAATTCCTAACAGTTCCTGGTAGATTACAAAGGTATCATTACTTCACGGCCCTGAATTTAAGACCGAAACCCTCTGGTATTTTTTTTTTAGTTACTTCAACTTTGCTAATATTGAATATTGCAAATTAATGCTAATTGAACAAACCGTTTTTTAAATATAGACCTTCCTATAAAAATACATTGTAGCACCAAAGACGGTTTAAATAATTTTAGTGACGCAAAATTATCACAAAATAAATGTTCAACCAATTAAACCCCAAAATAAGTAAATAGGCACAAAATTGTACTCTGTAAGTTCAAAAACCAAAAAAAGAGTGCGACCTTTGATATTATATACCTACAGTTATTACGGAGGACCCTACGATTATCGAATCAGGTTTTCTTACTCTGGAGTAGGTACGACAGAAACTTGTGGTTGGCCTTTTTAAGCCGATATTTTTCTCGAAGCACAAAAAATATCGCTCTAGGCCTAGGATTTGATGTACAATGACCCCATTGATTGTTTTTGGTTAACGTCACCTTATTTTATTTATAGTTTGTTAGATACTGGACCATACCTAAAGAATAAAATGAGTCAGTATTATTATCTATAGAGCTTTCAACTTATATAGACGTCTTTATCCAGCATTTGCTCTCATGAAAAGTAATGTAAAAAGTGCTTAATATAACAAAAATAATAATTTCAAAGACATGCACGTAGATAGATATTTAATAATAATGATATTAAACGATCGGCCAATAACAATGTACCAAAAATATAAACTATTTATTTAAATTAAAATGAAGGGTTCATATAAAAATTAATTTAAAATACCTGGGACGTCGGAATTTATATATATTTTATTATTCTCTCTGATAATGGGTGAATATCATTCCATGCCCATTAATGAAGAAAGAAGCATTTGGTTATCTTCATTTGGTCAGGAGTTATCGATTTTTCGCCACTGAATAATAAAAGTTTCCCTGAACTGGGCGTTGTTTTGTAGTATATTTTCTAGTTAAGTGATTTTAATCTTCCTTTTACCCATAATCGATTCGTAGATATGTTCACTTATTATCATCTAATTTTTTTTTTAATCTTGGTTTCGTACTCCAATCAAATGCTTTTTAATATGATAAAATTTTCTTCTTTTTTTTTTTAAAGATATTTAATAAAAAAATGATAAAAACATTTTAAAATTCATGTAAAAATGTATTTGAATAAGTAATCTAAACCAGCTACTGCACAAACGTTACTTACAGTTTTTCATAACGCTGGTAAGAATGAGTTTTTTAATCCTTTTATCTACAACAATCATAAATTTTGATGATTATCCAAGATGATAATCGATGGATTAAAGAAGTGGTTGATACAGATCTAGTTGATGTAGCAATGGAAGTGGTAGTAGCCCAACTGTAATTATGATAATATTGCCCTCTTATCCACGTCCCTCTGTTATCCATTTGATATTTGTAACCATACTAAACATCAGTTATTCGTTATCTTCATCTTCAAACATTAGTCTTTTACCAATGTAGTATTCAGGGGCTCCGATATAATATCCAAAACAAAAACAATGCTAAGTCAGGATGTAGTGTAATACGCTAGAAGTGTAGAGCCTCTTGGATACAGTATCTGATAAAAAAAAACTACCTTTTCTTGATGAACGATAGGGAAGGGAGGAGATTTAACAAAAATAACGAGAAATTCTTTACCTAATAAATAAAAAAACCTGCACGACTAACAACCACTGGAACATCTACGGTCTTGGGTGCAGTACTGTGTATGGAAGGACTTTTTCTATGACAGCGTCGCACATGGTAAAACGACAGCTGTTTCAATTTGATTTGATATAAAAGAGCTTGCCTCAGCCACTCTAACCCAGGCCACAGCTTAGAGCTGTATCTACCTCTGATGAATTCAGCTTAAATTTTACTATATTTATTTTTTACTTTCACTTACCTATATATGAATTATATGTATAGTAAGGAAAGTATTGCGATCGTGAAAAATTTCGACTTCCGGTTTTCAACGGAAATACACGTTTTGGGGTCCCCTGAGTCCATTTAACCAAGACCCACGAAATTGTCTGTGTGTGTGTGTGTGTGTGTGTGTGTGTGTGTGTGTGTGTGTGTGTGTGTGTATGTGAGTGTGTGTGTGTATGTGTGTATGTGAACAGACTAGCTCAAAAACTATAAACCGCACAGACCTAAAATTGGGTATTTTGTGTATGTATACGCCCGCGATGTGACAGCCAAAATTTCATCAAAATTGATTAATTGGAGGGGGCACTTTACTTAATAAATGTCCCATTTTCACGTGTTTTTTTTTACTACAAAACGGATTTAACGATTTTAATCAAACTTGGTAGGTATATGCCCGCGATGCGACAGCCCAAAGTTCATCAAAATTTGTCAAACGGAGGGGGCACTTTACTTCATAATTTTGTCCCATTTTCACGTGTTTTTTTTTTTATTTTATTAAAAAACGGCTTTAACGATTTTAACCAAACTCGTTATTTGATGTATGTATGAATGTGCCCGCGATGCGACAGCCCAAAGTTCATCAAAATTGGTCAAACGGAGAGGACACTTTACTTAATAAATTTTGTTCCATTTTCACGTGTTTTTTTTTTTTTTACTAAAAAACGGCTTTAACGATTTTGATTAAACTTGGTATTTGATGTATGTATATATGACAGCCAAAATATTATTAACCGTATTATGAAAATAAAAACTTTTATTTATTAATAAAAAGATTAATGTTACTTTCGAGAGTAAATACGTGATGCTCAAATTTTTGAAGCATCGCAGGTGTGTAAAAGATCGAATAAACATGTAAAGGGAAAAAATATATGGTATAAGATAATAGTCTATAATTAATATAGGCATATTTTAGTCTAGAAACTTTTGTTCCATAATAAATTTTTGAAAACAATATAAAGCGATTTTAGAGGAACAGTAATCTTTATTGATTTCCAGAATGGCATAAGAGACTTAAATATATCTATCGATTTGCAAAAAGCAACTCATAGTAAAAAACAAGCAAGCAGTATAAAAACTCGACTCTTGATGAAATTAGTCATTTCATATATAAATTAGCAATAATGAATCCAAAAGTGCTGAGAATTACCAAATTTTGCTGTACAGATACTCTATAACTTATGGAGATCTACAAATATAAGTATATACTTAAATGTGGAAAAATGTGTGAAGTTGAGGAATGGCGTTTACATATTATCGAAACACGTCGATTTCTAATCCAAGTAAGTTCGTAAGTAAAAGTTGTGTGTTGCGCGCATCGCACCAGATTTTTTTTTCTCTTATGGTCCATTCAGAACCAAAGCCTCCTTCATTATCCTGCTCCATTCCATTCTGTCCGTGGCTCCGTCCCTCTTTACTTAATTTTTATTCGAGCAATAAAGTCAAACAGTAATGCATTTTTCAAAACTACCTCATGGGCTCTGTAGATAAAGATTGTGAATGATTTAGGTACACAAGATTATGTATCATTTTTTAAAATGTACTTTACCCATTAATTTTTATAAGATGATGTTCTACCCAACCAAAAAACCTGGATTTTCTTTAATTTGGTAAGGCAATTTTAAGGAAAAGCTTAGCCCTTTTAGATCTTTTTTTTTTTTTTTTGTGGGGAGTTGTTTGTTTTTGTGGAGAAATTTCTTGTTGGATTTTCAAAGAACGAACCTATATATTTTGTTGTAATGTGTTAATTTTCTCAAAACATAACGTTTCGGGATAGCTTTATCCCCATCTTCAGAACATAAATATTTATTTTGTGTATACACAAAATATGAATGTTATAAATATGATGATAATAATTAAAAAAAGGTTATTTTGCTAAATTATTTCTATACATATACAATTATTTGATGACTATTGGCTGTAATTTGAGTGATGATTGAACATATTTTAGTTTTCTTTTGCATTAGTACTCTTCATTTACAAACAATTAGATATTTTTGAATGGCTTATGAAGTTTAAACTGTTAGTATAATATTGAATTCACTATTGCTGACTTGTGTTTTTTTTTTTTTTTTTTTTTTTTTTTTTTATCACGATCATAAAAAGTTATTTTGATTTGTAGAAACTATATCTATAGAAATATTATAACAATATAAAATATTTTTATTTTTACTAATGTTGTGCGCACAGCTATTAACTCACCTTTATCACTTCGTCATGCAATCATAATAATGAACTGTTACGATTACTAATTTATACATCAAGTATATCGATTATGTTGAGAATATATCAATTCATAAAAACGTTTAATTTTAAATATGTGATTTATTTAAAATTCAATTTACGGTTTGAAAATTTAAGTTCGCGAGAACTAACTGGAACCTAGCATTGACCAACTTGGTCGCGGTAGTCGGGGGGGGGGGGGGGGGGGGGGCGGGGGGAATCTCGCACAGCTGTGATTGATAGATCTTTATAGGTAGACCAATACACTACATAATTGTATACCAAATTCTGTACAATACCACAATAAAAGACCAATACACTACATAATAAAGACTTTTTGAATATTTACCTTTGCGAGAGGTAATTAGATAGGAAAAAACCCATAGTAATTAGTTAATGAAAATTTACATGTGCAAGAGCTAACTTGAGCCCGAGGGCAACGAGTTATCGATAGTGGTGGTTCCTGGTTGAAAACCCTCCCCCCCATCCTAATCTATAGTCTTACCTAATAATAAAGATTTTTGGACTAATTACCTATGCGAGAGGTAATTAGTCACGAAAAAAAGCCTTATTAATTACGGTTTAAGTTCGCGAGAACTATCTATAGACCGCACTACAAAGTTGGTTGCAGTAATCAGGGGAGGGGGGAATCATGGGAGGGAAGGAATCTGATAAATCATCAGATGATTTATTAAAAATTTGGCTTGGCTTGTTAATGTCAATTTAATGAAGAACCATAAATTTGAATCTTGCACATTTCAACGTTATAAATTTATAATTTCAGTTAGTTTTCATTTATTAGTGAATATATACTTATAAGCTTTTAAGTGCTTTTTATACTAATTTCCAAAATATATGGTTTTTAACAATCTTCCATAATCACAAGAAACCATGCATGTCCAAAAAAACATTTATTTATCAGATCTATCGAATGAACATAGATTCATCAAATATTGGAATATGTGTAGGAGAAAATAATTTAAGTTAAAGAAATCCCTTAATGCAAAAGTAGAAAGTTTTTTTTTCATGTTTCCAATAATTTGAATATGTGGACATGTCGGGGTTTCTTAAACGATTGAATTATAGATGGTTTGACTTTCACTTCCAGCGATACATAATTTTCTCCATCGTATCCCTATTGCTTCGATTGGTCCAGATTAGTAATTGTGTTCTTCAGAAGTAAAGTGGTACTGTACTGAGCTGTGATCCTTGACTGACAGGCGTGCAATGGCGATAGGATACAGAAGCTGGTATACTCGTATTATACAACCTATTGACTGCTCGCGGCCCAGCCTTCATTACCCATATCATGTCCTTGATCCAGTTCCTTCAATACTCTGATATACCGTGAACTACCTCACTTCTTTTTGCCGCACTTCCTTCCTCGATGTATTCAGCCTTTGAGGAGATTTTAAAGCTGGGTTGGGCATGCAATAGTTTGCCTTCAGTCTTGAAAGTTCCTGATAACATCTTCCGCACTACTTCTTTGGTAGGACGAATTATGAAGGACGTCAATATCACTTTGCGATATAGTACAGCTAAACTTTTTGCTTTAAATTTTCTTGTTTCTACCATTGGGTTATGAAGTACCAACACATGTTTACATAATTTTATTTGTGATTATTTTGTCTAGATAAAGTTTCGTACAGGGTTTGAAATCGAGGGCACTAGAAAATAGTTGGATTTTCGGATTTCTTTCACACGCGGATCCAATTTTATGTTGTTGGGGACGCTGTTTTCGATAGTAATATTCATTTTTTATTTTAGTGGCGGGAGGGGGGGGGGTGGTGCACTGGAAAATATTTGGATTTTCGGATTTCTTTCACACGCGGGTCAAATTTTGTGTTAATGGGGACGTTGTTTATGAAAAAAATATTTTGTATTTTAATAGCGGGAGAGGCAGGGGCCTCACTATAAAACAGTTAAATTTTTAGAATTCTTTCACACAGGAATCCAATACTATGTTGTCGAAGACGGTGATCTTCAAAACAAATGCTCGTTTTGTATTTTAGTAGTGAGGGGGCGCGCATTAATATTGATAATTAATATCTTTTTGGATTTTGTTCACATCAGGGTCTAATATTATTTAATCTAGGACAGTGTATACGAAAATAATATAACAGGTAATCGGCTTTGAATCAAAATGGCGGTTCACGATAAAGAGGTAATAGGATTGTCCCCGGATGAGCTTGGACCTTTGTGCAAAATTGTATTAAAATTGGCATTGCCAAATTAAATAAAAATATTCGTCCGTCCGCTGTGCGCCGATTTAATACTACTTTGCCAAATTGGCCAAAAGTAGCAATGAATCGGCGTACAACGGACGGACGAATATTTTTATTTAATTTTCGGATTTTACGCATCTTGAAATGTAATGTCAAATTCTTAAGGGTGGGGGGGGGGGTGTAAAAAAACGTATTCTTCGGAACATCACAATGATTAACTAAAAATTTATATTTCTGATTTATATAAATATTAGTCGAAACTTATTATTATTGTTAATCGAAAAAGTTAATGATCAAAAATAATGATCAGGTTATGATTTTTTTCACTTTTGATCAAAAATAAAAATCACTCTCAATAAAAATCATCAAATGATTTTTAAAAATTCCAGATAAAAATTTTGATCAGATTTGATTTTTATTTTTATTTTAATAACTATCGATTTAAAACCCTGGTTTCGTATAGATAAGTACAGTGGTAGTTATGACACTTCGTAAAAATAATTCGAATTACATCTAACGCTTACATACCAAACGCATTAAAAAAAAAGTGGTTGTACCAAACTGGAATATTTTCAGAAGAAACTGGTAATACTATGAATAAATAAAATTCAAATGGTCTTATCGAAATTAATAAGAGTGGGTTACAGATTAATTTTAATAAGGGCCTATCGTCTCAAATCCTTGAATTTTGCGATTAATTTAGACTTCTAAAGATGTGTATACCCCATTCGGATTTTTTCGAAGTTTGACTTCTCTCTTTTTAGGATTAAACAGAAGATTGAAATTATTTTTACGTTTTTTTTTTTCGATTTTCTCAAAAACGGCTGTAACCATTTTGACCAAACTAGGTATTTGATGAATGTATATGTCTGAAATGTGACAGCCAAAATTTATCAAACGGAGGGAACGAGACGTAAATACACCTTCTATCGATTCACCTTCACAATATATTTACAAAAAGCAACACTAAGAAAAAAACAAGCAAGCAGTTAAAAAAAAAAAAAAAAAGTAAACTGTTGATGAAATTAGGTCCCTGAAAAAAAAAATAAGAGATAATGAATCGAAAAGTACAGAGAAATTCAAGTTTTGCAATACAAATTATACAAATAACTTATAGATATATACAAATATAACATCATAAATATGAAAAATGTGTGAGTTGAGGAATGGCGTTTACATAATATCGAAACACGTCGATTTCTAATCTAAGTAACTTTTAGAAAATGATTTGTAAGACTTCTTCGTAGATTTTACAGCTTGCCCCTCTTCTCTATTGTGGTATTTTATTTTTGCAGGTTCTTAACCCGAAATCGATTAACTGTTTTATTTTTTTAAAGGAGATCATCTCTTACCGCACCCCAAAACATCCTTTAATGCCTTAAAGTTTCAATAACTCATTTACATTCGCTTACCTATTGGACGTATGATGAAGCGATGTATACAGAGTCACTCAACAATACCGATAGAATTTTCCAGAATTTTAGCTAAAATCACACGTAATATTATAATAGGTTGTAATATTTATTCGAAGATAAATATTAGTTCATTCTCAAAACGAGATACTCTGAAGGGACCGGTTTGTTGACATGACTGCCGGTGACGCATTGGGCACACCAAAATAACGTAATATTAGAGGCGGTTATATCGAGGAAATTATATCTGACCCGGACGAGGAACACATTTCACGGTCACTCTAGGAACATTCACAGTTTAGGTGGGCTGTTTGCAATAAACCTGATTTCAATCTGACATTTATTATTATAAATATTTTTTGTTTTTATACTAGGTATTGATAATTTCTTCTCTAAATCTTATTTTTTATTAGATGAAGTATTATTATTTTATTTTATTCTAAGTAAAAAAATTGTAAATATTACTAATAGATAATTTAAAAATATAACAATAATCAATTGATCACTTGTTGATCGTCCTCGTAAAGTTGTAGAACTTAAAGAAAATTAAAGAAGAGTGAATGTTAAGTTTAAAATTAGAATAAAATTTGCTCAGAATAGATACTAAGCTTCCGTCATGATTGTTTGTTGTTGTACAATGTAGCAGATCTCATTAGAAAGTAACTCCTTTTTTCTCGGCTTAAAAGTATAAGATTTAATATATAAACAGCTCCATTAACAATGTGGCTTTCTTGCAATGATATACTACTATTTCATAGCTTTTAGAAAACATTCATAACTAATAATAGACGAATTGTTAGTTGAATCGTAGAAAGGAGGGAACGGTTTGATTGTTTTCGATAAACTTTATCAAATAAAAAGTAGCAAAAAAAGTTATAATAATTTCTTCTTTTTTTTGATATAAAATTCTATATGGATTTAAATTTGTTACAATAAATAATGTATTATTTTCTTCTAATTTAGTACATTTCACAGATTTCTTCTCTGTGTGAAAATTAGTTGAAAATTTGAAAGATATATATATATTTTATTTTTTGTTCTACCATACTTTTTTTGCGATTATTGTAATAGGCGTCTAAAGCTAGATTTTCATTCCTACTGTGGCGGTAAATACACCAAGATCGGAATGACTCGTGGAAGATCAGCATGATCCATTCAACCATGCAAAATCATAAAGCATTCCAAAGTGCATGTATAAAATGTTTAATGTTTATTAACATCTTATATATTAGACAAGGACGCGATAATCGAGAAGGTTAACGCGTTAAATCAGAAAAAAAAATCGTTAATAACAGTAAAATTTTCGTTGATGTTTCTGAAAACTATGTTTACAGAGTGAGGAAAAAAGAAGTATAAAATTAACGTAACATAAAATATTCTTAAGTTGGAAATTTTCGGGGAGTAAACGTATTAGTGGGGTAGTGGCATTTTTTTTCCGTACTGTATCTATTAGATTCCTTTCGTTAAGGTAGATGCTTATTAGAAAAGCTATTGATAAGTATCGTTAAAAATAACTTTACTGCTGATGACTAGTACTGATCACTATCTTGATGACAATCAGTCGTCAGACAACATGTCCAGGGTTATGACAGCCATAACCCATCTGGAAATCTGATGGGGGAACCCACTTAAGAATGAATGATAGGAGCTTTAAACTGCACTTCTCTGATTACTTAGAATCAAATCTGTTTCAAATATACGTTTTTATCTTTATATAGTTTTGAAATAAATCATTCGATCAAGAAAGTTTTATTTACATTAATGAAATATTATAAAATTAATATTTCTCACATTTTAATAAGAGTATCATAAGTTATAATTTTATATTAAAAGTATTTTAATTAACTTACGAACCTTTATATTTAATGTTAAATCGTTATACTACTACTAAATAGGGTGCCCGGCTTCGCTCCGGTAGTTGTGTGGTAGTTTTAATAACAGAAAAACTTTAAATTAAAAAGTAATAAAGAACAAAATTAGCAGCTTCTTGAATCTTCGGTTTTAACTTGTATCAATATTAAGATTCGAGATCTGCAGAGTCCGCCCAAATAAGGAACCCTATATACTTTATAGGGGGTTGAAAATGGTAAATGAACAATTAATTTTGCTGCATCTTAGTCGAGTTATGCATCGTTTTTGATGGTTTCTGTGATTCTGAATCCTATAAGCCCATTCTAAGCAGTCAGCAGATAATAAGTTATTAGATTATAGTTGGAAAATCTGATATCCCAGTTAAAAAAGTTATGTTTTGAGTAAAACTTAAGCGCCGACTACTGTAATGGTCCTATTAGATCCAAAAGTACAGAAACTACCAAAGATTCATAGAAACTTTTTTTCAAGACCTTTCTTCCATTTCAACCTCCCTTAAGATATCCCCCGTAATTTGCGCGGTTTCTGCAGATCTCGATTCTTACTTCTATTACAAAGTGTAAACAAAAATTTCATGAAGGCACAATTTTTTCACCATAATACTTTTTATCCTGAACTATGAGGGATGATAAAATCTTATTGAGAAAATGATGTAATCGGATTTAGTCATTTTGTCAACTGGAATGCTCATCATACATAGTAATCAAACTAACTTCTTTTTCATAACTACAATAAGAACACTTCAAACTTTTTATTTTCGATTTATATTCAGTCAATTTATCCCTTTTTTTTATGTCTGATTTTATTTGCTCACTGTACTACTAAGAAATGTTCACTCATATTGCATTAAATTTACTTATGTATATATTATATATTGATTAAATGTAATGTTCTGATCAATTAGTCTTCTTATGAGAAAATTAATTTTTCAAGGAATCCAGTTGGTTTTCTAATAGATTGCAGAGATGTAAAATCATTATTTAATATTGAAAGTAAAGGAGAAACTAATTATTTTATATTATATTATATTATATCGCCTAATTTTTTAGTAATTTAAAAAAAACATCTGAAAAAATATATAACCTTTACAAACTGAACTGGATGAATGAACAATAAACATTGAGTGCCCTTCCTGGTAGTCGGGAGCTCGAACTACATTTTTCATTCATAAACTTGTATGTCAATTTCAGATAGGCTAATTACATGGTGCGAGAGGCTTAAAATTCCAGTCCTTTTCTCTTCAATTTTACACCCTTAAGAGAAAAACGGAAACCTTCTTCTCTGTTAGGGGTTAGATGGCTTCACGACGACATAACTTTCTTGATCGTACGTGGAGGTCGTTTTTGAGTCTTTTCGGCGCGCACATTGTACACTTTGCTTTATAATATATATTGATTAAGTATATTATAATTTAATCACCAGTCCCTAAAAAATTGTCATCCATTTCTTTGGCTGTAAACGGTAAATAAAACTAACATAGCCCCTATTCCAAGATCGGAAACATATTTCACTTACTAGATTTCTTTTCTTTTCCTGTCTTATATGCCTATATCTATATCCTGACTTAAAGACTTAAATTCTTGCGGTTGATCGGTTATTTTGTCACAAAAATTGTTACTCAGAATTGTCACAGAAATGTTTTCCTGTTTGAAGATGAACAAAATATCACTTATTAATTGCGAATATAAATTGTTTGTGTGATTTACAATCTGTAAATTAGCAATAAATAAATGAGTAACATTCCAGATTTATGCAACTGGATGAATTGTTGATTTAACGAATTGTTTATTTTTTGGTAGATGTTAGTGTCTGTGCAAAGGAGCTAATGTAGAAGGTTAGTGGAAGTGTTTGTAGTATTGCGTGGCTGTATCGATGACTCTTCGGTCCTTGTGCAGTAAGTCAATAGTATCGTGCGTCTACTCATTACCACAGTACTTTGGACAAGAATCACTGGTTCCTCGGGATATGTAAGGGCTTAGCCAATAATTTTTAGCAGGGCAACCAGGTAGAAGGCAATGAAAAATGAAATGGAAGGAAAAATTAGTTTTATGAAAAGTGTATTTATTACCTTCATCCTCAATCATGGTTCATACTCTCTATTTTATCCCTTTATAGTTTGTCCTCAAGCAATCCCTGAACTACGAGAAGTAAGATATATGTGGCATTTTACCTTGACGAGATGGAGATTGACAAGAGCGAGATGGAGACTGCCATGTAGAAACCACAACGCACTGAAAAGAAAACAAATTAACAATCGATTTGTATAATTATCTAGGTTACTCGACAGAAGCTTCAAAATATCAATAACTAAAATTAAAATAGCTTTAAAAGAATTTATTGTTGCAGTACAATGTATATTATTTATTTATTTTTTATATTGTCATAAAGGATATTTATAACATGATTAAAATGTACTATAAATCTTATTAAATTATTTATAATCTCAATCAGGATTTGAGGATGCGAAAGACGATTGATACCCCTATACTTAGTAGTATGGTAATTTCATGAAATAGTGTATGTGTTAGTGTGTATTAATAATTTAATTTGTGTTTTCTTTAAGATAATTGATCGTTTTTATTGTTTTTTTAATACAACATAATTAGTAATAAGTATTAGTTTTGGATATTCAATAGTTTGATTGTAGTTCCTTTCAAAGCTTCTCATGGCATATTCATGTTTTCTACCATCTTTATCTTGATATGGAAATCGAGGCAAACTAATCAAAGTAGTTTTAGAAGGTAGAAAAAAATTAGGTAATTGAATATAATAAATATTTCAACAATATTTTGGGTTTAAATAATTTTTATAATACGAAAATAATAATTCAAGTCAAAAAAATATTAACTTGTAACCATACGATTCGATCTTCGGAGCAATACTCAGACTTTAGTCCGTTGCTCCTTATATATAGTCAGAATCCGAACATTCTAGAAGGTTCTGGAATAGCGTTGAAGATTCTCGAACAATCAAGAACAGGTAATAGAACAGTTGGTAGCTGTTCCAACAAACATTCCAGAACCTTTTTCAATCATATGGTTTATGTTTCACGTCATCATTGGATATCAGAATATCATTGGATAAAATAGAAAAATAGGAATTCGAAAAGTTTTGATATTTTTTTTAAATAATAATTAATTTTTGTTTTATTTTTTTTAAGTGAAGCACTAAACGAAACCTTTTATTTTCAAATCATGACATAGATACACTCACTTTCTATCTTATCGATAAATAAGTATTGCTTTACAACGAGACTTCCTATTTAAGAACTAGATGGTAGGAGGTTCCAAGTTATTGCACACCTTGAACGCTAAATGTTAATGCATGGCAGCCGGACCTTGTGACTCAGTCGTACTGACCACGAAGGAGTGAGTCATTTTATATAAACTTTGTTACAGCTGACAAACCGTTCGTTACTCAATATAAAATATAAGTTAATATAAAATATAAGTTCTGTTGGATAAGTTAACTAAAAGTTTTTATGGGAATCGATGTTGAATGATACCAGTGCTACTTTCAGGGATCTCCCATTGAGACGAGCCTAAATTTTTGCCCAGTGCCTTGGCCTTTGCACAGGTAGAAGACCTGCCCAGATTGTGCGATTTCCCATTTCCCAATGACCTCCGCCAGTCACAAGAGCTATACTTAGCGATCCTGACTTATTATCGTAGCCTAGATTTTTATAGCTTAGGCAAGTTCGACTTCATTGGTACGACTTCGTCGACTATGATGAATCGGTCGATAAAACAATTCCCTTGGCCAACTTTTTAGTAACATTTCGAACGGTCTGACTTATTTGACTGATTTTCATTAGATCGCTCATTCTTATTACGCAGAAATATCTATGTACTACTATAATATTTTATCATTTATTCTGTCACTACTAGGATTGTTGTGGTGAGGTCTATGCAGTTTATAGAGTCAATGGCCTTCTTGGCATGTATCATATTGGTCTTAATCGGCCTATGAAAATTTGCTAAGATGTGCATGGTAAATCAATTCCTTAAATAATAAAACAATATATAAAACCATCACCTCGCATTATGAAAAATAATTGTTATTATGGCATCTGATAAGCTGGATCACATTATCTTATTCAGTGAGCCATTGAACGTGATTATCTATAATCCATGATGGGTCTAGGGTGTAGTATTATGTAAGGAAGCACTGTTCTTAGTCAGCGGTCGTGCAAGGCGGTGCTTTGACCAACATCACGCTCAACCACCAGTTTCACCCCTTAATTTTTCAATTAAGAGTAACCACATTTTAGAGGCTGGGTTTGGGCCCAAGGAAGGTTTCTCGGCTACCGAAACGATTTGTGACAGGATATTAAAGATTTCCTGCGCCTGATTCGAACTCAGAACTTTGAGCACACGAATTCAATGCCTTACCAATCAGCTAACCCGCTCCCTCGTGAACGGTATAGTCTGTTTAAAACAGAACCTTACTAGATAAGCCATCTAAATAACTCATTAAACTATTAGGCTAATTTTATTTATCTTCACATATATTTAGTTACTAAAATACTTTTAGTAATAGCCTAGTGTAAACAAGATCTAAGATCTATATGCCCCCACGAAGATCGAGAGACCTTTAGTCATAACAACTCACTCATTACACTAATA
This sequence comes from Aelia acuminata, assembly GCA_911387785.2. NCBI lineage: Eukaryota > Metazoa > Arthropoda > Insecta > Hemiptera > Pentatomidae > Aelia > Aelia acuminata. The sequence goes on from OU426981.1 coordinate 36,042,045, forward strand.
ACGAATAATACCCTATACAACCAATATTGCTCATAATTTTTAATGAATTCTATTTTTGGATTATTTATTAATAACAAACATGAACACTTCGGTCATTTTATGAGGGACATATTGATGGAACATTACAATAAAGGAGGTATTACATAAGCAAAATATGCGGTTAATGAGATCAGGAAAACAAAACCAAATAAATATTTTCACAAAAAATACAGAAAAAAATAATTCGTTAAAGTTAATATGAAAATAGAATTATAAAGGATACTTTTAAAAGCATATGGATACTGTTTTAAAGGAACAAGTAAAAATTTTCTGCCGTCGACACACTGTTGCTTAGTATCTCTCTTAGGTCCGTTACAATTCGTTCCGTCCAGCTTTGTAAGCATAGCACTTTGAGAGGATATGTGATACCGTAAAAGGCACCCCGTAGGTGAAACATAATGAGTGTTATAAAGTAATCCTGGGGTGCTCCATCTGTAGGCGGCTTAGAAGCACTCACTCAACGTTTGGTTCTACTACTTTTAATTTGACTAAACTCAGTCTGAACCAGTCGCCTTGATCTAGTTTATCTCGCGACTTTTGTATTTACTATTGCAATCAATTCTTTAGTGTTAGATTATTAAATAAATATATTAGTTCATTAAGATTTTTTTGTACCACGAAGGCTCCAGTGAAAATAAAATATTTTATCACTAAAGATAAATATTACTAGTGTTTGAATTCTCCCACGTTATCTAACACGAAATCGATAGGAATAACTTCCAAAATCCCAAAAGAAAATAAGAAAAAGAACCTAGCCAAACCCTCGCGGCGGCGTTTGTTCCTCCGACCCTGATCCCCTTCCCTCTACAACGGCTGCTATATAACGACCACTCCTGGGTACCATAGCCAATCCTTCTCAGCAGCAGGACACAATACCTTTCAACATGTACAAGATCGTAAGTACCTCAAGCAGTAGATGGATATACTCAGTTCGGTTCCAACAATAGAACTACAATAATCCATTTTTATTCCAGGCAGTCCTCTTGGCCGTTGTCGCCTGTGCCTCCGCCGGGTACATCGCCGCCCCCGCCGTCTCCTACGCCGCCCCCGCCTACGCCACAGTAGCCCACGCTCCAGCTGTGTCTTACGCCGCTCCAATCGCCACTGTAGCCCATGCTCCACTCGCTGTCGCCCATGCTCCAGTCGCCACCTCCTATGCTAACACCTACAGGACCGTCAACAAGCCTGTTGCCGTAGCCGCCCCAGTTGCCTATGCCGCCCCAGCTGTTTCCTACGCCGCCCCAGTGGCTGCCGTTGCTGCCCCAGCCTACGGCGGTCTCTACAGAGGATACGGACTTGGATACAGGTCTGCCTATGGTTTGGGATACGGATACGGATACTCTGCCCTCCACCACTAAGCGCTTATCTTGCGAGTACCTTACAGCCTAAGATTAATTATCCTCCTTATCCTTCAATTCTGATTCCTATAGTTATAATGCTAAATAAAGTAATTTATTAGTATTTAATATTTTTTATGGTTTAATATTCCCTCATTATTTTTATTAATATTATTTTTGCACTAAAATCAATTTTTATGATTACTTTATAGTGTCCGTAAATCACGTTACCTTTTTGGGTCCTTAAAATTCATTCATCGATCCGTGTAATGTAAAATTCATTCACTGATGTAAGGAGAATATAATCGGGAGATCTTGGACCAAATGTCAATGTTACAGACTTGCAAAATTTGCTTAAAAAGTCATATATAGCCCATTGTCAATGGATTTAAACAGAACACAACTTTAGAAAGAAATAGTGCGATGGTCATCAAAAATTCATTTTAGGTTTTTTAGATAAATTTTTTGTGCATACTTTATAATTAAAATTACAAGTAAATATATTTATCCGTCTATTTTTTGGAAGTTTCTGATATATGGATAATACTTAGGACATGTTCATCTTAAATATTTAATCTCTTTAAAATTATTACAATAGTCGAATTACATCCTTATAGAACTAATTCTATATAATTACAATTTATTGCTTACTTTAGCTTTAACTTTAATTTACAAAGGAGCATATAAATGCCGTTTGCCAAGTAACTATTGCTTCAAAACATGTATTATGCCTTTAAAACAAGTAATTATTCTTCCCCTACCTCCACTATACATTGTATCAATTTATAACTAATAATTTCTAATGCATTTCATGCACAACTACCGCCAAATATAATATCTCTTGCAGTTTGTTTTGTTGTTCAGCTAGGAGGTTTTAACATTGATTTTCGTCTATGGACCCATTTCTTTTATGGAGGGGAGTGCCTTTTGCGGTCTTTAATTTTCCGTTAAACATTAAATGTTTCATAGATTCCCGAAGAAATTAATACTGAGCTGTTAAAAGCACTCCGTCGACGGAAATCGATTTTCAGGTTACCATGTGGTTGTCTGGGGCAAAGTGTATTTTAACACCTTCTGCCCAGCCACTCTATCCCTTATTATTAATAAGTTCCGTATGGGATTATCTTATCCCCTTTTCGATTTGGGTAAACTTACAGGGTAAAAATTGAGGCCCTGATTTAATGAAGCTAATTAAGGTCCGGATTTAAGTAGAGAAGAACCCGCTGGAAGACAAAACAAAAAGTTTTAGTTCGCGTTCTCTGATGTGGATGGCTGTACTCGAAGTCCTCCTCGCTTTATCATCGAATTGTATTGAGAATATGATCTTGAGATCTTGGAGAGCCACACTCGTAAATTTGCTTAAAAAGTCATGAAAGTATAGCCCATTGCCACAACAATGGATATAAACTGTACAAAACTATTATGGAATAGTGCGATGATCATCAGATTTATCTATTATATAATGTTCTGTGCCTCCTAAGTAGATATTGTTTGTTTTAACGTCCCTTTATGCAACTAGGCTAATGGGATTAATCGATGGTAGAGTGGCAGTCCTAAATTTCGCCTATCCAGGTATAATTAGGATAAGGATCTTTAACGAGTAGTGTAGTATTATTATAGTATCTTTAGTATTATAGGCTGCTATGCTAACCCCTATACCACAGGTGACCCCATACGTTTTTCTTTATCTGGAGTAATTATAAGTCTGTAAGCATGTCTGGTAATAAAAAATGGCTAAACTGTGGCTGAATATAGTACTGGTAAATAATAATAATTTTAACTTTCAGATTGTTTATCAGTAACCATTATAAAGTAGTTAAAGAAGTTTTTAAAACAAATTAACAGAGACTCATAAAATGACACACCAGTTGCAATGTTTTGCTTTGTCATACTCTCAAAGATAAAACAAATACTTCTTTAGTGAGAGAATGAGTAAAAATCACGTGATGCTCTCCTCACTATTTATTTTTTTATAGATTAAATTTTTGTATTCATTTTTTTTTTTTTTGTTTAACGTCACTTTATGCCACTAAGGCTAATCGGACGATGCTACAGTAGGAATCCTAAATTTTACTTACCCAGGTATAATTATAGTGATCTTTAACTAGGCTCGGGACCTCCATTTTACGTACTATCCGAGTGACGGCATAGCCAAGGAATTTTTACTCCCTCTGAAAAATCCTAGGGCCATCGTGGGACGCGAACCAGCGTATAGCATAGCAGACTATAATACCTTTAGTATTATAGGCTGCTATGCTAACCCCTTTACCACAGGTGACCCCATATGTTTTTATATAAATTTTAAATTTATTTTCTATAAGAATTAAAACAATCAGAAAAACATATAGCTAAAAAACATTTCTATTTTCCTAAAAAGCTCAATACTATTCAAAAGAAATAAAATAGAAAATTATGTTAAGATCATTGATTGACTCGCCACGTCGAGGAAGGTAGACAGTGCAGGAAGGCGGGGCACGAAAGGACCTTCGTAGACGACCTCTACCTTGGGCTCTCCCAAGCCAGCCGCTCGCCGTTGCTGCCTCCGCCCAGATCTTACCGAGATGTTCCATGTACACGATTTCAGAAGGGAACTAGTTTTCACCATTTGAAAGCTTCAATGTGATAATAGTAGATTCATATACACATTATTTATTCATCCACATTATTTACACATCAACATTATTTAAATGCATTTTTTCTACTCTACGCCTGTAATCGATACACTACATCAACCTGCCAATCGAAAAGGATCACAACATGTTCCTTCTTTATGAACATTGCCTTTAAAATCAATTAGTACAGTTGTTAAACGGTATGGAAGATTAGTACCTAGTAATTGCCTGCAGTCAGTAAGTCTGTAACAATCAAATTTACGTTACACAGTGTACAGTGGTCTTGGTCTTCCAAAGTTAAAAGTTTAAGTAGTGTGTGTCCTTGTCAATAAGATTTCCATGGTATTGCAGAGTGTTCCTATTAGTACTTCCTGTTGTCCTAGTCCAATTCATCTGCCATTTGCCTTTTAATTTCGGTTTTATTAGTAGGTATATAGATATATATGTCAGTGAGATGATTCTCAAAACAGTCGGACGGTGGAATTAACGATACCTATTTCGCTCATTCATTAGCTTTCCAATTACCAGGTATGTCTTTGTGACCTGGAATCCATATAAAAATAACGAGCCGATTGTAATATTTAGCTTAAAAACCACACAAGATGTAGGGTTTGTAGAATATACATTTTTTATGGAATCTAGGGAGCTTAATGAATCAGCAAAGAGAACGATTTTTTTTCTTTCTCTGCGATAAACCTCCCTTAGATCCAGATAAATCGCTGTTAAATTTGAAGTATGTGAACTAGATTCAGAGTGAAGAGTAGTTTCAATCTTTTATAGTTCAGTATGAGATTTTCTATCTCCTATTGTATTCGACTGTTTAAACATATGGTAAAATCAATATAGTTAGGATAAATCGAATCTCTATCTATTTACTTTAGAAAAAACATATTTAACCTATTTTATGCTCATCGGAATATAAAAAAGTTTTCTGTTATATATCATGACGTGAGGACAAAAAAAAGAAGATTATTTCAGTTACATTGAAAAAAGTTCTAGAATGTCATGGAACCGTTAGTCCCATGTAATGTTTTAGAACGATCTAGGCCTTTCTGGTTTGTTCCATTTCCGACTAAATATAAGAAGCGATGGCCTAGGGGCTTAGTGTTGTCTTGAACATCGAAGCATATAGTTACTTTTGAGTTACCGTTTGGTCAGTGGTAACTAACGTTTCGTAACGATGTTACTAATTTGAGTTTGCCATTTTTATATTAAAATTCTTCGTTAATTAAAATTATTTAAATCCACATTGCAGTTATAAAAATAAGTTTTAGTTTAAAGAGTTTATATACATTACATAATTGTTAACATTCGATAACAATGGACATTATCTCAGAATGAAATTCGACAGATAGAAACCCCGCCTGTTCAATGTATAACAGAAAAAAAGAAAGAAAAAAACCACTTTAACCACTTTTCAGATTTCTAAACTGATACTAAATTCATAATCATAATTGTTTCACCTCCTAACTGCATTGGCTTACGCAGTAGCCAAAAATACCAAGTTACAGGAACTTCAAACATTCTAATCAAACTTATTATGGTTCATAACAATGTGACTATCATAATTCTTCATATCGACTTTCACCAACTAACATTTGAAAACCCTAAATAAGAAGATTAATAGTAATTTAAACAGACATAAGTACTAAAGTTCAAAAAGAAATATTGCAAACACATTTCAGGAATAAACTAAAATTAGGCTTGATAAGGTTTCTTACTTTATCGACCATGGTAATCGAATCAAGGCAAGGAACAGATGCTGTTGAGTAATCTCTTTTAAATAGGTATTACATGTCAACAATCAAAATTTATTACATGGATTAAGTACTCTTCAATTTCGGCTTTCTAGTTCTGATGCACAAATAAATAGTATAGGATAAATATTAGTCAGTTAAAACCCATCGCATTTTTAAAAGTATTAATACATATAAAAATGATTAGTTTTTTTTTTTTTTTTTGGGGGGGGGGCTTCTCAGTTAATTATGGTTAAAATGGGGTCAACTATCGTCCCACATAGTTTCTTCAGCGAGTATTCTTCAGTGCTAAAAATTGGTAATTATTCGCCACATTTAATGTGTTAGTCAACAACATACACCTAGGTCTAACCTAAACACCGTCAAATTTGGTATGAGGAGCCCTGCGTTGTTAAAGAAACTATCTGGGACCTACGGGTCTTCCTTTACCCATAATTATTGCTAAATATAATTTTGTATTTAAAATATAATTTTAACCTAGAAAAACAGAACTTAAATCGATTGACTGCAGCTCAACATCCTGCCATTACTTTTGATACAGCCCGTAGTGGCGGATTAATTCCATCTATCATCCTGTCATTGTAACCCTCCGAACCATGGCGGGGCCGGTTACGTCACCGATCATGGATACGATCAGATTGAGAAACCTTTTACCGAGAAATCCTTCACAGCCATCCAATAACTGACCGAGAGCACTTGACATCGCCTTCAAGACAAGAGCCACTTAACCCAAGAAGAACGTTCCTACGATAAGCGGGCCGTAAACAGTATTTTTACTAAAAATTTAAAAATTATTTAGCTCAGTTGCAGACAGAGTTTTTGGTAACATTTTTAACCTTAGAATTACGAAGGGAAGGGGGGGAGTCTGTACGAACTCATTGCTTTCCTTTAGTGTTATTTTACTCTAAATATTTTTTTAAAATTAAAATTAAAATATTTACATATTTATAAAACTGTGAACGTAAAAAAAAAGAAATCTGGTGCGTGCGCGCAACACACAACTTTCACTTACCAACTTACTTAGATAAGAAATTGACGTGTTTTGTTAAATATCATTTCCCAAAGTCACACATTTTTCTACATTCATATATTATTTTTATTAATCGTTAAAGCCGTTTTTGAGTAAATAAAAAAACCCGTGAAAATGATACAAAATTTATTAAGTAAAGTCCCCCCTTCGGTTGATCAATTTTGATAAAATGTTGGCTATCACATATTTGGCATATACATACATCAAATACCCAGTTTGATCAAAATCTTTAAAGCCGTTTTTGAGTAAATAAAAAAAACACGTGAAAATGATACAAAATTTATTAAGTAAACACACACACACACACACACACACACACACACACACACACACACACACACACACACACACACACACACACACACACACACACACACACACACACACACACACACACACACACACACACACACACACACACACACACGCACACACACACACACAGACCATTTCGCGGGACTTGGTCATTTCGACTCAGGGGACCCCAAAACGTGTATTTCCGTTGAAAACCGGAAGTCGAATTTTTTCACGATCGCAATACTTCCACTTACTATATATTTCATATATAGGTAAGTGAAAGTAAAAACTGCTCTGCGTAGCGAGAGTCTCAATGTGCGCATTGCCTAAGTTTTATATAAGAAATATGTATCACCATGGGCGGATTCAGCCGATCGTAAAGGGGGGGGGGGGGCTGCAGTCCTAAAGGGGGGGGGGGGGGGCTGCATCCCCACAGCCCTTCATTTGGATCTGCTAATCAGCTTTTTTACCTTTATGTTCCTTTCCCACAACTGAAATTCTACTTGTTCTGCACATTATTTGTTCTTTAACTTGCTTCCTTACATTAAGGAAAGTCAAATTCTATCTTTAAATGACGAAAAATTTTCCAAAGGGAGGGGCTGCTGCCTTCACAGCCCCCCCCCCTGGATCCGCCAATGTGTATCACACGTGATATAATCCAAAACCAAATCGCATACATAAAAAACTGGGGCGTGCGCGCAACACACAACTTTCACTTACCAACTTACTTAGATAAGAAATTGACGTGTTTTGCTAAATATCATTTCCCAAAGTCACACATTTTTCTACATTCATACCTTATTTTTGTTAATCGTTAAAGCCGTTTTCGAGTAAATAAAAAAAACCGTGAAAATGATACAAAATTTATTAAGTAAAGTCCCCCCTCCCGTAGATAAATTTTGATGAAATTTTTACAGTCATATCGCGGGCATATAAATACATCAAATACCAAGTTTGATCAAATTTGTTAAAACCGTTTTTGAGTAAATAAAAAAAACACGTGAAAATGATACAAAATTTATTAAGTAAAGTCCCCCCTCCGGTTGATCAATTTTGATGAAATTTTTACAGTCATATCTCGGGCATATGTATAGATTAAATACTCAGTTTAATCAAAATCGTTAGAGCCGTTTTTGAGAAAATCGAAAAAAACGTAAAAAGTTATTAAATAAAGTACCCCCTCCCTTTGAGCAATTTAGATGAAATTTTTGCTGTCACATCGCGGGCATATACCTACACTAAATACCCAATTTCAGGTTCCCACGGTTTATAGTTTTTGAGCTAGTCTGTTCACACACACACACACACACACACACAGACACACACACACACACACAGACCATTTCGCGGGACTTGGTCATTTCGACTCAGGGGGTCCCAAAACGTGTATTTCCGTTGAAAACCGGAAGTCGAAATTTTTCACGATCGCAATACTTCCACTTACTATATATTTCATATATAGGTAAGTGAAAGTAAAAAGGAGGATGGTCTAGAACCTCGTGGAACGTCGTGGTTGGCACTCGAACATCGTAGTCACAAACACTATGACAGTTCGTTCCAGCTGTTATTCGTTTCCAACAAAAGGTCTGGGACTTCAACCATACTTTTTTTTTTTTTTTTGTTTTAACTTTACAATATTTAACTATTTTACACATTCCAAAAATATGCTTTCGTGCATATTAAAGAGGATAAAACATAAAGTGTTTGTAATTTATCATCATTTCTTTTAAAAAATTAAACCAAAATTATTAAATGTTTAGTCCAAATTTTCCTCCTCGATGTTTCCAGATGTACTCCTGAGAATCATTAAGAAGAACTTAAGCTTCTTTCATGTATACATCGATTTTCCGAAAATCAGCTGATACCATGGGGATCAATTTCATTTTTCAAAATACATTAAATTTGCATATTAAAGTTCCTAGAAGCTGGTAAAATACTTCGAAATAAAAGTTTTTATCCTAGTGAATATAAATATAAAATGTAGGTTCAAAGGGTCAAATCCTTATTTCCTCACGTCACCATTGTTGAAAAATCTTTTGAACATCTTAAACATCTGTACAATGACGCAATCTAGAGTTTCTAATTTTCTTATTTATATAACAATCCGAGGCTCCCCTCCCTTATATGAGCTACTGTCTTTAATTATAAGTACAATTGGTTTGTTATTATTGAGGAGTATTTTATTTTGTTACACTTAGTCCTCATCTACTTCAGGTTTGCGGATATTTTTGAATAATTACCCGTATGTAAGATACCTCATTGTCCGTCAGCCTTACATCTTTCGTTTCATTTAATACAACATTGTATATTAGTTTCATTCAAACTTCAGATTCATCCCAGCAATAATGTCTTTTCTATGATCTCTGAATAATTGTTCATCTTGGACCTTCCCTAGTCACTTCCGCAGGTACTGCATAGACCCTTGTTCAGCTCAAGATTGGGAATCAAAGACTGACTAATCTCTACTTCCTCCCTAAAAAAGACCCAGCACCATGATGACAACATTGCTAATACTACCCGACAATAGTCAATATCTTTCGTAAGTGCCTCCTCTGGAGCAAAGCAAATAGATAAGTACTACACAAATCATTAAAAACATTTTTATAAAAAAAATTAAATCGACTTCGAAAACGAGGAACCAGTAAAAATAAATGCACTGAAAATCATTACCTTCTGATTTTTATGAATACGCAGCAAAATTGAATATCGCATGAAAAGCGGACAAATGCATTAAACCGGATAATTTTATTTTGATTAGTACGAATACATACTAACTGTTAATAAAAATTATTAAATTAAAATATTAAATACCATGTTCAATACTTAACAATCTTTTCGGAAGCGGCGCAAAATAGAAAATCTAGAGAGAATTTTAAGATTTTCGTAATTTTTAGTGTTAACAATTTTAAATTTTGCGCCGCCTCCGAAAAGATTGTTAAGTATTGAACATGGTATTTAATATTTTAATTTAATAATTTTTATTAACAGTTAGTATGTATTCGTACTAATCAAAATAAAATTATCCGTTTTAATGCATTTGTCCGCTTTTCATATGATATTCAATTTTGCTGCGTATTCATAAAAATCAGAAGGTAATTATTTCATACTTTTCAGTGCATTTATTTTTACTGGTTCCTAGTTTTCGAAATCGGTTTAATTTTTTTTATAAAAATGTTTTTAATTCATACTTTTTAGTGGCGGAAGATAATTTCTAATATAAGGCGGAAGGGAGCAATGCGTTGATTTCTAAAAAAAAAAATATACTTTTTTAATACAAATTTGCATTTTGAACTGATTTCGGGTTTTCGAAGCCGTTTATTTATTTATTTATTTTTCTATTCGGTACCCCTCTTTAGATACTACAAGTGAGTTTGGTTCATTAGTTGGTTGTTCTATCCATGGTGGGAAGGACGAGATCTATTCCGTGGGTCCCTCGCGAAATAAAAATCAGCGCTATACAACGCTACCCAGGTAGCGCTATACAACGTTCGTCTATCCCGGGTCTTTATATTATAATTATATCAATTTTAATCAACTTTGTATTATAATAGTCACATTACCAATTTTATGAATATGCACTGAAAATTGAAAATCGTTTGCGGTAGGTGCAGTACACACCTTTCAACACCCTGTCTACTTTGATTTTTTGTAAAGACCAATGTTCCATCGGGAAGACATAAAACTTTTTTTCCACAATGACAATCTGTTTCCTTTGCGGAATATTGTCTTCGGTACTTGTTTATTGCATACATACATCTGTGTTCCGAGAGGAGGTGTTCAGTTTTGCTCGGCTGCAACATGAATCCGGCAACTTCAAGATGTCGTAGGTATGCCACTGAACAGTTGCGATTTTGGCCGTTTTTCGACTAGTTTTATTGGTAAATATAATACACAACATATACGTTTGTTATTTCGGTATCTGAGAATATGACTGCCCGAAATGGAAACAATTCTTGAAAAATGACTATCTTTAAGATTTTCGTCTCTAGACTCTCTTATCGAGTGCCACCCTAGGGACGTTATCGTAACTTAAAGAAAAAAAAAATAGACAATTCACCATCATAGATGGAATAGGAGATGGAAGAAAATAATATTAAAATTTTTTAGCGGTACGTATTTATTTCATGACTGGAATAATAATAAGTCCATATTATGGTAATATCCATAATATTTGTCTTAATTTTCAAACCAAATTTAAGCTTAGTTAATAGTTATTTCTTATCTCAAAATCAATTCATGTAAACACCTCAATAGTTGCAGAAACATAATTAAATACCGATAATAGTAATCTGGATAACATAACAAAAGTGTCACTCCAGAGTGAAGAATCTGCACAAGATTTTATGATTACATTGTATATTAATATCCGACAGTGATCGAGTGTTTCCGGAAGCAGACAGAGGTGTCTGAATCCTTTGTTAAGGCCTCTAAATCAAGTGAAAAAGAGCTTTTCCAGGAAGTATTGAATTCCTTTTTAATGTGCATAGCGAGTGGAAGTCGGAAATCAAAATTTAATTTAAAACAAAAATGGCTACGATTTTACGAATCTTTTTTAAAAAAGGTTATTAATCCTCGGCCTTTCTTTAAATTCTATGAATTTTGTGGTTTTATGATTATGCTGTCCATCAGTCGTTTAGACATGCATTTAGGATTTTTTACTCTTATCGGTGTTTAATGTGCTTTAATCTTCTTAAAACTATAAAAAAAATGTTTTAAGCGACCCAAAAAAATGTTCTTGAGTTTTATTTCTTGGCAAAATGTTCCAGGAACAGGGTCGAAACAACAATAACTTTGCCGGATCCATAAAGAAGTGTTTCATTTTTCAGAAAACGACAATGATATTCCACTGATATTATACATATATCTTTACTGGCAGACCTGGCCAAGCGTTGCTGTGGCTCAGTAGTCCTAATATTTTTAAACAAATACAGTCGTACCAATATTCATTGATAAAGATGAAAACCTTTCAGCTAATCAAAATCCAACGTGATTGAGAATAGAGCATTACACCATTTAAAAGTATTTGGTAAAGAATACAGGAAAGTTAAAGTTTTTATTTTTTACATCTCATATTTCAATATAGTTTGATTAAAAAGGAGCTGATTGTGTTTACGACTCACAGAGCTGCCAACACTCTCGCCCTTTTTTGATGGATCTGTATAAACTTACTCGAAATGGCTGTATTTTTCCACTAATTTTAAAAAGGATGACTGAAGTATGTTTTGGTAACCCCAGCCATTGATCTATTGATTATTGGCCTAACACTACTTCAACTTGGTATTGTTAGTTTAACAACGGGTTTAATTTTGCACAGGGTCATGCCAATCTTGGTTAACGCGTCATATATGTCCTTTTGATAGGCGTTTTTCTCAATTTCTTTGAGACCTCGATTTCCCAACCCTTCGGCTAATAAGTGTTCGGTAGGAGGGTGGGGTGTTGAAGCTTTTAATTTAGCAATATATTTGAGTGATAAGAAATCTCTTCTTAAAGAGGTTTTTACATAATACACTTAAGAATTTTTATTTATTCAAGTACTAATTTGTTCAAAATGTTTTGGGTTAACCTGTTTTGTTTTTTTAACACAAACCAAAGATTTGATGGTTTCCACACAAGTGAGCAGGCGATGCCCATTTCCCACGTGAGTTATGCCATTGCCCATGGGAAAAACACGGATTTTCAAAGTCCAAGTGGACATTGTTTACACTTGGGATTTGTTTATGGTCATGGCAAAAGCCAAACGAATAGGATATTGAAGCCTTTTAAATTTTATTGAAAATTCTGACGATTCCAGGGGAATAGGTGGCAACAGGGCAATATCTCCTGTAAACCTTCCAGGCAACATTTTTGCTTCAATAACATTTCCTGTGATCCTTTTAATGACCAAACGTGTACCGTTGCACAATTGAGGTGGATTTAAGTTACGAAGAAGAATGATCGGTGAACCAATCTTCAACTGGAGATTGTTTGGGTGTATATCCAGGGAATTCAAAAATTCAGATGGGAAATTAACGGTTTCGTTTACATCTAGAACATTGTCAATTGATTTCGGAAGTTTATTTCATCGAAATCAACATTTTTTGCTGCCAAAATAGCACTACTACCCAGCCAATTATAGTCCTAATAATTGTTCAAAATATCAGGAAAGACACTTTATATTAGTTCATTTTTCGTCTCTACAACAGTTCAGAAATTTTCTGGTAATTTGATAAATTTTGAATTTCGATGCAGCTCTATTTCACCGTTTCCAATATACAGCAATTGTTTAGAAAATATAACTGCCGATGGATCATTTTTCAGTGGTACTCTCATATTTATGGTGAATAAATCTGAAACTTGCGGTTACCCAAATAACAATTATTCCTGTTCAGTAGAGGTGTAATAATCATTATATGTAAAATTTAAAAAATGCCGCGATTTGTAATCCTTTCTTAATCAACAATCATTTAAAGATAAGTAAAAAATTGTATTCTGGTAAAATTAACAACGAAATATCATTCCCAATAATAGCCTACTTTAAATTAAAGAAAGGATTCAAATCTTTGCTGAGATTTCTTAAATTTTACAACTCTGCTGAACAGGAAGTAACAGCCTCTATTCGATTGGGATTACATTTTCTCAACTTTAAATTATTGTTGATAAAGGAGGAATTACAAATCTTCACTGACATTTTTTAAATTTTACATTTTAGAGCTCGGGATAAAAATAATAAAAAGGATTGGTAAAATAAAAAAACACTGTATTCAAATAATAATAACAAAACGAATAATGAAAATAAAAAAACTTCTGATAAATAAATAAACTGAAAATATAATATTAAAGTCTTAATTATGCAGTTCTTTAGCAAATCACAAAGTATCCCACAACACCTTATCAAAACACACTCAGGGAGTTTTTATGACTGGTTACTCGCAGTGTAGCCAACTCACTAATTTTCACTAATTTTGGCAACACTGACTCCTCAAGTCAGGTTTCTATTAGGTTACACCTATGACAGTAGGTGTTGTTACAACATTTATAGAGAATTGTTTCAAATAATAGCCTGATTTAAATTATTAAAATGTATTTACTTTACTGAAAGTTGATATCAGGGTGGGCCATAGCAAAGCGTTTCAGCGCTTAGCTAGTAATTTAATTTAAATACAAATAAAAAAGGAAAAGGAAGAAAAAGTACCTACACTTTTGAGAATTTATTGTAACCTTTTCTTGATTTATTTATTCTTTAATGAAAATTAACAATAAATACAAAGTTTGTATTACTAATAAATAATAATATAGGAACAAATAACTGCATTCACATAACACAATACAAAATTATATTAATGACAACCTGTATTACAATAGCATGCTTATAAACAAAAACGTTATGAAATCGACATATGACGCCATGTTAATAAATCGAAATACGACCTGTATTTGCAATAATTCGCTATATAAGAATTATTTTGATCACTAATCAAGTTAAAAACTACCCTATCTATTAAGTTGGCAAAAACTATATACATTGAGCCAAATTTCATTCAAATCGGTTGAATAGTTTCTAAGAAATAGAAAGACAAACATCGGGACACGAGATTTTTATACCTATAAGGATTAAAATCTATTGTTGAAAATTTATTTAAGGTTATGTATAAGGTTTGTTCCAACAAGCACTTAAACCACATCAATAACTAACACACTTCACACATTCTCCCCCCACTCTTTTAATTCTGAATTTGATGTGGATTGTTGTTTGATTGTTTTCCCAACCAATTCATCGACCATTAAAACATTATTGAGCATTGCTTGAAATCAACCAATCAAATTCAGAATAAAAAAAGCGGGGATAGTACATTTGTTATTTATCAACGTGTTTTAATAGTTTGTTGGAGCATACCTTATGATATAAATGCCATATGTTTTTCAAATAAGTAAATATTTTGAGCGATAATTAAATAATTATTTTCATGTTTTTTCCCAATAACTTCTTTAATAAATTAAGAACCCAACAAAGGTTTCAATGGGACCACATTGGGAAAATACTCTACAAGATGCAAAAGGTTTCGTTCCAATTGGTCAACCCATCTCGGAGTAATCGGTGAATATACATAGGAAAAAAAAAAGAAAAAAAAAAAAAGAAAAAAAGGTACATACGTATCGAATTGAGTAACCTCCTCTTTCGAAGTCGGTTAAAAACAGATTTAGTCTGATGGACATTACATCAAGATAGTGGCAAAAAGAACAATTTTCAGAAAAGTATAATTAATATGTATAATTATAATGTAATTTATAATTACATTTGTGAAAGAATATCAAGTTATAACCTACACATATAATGAGTATCAATACAATAAAGTAATGCATCATCAAAATAAAGAACCAAGAATAGCGTTTTTAGTTTGGCCTAAAATATTAACACAATTCTATTTTCCATGAAAACTTCTTTAATAAAAAGTTATAAAATAATACAAAGGGGGTATGGGAACGTTAATGAAAATTGTCTAGCTATACATATTATTAAATAAAATAAAGAGGAAAGGATTGTATACAATTATAGAATATTCAGGAAATGAGTAATACCGATATTTTAGCTCAGTCTATGTGGGAATAAAAAGAAATACTCACGAAAGACTATTAGGAAGCTGTGCAGTTGAGTTGACCACTTGTTGATGTTTCACTTCGTCCTACAGATAAGAAGTATTTTGGATTTTTAAGAACATGTAGTTTTTCAAACATTTGAATTTAATGTGTTCGATCAAATGTATAAATGTGACTTCAACATTAACTTTAAGCGAATTGCACCAAAAGAAATATATAATTGTATGTATGTGTATATATTAATGCCATACGTCCCGCAAATTATATTTTCACCACATAGATTCTCTAAGCAAAAAATCCCGTCGAACTTAATTATACTGCTGCAAGCAAGTCATGGATGTCATCATTATGTACATTTTCAGAGGAAAAATTATCGATTAATCGATTGCAGGGGATATCGAATCAGGTACAGATTTGGGTCGGATGATTTTTTTTACTGTTTAAAATTATTTTATCTAAAACAACAATTTCATATGACATATACAGTCGAACCTGGTTAAGTGGAATACCTCTATAAGTGGTACAAAACTTGTTGTCCCATCATTTTTTCCTTAAATAAACTCTTTAACTGGAATGTTTTCACCTCTATAAGTGGAATCAATTTTTATGGAAGTTACCTATGTAAGTTGGACGATTTTTGTGTTTACCTCTATAAGCGGAATTCACATTTCTAAGAAAACGTGAAGGGTTATCCAGTTCAGCCTCAGGATTAGAAAAAGGTGATAGGATGGGGAGGAGATACCAACGAGAAGCTTTCAACACTCGAGCAGTGTGTCCACATGGACGAAATTATAACAGCAGAAGAGCTGAATGATGAAGAAATCCTTGAAAAATCTAGAATGCCAGACAAAAATGAAAATTTTGAGAATCCGGACCAAGACGAAAAAGACCAAGAAAATTCAGAAGAGTGATAGAGGCTACCAGTCACAAAATGATGCACTGAATTGTATTGAGAAGTGAACTTTTTTTTTAAATTAAAAAAGGAGCTGAAGATGAAATCTTTGTTATATTATTATAATTATATGACATAGAAAAAAACATTGTTAAGTGTAGAGAAAAATAAGTTATTACTTTCATTAATATCTTTATACATGATCTTATGATCTGCATTATTTTATTTTCATATTATTTAATATATGTAATAATTGTATTAATATTTTATGTATTTATGGTGTTTAAGTGTTTGCTGTTATAAATTTTTATTTTTATTATTTAAAATTACAAGTTGTTTTAAAACCTCTTTTAGTGGTACATGCCCCCTTAATAAGATACCTGCACCCTGGATAAGTGAAACCTAGTTTAAGTGGAATACCTCTGTAAGTGGAATTAAAATCCTGTCACCAAGAGATTCCAGTTATCCAGGTTCGACTGTACTTAGTTTTATACCATCTATTTTATATTACCCACCTCTATTTTACATTACCTCAGCTTTTAACGTTTTTAAATTATATTTTTAAAATCAGCAAAATAAATAGATGTTTTTTATATGTAACAGGTCATTATGTATGGTTATAGAATTGTTTTTTTTGTTTTTTTTAATTAAAAACCAGTAAAGTTATTTGTAGAAATAAAAACTACTCCTTAAAATACATCTTTCCTCTGTATATTCCTATTGACTTACATTAATTTTTTTTTTAAAGTTTATTGTCACTTTACCTGTTAATTTACGAGTTAATCAATTGGTTATTTGTTAATTATATAAAACAGCACGGTTCTTTTTTTCACAATAAATGTTCAGACAAAGTAAATACATACATATTCTACCAAAATTTTCATAGGCCTTCTCCATAAATTTAAGAAACGAAGTACATTCAATAACATAAAATAAGCGAAAAACGTGAACCATTATACATAAATAGCAAATACGAGTGTAAATTAAGAGACCGGTCCATTGCTGAAGAACAACCATAATATGTTTATGATCCGGTTTATAGATGAGATAAAAAATGGTCCTAATCAGAACTTTCCGGTGGTGTCAGTACTCCGACCCTGATCCCCTTCCCTGTGCAGCGGCAGCTATATAACGTGTAGTACGGCCTGCAATAGCATATTCTAGCTTCTCTGCAGCAGAACACATTACCTACCAACATGTACAAGATCGTAAGTACTTCTAGCAGTAGATGAATACAGGGAGCTGTGCTCTCATAGAACAAATTTAAATTTTTTATTTTATTCCAGGCAATCCTCTTGGCCGTCGTCGCCTCCGCCTCAGCCGGATACCTCGCTGCCCCCGCCGTCTCCTACGCCACCCCCGCCTACGCCACAGTAGCCCACGCACCAGCTGTGTCCTACGCCGCCCCAGTCGCCGCTGTAGCCCATGCTCCAGTTGCTGTCGCCCATGCCCCAGTCGCCACCTCCTATGCTAACACCTACAGGACCGTCAACAGGGCCGTTGCCGTAGCCGCCCCAGTCGCTCACGTCGCCGCCCCCGCTGTTACCTACGCCGCCCCAGTGGCTGCCGTCGCTGCCCCAGCCTACGGCGGTCTCTACAGAGGATACGGACTTGGATACAGGTCTGCCTACGGTTTGGGATACGGTCATGGATACTCCTCATACGTCCACTAAGCTTGTAAATTGAAACAAACAAACAAAGCTTCCTGTCAGATTATAATGATAGCAGTGATCACTTTAATAAATTAATTTATTTTTGAATAATTAGTGGTTTTGATCTAAAGACATAATTTTCTGTTGTACCAATATTTACAATGGATAATTACTTCTGAATTTCAACTCCAATCTGTAATTTATTTTGTTTGCTTAACCTCGGACAAGATTGTAACATGTGAGGCCAAGAGTTCAATATCGGACAGAA
Source organism: Aelia acuminata (assembly GCA_911387785.2). Taxonomy (NCBI): domain Eukaryota; kingdom Metazoa; phylum Arthropoda; class Insecta; order Hemiptera; family Pentatomidae; genus Aelia; species Aelia acuminata. The sequence continues at coordinate 36,060,503 of OU426981.1, forward strand.
ATGAAAAATGACTTTCATGAAGTTATTGCGTTTTGTTCGTTGGTTCATGATTAACAATATATTACATCATTCAAGCTGGCCTATTTAAATGGAGCTATATATGAAAATCTATTTGGAAAATAGTAGCGTATTGCAACAACCATTTAACTCTGTCAATTCTCCCTTCTATTACTTTACAAGAGAGCTACTTCTCCGCGAAGGGGGGTGGAGAAATACAGTTATTAGTCTTCTCAGGTGATTAATATCCATTTTGGAAATACCTGCTTATATTTGAAATCTCTCTCAAGAATTAATATTTTTTAATAGAACTCTTGTATGTTGTGAGAAGATTTTATCGGTTACTTTTTTCTTTACAAACTAGTATACACATATGTATTTTAATTATATTTTTGTTTGCATTTTTAGTTATAAGTTTTTAAATACGAAATCAATTTTTACTTTCACTTACCTATATATGAAATATATAGTAAGTGGAAGTATTGCGATCGTGAAAAATTTCGACTTCCGGTTTTCACCGGAAATACACGTTTTAGGGTCCCCTGAGTCCAAATGACCAAGTCCTGCGAAATGGTCTGTGTGTGTGTGTGTGTGTGTGTGTGTGTGTGTGTGTGTGTGTGTGTGTGTGTGTGTGTGTGAACAGACTCTGAAATCTGAAATTAGACATTTAGTGTATGTATATGCCCGCGATGTGACAGCACAAATTTCATCCAAATTGGTCAAACGGAGGGGGTACTTTATTTAATAACTTTTTAAGTTTTTATCGATTTTCTCAAAAAGGGCTCAAACGATTTTGATTAAACTGAGTATTTGATGCATTAATATGCCCGAGATTTGACTGCACAAATTTCATCAAAATTGATCAACCGGGTACTTTACTTAATAAATTTCGTCTCACTTTTACGTGTTTTTTTTTTCATTTACCCAAAAACGGCTTTAACGATTTTGATCAAACTTTGTATTTAGCATATGTATGTGCCCGCGATGTGACAGTAAAAATTTCATCAAAATTGATCAATTGGAGGGGGCACTTTACTGAATAAATGTTGTCTCATTTTCACGTGTGTTTTTTATTTACTCAAAAACGGGTTTAACGATTTTGATTAAACTTGGTATTTGGTGCATGTATGTTCCCGCGATGTGACAATAAAAATTTCATCAACATTGATCAAATGGAGGGGGTACTTTACTTAATAAATTTTGTATCATTTTAAGGTGTGTTTTTTATTTACTCATAAACGGCAAAAATAAGAAATGGATGTGAAAAAATTTGTGATTTTGTGAATTGGCAATTAACAAAACATGTCAATTTCATATCTAAATAAGTTGGTAAGTGAAAGTTGTGTGTTGCGCGCACGCACCAGATTTTTTACTTATATAAACTGAAGGGGTCGGGGCAAAATAGTTCCAAGCAACATTTTTAACAAAAATAAACTGTACCTGCAGTCTGCTGTATATTACGTAGGACTATATGTCTATGATGGAAATGCCACCTAAATATGACTAAAGAGGCTCTATATAGACATAATTAGATGGCATTTCCATCATAGACATATAGTCCTACGTAATATACAGCAGACTGCAGCTACAATTTATTTTTATTTAAAATGCTGCTTGGCACTATTTTGCCCCGACCCCTTCAATTGTTTGATCATTTAAAGATATTTTTTCTTTTTTTTTAATGGATAATAAATAATATAGAATAACATAGAAATGATAAAACATTTTTTTTCTTATCGAAAATCCAAGATCCTGCGCAAACATTCATTTTTATTTATATAAATAGTCAGTTTCGCTACACTTCTTGAGTATGCCTGAGTGCAATGAAAGTACTTAAGTACCATATTTATCTGTATTTCAGGGCTGATCATTTTATTTAACACTCAACCCACTACAGGTTTCGTTCTTTATTAGCACGATACATAAACCAAAAATAATGTGAACAGAATTATTTGAAATCGCTCAATTAAGAATTCATTTACGGGATGTTATTAGAAATGAATTAAATATTTCACTTATTATATCAGATCATTTTACTCTCACCTTTAAGTTAGGTTTAGGGTATACGGGATTTTTCGGGCCAGGGAAAAGGGTGAGGGATTACTTTTACATATTATGGAGAATAACAAATTAAATTAAGTGAGATGTGGGGAAAACTGCTTTTCTGTAAAGTTGCTGAATGGGGTTCACACATTCATCAAACAGGTCGATTTTTATTCTAAGTGTGTTGGTAATTGAAAGTTGTGTGTTGCGCGTATCCCACCAGAAGTTTTTATTTTCTGAACCATTGGTTTAGGCAAAATCTGACCATTTAATTGTAAATGGTGGAATAAAATCCGGATAAGATAATCACTATCAAACAAGCATCAACAACCAAAACTTGCACAGTATATAATAGCACACAGTGGCTTATGCCCGGGGAGGAAGGAGTGCGATAGGCTTAACGGAAGCAGCTACAGCTTAGAGCAGTAAAATGGGCCGAAAAAAAGCAACGTCTAAAACATGCTTGAGTGGTGAATGGAAAAGAACATGATTGTCTTACGATAATATTAAAATGGGGATGGCCGAGTGGACATAGGCCCTTGCAATAGGTAATCAAAGTTAAGCAAAGTCGAGCGTGTTTAATACTTGGATGGGTGACCGCTCCATTTGGGTAACCACCCGCCAATGAACGCCACGCAGTTCAACCCTTCCCCCACCACCGGGCATTTGAGACCGGTCAGCCTACTGGAGGCGACTCACACCGACCGGGCGTAGGAGTGATGTACCTTCCCTGTGTATCCCATCGAGAATAGTGGTGTGGTTTTCCAGGATATCAGTTACCGCTCGGAGTTTTGGTACAAGGACGGTATGCTTCAGGGAAAGAAATATAGGTCCTCGGGGCCTGCTGACTCTAGGCTACCATAATCCTCGGACCTAGACCAGTTTGTCACTGTCCTTGAACCAGAGAGAGCTGACGTCATCGGTGGGAAGGACACTGCCAAATTGGCCCCAATGGGATTAGTTATGGAGCTATGGGCAATCTGCCGCTGTTTGCAGCAAAGTGAGGTTTGGGCTACCCCCTCCAGGCTGTCTGTGCTCCCGCAAGAAACACAAATGTCTGTAAGAAGACCACACTGCGCGGCCAAAGGTCACATCAGGACTAATGCGGCAACCAGAAAGAAAAAGAAAAAGGAAAAAAAAAAGATTGATATTTAGTCAACCTTTAAGGTTAATAATAATTTAGACGACTTGAACTATAAATCTGTTAGGGAAGATAAAGTGTGTACAAACACATTATTACTAATGGTAGCATGAAAAAAGGCATGTTTTCAAACTGGTTCTAATCCAGAAAACTGGTTAGATCAAGAGTGTATTAATCACAGTTCAATATCATACATATATAAAGAGAAATATTACAAGTAGCCCTTAAGTTGCTTCTAAATCAATTAATTTTGTTTGCATCTAGGTCTGGAGTATGACCATTGTTGAAATATGTTGGAATGTGTCCTATTGTTACAGTTATTAAACTTAATTTCAATCCTAATAATAGATGACAGATCAGATAACTCCTCTCTTAGAAATGTCAATGAGAACCCAAGAAAGAGTAGTTTTTAGACATTTATTTTAAACATACAAAATATAACGCTTACATACCATTCGCTAAATCTGAAGTTCTCCATTAAGTCATTTACCGCATTTTCATTACACCAAACAAATCTTACACAAAGACTTGAAAATATAACTCGTAACTAATGTAATTCATCAACATAATTATAAACTTTTCATAAGTCACTTATTGGATATCATAACATACCCGTCCTCGGGTACATGTAGGTACATGCGCTACTTACCGGCACAGTGTCACAAAACAAAGGACTGAAACTTAGTTGGGATCTGTCATTGTCGAACTATATCGTGCTAAGCGTGCCCTCACTCGAATTTTTCTTCAATCAAATACTCTAGCAATTCTATCGGAGAGATTGGGCAATGGCTTTACAATTATAAATTGTGCTGAAAAGTCGTATTACTTATCATCGCTAACCAAAACGATTAATATATAGCTTGTAAATCCTATAACGTTTTTATCCATATTTATGGTTGATATGATTCTGAGAGATAGACTGAAGCGTAAGTGGGAGGATTCTGTGAACACTAATTTTGAACTTGGGTTACCACTTCTTCACCATCAAAAAAGACATAACAACCTTTTAAAGTATTCTATCGCACGGAATAAATATTTAGAAATGATTAATTTCCTAAATCTGAATTATACTTCTTTATTAATGATTATACTTTTAAAAAAATTAAATCACCTGTTTTTATGCTGAAAGAAATTGAAGCGTGGAAAAGCATAAGGGTATAAGTGCCTTAGAAAATTTTTACAGAAATAATGTGACTCATACCCTCTAGGGTGAACTACGTTCAATGCTTATACCCACGCCATCTTTCCTACGTTCAATGAACTCTTTTCTAAAAACAAAACATTACTTTTAGCCATTTCTGAAGAATGGGTTTTGCACATATAATTATTTGGCAAAAAAAAACTTATTATTTGTTTTATTTTTTTGGCACTTAGACCCTGATGCATTTCCACGCTTCAATTATTAAAATAAATATGCACCATTAACTTAAAGTTTACATATATTAATATTCTCTAAAATTATTTTTGAATAATTCTTGTCACTGTGAATTAGTTTCTATGTTACTTCCTTAGCTAATAGATCACAATATGAAGCAAATGAGTACCAACATTTATTTGACGTACTACTTTTAGTCAGTTTCTTAAGTGAAATTTATGTCTTTAAATAAATTTGTTACATAAAAACGGAACTTACTGTCAACTATTTCAAGGCTTTTCATTGCTTTTTATTATTATTTTCATCAGGAAATTTGAGAACATAACATCCAAATTTGCGCAAATTTAAGAGTTTATTTTTCATTCAAGATTATTATTCCATTATAACATCTATTTAGCGATAATAATAATTATTCAGACTTTTTATTATGGAAAATCCACAACGAAAGAATTATTATTGAACTTTTGATTTAATTATAAAAATATTAAAAACGACAAAAAAAAAGTTTAAAAATCAATCCGAAATATTTTAAGGTAATAGTTAATAAGAACTTGTCAGACAACAAAATGTAAATGATCCGACATTACACGGATTTGGGATTAATGATAGTTGAGATGAAATGGTAAAAACATATTGACACCAATATAATTTAATAAATAGTTATTTTATTGATTGCTAATTTTGTTGGAATTTGGATCCCAAGTTCAAAGATATTAATTTACAGACTTAGTGGACGTATGAGGAGTATCCGTGACCGTATCCCAAACCGTAGGCAGACCTGTATCCAAGTCCGTATCCTCTGTAGAGACCGCCGTAGGCTGGGGCAGCGACGGCAGCCACTGGGGCGGAGTAGGTAACAGCGGGGGCTGCGACGTGAGCGACTGGGGCGGCTACGGCAACAGCCCTGTTGACGGTCCTGTAGGTGTTAGCGTAGGAGGTGGCGACTGGGGCATGGGCGACAGCGAGTGGAGCATGAGCTACGGCGGCGACTGGGGCGGCGTAGGACACAGCTGGGGCGTGGGCTACTGTGGCGTAGGCGGGGGCGGCGTAGGAGACGGCGGGGGCAGCGAGGTATCCGGCTGAGGCGGAGGCGACGACGGCCAAGAGGATTGCCTAGAATAAAACAAAAAAAATTAGATTTGTTCTATGTCACCGCAGCTCCCTCTATCTATCAACTGCTAGAGGTACTTACGATCTTGTACATGTTGGTAGGTAATGTGTTCTGCTGCAGAGAAGCTAGAATATGCTATTGCAGGCCCGTACTACTCGTTATATACCCGCCGCTGCACAGGGAAGGGGATCAGGGTCGGAGTACTGACACCACCTTCAGGGCTAGCTATAGTTTTTCATTATTCATATTAATTTTTTTTTTGTTAATGTGTAAGTTACATACATGTTATATTACAGTGAAACATAACAGGTTTAGGTGTTAGGTATCATCAGGATCAGGTACTATTCAACACGTTAGCTGCGGCGGCCTATTTTAGGGGTATCCTGAATTGAACGGTATCGGTCCCGGGGGTCCGACTGCTGGGATGACACACAGACGATATCGGGCGTCGGGGTCCGATGGGAATGCTCTGACGAAAGTGTTTTTTTTTTACTGAAAAGTGAATTAAATGAGCCTCTCAAGGGCATTATCTCTTGGTAAGGATTAGACCTAGACATAGCAGGCGCAGGACATGCCCCAGGGGTCCGATACAGGATTTACGCCATACCTTATCGAAAATAGCATTAAACTGCTGGAATTTTGAATTACCATCCATATTGATAATAAATAAATAAATTTATGTAAAATAAAAAAAGCAAATATCAGTGTTTTATTTATAACTAGCTAGGGTGCCCGGCTTCGCTCCGGTAATAACAGAAAAACTTTAAAATTAAAGGAAATATAGAACAAAATTAGCACCTTCTTGAAACTTCGGTTTTAACTTGGTATCAATATTAAGATTCGAGAACTGCAGAGTCCGCCCAAATAAGGAACCCTATATACTTTATAGGGGGTTGAAAATGGAAAATGAACAATTAATTTTAATGAAACTTTGTCGAGTTATGCATCGTGTTTTATGGTTTCTGTAATTCTGAATCGAATAAGCCCATTCCAAGCAGTATGCAGATAATAACTTATTAGATTATAGTTGAAAAATCTAATACCTCAGTTAAAGATATTATATTTCGAGTATAACTTAAGCGCCGAATACTGTGAAGATCCTATTAGATCCAGAAGAATAGAAACTACCGAAGATTCTTAGAAACTTTTTTTAAAGACTTTTCCTCCATTTTAATCTCCCTTAAGATATCCCCCCCGCAATTTGACTCTGCAGAACTCGAATCTTATTACTATTACAAAGTGAAAAGCAAAATTTCATGAAGGCACAATTTTTTCACCATATTTCTTTTTGAAGAACCAAGAGGGATGATAAACTCTTATTGAAAAAATGCTGTATTTGGAGTTGTCATTTTTCAACCGGAATGCCTATCATACATAGTAATCAAAACAACTTCTTTTTCATAACTACAATAGAACACTTTAAACTTTTTATTTTCGATTTATATTCAGTCAATTTATCTCTTTTTTTTTTATGTGTCTTTTTATTCGATCACTGTACTATTCAGAAATGTTCACTCATATTGCATTAAATTTAGTTAAGTATACATTATATACTAATTAAACGTAATCTGTTGATCAATTAGTCTTCTTATGAGAAAATTAATTTTTTTATGAATCCAGTTGGTTTTCTAATTGATTGCAGAGATGTTGAATCATTATTTTATTTTGAAAGCAAAGGATAAACTAATTATTATCGCTTAATTTTTTAGTAATTTAAAAAGAACAGCTGAAAAAATATATAACCTTTACAACCTCCCTGGATGAATGAACAATAAACATAGAGTAAAACGCACCCTAGCGCTTTCTGGCAGCCTGAAGCTCGAACTAAATCTTTCATTCATAAACTCGTAACTCAATCTAAGAGAGGCTAATTAAATGGTGCGAGAGGCATAAAATTCCAGTCCTTTTCTCTTCAATTTCACACCCTTAAGAGAAAAACGGAAACCTTCTTCTCCGTTAGGGGACATACAGTTACACGCTGACATAAATCTCTTAATCGTATGTGTAGTCGTTTCTGAGCCTTTTCGGCACGCACATTGTACACTTTGCTTTATAATATATATTGATTACAGACTTAGTAAGAAGTATTAAAGATAACCACAAAGGTATTCTTTGCAATGTTATCGGACGCGGAAGTGTGATGCCGTCCAGTAGTCTTGTTTTATTACAGATGGCCTGTATCGGAACCCGGAGTCCGATTCTAAAAAACAACAGAATTTCATCTGTTAGCAACTTTTTCTGCACTAAAATGCAATAATCTCATCAAAAATCGACTAAATTGAGTCTTTGAGGTGTTCGGCCTTTCGGACATTTTCATGTGATGATCGGCTTTTAAGGTGGGAATGTAAGATATCGGACCCCGGGGACCGATGCCGCACCTAACGTGTTAACGGAGTTTGGAAGGTAAAAATGATAATCATGCTGAAGTTGATTATCAATACCAACATTTCTCTGATTACGAATATTAATTTAAGTAAAAAAAGCAGACTGAGACAAGTGTGAATTTGATCTTGTAATTACCTTAACTTTACTTTAAACCTCGTATATTAAAGTTTTTTCTAATATGATTCAATGAACTCTTTTAAAACGGCTTAAAAATTCGTAAAATTGGTGTAATACAAAAAAAAATTCCCTTAAAAAAATGTGAGTGTATTGTTCCGAGTAGTTACAGACAATAGAGAATCTTATGGTATTATTTTTTCGGTCAATGCTATACATTTAATATCCACATATAATTACAGAAGATGACCTAAATGTTATGTAGGTTCTCGAGTCGAATTACTTTTTCAAAATTTCATTTTCCTGCTCAGTCCTAGCACCTCTAAACTATAATACATAAGTTAGTAATGTTACACTCCTCTTCTTGAGACTCTTCAATTGATTTAAAGTGAGGATCAGGGCGACTTTTTAATTGAGTCTCAACACTTATTTCCGCAGATGTATCGGCCATTCGGCCACCATCAATGCTGAAATTGTGACTGATATTCCTTATTTAATAAGTTAAATTTCGTTAAAAAAAAACCACACATAGTTAGTGGCTTGTCATTAAAATGATTAAAATTTAGGTATTTACTACTCCTGTATCTCTTTTATATAGCACTACCATGAATTTAAAGTACCTGCTACTAGTTAATTATAAGTAAAGCTCGGAATTCCGTGCAGTAAAAATTTGAAAACGTGCAATAAAAACTTCAAAACGTGCAAAAAACGTGCATTAACATTTCAAAAAGTGCAAAAACATGCAATAAAAATTTATTGCTTGAAAATCTGGCATTAAATTATTTTTGTGGACAAAAAATTGCTACTTTGGAAAAAAGTAAGTAGCGGAGAGTAAATTGAAATAGAAACTCTTTTATTTTACAGATTATTTTTATGTTATTGTTTTTGGTATATATTTCGGTATAATCACTGAATTTTGTATCTTTTTTTATAATACTATTGATATATTTCTGAAAACAATTCCGGTAAAAAAATCGGAATATAAAATATTTACTTAATATAGTAACAGCAAGATGTGGATTACAGAGTAAAATACTTGCATGTGAGCAGTAATTACATATATTGGAAATACGAAGATCTTAAAAAAGGAAAGATACTACTCAAATTATGGAATCACTAGATACAATATCTAGTGCGTAGGCTTATTTTTAAATCACTCTGGTGACACGCACTACCCCTGTTACCGTTCTAGGGTTAAAAAAAATTAGTTAGGTACTTACTTGTGCTACAGCGGGTATCAATTGGTGTTTTCTTCTCACATCCAATTTTTTATCACAAGATTTACAGAACACTACACAACCATCCCTATTGAGTTCAGTATATTTTTCAATCCATCCCGCAGTTTTCGAAGACACACTTGCTCCCATTTTAGGCATTTATAGTAACTATATACCGGACAGAAGCTAATTTGATACTGACAGAACGATGAGAATTGAGAAACAAAGTGTAAAGATCCAGGATCCACTGAACCCTCAGTTCTGGGAAATCGGAGGTTTGTGTTGGTTTACATCTCCCAAGTTCCCTTTATTTTTTTTATATGATATTCACATTTATTATTCCACTATTGTTTTGATGTGTATTAAAGAAAAATACAATTTGTAATATATTTTGTCTTCAAATGATGCAATTTCGTGCAATAAAAATTGAAAACGTGCAATTTCGTGCAGTAACCCCCAAAACGTGCAATTTCGTGCAGTAACCCCCTAAACGTGCAATTTCGTGCAGTATAAAACTTCATTAAAACATTCCATTAGGCTTGATTCGGATAATTAACTTGAGTTCGCTCTATTCTGACTTTCCAAAAAAAAGATGCAATTGCACGGGAATCCGAGCTCTAATTATAAGTATGTATTAACATAATTTTATCAAAAAGTAAGTACATTTCTAATGAAGGTAGATGGTTGACCGTAGAAATTAGTGTAATGAAAACGGTCGGGGGTGCGGTCAAATAAAAGTACACTAGGTATGTATAAACAAGTATTGTCCCGATGTTCCTACTCGAGATTCTTATCAGGAGTAAATATAAAATAAGATAATAAGCAATGAAAATATACAAAGACATACGAAAATAATAATCACAGATCAATGGTATACCAAAAAGTAATAGTAAATAGTAATAGTAAATTGATAAAGAATAGAAACATGTGATGTGAATAGAGTAGAAAATGTAAGATCAGTAGTAGATTTTACATAATGATTAATTAAATATTAATCATATGGATTCAAATTAATTAATTTTTTTAAAATAATAATATGGAAAAAAATAAAATTAGTGATTACTACCAAACATAATGAAAAGTGATAACGATACAATAATAAGATCGTCGAGATGCAAAAGTTATGCAAATCAAAATACGGTGTACATCTACAATATATTTATGAATAACAATATTGAATCATTGAGGGATATGGAATTGGTGATATGAGGAAGAGATTGAGTGAAAATTAAAATCTCGTTTTGTTTCAATACAATATTTCGGTACAATAACATTCATTCGGCATCTATTCTACGGTAGTCGACAGACGACATTTCAGTTATACAAGGACTAGATCCACATGGTCCAGATCCATTAATTTAAAGTTATCTACACAATTCATAAAAATTAAATGAAAAAAATCAAAGGATACTTTCCCGCTGAAATTAAATTACAGCCTTTAACTTCAAATAATAAAATATGGAATGATAATGAAAACCCATTGTAAGGTCATACAAATGCGCCAAACTGCCCTACTTCAAATTCTGACTCATAGAAATGAAGTACAACTTATGATAAAAATCACATTTGACCTAAAAATGAAAAATAAAAAAACCGTTATTTAATTTCGAAACTTAAACACCACTTATGTTGCTATAATTATTCTTATCATTTTAATAATACAAACATTTTATTAATTTTTGACTTAACTACAAGGAACTTAATTAGGCAATTTTATATTAATTCTGACTAATAAGAAATTTTTAATAAATTTCTAGAATTGACGGTCATATTTTTGACAAACTTTATCCGAAATTCGTAATTTTTAATTTCGAAAGTAATGCTCTACTTGGCAAAAATAATTTTGGTCATAAAAAGGATTAGTACTTCGCGAAAAAACATTGAGGTTTATATTTTAAGGATAGAGGTATTGCATATTAAACATAGGTACATGTTATTTCATATTAAATTTTCATCTAAAACATAGTAGATCCTTCATTAGGGCATATCGTCAGGAGATGAGGAAACCAAGAATATGAGTTTTACACAACTTAATGGCTATTTGTTAATCTTGCCTGATGATTAAGGAAGGATTGATACAGGACGGTGATTAAAAGAAATCATAAATAGTGAAAAAATACTTTGTTAAACTCAGCGTTCCGACAGAATGCGGTTATTCGGGCATATTCTCAATACATGACGAATTCTAGGCAGATTCTTTGAATTGTTAGTTGTTTTATCCCTAAGCTTTTGTAAGAGAGACTTCATGAGAATTTGTAGTTGACTCAGTCTATGTTCAAGTACTAGAGCAACTTAGAATTATAAATATATTAAACTATCAAATAAAAAAATATCAAATTACTATACTGGTTAATTTGAGGCATTATTACATATATATCTTTACTTAGATATTTTTCTGCGAATAAGGTGTAAAAAATTTATTATATAATAATTTCATTATAATCCAAAAAAGAAAAAAAAGAAAATTAAATATGAAATCATGGTTTAATAGAGGTCAAAATTTGTTTTAGTTACTTTGAATCCCTATATATAATGGATGAATTTTTTTATTTACATATGTGACATATTAGTCATGTTTATTGTTTGTCATTTTGAGGTTCATAAACAGTCAACTCATGCATACGATTATCGAATACGATATGAGACATTAATAAAGTCCATGCTATTTTATTTGAAATCCAATGACGCGCTACGTATCACAAAACATAATAAAGAAAAAAATCATATCAACGAAAAATATTCTTTTCTAATGTAATTAAAATGCGTGACAATTTATACAACTACTACTATTAACATCTAAAATTTTATTTTTAGAAAATGTAAATATCATGTAGGGTAAACCCTACAGTTATTGACACCCTTAAGACTACATTTCTCTGGTGAAGTTAAAAAAAAAAAAACTTTTTATGAAGGGATCAAATTGAAACTTCCTATAGCTATCTTTATAAATACTCTAGAGGTTTTTTTTGGGTCAAAAGTTCAATATTTTTACCATATGACAATATTTATTGTTAAAAGTGCAAAAACTAGTTATTGGCACCCTGTGGAGGTAATTGTGAAATCTTCCCTATGGTTAGTTTGTTAAAGTCTTACTTCATAGATGACTTGAACGGTCCTCAAATATTAGATCCATTTATATCTTGAAATAGAATTAGGGCTTGTTTACTTATTTCTTTAAGTTAAAGTTGAGGTGTCAATAACTGTATGGTTTACCCTACATTGTACAAATGTTTAAGATGTGCAGCAAAATATTTTGAAAAACGTAGTCAACAAATCTATTTAAACTTTTTATTAGCATAAAGAGTAATTGAACTTTTAAAGTTCGTCGTATATTGAACAATTCTATGATTAATCAAGGATATCTACTTCATATGAGAACGATAAATCGAGATGTGAAATTAATAACGGATAGATAAAAAAAAAATACTGACCAAACCCTGAGTATCAATGTACCTACGACCCTGATCCCCTTCCCTGTGCAACGGCGGGTATATAACGAGTAGTACAGGCCTGCAATAGCATATTCTAGCTTCTCTGCAGCAGAACACATTACCTACCAACATGTACAAGATCGTAAGTACTTCTAGCAGTAGATGAATACAGGGAGCTGTGCTCTCATAGAACAAATTTAATTTTTTTATTTTATTCCAGGCAATCCTCTTGGCCGTCGTCGCCTCCGCCTCAGCCGGATACCTCGCTGCCCCCGCCGTCTCCTACGCCGCCCCCGCCTACGCCACAGTAGCCCACGCCCCAGCTGTGTCCTACGCCGCCCCAGTCGCCGCCGTAGCCCATGCTCCAGTCGCTGTCGCCCATGCCCCAGTCGCCACCTCCTACGCTAACACCTACAGGACTGTCAACAGGGCCGTTGCCGTAGCCGCCCCAGTCGCTCACGTCGCCGCCCCCGCTGTTACCTACGCCGCCCCAGTGGCTGCCGTCGCTGCACCAGCCTACGGCGGTCTCTACAGAGGATACGGACTTGGATACAGGTCTGCCTACGGTTTGGGATACGGTCACGGATACTCCTCATACGTCCACTAAGCTTAGATTAGTGCGGGTAGCTTACCCAAGTTTTATTTCTATAATAGTGATGTTAAATAAATAACTTATTGTTAAATAGTGTCGCCATTTGTTTTTAAACCTTAGACTTTGATGTGAGTGTTGTGCAATAAATATTTGGATTTTTTCTGTCCCGTGATGTTCTCCACTGAAGACAAGAAATGGGAATACTATGGAACTCTAGAATAAAAAGAAAATAATAATCTGTGTTTACTTAAAACAGCTATCTATATAAATATAGATGAAATTCTGTTTGTTTCTATGTTCTTTATAGGAATCCATACAGTTTGTTCCAAATTCTCCAAATTTCGCTCAGAGGTTCTTTCATACCAGGTGCGAACACCTGTCCATATTAAAATTGCATAACTTCAGCCAATATCTGGGTATATTCTTTATTGTTATAAAAATGATCTCGTTTTACATTGTTTTTTTACGAAATCGACCGGTTGAGTCGAAAAAAGTCTCTTTTTATAGATTTAAAAAATGAATTCCCCGGGTGAAACCGGTATATACCTACAGCTAGTTATCGATAAAAAAAATGAAAAATGTTTCAAGTAAACACAGATTATTATTATATCTCGGTTTCACCCGCGGAATTTCATTTTTGTTATGAAACGGTCGATTTCTTAAAAAAAAAAAAAAAACATTGTAAAGCGAGTTCATTACGATTTTTATAACAATAAAGGATATCAGCTGAAGATCCGCTGAAGTTATGCAATTTTAATATGGACAGGTATTCGCACCTGGTATGAAAGAACCACTGAGCGAAATTTGGAGAATTTAGGACAAACGGTAAGGATTTCTATAAAGAACAAACAAACAGAATTTCATCTTTATTTATATAGGTAAGGTGTGATTACCTAGAAACAAGTTTACATTTTGCATGCTTCAATTAAAAGTGTTTTTGGTATTTGTTCTAAAATATTTTTTCCAAACTTACATTTACAATTTTACAAATATTACATAGATTGGACGGATTAAGATTTCGCTCCGTAAACCTTAAGAATCAATATTACATTACATTAAGCTTAACGAGATATTAGAGTACGTTCCTGAGTAGGTTGAAATAATCTTAGAATACCGTCCCTGTTATGTCAGCATATATAACGATTGTATTTGTAAAAGAGAAGTAAATTAACAAAATAAATAATGAGAAACAGAAAAACTATTCAACCATTTTAATTTAGAAGCAGAAATAATAACAGTAATAAAAATGGTACAACTGTTGCTATTTGACTTCGTAGCGCAGCCGATTTTGAGTAGTAAATGAGCCTGTCAGCAGTAATTATTATTATTACCGCCAGTAATTAGCAGTATTTATTAGCCTGTCAAAGTAAACCAAGCTCAGAAGTGACATAGCCGTAATGTTATCATAATATGAGCAAATCTATATACATATCTATATAGATATTTATATACATATATGCATATTAACATATAGAAATATATGCAAGAGATATGTGATGGAATGGTCTATAAAATTTGTGCGACCGATATATAGGTAAGTATATATACCCTGCAAATAATAGCCGAGATTAAAAAAAATAAAATAAAACTTTGTTGAATTTTTGAGAGCTATTTATGCAATTAGAAACGACGTTAGTGGAGGCTGAATATAAAATTTTCACTACCGAAATTTGGACGGAAACCTAGGATTCCAATGAGCCGAATAATCATTTAAGATTTTATATTTATGATTTTTAAACATAAATTTTATAAAATAAAATCCATTAGAGTTTGAATATGGGTTTTTAAACTCATATTAATAGCAGATATTAGCAATTCACGAGCAAGACGTTGTGGCAGCCGGTTCCAAGCAGTGCAATGTTGCCGGTCAGGGTTTTCCGAACGAGGGTCATAGATTGTTGACTGCATTAAAGCGACCTGGAGCAGAGTAATTACTGCTGTCCGCTCAACTAGCCCAGATAAAAGTAATAAATCTTTCCTCTTTTTTTTTATGGTTGGCCTTCTATACATTTTATTATTCTATGGATGTATGTACCAATTCCGTTGGATAATCGAACATGTATTGCCTAATAAACAAATAGATACAAGAGGATCATAAAATTAAACATTTCTCAATAATTTATCCTACAGTTATATTTTATATCTATTTTATATGTCACTTCCGATCTTTGTTTCATTTAAAATATTAAGCTAATATCCCTGTCGTATATTAAAGTGTCTCAATTGAGGGACTATTTAAAACATATCCTGGGCGACGCGCTCAAACATGACTTTCACTTACCAATCTACTTGCAAGATAAATTTTTTATTTTGTTAAATATGTAAACAAAATTTAGCAACTACAGGAAACAGCTTTTTCCACATTTGTTATTCTCATTTGTCTATTCTCTATAAAATATACAGAATTATTACTGCAGAACTTCACAGACGCAGATTTTAGTTAGTGGTAGATTCATTGTTATTTAATTTTTTATTTTTTTTTCTATGGGGATTAAAAAGCAAATTTATGCTTCATTAACAGTCAAGTTTCCCACCGCTTAGGTAGATAAATATAAGTAGATAAATTGAAACCTCATTTTCGTCTCTGATGCCTTTCCAGAATCTGAGAACGATAACAATGCTACTTTGGCAACATGAATTTCATTCAAAAAATCTATTATGAAACTATAACAAAAGGTGATAAACTAAAATTTAATTATTAATAAATAACTTGCCTTACCTGCCTTACCTGCTCCAACTTCCTTCAACTCCTCTCAATCCGATCTCATGAGGGATTCTCTCACGCGCGACTATCAATGATATAGTTAATTCAGAGTTTTTCTCACGCGCGACTGTCAGTGTTACGCACAACTGAGTGTGCGTCAACTTCCAAAATGTTTTCTTTACGAAACTCTTCATTTTCTTTAAGAGGGAAAAATGAATGTTTTCTAGTAGAATTTTCTGTCTACTTTATATTCGAACTTGGAAGTTCCAATATACATTGTATTTCTATTTGAACATTATAATCACTATTGTTAATTAAACTAAATGCTAGTAGTATTAATTTGGCTTTAAGATTATCACTATTAAGAGCATTTTTTTTTAAGATCAAGATTTCATAATTTGTACTAATAATTGACCCTTTTGTAATTACAGGTTTATTGTTAAAATTTAAACTAACGTATGATTAAAATGAAAAAAAAAAGTAGTGATTGTTGTGAGAGAAATTCTCACGTGCGACCATCCATGTTAAAGTTGGTCTAGCGACCAATACCGGGTTAAAATCTAATTTTGGGTCTAAGGGGTTGTGGGGAGGTAGCACCTTCACTTAGGGTTGACCTAAGAGATTAGTCCTTTCCAATTCACAGAAGAACAGCTGAGGGTGAAGAGCTAAATCTCCGATCATGCAAGTCGCAAGACTGTCCGTGCGCAACCTAAGTCGCATCCTGCACGAGGTGTCTCTGCTTTTACCAAACGCGGCGGATCTCGACCGGGAGGTCATAAAAACATCCCTAGTGATGGGCAACAGCTTCACCAATACTTAAATGCAACAGAAGGGCCGAAAACATTAAGAGTTGGATGGGCCCATGAACAGAAATTTTCAGGCGGAGTAAGAGACGACTGGAGAACTGCGACAGGACCTCACTCTTATAGTCTCATCATTTACTCAAGGCAGATGAAAAATAGGACTCCACGTGCTTACTTCCCATTATGGCTACAACAGGGCGGAAAGCTCTACGGAAACCTGGAGGACCCAAGGAGGACCACTCAATTCTTTATCTTAATCCCCCACTTGACCATCTAAGGGAAGAACGAAGAAGAACATAATTTTAATAATGCTTTTTTTTTTTTTTTTTTTTTTTATTGAATTTTACAACTGTATTTACATATAATACAACAAGTAAATGAGATCACAATAAAAAAGGAAAATGGCAGGAATAAGCATGAAGAGAAGCTATCCATTGGTAGCACTCAACTAATACACTTAACATATAAGATCCCGAGTCCATCTTCTTTTCAGACCCCTAGGAGGATTGTCTGGAATAGAGGAGGAAGCGAGGCTGGAAACAAGAGGGTTCGGATGATTTGGGAGTTTAATGTAAAAGGATTGGTATCGGGATCGGGCCAAATCGGCGATATATGGGACATTAAGGTCTTTATGGATGAATTTATTTGTGACGAAATAAGGAGCGTTAAGGATTTTACGAAGGATTTTGGATTGCAAGGATTGGATTCGAGAGGAGTTTGATGGTTTTGTGGAGCCCCAAAGCTCGATGCCATAAGCCCAAATAAGTCTTATTATTGTCATGTAAATTAGCCTTTTATAATTAATTGGTAGTTTCGAGCGTTTGTCAAGTAAGTGTTGAAGTAGTCGGAAGTGACGAGCAGTTTCTTGTCTCTTCCGTCTTGTATGAGGATTCAAAGTAAGGCGTATGTGTATGTCCAAGTGAAGTCCTATGTAACGGATCTGTTCGACAGGGATAAGTGGAGTGTTATTTAAGGATACTGTTGGACAGGAGGTCGTAGGTTTACGACGAAGGGTAAATGTGATTTGATGGGATTGATTTTGATTCTCCAGTTTTGACACCATTCTTCAAGTATTGTTATGTGGGATTGGAGAGCTTCGGATGCAAGGTCTGGGTCTTTATTAACTGCTAGCACCGCCGTGTCATCGGCGTAGGTGGTGATAACAGTGTTGTTAATAATGCTAGTTTTGAAAAATATAACAAACATTATTTCGAGCTACAATTTAAAGATGTTGTCCATGCGTAATTAAATGAGCGTATAACAATGTTTAGAGTACCTACGTTCAAAGAAAACAAACCGCGTTTAAATAGTTTTAGGGGCTTATTGTAGATGAAACCTGAACTCTCCATCTTGTTCCATTTTAACTGAACGATATTGCCTATTTCTATAACATCTTTCGTTACAGGCGACGTTGTTGGTGATGATTTTGCATTGAGAAAACGAACCCATAGAAAAGTGACCTATAGTTCCTGATTACTATTTTAGAGGCTGTTGTCGCTTATATCTCCTGATTTTAAGCTGATTGCGTCATCATATTCTGATGTGGAATCATCCAAAGTTACTTTTTTTCGAATGTTGGGCCTGGCTTTTTTTTTAAGTCACATTCATTTTTGGACCTTTCTGGGATTTTATTGTTTTCCACAAAGGCCCTGATAGAGCTCAAGTCGGAGACACTTGGAGCTTTTTATTCGTAACAAATTCGTCCCTCCTCTCTCTCATTCTTTATATAAGTGCATCTTTAATCATAGAAAAGTCTGCATTTCCATTGGATTTTTCTTGATTTGGCAAACGGGTTCCGATCTGATTTTCATCTTAAGGTACTAATTTGGCTTAGTTGAAGCCTGCCATTCGTTGTGATAGTGGATGGCTCTGCTAAATTTATTAAATCCCACCGCTTATCGCTGCGTCATCCTCTTACTCCATACAGTTTCCAGGAATTTTTCTAACTTTTCGGGAGTAAAGACAGCATGTGTCCGGGGTCCAGTCTTTGGTCAATACAAAATTAGGATTTAAAAATTATATATGAGGTCACGATCACTTCAGCCCCTGGGCTCATGTAACCCGACATTGTAGATGATTAGATTAATGAAGTTTTTAGGATTTAAATAGGTCTCAATTCACTTTGACAATGAACTTAGTATGAAATGTATGAATTTATCTTCAGTTTTAGGCTAAAGTTTGCTGGATGAAAAAAACGAACAACGGGTGCATGGTTCGCTAAACTAGTTATGTTCCTATTGGTGACTTCTCAAGCCTTCTAAACTCATGCTATTGTCCACTTAGTGCTTCTGCCTACCAGAATAGAATTGAACTATGTCGTTAAAGTTATGTCAAAAATACCCAGAGAACCAAACATCTTTTTCAGTTTTAGGGCTCAAGTAAACCCTGACGAAAACAGGAAAGGTCAATTTACTAGCATTCTCCCCAATTTCGCTCCTGGAACATAAAAAGAAAGCAATACAATTTAACTTTTCATATTACAACTAAAATGTAAATCGCAACAAAGCATTTCCGGTGATGGAAGTGTGAACGTTCGAGCCCGTGACCGCAACGTAAGTACGACCTTGACACGGCGACCAGCTGACTCTGGCCAAGAACTGGTTGCCGTTACATAATGACTCAGTCGTAAGCTGTGTCGTCACTAACTGCTAACGCCCTCTAGTGGGTAGCAACGGGACTAGCCACCGCGCCTCTTTGTGGAGGGGCAAATGCCAAGGTAATCTTCTGAAACGTTTACCGGTTTTCGCGGTACTAGAGCGCTTGTTAATTTATTAGGCCTATCCTGCCATAAATATCTTCTGTGGCTCCGTTTATTGAGGACTGTAATCTTCTATTTGGACATGGTCTCTCCCGAGAAGGAAATATAGCTGTAAACGCTTTTGTTTCGGACATATTGTCACGTCGGTTTTATTAATTTTTGGTTCTTCTCTCCTTTTTACTTTGCTATAGCCGAATGAAATAATTTATGCCACATCACCTAACTCAATTTTCGCCAAAAATGAGTTAAGTAGACGCTTACAAACATTTTCGTTGATCCATGGCGTGTTAAAACATATCACAAAATAGGGCAAAAGTATTTCATTGTGAAGTAAATAAGTCTTTTGAGTCTTCTAAAAAGAAAAAACTGAATTAGGTTTAGTTGCATGCCAAAGCAACAAAAAATAAAACGCTTATTACTTTTACATTAAAATAAATGCAATAAGCTAAAAACTGTTCAAGATAATAAAATTCTTAGTGCAAAATCATAAATTAGACAAACTTTGTTTTGAGAAACAGTTAATACTTCACGACGGCCATTGATAATTGGAACATTTCGGAGATACAAAACTCCAGTTTAATTTTTCTCGATAAACCAGAGGTTTTTCGAAAATTAATTCCACTACCTCCTAATCGTTTACACTTACATAATTCCTCAAAATGAGTAACGATTACCTGATGTCAGGAAACTTCTGCGGTAAAAATTGAAACCCTCCAAATAGAGTTGATGTTGGTTTTGGGATTGATTGAACGATTAGCTTTATTTAGTCTAAAAATAGTTGATGGAGTTTGCTAAGTAGAATTATTGTTATTGTACAGGAATTAATTGTTAGTATCCAAACTCTAGGGGTACATTGCACAGTTTAAAGAAATAAGCATAATTGTTTGGTAAACAAGTTTGTCGGAAGAGACTATTTAATTATAGATATAGAATGCTAGGCCTCAGTCTCGTATGATTTCAATAATTCATCATGCAAATTACATGCCAAATTTTAGCCTATTCAGGCATCCTCAGGGCTATAAGGGCTATTTGAGGCCTAACATTCTAGATCCATAATTGTTTGGGCAAATTTCCAAAAAGCATTTGTGTTGTAGCTTAAGTACCTATTTCAGGAACTATAATCAGTTCTACATCGAAAGATAGTGAAAAGTTGGAAAAGAGTTTATTTCTTCTGAAATGCATACCCTTCAGAACTCGATCCTATACCCAAAAAGTACTCAAGTAACCAAAATCTATCCCATATCTGTCGATACAGTGAGCGTCATCCCATTGTGATTTGTGAGCCAATCCCACAATAAACTTCAAAACCATCTGAGGAGGAATTTAATGGATTTAATTTAATTCTTAACAACTGAGTGCAGATGTATCTTTGTTCCTGAATGCAGAGAATCTTTACTCCATTTAAGACATCTCCGGAAGTCCCAAATACTTGCATATTATTATCTCGAAAAGTTTTTCGGCAATCCTTTCTTGATCATTAAAACGCAACCTCTGAAGAAAATACAAAATTGGACTTTACTCCTTTTTTCGTTCGGGATCGGGCCGTGTTTGAAATGCACTTTGTTGGAATTATGCTTATTACCACCTCACACAGTGCTCGTTATCTAATAAGTACTTGAAGGAGTGGGGCAGCAGAGTGGTAAGGTTCTGAATTGCTATGCAATCGAAATCGAATGTGACTAGGACCGTGGATAGTCACCGGAGCTGTAAGAGCCTCCTGGGATACACACAGATTTGTGTATAATTATGTGGTTATTGATTATTATAAAATTAAAGAAAAAACCTTAGTGGATCACGGTCACATCACCTCTTTGCACGACCATTTTCCAAGAAACAGCACATCTTTACATAGTAATGAACCAATGACCTTCCAATGGTACAGGTTTAACAAATAGTAGCTTGTTATATCTACTGAATACTGAAATAGAATAATTCCATTTTGCGGATATTAGAATAATTAGTTATAACCGAATATTTGCGGAACATTTTTCCAATGGGAGGGACTTTGATAGAGTTTTGGCAAAGCTGGATTGTTGCTCTGTAGGCTTATAATACTAAAAATTAATCCATTGGTTGGGTCTTCTTCTTATGGAAAGATAAATTGGTAAATTGCGGCGATTAAATCGATGAAAATTGTAGGTAAAGTAATAAATAGACTTAATAATAAAATAAAGGTAAATTTGTGAATGCCAATAGAATTTATGAAAGCTACTCAATAACTCTAAAACTCAAAGTTTGATTGAAAAAACAACTCATACATCGTTTATTGTAGCGCACACCGATAATCCAATTAAGAAATTATAATGTTTAATTGCCTTTTGAGTTAGCATACAGTTGCTCGTTACTTTGAGTTTGGGAAAGCAGGTATAGTATTTAAATTAAGGAGCTCTATTGAGATGGATTGACATTAAGGAAGAACTTTAATGACGGTCCTGACCTTCGAAGGCCCCTCAGCGGAGCAGCCTAGCACATCATTGCCATTCTTAGAGATCACATCTCTGGGGCATCAAGTCACCGATATCGTTCTTCACCTCATTTAATTCAATTTTCACCACATTGATCTGCCTAGGAATTGATTCTAAAGTCCTGGTTACACGGTTAATATTTGGAGAGAAATTTGGATTCAAACTCTTTACATGGTGAGGGGTTTTATGATCAATTTGGGGATGAAAATGTAGTACACTTGAACTATAACGTTTTATTTATTTTTCCTTTTTCTTCTTCTTCTTTCTTCTTCTAATTTCTTTGGATGTTCTATATTTTTTCTATTATGTGTATTTTTTCAGGAAAATTTTATACATCCAACACATTTCCATTCTAATTGTCATCTTTATTTTTCTTACATTTGTACAACGTTTCGGACTTGTTTGTCCATTTTCTAGTACATATCTCAAAACATTTTTCATTCCATTAAAACAATATATAAACATTATATTACACTCTAAAACAATTTTACCACATACAGAACTTTTTATTTTTAAATTTAACTTTTAAAAACCTTCATTCAGTGTTAAAAATCATTCTAAAAATATTTTATAAATAATTAGCCAATATCACAAATAAGAGTTATAAAATGGACATACCTTAACTTCCTACTATATTAACACTTTGAAATGTCTCGTCATTATATTTAAAAAACTACGAGTATCTCCTCACTATTCACCCGCTCATCGCTTTGTTGTTGACCAGTCCCCACTTTTATTTATTTATTTACATCCCTACCTACATACCTACCATAGTTCCTAAAACTTAATCGTGTAAGCAGGCCTTAAGTGTTCGGTTCTTGCATCACTAAGCAGTCAACGATTTACTATAAGCCAATGAACTGAGTATTTTGGCTCTACCAACCTTTATTTATTCCTACGTTCCCGCAATTACCGCAATCCTATCCAATGAGAAATAGTTAAGAAGGATGAATCATTATTTTATTATATCATAAAACTAAGCTTGATTTCCAGTCCGACATCTAAACTTTCTTCAGCAACTGAGGTAAAAAGTTGTAAAAAAATGAGGTATAATCATAAATCTATTGTCTTTGTTATTCGTCTAAATAATATATAGTACATGTAAGTATATAATACAGAAAAAAATAAATAATTAATTGAAGTGGAAATAGTTGGGGGTGCGGTCAAAATAAATAGCACTAATATGCAAAATAATCACATATTTTATTTTTGTCAACATTTTAACCCGAATTCCATGTCCTAATCAGGGCTAAATGAAAAAAAAATAATAATCAGCCCTGATGAGGACCTAAAATTGAGGTTAAAACGTTGTGATCCTTGCATACTATTGCTATTTATTTTGACCGCGCCACCAACCATTTCCTCATAACTATATCTACGGTCAACTATCTTCCACCATAGGTCATTAAATATTTGTCTAACACAATCCCCTAAAAATCATTTTTTACGTCTGCAAAGATGCGTAACATGATTTTATAATAACTGTACACCACGCATAGCTTCTTGCTACATGAATATCTATAAATGCACAGAGACTTCATCGTTAGAGTGTATTGTGTTTTTGTCTGCCAGTAAAATCAGTCAAACTGTACAGTGTTGTGTTATTGAGCTGTCTTACACATTGCTTAGAGCATGTTTATATCGCTGTGGCCATGCTGCATAAAGTACAGCAGTTGATTGCATACACACCCACCGCACCAGATTTTTCTACATGACAGGGTGGTTTTAAGTCTGACTTACGCAATTGCCGCAAATAAATGGGAGAAGTGCATATTGCTTACCTAAAAAAACGTTACAGAGAATATAATATTATTTGGCATAAGTGAAACGTGTTAACATAGGCGATGAACTTTTGTAATGTTAAACTCCTACAATTTTACTCCAAACCTAAAACAACAAGTGTTACTATAAATGTCCCAGTGACGTTAAATGTCGCAATAGAGTGCTATAGTAGATCAAAGTTAGAAGCTATGAGGTTTCCACTTCATACCAAACATACCATATAATAAGAGATAATAAAAGCACATAATAAGAGAAAAAAAACTTACTAATACGCTTGCCACAAAAACGCACCTGTCCCACCCAACCTTACTGTATTTATTTAACAAGCACACATGTATATTTTTTTTATTAGTACACACTCCCTGCTCTGATTTCTTAATAATTATTACGGTCCGATCAAAACTAGTATGAAATATGGCGATAATGAGAGTCCCATTCATAAAAAAAAATACCAAAATATCTAATCAAGCTAGAAATAATACATAACATTTTTGTTTTTTTAATATTTCCATAAATTGTATTTAAAAATCTGGTAAATTGTTGGGATATTTATTTTTATTAGCAATATTATGTAAGAATCACATATTTTATTTTTGCCCCTAATTTTAGGCCCTCATCAGTGCTCTTTGGCTAATGCTGTCAGAGTGAACCCAAAAGGTATAAATTATTGTAATTATGAACATAGGCATAGAGGTAAGGGTGAAGATTTTAAAGGAAAATAATCAAATACACAGCTAAATTTCACGATATACTAATTTAATCAAACAAGACTAAATATAATAGTATGTGTAAAAATAATTCAAAAATATTAGACAACGTAAAAACCGAAATACTTGCAATTTAATTTGTGAAGAAAGCCCAGAAAACGATAAAATAATTCAGCAGAGGTTGTCTGAATCTGTAACACGAAGACAGACCTACTGCAAATAAGGCAATTTAACTACTGAGGTACACCGGAAGACGGTGAGCACGACTGTCTAATCCTGTCAGAGCATGTCGGCTTACAAATACCGGAAACCCTCAGCTCACTGATTCAATTAGTATTCCTAATATTTTGACAAATGTTCAGATTGCTGTCCAAATGCCGCAGCGCGCCCGCCGGAGGGATATATAAAATCTGAAGAGAGCTATAATAATTATAATAATTTATGGTCTGGATAAACATGTCTGTATTAATAAATATCGGAGATAAGAATAAATAGCTGTCTCTAATAATAAAATTATTTAGTATTTCATTTACTTTTATTCATTTTTTCGTTTGTATATTTTATTTATTGTTATGTAGTAATTAGTTATCGTTATAGGTAGTTATCGCGTCAAAAAAATAAAACAAATTTTATTTTTTTGCTAAATTGTTATATGTTCCAAAGCCATTCTTAAGAAATGGGTATTAATAATGTTTTGTTGTTAGAAAAGAGTTCATTGAACGTATGAAAGATGGCATGGGTACAAGCACTGAACGTAGTTCACCCTAGAGGGTATAAGTCACATTATTTCTGTAAAAATTTCCTAAGGCACTTATACCCTTCTGCAATTCCAAGCTTCAATTTTTAAACTATTTAATTAGGAGATAAAAGATTCGACCACGGCCGGGAATCGAAACCAGGTCTTCGATGAATTTTTTAAAATCCCAGGTCCCTGCATCTTCAAGCTATGAGATCATTATCGGCTGCTTGGGATACAGTTTCAGCAGCAACAATACGAAACTGCTTCAGAAAAGGTTGGACAATAACCGAAGAACCAGCTCTAATTCCTGAAACAACGGACGAGTTCCTGTG
This sequence comes from Aelia acuminata, assembly GCA_911387785.2. Lineage (NCBI taxonomy): Eukaryota > Metazoa > Arthropoda > Insecta > Hemiptera > Pentatomidae > Aelia > Aelia acuminata. The sequence goes on from OU426981.1 coordinate 36,086,199, forward strand.
GACTTAAGTTTTAACGATTTTGTTAACATCGACGAAAACTTGTGCGTTGCGGAACCGTATGAGGCTTCTGAGGATGACATAGAAGATGATGATGAAGAAGTAAATGTCTTGAAGCATTCAAGGAAAGAAGTAATAGAAGCACTCTCCGTTATAAAGAGACAAGGGGACACGTCTACGGTGGAACCTGACTTAACAGAAGCAATGCATAAGGAAATACGTATTTGTGATAGGTTAACACGTCCTCCCATAGCTAAACACAAATTACTTGTGCATAACAGCTCACAGTTTTTTCGTGAGTATGTATTTTTTTCCTACATTGTGACATTGTGACATCCTACATGTAAATTTTTTTCTATTTTATAACTATTTCTACATATCTATTAGGAGCAGAAATTACTTTTTTTTTTTATTTCTTACTCTTTACGTTTAAAAACTAATTGTTATATTTATTTATAATTAAACTTATATGTAAATTAATGAATCTCAATATTTAATTTATATATCACCGGTGTTTGGGCAAAAGGGCTTAAGTGTTGGAATGTGAAGTTAACAGAAAGAATTTTCAAAGTTTTGAAAAATCATTTTAAATCCTGTCTAAGGATTTCTTTATTCATGAATCACTATATTATTTCATAAGAGGCTAAACATTATAGCGAAATACAAATTTAAAGAAAATATTACTTATTTATTTACTTTAAGTGCATTTAAGCCCTTAGTATCTTATATTTTTGTCTCTTATGGCCTTCTGATCATAACTCATTAGCCTTTTGTACTTAACAAAAATCAACTTAATTCCTTTTTACCAAGGATATGATAAATGGACCATGCCCTAAGGGTGTCAAAAAGTTTGGAAAAATCAAAAATATTTTATTTTATATTGATATTATGATTTTATACAAAAACACTGTTAATGTGTTAACACTAAAAATACACAATCAATTACATAAATGATGAAAAATCAATCTAAAGGTACATTATTAGTTTAAAAATGAAACTCTTGATGAAGTTATTGATCTATTTCTACATCAATTAAATAAGGGTCAATATATCCATCATTATGACACCTAAGGCTTCAGTAAAAATCGTGGAAGTAGGGGGGTATTAGTTGTAAAAGATCTAATATATCTTTTTTCTTTTCTTTGGATGGAATGGCTCACTGTTGGTATTTTTCAACGTGAATGTGCTTGGATGTCGGCCTCTTCTTTTTAATGAAACATAATCAAAGTGATCTTCTCTATTCAGGCTGTTTTTATAACCAATACGTCCAAAGTCATTGTCGTACCGAAACCATTGTGCTAGAAGATAAAGAGTACAAGATTTTATAATTGCATAATTATCTTAGATCCAAATCGGTTTTTTTTCCATCAAAATGCATGCTGCTTAAGTAGAACTAGGTAGCAGACATATGTTTGTGGATCGAATCCAAAGGGCGTAGAATTGGCATAACTACATAGGCCCTTTTGATCTGCACACGTTCTGGTATAAAGGATGTAAGTTTTATCAAGTGTCACTTAACCCCTTTGGATCATTGCCAAATAGCAAATAACACTTATGCCATTGAGATCAGCTTAATTACACGATTTAGTAAGCTGATTTCACTTAAGCCGATTGAACCATTAAAAACAGGACCAATAATAAACCATCAATACACGACTCAGGATAGGACATACGAGGCTTACGCACCTCCACCTCATAACAAAAGAAACTCCGCCCAGATGTCCTGAGTGTGATGAAAGATTGACAGTAGCTCACATCTTCGATGTTTGTACTTACTACAAGAGAAGGCTACAAGACCAGGGTATACCAGCAAATATATCCACCGCATTGGGAAATGAAGAAAAGTTCTTAAATAAGGTCATTTCTTTTCTCTCGAGGGAAGGACTTCTTAAAAGCATTTGAATTTTTTTTTTTTTCTCTCTTCTGTCTTTTTTAAATTATCTATCCTTTTCCTATTTTTTAATCAATTTATCTTTAAATTTTTCTAAATCAGATTTATCTCTCTTTCCGTTTCCTATTCTGATTAATCTTGTTCTCAATCTTTATTTTTATTGCTTATTTATTTATTACCAATTATATTCTTTGAAAGCATGCTCCCAAACTAAATCACTAAAAAATTAAAATCAATAAATTAAAACAAAATAATATAGATATAAACAAGGGCGTTTATGACCAAGAGGTTTTACGCCTTCATACTAAAACAAGAAACCAACCAACCATTAAAAACAGATAGATTTTTTTGACAAGAAGCTATAAAAACCTCATTTTCATAAAAATGACACTTAAGCCCTTTTGCCCAAACACCAGTGATATAGTATATACAAATAAATTCGATACATGTGTTTTTATTTAACTAGAATGCATTTACTTCTAAATTTGATCAAATTAGTGTGGCCATTGGCCTTAAAAAAAAATCCTCGGTTATAACGAATCTCCTTAAAGCGAACTATGACTATCAAACCCCCTACCAGTTCGCTATATCTAGGGTTTACTGTAGATGAACTCCAAATCAGCCTATTTCCAAAAAGGAAAGTATTGGCAATTATTGTGTGTATAGTTAATCTTCTTTCATGAGGTATTATCGTTTATCAGTAACAACAATCGTATACATGAAAAACATAACAATTTTTAACCTTCCATGGTATAAAATGATTGCGATGATGTATACACCTTATTAAAATATTACATACATGACCAAGAGCAATATAAAAAGCATATATTTAGGTAAATACCACATATGCCGCGAATTATGAATGAATGAAGTCTAGAAAACGGATAATGGGTTTTTTAATACTTATTTATCATACTTAATTCATAAGCATTATACTCTTATTTATATTAGAAAAACCAAATTACTGTAAATAGCAAAAATGATTAACAAACGTGATAGAAATAATCCATTCCCTTTTCCCCGCTTACTCGAATATTACAGGTCAAAAAGGAATCATAAGTCGAATGGGAATAGGAAAGAAACGGTGAATGGCAACCGTTGAAAATATCTGAAAAAGGGAAAATGGTTCGATAAAAAAGATCGTTAGGTTCTAGAATAGGCTATAGCTATTGGAAGGGACGCTTGAGGGACCTCGATGAGGTAAATATCGGCGACACGATGTGAATGGGGTGAGGGAGTGGTCAGTTGTGGGCGACATCGTTTTCCATTGCTCAACACTCCCCAGCTCCTCCTTCCAACCCAATCTGGTTTATCTGTTATTTTTTTTAATTTAACCTACATATGTTATTGAAGTGTTTAAAGTTTTAATTTCGCATTCTGTTACGTCTTTGAGTTAGGTTTCTCTTACTTTAGACTTACACTATGTATCAGTGGGACAAATATATCGAAATTTTTTATCATTCAGTATAATCAGATGTATTTTTACTCAAGGCCTTTTTTTTGTCGGTTCACCATAATTTCCTTAGTACTTCCTCAAATTTCATGAATGAGGCATCATTACAGTCAACCCTCGATATAGCGAACTGGTAGGGGGTTTGAAATTCATAGTTCGCTATAACGAGATTCGTTATAACCGAGGATTCTTTTTTTTTAGCCAATTTGATCATATTTAGAAGGAAATTCATTCATTAGAACTAGTTAAATTAAAACGCATGTATGTAATTTTTTTTTAGATAAACTACATATTAATTAAACAATGAGATTCATTAATTAACCTGCCAAGTTCACTTGAGAGTTCTTTATCCTTAGCTTTAATGAGAGGGTCTGAGATTGGTATTTGAGATCTCATTTGTTTAAAGTAATTTATCAATTTTTTTCCAAATTTTCATGAGCTGCAGAGCGCAGTCGTTTATTTGATGTTGAAGTTAATCCTTGGGCTGTGGTTGAATCCATTTTATCTTTGTTTTCTATAATGGTTGACAATGTTGATTTTGGAATTCCATATTTTTCTGCATTGGCTTTCTTACTTAGAATTCCCGATTCAATATCCTGGAGAATTTTTAATTTTTCCTCGATTGATAAGGATTTAGGTTTGTGACACACCTTTACCAACGAACTCATTGTGCATTAAAAAAAACAGTATAAAGTACTACAGAACATTGATTCGAATAATACAGAAGTCGAAACAGCTAGTTTTGAGAAAGTCAATGGAATCAGAGAGAGGAAAAGGAAATCGGATTAGTTAAGAGTAAAAAAAAAACACTTCAATTCTAGAAACTGGAGCTACATCGTCTTCCCGCGCTCTTTCCACGTAATACAGTAAAAAAAAAAATAATAAAAATTCTAGCAGTTCGTTATAACAGAATATAATAATTCTCAGGCATCAAATTTAGTTCGTAGTTCGCACTAACCGAGGGATTTCGCTATAACGAGGGGTTCAGCAGAAATATAATGGTAAATTTGGGGGGATACTATTTTGGTTCGCTATATCGAGGTGTTCGTTATATCCGAGTTCGTAATAATGAGGGTTTACTGTATAAAGCTTTCTTTAACCGCGACACCGCAAAAATATACAAATTACTCATGTCTCCTTCGATTGCGAGTTATAAGCGCAAAAGCGCTTTTGCGAGAAATCATAGTGGTGGTAGAGGTTTCTACATGGTATCAATCTTTTCGGCTAAATTTATTTTTTCGATTAACCCTTCGTTTGCGAGTTGAGATCGAAAAACTGCAATTCTCATCGAAAATTTCAAAATGGTCGCAGTGCTTTTCCGAAAGTGTAATTTTTTTCAGTTCGTCGAGACGAACATTTTTGGTTATGTACACATTTCCTATTGTCGCCGTCGTTTGCGAGTTACAAGCAAAAAATGCGATTTCAGATTAGAATCAGCGCACTCGCTTTCGCTAAAGTACCAAATACTTTCACTAATCACGCACTATACGATACTAAAAATACGGTGTGTACTTTAATTAAGTGGGCTTTAAGTAGGTTAGAGTGCGAATGCTTCGCACGGGTCAGCTAGTTGTTAATAAATAGAAAGACTAATAATAATAAAAGATAAAAGAAAAAAATAAAAGAATAAATATTGGTCAAGTAAATTATAAATAAATAATTACTTAATAGACTCTACTGGTGCAAGCATGATTATGTAAAAATCAATCGAAATAATCGATGAATTCGTATGAAAATAATGGAACGATTAATAATAGAAGAATAGAAATTCACAGTGCGGTTTATTATGTGGAAGTCTGTTACCTGAAATTATGTTATAATATTATGATATAATACCTGAAAGAAGTTCTGAATCACTCCCGAGGACCTTCTTGTCCTTGTCACGACACAGGAGAACTATGCCACTGACTAATCCTTCCTAATATTTTCAAAACGGCCTAATAATCAAAAACATGCGATTTCAGTCATTAGAATCAGTGGCATCTATGCCTGTATAAAACAAACCCACCAAAAAATCAATCAGAGATGGCCATATCGTAACTTCAAACATAGTGTTGGAAGATGTCCTGTAAACACCTAAAAACTATTAAATACCTTAAAGTTATGTTTCAAAAAATAAATAATCTACAATTTAAACCCTTTCTATATTTCAATCCTCACATATGCCAATGAAGCACTATTCGATACTTAAATATTAATATACGGTGTGTACTTTAATTAAGTGGGATTTAATTAGGCTATAATGTCAGCTATTCATCATTACAAAAATGCCTTAGGCCATTAAAGAAATTTGTAATAAAATGTGTTCTTTTTCCTTTTAGGAAAATAGTAAAAATGACTAACTATATTGTAGACGGACCGACCTTTAAATGTGGGCAAACCTGGAGGTTGAGCGTTATCATAGATATTTCACAAATTATACTCTTGTATGCATGAGTTTCTGGCCACACTGAACTAAAAAGTATCCCGCCAAAAATACTTAATTTAGTTTTAATACAAAAAGTGTATTAAAACTCATCTATAAATTTTGACGGCTTAATAAAAATGAATTATGTCTTTCTTATTTTGAATAAGAAAGTAATGCGAATTTGTTCATAAGTATTTTTTAAATCCGCTCAATTATTTACGAATTCGAGAGGTTTATTTTTGGAGAAAATATTGACATCTATACCATTTTAGTTTTATATTTTTTAAAAACCAAGTAGACACCTTCTTTCAAGCTACTAAATAGAAGACCCTTAGGGGTTGTGGCGGTACTGGTATCATTAATATAAAACGTCGTGAAATATCTTCTGAAATCGAATCCTCAATTAACGGAACTTGAGGCAGAAACAACTGACGAAAAAAAAAATAACAGGTGCCTTGATAAGCTCATGAACCATTCGGCCCGTGTTAATGATGCAATACAGAACTCCTAGAACATGGAGGAAGTAAGGTGCTGGCTCTTCGGAATCCCACTCCAGATTGTATGGAAAAATGAGGTGTGCCCTACTGGATAGAGTAGATCTTTACTTCGCCCTGTAAATAAAAAGGGGGAACGTCTAGAATGTACTAACTGTAGAGAAATTTCATTTTTACTCATCTGGTCATAAAATCCTTTCAAACGATCAGTTTCGGTGACTCCTTCCATAGGCTGTCAGAATTGTAATATCAGTGATTCTAACAGCATATGGTAGAAGGCACTTATTTATAGGACCGTTTCAGTTCTAGATAGACAAAAATAGACACCCACAGTAGCATCGTCCGATTAGCTTTAGTGGCATAAAGTATCGTTAAACAAACAAACAAAGACCATATCATAAGAAATATATGTACGGCTTAAGACAAGGAAAATTCTCTGCCATCACTGAGAGAGGGAATACCTGTATGGGTCAATACAATACAATTGACAAATAAATACAAATGACCCCTTCGTTACGGGGAAAGAAAGGCAAACAGGTAAGGAACATTAAGAATATGTCTGGCGAACTTATGACAGAAGACGATAGCATACTGGAAGAGTGGAGGCTTCACTATGAACAAAAGTTCTCAAGCCAAAATAGCCTCATACAAGAGAATAAGAAAAAGCAACAAAGCGATCCCGTATCTGAAAATGAATTGGAGGAGGAAGACTGTATAGATGAAGATGAAGTTTCGCTAGCAGTCGAAAGATTGAAGTCAGGAAAAGCAGCAGGAAGAGATGAAATATCCCCAGAGCTGATCAAGTATGGGGGAAAGGAAATCATCAAGAAACTTCAGACGCTCTTCCAGAAAATATGGGATGAAAACAGAATTCCCAAGGAATGGGAGTTTAATATAATCGTGCCAATTCATAAAAAGGGGTGCCAAAGTGATTGTAATAATTACAGGCCCATATGCCTATCTCCTGTAGCTTATAAAGTTTACTCTAGAATCCTGGAGCAGAGACTAAGGAGACGGATCGAACAAGAAATCGGAGAAGAACAAGCAGCATTTAGACCCCAGCGACAAACCGCAGATCATATATTCTCCCTCCGAATGATTTTGGAGAAGGCCTGGGATAGAGGGAAGAGTGTCTACTTGGCCTTTCTGGATCTTAGAGCAGCTTTCGATTCCGTCCCAAGAGAGGAGATATGGACATCCCTTCGCAACAAAAAAGTCCCTAATAAACTTATACTGGCGATACAAGCTGTTTACCAAGATCCAAAAGGGATTGTCCGCCTGAATGGAAGGGAATCAAAGCCGTTTCAGTTTATGAAGGGTGTAAAGCAGGATGACAACCTCAGTCCCCTTCTCTTTGTCGCATTTATGGACGAGATCGCCAAAATATGCAAAAGAAGATCACCTAGAGCAGTAGTAGGTTATCGAAACCTATACCCAGTATTGGCCCAATTCTTCATATTTGCCGACGATATCGTACTAATAGCTGACTCACAGGAGAATCTCCAGAAGGCCGTAGTGGAGTGGAGAGAGGAACTGCACAGAAAGGGCATGGAAATAAATCCTACCAAGAGTAAGGTGATGCAGGTAGGACGGACGAAAGAGGAAGTAAACATTACTTGCAATGGGAAACCTCTAGAATGCGTGGATTCCTACCAATATCTTGGCACTCTGGTAAGCAGGAACGGAAGGCTGGACCCAGAAATCGGGAATCGAGTGAGGAAAGCGAATAGTGTGTACCTCCAAATCAACAGTACCATAGTCGGTAAAAAAGAAATTGCCCGGAACACAAAACTAACTGTTTTCAAGACCGTATTCCTCCCAGTCCTCTTGTACGGAGCCGAACACTGGACTGCCCTTGATAAACACATTAAAAGGCTCACTACTGCGGAAATGAGGTTCCTTAGAAGAGTAGTGGGGAAAACAAGAAGGGATTGTGTCCGAAATGAAATTGTCCGAGAAGAGCTCAAGGTACCATCCATGAAGTTAAGGGTTGAGGAGCGGCAACTAAAGTGGTTTGGGCACATATGCAGAATGCCAGAAGAAAGGAAAGTCAAATGGTACATGGAGATGAGGCCAGAAGGAAGCAGACCAGTTGGCAGGCCACGAATCACATTCAGTGAATATATAGAAAAAATAGGCAAAGATCGAGGGATGTCAATGGCCCAGATGAAGCGAATGGCTATGGACAGAGACGGTTGGAAGAAGTGGGCTGAGGCAAAGCGAGCTCTACGCTGAAAGGCACATAAGAGCTAGTGAAAGAAGAAGAAGACCCCTTCGTCGACTTCAATTCATCTCATTATAGCGACAATAGCAAAAAAATTCATCGACTTTAATAATTCTTGGGCTAAGGCTTAGAGGAAAGGAGATATTTGGGAGAGAAATATTTTTTTTTAACATGTACTATTTATTTTAAATTAAATTTAGGCATGTGAGATTATAATTGTGTCTTTCCCCCAAAAAAACTCCCAGACTATCTTCTGCTTGGTTGATTTACAATATGTAAAATTTGTAAAATCATGTGAAATATCCTTAGATCTGCCATCACTTACAAGACTACAATTAAAAGTGATAAATGGCTTTCTCATGTAGATAATCAATCACGAAGATCACTTTGACCCGAGAAATGATTGATTTGCTTTCAACGCCATTCATTATATAATCAATTCATATGTTATTCGTTACTGTGTAATGGAAGCTTACTGACTGTAATGGATTTGTACTACATGATATAAATTAATTCATTAAATATATTTAAATTTTTTTTTAATAAAATGGAAACTTTCTTTAAGCACTCCAAAAAAAAAAAAAGTTTGGAATGAGATAATTTTTATATTATACAATTTATACCATTCAATCCAACTTTCCTCTGAATTCGAATTTGTTTTGTTAAGCAAAACCAGTTTGTTTTAAATGAATCTTCAAGAGCAAATGTTCGCAACCCCTGGATATTGATTATTTGACTACAAGCTGACTGACAGAAAGCCAGAAAGTGGCAAACAAAAACAAAAACGTTGGTCTTTTAGGGATAATACACTATAATTAGCGCGATAGCGAAGAAACCAAAAACATAAATATATAAATTGAAATTTACGGCAGCCATAAATGCGATGTGATCTTTATTTGAAAGCAAATCCTAGCATACCCATAAGAGGAACCCACAGCCCAAATAAGAATGAGATTCTTTTTAATGCAGAGTTATTTAGAACTTCATTGCACGTAATTCTGTAAATCATGCCTTTCACATATTTTTATCCTTTTGTATTTAAATCGGATGGAATTCGGCGAAAAATAAAATAATCATCAAAATATAATTAAGTGGGAAAGATATTCTTTTTTATTTATTTATTACTTCTAACTATTTAAAAACAAATAAAAAATAATCGATTCATATAATAATTAAGTTTTGGAAACATTATGGCACAATAGGTTAGATTTTCAATAGATATTTTGATATTTATATATTACGTTAGATGAAACCAGGTTTCGAGTAAATTTAAAAAAGAAATTTTGGAAAATGTTCCGATGTTTGAATGCTATTTAATTAAGAATTAATTTTGCCTATCCTATCCTAAGCCAATTATAGAAAAATACTGAATTGGCTTCAATATTTAAGTACCTACATTGTATAGAAAATAAGCTTGGACGAATGTTGTTGAGAAATTTTAAGCACAGAGGCCAGCCAGATATTCAGTTTCAAACTCATAAGTTTTATTGTTTTCAAAAGCACAGTGTTTTATTCAGGAATGTGATGCATTAAATGTTTATATTAAATGGTGAAATTATGAAAATTAATGTGTGAGGTGTGAGATTGGTAAAAAAAGATTTCCCATGGCATTACTGATCGATAAAATGATATCGATCCATGCTCATTTTATCCTAATTTGAGATTCTTTATTTATTTTTGTATGGTTGAGAAATCAATGGATTGGCATCTTTACGAAACTTTTACTTATTTTTTAAATACAAAATCATATAAACATATTTAGAGGTCATTGAAGTAGATCATTAGGTACTTTTTTCAAATTCAGTTTGTCACCGAAAGATCCCTTCTTGACCCTGAACTGATTTTAGATGGAGCCGGGAGTATATATTCTGCCCCGGAGGGAGTGGACCGCATTCTCTCCTCTCCACCAGGACAGCACCAGCAAACATGTACAAGATCGTAAGTAGTCAGTCCACGCTCAATATCCATTCCATTTGACTATTTATTCGCCAACAAAATTTTTTTCACAATTTATAAAAAAAAATAATTAGATTGAAGCTACCATTATGAAAATTACTTTACATTAGGAATCTCATATGCGAAATTTTATAAGGTAACAGTAATCTTATTGAATACGTGTTAACAATAGGTAGATACATTTAACAAAAACAATTGTCAGTAATATTAATTATGGTAATTCATCCTAAGGTAATTCACTTTTTTACTGAAAGGGTTAGCCTTTTATGTTAGTCGTTTAAGAAAATTTAAGTTAAATTAATTTTGTTCTATGGTAAATTAAAAAAAAAAAATTAAAAAATAACTGAATCTTCCATTAAATGTTCATTCATTCGGATTTCACAATACGAACGCGTTGTTGCATATGTTTGAAAAAAAAATTGAATTGAAAAAAAAAAAATTGAAATTGGAAAAATTAATCTAAATGACTAAGAGGAATTATTATTGATCAATACCATAAATATACATTTCTATTAATGTTAACCTCTTTTACAGGTCGCTCTTTTCGCCCTCTTCGCCTGCGCCAACGCTGGCTACCTTGGAGGCTATGCCGCTGCCCCAGCACTCGGCTATGGTGCTAGCTACGGCTACGCTGGTGGTTACAGTTACGCTGCCCCAGCTGTCGCTACCGTCGCCCATGCTCCAGCCATCTCCTACGCCGCCCCAGCTGTTGCTACCGTCGCTCATGCTCCAGTCGCTGTAGCTCATGCTCCAGTTGCCACTTCCTACTCTAACACTTACAGGACCGTCAACAAGCCAGTCGCTGTTGCTGCACCAGCCATCTCCTACGCCGCACCAGCAGTGTCTTACGCCGCTCCAGCTGTTTCTTACGCTGCCCCAGCTGTTGCCGCTGTAGCCCATGCTCCAGTCGCTGTCGCCCATGCCCCAGTCGCCACCTCTTATGCTAGCACTTACAGGACCGTCAACAAGGCTGTCGCTGTTGCTGCCCCAGCTATCTCCTACGCCGCCCCAGCTGTCTCCTACGCCGCCCCAGCTGTCGCCACCGTCGCCCATGCTCCAGCTGTTTCCTACGCTGCCCCCGCTGTAGCTACCGTCGCCCACGCTGCTCCATTGTCCTACGGTCTTGGATACAGGTCCTCATACGGTCTTGGATACGGATACGGTCTTGGATACTCATACCTCCTCCATCACTAAACTTCTGTGAAGTTTGTGTTACCTAAAGTCAAATCTTATTAAGGAAACTTAATTTATGTAAATAGGTATTTAAATAAATAATTTATATCTATTTGTTTTGTGCTTCCTTCGACTAATATTTACATTATTACAATGATATGAAGACAGTACGAAAATATGAAAATTTATATTAGGAAGTGAACATTTTACTCCATTTTCATAGAAAGAGAAATTTAGGGAACAATTTGATGAAAATACCACGATGTACAATGTTCAAAAATCAAAACTTTTAATATTTTCGTTGATGGTAAATTGAACAAATTAGATCCAGAATTCAATGCTACCACAAATTTAATACAATTTATATTGTTGAACACATTCATTAAATTCAATCTGATGTTTTCTTTAAATAACATTTTGATAAAATTTTTAAACGATTTGAGAAGATTTAAGATTCGACCACGGACGGGAATCGAACCCAGGTCCTCTGCATCTTCGCAGCACTCTTACCATTGATCTATTGACCGTGGGGCAATTTCCAACTGTGTTCGAATCTTTTTCTTTTGTGTTCTCAACTAGTAGGTCTCGCCACGTTGTTTGCGATAGCGGGATCTGAAATACGCCAAAGTTATATATCATATGTGAAAATTTAATCACCTATTATTTTTAGATAATTAAATTTTTTTTTCAACAATTTGATTAGAAGATGGAAGATTGGACCATGGCCCGGAATTGAATCTCTCCCTCTCTCACGGTTAGCTCAGTGGTTAGAGCCCTGCAAAGGAGATGCAGAGGACCTGGGTTAGATTCCTGACCCAATGGTTGAATCTTTTGTCTTCTAATCAAATTGTTTAAAGATTATAAATTAATTATCTTAGAATAATAAATGATTAAATTTCAGCATTTTGACATATCATTACTGGACAAAACATCTGGTGCGGGGCCTGCGTCCCACAACTTTCACTTACCAACCTTTTTTGACTAAAAATAGAAAAAATAATTTAAATGGCATACTTTAGTGCCACTGGAGGGGAAACACTAAATTCGCAATATAATTTGTTTTCTTTACCATTGGAAAGTGGGGGTCACTAATTCACACAGTGGAGTACCAAGAATAGAGTTTGTCCCATTCACTCTAGAACTTCGTACTTTACAGGGATTTGTTTGAATTATTTTTTTTTATATAAATATATCTCTAGGAGGTAATAGAATTAATAATCGAGTTTTAGACCGAACGATCATGTTTTTCGGCGATATTTCCTAAGTAAGATCGATAGAAAGGGTTCATAACAACGGCCGATAATAGATTAAAACTTAGTTCAGCCCCCCGGTACTTCGCTACAAAGTGGCGAGACCTGGAGGGAGGGATCACAGAAGAGAAAGATTCGATCACGATCGGAAAGGACTCACGGTTAGCTCAGTGGTAAGAGCGCTGCGACGTAGATGCAGAGGACCTGGGTTCGATTCCCGGCCGTGGTCGAATCTTTTATCTTCTAATAAAATAGTTTAAAGATTAAAACTTAATTTTTAATTTTTAGCACCTTAGTATTTTTCAAAAAACGACGGCGATATTTTATTCTTCTAAGGCAGTAACACTTATTAATGCTTTATTTAAATCAATAAGTTAATACTTATGATCCAACAAGCTCCTAAAGCACGTTGACTGTTTTCGCATGCTCAGTACGCCTTGTCTTCTTAACAATGAGCAGTTAGTAAATGAGTACTACGCATCAGAACGTTGCTATCCTATTTTAAGTGCTTGTTGGAAGATACCTTTGATTCATTAAGAATCGCCATATGTTTTTTTCCAATCGGTAACATTTTGAACAACACGCTCTTCGCCTTCTCTCACAATGTTCTCTTACGTCTTCTTTCTAAGCAGTTCTATTCTTTCTTTTTTCCATTGTAAAATAAAATTAAAACAGTTTTTTGTAAGTCTTCAACTTTTGATTTAGTTTTAAGACAGCTACTATTTGTACCATGGATACCAAAATTTCTGTTGAATAACTTGAAAGCAGAAACTATTATTTTCTTGGTACTCTAATATTTCTTTTAGTGACCTTCCGACATTTTATAAACTTAATACCTAGTACGTGGGCTAGACCCCCTCAACCGTGCACATCCCTATAAATTTCATATCTTTGTGTTCCTTGTGATAAAAGATTAAGCCAATGTTCCGACAAAAAAAAGTTGGCGAACTACCCCAAAATTACGTTAATAAAACATGGTGGAATGACGAAATTGAAGTGGGTTCGTTAAGCGTGATAGTGAATTTCACTATCACGCTTAAATTAATTAACTGGTCTTTTATTAAAACTGGATAGTTCTATATTAAGAATAAATAAAGAATTTTACTAAAAGTAATTAGTCTAAACAACATAAAATACCTTTAAAGGAAATTTTTTTCAAGTCGCTCGTATAAAAGTTAAAATTCCAAGTTGATTTGTGATTATACGGCCATCATTAACGAAAAACACCCTGAAATAAAACATATGGACCAACTATTCTTCATTAAAATCAATGGTAACAAATTTGAAAATATGTCATCAATGTTCATAGAACAACGGACCTGAACGGCAAAAAGGTGACTCTGGCGCATCCGGTCCTCGGCCACATCGTTCAATCCTCATATATTAAATAATTACAGCGGCTTAGAGATATTATTTTGAATGTATGTTTCGTGTTTGAATGTATGATCGTGCCTATGTAACTGAAAATATTTAATTGACATAAAAAAAACATTACTTTTTTTTTTTAATTTTTCTTTATTATAAAAGTACTTTTAGAGAACAAGGATATAAGTACGATACATAATAATTAATTAGTCGCATACTGCACATTATCTAAACCTCACATACATACTGACATAAGCTGATTATCTTGAAATGCAATACCTAATAATGCTCTCATCGTACTAGTTGGGTTACAGACACTGGCTTCAGATCATTTGTGAAAATTGATATAATTGCATTTATGCAAACTATTGATGATTTACGGATTTAAAACGAATTAAATAATAAATATAGATAAAAAGTTCTGTTTAGTCGTTGATGTGTAGACATTATTTATAAGACAATATATATATTTGATCTTATAGGCTGAAATAATTCATTTTATAGACCAAAATTATAAACGTCTGGCACCTCACATCGGTTGCCATAAAATATTAGAGGCAAACAACATTGAATTTTTATCAATTTTTTGGCTATAATTCGAAAATAATTTATAGCAGAAAAAATTTTACTCTCATTAAAATGAAAGAGGATAAAATTTTGCGTCGACTAAGTTACACAAAGTAAAAATCAGGTAAATTGTTTCTCCAAAACCGATTATCGATTTTAGGCATTTTTACAAATTTAATGAATTGCATTTTTTTTCCAATGGCTGCAATTCGAAGAAGAATATTCCAAATGAAAGAATTTCATATAAAAGTTGTAGAACGTCAGATTCTGTGCAAATTGAGTACCTTAATTTTAAAAACTGCCAACTCCTGCGGAGAGACACCACTTAGTATGTAAAAGTATTCGTAGGACCTAGTAGCCTGAACTTCTGGAAGTATTTGGCCAATACATATTATACAATTTTAGCATATCAAAAAAACATTAAAGGACGAAAAAAAACGTGAAAAATTATGTTACATTTATTACATTTAAAAATTACTTTAAAAAACCAAAAAAAAAATATAATAAACTTTAAAAAGAAAAAAAAAAGAGAAAATAAATTACATAAAATAAAAAGCTAAACAGAAATAAAATTAAATTGAAAGCGCAGCAATCAATGCAAAGCTATATAATTTAAACTGCCTAACTACATTATTCAGACAGTAAGTCAAAATCTATTTTCCTGATAAATTCAATTTAATCTTTTTTAAATTCTATCGGTCTCTGTTCTGTTTCAGGCCATATCCCTCATTTTAAAAGTATGTTGAAGCTTGTTAAATATTGTTAAGTTTGATCTTGTTCAGTAAGAATTTTGGCAGTTTGTAGTAAGTACTTTTATTCTTTTATACTTGTGATCTGCGATCAGGGAAACAAATCTATAAAAGCTCAGCGATTTCGAGGAAGAAGTCCAGGCTAGGCCATTCAACTACCCCCGACAGTATACTGTAGAGTATACTCCCGACAGTCCGATTTGATATATATATATATATATATATATATATATATATATATATATATATGTATATATATATATATATATATATATATATACATAAATTAATCTTAATATATAAAGATATTAAAGTTCTTTATATATAATTAAAAGAACTTTAAATGAGTAAAAGTAAAATAAAAAAAATTGCTATTTAATATACAAGTTTGAATCTGGTTTCTGAGTTGATCGTTATCAGGAAACATTTTTTTTTTTTTGTTTCTGCTTAAATTTTTAATTTCGTCTTTGTCATAGTACGAAATACATCTATGTACTATAGCTATAGCTATATGATCACTCTCATTTTCACCTCAAAACAGCGCACAGTCAATCGATTGAATAAAACGTGTGAAAACTTTTCTCGTGTCATGGTTGAAACAAGAACAGCAGGAAAAAAAATCCAAATTAAAATTCTCACATAATTGAAACATCACTTAAATTCAGTAACTCTGAATTTGATATTGATATATGCAATTAAAAAAGAAAATGCCGAAGTTATTGATATAGACAAGGGGATGCATAAATCTGAAATAATTAAAAATATAAAGTAAAAAAAAAAAAGAAAGAAATAGGATACTATTTTATATAAAAGTTGTGTGATACTAGGTAAACATTGAGATTTGTTCATATAGTAAACAGATCCAGACATTTTCTTAGTGGGGAGCGCACTTTTACTTTTGACAATGCATAAGTAATGAAGGACGTAATTTGAAACATGTATTCATATATAGTGACCTTGAATATTACTATTGAATGTTTGAGCACAATGCATTTTCAAGTTGAGGACTTTTTTCCGGTACCCCTAACTGGCCATGTGTGGCATAGGGGGGTTACTCTATAAGTGTAATCAACCTATTCTAACCATGGTGGGACGGTCAAGATTTATTACAGGGGGCCTCCACGAAATAAAAGTCAACCCTCCCAGGGCGGATTCGAACTGTCGCCGTTGGACTCGAGCGTGCTAAAGCGGGTCGCGCCCAAATGCTCGGCTATCCCGGCCAAATTTGAGGATTTAAAAAATTACTGATTATAACTCATTTTATATAGAAATAGTAATACTTTATTGATGTCCTCTCCGCTCCTGGTTCAATCCCCTTCAAATTACAAAAAAACAAATGTTTTGGATCACTTTATGACAATATACTAAACAAAATTTTTTTTTATTTCGTTTCATACATCAAAGATGGAAAAAAATCATCTAATTTCAAAAGAAAATTCCTTTTTAATAGATTAAAATCTTAAAATTATTCCAAACAATATCAAGCAAATTAGACGGATTTTCAATTGGCGTTTGAGGTTATTTAGATCATTTTGGATGTTCAGGATGGATCGCTTGGATTATCAGAAAATATCAATACACAAAGAATCCAGCCGTATCAATGAAATGTAGTTAGGAAATATTGGACGTATCATTTACTAAGCGACAAATAGCTCGGACAACTCAAAAGCCTTTGATATTGCCACAGAATACAACAAAAACTTCCAATACAGATTTATTTTTTAAATGAGCTCTTAAGCACAAGCTGTTTAATACTCCTCGAACTTCATTCACCCAATGACGACCAGGTTTCCAAGAGGCTTTAATCACTATCGCAAAAACGTATTTAAATATATATAATAAAATAATACATGTTTTGGTATTACGTGGTGACATCTGAACAGTTTTAAATGAACTAGAAGAGAAAAAAAGAAAAATTGAACATTGCTGGGTAAACTAACAAATATAAGGTGATAAGATTAATTAAAAATTATATGCAAATTCAAAGATACGACAAAAACTGTGGAGTTTCGGAAATCGTCCCTTAGCGGCTCTTCCTGACCCTGAACTCATTTCTCATCTGGATAAGGTATATATTGGAAGGGTGGAGGAGTGGACATCATTCTCTCTCCAGCAGCTGGACCAGGATACATCAAAATGTACAAATTCGTAAGTTGTATTCTCACATACAGTTATTCCCATCTATGGGTATATTATTATTTTTATTTAACATGAACATCAAATCAATGGATCAATCAATGGATTTACGAACAATAGAAATGCATTGTATTGTTCGCATTTGTATTGTTGTTGCATTGTATTGCAATAAGGTAGTCATAGAAATGCAAGTCTAGGTAGACAAGACGAGATAATTATCCCATGCAATGGATTATATAGATAAAACTGAAGAATGGCAATATATTGACCAGTGGAAAATATCTTTTTAGAAGTACATTGCATTGATTTAAAATTACGAAAGTAAACACTTTATCTAAAATCATGTGACATTTCTATTCCAGGCCGCTCTCTTTGCTCTCATTACCTGCGCCAGGGCTGGCTACCTTGGAGGCTACGCCGCTGCCCCAGCACTCAGCTATGGTGCTAGCTACGGCTACGCTGGTGGTTACAGTTACGCTGCCCCAGCTGTCGCTACCGTCGCCCATGCCCCAGCTATCTCTTACGCCGCTCCAGCTGTCGCTACCGTTGCCCACGCTCCAGTCGCTGTAGCTCATGCCCCAGTCGCTACTTCCTACGCAAACACTTACAGGACCGTCAACAAACCAATCGCCGTTGCCGCCCCTGCTGTATCCTACGCTGCCCCAGCTGTGTCCTATGCTGCTCCCGCCGTCTCTTATGCTGCTCCAGCCGTCGCTACTGTCGCTCACGCTCCAGTCGCCACTTCTTATGCTAGCACCTACAGGACCGTGAACAAGGCCGTTGCAGTCGCTGCCCCAGCTGTATCCTACGCTGCTCCCGCATTTTCTTACGCCGCTCCAGCTATTGCTACCGTAGCCCATGCTCCAGCAGTCTCCTATGCCGCCCCTGCCATTGCCACCGTAGCTCACGCCCCAGCCGTCGCCACTGTCGCCCATGCTCCAGTCAGCTACGGAGTTGGCCTTAGGTCCGCTTACGGTCTTGGCTACGGATACGGTCTTGGATACAGGTCTGCCTACGGTCTTGGCTATGGATATGGTGGATACGGACTCAGCTCCACCCTCCTCCACCATTAAATATTTTGGTAGCAAAGTACCTGAACCTCAATAATTCCCACCATAATTTATTCATTCCTCTTGTAAATATATTCCTAATAAACTTTGGTCCTATACTGTTTACACCTATTTGTTTTGTTTATGACATTGAATACCTGATTTATTCTTATATATTTTCACGTCACGGTAATAAACTCTTTCGATTTGACATAACAACTGTCAGCTCAAGACAAATAGCTGATTTTTGACTACCTTTTGACAATGCCACAATGTAATTGATAGTAAATTAATGGAGACTGTAGATTATAAATTAATAGGAGATTATAAATTTCTGAAAGACAATCTGAAAAACTGAAAGACAAGTGAATTTGCTGTAATCAGAAGATAATTTGGCTTGATAAGCATGCGAAAGATTTGTGCCCAGCGGCACCTCTTCCTGTCGTGATTTGCACTCAGACAGGGAAACCCAGCTTCCTTTTAGTCTTCTATGGGTGTTATCGTGCAAGTGGGCCTGCCAGTACATAATTCTTGGGCGACCTGTGATAATTGCTGAAGGAGGCTTAAAAACTGGACGAATTGATGAAATTACTGATGCCTGCCGAACGGTGAAAAATCTCTCGAAAAGATATGATTGAAGGATGAGATAGTAGGTGTGCGGTAAAATGATCTTGAGTTTAAAGATATGATCCTGGTGTCAGACTTTGTCGAAAGCCTGAGCTTTATCCAAAAATACACCAGTAGCATATAGTTTTTGCTCTAGTGCTCCAGCAATGTAGTCAGTAACTCTATGTAGTTGATGCGTCGTCGAATGGTAAGTGCGGGACCAAAAAGCACCAAAAAATTGGTGGTCAGGTAATACTTTTTGGTCTGTTAGTATGTCAACTAATCTTTTGTGCATTAATTTTTTAAATAATTTGGAGAGTATTGGAAGGAGGCTAATTGGTCTATAGGATGATGGATTGTATATGTCTTTGCCTGGTTTGTGGATCATTTTAACGATTGAGTATTTTCATTGTAACGGGAATTTCGATGTTCTCAGTTACAATATACAGTTGTAAATTGTTGTAAGAAACAGTAGAGCTTTTCTGGGCATTTGCTGGAGAGCTTTGGCTGTAATCAAGTCATGACCAGGGGCTTTTCTTTTAGGTAGTTGTTTGATTTGTAGTGCAACCTTCGAAGGTATAAATGTCGCTGGTGGAAGTATGAGTTGGAGAGGAATTACTTTTAAATACTTTATCAGGTTATATTACCAAAGAAATCAAAACACAATAATAGTACATAACATCTTCACATAATGGCTCGTTACTATCAGCGATTTGATTGGTTCAAAATTTAGTAAACGATTTTACCTCAGCTTCTCCATATCCCTGTTATTAACATGCACAGCTCTGCTACTTTGTCCCTTGGCTCTTGCCACTCAGGACTCGATCTCATTTATTCCTAGAGCTTCCGATCATAATGATTTTTATAAATAGGTAAATATGTATTTTTCTTTTAACGAAAAAATATTTCGGAGCATCTTCGTTTTGGATGCTGTGAAAAATTAAAGAAAAATATCTCTAATACCCCTACAGTTCACCTAAATCCTAATAAAAAAAATAAAATAAAATTGTTTTTCCGAATCTACGAGAAGCTTAGTAGGGGTATATGGTATTTAGAAGATTTCTTATCATACACTATATTATTTCTGAAAGCCTTTTTTTTGTCGGTACGCCATAACTTCCTTAAAACTTCATCAAATTTCATGAATGGGGAATCATTTTAAAGCTTTCCTCATTTTGCCTTCGGGTGCGAGTTTTAAGCGCAAAAATGCGGTTTTGGTAATAGAGGTTTCTAAATAGTGTTAATCTTGTCAGATTTTCCAGGAGAACATTTTCGGTCATATACGTTTTTTCTATTAATCCCTTCGTTTGCGACTTCTATGCTAAAAACTGCAATTCACAGCGAAAATTTCAAAATGGTCGGAGGGCTCCTTCGAAGATATAATCTTTCTCAGTATGTCGAGACGAACATTTTTGGTTATATACACTTTTTCGATAGTCGCCGTCTTTTACGTGTTACAAGCAAAAAATGCGATTTCAGATTAGAATCAGCTCACTCGCTTTAGCTAAATTACCAAATACTTTCACTAATCACGCACTATACGGTACTAAATATACGGTGTGTACTTTAATTAAGTGGGATTTAAGTAGGTTAGCGTGGAAATGCTTCGCACGGGTCAGCTAGTTGTTAATAAATAGAAAGACTATGATATTGGTCAAGTAAATTATAAATAAATAATTACTTAATAGACTCTACTGGTGCAAGCATGATTATGTAATAATCGATCGAATTGATTGATGAATTCATATGAAAATAATGGAACGATTAATAATAGAAGAATAGAAATTCACAGTGCGGTTTCTAAGGTGGAAGTCTTTTACCTGAAAGTCTGTTAGAATATAATAATATAATACCTGAAAGATGTTCTGGATCACTCCCGAGGACCTTCTTGTCCTTGATTTAACAAAGAAGGACCACGCCAGAGACTAATCCTTCCCTAATATTTTCAAAAGGGCCTTTTTGTGACATCACTTTAAGTTTAATTGTATTGTTTTACTGCTTAATTGGGTATTAAGTGAATGTTTAGTTAAAAATAAATTTTATACACATGACCAAAATATAAATGTAAGACGAATAATACTACTTAGGCTAAAATATTCATACATGGTCTTCCGAATCTAAGATTGGTACAGTAAATAAAAAGAAGCATAGGCTCTTTTAAACTAATAAAGACATATTATAAAAAATCTTTCACAATAGGTACACTGCTTGTAAATGTATGCTTTCCTTGACAGTTGGCCAGTCTAGAAAGTTATCTATTACACTATTAGTACAGCAAAGAAAAGCACATATTTTTCATTACGGAACTAGTAGAGTTCTAAAGAAAAGTCTCTTTAAATGATAAACCTTCCAATAGGTTCCAACTTGAATATCGATGGCTCATTTTAAAACTGTAATAGCTTGGGCCGGGGATAGCCGAGCGTGTTGGAGCGCGGCCCGCTGTAGCACGCTCGAGCCGAACGGTGGCGGTTCGAATCCGCCCTGGGATGGTTGACTTTTATTTGGTGGAGGCCCCACGGAATAAATCTCGACCTACCCACCATGGTTAGGATAGGTTGGTTACACCTGTAGAGTAACCCCCCGTATGCCACTCATGGCCAGGTATGGAACAAAAAAAAAAAAAAAAAAAAAAAAAAAAAAAAAAAAAAAAAAAAAAAAAAAAAAAAAAAAAAAAAAAAAACTGTAATAGCTTAAAGATAACTCCAATTCTTTCAACAAATTTACATTAAATTTCCTAAGTATAAAGTATAAATTCCATAAGAAAACAATATCTATGGCTTCCTTATAGAATGGAAATTTGATCATCTTCTTTTTGAACAACGAAAGATGTTCAAATGTTACCGCTTTTAGCTTGATTTAAACATTAAAGTAAAACAACCCATACTGAAACATTAATTTTGATTCTAATTGGAAACCTGTCCATTATGGACTATGAAGAAAGGATTACAGGCTACAGATTTCAATAAAAAACTGAAAACCATTGATTTTTGAGTTTCGAAATGAGCCATCATTTCAGAGGTTAGTGATTTATTCAATATTGAGGACTGTAATAAAAGAGGTTGCTAGTAAAATTTCCTCTGATAATCAAAATGGTTTTCCTCATATATCAAACACAAAAAGTATTATAAATTCCTCAAGTAACGAAGACCTATTGACCTATTGAAGACGTTTAATCAAGTGATCATTAAGTACGGCGTTAATGATCAATTTATTATATAAGTATATAATTTACATAATTAGATTAACCACCTTAACGATTTAAAATTAGTTATAACACTAATTGTACTTTTAATATAGACTTAAATTGTAGATTTTTGTAAGAATTATATTACTATTCGAACGATACATCATGCAAATGATATTTTTTAAATATAATTTTTATTATTAAATAATTATTCCAAGAATGATAAATTTATTTTTCCCAGTTTAAAGTAAATTATATAAATTACTAATACCGAAAGTACATTTATAGTACTCGATCTAACTATTCACATATTTCGATACTAGGAATGAAAATAACTATAAATATCAAAATTAGTAATAAGAATCATTACGAATCGTAAACAATGCACCTTTACTCGTAACTAACATAATTGAACTACTAACCTCCAAATACCCACAGCAGACTAAAGTAAAATAATTGGTGCTTGGAAGTGCAAAAGGGTATAAGTGCTTTTGAGAAAATTTTCCTTAAATGATGTGGCTTATACCCATTAGGCGAACTACGTTCTGCGATTACACCTATGCTATCTTTCAAACGTTCAATGAACTACTTATTAGCAACTAAAAATTAATTATATCTATTTCTGAAGAATGGTTTTGACACACATAACAGTATGGCAAAAAAAAAATCTTTATATATTTTTTTTGTACTTATACCTTTATGCGTTTCCACCCTTTGTAACAAGGCATTTTTTATAAGATTTAAACAAACAAAACAAGATATATAGCAGAAAATTGAAAACATGAGAAGGCACTGGATAAGAGATTTAAACAATGAAAAAAATAGGTACTTTAATGAAGGAATAGTTATTTATTATACAAGTGACGAAAGTAGATCATTTTACAACTCGAGTGAAACGTTTACCCACACGAGCAAATCGAGTGTGGTAATTTCACGAGAGTTGTAAATTCTACTTTTTTCACGAGTGTAATATTAATTTTTTTCTGTAATCGTGTAATACATGATCAGATCTAACCAGAATATGAACAAAATTAGGATGTTGTGAAGATTATGGTATGTTGTTGGTAGGTCATAAGGATGGTTGTGAAAGGTTATAAGCATAGTTATAAACAAGTGGAGGTTATAAACAAGGAAGGTAATTATTATTATATTTAAATTTTCACTGAAATATAAATTTAAATTTTAAAATATATTGATTATTTCTACCAATAATTCATTCACATTTCAATTTATTTTGTTAAAATAATTTCTTACAATGTTAAGAAACATATAAAAGCATTTAATTTCCAACTTCAAATTATTTTTTAATTTATATTTATTACTAATTAAGAAGGCAATTCACTTTCTTCACTTGAAGAAAGTAATCACTTTCATCACTCTACTGCAAAATGTTTCACTTTCTTCACTCATTTCAGTTTAGTAATGTTACCATTATTCAACGATTACAGAAAAAGTAAATTATGTCCCTAGATACCTTCCATATGCCTCAAATTTAATTTTTTCAACATCTACTTAATAGCTCATTTGTTAATGTGATTTCTGGAAAACATTGTATTTTTTTTTTTTTTTTGGTTAATTATCTATACAATATTTCACAGGAGTGCATTAGGCACATATTTGAAATTCTCCTTTTTAATTCTTAGTAATTAATCAATTAATATAAATAGAATAAAAATAAATAAAGAAATATTTCTTAAAAATATTTTTAACAAAATATGTATAATAAATATAAAATATCTATAATGATTCTACGTTTAGAATTTCACATAATTTAATACATTTTCCAAACTCTTATGTATTGTTACTTATAAAATTATGAGGTCAGTAAAAAATAAAAAATCGATTGGACTAAAAAATATTTTATTTTAAAATATATACAAGAGGAATAAATAAATTATGATAGGATTGGTTGAGGTTCAGGTATTTCGTTATCAAAATATTTAATGGTGGAGGAGAGTGGAGCTGAGTCCATATCCACCATATCCATAACCAAGACCGTAAGAAGACCTGTATCCAAGACCGTATCCGTAGCCAAGACCGTAGCTGACTGGAGCATGGGCGACAGTGGCGACGGCTGGGGCGTGAGCTACAGTGGCAACAGCTGGGGCGGCGTAGGAGATGGCTGGAGTGGCAATAGCAACTGGCTTGTTGACAGTCCTGTAGGTGTTAGCGTATGAAGTGGCGACTGGAGCATGGGCCACAGCGGCGACTGGGGCGGCATAAGACACTGCTGGAGCATGAGCAACGGTAGCAATAGCTGGAGCAGCGTAAGAGACTGCGGGAGCGGCGTAGGAGACTGCAGGGGCAGCGACAGCAACAGCCTTGTTGACGGTCCTGTATGTGCTAGCATAAGAAGTGGCGACTGGAGCGTGAGCAACAGCGAGAGGAGCGTGAGCGACAGTTGCAACGGCTGGGGCAGCATAGGAGATAGCTGGGGCAGCGTAGGATACAGCGGGGGCAGCATAGGATACAGCGGGAGCAGCAACGGCGATAGGCTTGTTCACTGTCCTGTAAGTGTTAGCGTAGGAAGTGGCGACTGGGGCATGGGCTACAGCGACTGGAGCATGGGCGACGGTAGCGACAGCTGGAGCGGCGTAACTGTAACCACCAGCGTAGCCGTAGCTAGCACCATAGCTGAGTGCTGGGGCAGCGGCGTAGCCTCCAAGGTAGCCAGCCCTGGCGACGGCGATGATGGCGAATAGGACGGTCTAGAATTGTAAATATTATGTTTATTTTTTATTATTATAAATCGTGAGTTGAAACTTAATAATATTTTTAATTCAATAAATAAGATATTAATGTTATTTGCCATTAGCATCTTACCAGTTTGTACATGATAGTGGGTGTATCCTTGCCCTGCTGCTGGGGAGAGAATGCTGTCCACTCAACCTAGTCCCTAATATATACCTGATCCAGAAAGAAAAATGAGATCAGGGTCGGGAGGAGTAGTCGAGTGACAATCTTTAAGGTAAACAGATTCTATAAACAAATCATTTGCATGTAACTTAACTTAGCATTCAAAAGAAGTAATTTAATCAAAACATTTTGGTGCATATAAGTATAATGGTTATTGATATATGTTTCTCTGGATATTCCCTCTCAATTTAGTCTTGTGATATTATATTTAACAATAATATTTAGAAAGTAGGTATAGTTTATGTGCTAGAAACATATATTTTAATACCTACTATTATCTTTTTTAATATAGGTTTAACTATTTTTACAATTTTTTTCTTATTTAGTATTCACCACAGGTTTACTGGCTATCATAGCAGACTACAATACTAAAGGTTACGGGTTCGCAACCCGCGGTGGTCCTAGGGTTTTTAAAGGGAGTAAGCATATGGTTTAATTAGCTATGCCGTGCCTCGAATAGGACGAAAAATGGAGGCCTTTACGGTGTCAGGTACTCATTTAAGAAAGCATCGTAATTAGCCTTAGTGGCATATAGTGTTGTTAATTAATCAAATAAAAAATGTGTATCTTTTATTTTTTTGGTGTTTACTTCAGCCTGTTGATTTGAAAAGTTAAATAAAGATTTTTCACAAATTTGAAATATATCAACACAAAGTTAAATCGCTGAAACGTTGGCAGTCTACAAATATGTTTTTTTTTTTGCATCCGCCAGAAAGATGATAAAAATTGATAAATTACATGATGAGATGGTCTTATGGGGAATAAATAATGACATGTCAAGCATGAGCGAGGAATGTACCCAGCAGTAATCTCTTCCTGTGTTAATTCAATCAGTGTGATTCTTTATTATTGTAAGTGTAGAGATAGCTCCTAAAGTGTCTTTTTTTGGCATTGTTCTCATAAACTTAAAAATAAATTACAAAGGTATAAAATCCGATTTTTATTCTTAATTTAACCATGTATAATGAGTTGAGTGAGAAGTATATTTATATCTAATTATGCTATATGTTTGACTGCCAACGGATTAAAATATTTGTTATGAATAAAAAAATAATAAAATTTCAGCCATTCATATATCTTTGGGTGATATTAAAAAAGCAATCAAAAACATAAAACAAACCATAGTTGATAGAGTGGAAATATAAAGAAAAAAGCACAGATAATCAGTGATTTTGTTAATCGTAAGTGAGTCGTATTTTCAAACTCTAATACCCAAACACCTTATATGTTAATCGTTTTGTTCAAACACACGCAGTTTTCTTCAAACATTAACAAATTTTTTTACGAAAATTTCTCTAGCAGTCGCATGTTTCCAATTGATTAATGTGTAATTATAGAAATAAAAACCTTTTTTAGCAGTGAATCTTTGTCATATTTGCTGTCAAATTACTTTTGAAAATGCTTTACCTTATTAACATCATGAGCTAAAAAATCTCGTCATTCGCCATTGGCGGTCCCCATGAGATGATCTAATGATCCGAAGGTGTATCTTATTGTTATTTCTGCAAAACTTCCATGGAAAGTATTACAGAACGGTCTCGATAATCTGAACGCCACGGTAATCTGAACAAGAGTAAAAAAAAGTTTAAGTTGACTGACTGAGAGAAGTGGAAGTCAGCACGCTGCACTTCAGGAGTCCTAATTCGTCTTTCTGGTCTGGTCTTCTTCCTTCCTCCTAACCAGAGCTTGTATTTGTCTGTTTTATATGAGCTCACACAAACTTTGAAACAGAAAAATATTTGAGGAAATTGAGAGAATAAAACAATTCATCCAAAACAACCGGATGGAATATAAGCAAAATTGCTGATTGACATAATACGCTCTGGGTGTGATCTTGCAACAAGACTTCGCAAAATAGATGCGTAAGAAGATACAGTAATGCTGACTGGTGTAATTATATTTTAGTTGTGCTCAATTATATTTTCATTCTTTTCATAACTTTATTGTGGGCGTTCCTCGGTAAGAAGTTTATATTTTGGAGCTAGAGGAGAGAGTAAATTTTAAAGAGGAGGCTCAATCATATAATTTGAATGATTGGAGGAGATGTGTGCCACTGAAAAATAAAAAATGAAGTATAAGGTTTATGAAAAAAACTATAATCCTCAGATTTTTTTTAGAGAATGACGCACCGCCGAAAATGGTAAAGATTCATAATTATGAATGATTATTATATTGTTACAGTAATAATAATAATAATCAATATAAATAAAGATGAAATTATGTTTGTTTGTTCTTTATTGAAATCCATACCGTTTGTCCTAAATTCTCCAAATTTCGCTCAGTGGTTCTTTCATACCAGGTGCGGACACCTGCTCATATTAA
The DNA here is from genome assembly GCA_911387785.2 of Aelia acuminata. Classification (NCBI taxonomy): domain Eukaryota; kingdom Metazoa; phylum Arthropoda; class Insecta; order Hemiptera; family Pentatomidae; genus Aelia; species Aelia acuminata. Next base: position 36,113,938 of record OU426981.1, read on the forward strand.
AATTGCATAACTTAAGCCTATCTCTGTGCATATTCTTTATTGTTATAAATAAAGAAATCGACGGTTTGAGTAAAAAAAAGTCTCATTTTATAGATTTCCATCGGAACGGACCGGGGTCCACGTTTTAATGCTGAACGATGAGGCCTTTTCGAGTTATTGACCGACAATTGTGCGTCTCCCCTCTACTCGCTAGTCCCTCCTGGCTTTCTTTTCTGTCCTGACGAACTTTTCATGACCCAGGGCTTTTCTCACCGTTTTTTGCGACTGGATTCTTCTTTGTTCTTTGATATTTGGTACCTGATTGATTTATGGAAACGACCCGAACTTTTTATACGATTAATTGAAATCTATTACATCCTTGCTCAATCTTCTGCCCTTACAGCTTTCCATGCCTCGAATCCCTATTGTCCCCAGTGATAAACACTTTGATTTCAAAAGAGTATAATTCCCAACCCGGTTCGGGTCCATTTGCGATAACTATAAATGAAGTTCAAAGGCAATCTCCGAAGGTAGCTGGTATCAATTTAGAATCCCCATGTCTTTCTCATGGTCAGTTTTACGTTGCATGCTCTAGAATAGGTTCATCTAAAGACCTAATTATATAAGCCCCAGAGGGTAAACTAAAAATATAGTATATCCTAAAGCTTTAGAAAAACAATCTATTAATGCTATTTTTGTCTATAGAATTGTTCACCGTTTATTAAAAAAATGAAATTGTCCGGGTTAAACCAGGATATATAGCTAGTATATAAATAAGTAAAGGCTTACAGAACCCGAATTTTCGATGGGGACAATACTACACCCTCCCTAAACATCTCTAACCAACGACCGCCGTCCAAACCAAATTTGGGAAACTTTACACATACGCAATCCTCCCACCACCTTCAAGGTCTACCCCTTGGACCTTTCAATATATTTTAGGAAAAATTATTATTTTGCAATATATATAATTAATAATTACAATTTTCGGCTTTGATCGGGTCGCTACCAAGTCATCATATGGTTAGTAAAATTGCAAAATTTCGGGAAAAATAAAATGTTAAGTTTTCCTATAGAGAGTATGATAGTCTTTTGATTAACTAAATCTTACTTTGTAACTCCAACTTAATATTTCTATTTTTGTATGAGTTTTGATTTTTTTTCTTATAAATAAAGTTTAGAAAGAAGTACTTACAAGGGTATGCAAATACCCAATCGAAATTTAACTCGTTCAAAATTTCATAAGTACCATGATTGCTATTTTTCTGATTAATAAAATCAATAAATTCAATTATAAAAATCTGTTTGGCAAAAAAAAAAATACTAATAAATAAATAAACAGAAAGGAATGGAAATGCCAAGGGCGCCCTCTGTGTCGCAAGAGATGATGTGCTGATTTAAATAGTCACCATGGCAAGTCCTGTCGGTCAATCAAACAAATTACTCGACTCTTGTTCTTATTCAATTGTTTTTAAATTATAAACATCACTATATTAAATCTAACTCTAAATGAGACCGAAAGATTGGGAATATTTTTCCTTCTATTCCTATGTCTTAGAATCACTATTTGTCGGGATCCTTTTTTACTTTTATTTTGAGATATTTCTCGACCACTCTTCCGGTACTAATTCCAATACTTGGAGATTAATATTATTTTTTAAATTAATGAATTAATAAGTTTAGATATGGAAATTTTTAATAAATATTTCGAAAATCATAGAAGTCAATGACCGTTAAGTTAATGTCCCGTCTTTCGTAGTTAAACAGCAATAAACAAACAGATTTTGAAAATTTCCCATTAATTTGCCCACGTATCGGAAAAATATATATGAGATAAAAGATTTTTATTATCTAGTCCCGAACAGGAATTTTCAGTATGAAAAATAACAAATAAAACTATTAAATACATACGATTTCAGGTAACATGGTTGAAATCGCACACACTGTTCTACAATAGCAGTAGAATACGCTATAAAAAAATAAAATAAAGAAGTGTTTTTTGTGCACTAAAATAATATTAAACATGATTTATATGATGAGGAATAAATTACATTAATTGTGGAAGATATTGAAAATGTTCAGGTACTGAAGAACTCGAAAGCAACTTAGTAGTGGCTGCAAGAACGTAAGCAGACCTGAGGCCAGTACCTTAGCTGACTGGAGTATGTGTGACAGTGGCAAAAGCTGGGGCGTGGGCTACGGTGGCAATGGCAGGAGCATGAGCGAACATGATTTCATATTTTTCCTTGTTTGGCATTGCCCCTTACAATTACTACTATATTACTCTTAAAATACAAATAAAACTGGTCTTTTTTACTTTCACTTACCAATATATGAAATATATAGTAAGTGGAAGTATTGCGATCGTGAAAAATTTCGACTTCCGGTTTTCAACGGAAATACACGTTTTGTATACAATACACACTGAGTCCAAATAACCAAGTCCCGCGAAATGGTCTGTGTGTGTGTGTCTGTGTGTGTGTGTGTGTGTGAACAGACTAGCTCAAAAACTATAAACCGTGCGAACCTGAAATTGGGTATTTAGTGTCTGTATATACCCGCGATGTGACAGCAAAAATTTCATCAAAGTTGTTCAAAGGGAGGGGGTACTTTATTTAATAACTTTTGAAGTTTTTTTCGATTTTCTCAAAAACGGCTCTAACGATTTTGATTAAACTGAGTATTTGATCTGTTAATATGCCCGAGATATGACTGTAAAAATTTCATCAAAATTGATCAACCGGAGGGGGGACTTTACTGAATAAATTTTGTATCATTTTCACGTGTTTTTTTTATTTACTCAAAAACAGTTTTCACGATTTTGATCAAACTGGGTATTTGATGTATGTATATGCCAAAGATGTGACACCCAACATTTCATCAAAATTGGTCAAACGGAGGGGGGACTTTACTGATTAAATTTTGTATCATTTTCACGAGTTTTTTTCATTTACTCAAAAACGGTTTTAAGGATTTTGATCAAACTGGGTATTTGATGTATGTATATGCCAAAGATGTGACACCCAACATTTCATCAAAATTGGTCAAACGGAGGGGGCACTTTAATTCATAATTTTTTTTCCAATTTTTACCTTTTTTTTATCATTTCAAAAACGGCTTTAATGATTTTTATCAAATTCGTCGAGTTTAATGAAAATTAGGTGTTCTTTAATATCAGGTAAGCTTTATCATTATTAAAATGTTCTGAAGGGGCTTAAATGGGGTAGGGGCCTTTTTTGTTTCCTACAATGTACCTTTGTTTTTGTTTATATGGAGAAATTAACTGTCTCTCGTTACGCCTAAAAATGAGAAATGGCTAAATATGAGCTATGATAAAAATAAAGAAAACATATAGAGGAGAATAAAAGAAAAATATTAATAATATAAAGTCAACTCATAAAACTTTTTTAGCCCACGCATGCGGAGAACGCCTTTAATGACCGACCATTGTTCATTATTAAAGCCTTTCTGTTCATTTGAGAAGTGGCAATTAACAAAACGCATTAATTTCTAATCTAAGTAAGTTGGTAAGTGAAAGTTGTGTGTTGCCAGCACGCACCAGATTTTTAATTATGAATATTGATTGATCACGCATTGTAGTTTCTTCACAGTAGGTGTGATGTGATACTTATTTTTCTAAGGAATAATAAAGCGAAAGATAACACATCTAAATAATGTTATATTATACAATGTATAAAGTTACTTACTGGAGGTGTATAATGTATATACTGGAATTATTCATGGCAAATAAAGAATATTAATTGTTGAACTTGATTTATTTACAGGAGGAATAAATTAATTGAGGAAAGAATTGAGAATCTTCAGGTAAAGAAGAACTCAACAGCATCTTAGTGATGGAGGAGGGTGGTTCCAAGTCCGTATCCACCATATCCATATCCACCATATCCATAGCCAAGACCGTAGGCAGACCTGTATCCGAGACCGTATCCGTAGCCAAGACCGTAAGCGGACCTAAGGCCAACACCGTAGCTGACTGGAGCATGGGCGACAGTGGCGACGGCTGGAGCGTGGGCTACGGTGGCAATGGCTGGAGCGTGAGCGACTGTAGCGACAGCTGGAGCAGCGTAGGAGATGGCTGGGGCAGCTACAGCAATGTGCTTGTTGACGGTCCTGTAAGTGTTAGAGTAGGAAGTGGCGACTGGAGCGTGAGCTACGGTAGCTACTGCTGGAGCAGCATAGGATACAGCTGGAGCGGCGTAGGAGACTGCTGGAGCATGAGCGACGGTAGCGACAGCAGGGGCTGCGTATGAAACTGCTGGTGCATGGGCTACAGTGGCGATAGCTGGAGCATGGGCTACAGTAGCAATAGCTGGAGCAGCATATCCGTATCGAGCACCATATCCGTATCCAGCTCCATAGCCATAGCTAGCGCCGTATGTCAGTGCTGGAGCGGCAGCGTATCCTCCGATGTAGCCAGCCCTAGCACAGGCGATGAGGGCGAAGAGAACGGCCTGAAATCGTAACAAAATGCTAAATATATTATATACTATATAGCATTCATACATGATAATTAAATTTTTGTTATTTCTAAAGTATTCTATAATTAGAAGATATTTAACTTACGAATTTGAACATGTTAATGTGTGTATCCTGAACCTGCTGCTGAGGATGGAATGATGTCCACTCCGGCATCCTTTCAATATATACCTAATTCAGAAAGGAAATGAGTTCAGGGTCGGGATGATCCGATGGTTGGTACGAAAAATGTAGAAATTAATCAGGTTATTCTCCTGATTTCTGTTGACATTTCCTATACCTTGATAATTATTCAGTTATAAATGAATCTTAAAAATTAATAAAAAACCACAAATTTATAAAAGATAACACACTATAAAATATAATACACCTCCATTCAACTTTTCAATCATTATATTTAAATTATATAAATATAATTTTCCATTTCTGCTTCTACTTTCTACTCTACTTGATAGAGCTTTTGTAGTGGTAATATTTCTGTTTCCAACAAATTATATTGAGAACATGACTTTATCATCACATTGCAAGTGGCGATATCAAACTAAACAAATTATTTTTATTAAAGCGAGATACAACCTAAAATCACTAAAAGGAAAATCAGTATGAAATTAGTCCATTACTAATAAAAGATTAAAGTATAAAATTACTAATAATAAATTACTACTCATTTCAAAAATATAAACAAATAAAGCATATAAGTATACAATACTATATATATACAATACTACTACTTTATTATTACTACTTGGAAAATATAATACGACCTTCCTTTACAATCCATCGATTGGCAATTTCACAAGTACTCTAAACGCTTCCTCATGTGTAATGTATATGAAGATGTATTATTCTCTTCATCGTATATATTACATTATTTTTCATATAAAACGAGACCGTTAACTTCGTTATAAGTATATTTATATTTGTTGAGCCGGATGTAAATTATCAAAAAAGAAATATCCGAAATTGATGAAGAAGTAATATTTCCTTCAGGATCTTAAGCTGCAAGAGGTAGGAACGGCCCATCACAACTTTTTCCTGAAATTCCTCCCTCTTCACTTTAAATTGAAGGTACGTTAAGGGAAAGTGCCCTATTTTGGGATGGTTGCTTAATATGGGATATGTGGTTTATGAGTATAGTTTGTACAGCAACCACACTTTTATTCTATAAAATTGAATATTAATGTCGCATGTGTTCATAACCTTGTCAAATAGTTATACATTCTCATCATGTTGGATTATTTTCATTAAATTTTGTTTTAGGGTTCCAAAACTTTTTTCGTGAATATTTAGACCCGATATTTCAGGCCTCAAGGTAAGTCGAATTCCTCTAATCATTGTTTTATCTTTAATGTTGAACTATTCATTACAATATTTGCTAACTGTTTTCTATTTTCTAATACATACTGAAGCACAATAACTTCTAAAAAAGAAGAAGCCACATTCCCTAATATGGGATATCCATTACTTCCTATTATGGGATATCCCATATGAGGCACCTATTGTATCACTGAAATAAATGTAGTTATTAATAGGTTAAAATGATTTTAATGAAATATTAATTTAAACATTGAGTTTTTAGAAACGAGTATTTTTTGTGATAAAAATGTAGAAAATGAAGAAACCAAAGTTCAATGATCCTATTGTGGTGTGTCCTGCAATAAGAGCTGTGTTGAATTTATAATCCACAAATTTTCTTTCTCTAATAATCCAGGGGAGAGGGTGGGGGATTCATGCCGAGTAATATTATTAAGTATTCCCTGGCTTAGGTTTTTGAAATTGCTATCTTCGGGTTTCCGACCATACGTTGCCTTAGGCATTTACAACATATATTTTTGTGAATATCAACATTTTTTTTATTTTTTTTTTTGGTTCGTTACCCCTACCTGGGGTACTTACGGGGGGGTTACTCTAGAGGTGTAACCAACCTATTCTAACCATGGTGGGAGGGTCGAGATTTATTCCGTGGACCCTCCACGAAATAAAAGTCAACCCTCCCAGGGCGGATTCGAGACCGCCGCCGTTCGGCTCGAGCGTGCAACAGCGGGTCGCGCTCCAAAACGCTCGGCTATCCCGGCCCAATATCTACTATTACTATTATTACTACTTACTAATATAGTACAATAATATCTACTGAATGAATATCAGGGATTATTTTATTATTATTATATTGTACTGTATTATTATACAGTGAATATCTACTGTATAAAAACAAATTTTACTTATCCACATTAAGCATGATTACAAATGTCAAAAAGGAGATATGGGATGTGTTTTCATATTTGATATGGTCGACTGCTAATGCTAAATGTATAACAACATTTTTTGAAACGTTTAAGCAAATTAAGGGCCAACCAATTAAATATTAAAAAATGTATCCCATAATATGGCACTATCCCCTATACCTCAGTTTTTAGCTACTAGGTACAAATAATATTTACAATAACTGTATCCATACGTTTCAACATTATTTTGATTTCGGAATAATAACTAAAAATATGTCTGCCGTACAACGGATAGCATTTTGCATTGCGAACGATAAATATTCGATATATTAATACATGTTTTTTTTTTTTTTTTTTAATACTGGAAGGGCAGAAATAAAAAAATAATAAATTATGACTGATGAACGGACATCTTGAATTATTTGTAATCGGTAATGGAACATATTTTTAAATATCTATATGTTGTGGTTTTATTTTTTTCTTCTTAAAATGTATCATACCGTTTTATTCTGTAACAAAATTAAAGATGTAAAACTAACGCTCTAATCTTATAAAAATTAAGTACCTTTTACCATAAAAAATTGACATAATTTATCTATTAAAAGTTCACCTATATTTTGAGCTTATTATTCGAATTTAAATCTATTTATCTATAATCATTTATCAAAATATAGAGTGGATCTAAAGAAATCCTACACTACGTTGTGTGTGCTGTGCAAAAAACCGGATTAAATTCTACATTTTTGAAAACAAAGATCGAATCATCCCGACCCTGAACTCATTTCCTTTCTGAATCAGGTATATATTGGAAGGGTGACAGAGTGGACATCATTCCATCCTCAGCAGCAGGTTCAGGATACAGACTTCAGCATGTACAAATTCGTAAGTTGAAACGTTTATTACTGTCATAATTAAATTATAAAATATATATATATACATATATATAAAGGGTAAATGTTAGGCTATTAAATGTTAAGCCAGCGTTAATTGTTAAACTACTTTTCATTACGAATGATGTATTTATTTTGATACAGGCCGTTCTCTTTGCCCTCATCGCCTGTGCCAGGGCTGGCTACATCGGAGGATACGCTGCCGCTCCAGCACTGACATACGGCGCTAGCTACGGCTACGGTGCTGGCTACGGTTATGGTGCTGGTTACGGATACGCTGCTCCAGCTATCGCTACTGTAGCCCATGCTCCAGCCGTTTCATACGCAGCTCCAGCTGTCGCCACCGTCGCCCATGCTCCAGCAGTCTCCTACGCCGCTCCAGCTGTATCCTATGCCCACGCTCCAGTCGCCACTTCCTACTCTAACACTTACAGGACCGTCAACAAGCCCATTGCCGTAGCTGCCCCAGCCATCTCCTACGCCGCTCCTGCTGTAGCTACAGTCGCTCATGCTCCAGCCATTGCCACCGTAGCCCACGCACCAGCCGTCGCCACTGTCGCCCATGCTCCAGTCAGCTACGGTGTTGGCCTTAGGTCCGCTTACGGTCTCGGCTACGGATACGGTCTTGGATACAGGTCTGCCTACGGTCTTGGCTATGGATATGGTGGATATGGATATGGTGGATACGGACTTGGAACCACCCTCCTCCACCACTAAGGTGCTGTTGAGCTCTTCTGTATCTGAAGATTCAATCCTTTCCTCAATTAATTTATTCCTTCTGTAAATAAATGACGTTTATTGTTATCTTGCCTTTTATGTAAGTCTTTAATTTTTCTATATCCTTTTTTAGTAACACCGCTGGGTACTTTGATCCTTCTGGTACCTGGAATATATTTTCAAAATCACTTAGTTACCCATCATAATAATCAATTTTATTTATTAGTTAAGAAATGTGGAATCTGCTTTTTTTTTTACATAGTTCCAAACTATAAATAATGATGTTTTGTTAATGATTGGCGCCGTGAATAACCCTTTGTTAAAATCTATAAGGTTTCTAATTTTAGTAAATCCAACTACGATAACATTTTCTAATGAATTATAAAATCGCCAATATTTTATACCAAGCGTTATCTAAAGGATTAACTTATGTAAATTTTAGAAAGATATTACTGTCAATTTAATTATTTAATATGATTTTGGTTCTTCTTTCTTTTTTTTGGGGGGGGGGAGAATTTTAAATAAAGGTCGTTAAATTGTATTTAGAACCAGGAAGAGGTCTCATCGCCAGGCTTCCTTCATGGCACATGATGCAAAAAAAAAAAAAAATAACCTTGTTTTTAAAAATCCTAATTCTTTCAACTTTTTGCGGAGTATCTTAAAGAAGGACGATAAAACTTCCTGGATAATGGAATTATTTTTTAGAAAAATTTATTTGTAAACCTAACATTTATCTTAAGATCAAACATCTTTACCCCCTGGTAAACGCGACAAGTGTCAGTCTAAATAAAATAACATGTATAAGGTTTTGATTGTTAACCGTTAAATTTTAAGCTGAGAATGGTCCAGGATTCGTTTAAATGAGTTTAATCAAATAAAAATTATACATTATCAATAACCCACGTTTTAGCGAACTGTGCAGGTCTACGTCAGGGCTAGAAAATAAGTTGTAGTTATAAATTTTATAGGGAAAACTTTATTTTCTATCCCTAGCGATGAACAGCAAAATGGGTCTAAACGTTGATTGTAAATAAATAAAATATGTTATTTATTTAATTTTTCTTATTTTGCCTCAACCCAAACGATCTTCTGATAAAAATAACTTATGATATACAGTACAAAAAAAAAGGAAAATCTAGTAATGTCTCATTCTATAAAACATGAGCCGTTTTATAGAATTCGAAAAAAAGGAGTACAGTCGTTGGTATGAAGTGCCACCTGCTTTTACTCAATTTTGTCGAAATATTTTATTTCAAATAAAAGGAATTAATCATAAAAAAGACATACACACCTCAAATACCTAATTTAAGTTTCGTAAAATTTATGTTTTTTTTTTTCTTGTTTAATAAATTATTTGTATTTAATAAATTATAGTTTAAGCTTTAAATATCAGAGAATTTTCTTTATTTCCTTTTATTCATATTATTTTGTTCTCCTTTTTTATTATGCTATTATTTTCTAAATTACACAGGTAAACTTTATGTTAAATATATTTCATCTTATTCTTTTATTATATAAAACGTTTAATACTTAATTATTCTTAATAACTAATTAATCAACAAAACTAGGAGTGTTAAGCACCCGGCCATACATTAGGGAAGCGAAAGGTTTTTATTATTAAAACCTAACTTGCCTGAACAATCGTAATGATAATTAAAATAAAACAAATTACATAAATAGGCGGTGAAGGTTATATCCAACTAAGCAATATAAACATTATCTTTTTCCAGTAGGTTAACATAGGATATGGAAGATCGATAAAAGTGAAAAAGGTATCGACTTTAGTGACTTTGTTGACAGCTAATGGAGCCAATTACAGTGGCTTGATAGAGACAGTGTGGTCAATGAAGGTGTGTTTTCCTATTGGCTATCGCTTTCGCCGCCATGTTGTGTTCAACTGTACTGTTTACCTAATGCTATACAGTCTGTATTGTGTCTACTTTTGGACGATTACAACCGTTTTTTTATTGCTTTTAACACTATCTTGTGTGTTTTTCATGGTTTATAGTTTTAACTATAAGTTTATAAAATAGTTTAGTCGTTATAGTGCCTACATATTAATTTTAACCTAAATTAAAAAGTAAGTTGTTCCTGAGGCTCAACTCTCCCTTCAAAGGAAATTTTAGCATTTGAAAGTAAGATGTATAGAAATACACTTACAGATCATTCCGTGGGATTTGGTTATTTAGACTCAGGGGACCCGAGAAGTATATTTCCGTTGAAAACCGGAAAAGTCGACTAGTAGTCGAGTAAATTAATCGCAATAATTCCCCTTACAAGTATATATTTGATACAAACGTAAATGGAAGAAAAAATATATCCTACTGGAAGAAGGTAATAAAAATCCTGCTTTTAGACTTACATGAAATACTTAGATACTGACTAGGAAAAAATCAACCTTATCCAGCTTTTAAAAGTGGTGTGATATTATGAAGGATACCTTTGTTGCTTCTCTAATGAGAAAGACGAGAAAAAATTCCTTAAATTTAAACGTGAGTTAATATTTGAGAAACTCCTTTAGCTGACAACACGGTTATGACATCATACAGTAATAGCACTACACACCTCGAGACTCTAGAGTTTAAATATAATATTACGCCAATTCTTAAAATCTCCATATATATAAGAGGCTTTGTCCTGACTGACAGAATCAACGCAGAGCAAAAACTACTAATGATAGAAACTTGAAGTTCGAAATTTAGATTTTAAACACGATGTGGGTAACCACTAAGAAAGGAATTTCAAAAATGTAACCCCTAAGGGGCTTGAATGGCGAAATTGTCGTTTAACTCTAACGGAAATATATTTTTGAGATTTTAAACCATATGTTTTTTATTTGAATATCTATTTAACGTTACAATATTATTAAAATAGACATTCACATAAAATATGGCTACTGATTATTTAAATATTAGTGGTAATCAAATTATGCACACTGTGATTCCCATGATTGGGGATGGTGCGTGTTTATTTCGACCTCTATCATATATCTAAATATCTAATATGGTCTCATTTTAAAGATCTTGTTACGAGGAGTTTAACTCGAACGCTCCTACGGGGCGTCGAAAACCATGTTTTAAAGCCGAAAAATGAAGCGTTCTCGACGAGTAAGCAATTTTTTATTTCGGCGGTTTTAGTGAACTCTCTTCATTGCGTGTCTCAACCGGCAGTTCCCCCCTCCAACATTCCACCTACGGGAAGCTCCGATTTTACTAAACCTCCTGAACATCAGTTAACATATTGTATTAAATCAATACCAAAATAATGATCACAGAATTGATTTTAAAGGCTCGCGGGCAAAACCGCGACGGAGAATGCTAGTATTTTATAAAATCGTAGCATTAATACGCAAGAATGGCAAATTTTATTTTTTTCAACCTTTCGACCCTAATTTCAGGTTTCCTAGGTCTTTGGCTGATGCTGTAAAAGTCAACTTCGAAACCATCAGCAAAAGAGCCCTGATGATGACCTGAAATTCAGGTTGAAACGTTGGCACAAATAAAATATGAGATTCTTGCATATTAGTGCTATTTATTTTGAACGCACAATTTGATCTTCATTCTATCTACGGTCAACTATCATTCATCATCATTTTATAAAAACGTATTTCAAATAAAATAGGTATATCTCAACTATTTATAAAAAGTATATTCTAAAAATAGCGTTTAGGGTTCACCTGTGGTGTAGTGGTTAGCATATCAACCTACATCCTGAATTCCTACAATTCACTTTCCTATTTTGATCCAGAGAGGCATTTAAACGTATAAATTAATTTCATAAACAACGATATTTTTTATTTATATATTTCGTTTGCTACCCATTCCCAATGCCAACTACAAAGAAAGAAAGATAAATTCTTAATTAAACCACAAATTAAACTACCAATAATGGTCATTAACACAGATTATTCTTGTCGGATCCAGGTGAGATAAATAGTTATTTCATTGTCCCGCTATGGTTTTACATTACTGGGCTGTTCCCTAAATCTTAGCTAACACCTTATTATAACTTTTTTAACGATTTTCACTAACTTAGCTGATTTTTTTCGGATTTTGATGTTTAAAACATCTTGTTTCTAAAATTCTGAATTTGTGACAGAAAAGTTCTTATTTTCCCTTACCTATATGCCTTTTTAAAAAAATCAAATGTTACATTATTAGAAAAAATGGTTTACATTAATGAGTTTTATTTTAGTATATATCACTAGGTTTTTCTTTCTTAGTTTTTTTTTCTTTTTTTCATTTTAGATTTTCGGGTTTTCAAAATAAATCTAATTCGAACGTACTTAACAAAGAGCTCCTACGAGAGAGAGCTGTATATATACTTAGAAATTAAAAGAGGGCAGCAGTATTATGTTTAAAAATAAAATAAAATAATTACAACGATCATAAAAATGTACTGTATGGGACTTATATATCACACACAATCACCTATTATAGTACACAATCGCAAATATTATGTTGTGGCATAGCTAGACGAAAAGCACTACCATAGTTCCATTTAAAATGTGAGCCATAATAAATAAATGATTTTAGGAATTAAAAAGTTTTAAAGACAAACACAGACCCATATATAAAGTGCAGAATTCATCGGAGGTCAAATTCTGCATTCTTGGTTCATAATGGTTTATTTAATATGAAATTTGCTATATTATCATCCTTTTAAGATTATCAATTAATTACTTATTTATTTTAAATATTACTGATTATGAGTATGGCCCCTCAGAGAATTTAATGAAATTAAGTAGGCTTGGTAGATGTCAAAATAAGATGTACGTAAAATACGTTTTACTTATTTTTATCAATTGGTAAAAATAACTATGCAATTAAATAACTGAATGGTGCTGCATAATAATATCAGTAAATTGTTGTTATGTATGGTTGTAAAGGGGATTGTTAAAGAAAAAAGTTCCTTAAATAAAAAAACAGTCTACACAATAATGTGCTCCAATGCATCGTATTAATTCTATCACTAACATGATTTCATGATTTTTCTTGTTTAACATTTATTAGCAATGGCAGGAAACTATCAATGATAGTTTTGTTTTTTAAATTGGCCATTCAGAATAAAAGTGTATTTCAATAACCGTTACCCTTAATTTATAAATAATAATCTTCGTAAATTATGAATATGGATTGATGGCACACAGATGTGTTTTTACAATAGACGTGCTGTGATCGTTTTCTTCTAATGAATAATAAAGCACAAGATAACAAATCCAAGTAATGTTATATTAAACATTGTATAAGTTATTTACAGGAGGAGTATATACATTATTACTGGAATAATTCCAAGAAAAGGAAGAATAATAATAGCTTAGTTGTTGAACTTGATTTATTTACAGGAGGAATAAATTAATTGAGGAGGTATAGAAGATCTTCAGGTACTGAAGAACTCAAAAGCATCTTAGTGATGGAGAAGGGTGGTTCCAAGTCCGTATCCACCATATCCATATCCACCATATCCATAGCCAAGACCGTAGGCAGACCTGTATCCAAGACCGTATCCGTAGCCAAGACCGTAAGCGGACCTAAGACCAACACCGTAGCTGACTGGAGCATGAGCGACAGTGGCGACGGCTGGAGCGTGGGCTACGGTGGCAATGGCTGGAGCGTGAGCGACTGTAGCGACAGCTGGAGCAGCGTAGGAGATGGCTGGGGCAGCTACGGCAATGGGCTTGTTGACGGTCCTGTAAGTGTTAGAGTAGGAAGTGGCGACTGGAGCGTGAGCTACGGTAGCTACTGCTGGAGCAGCATAGGATACAGCTGGAGCGGCGTAGGAGACGGCTGGAGCATGAGCGACGGTAGCCACAGCAGGGGCTGCGTATGAAACTGCTGGAGCATGGGCTACAGTAGCGATAGCTGGAGCATGGGCTACAGTAGCAATAGCTGGAGCTGCATATCCGTATCGAGCACCATATCCGTATCCAGCTCCATAGCCATAGCTAGCGCCGTATGTCAGTGCTGGGGCGGCAGCGTATCCTCCGATGTAGCCAGCCCTAGCACAGGCGATGAGGGCGAAGAGAACGGCCTGAAACCGAAACAAATGTGCTAAATGTATTATATACTATATAGTTTTCATACATGTTAAATAAATCTTTGTTATTTCTAAAGTATTTCGTAATTAAAAGACATTTAACTTACGAATTTGTACATGCTGAAGTGTGTATCCTGAACCTGCTGTTGAGGATGGAATGATGTCCACTCCGAAACCCTTCCAATATATACCTGATTCAGAAAGGAAATGAGTTCAGGGTCGGGAAGATCCGATCTTTGTTTCCAGAAATGTAGAAATCAATCCGGTTATTTGCAAATCGCTCGTTTTTCGCTAAACTAATTCATTTAATATCCGTAATAAAATAAACCCATTTTTTACAATAAATTAATATAACAATTAGGCAAAAAGAAAATTGAATTTTTTTCCATCATACTGTCATCAATGCAAATGGAATGGGGGATGGACCCAATATGAAATTATTCTATAAATTGAAAGCAAATATTTTTTTTATTTATTTAAATTCAAAATGCACTAATTTTTTCTCACGCCTAATAGCAAGTCACTGATTAAGAAGGGACGGCAAGTGGATTTTAAAACTGAAAAAAAAAGATGTAAAAGTTATATTTATCATTTTTATAAATATAAAAAAATAATTGGGATGTCTAGAAATTACTTCGTTTAATATAAAATTTGAAAATTATAATTATCATTCATAGCATTTACACCGTCGACACATCGATTTGAAATTAAATTCAATGGGAAATCAATGGGAGTCGTCCTTTGTCTATTTAAATTAAAAAAGAAACTGTCTTAATAATACTAAGTAAGTATACCAAGCTTTAAATAAGTATCATAAGCCCATAACTAGACAAACTAAAATTCAGATTTATTTTAATACATATACACTTTCACAGATCGCTCTATAAATAGAAATTTAGATCTCCAGTTGTGAAAGTTGGTTACCATATCTCTAATATTTTCTTAGTTCCATTATTATGTAGCGTTTTCCGTTTCCTTGAATAACATTATTCGTGGTATATGCGATACATACCTAATTAATTGCTTTTTTATATTGCTCTTGGTCGTGTAAGTGATATTTTAATAAAGTGTATACACCATCGCAACCATGTTAAAATGTGGAAGGTTAAATATTGTTATGGTTTTTATATATACGATTGTGCCTTAGCATAGAGCACGCACACACAATAATTGCCAAACTTTCCCTGTTAGAAACAGGCTGATTTGGAGTTTATCTATACAGTGGTTTTTTTAAGAATGTTGTTTCAGTATAGATTTTCGCACTTAATACATTTACCTGGAAGAGATGAAATAATTCAGTTTCTTGCTTTAATAAAATAATTAATAGTTCGATACCACACTTCAGTAGCCATCTCACAGTATGAATAAGACAAGTATTCAAAAAAATTAAATAAAATATACGTGCGAAAAAATGAATAAAAGTAAATAAAACACTTAATAATTTTATTATTAGAGTCAGCTATTTATCCGTATCTCCGATATTTATTAATATAGACATGTTTGTCCAGACCGTTAATTATTATAAACATCTCTTCAGATTTTATATACACACTCTCACATTTATGGACTGTTCCATTATTTATCGTTCAACGATTCTAAAAATATAAATATGTTGGATTTTCTCGAAAAAATTTAACCTAAACATCAGAGGATGTGAGTAAAGTATATGTTAGAAATGATATTCAAAATGAATAAATGAATCATGTATTGATTTGAGGCAAAAGAAAATCTCTATGTTTGATTAAGTAACTTAGTGCTGACGTCTGCAATAAATATAATTATATAGAATAGAATAGATTGCTTATTTAAGTTTTTATAACATAAACATTAATATTTATATGAAGAAAATAAACATATTGCTTGGATATAATCCGTTAACAGAGTTTCCAAGATAAAATATAAACATATATATGTACATATAATGCAAAAAAAAAAAGAAATTAATCTTAATAATTAATAATATTATATAAAAGATACTTAAATTAGTATGAATCTATGAATTGTACATTAAATTAATAATTGAATTCTTTAATTAACATCGCTCTGTAATGTAGAGCATCCTCTACATATTTAAAAGGCGAAACCCAATCCTGACCTTTTAGGTAGCTACAAAGTTCACTCTGTGTTAATATGGTTTTTTTTAAATATTTTATACGGTATGGTTTGTATATAGGACACACGGCAATTACATGCTACTAGCTGGCAATGGGTATCTACATTTTGTGGGTACAAGATAACACCTCTAGTAGAGGATTTGAATTAAAAGATTTTTTGACCATATCGTCGTTCGTCACCATAATAAAGTAGCGAATATGCATAGGTTTTTAGTTGCACATTCGTTACTTTAGCTTCGTGACGAAGATATTCTCTTTGAAGGAATTTTACTAATGCTGTGCGATCTCCCTCATCAATAAGGTAAATTGGTGGGGGCCTTTGGGGGAGCTGTTTGTTTTGTGATTGACTGTGATTCATCTACTTCTATTTTTGATAAGACGGCAATGTTATTTGTTAAGCAGTCACTTTCCTCAATTTTATTTTTCGGGGGATAACCATTTCCCAGACTATAACATTCTCGTTTGCATCTGTATTGTTAATGCTGTTCTTCGATGATCACGGAGTATAACACATTCTAACGTTTACTAGACACCGTTGTTGTCGTAACCTCGTGCTGTTGTTTTGCTCCTTTTGATAGAAATTTTTCATTTCTAAAATTTATAATACGTTCCAGTTAAAATAGTTAAAATTAAATTACATATGCATAATTATTATTCGTTTGATTATATTCTTTTGAATAATTTCTATTTTTAAGCTAAATACTTTACCTTCTCCAGGCTTTAATAAAATTAGAATAAGCAAAACAGCCGATGCTTAAGACATGCATATGATGTATTTAAACCTCACAAAAAAATCATATACTTGAACAAATAAAAGAAAAATTAATTTAATTTCTTATAAACTTCTTTTTTTATCATGATTCACATTAAAAATACGCCAACTACAATATAAAATGAAATCTATATGAAGATATTTCATGGTGTATTTTTATCAGTATTATAATTATCACAGGACATTATCTTTAAATGCGAAAATTCGAAAGACAGTGCAAATAACCGGATTGATTTCTACATTTTTAGAACCAAGCATCGGATCTTCCTGACCCTGAACTCATTTTCTTTCTGGATCAGGTATATATTGGAAGGGCGACGGAGTGGACATCATTCCATCCTCAGCAGCAGGTTCAGAATACACACATTAACATGTTCAAATTCGTGAGTTATATATCTTCTAAATGTCGAATTAATTTAGAAATAATAAGGAATTAAGTATTGTTGACTACATAATAAAAATTACTACTGCAATATTTAGAAATATTTTTCGATTTCAGACCGTTCTCTTCGCCCTCATCGCCTGTGCTAGGGGTGGCTACATCGGAGGATACGCTGCCGCTCCAGCGCTGGCCTATGGTGCAGGCTACGGTTATGGTGCTGGTTACGGTTATGCTGCTCCAGCTATTGCCACTGTTGCACACGCACCAGCAGTCTCATACGCTGCCCCAGCTGTTGCCACCGTTGCTCATGCTCCAGCAGTCTCCTACGCCGCTCCAGCTGTGTCCTATGCTGCTCCAGCCGTTGCTGCCGTAGCTCACGCTCCAGTCGCAGTCGCTCATGCTCCAGTCGCCACTTCCTACTCTAGCACTTACAGGACCGTCAACAAGGCCGTGGCTGTCGCTGCCCCCGCTGTTTCTTACGCAGCTCCAGCTGTCTCCTACGCCGCCCCAGCTGTCGCCACCGTCGCCCATGCCCCAGCTGTCGCCACTGTCGCCCATGCTCCAATCAGCTACGGTGTTGGCCTTAGGTCTGCTTACGGTCTTGGCTACGGATACGGTCTTGGATACAGGTCTGCCTACGGTCTAGGCTATGGATATGGTGGATATGGATATGGTGGATACGGACTTGGAACCACCCTCCTTCACCACTAAGGTGCTGTTGGGTTCTTCTGTATCTTCTGTATTCTGAAGATCTTCAATCCTTTCCCCAATTAATTTATTCCTCCTGTAAATAAATCAAGTTTATTAGTAATTTGCCTTTTATCTAAATCCTTATTCTTTATGTATTATTTGTGAGTTACATTGCTAGTTTCTTTGATCCTTCCTTTACCTGGAATATATTTTCAAAGGCACTCAGTTACCCATCAAAATAATCAATTCTATTTATTAGTTAAGAAATGTGCAATCTCCCTTTTTATTTTTTTATTTGTTAGTTTTACATAATTCCAAACGATAAATAACGGAATAAGGCTTTCCTATATAGGTATTTTAATTATTATTGGCGCAGTGAATAACACTTGGTTCAAATCTATAACAGTTCTTTAAATTTTAGAAAATCCAAACATGATAACATTTTATAACGAATTATAAAGTGACCTATTATTTATACCAGGCGCTATCCAGAGGATTACTTTTTATAAATTATAGAAACCTCGTACTTCCAATTTTATAATTCAATATGATTTTGGTTCATTACATATTCTTCTTTTCTTTTTTGGAAATTTTAAATAAATGTAATTTAGAATCAGTAGAATGTAATTTAGAACATTAAACAATGTTATATTTAGAACCAAGAAGAGGTTTTGGACTGGGGTCCGCCTACGCTATGGATATGGTGGATATGTACTTGGATACGGCAATAATGTAATAAACAATTATACATTTTGACGAAACCAAAAATATATGCAGGTTCCTCAAGATTAAATATCTATAAAAATATATGAGATACTTGCCTAATTAAGCGATTGATACAATGATCTTTTAGTAGGTACTGACTATTATCTTTCGTGTCTGACAATGTTTCTATTGATATCAGTGATTCCACTTTTTAGAGAAAATGATATTTTGAGAACGGCAAACGTCCGATGTTTCTTGGTG
Organism: Aelia acuminata; assembly: GCA_911387785.2. NCBI lineage: Eukaryota > Metazoa > Arthropoda > Insecta > Hemiptera > Pentatomidae > Aelia > Aelia acuminata. The sequence goes on from OU426981.1 coordinate 36,133,203, forward strand.
TTAACTAGGTCTCTGCTGAGGAAGGAAACAACATAGTAATTCGCGTTTTTTTAAACTATTGAAAGCATTGATTGGTCCATGGGCAACTCCGTAATGAAAAAATAATCATAAATATTTGACCCAGTTACTTCAACTGAGTAATGGCTAATCCGGTTTAAAAATAAAACATTATCTCCAGACCTAGAAATTCCTGCGGCGAAGTGCCCACCGACATGTTGAGGAATTACGAAATATCGGTTGACATTGATAGTGAAGAAGCATTGAGCAAGAGGCTGTGGCATTTGGCGACCGGTCCGCTCTGGTTAAGAAGTCCCACTCGCGGGTGAGTGCCTTCCACTTTAAAGGTCACCTCCCCGCCAATGGCAATGTCACAGAATATTAGAGCATATATATATGTATGTATATATGTATATATATATATATATATATATATATATATATATTCACTATTAATGGGAGAAACATTAATTATATTTCTAAAATGTTTTGCATTGAAAATAAAACCCGGACTTTTATAAATACATAAAACAAGTAATAAATAAAAACCCTGTTCAGTTCACTTAGATTTTATTTATTTAGTATTAGCAGCTACCATATATATATATATATATATATACATATATACAGGGTGTTTCGGAATTGCACGGCACTATTTTAGGTACGTGTTCTCTAACACAAAATAAACAAAAAAGTTCATATTAACATATATCTCAAACTCATTTATTAAACAGATATCAAAGGTTAAAGATTTATTATTTATTTACTGCATTAAGACTGACTGTACAACGTTTAACGTGTTTAATACTAAATAAAAGGTTTTCATCACCTGATAAACAAATGAACGATAAGCAATGACAGTAGTTGCTCATCTGTTTGTCTAGTTCTGTGTGTTTTAGTGTGAGTGAATCTTGTGACACAGTTCAATTTATGATTATCATGGGAGATACCACAAATTTATTCACTTTTGATGAACAAACAGACATGCTTTTAACTTATGGCGAGGTACATACAAACGGTGCTGCTGCTGTTCGAAGATATCGTGAACAATTTCCTAACCGAAGAATACCAAATCGTAAAACGTTTGAGGCCATTGAAAGACGTCTTAGGGATAATGGTACGCTAAAACCTATACGAGTGAACGCCGGTCGACAACTATTTCGACGAACTGCAAACGTAGAAGAAGAAATACTCGATGCTGTTCAGTTATCTCCTACTACTAGTACCAGAAGATTGTCACATCGTTTCGATGTTTCCTCTACCAGCGTATGGCGAACTTTACGCGAACAACAATTATATCCATTTCACGTATCAAGTAGGCAAGATTTGTTACCACAAGATTATAACAAGCGCAGAAATTTCTCCCAGTGGTTAATTCGACAATGCACACGAGATCTTAACTTCCTGAACTGCATTTTGGTTACTGATGAATCTTGCTTTACAAGAAACGGGATTCTTAATTTTCGAAATACCCATACTTGGGCCGAAGAAAACCCTCATACGACTGCTGTTGGACATTACCAACATACATTCTCTTTAAATGTCTGGTGTGGTCTTCTAAGCGACAAAATCATCGGCCCCTTCTTTTTGCCACCTAGGCTGTCAGGTATATCTTACTTGCATTTTTTGCAAAATAATCTGCATGATATTCTAGAAGATATTCCGCTAGGCATTAGGCAAAGGCTGTGGTTTATGCATGACGGTGCTCCAGCTCACTTTTCTCATAGTGTCACTGATTATTTAAATGCAACTTATGGAGACCGATGGGTTGGTCGAAACGGACCTGTTAAATGGCCATCACGATCTCCGGATTTAACGCCATTAGATTATTTTGTGTGGGGCTGGATGAAGTCTATGGTTTATTCTGCGGCAGTTGACACGCAAGAAGAGCTAAGAAATCGGATCGTGGAAGCCGCAGTAACTATCAACCACCATCCTGATGCTATACGAAGAGCCAGAGAAGCATGGATTCGTCGTGCTGAATGTTGCATTCAACAAAACGGAGGCGCCTTTGAACATTTACTCTAAATGTTGTAATAATAATAAATAAATAGTAATAATAAATCTTTAACCTTTGATATCTGTTTAATAAATGAGTTTGAGATACATGTTAATATGAACTTTTTTGTTTATTTTGTGTTAGAGAACACGTACCTAAAATAGTGCCGTGCAATTCCGAAACACCCTGTATATATATATATATATATATATATATATATATATATATATATATATATATATATATATATATATAGAGAGAGAGAGAGAGAGAGAGAGAGAGAGAGAGAGAGACAAAAAAATACAAAAAAATAAGCCATAATAGTTAATCGGAGGGGTCACTAGCCAAATAAAAAACACGACTTCATGGGTTGATTATATTGAATGAAAATAATATCGATATAAAATCTCAGGCTCGCTCAGGTATCGATTATAACTTATCCGATATTTACAATATTGAAGTCGACTTCTAGGTTATTTAGGGCGCTGATTGTGAAGATGATATCGATTTTTCTATTACGCGCTCAGATATCGATTTATTACAACTTACAAGATGAAAACGCTATTGAGGTTATAAGTTGCATAAACTTTGAATATTTTCAAGAAACTATTCATATTTAAATAGTTTATTGTACTCTGTCTCCTTAAATTTTTATTAGAACAATAAGAACAAAACTTTATCGTATTTAAAATGATAATAATATTATCATATTATTTTATCTTTATATTTCAAAATATACTCATCTTTAAATATATATTAATTATACAATTATTTTAATTTCATATGTAACGTAATCCAACCTAGTGTTGAAATTGATGTTATTTACTAAATCAACACCATTATTAACCTATGTGCCGACCATAATATCGCATTAATCGTGTAAGATGTAATAAATCGATACCTGAGCGAGTAATCAAAAAATCGATATCATTTTTACAATCAAAACCCTAAATAACCTAGAAGTCGACTTCAATATTGTAAATATCGGATAAGTTATAATCGATACCTGAGCGAGCCTGAGGTTTTATATCGATATTATTTTCATTATCAGCAGCCTTGATAATCTAATAATCGATCTTAAGATCGATATAAGGTAATAAATTATACCCTATTAGATTTCCATAAAAACGGTTAACCCAATAATGTACACCAATGTGGAGAAATCCGAAAAAAAAGCTAATAAATTCATCCATAAATAATTAAAATCAAGCTTTGACTTTTATATTAGCTAACATTGTGATAAACATCATATCAGGACTTTTATTTTCTGGCCCGAAATATAAAAGTCATGATGTGATTTTTATTTATTTATTAGAAATATTAAAGTCCAGATTTGACTTTTATTCTCTTTCCGAGAAAATAAGAGTTAATTTCAAACCCTGCAGCATAGTGAAAAGTTAAATAAAACTACGAGAGTTTAGCATAAATAAAATATTTTTCCGATAATCACAAACTATATAAATATAATGAGGTGGATAATAAAAGTGAGGGGTTAACTGACTTAACTATTTTCTCTCATTGTTAATAAAAAAAAAATAAAAAAAAAAATTTTGTAGGAGAAAAAGTTAAGAGGAATCCTTCAAGTAAGCCCCTCGCAAGTGAGAATTTCAGACTCACAAGGATTAAACCTATGGATTAAATAGGATCTTATGTGATAAACTAAAATAAGAGTTTGTTCGTCATCCCGCAGAAAATGGGTTCTCCCATTGTTAATATTAATTATATTAATATTAAACTGGTTTTTAAGTAGATTTAAAGAAAATGCGGAATATTTAGGTGTTTTTATTTTTCATAATTAGCAATTAATCACTTATTTCCGAATGTTGTAAAATATGTATCATATAGTGAAATTAATTGGGAATATTGGAGAAAACGGGAATGTTGAGTGAGGGAATATGGCACTCTGCAGAAGCTATTTGGGCACACGAGAAGAGGGTTTTTATGGGATTCTATAGTCATTCTTGGAGACTAAGAGTACAGTCCAGCTAAAGGTTATCTACATAATTTGATAATGGCTGATATTTATATAAGAACCAAATACAATCATAGTGATTAATTTAAGATTCTCATCATCCCTGCTTATCTTTTTCCATAACTCTGGATCTCAAGCTCAAGCGTTTCTTACCCAAGTTTATTTGATTTTTTGTAACATGCCAAAAAAGGCTTATAACCAAGGAAAGATTTTTTTTTTAATTTTTGCAACTTCCTAGCTCTGCCGCACTGGTGGTTAGCATACTAAACCTACAACACTAAAGGTCGCTGGTTCGCGTCCCGCGGTGGCCCTAGTATTTTTTAAAGGGTGCAAAAAGTTCTTAGCTATGCCGTCTCTAGTATAGGACGTATAATGGAGGTCCCGAGCATGTGCAATATCAGATATTTGTTAAAAATCCTTATCCTAATTATACCTGGATAGGAAAAATTTAGGACTCCCACTGTAGCATCGTCCGATTACCCTTAGCAGTATGTTAAGCAAACAAACAAACAATTATTTTAAGCATTTAGGGGAACAAACCCCCAAAAATGGAGGTTTAAATCATTACTCAATGAATATTTTTTAAAAACAAAATGACTAATGAAAAACGATGAACTATCCGACCACCCCCACCATTTTATAACTTGGCATTCTTATCTGAGGAGTTAGGGGCAAATGGTAAGATGATAAAGGACTTTGTTTTTGTAGTGTTATTCATCCACGTGTCCTCCCACGTGGAAATTTTAGATTTTTTTTATTCTTACAGCTTCAGAGATACTAATTTTTGAACTAGATAAAATAATGCGTTTGTGAAATAGTTTTTGGCCTATATCCCTATGTGCGGCAGCTCAATCGAACCTAAGAGCCGGAAGAAGAAGGCGAGGCCCGGCACCGAGGACACCGCTGTTGATAAACATAAATACCGCTCTGGAGAAGTGTCATTGGAGACGTGGCTAATTGGCTCTTTAGCTGGGGACCAAAAAACCCAAATTCGCTTTTTCGCTTCTTTTCGATTATCGTTGCCACCTCCAATCGTTTCGACTTACTGCTACTCATGCCTTTCTTTACTCGTATAGTCAAAAAGTCCAGATACGATTGGAAATAAACAGATAGATGGGTGTATTTTATCTGTTAAAGAATATAAATTATTGTATAAATTGAGATTTTCACAATAATTACAAAAAGATCATCTTGAAGTTGAAAGAAATAGATAATGAGGACATACATATAGTAGATTCTGCCTTGGTCAGTAGTTGTTCCTTTCCAATACGAGTAGCCATAAACGCATGTTATGAACTGAACATTTGCTTTTCATCCGATATTAACAATAAGTCTTTTTTTCGGCCATACTTATTTATCAATCCAGGTGAGAAGCAAGGGGAATTATAATCTTCATATTATGCTGAGTTTATCTGGATAATCGCAGGTTATGAACGCGTGAAACGTGAGAATACCGATTTCAATAAAGATTACGATTGGTTAAACTAGGCCGAAAATATTCGAAATGTCTGATATGCATGAAATATGTCCGAGGGCCGGAGGAGAAAAAAGTATGTATAATTTCAGAGTAGTCTGGGGTGGCGGTCAAAGAATTTACAAATACTATTAACTTATTGTAAGTGTACTGTTGTATATGACGTTTCGACACAAAAATTCATGTCTTCTTCAGGATGACATTGGAGGTGTCAGGCCTAGACAAAAACATTCTAGGCCCCGCCACCTCCTACATCATATGTCCTGAAGAAGACCTGCATTGTTGGGACGAAACGTTAGTTGCTATAAAATAGTTTAAAACTATTTGAAGGTTCTTGAATTTTTTCTATATTTATAAAATATATATAAACATCATTTATCGAATATATATAATTTCATAATTTTTTTTATAAATTTTTTTCCTTTTATATGTCTGAGTAGTTCTCTGGTAAAATTTTGCGATCGTGAAAAGTTTCAAATTTCTGTTCTCAACGGAACAAACGTTTTGGAATCCCGTCAGTTCAAATACCCCCCCGTCCAAATTAAGTCCTGCAAAATGTCGTGTATCTGTGGGATCATACTAACTCAGTTCTGTTAAAAAGTTCTGTCGGGCGAAACTGAAATTAGGTATTTGAGGGAGGTATATGCCCGTGATGTGACAGGAAAGATTAAATCAATATTAAGTAAAGTGAGGCAACGTCTTTTTTTCTATTAGGAATAAGGGTTGATTTGGCCACATATCATGTCAATATTCCTACATTTAGAGAAAATCACATAATTTTTCGAAATCTAGGATAAATATTAACAAACATTTCTATTGCTTCGGCTATCGTAAAAATATTTAAATTTAGAAGGGCAAAAAGAAATATTAGTTACTAGTCATTTTTTTTAATTTAAAAAGATCTAAAACCAGTAAAATGTAAAACTCTGAATGCAGAAACCCATTTCCATTACAATAAAAAATGTTTTGAATAAAATGTTAATTCCTGTGAACAGACTGGTCCAGGAGCCATCTTCATGATCCCTACCCCTTCCACCATCGAAGGTCCCTCCCTATAAATTGGAGGACATCCTCACTAGTATCATTCCTTCCACAGGTCTCAGACATTTGCAGCATGTACTCCAAGATCGTAAGTGTAAATTTAGTTAAAAAAGTATTACATTTCAGAAAAAACAAGCATGGTAGTGTTAGAGTAGGTACTATGCTCGTGGGTAGTGGTCGTTTGATATTCTTTTGTGAATGCTTTGATAAGCAAATTTCCTCGTAACAATATAACGACAGATATATAATATAATAAAACCTCAACAACATTAAGTTGAATGTATTTATGTTCAATTCAATTCAAGAACTTTATGTTGAATAAATTATAGTTGCATTATAAAAAATAACTTTGCTCTCTCATAGGTTTTCCTGTGCGCCTTAGTGGCTACAGCTAGAGCTGGCGGTATCCTAGCCACCGGCCCAGCTTATAGCTACGCTTCTCCAGCCTTCTCTACTGTAAGATATGGTGCCGCTAGCATTGCTGCCTCTCCCGCCTTCTCCTACGCTGCCGCTCCAGCCGTCTCCTACGCTGCCGCCCCAGCAGTCTCCTACGCTGCCGCTCCCGCCTTCTCTTACGCTGCCGCCCCAGCTTACGGTGTGAGGTACGCATCCTCCGCCAACGCTGCCCCAGCCGTCAGCTATGCCGCCCCAGCTGCCACCTCTTACTCCAGCTCCTACAGGACCGTCAATAAGCCCATCCTTGCCGCCGCCCCAGCTGTTTCCGTTGCTGCCGCTCCAGCTATCAGCTATGCTGCCCCAGCCGTCGCTGCTGTTGCCCACGCTCCAGTAGCAACCTCATACTCCAGCTCTTACAGGACTGTCAATAAGCCATTCGCAGTTGCCGCCGCTCCAGCTGTCAGCTATGCTGCACCAGCCGTCGCAACCGTCGCCGCTGCCCCAGCCGTTGCCGCCATCGCCGCTCCTGCTGCCACTTCCTACTCCAGCTCCTTCAGGACCGTCAACAAGGCTGTTGTCGCTGCTGCCCCAGCTATCAGCTACGCCGCTCCCGCTGTCTCCTACGCTGCCCCAGCCATTGCTGCCGCTCCTGCCGTTGCTGCAGTCGCTGCCCCAGCTGCCACCTCCTACTCTAGCTCATACAGGACCGTCAACAAGCCTTTTGCTGTCGCTGCTGCCCCAGCTATCGCCACCGTAGCCCACGCACCAGTCGCCACCGTTGCCGCTGCTCCAGCTATCTCAGCATACAGCTACGGAGGATACCCAGCTTACGGTGCTTACGGAGCTTACCGTGGCTACGGATATGGAGCTGCTGCCTATGCCCGTCCCCTCTCTGTCGCCGGTGGACTCTACAGGAGCTACGGACTCGGCTTGAGGTCATCCTACGGTCTCGGCTACGGTTATGGTGCCTACGGTCTCGGCTACGGCTATGGCGCCTACGGTCATGGATACTCCTCTACCCTTCTCCATTAAATTGCTTAAGTTTCTAAAATCTTTTATTTTATTTTTTGCATTCCAATTCACACCATTCCTATGTTGATTCCTCTTGCATCTAAAATTGAATTAATTTAATTATTGGTTTAAGCTTATTGAAATCTCAATTTATGCTGCTTTCTCGATTCTGAGGTTAAGGAACCATTACTTTCATGCAGGAGGTTAAACAAATTTGTACTCTAAAAATGGATTTTCTAATTACGTTTTACTGTTCAGACGTAAGATACGGATTAGGTTACGTGTCAAAGTAAAATGTAAAGTCAAATCCACTTGATGGACATATCACTTTAAACTGTTATACACCCTTAAAGTTATAAATGCTAATATGTTGCTATGCAAATATGTAGGGATCGATTTAATGCACCCTACTATTTAAAATAGTAGTAGTGATAAATATTTGTGTATTCTAAATGTTTGACATTTATAAACCACATTCTATCAGATACTCTACAGGATTCTTCGATAACATATAAATAAAGATATATAGAAATCATTACTTACAAATTATTTGTGAATTAAAGAAAATAGACGTTCAAAGAGTGTATTGTCTGGTAATAAAAAGCAAAAATCATTGAAGAAATAGAGATGGAAATAATGGGAATTTGACTTTTTATGTTTACAAAATCTCCTGTAATTGTAAGTGTATAACTTCCCCGAATTTTCAACGAAAAATTTAATTAATTCGTTTAATGTAAAAGCTGCATATGAAAAATAATTAGCATTCTGTGAGAAAAGTTGTAGGTTTGAAGCAATTTGGTGTTAAAGATTATAATTGCTATATGATAAAACCAATAAGTTAAAGAACTTCTAAATAAAAATAACGTAAGGGATTGCCTGAACGAGAGTGAAAATACTGTTTTTATACTTTCTCAATGTTTGAATAAAAAGAATTTGGTTGTGAAGTATTTGTAGTATGAAGTAGTAAGTAATTTAGTTGTGAAGATTTACTATTTGAAACATTTTTATACGCCAAGATAATAATAAGATTAAACATTTATCAATAAATAAAAGCTTTTGTAATAATGTGTTTAGTCTTACAAGCCTTAAAAGTAACTTAAGGTGGAAATAGAATTTTAAATTGGGTTACTCGTAACTATTGAACTAACACCTAACTGGGAAACACTCTGTAAGCCACATTTTTTGACTATGTTTTGACTTAATTAACGAATTTTATATATATAAAACATTTCTCTATTTCCTTTCAGAATAGTTACGAAGCACCAATCTGTATAAGAAAACAACATTTTGTTGAGCTAAAAGAACTAATGAGACAAATGTTATTTGTTTTTCCTAAATATTTTACAAATTGAGCCTTAAACCGTTTCCCCTCTTAGGTGGCAATATAAAAAACGAATGAAATAGAGGAAAAGAGTTACAGTACTAATAAAGACTTAAAGATTCTCAAATTATAAAATATAAGGTAGGAAAAAGAAGAAGAAAAAATCTGCTCCACTACAACCTATTGGGGAAGGGTCTTGACTTCAACACTGTGTAAACAAGTAGTATTTTTTGGTCAGCGGTTTGCAAGAAGGTTTTTTAACCGTGATCACGCTTCAACGTCTGTTTTTTTTCGTCTTTTCTTCATATTTCAAACATATCTATGTTCGAATTGGTGTCATTTGTAGCAGATATGTTAAGATACAGATTTTTCAATACTATTGTCTTCTCATCAATAATCAGATATAGATACCGTTCAGGGGACCCGATTGTTATTTTCAATAATGGTAAAGTTTAATTTTTTTATTCCATTATTTTTAAACAAATTGTAAATTTAATATATTCTCGTTAATGTATACTTAATGTAGGGGGAGGTGAGGCACAATGAAACACAAAAGTTTCTTTTACGAATGGCACCCTACTTGGGACTTTATATTATTTTTTTTATTTTTACTTTCACTTACCTATATATGAAATATATAGTAAGTGGAAGTATTGCGATCGTGAAAATTTTCGACTTCCGGTTTTCAACGGAAATACACGTTTTGGGATCCCCTGAGTCAAAATAACCAAGTCCCGCGAAATGGTCTGTGTGTGTGTCTGTGTGTGTGTGTGTGTGTGTGAACAGACTAGCTCAGAAACTATAAACCGTGCGAACCTGAAATTATGTATTTAGAGTATGTATAAGCCCGCGATGTGACAGCAAAAATTTCATCAAATTTGCTTAAAGGGAGGGGGTACTTTATTTAATAACTTTTTAAGTTTTTTTCGATTTTCTCAAAAACGGCTCTAACGATTTTGATTAAACTGACTATTTGATCTATTTATATGCCCGAAATATGACTGTAAAAATTTCATCAAAATTGATCAACCGGAGGGGGGACTTTACTTAGTAAATTTTGTATCATTTTCACATGTTTTTTTTATTAACTCAAAAACGGTTTTAACGATTTTAATCAAACTTGGTATTTGATGTACTTATATGCCCGAGATATGACTGTAAAAATTTCATCAAAATTGATCTACGGGAGGGGGGACTTTACTTAATAAATTTTGTATCATTTTCACGAGGTTTTTTTATTTACTCAAAAACGGCTTTAACGATTAACAAAAATAAGATATGAATGTAGAAAAATGTGTGACTTTGGGAAATTATATTTAGCAAAACACGTCAATTACTAATCTAAGTAAGTTGGTAAGTGAAAGTTGTGTGTTGCGCGCACGCACCAGATTTTTTTCATGTTACATTGGGATCCAATCTATGAAAGAAACGCGTTAAACATTATTTTATGAACCGTGTGTGATCGCGAGCAGCTATTTTCCAAAAAATGAATTTGCCCCATGCCTGGAGTACCTTGAAACAACTGAAAAAGAAAATAACACCATAATTAAGGTAAAAACTTTATTTGGCTTCCGGTCTGTTTTTCGCCTGCTAAAATTTTAGTTTTTCCAAACAAAACCGCACTTCAGTCTCGTTCACAGTGGGTTTTTATTTGTGCATTGTTACAATACCATGCAGATATTTTAGAGGAAGAATGCAAGAGGAATTCTCTATTGACGATATAATTTATTGTCAGGACAGTTGGAAGTAACATAATTTCAATATTATTTTTACTTTCACTTACCTATATAAGAAATATATAGTAAGTGGAAATATTGCGATCGTGAAAAATTTCTACTTCCGGTTTTCAACGGAAATACACGTTTTGGGGTCCCCTGAGTCTAAATAACCAAGTCCCGCGAAATGGTCTGTGTGTCAGTGTGTATGTGTGTGAACAGACTAGCTCAAAAACTATAAACCGCACAGACATGAAATTGGGTATTTAGTGTATGCGTATGCCCGCGATGTGACAGCAAAAATTTCATCAAAATCGGACTAACGGAGGGGGTACTTTATTTAAAGAATTTTGTCTAATGTTTAGGGTTTTTTCGATTTTCTCAAAAACGGCTCTAACGATTTTGATTAAACTCGGTATTTGGTGTACCCATATGCCCGCGATCCGACAGTAAAAATTTCATCAAAATTGGTTAAACGGAGGGGGCACTTTACTTAATAAATGTTGTCCCATTTTCACGTGTTTTATTTTAGTTACTCAAAAACGGATTTAACGATGTAAACTTGGTATTTGATGTATGCATATATGACAGCCAAAATATTATTAACCGTATTATGAAAATAAAAACTTTTATTTATTAATAAAAAGATTAATGTTACTTTAGAGAGTAAATACGTGATGCTCAAATTTTTGAAGCATCGCAGATGTGAAAAAAATCGAATAAACATGTAAAGGGGGGGGGGGTGGAATATGGTATAAGATAATAGTCTATAATTAATATACGCATATTTTAGTCTAGAAACTTTTGTTCCATAATAAATTTTTGAAAACAATATAAAGCGATTTTAGAGGAACAATAATCGTTCTTGATTTCCAGAAAGGCATAAGAGACGTAAATACACCTATCGAATCACCTTCACGATGTATTTGGAAAAAGCATCTCGTAGTAAAAAACAAGCAAGCAGCAAAAAAACTCGACTGTTGATGAAATAAGTCTCTTCATAAATAAATTAGCAATAATGAATCGAAAAGTGCTGAGAATTACCAAATTTACCCGCTTCAGCGTTAGAAGACTGAAACTGCGGACCTTATTTTAATTGATTTCTTAAATCTTTCTATTTTACTATTGCACTAGGATAAAACCCCAAGTATTCAGAACCGTAAGAGATGTTTTTGTGGCTTCTTTTAAAACGAAAATTTAATTTTTATTCTTCGTTTTCGGATTTATCGTATCATTATTTAGGAATGCAACATTGACAAATTGTAGGTAACAACCATAGAGTATAAAATAACATAAAGGAGGCACGGCTGCTGTGGCTGTCACCTTAATTTTTAATTCCTTAAAAATTAAAATTCGCTCAACAAATTTACAAATTCTTATAACATCATAAGCTGGTTGAAATAACCCTCCACGATTTTTGATGACCAGCAGACTTTTTTGTATTTAGTGGCGAATCACTAATTGCCGTCAAGCACTCTTTGCATGTTATTTTGGTTGAGAGTCTTTTAACTATGAATCCGAAATAATACACTATTATTAACTTTTGGTTGAGATTATTAAGTTACTGTGTAAATTTTAATTTAAATGCAATATTAGAATAAAAAATTACAATATTTGAAATAAAAATAACAATATACATTAGAAGAGATATATTCAACTACATCAACTACTACCTAATATATAAATTCGATAGTACGTGATTGCTTTCAATGTTGAAGTCTTCAGACTTCGAAAGTTCTAATATTTAAAAATGACTGCGTAACTCGACCATTGAGTGAGAAGATAATTAATGAAGACAAGATAAAAGGAATTTAAATCAAGCAATTAGGAAAACAAAAATTAAAAATTTAAGTATCTGTGGTTTTATTTTCTTCCACCACGGAGAAATCCTTAGGATTTGAGATTTATTTGAACTACGTTGTTCACTTTGCAAACATTTAGTTCCAAAATATTGGTTTTATCCAACGGGATAGCATTTCCTCCACTTGATAAAGACTCATGATGCTCTTTGTGTACAATGATTTTTCTAAAAAGTCTACAAAACTCAAGACCACTGGGATTATTATTTCCAAGTGGTCTTGGGTTATTTTGTATGAGGGAATATACTTTAACAATTTCTCTTTCTTGACCAATGTGCAGTACACACTTTTTAAACTATTAAACCAGAAAAAGAAGCCCAACAATCCTGTTTTCCTAGAACCATTGATGACCGTTGAAACCAACTAATTATGCTTTAAATTTCTTGCATATTTTAATCGCTGTGTTCCGGGAAAATCAATTTTTTTTTCTAGAGATTTTAATATATTAGTAATAAATCTAAATTTTCTTCAAATCTTGGTTTTTTTTCTGTCACAAATTCAGGATTTGTTGGTTTCCTTTTCAAATACCTCCGTGAATATATGAAAAAAGATCATGGTATAACATGAAAATTCAGAAAATAAATACCAACGTTCTAAACAGTGATGTTCTATCGAAATCGTCTTCCTTAAAATGTTCACAACAAATGAAGCTATTTTTTGTGGGTTTCCAATTTTCTCTCCTTATTGCTTTTACCTATTTGTCTTTTCATTAAGTAATAACCGGAAATGTAAAATAGCAGAACTAAAATTTGAACAATGAGTAAAACATAATCGTATCAATTGAAGAAAAAATAAAATTAAAACATCCCAGAGAAGTTAATTTAGATATGTGAGAAGTTGCTTTTGCATCCAAATGCAACGCACATTCCTCTCCTTTTGGACATTTTATGATGTTTTGTAACTATCACAAAAAACAAACAAAATACTGCAAAAGAGCTCTGATGAATAAAAATAAACAATGCATGAACAATAACACTGGTCAACACAATTTTTGGTTCCTTAATTTTCTTTACTGTTATTGGGTATTTCAAAGGCCCTGAGCATGAAAAAAAATGATGGGAGATTGCTAATAGCTTTATTTTGTGAAATATGAACTTTTAAACGAGATGCTAAACTTTCATGTGATGATCAAAATGATTCTTTTGATAAGTTCAGATCCCTCACCAAGTCATTTAATTCTTACTGATTAAATGGAAGAGGTTCTGAAAGGCTACATTTGTAGTCTGGATCAGAGTCATCACTTGATAAATTTTCTTCGCAGAGATTTGAGTCATCAGAAAATTTAGATCTACTGGGTTGTGCCTGTCGTGATTTTAATTGAGGTCGTTGAGCAGAAAATAAGTTTGGATAAGACCACTTACTTCGATTCCCGGGATTAATTCCATTTATTTTCACAAAGCAGAAGGAACAGTCGTCCTGATGGTTTTGAGGTTCTCTCCAAATCATGGGAGTTTCTAACTTCACTTCATCTCTTTTCCCACTGGACCATAACCATAGACACACAACACATTTCTGGCAAACAATATCTGGAACCCATGGCTTGTCCTGATTATTCAAATATATTTTAAAGTATTGATGATAAGCAATTTTTACAAAATTTGAAATAGATTTGCGGTATTTTTCAAATATATATTCGCCAAAAATAAAGCAAAAATAAACTGGATTGAGCACACAACATTGTCTGAACAAAGGCATATCGAAAACAACAAAATATATTTTACTTTCCAATAAAAAACGAAAATCTGAGTAAAACACGAAATAACATTAATAACCTGTAACTCAAAAACAGAAGCTGTTAGAGAAAAATTGTTTTCATATTTAAAACATATGTTTCACATGGAGATAGAAACAATAAAAAAATCCGAGGAAACAAACTATTTCTTTTATTTTGTTGACCAGTGTAATCGATAGATTAATTTCGGGCTGATAACAGGCAGGCGCTTTGGGACCTCCCGGCACACTTCCAACCACGTGGCGACTCCTCTATGTTATTCTATACTCTATGGTAACAACACGTAAAAAAAATGTAGTATGTAATTTAAAATTTTTATAAAATAGACAGATATATAAAACATTTAATATAACAGTTCTAAAAATTATATGTAGGTAAGTACTTATGTCTATTCAGGTACGTTCCTACACGTATTTTTTTTAATTTCATGAATATTAGAGGAGCATGGCGAGCTGACAAAATAGTCATCATTTTCTTATTTATATTTAGACGTATGAAAATTATTTTTACATAATTGGCTTTAGAAGAAAAATATGAAAAAATAAATTAAGAAGAGTAAATGCAAAAAGGCATAGAAGCCGGTCTAAGGTCTCAGGCCAAAGGGCCCGCAATACACTAGCACTGCTCAGAGCCAATAAATATGTAATGAGACACTAATGATTGATTTTTTAACCCATTGCAGACCCATCATAGGAATATCATCTCATTATTTAGAAAACATATGGTCACAAATAATTTAATTGAACATTTCGATTAAATAAGCAAGCAATATTAAAATTTACGATCCAAGGAATGTGGGATAATAATTCTATAAAAAAATAGTAATAAGAAGGGGCAAAAAAAAAAGACTTAATTAGAAAATAAATTATTTATTACACAAGTTCGGTGGCATGAGGACTAGAAAGTAGAACAAACAAAAATGGTACTCATGCCAGAACCAAAGGTAATCTTAGTGGAGAAGGGTAGAGGAGTATCCATGACCGTAGGCGCCATAGCCGTAGCCGAGACCGTAGGCACCATAACCGTAGCCGAGACCGTAGGATGACCTCAAGCCGAGTCCGTAGCTCCTGTAGAGTCCACCGGCGACAGAGAGGGGACGGGCATAGGCAGCAGCTCCATATCCGTAGCCACGGTAAGCTCCGTAAGCACCGTAAGCTGGGTATCCTCCGTAGCTGTATGCTGAGATAGCTGGAGCAGCGGCAACGGTGGCGACTGGTGCGTGGGCTACGGTGGCGATAGCTGGGGCAGCAGCGACAGCAAAAGGCTTGTTGACGGTCCTGTATGAGCTAGAGTAGGAGGTGGCAGCTGGGGCAGCGACTGCAGCAACGGCAGGAGCGGCAGCAATGGCTGGGGCAGCGTAGGAGACAGCGGGAGCGGCGTAGCTGATAGCTGGGGCAGCAGCGACAACAGCCTTGTTGACGGTCCTGAAGGAGCTGGAGTAGGAAGTGGCAGCAGGAGCGGCGATGGCGGCAACGGCTGGGGCAGCGGCGACGGTTGCGACGGCTGGTGCAGCATAGCTGACAGCTGGAGCGGCGGCAACTGCGAATGGCTTATTGACAGTCCTGTAAGAGCTGGAGTATGAGGTTGCTACTGGAGCGTGGGCAACAGCAGCGACGGCTGGGGCAGCATAGCTGATAGCTGGAGCGGCAGCAACGGAAACAGCTGGGGCGGCGGCAAGGATGGGCTTATTGACGGTCCTGTAGGAGCTGGAGTAAGAGGTGGCAGCTGGGGCGGCATAGCTGACGGCTGGGGCAGCGATGGCGGAGGATGCGTACCTCACACCGTAAGCTGGGGCGGCAGCGTAAGAGAAGGCGGGAGCGGCAGCGTAGGAGACTGCTGGGGCGGCAGCGTAGGAGACGGCTGGAGCGGCAGCGTAGGAGAAGGCGGGAGAGGCAGCAATGCTAGCGGCACCATATCTTACAGTAGAGAAGGCTGGAGAAGCGTAGCTATAAGCTGGGCCGGTGGCTAGGATACCGCCAGCTCTAGCTGTAGCCACTAAGGCGCACAGGAAAACCTATGAGAGAGCAAAGTTATTTTTTATAATGCAACTATAATTTATTCAACATAAAGTTCTTGAATTGAATTGAACATAAATACATTCAACTTAATGTTGTTGAGGTTTTATTATATTATATATCTGTCGTTATATTGTTACGAGGAAATTTGCTTATCAAAGCATTCACAAAAGAACATCAAACGACCACTACCCACGAACATAGTACCTACTCCAACACTACCATGCTTGTTTTTTCTGAAATGTAATACTTTTTTAACTAAATTTACACTTACGATCTTGGAGTACATGCTGCAAATGTCTGAGACCTGTGGAAGGAATGATACTAGTGAGGATGTCCCCCAATTTATAGGGACCTTCGATGGTGGAAGGGGTAGGGATGCAGTTTCCGTCTAGGGATCCCACCAGGGGAAGACATTAATCTGCATATTTTTGTTGTTCTCCTCGAGTCCTAAAGTAGTCCTGTTGTCCTGACCAGTACCCGCCAGCTGTCCTTAGTGGCAGGAAGCACGTCTTCTCGTGACTATGTAGTTACTACAAGTTGATTCAATGTGCCTTTTTATTTTCAAGAAGAGAATTAAAAATTTTGGGAGTAAAATAATAGGTACTTTCTATTGCTAATCTTGTTAAGATGCGATGTTGGATGTAGGGAATTTTTAATTTTTCGCTCATGCTATCGAACTTACTCTTTATCTTAGTAGTATCAACCATTTTAAAAAAAATTCAATAAAGTTTATTATATTCATGAAAATATGTTTCGAACTATCTTTACGATCTTTTGGTAGTATTGATATTTCAAGTTGTTATCAATAATTATAGGCTAATATTTCTATTAGTGGCAACATCAGCATTTTTCTTTCTATATCTCATTCCTAACCATTAAGCAGATGGAGGCTGTCGGTTGACCCCTCGTCTAAAATTTTTCCATAAAGCATTTTCATTCAACTGATTTTGAGCTATCCAATATCAAGAAATATACTTTAGCACGAGATTTATATACAGGGGTTTTATTTTTTATTCTCCCCAAAATAATTTCTTTTTTTTTTTGTTTTGTTTAACGTCACTTTATGCCACTAAGGCTAATCGGACGATGCTACAGAGTGAGTCCTAAATTTTGCCAATCCAGTTATAATTAGGATAGGGTTCTTTAACGAGTACCTGACATTGTACAGCCTCGGGACCTCCATTTTACATCCTATCCGAGGGACGGCATGGCTAAGGATTTTTTTGCTCCCATTAAAAAATCCTAGGGCCACCGCTGGGCGCGAACCTGCAACCTTTAGTATTGTAGTTTGCCATTGTAGTATTTTTTTTTTTTTTTTTTTTTTAATTACTGCTTATGAATTTCCCAATAAGTATACGTTAGGTATTTATTTGGGTGTCCTTTGATTTCGGCCTTGTCGTCTGCCATTTGAAAAGGTATTTCCAGCTAAACCAGTTACCTCACGACAGGTAATCTTGTTCAAAATATTTAAGAAGATATAAATTATATAATTTTGTAATTAAATTACTTGTTTAAATTTTTAAGAACATTATAATTTTTTTTATTTACACCTCAATAATATGCAAAATCACCTTTACAATACGAAATTCTATCGGTTTCTTTTTCCAAATTTAACTTTTGCTACTTTTTTTTAAACAATTTGAATTTCAGACAGGTGGGAAGAGGGAAATAAAATTTAAATTATTCTCAGATTTAATTTTGATTTATTATTATTAACATCAATAACTGTTTGAAAACACATATAATTGGTTTTAAAAACTAAAATTAATTCTTTCTTAAGACATACCTACTTAATTCGTAGTAAAAATACAGCATAAGGCTAAGAAAAATAATCAATTTAAATTCACAATTCCTTAAGGTTTATATTCAGAATATTATAATTATTGATGTAAATTGAACATTATAATTATTGATATAAATTTTAATAAAATCGGGCTAATATTCAATTTTGAATCATAAAGGTCTGTCTTCCGCCGATTTCGATTATATTTTGGAAAACATTTAGCAATAAAGGTATATTCATTCATTAATTGTCAATTGATCATTAAGTTTAGCGAAATCGAACTACCAAAAAAAAAAAAATGATTTTTTTTTCTACCTAATTCGGTAAACCGTCTCAATGCAAGAGGTCTATATAATCTCTATGGAGCTTGGTATGAAGAAGCTACATAATCTCTTGAAATGATTATAGGTGAAGACAAAAACTCAATTTTTCAAAATTATATAACAAAATGCAAATATATCAGTTTCTTTCAGCCAATGATTGAAATTAGTGAAATGAGACTTTTTTTTTTTTTTTTTTATAGAATAAGGAAAGTAAAATATCATTTGAAATTCGGTAAATACATTCTCAAAACAGAAATTAACTCTGACAAAATATAAATAAAAACAGTAGGTGAACGGATCTTTTAAAAAAATTTGTTTTTACATTCGGGTCGAATATCAGACACTACTTCAGCTTTTGATATTTGTTAATTTATTCGAGTTAAAACTAATATTTTTTATTCTATATGGACTAGATGTGAAAACTAATCCATCCTAACAACAGCTAATCAAATTAGTATGGATCCGGGTTGGTTTCCAAATAAGAATCAAATGTCTCATTTCATTTAAAAATAACATGTCAAAATTATACCCGCAAATTTTCGCAAATGATCGATACACGTTTTTTATTCTAGATTAATTGGTTTCTTAACAAGAAAAAAATGGAAAGGATCTGTTGAGGTAAATTTTTAATATTTGATTTTAAAATTTTTTTTTTTAACTTACCAAAAATTTGTTATTAACCATTGCCATATTTTCGAGAATAATATAAACTTTCACTAGACCTACTAATTTCACTAGATACCTAGAGAGGAGAATGGATGAGAAGATTACGACTAATCCGATATTTATATCTATTACTTACCTACAACATTGCTTTCTTCTATCTATATTTGGGTCTCTATATGCTTCTATTGCCGTAGAACGGCAGTGATAAACAAAATAAGTTTTGAAGCAGAAAAAAAGAAAAAGAAAATAGCTTATTGGATGGGAACTGAACTGTAGCAGGTAGTCATAAAAAGTTAAGCAGCATTTTTGGGCACTACCATAAGCAGGTAGTCTTATTATAGTAGTGCCAAAAAATAAAAAAAATAAAATAACAATTAATGCCACTCAAAAAACACCAAAATGAATAAACCTACCCCGGTGAGCAAGGAAGAATTCATAAAGAGCTCTTTATGTATGGTTAGATTATAAGCATTTATAACTGTTCTTTTGTAGTACTTGACTGTCACTTGTACAGTTTTTTTTTCTCCAGTAATATGTCATATAGAATCAAATAAACCATTTTAAAATTAACGTGAAAATATTAAGAATGAAATTCACATTTTATGAAATTTGATACAAAACTAAAACCGGAGCATTATAGAGCAGAGATGATTTCTTATCCACAACCTTTATTTGTACACACTCAAAGTGAATAGTGGTTCCTGTGCACCGTTTATTAAGGCGCACAGGCGCATTTGGGGGTTTATTTATTCCTGAGCGTATCGAACGGGAATTTAAAAGCTATGAGCAAAAAAAGAAGCGAAGGAAGCTGGATAATCGCAGATATACAAACTAAAAACAAGCCCCAGCTCAGGACCCGCTTTACAGAAGTAGTACCCCTTTTTTTCACACTCCATGTAAACAGATATATAGAAAGAAGAACTTTATTCAAGGACAATTTCCTTTATGAATAACAGATGTGTACATAACGTCGGCACGCTGGTAAAGTCACGATTCTGATTATTTTGCAAAAATATATTTTTCGGTTAAATCTTAGAGCCTACAGTATAGGTACTGGGGTAAATTTTCGAGTCTTCTTCTTGACCTGTTAAAACTTGCATAACCGTTTCTTTGATTTAATGTATTTAATATTTAAAGTTACTATTTCTCACTCCCGAAATTTTTTTTCACAGATTTTAAAATTGTACCGACGATATTCTAAAGTATAAATATAGATATAGGTTCGTCCTGGTACATTAGAAAAAACATTTTCACTTCATGTTGACTCTAAAAGTATATAAACGATTCCTGGTTACAGAAAATGTTCGACATTTAAAAATCTGACTCATTCACTAATCCGACAAGCTCCTGACGTCTCGAACGTTTCGCCAGGTGCGAGAGAGGGAAGCGGAAGGGAGCAGGTTGTTTCTTAGGAGCAACAGCATGGTTTTCATTTCTGGTTACAAGATATAAGGAAAATATCAACTTCCACCCTAAACAGTCTTTGGAAACAATATTATCGGAAATGAGATGCTATAGAACAACTATGATGTCTTTTATACTTCACATCAACATGTTAATTTATGACGTTTTTGTGATACAAAAATCAATATATATTATAAAGCAAATTGTACAATGTGCATACTGACAAGGCTCAAAAACGTAGGATCAAGAAAGCTATGACTTCGTGTGGCCATATAGCCTCTAACCGTGAAGAAGGTTTCCGATTTTATCTTTAGGTTGTAAAATTGAAGAGAAAAGAACCGGAATTTTAAGCCTCTCGCAATATGTAATTTAGCTATCTGTACGGGTTAGTGAAAGAATAATTTAATTCGAGCTCTAGACTACCAGAAAGCGCTAGGGTGCGTTTCACTCAATGTTTATTGTTCATTCACTCAGTTTGCATCGGTTATATACTTTTTCAGCTGTTCTTTTTAAATTAATTAAAAATTAAGCGTAAATAAGTAGTTTCTCATTTGCATTTTAAAATCAAATAGTGATTTTACATTTCTGCAATCAATTAGAAAATCAACTGGATTCCTTAACAAATTAATTTTCTCATAAAAAGGCTAATGATCAACACATTACATTTAATCAATAAGTAATATACAGTGGATATCGTTTACAACGACTTACCGCTTATAACGACGGAAATCTTAAGTCCCTGGTCCCTAAGGTCATAGTTTAACGAATTTTCATCCGGCTATTACGACCGCGGCCTTAGCGACCCATTTTGATTCCCCCAGGGAACAACGTCCGGCTTTCGGAAAGAACCCTTCAATCCCGGCTTTCGGGATATTTCTTTGGTGACAGGAAGACACATCTATCACCCCTCCCCTGATTGTTTGTGTTTTTATTCCTTCAAACGAATTCGAATCAGTTGCGGCCTAGTTCTCAAATAAGACACTTTTGCGTGGTGATATCTGGTTTGTTTGGATGTTAGTTGCGGTTTTGTTCTCCGTACACTTGTGCGTGGTGATACCATGTCAAGGAGAAGGGAATTTTTATTTTTATTTTTTTTTTTTTTTTTTTTTTTTTTTTTTTTTTTTTTTTTTTTTTTTTGGCATCAAGATTTGTTCTCAAATCCTATTTCGCCAAACTGTTCCTATAGACTTTAGAAAACTAATTAAAATAGCCTATATCAAAAGTATTACTGAATAATTATGATGAAAAAAGTAGAAAGGAGTGCTGACTTAATGACCACACATCTTTATAACGGGAAGTTTATTTCGTTAAGGAAACTACACAATTTATGGGCTGTGTCTTTATTTATTGATCGCAGCATTTCCTCACCATCATCTATGATCCGCGATCCCAGGCTAATTCTCCTCTGTTTTGTCTGCCTGCTCATTTCCCGATAGGCCCACATGACCCGGAACCCATTGGAAGTAGTATTGGTTATTGGCATTATGTAATATAGAAATAATTTTAAAGGAAATGTATGTTTGTGATCTGTTTAACCTCTGTATATGGATAGTAGGAAACAAAAAAACTTTTTTAAAAATTAAAATTAATTAAAAACCTAAATAAAAATACTCTTTAGACTTGAATTCTATGATAAAACCTGTATCATTCAATATACCGTAGCAGCGGTATTCCTTAGCAAACTAAGCTTTGTTATACCTATGTACTATCAACTGACATATCGTCGAGTTTATGGTAATAATTGCGAATCTGCAAAAACACTTTTCAAGAGAAAGAAGAAGTTTTTCTTTCACCATGGCCATTCGCTTCGTGCCTTGTGAATTTTAGAAGATATTTTATGGTAAGGAATCCGTTAGTAAGGATTTTCAATTTCCAAGGAGTCCTGACTCATAGGTTAACAATGAATGAGCTTTCACGGAGACATCAACATTATTGGCCCATAATGATGAATCTTCTATTTTCAATACCTTTACATCAATAAAATCACACAATTCGTCCGATTTTCGTTATCACATAATCTGCGATAATGATTATGATGTAGGGTAGGTCAGTTAATCGAAGATATGACAGTTTGAGGAAAGGACGTAATTTAATTGTTATTTTACACCGTTTATAAATTTTTATCAACCAATGGAAAAAGAAAAATATTATAATTCAAATATAATAAAATAATTTTGTAAGTTAGAGGAAAAAAATAGATACACATCTCCGGCTTTTGACTAGTTTAAGAGACAAAAATGTGGATTTCCATACCTATCAAATACCTGAAGATAGAAAACCCTGGGTCGTAATGGAAAACCTTACCATATGAATTAAGAAGAAACAAAAATCAGTTAACTAAAAAGCCTTGTTTGTGATACCACTTATGTAAAAAATTATTTTACATAGAAATTTTAAATCTTACAGCAATAGAATCAGAAAATCATTGCAAAGAACACACGGACACATACTGTAATCACAAACCAAAAGTAAATTAAGTGAAGTCGTTCCCATCATTGGTCTGCCTGCGAAAAATCGAGAGAAACTGCAGTAACCCAAATTTAGTAGGTCACTGACTGTTATTAGCACAAGATGCCCAACTCTAAAGCAATTGGCTTTGGGTAAAGTCAATTTTTTGCTCTTTCGATATACAATCAACTTCAAAATCAAATATTACACAATAACCTTTCCATTTTTGTAATATTTGCAATGTAACTAAATTAAATTAAAAAAAGGTAATGATCATCTGCGAAAATCTGCGCATTTTTTTTTTTTTTTTTTGAATGAAATGAAACATTTAATTCTTACTTGAAAACCATACCATTTAGCCGTTCTAATGAGATCAATTTTACACTTAACTTAACTTACACTTAACTTTTACACTTAATAAAAATAATATAAAGCAGTGTCTGAACTTAAAAAAAAAATAATCTTGTACCTACATTTGTTTGTTTAAGTATGTTGTCATTAGGGCAACGAGCTAACAGAAACAAGTTCAGATTTTTTCCCCGATATCAACTTATAAAATAATCTTAACAGCGAATATTCAAGTGAATAAGATTAATTCTTATAGCTATAGGTATATTTTGTTTAATGCTATTAAAATTTATTTGAAGATAAATTTAATTTGCCTCAATTAAATTAATTTTAGTTGTGTCCGGAAGATAAATTTTAATTATTAAATCTAAAAGATTATTTTAGTATATAAAAGTATGTTTTTTTATGTGTGCAATGTTTTTATTATGTTATTATTTTCATTTGTTAGTCGAAAAATAAATTTAAAAAATCTGGTGCGTGCGCGCAACACACAACTTTCACTTACCAACTTACTTAGATTAGAAATTGACGTGTTTTGCTAAATATCATTTCCCAAAGTCACACATTTTTCTACATTCATATCTTATTTTTGTCAATCGTTAAAGCCGTTTTTGAGTAAATAAAAAAAAAACGTGAAAATGATACAAAATTTATTAAGTAAAGTCCCCCCTTCCGTAGATCAATATTGATGAAATTTTTACAGTCATATCTCGGGCATATAAATACATCAAATACCAAGTTTGATCAAAATCGTTAAAACCGTTTTTGAGTAAATAAAAAAAAACATGTGAAAATGATACAAAGTTTATTAAGTAAAGTCCCCCCTCCGGTTAATCAATTTTGATGAAATTTTTACAGTCATATTTCGGGCATATAAATAGATGAAATACTCAGTTTAATCAAAATCGTTAGAGCCGTTTTTGAGAAAATCGAAAAAAACCTAAAAAGTTATTAAGTAAAGTACCCCCTCCCTTTAAGTAATTTTGATGAAATTTATGCTGTCACATCGCGGGCATATACCTACACTTAATACCCAGTTTCAGGATCGCACGGTTTATAGTTTTTGAGCTAGTCTGTTCACACACACACACACACAGACACACAGACACACACACACACACACAGACCATTTCGCGGGACTTGGTCATTTCGACTCAGGGGACCCCAAAACGTGTATTTCCGTTGAAAACCGGAAGTCGAATTTTTTCACGATCGCAATACTTCCACTTACTATATATTTCATATATAGGTAAGTGAAAGTAAAAATCTGGTGTGTGCGCGCAACACACAACTTTCACTTACCAACTTACTTAAATTAGAAATTGATGTGTTTTGTTAATTGCCACTTCTCAAAGACACATTTTTCCACATTCATTTCTTATTTTTGTTTTAATTTGCCCTATAACAAACACTAAATTCATTTATTATTAAATAAAAGTTTTTCTTGAGATAATTAGGCAATGCAAGCATAATACTCCAAGTCGACTGATTTTATAATTCTCTATGTACTTGTTGAAAATTTCATTTAGTTACCATGAAACCAATAATTTCCTTTAAATGAACAGAAAGGCTTTAATTGGGAACAATGATCTGTCATTAAAGGCGGACTACGCATGCGTGGGCTCAACGTGTTTAATGAGTTGAATGAATATTTTTCTTTTTTTCTCCTCTATATGTTTACTTGGTTTATATCATATCTCACATTTAGCCATTTCTTATTTTTAGGCGTAATGAGAGACAGTTAATTTCTCCATATACACAAAAACAAAGATTCTTCAAAGGAAACAAAAACAAACAAAAAAGGCCATTACACAATTTAAGCCGCCCCCCCCCCCGACCATTTTAATAATGAAAAAGCTTACCTGATATTAAAGAACACCTAATTTTCATAAAACATGACGAATTAGATGAAAATCGTTAAAGCCGTTTTTGAGAAAATCGAAAAAACGGTAAAAATTGCAAAATAAGTTAAGAAATAAAGTGCCCCCTCCGTTTGATCAATTTTGATGAAATGTTGGCTATCACATCTTTGGCATATACATACATCAAATACCCAGTTTGATCAAAAACGTTAAAGCCGTTTTTGAGTAAATAAAAAAAACACGTGAAAATGATACGAAATTTATTAAGTAAAGTCCCCCCTCCGGTTAATCATTTTTGATGAAATTTTTACAGTCATATCTCGGGCATACACATACATCAAATACGCAGTTTGATCAAAATCCTTAAAGCCGATTTTGAGTAAATAAAAAAAAAAAACGTGAAAATGATACAAAATTTTCCGTTCAACGCTGGAGGGAAAATTGATCGATGAAGAAAGGGAAGCGGCAGAGACGGATAAGGCCAATATGTCTCCTCCCTATTTTGAGCGAGGTGCTAGAGAACCTAATAATGATGAGCCTACGGCCAGTCTTCTTAAGGGCGAGTCATCCACGGCAATACGGATGGACTAAAGGCAGGGGAACCGCAGATGCCCTGCTGAGAGTACGCCGCGACGTTGAAGAGAAGGCGGAGAAGTATGTACTGCTTCTCCTGTTTGACATATCCTCCGCCTTCGATAGCGTGTGATGGCCGAGGGTACTTCAGCAGTTGCACAAATATGAAGCTCCCAGCAACTTGTTTGCCCTTTTAAGAAGCTACCTCCAGGACCGTAAATTGAAGCTAAAAGGAAGCTTCTTTGAGGTAGAAGCCGATGTAGAAAGAGGTTGTCCACAGGGTTCTGTCCTCGGCCCTGCCCTGTGGAAATTGGTCTTCGACGAGTTGCTGGGTGTGCTGGAAGAGGAGCGGTTCCGCGCCACGGCATATGTCGACGACCTCGCCGTTGTAGTGGCTTCAGATAGCAGAGCCATGCTAAAAAATGAAGCTGAACGGTGCGCCAACATAATAGGTAGATGGTGCGAGAGGAAGAAGTTGAGGATAGCCGTTGCCAAGACCCAGTCCATCCTATTGAGGGGTAAAACCGATAGGGCCCACCCTATTACTGTTGTTATAAAAGGGGAGAGGATACGTCCAAGTGAGGTTGTGACTTGCCTTGGCATAAAGATTGGAAGAAAGTTCAATGTAACACCTCACTTGGACTATTTAAGAAACAGGGTGGCCATAGCCCTTAACGGACTAGGTCGTATCGGGGGCGCCTTTTGGGGTCTCAGATACCCAGCTACATTAACAATTTACAAAGGAGTGATTCTGGGTATTCTGAGATATGCGTCCCCGGCATGGAGTCAACATCTCTCGCACCATCAGAAGAAAAATTTGGCGACGATTCAGCGGATGGCTCTGCTTCGAGTCACTAGGGCGTATAGGACTGTGTCTCATGAGGCGGTGCATGTCTTAGCGGGAGTCATTCCCATCGATCTCCTTTTGCGTGAAGATTACCTCCGGTACAAGATGAAGAGAGAAGGCCTGGTAGATCTGCCGGTAAATCTTCGAGAGAGGATCGGCGAAGACCCACGGAGGTAGAAGACAATAATAAGGCAGAACACATTAGCCAATTGGAATCGGAGATGGGTTGATACTTTAAAGGGGGCAACCTTAAGGAAGTATTTTCCTTCCGTCACCTCAAGGCTAGATGCCTCCTGGGTCATACCGGACTACTGGGTCTCTCAATTCCTCACGGGGCATGGGAGGTTCCGTGCAAAACTGGTAGAATATGGTAAGGACATCGATCCCCTATGCCCAAGTTGTAGGGTACCGGAGACATCAGAACACATTTTACTGGCTTGCACCGCCTATGAGGCACTGAGAGCAAAACTGGAGAGAGAGACAGGGCTGTATGTTCTGGCGGAGAGCGATCTTCCTCTGCTGATGAGTGAGGAGAACTACCCGTACTTCAAATCCTTTGTGTGCGGGTGGAAGTATATCATTGGTCGCTCCCACTTTGCCTTGGAAAGAAGAACTGGAGCAGTCCCAGGAAGACCACCGGACTAAGTACGAGGAGTGAAGGAAAAATGAGAACAGGAAACTTGGCACAGACAAAAGTCAAATTTGTATATAATTGTTAACATGCGGCAGTGAGGTGTTTTGCGTGTGCGAAACATCTCATTGCTGCAAAATCCGTAGTGCCTCAAAGGCAAGGGAGGATGTACAATAATAAAAAAAAAAATATATAGGTAAGTGAAAGTAAAAAGAATGATGTTTTTTTCATTTTATATAACATATTGTGCCCAAAATCGTTATTTTCCTAGTTTTTCGGCTCTAACTCGGTCAAATATTATTTTCGGCGATCAAAGATTTTTTTTCCGGAATATTTGATCCATATACTCGATGAAATGTGGGGCCGCAGCTCCAATAATGTGAGTCTGAAATGATTATGTCATTATATCATAATAATTGATTGTTTACCAATTGCGGCCTTAAAGTTGATATCGATATGATTGTAGATTCATAAAAAACAATGCTTCAAGTATACGATACATTTTAAGAGTTACATTGAGTTATTACAAATATGTCTTGAAGATTCATGAAATGGGGACCTGTCTTTAGCAATAAGGCTCACCAGTTTTGCCCAGTAAAATCACAGGACGGTCTCGATAATCCTAATACCCAGGTAATCCGAACATACATGAAAAAAATCTGGTGCGTGCGCGCAACACACAACTTTCACTTACCAACTTAGATTAGAAATTAATGCGTTGTGTTAATGCCACTTCTCATTCAGTCACACATTTTTCCACATTCATTTCTTATTTTTGTTTTCATTTGCTCTATACAAAACACTATTTTCTTTTATTATTAAATAAAAGTTTTTACTTGAGATAATTCGGCAATGCAAACATAATACTCAAAGTCGACTGATTTTATAATTCTCTATGTACTTGTTGAAAATTTCATTTAGTTACCATGAAACCAATAATTTCCATTAAATGAACAGAAAGGCTTTAATTAGGAACGATGATATGTCATTAAGAGGCGGACTACGCATGCGTGGGCTCAACGTGTTTTATGAGTTGATTGAATATTTTTCTTTTTTTCTCTTCTATATGTTTACTTGGTTTTTATCATATCTCACATATAGCCATTTCTTATTTTTAGGCGTAATGAGAGACAGTTAATTTCTCCATATACACAAAAACAAAGATTCTTCAAAGGAAACAAAAACAAACAAAAAAGGCCATTACCCCATTTAAGCCCCCCCCCCAACCCGACCATTTTAATAATGATAAAGCTTACCTGATATTAAAGAACACCTAATTTTCATAAAACATGAAGAATTAGATGAAAATCGTTAAAGCCGTTTTTGAGAAAATCGAAAAAACGGTAAAAATTGCAAAAAAAGTTAAGAAATAAAGTGCCCCCTCCATTTGACCAATTTTGATGAAATGTGGGCTATCTCATTTTTGGCATATACATACATCAAATGCCCAGTTTGATCAAAATCGTTAAAGCCGTTTTTGAGTAAATAAAAAAAACACGTGAAAAAAATACGAAATTTATTAGGTAAAGTCCCCCCTCCGGTTAATTAATTTTGATGAAATTTTTACAGTCATATCTCGGGAATATACATACATCAAAAACGCAGTTTGATCAAAATCGTTAAAGCCGTTTTTGAGTAATTAAAAAAACACGTGAAAATGATACAAAATTTATTAAGTAAAGTCCCCCCTCCGGTTGATCTATTTTGATGAAATGTTAGCTATCACATCTTTGGCATATACATATATCAAATACCCAGTTTGATCAAAATCGTTAAAACAGTTTTTGAGTAAATAAAAAAAACACGTGAAAATTATACAAAATTTATTAAGTAAAGTCCCCCCTCCGGTTGATCAATTTTGATGAAATGTTTAGGCATATAAATAGATCAAATACTCCTTTTAATCAAAATCGTTAGAGCCGTTTTTGAGAAAATCGATAAAACGGTAAAAATTGCAAAAAAAGTTAAGAAATAAAGTGCCCCCTCCGTTTGACCAATTTTGATGAAATGTGGGCTATCTCATTTTTGGCATATACATACATCAAATACCCAGTTTGATCAAAATCGTTAAAGCCGTTTTTGAGTAAATAAAAAAAACACGTGAAAAAAATACGAAATTTAATAGGTAAAGTCCCCCCTCCGGTTATTTAATTTTGATGAAATTTTTACAGTCATATCTAGGGAATATACATACATCAAATACGCAGTTTGATCAAAATCGTTAAAGCCGTTTTTGAGTAATTAAAAAAACACGTGAAAAAGATACAACATTTATTAAGTAAAGTCCCCCCTCCGGTTGATCTATTTTGATGAAATGTTAGCTATCACATCTTTGGCATATACATATATCAAATACCCAGTTTGATCAAAATCGTTAAAACAGTTTTTGAGTAAATAAAAAAAAACACGTGAAAATTATACAAAATTTATTAAGTAAAGTCCCCCCTCCGGTTGATCAATTTTGATGAAATGTTTAGGCATATAAATAGATCAAATACTCCTTTTAATCAAAATCGTTAGAGCCGTTTTTGAGAAAATCGAAAAAAACTTAAAAAGTTATTAAATAAAGTGCCCCCTCCCTTTGAGCAATTTTGATGAAATTTTTGCTGTCACATCGTGGGCATATACATACACTAAATACCCAATTTCAGGTTCGCACGGTTTATAGTTTTTGAGCTAGCCTTTTCACACACACACACAGACCATTTCGCGGGACTTGGTCATTTGGACTCAGGGGACCTCAAAACGTGTATTTCCGTTGAAAACCGGAAGTCGAAATTTTTCACGATCGCAATACTTCCACTTACTATATATTTCATATATAGGTAAGTGAAAGTAAAAAAAGAAGCTATTATTGAATAACAAAAAATATTCTTCATTATAAATAAAATATAGAAACGCTATAAAGGGATTTAATACCTTGGAGTGGGGGATTGGATGCAACGTGACGTTGCCAATGTCGACGACCGAAATAATTTACGATAGTTCAAGTAATTTATGAAATCAGGCGTTTTCTTCGGTAATAAAATCAGAGACACGACCATGGGCGTACCTAGCGGGGAGCAGGGGGGCAGCTGCCCCCCCTGGAACGCTGGATGCAATAATTTTTTAAGCTTTTAAGACGGGAAGCAGTAACAGAATATTGTTTTTCAAGAAAATAATTGTAATAACTTAGTTGATAAAGCACTGCTATAATTATACATAATTTTGGTTTCATTCACCTTTTCCGCGGTAAGATGTTACAGCCTGAATGTTTAACCCTTTAACCGGGCGGGACGTATATAGGCGTCCAACCTAAACACTACCGTGAACGGGCAGGACATATGTATACGTCCTTGAAATATATGTTGTGCCCTGGAATGGGTGGGACTTATATTTTCGTACAACAGAGTGATTAGTCATCGATACATGTAACGACGTGAATTTATACATATATATTATACACACACACACACACACACATTTATATATATATATATATATATATATATATATATATATATATATATATATATATATATATACATATATATATATACAATTTCTAATATTTATAATAATAATATATTTAATTTATATTTATATATATATTTTTTGTACTCTTTATAATAGGTTAAGGCTGTAAATTTATAATTTCTTAATTCGATACTTTTATATTTTTGTTGATATTCTTTTCTATTTGTTTGTCATTTTGTGTTTTCCTTTGTGGTTTATATATAAATAAACGAAAACGAATATATTTCATAGCCTTCCCATTTATTTTAAGCATAAATGAAAAAAATAATAATATGAAGTTACATTGCACCGGGCGGGACGTATATACACGTCCTAGTGAAAGAGCTCACGCCCGTTGTAGGATACGTAATTTAAAAGGGAACTCCCCGGTTAAAGGTTTAATGATGGGCATCGGCTTGCCCGGTCTGCCCACCATTAATTTTAATTTAATGATATAAAAATGAAAAGACTTTTATTTTAGTGGAGTGGCCTGAATAACATGAGGAGATGGCTCAGATCAAAGGTCATTGCATACTTTGTGAAGTGAAATATTTATTTTAATACAATAAAAACAAGAACAGTTGTTCATCTTCTATTTTTAGGTTTTACTATCTATGGCATAATACATGAATTGAATTAAATAAATACATGAATTAAATTAAATGTTGGGCATGCTTGCCTGTGTGATATTATAAGTCCATTATAAGTGCTGCCTGCCCTTCTTCCTGCCATCTCAGTCCCCTTGTCTGTCCTTAGCCGGACATGTCCTTAATGAGTTGATGAAAAAAAAAAAGGGTGGCCTAAGACACACTCTTCCTAGGGCTGAGGGCTGAGCTGGCCCTATAGATGTGGCTGCCCAGTACTGTCTCTTGGCTCCTACTCCTGATTGCCCACCTGGCTACTAGAGGGCATTGTGCGTGTAAGATTATAAGTAATTTAAAATGTGTTTGCGGGTTGGCGCGAACACTGAACGACCATAGCTTGCCCCCCCCCCCTAGTTTTGATCCAGGGTACGCCCTTGGACACAACGTAAACTAGTAAATGATCATTTTTAGAAATAATTATTTTTTTTTAACTGTGTCTATATATATTTAGCAAATAATGTATATATTTTGGTTACTTTATGCAATTTCCTCATAACTTTTAATTGAACTGTTAAACTTCTTCTTCCTTGGCTCTACAACCCGCGAGGGATCAAGGCCGCCTGAACTAAGGTCCGCCACTCGTTCCGGTTTTGTGCAGCCGATCTCCAGTTCCGGATCCCCAGAAGGCTGCGTGCATCCTTAGTCACCCCGTCCACCCAGCGAAGCCTGGGTCGTCCACGTCTTCTGGTTGAGTGAATTTCCTCTTCTAAGAGCCTCATGGGCACCGAGTTAGCACTCATTCTGGCAACATGGCCAGCCCACCTGAGCCGACCAACCCTGATGAATCTCACCACATCGCAGTCACTGTACATATCTGATATCTCGGCATTTGTCCTGATCCGCCAGGCTTGCTCGTTGGCATCGAAAATCGCTCCGAAAATTCTTCTGAGGACCTTCCTTTCAAATCGGAAGAGTTGATTTTCTTGGGCTTTGGATAGTGTCCAACATTCAGATCCATATGTCAGTATTGGCCTGATCAGAGTTTTGTACAGGCGCAATTTGGTTGTGCGAGATAATGCACAGCTTTTCATTTGCCGCACTAGCCCAAAATAACATTTGTTAGCTGCAAAGAGTCGTCTTTGAATTTCCGCTGCGATTTCGTTATCCTGAGTTATCAAGGAACCAAGATATGAATTCCTTGACCCTCTCAAATGTACATCCATCCACTTGTACATGGGAAGGAAGCGTTCCTTGTGGTTTCATAACCATGTATTTAGTTTTTGAATGGTTGACTTGAAGCCCCATTTCCGCAGCTGCAGCTCGTAGGTTTCTGAAGGCCTCTTCCATGGCATTAAAATTTCAACCGATGATATCGATATCATCCGCATCCGCTAGTATTTGGGCTGAGTTGAATATTGTTCTTCCCACCTGGATCCCTGATTTTCTTATAGCGCCCTACAAAGCAAAATTGAAAAGTAGGCATGCAAGGCTATCACCCTGTCGTAGACCTTGATGTGTCTGGAATGAGTCTGACAGGTCACCATCAACTCGCACCGAACAGAGCACCGCTTCCATTGTTATCTGGATAAGTCTCACAAGCTTCGTTGGAACTTTCATAGAGAGCATTACTTTGTAAAGTTCTTCCTTATTTACACTGTCATATGCGGCACAGAAATCCACAAACAGGTGGTGGGTTTAAACACTGTATTCTCGAGCACGTTCTAGCATCAACCTTAGGGAAAAAATTTGATCTGTCGTGCTCTTTCCCCTCATAAAGCCAGCCTGGTAAATGCCAATCTCTCTCTCTGTGGGGTAGTAGCTTGAGGAACAAAATTCTGCATAACACCTTGTATGCACCAGGAAGCAGTGAAATACCCCGGTAGTTACCGCAATCCAGGATGTCTCCTTTCTTGTGAATTGGGCAAATTATGGTGTTGTTCCAGTCCACTGGCATTCTTTCACCAATCCAGACAACCATAATGATGTTGTGAAGTGCCTTCACCGCTTCTTGACCTCCGTACTTGATCAATTCCGATGGCAGCCCATCATCTCCTGGTGCCTTGTTATTTTTCAGGCTTTCGACGGCCTCCTGAACTTCATCAAAATCCGGTGGCTCAAGGTCTTCAACTGGTATCGGAACCCCCTGAGTACTCTGATTTACAGCCACATCGCTAAGCAGGCTCATAAAGTGATCTATCCGCCATCTATCCAGTATGCTCTGCTTTACATTCAGGAGAGTACCATCAGTGTCTTTGCAAGTACTTAAGTAAGGCTTGAAGGGTTTTCTGCTGGCGTTCACTACTTGATAGAATCTGCGTACATCATTACTCCTTAGATCTTCCAGATTCACCAGCTGATTCGCCTCCCATTCCCTCTTCTTTCTTCTATGAATGCGTTTCTCATGGCGCCTTTTAATCCTATATTCCTCAACAGAGCTCCGTGTATGCCTTCTTTGTAGCATCAGGCGATAGGCTTCATTCTTTGCTTTGGTTACCTCCTCGCATTCTTTGTCGAACCACACTTGCCTGGCGGTGCGGTGTTCCTGTGTTCCTCTGAGATCGATTCGTTGATAGTTTAGCTCTTAGTTTTGCTACAACAAGATAATGGTCTGAATCAACATTGGCTCCCCTAAATGTCCTCACGTCTAAGAGACATGATGCGTGCCTAGAGCTGATGAGTATATGGTCAATTTGATTAGCGGTTGCCCCATCGTTTGATCGCCAAGTGGCAAGGTGTATAGGTTTATGGGGGAATAGCCTACTTCCAACGACAAACCCTCTAGCTGCTGCCAAGTTGATAAGTGTGCTTCCCAATGGTGGGTCTAAAGATGGATTCTTTCCCGATTTGTGCGTTAAAGTCTCCAATTACTATTTTTATGTCAGAGCGCGGACACTGGTCGAGGCGTTGTTCTACTGCGCTGTAAAATAAATCCTTTTCTTCCTCCTCAGAAGGTTCAGTTGTGGCATGTACACTCAGAAAGCTGTAGTTAAAGAGTTTGCCCCTTAGCCTTAAATAGCACAATCTGGGATTAATTGGATTGAAATCTATTACATGCTGAGACGCCTTTTCACTCACAACAAAGCCCGTCCCGAACGTGTGATGTCTTTCGTTGCAACTATAACAGAGTTGGGCAAATTGTAATCAGAATAATGATTCATGAATATGAATAATTGGTAATCATAAAACAAATGAAAAATGAATAACCATTATTCATAATCAGTACGGAGTATTTTTAATGATTATTGAGTGTTTATGGTATTCATTTGAAATGAATAATAAATAACTAATACCAGTTATTCATTATTCATTTCCAATGAATACTATAAACACTCAATAATCATTAAAAATACCTCGTAATGATTATGAATAACGGTTATTCATTTTTCATTTGTTTTATGATTACCAATTATTCATATTCATGAATCATTATTCTGATTACAATTTGCCCAACTCTGAACTATAATATATGGTGTGGTTTCCCTTCTTTATCATTCCTTTCCCAGTCCATCGGATCTCTTGAATGGCAGCTACGTCGATGCGATAGGTGTCCAGTTGTTTTAGGAGCAGATGTAGGAGACCTCCCTTCCCTAGCTGGTTTTGGTCCGCCCCGAGTTCTTCTCGGTGCACTATATCTAGTGAGCCTTCCCCGATCCGCCACCTAGGGAGGCGCCCGATGGGAGACGAACTGTTAAACTGATAATCCGAATATTTTGATAGTCCCAACACAGTTGCGGCAATCTAAGCGTTCGGATTATTAAGACCGGCCTGTACTACAAGTAGAGAAAACAAAGAAATTGGGCGTCATTAACACCTGATTCCGTGAAGCTTAATGAGTCAGGGTCAGAAGCCGATATTACAGTGCATTATGCAAAATACGACTGGAGACGTGTGATGTAACGTGCTAAAAACCTAACTTCAGAATTTTTCACTTATACCTGTAAAGTTTTAACACAATTACTTTCCAATCAACCCTTAACGTAGGTAATAACCTATAGGTATATAGGTATAGTATAATACCTATAAGAGCAACATATTCTAGAGAAGTGAGGAGACGCACCATTACTGCCAAAAACTTTGGGCGGAAGTTATTGGGGATGTACTCGTGCTGAAAAATTATGTTTCTCCTCAATTGTAAAAGAAGGTCCTCCAACAAGGTGTGCCGCGTGTTTTCGATAATATTTAAGTAATGGTCCGTCTCCTCACTCCTCTAGAATAGTTCAGGCGTATTTGACAGAACATTCGAAACGTAGATCGGCCGTGATGGGACAGTTCTATGGCCACCAAGATCTCTTGATCTCAACCCCATGGAATATTTCGTCTGTTGATATCTCAAGGAACTGATCTATCGCACTGAAGTGACAAACATAGACAATTTGAGAGCAAGGATCTTCGCCGCTGCTGAAAAACCTCGACGTTTTCTCACTTTTGATGTGACAGTTGGGAGTATGAGAAAGCGGGCACGTTTGTGTATTGCAGAGTACGGCTTCCAATTTTAACATAAATAAAATGATTACAAATAAATTTATTTTAAAGATATTGGTGAGTTGTATTAGTTTTTTCAAATTTAAAATGTAAATTCTAAAGCATTAACAATCCTTGAACCATAATTTTTTCTCTTTATGTCATCCATATCTTGGTCTTAGAAACACCAAATTAAAAAATGAAGAGTGCGTTAGAAGCGTTATTAAATGAGGTATTTTCCCCCAACTTTGCTGCCTTCTAAAACTAAAATTAGAAACTCTGGATTATGTTAAACACTTTCCGATTTGTAAAATTTTTCACTTATTTTGTTGTTCTGGCTCAAATAAAACAGGAAAAATTGGCCCAAAAATTTTGAAATGACCCTTTTATTATTGAAAAATTAATGTAGATTTCAACGGTGCTATCAGCTTTTCGGATAAAATTTCAGATTTAAAGATATCACGGTTTTCCGATGCCAGGTCGTGATATCTTTCAAAATCGATATAAAGCGAAATTATTCCGAAATGGTTAAGAATCGGACCATGGTCAATATGAACTTTTTTATTCATTTTATGGTGGAGAATCTACTGGTGAAGTTTGTCGCACGAGTAGCATGTCACCCTGTATATATATATATTTGTCTTAGGGAGTAGGAAGGAGTGACATTTAGCCCTGGTGCAATTGCTGGGCGAGGCTGCTGAGGACTTTCACTATCAAACGTTCAGTCCGTGCCACTGATTTTGAAAACTGGATCGTTTTTTTATCAGCTGACTACTGGCTCCAAGCGACACGTTTAATCACCGAAAATAATTTATACCGATCATATCTAAGTTCATTGATAGCTAATTTTGAATATTGTGAAATGAACTAATTCGATTCACGACCTTGATTTTGTTATGTATTTTATTTTTTAGAGTTTCGTATCTTCCCGTTAAGAGAATATATTTCTAGATCATTTGAAAATATTTCAAATGATTTGACATAACTAATTATGAGGTATATTAGAGAGCAGGTACTTAGTGCTTTAAAAAAGAAAGACTAGTTTTAGTTTAAAATAGGCTATAATGTAATATAATCCTCAAAGGAAATAGGTTATGCAGGAAGGGATCTCACCGACGCGTCGCACAGTGGTTGAAAGGCGGAAAAAACCTATATTTTGAAGGTATCGGATTATTCTTTTTCTATTCATTATTAATAAATAGAATAGTTACCTGACACATTCCATCAATTTATTCGGAGATATTCCGATTTTTACAGTTATTACGACCCTTTGAAAATCGATCATTGAAAAAGTTTATTTTTCAACGAAAAATTTATGATACTATAATTATTATTGCTACTCGTATTTTTGTTTGTTGGTGCGATTTCCCTTCATAATCATGAAGAGCGATCTCACATATTACACGACTATAAAAAATATGCTATTTTCCCTATGTTTTAACCCAGAAATAAAATCCCGAATAAATGCAATAAAAGTAAGACAAAATTTTTTTTTTGGTAATCCATATTTTTCAAGCGCAGCCGAGCGCAGTTTTAAAATCCATTTTTTTAAGAAGAAGATACCTCCAAAGAAATATTAATTCATATTCTAGCTGCGCCCACCTGCGTCTGTAGATGTGAGATTTTTTTTATTGAATTACCTATGCTATTTCATGCAGTTTATTCGCTATGGAGCTTGTGATTCGAATTAGGTTATTACTAATCGTTAAGTAAAACATCATCGCTTACTTACTAGCTCTGTAGCATCATTTATAAAGTCATTCTGAATCATTATTAGGTCGATGATAAAAAAAAAATGTTCACCTAACGTGATGTTAGTATGTGTTTGGAAATTATTAATATTAAGTTTATTAACATGACCTCGGATAACTTGATGGAAATAAACCGATTTCTCATCAAAACTTTCTAGCCTCGTTTTAACAGTAAGTGGAAGAATGGCTTGCACAGAACCAAACTGATGACTCGGTATAACTTCACTACTTTCAAGTAAAGGCTTAATTCGGTTCAAATTTTTTTTTGGTAATCCATATTTTTCAAGCGCAGCCGAGCGCAGTTTTAAAATCCATTTTTTTAAGAATAAGATACCTCCAAAGAAATATTAAATCATATTCTAGCTGCGTCCACCTGCGTCTGTAGATGTGAGATTTTTTTTATTGAATTACCTATGCTATTTCATGCAGTTTATTCGCTATGGAGCTTGTGATTCGAATTAGGTTATTACTAATCGTTAAGTAAAACATCATCCCTTACTTAATAGCTCTGTAGCATCATTTATAAAGTCATTCTGAATCATTATTAGGTCGATGATAAAAAAAAAATGTTCACCTTGATCGTGATGTTAGTATGTGTTTGGAAATTATTAATATTAAGTTTATTAACATGACCTCGGATAACTTGATGGAAATAAACCGATTTCTCATCAAAACTTTCTAGCCTCGTTTTAACAGTAAGTGGAAGAATGGCTTGCACAGAACCAAACTGATGACTCGGTATAACTTCACTATTTTCAAGTAAAGGCTTAATTCGGTTCAATTTTTTTTTTGGTAATCCATATTTTTCAAGCGCAGCCGAGCGCAGTTTTAAAATCCATTTTTTTAAGAAGAAGATACCTCCAAAGAAATATTAAATCATATTCTAGCTGCGTCCACCTGCGTCTGTAGATGTGAGATTTTTTTTATTGAATTACCTATGCTATTTCATGCAGTTTATTCGCTATGGAGCTTGTGATTCGAATTAGGTTATTACTAATCGTTAAGTAAAACATCATCCCTTACTTACTAGCTCTGTAGCATCATTTATAAAGTCATTCTGAATCATTATTAGGTCGATGATAAAAAAAAAAATGTTCACCTAACGTGATGTTAGTATGTGTTTGGAAATTATTAATATTAAGTTTATTAACATGACCTCGGATAAATTGATGGAAATAAACCGATTTCTCATCAAAACTTTCTAGCCTCGTTTTAACAGTAAGTGGAAGAATGGCTTGCACAGAACCAAACTGATGACTCGGTATAACTTCACTACTTTCAAGTAAAGGCTTAATTCGGTTCAAATTTTTTTTTTTTGGTAATCCATATTTTTCAAGCGCTGCCGAGCGCAGTTTTAAAATCCATTTTTTTAAGAAGAAGATACCTCCAAAGAAATATTAAATCATATTCTAGCGGCGTCCACCTGCGTCTGTAGATGTGAGATTTTTTTTATTGAATTACCTATGCTATTTCATGCAGTTTATTCGCTACGGAGCTTGTGATTCGAATTAGGTTATTACTAATCGTTAAGTAAAACATCATCCCTTACTTACTAGCTCTGTAGCATCATTTATAAAGTCATTCTGAATCATTATTAGGTCGATGATAAAAAAAAAAATGTTCACCTAACGTGATGTTAGTATGTGTTTGGAAATTATTAATATTAAGTTTATTAACATGACCTCGGATAACTTGACGGAAATAAACCGATTTCTCATCAAAACTTTCTAGCCTCGTTTTAACAGTAAGTGGAAGAATGGCTTGCACAGAACCAAACTGATGACTCGGTATAACTTCACTATTTTCAAGTAAAGGCTTAATTCGGTTCAAGAAAAGTTTTTCAAATACTTTCGCCTTTATAGGTAGAGTGCGAAAGGACGGTAATATGAAGGATTAGTTGTGGATTTAGAATCATTTTGAGTGTGTCTATTTTGGTAAGTGTGTCGCATAGTACAAAGTTCGTTCCAAAAACCAGGTCTACATATTTTGTGAATTCATTTAATTTAAAAAAATTGGTATTGAAAAAAGTTCAGCTGTTATTAGTATGAATTAGGGGATTGAGTTTTCACTGATAGAGTTTTAGTTACTAAACCTATACTGAACAGTCTATCCCACACTCTCCTATCGAATTTATATTAAAGTCAGATAACCCCAATCTAATATTTTAATATGATAATACATTTAATAGTTAAAAATAAAAATGTAGCGAAAAAAATAATGTATGATTTTTTTTTCTTCACCTAACTTGGGTGTTTTCATGAAATTAAATGATACTGCAAGTACTATCAAGAATATTAATAGCATGAAACAGCAAAAGTGCTTAAACTAACCGATATCGAGTCGAAAATTGATGTATGATTTGTTTTTTTATTTTCCTAATACTGCCGGTTATTCCGAATAGCCGGTTAAGCGGGGCTCCAACCTATACATTTTATAGGAAATTCAATTGTGGTTATGATAATATCAACTTTATTTTTTTGCGGCTTACAGATCAGGTTTGACAAGGTTTTTTCCGAAAATAGTCAATTTTCAACCACTGTGCGTCGCAAAGTGTTTGAATTAGTACAAGCTCGTTCGACAAAAGTCAAGATTAGAATTCTAAAAAGTAATATTTATATAAATAATAATGTAAATAATGCATCAAAACGTGGCACTTCAATATTTATTAATGTCTCACACACTCCACCTCGTTAGTAATAGGGTCCAAATGTATAAATACATGATGTATTAGAATAAATCAGTTGAATTCCAGGCATCACTCATTACATCCGATCTTACTCATTACAGTTTCCTTAACTCTCTATAGTTTAATTGTTTAATTGTTAAGGATTAATATTACTTGGACTAGTGACAGCTAATTTATCTTAATTAGGTAAATTTATCTGTAAATCAAAACACAATAAAAAGATTTTTTTAACATTCCAAATGATATTAATGACTTGTAGCAGGGCTAATTTAACAGTCTGGTTACCTTTCAACTTAATAATAAGATGCAATATAGTACGTTTTTTTTTATACCTTATTTCGAAAATCGATATTTTTAATAATGTTTGAACCACATTACGAGAGAAAAATATCTTTCTCTCAAAGTTCCTTTCTTCCAAACATAATTTTAAAAACCTTACAGATGACTCAGACAAAAATATCAGAAAGATGTTGCCTAAACTATGCCTCCATAATTTCTCAAAAATGGGTTGCTGCGGAAAAATCTAAGCAGCACGCCAACTTATTAGGCACAACGCCAATTTCCACGCTTCAGGGATCCACTAAGATCCCCGAAAAAATTGTGATAAGACATGATTTATTCCTTTGGAGAATACTATGTATTTAAATGTAATTGAAACAACAGCGCGTTCGTACAAGCAGCCTCGGTTGTGAAGCCAGGTCATAACTTCTTGCCATTACCGTTAAAGAAAATCTTTTGCTAACATGCATTTAACAAAATGGCTTTTCATTTTTTCCCATTCTATTTCTTAGCAGCACCAGCAATATCATTCGGCAAAATCTTCGGCCATAATCTATGATATCCGATCAAATTTATCTTTGCAGAGGTAAGTTCTGAATTAACGATAGTAGAAAATAAAAAGGTCTTGGAAGAAATAATACTATAAACATTGTCCCCTGGTTTCGAAAAAAAAAAAAAATTCAGGTGAATTTGAAAACTTCATCGTCATCAGAGTAATCAGTATTGTTTTAATAGTTTTGTTCTATTTTTAGAGTACTATAATACTTTCTATTTGACTTTTTCTTTGTACTATGTGTTTGTATCTATATAATATCTGTATATTTATTTAGAGTTTAATTATAATGTATTTTTTTTTCGTCTTGTATATAGACAGATAGATAAAAAAAAAATAACTCTATTCTGGGGCTAAACCCATTAAGAATAACAGGTATGCACATATATAACAATCGATATCTGACCGCCATGCTAAAATAATTTAGAATTAAATATATTATATTTAATTCATTAAATATAGATAATATTTAATAAAACATACCTAATTTTATAATTAAATTACTTAATTGGTCGAAAGAGATGAAAAATTACAATAAATAATTTTTTCCACCTATCTTCTAATAAGCGAAAAAATGTGCTTCGGTGCGGCTCATTTTCGAAGGATTGTGCGGGAAGCTGAGGCCCCCCTTTTTACCCGGCAGTGGGCGCTAGGCCACATATGACACGAGTAGACTTCTTTTCACATCACATGGTTTGCCCTTTTCAACACCCCTTTTTGGTGGATTGGCATTCTTTTTTACTTTCACTTACCTATATATGAAATATATAGTAAGTGGAAGTATTGCGATCGTGAAAAATTTCGACTTCCGGTTTTCAACGGAAATACACGTTTTGGAGTCCCCTGAGTCGAAATGACCAAGTCCCGCGAAATGGTCTGTGTGTGTGTGTGTGTGTGTGTGTGTCTGTGTGTGTGTGTGTGTGTGTGTGTGTGTGTGAACAGACTAGCTCAAAAACTATAAACCGTGCGATCCTGAAATTGGGTATTTAGTGTAGGTATATGCCCGCGATGTGACAGCATAAATTTCATCAAAATTGCTCAAAGGGAGGGGGTACTTTATTTAATAACTTTTTAGGTTTTTTTCGATTTTCTCAAAAACGACTCTAACGATTTTGATTAAACTGAGTATTTGATGTATGTACATGCCCGAGATATGACTGTGAAAATTTTATAAAAATTGATTAACCGGAGGGGGGACTTTACTTAATAAATTTTGTAACATTTTCACGTGTTTTTTTTATTTACTCTAAATCGGCTTTAACGATTTTGATCAAACTGAGTATTATGTATGTACATGCCCGAGATATGACTGTAAAAATTTCATCAAAATTGATTAACCGGAGGGGGGACTTTACTTAATAAATTTTGTAACATTTTCACGTGTTTTTTTTGTTTACTCTAAATTGGCTTTAACGATTTTGATCAAACTGGGTATTTGATGTATTTATATGCCTGAGATATGATTGTTAAAATTTCATCAAAATTGATTAACCGGAGGGGGGGACTTTACTTAATAAATTTTGTATCATTTTTTATTTACTCAAAAACGGCTTTAACGATAAACAAAAATAAGATATGAATGTAGAAAAATGTGTGAATTTGGGAAATGATATTTAGCAAAACACGTCAATTTCTAATCTAATTAAGGTGGTAAGTGAAAGTTGTGTGTTGCGCGCACGCACCAGATTTTTATTTATTATTATAGGTTAATATTTATTTATAAAAAAATTACAATCAGAATACGTTATTTCTAGGAAAAGAGAAAAAGAAATAATTGTTATGAAAAAAATAGTAATTAACACAAGAGTTTATTACAATCTTAAAAGTATTACATAAGTTATTATGCCCATTTTATTAAATAAAAAGTAAATGTGGTAAGGCAGTAAAAGATACACGAAAATTAATTATAAATATTCATTAGGTGGTTGAGGAGGTGCCATCCAAACATTTTCCTGCAAAAACGCTTCATACTGACGCCTCCCAAGTTCTGCTAACTTTTTACCACGCGAATATAACATATTTTAGTCTTTAAGTAATGCAAATCACACTTAAGTCACCTTCAATATCGATAAAAACGTATACACGAGTGGGCGCGCGTGAGATATTCTCTCACAAGCTGACAGATTTTCAAACTTAGCGGGGGCTGAGGATGAACTGAGGGGTAGGATTGGCTTGGGACAGGCCTCGTTGAGGAGGGGGATCTATCAAGTACATAAACTCAAGAGGGCGGAAACGCCACGGCCTCCAAACGTTCCCAATTCAAATTGAATTAAATTTGTGAGAAAAAATCTCACGGTGCGCCCTCTCGCGGGTTAAAAAAATAAATAGTTTAAGTTGTGATAAATAATCGTTTTCGCCTAGCAGAACATTTTTCGACACATTCGTTAGAATTTCTTTCTCTCAATCTTTATAAATGTTTGTATGTATATTCTATACGAGTTGTTTCTTTATCTTAATTTCCAATG
Source organism: Aelia acuminata (assembly GCA_911387785.2). Lineage (NCBI taxonomy): Eukaryota > Metazoa > Arthropoda > Insecta > Hemiptera > Pentatomidae > Aelia > Aelia acuminata. The sequence goes on from OU426981.1 coordinate 36,176,897, forward strand.
ACAGAACAAATTAATTTAAAATTCTATGATTTCTATTTCCTTTTTGAATATCTCTGGCCCATCACAACAGCTGCAATTGATGAAGTCCATCGTTCAAGTTTTATGTTTTAATAAAACCAAGAACAACAAACAATAAAAGTCACAATCTGGGTCATAACACTGCACAAATAATTTGAATCGGAAATTCAATAAAAAAAATGAACAAATTCATTTAATTTGGACCACTTTTATTTAAATAAAATTAAGTTGTGTTTTTGAAACCTGATTAACTTATATAAGAAATAAATTAAAAATCATATTTCATCTGAAATAGATGGGAAATAATTCAAAATTTTTAGAGCATGGAAAAAAATGATTAATATTAAACTACTTAACCTAAACTAATTAAAAAAATTAAATAGTAGTTGGTAAAACAAGCCATTAACAGTTACGAAAACAATTTATTTAGCTTAACAAATATGTACTAGAGGAATAAATAACAATAGGAATGGTGAAAAATAACAGGACTTCAGGTACTACTCAAAAGTAAAGCGCTTAGTGATGAAGGAGGGTGGATCCATATCCGTAGCCAAGACCGTATCCACCGTAGCTACCGTAGCTGCCGTAGAGACCACCATAGGCGAGTGGGCGGGCAGCGTAGGAGACTGCTGGAGCGTGAGCGACGGTAGTGATGGCTGGAGCGGCGTAGCTGACAGCTGGAGCATGGGCTACGGTAGCGACAGCTGGGGCGGCGTAGGAGACTGCAGGGGCGGCATGGGCAACGGCGACTGGGGCGTGGTGGGCAACATAGGTGGAGCTAGAGTAAGTGGTTGGGGCATGGGCGTAAGATACAGCGGGGGCAGCAGCAGCATATCTGATTGCTGGAGCGGCGGCAGCGTACCTTATAGCTGGGGCAGCATATCTGATGGCTGGAGCAGCTGCGATAGCTGGGGCGGCGTAGGATACAGCTGGAGCAGCATATCTGATGGCGGGGGCTGCGGCGGCGTATCTAATGGCTGGGGCAGCGTATGAGATTGCTGGAGCGTGGGCGATTGCTGCTACTGGAGCATGGTGGGCAACGTAGGAAGAGCTGGAGTAAGTGGTTGGAGCATGAGCAATTGCTGGAGCAGCGTAAGAGATCGCTGGAGCATGGGCTACTGTGGCTACTGCGGGTGCGGCATAACTGACAGCTGGAGCGGCGTAAGAGACTGCGGCTGGGGCAGCGAGGAGCCCTCCTGCAGATACGGCTGCGATGCAGGCGAAGAGGATGGCCTGGAAAAGTTAACTTGTTCATTAGTTCTGTTAATCCAATATTATCAAATGATCTCTTAATTTTATCAAGTTTTCAATTAAGCACAATGTCATATCATATGATTAAATTAAAAGCTATGACTTACGATCTTGTACATGTTTGCTGTGTGAGAGCTGAGAACTGTGTGAAGTCCAGCGGAGAGGGAGCGGTTTTATAGCGGGCCTCTGGAGCTGGAACCAGATCACGGTCAAGAAGACGAGCCGCAATCGCCACCAGTTTCTGGTTGACATATTGGAAATTTTCGTTACTTTCAAATCACTCTTGTCAACTTTATGTTGCCTATTCTATACACGGTTTATGGTTTCTATACACTTTGTCTATAATAAAAAAAATATAATTTTATAATTATATTTTTAAATTGTCATGAATAAATAGGAATAATTATTCAATGACACTTAAGATTTTAATATATTTCTATATTATAACAGTAAATATACATATCTTAAGATCCAATAATTATATAATTTACAGATTTCCTAATTTTACTATAGCTAATGTTTATATATAGTATAAAACACCATAGTAACTCTTTTTCACTTTTAAAATAAAAAATCTGGTGTGATTCGCGCAACACAACTTTCACTTACGAACTTTCTTCGGTAAGAAATCAACGTGTTTTGATGATATGTAAACGCCATTCCTAATCTCCACAAATTTTTCCATAGTTATATGCTCGTATTTGTATATCTCCATAAGTTATAGAATATTTGTATTTCAAAACTTGAGAGTTCTCAGTTCTCTTCGATTCATTAATGCTAGTTCTTTTTATAAGGGACCTACTTTCATCAACTGTCAAGCCTTCTTTACTGTTTGCTTATTTTTTAATGCAAGTTGCTTTTTGTTAATATATCGTGAAGGTGACGTCTTGTAGTGAAGTTTGTCTCTAATGCCTTTCTGGAAACCGAGTACAATTACTGTTCTTCTAAACCACTTTATATTGCATTCAAAAATCTATTATATAATTAAAGTTTCTTGACTAAAATATAATTGATTAAAGATTATCTTATACCACATTTTCTTCACACCTTAGATGTTTTATATTATTTGAGCATCACGTATTGACTCCCTAAGGCAAACTAATTTTTATTATTATTAAATAAAAGTTTTTATTTGCGATAATACGGTAATGCAAGAATAATACTCCATTGCGTCTGATCTTATAATTCTCTATTTAGTTGTTGAAACAAATAATTTCCATTAAATATGTTTTAATATCCATTAGTACATTTAACATCCGTTTATGCAGATCACTTAAACTTAAAAAACACTGTCATTAAAGGCGTACGGCGCATGCGTCGGCTCAACGTGTTTTATGAGTTGTCAGAATATTTTTCATTTTTTATTCTGTATAATATGTTTACTAAATTTTTTCATACTTTATATTTAGCCATTTCTTATTTTCGGGCATAATGGGAGACAGTTAATTTATCTATATAAATAAAATCGAAGGTGCTTTATATGAAAACAAGAAATTTAGTTCCCAATTTAAGCTCCCTCAGAACATTTTTAGAATGATAACACTTACCAAACATTAAAGATTTCTGGATTATCATTAAACAGGGCGTTTTGATCAAAATCGTTACAGACGTTCCTACTCGATAAAATTTCATATGAACTTAACTTGGGATCTCAACTATATTCCTTAGTTCTAGATAATTTTTGGGTTATTTTTTGCATGCTTCAATGTTAAGATAAATACGAAATTTGAGATTTATTAGATCTAGAGTTTTTTAGATTATTTTTTAATGAAAAAAAAAGCAAAAACTGTTCGTTTTTAAATATTTCTGATCTAGATCTATTTATTGAAGCTAGAAAACTGGAACAGGTGCCATCGTCTTCAGTTTTCATTGCTTTTCCTGTAGACATACTTACCTTCTTACCAAATACTGAAATCTAATATATTTATAAAAAAAGTTCTTTCATGATTTTTTAATAAGTACGTTTTTGATGGTTATTATAACATATAATGGCTAAAGGTGAACTAATTTTCAAAGGAGGGAAACGATAGGTTTACAAGATAAAAAACTTTTACATCTAATAGGAGCATACATTTATGCATAAATTTTTCATTACATGTGTTAAATCATGCAAATCAAAGGACTAAATTATGTTGTGAGTTTACATGCTGGTTAATATCATCTTTCAGGTTTGAAAATGTTGTAAGCAATTTCTTTTCCCGATTGGCGACAGAGATATAGAGTGACCATTGGCCGCGTAATGAGACTATTCTAGAAACGATTGTGGAAGCAAAAGCAGCCTGAAGGCAGTATCTCAACTTCACGTTGCTGCGACCCATGGCCTTCTAGCTCCAAAACCAATTCATGCTGTATTGTACGGTACGGCATTGTACTTCCCAATAATGGTGTCAGCTCTTTCGGGTTCGAGAACAGTGACTGAATTGATGTAAGTCCATGGATTATGGCTGCTCAGAGTCCGCAGGCGAACGAGGATCTATATTCCCTTTCCGCGGTTGAACTTCGGTTGAATTCTGAGATCCTGCAAAAAACCACATCATGATTCCTTGTATGGATACACGGGATGGGTAATCTGTTCAACACCAGATCAGTATGTGACGCTTCCGATAGGCTATGTATATTTAATTATTTAATTTATTTGTATATAAACATATTTTCTGATTATCACTGCTATGAAACTTAATACACATATTTATATTTTTTTTATCAAAAGGTTTTAGCAAGTGCGAAGTGACACCTCTTTGACTGACCTATAAGACTCCCGAGCTTTCTCTAGCAAGATCTTTCTCTAGATCACATACAGAGTCAGATACGGTACGTGGTTTTTGGAGTCATCTAGGACATATCCTAATCAAAAAAAGTTCTCATAAATCTAGTTTTAGTTTTCTATGCTAGTTCTGACATTGAAACTACTGAAACAATTGGACTACACTAATAATCAATATATATTATAAAGCAAAGTGTACAATGTGCGTGCCGAAAAGGCTCAAAAACGACTAAACCTACTAGCAAGAATGTTATGTTGTTATATTGCCCTATTGCCCCTAACGATGAAGAAGGTTCCAGTTTTCATTTTAAATGTGTAATGTTGAAGGGACAAGGGCTGTAATTTTAAGACTCTCGCTACATTTAATTAGCCCTCTAATAAGCCCATGCGAGTTAATGAATGAAAAAAATTAGTTCGACATTTGGAAGCCAGGAGCGCTAGCTAAGCTCAATTCATAAGGTTATCGTTCATTAGTTCGGTTTGTTATGGTTTTAGCTTCAACAGTTTTCTTTAAGTTACACGAGATTATGTATAAATAATTATTTTTTCCTTTTTATTTTTCAATAAGGTCATTACATCTCTGCAAAGAAGTGAAATTAAAATTAAACAAAACCAACTGGATTCCTACTCAAAATTTTTTAGTACAAATAAGACTCGACAACGTGTTGATCAACACTCTCTAGAGATACATATTTGACATTATAACACAATATATTATTTCTGGTTATTTATTAAAATATAATTGAGGTCTAAAGGCAATATGAACTTTTCGAAGATTACAAAATTTATTCAATAAAGCTAAAATATAGGTGGCGACCGTGAAAAATATGTGGAACAAATAACAGCTACTTGTTAATGAGATTACTGATATGTTTAAATATTATTCAGTTATTCAGTGAATCATCATGCAGTGCATATCTGCAAAGAAATTTAAGACCTAGAGTAAAAGTATAATTCATTTTTAAAAGGTTAAATCCTAAACGACAGGAAAAAGGACAGAAGTTAAAAAAAAAAAATACTTTATTCAAAAGATATACAAGAGGAATAAATAGAAAAAGGAATTGTGATAAAAACTAAGTGAAGCTCAGGTACAAATATTTAAGATTGTCCTTAATGGTGAAGGAGGGTGGAACCATATCCGTAACCAAGACCGTATCCACCGTATCCACCGTAGCTACCGTAGCTGCCGTAAAGACCACCGTAGGCGAGTGGGCGGGCTGCGTAGGAGACTGCGGGAGCAGCGACGGCAGCAACTGGAGCGTGAGCGACGGTAGTGATGGCTGGAGTTGCGTAGCTGACAGCTGGAGCATGGGCTACGGTTGCGACAGCTGGGGCAGCGTAGGAGACTGCGGGGGCAGCATGGGCAACGGCTACTGGGGCGTGGTGGGCCACGTAGGATGAGCTAGAGTAAGTGGTTGGAGCGTGGGCGATAGCCGGGGCGTAAGATACAGCGGGGGCAGCTGCGGCGTATCTTATTGCTGGAGCGGCAGCAGCGTATCTGATGGCTGGCGCAGCAGCGAAAGCTGGAGCTGCGTACGATACAGCTGGAGCAGCGTACCTAATTGCTGGGGCAGCGTATGAGATGGCAGGAGCTGCTGCAATGGCTGGGGCCGCGTAAGATACAGCAGGAGCGGCAGCAGCATATCTGTATGCTGGAGCAGCGTAGGAGATCGCTGGAGCATGGGCAACGGCTGCTACTGCAGGAGCTGCGTAGCTGACTGCTGGGGCGCCATAAGATATAGCTGCTGGAGCTCCGACGAGGTCTCCGGCTGAGACTGCTGCAATGCAGGCTGCGAATAGGACGGCCTGCAATAGTTTATTTATTATGTTTAATGAATATTGTATTATTAGGTCATAGTTGAATAGGATAAGTGTATATATGACAATTCTGAAAAGATAATACTCTTTTATATTTCAACTTACGATCTTGTACATGATTGCTGTTGAGGAGCTGAGAACTGTGTGAAGTTGCCAGAAAAGGGAGAGTCTTTATAGGGACTCGTGGGTCTTTGGAACCGGATCAGGATCAAGAAGATGATCTGCAATCGCAGACACCAGTTTCTTGTTGACATATAGGACGATGACACAATAGCCAAATATTTTATTCGTCAGGTTTACCTGAATGTAAGCTTTATTCACTAACCTAACTTTTGCTATAATGAAGAAATGTTTTGTTCGTAATTTAAACAATACAAAGTATTTATTCGTCATTTGCTCGTTTCCTCAATCAAAGAAATATCCTTATATGCCTTTGAATATCGAAATTCTTTATTTCAAAATGTTTTGTTCGTAATTTAAACAATACAAAGTATTTATTCGTCATTTGCTCGTTTCTTCAATCAAAGAAATATCGTTATATGCCTTTGAATATCGAAATTCTTTATTTCAAGTTATTTTATTAAATAAATCTTTAATTTTAAATTTTTTTAGGATATCCCTGGTGTAGTTAAATAAATTGATTTAACTAATTTAGCCAGCTGCACTTAACTCCTACTACCTATCCCGCCTAAAATATTCAATTTTGCTCATTTACAATACCATTGTACTTTAAGTCATGATTTAAGTGTAATAGTGAACCGAAAAAATTGCATATGTGTTTCAGTTTGGGATTTCCTGAGTGAACTTGCATTCAATCTCTTCTTTATTCACCTGTTTGTTCATAAAATGTTATTTTAGATATTTAAAGTGCGCAGTTCAATCAATAAAAGGATATTCCACACTATTGTGAGTTACACAATATAAATATCAGACTATATACCGATGATACAGTTCTAGGCATTGCTTTTCTGGCTCTAATGACCGAAGAATCAGGTACAAAATGAGTGGGAATCACACAGATACGTGACGAGTCAAAATTTTGATTTGAATTGTGAATTGTGCTTCAATAACTTGGAGGTTTAAAAATGTTGGGTATTGTGAATGGTTAAATAAGAGCAGGGCGAATATCAGTTTATAGATTTTTGGGAAGATAAGGTGTATTTTCTAAGGATTTGTGCCAATTTTGCTATATTAAGTCCAAAAGAAAAAAAAAAAAAAAAAAAAAAAATTGAGACATATAAATAAAAAATGGGGCAGGTGGGCACTTAAACCTTAAAGTTGCTGTTGATAATAATCTATGGCATGTTTATATTACTTGCTTCAAGCAATAAGAGGAAGTTCAATAAGTTATTTTTAAATTATTTTAAGCTTATTCAAAATGCTTGCTATGTTCAATAATGAATTGTATAAATAAATTAATGGCATTTTAGTGGTAAAATCAAAATTCATTTAAGTGATATGAGATAAAGACGTATTGTAACAATTATGAGGGTCAAACAATCTTTTTATTAAACGAAAATAATAAGTTACAATGGCACACAAATTATTGAAACACAAATAATTAAACAGATTATAAAAAGTATCACTTTGTAACTACACAGTAACGTAAAAATAACCATATGACTTGAGCCTGAGAACAAGAATAATTCTTTAGTCTATCGCTTCTGATATATAGTCGTAAGGAGAACATTCCAGAACCTTCTGGACCGGCGTCGAAGGTACTCGAACATCGTATTCAAAAACATGTACCATGACCGTTCGTTATGAAAACAAGTCTAGAACTATTCCGTACAAAATGTTTTATTTATTCATATTCATAAACAATTTGGTGTTCTATTTTTTATCAGTAATATAATTTAGATGTTTGTATTTATGAGTCAAATGTAGCTAATAGACTTCACGGTCTTTTTAGTGCCCCATTGGTCACTGAGCAATTTTTAAATTCATTGAGCTATTAAGTAAACTGTTACGTATACGTGATCGTTATTAATATGTGCATAAATTAATTAGTCGTTAGTGATTAATTGGTTTCTTATTTATATTATATGGTTTATATAAACAAAAAAGTCCCATTAATTACTTATTCTGTGAATATGTTGTAACAAAAGAAAACATATTACTGAAAAGAATTCTAGACATTTTGTTGGAACATTTACAAACTGTTCTAGTACATGTTTGCGACTGTTGGAGATTCTTCTACTCTTATCGGGAACCTTCTGGAATGTTCTGATTCAGACTGTAATATAAGGTGCGATGGACTGTAGAGTTAGTCCGGTTCTAAATATCGGATCATATGGTTACTTTTGTGTTACTGTGTCGTTACAAGTTGATACTTATTTAATCTTGTTAATTATTGGAGTTTGATTGTTTGCCTGACATTTTAAATCATTATTTTCGTCTAATAGAAGTTATTTTAACCGACAATATTGTTACAATATTTATAAGAAAAGTTTGTAACATAATTTCTCACAAGTACCATAGAATAAATCTATCATAAGGAAAATGAAATGCTTATGAATGTGTGTATATGATAAAAGTTTATTGAATTTAGATCAGAAAAGAGATCTGGCGTTTGACAGATTAGATATCGTTTCCAATCCACAATTAAACACTAACTATAACTATTTGAGTAAGAAGCTGCTACTTCAAAAGCGTCACTCCACAATGCTTGTAAGTTAGATTCAAGATTCTATGGTTGCATTATAAATAGAATAGAAATTATAAAAAGTAAAAAAGTAATTTTAAGTAAAAAGAAAATTTACTGTTTACAGACCTCCTTGGTGGTTCGTTTATCCTTACCAAGCGAATTGAGCGAACGGAATGAGCGTGGCCAATTTAAACTGGTTCAAGCCCGGACATTAACTGAGAAGGAAAGTTGAGAAAAGCTCAGATCTAAAGTAAAGGAGGATATCATGGAAACTTGTCAATATACGTGACAACTAAATACAACCAATAAATTTTCGGATATGTTAGCTTGTGTCCATCTCTGAACGTTACCATCACTTGCAAAGTCTTTTTACAGAGCGGCTTAGGTTATATTTTTGAAGAAAACAACTATCCGATTAAGGGTAATTAAAGAATTTTCGTTAAAAAAAATTGATTATCAAATATGAAGACTGTAGATGAGAGAGAAAAATTGGACTGGATATAGAGTAAACCATACAGTTATTGGCACTCAGTACAGTTATTGGCACCCCAACTTTAACTTAAAGAAATAGGTAAACAAGTCCTAATTTTATTACAAGATATACATGAGTCTAATGTTTGAAGGGTCCTCTAAGTCATCTATGGAGTAAGACTTTAACAAACTAACCATAGGGAAGATTTCACAATTAAATCTACAGGGTGCCAATAACTAGATTTGGCACTTTTAACAATATATATTGCCATATTGTAAAACTAATGAACTTTTGACCCAAAAAAAAACCTCTTGAGTCTTTATAAGGATAGATAAAGAGGAGTTTTAGGAAGTTTCAATCAGATCCCTTCATAAGAAGTATTTTTTTTAATGTCGCCACTGAAATTTAGTCTTAAGGGTGCCAGTAACTCTACGGTTTACCCTACACTGAAAAATAATCAAGCACTTCTCTCTATAATTTCCAATGATAAACATGGGTAAGACATGAAAAAACACCATTTTCCCATATGTAGCACAATATAGCATCGTTATTATCTTAATTATGATTTGATTGAATAAAAAGGTAGAATATACAAATTAATATTCATTATGCCGACATAGTTGATAAAACTGATTTGAGAGTTTACAATTCAACAAACAACAAACACTACACTATGATATTAAAAATATTATTTGTAAGTCAGTTACTAATGATAAGGACTAAGAATATTTGTAAACTATACTACAACAGAGGGATGGAAAAAATAAAAAACAAATACTAGAGAGGAATAACATAAGTTGTAAACAACATATCGAAAATTTTCTTACTAAATATATGAAAATATTGTAACGTTATGAAAATATTGTAAATCAAACTATGTTTAAGTTTCTGAAACTAAAACAGAAATTAAAGACATATACATACTTACTTAAACCAATATGGACATACTCATCACAGATATATGGAACAGCTAAAAAGACACACTTAAATAATAATAATATTCAAAGATTTCAATCAAAACTTTTACGACTCATAACCAGCGCACCCTGGTACGTGACTAACCCCACCCTACATACGGACCTGCACCAGCCAACAGTTGACGAGTACATAGCGACACTCTACAAACGTTTTCACACTAACCTACAAGGACATAACAATCGTCTAATAATGGACATGGCAACAGCTGATATCCCAATAAATACGAGGAGGAGATTAAAAAGGCGTTGGATGAGAGATCTCCTTACTTAAACAGCTCTAGTAATTGAATCAAGCCAGGAAGGGGGTGCTGCTGAGTACTTTTCTTTCCCATGCCTGACATGTCATTGTTTTCCCATCCGGCCACCACATTCGCCGATTGTCAGCTTTATGCAGACAGGTGCGAATAAAAAATAAAAAGCCAAAAAAAAAATATCATTAATTAAAAAAAAACTTATAATTTCAAATCCCAGACCGTTTGTTGTAACAAACTAGCGGTTGGAGCGAACTGTTTGGATCTAGATTGTTCGAGCTCCATTAACGCCGTTCCACCAGCTTCCACAATTTTCTACAACGTTCTAGACCCTCCTTACAACTATATGTAAGGAGCGATTGCCTGAACAGTCTTAGTCTGTGTCTTGAACCTCAAGCCATATGATTTGTGTGCTATAAAGTTATAATTTTTGTAACCTGCTCGGATGTTTATGTTATTATAATTCGTATGGCATTGATAATTGTATATTTTTGTTGAATAAATATTTGTTTACCCACAGAGGTGTTACAATATATTGAGGCAATATATTGCAATATTGATATTTCACAAATAATTTGTTTCTTGCAGATTTAATTTTTTCATGACTTTTAATACTTCTTCCTCTTCTTCTTTTGCTCCCCCTATTATTGCCTTTCAGCGTAGGTTAGCGTTAAGCAATGGATTCCATTCCTCCTTATTTCTCGCTGGGTTTCTGGCTTATCGGAGATCCTTTGCCTCGCTCTGCAAAGCCGATCGATGCAATAAAGAGACGACATCCTTGACGCCCTCGAGGTCTTCTACCATCTGGGATATGTTCCTTGATTTTAAGAGGATCTCTTTGGTGGTCCATCCTGACAACATGGACCTATCACTTTAGCTGGCTGGTTTCAAGGAGCTCTTACAATATTTTAATACTGAAATTTTTTTTATGATTTTTTTTTTGTAAATCTAATTTGGATATTAAATAAAGAAGAAGAAGAAGAAAATGTATTTTTATTCTGGGACGTCTTGTCCCCTAAGAATAACAATATATGTACAAATCCAGAGTCATTTGTCTGGCTAGTTTAGAACAAAGTTGTTAATTAAAGAAATAAAATAAAATCGAGTCTCATTCAACAAAAAAAAAACAATAGTATGAGAAATTAGAATATAAGTTGACTATTTTTCAACCATTTGAACTTAAAGAAATAAATAAAAGAGAAACAAGATTTATGTATACAAACACAGATAAGTATTGCAAATTGAAACAGGTTTCATTATTTTACATAGTTGCGGTAGTTTGAAGATTAAGGAGGTGGAAGAATAATTGGGTTTTAAAAGATGTAAGAGATGCATTTTTACGGATAGAAACGGGTAAAGAGTTCCAAAAGGAGGCACCACGGATGATAAATGATTTTTTAAAGGAGGCAGTTCGGTAGGAAGGGAAGTATAGATTTAAGGTTTGGGATCTGGTATTTAGGGAATGAATGGAGGAACAAGGTGTAAATAAATTTAGGATATACAGAGGCTTTTTAATTCTGAACGTTCGGAAAAGATATACACCAAGGAAATATTGCCGCCGAAAAACCGGGTAGAGCCATTTCAATTCAGCACAGTAACTTGAGACGTGGGAGCGCCTGGGGACACCAAAGATAAATCTAATGAAGCAATTCATTAGTCTCTTTAACCTCGTCTCATGCATACCAGACAGTACCCGTATACAAGACAGCCATAATCTAAATGGGGAAATATAAGAGAGGAAACAAGGAGTTGACGGGTTTTGGAGGACATGCAATCACGGGGTCTGCGGAACTGTTTGAGGATAGCAATGGATTTTCTAGTGATTTGGGAAATATGGTGACTCCACGACAAATGCTGGTCAAAGATCGCTCCAAGATTTCTGACATGGGGATGGAAATGGATAGGTTGGCCTTTGAGGTAAAGTAGGGGGTAGTAAGAAAGGGAATTAATGAGATGATTGGAGCCGATCAGGATAGCCTTGTTTTTTTCTCCATTTAGACTCAATTCATTTTTTTCTGCCCAGGCGTTTATGCTATCTATGTCTTCCTGTAATTTTTGGATTGCTTCTAGCATCTCGTTAGGATGGAAAGATAAGTAAATTTGGTGGTCATCGGAGTATAAGTGGTATTTTGAATGGTTGATGGAATCCGGAAGATCATTAATGTACAGAGAGAAGAGTGTTGGTGAAAGTGAGGACCCCTGTGGAACGCCGCGTGTTAGTAAAAGAGGTGAAGAAGGAGGTTTATCAGGGATATGAACTTTTTGTGAACGTAAGGACAGGAAGGAGAGGAACCACTTTAAGACGCTGTTTGACAAGGAAAGGTTTTGGAGTTTAGAAAGGAGGATCTCATGATTGACGGTATCGAACGCTTTTGAGAAATCGAAGAGAATCAGGATGGTCATTTTAGTTTCGTCTATGGAGGATTGAAGGTCCTGAGTAATCTTGAGTAGACCAGATTGTGTGGCGTAATGGGAGCGAAAGACAGATTGAAGAGGATTGAGGAGAGCTTTTCGCTCGAGGAAATCATTGAGCTGGGAGTGGACGATTCTTTCGAGCGGTTTGGATAGGTTAGAGAGAATGGAAATAGGTCTATAGTCGGAAGCTGAGGAGGGAACAGGCACTTTATTTTACAGACGGACTATAACTTTTTTCCAGGCTTCTGGGAAGCAAGAATTTTGTAGAGAGAAATTATATATGTGTAGAAGGGCAGGAAATATTACCGGAAGGCAGAGTTTGATGATCTTTACAGGAATTTGGTCTGGACCGAAGTCATTCGTCCTGGACTTGAGGATAGATGAGAGTAAGGCTTCAGGTGAGATATTCAGGAAAAAACACGTCAAGAGAGGGTATGAGGTCCATAAGGTAACATTTATTGGAAGAATCGCAGAGCAAGTTGGTATTAAAATCACCAGCGATTATTACGTGACTATATAACGGGATATACGTGAATAGGGTGGATTCAAAGGATGGATCGAACCGGACATGTGGAGGGCGGTAAACTATTACGTAGAGCAGGGAAATGGTGTCAAAGGAAATTTCTACGAAAAGGTACTCCAGGTGAGGGCTTTCGAGAGAGGGGGATTATAGGAGGATTTTTGCTCTCAAGCCGTCACGAACGTAAAGACCAACACCTCCTCCGGTGCGGTTAACACGATCGCGACGGATGAAAGAGTAATTAGGAATGAATATAGAGGAAGATGTGATTTCTGGTTTAAGCCAGGTTTCCGAGACGGCAATAATGTGATAGAAGTTGTGGAGGAAATGATCTAGGAACTCGTCGTAGTGGGCTGTCCGATTTCTGTTAAAATTGCAATTATATTTTCTTCCATATTTTTACTGGGGGTAATGCGATATTCTACGTTTGAAGTCGTGCAGCCTTTACAATACCACTGGTTTTTATTCTTCAATTGTGTGATATCGGGTTCCGTTAAATTGCAGCATCTCCCGTGAAATAAGCGCGCGCATGCGAGGGAAAGTTTGTCGTCTCTCGTTATTACGGCTTTACAGACCGGGCACTGTGTCATTGTGAGGTGTTCGAAGCAATTGGATTAACGAAGACGGTTGTGGTGGGGATGTTAGTGAATGGTCGGGTGTGGTGGGGACTGGAGCCTTCTTATCTCTTCCAGTACCAAACAGCCGGTCGCTAGGCTGTAATTCTTCTATTAATATTTGAAATAAATTACGCACTGTAGGTTAAATAATTGAAACCGTTTAATGTTGGTTTTACTTTTGGATAAAAATAAAAAGGCTATGAGTACTCACTATTTATATAGTCAACAGTAAGTAGAAGAAGTTGTAATAGAAAAAGATAACTGAACAACGTGTGGACGATACTATCGCATTGAAGGCTCGAGCCAGACTAATATTATCTTATTAATTATAATATAGACTAAATGTATCTTATTAACATTATTTAATGTTTCTGTTAGAGGGATGGGAGAGACTGCTAGGTACGTTGCATAGTAGCATGTGGCATTAATTCCCTGCCCTTTCCTCTGAAAAAAAAATCGTTTAGCCTCAAATCTAGGAGAAATGAAAAATAAATCACACTTTTTCATTAACCGAGGAATGACAATGATTGGGGATCTATTACTTAGCCCCACTTATACGAGTATAGCTGAATTATTTAAGCCTAAACTGAATTTTTGTATCCCAAACGTGGAAAAAAACATGAAGTTGCTTCAGAATGAAATTGATTTTAATAATATCTCAGTTCACAAAAGAAAAATTCATATCTGTTTTTTGCCAGAACATTTATTCGGAAGGTAAGTATTTTTACAAAATGAGATTAAACGTTCGAGGTAGCAAAAAGTAGAGATTAGACGAAGCCCGTAACTTCTACAATATTATGGCATTTATTAAATTGAAAGTCAATTAAGAAGAGCGTTATTTTCAAATAATTGTTCATATTTTGAAGTATACAGAAAAGAGATCACACGCAGCAGTTCTGAACCTTAAGAATGTAAGATTTGGTAGAAGGTATTCAATAGAAATTAAAACACAATTAAAAAAAAAAAAGTTTAATCAACGAAGTATATACAAGAGGAATAAATAACAATAGGAATTATGTTAATAAAACAACATGTGAGCGAGGTTTAGGTACGAATCTTTAAGATTGTCCTTAATGGTGAAGGAGGGTGGAACCATATCCGTAGCCAAGACCGTATCCACTGTAGCTACCGTAGCTGCCGTAGAGACCACCGTAGGCGAGAGGGCGGGCTGCGTATGAGACTGCGGGAGCCGCGACTGCAGCAACTGGAGCGTGAGCGACGGTAGTGATGGCTGGAGCGGCGTAGCTGACAGCTGGAGCATGGGCTACGGTAGCGACAGCTGGGGCAGCGTAGGAGACTGCGGGGGCGGCATGGGCAACGGCTACTGGGGCGTGGTGGGCCACGTAGGAGGAGCTAGAGTAAGTGGTTGGAGCATGGGCGATAGCTGGGGCGGCGTAAGATACAGCGGGGGCTGCAGCGGCGTACCTGATTGCTGGAGCTGTGTACCTGATTGCTGGAGCAGCTGCGATGGCTGGGGCTGCGTAGGTCACAGCAGGAGCAGCAGCGGCATATCTAACAGCAGGAGCTGTGTATCTAATGGCTGGGGCAGCTGCGATTGCTGGAGCGGTGTAGGATATAGCAGGGGCTGCGTAAGAGATCGCTGGAGCGTGGGCTACAGTAGCCACTGCTGGGGCGGCATAAGACACAGCTGGAGCGGCATAGGAAACTGCGGCTGGGGCGGCGAGAAGACCTCCGGCCGAGACTGCCGCGATGCAGGCGAAAAGAATAGCCTATAACGAATAAATTGCATTTATTTTTACAATGATCACTTTCGTTGTATATATACTATTTTTTCTAATAAAAATAATTGATGCGTAAATCTTCTAATATTTTATGACTTACAATCTTGTACATGCTTGCTGTTTGAGAGCTGAGAACTGTGTGAGGTCAATCGGAGAGGGAGCGGCTTTATACCCGGCTTCTGGAGCTGGAACCAGATCACGGTCAAGAAGACGAGCCGCAATCGCTGCCTCCAGTTTTTGGTTGCTGGTTGGTTAGTTGACATATAAGAAGTTGGATCGACGCTACACATTATCGGCTAGTTCGTGTTGAAACAGCAGTGGCTACAGATCGGCTGGCATTTACCTCCGCCCAGCATCTTTCGGGTTGCCTCAGGATTTCAGCAACTCCATCAGCTGTTCAATAAAGGTTTGAAAAACGTCATAAAATCTCATAGTCATTCAATTCTGCATTAAATCAATTGTTAATCAGTTACACTTAAAATTGAAAGTAGCCTAAGGTTTCGTAAAACCCTATTTTCGTTTTTAATTTATTACATGAGGCAATTCATATTGGCAGCAGAGTATGGGGCATATGTCTTTTCTTTAATAATGAAAGAAAATAACGTAATTATTTAGGAATATATTTTGCTAAAAAAACAAAATCTAGAAACGGTAGAATGTTTACAGCTTGTCATGAATTATTAACCGACACTATTAGGTTGTTCCTGGTTAGGAAAATATTGTGTGTTTCCATAATTCCTTAAATAAAAAACAATGTTTAAGCTTTAATCTCATAATTTCTAAATTATATTCGTATAGTTCAAAATTTTCTGAAAACACATTAAGTATACAAATACGTAACATAATCCTAATATTTCTAATAAATTGTGTTTTAGCGTTATTATTTTGTATATCTTTGTTGATTTCCATTTGCTGTAAATAAAATATGTTTTTTTGTATTAAACTTATTTAATTATCTACTACTGTTGCAGGAAGATACACCACCTTTCCGGGAATCGAGAAATTCGCAGATATGATCTTTTTTTTTATATTATATTAAGGAATTCAAGGTATCTAACCGTGGAGGGAACACTTTTTATTATTTGCACTTTATCTCTCAAGGACAACTTTATTTATTTCGTTGTATACTTATACTTATAAGAGAATGATAAAGTATAGTACAAGAGATGTTCTGGAGTGGTGGAAGAATTATAAAATTTGGTTGACCAAATTTTATAATTCTATTAACAGTTGTTTGAAAAACGCTGATAATGCCAACGGTAAGTTTTAAGTACTTGCTTCTTGAACCATTCAATGGAAAGTGTTTGAGTGCATATCTAGTCACTAAGCCTTCGTGATGACCTGCAGCCTGTTGATTTTAAAATAATAGTAAACACTATTCAATCTCATATTGCGATTAGGACAAACTATGGGATTAAGTCAGATATTTAATATGTAATTTTGTTCTTTATCATTAGTATTAAATGTTTGACTTTGATATTATTATCGATTTGTACATCCAAATGACAAAAACCCTAAACTAAATAGTTGCATTTAGTGGACGTTGCACGAAGTAGAAAAGAGAGAAATTAAAAAAAAAAAAATTAACTTTTTTTTGTTAAGGGCATGATAACACAAAATCAAACTAAAAAATTAAAAATATTTCTGAAGTTTAATCACGTACGTCTGTTCAACTCAAATTATACACTTTTCTAACAACATTTAACGTTTAGAGAAGGAAGTTGCCCATTCAACAATCACTGAAGCATAAAAATGGAATGACAAGGGAACGACTACACTGTCCTGGATGGCATTTCCTGACGTTGCCAGCGCAAGTCTGTGATGGATTGGTCGCAGGCAAAGGGTGAACGTACGCAAGTAGCCCAGCCCAAGTTATGTAAGACGCAAAGGTCACCGGTCGGGCTGCACTTGGCGATCCTAGTGTAACAGTTCCACTCTCCTATTGGAACAATACACACAGCCTTTGTATGGCTCACGCGGTGGTTTAAAATTCTCTGCATTACCATTGCATCAATTAAGTCTGAATAAAATGGTCACAAATTAAGTGGACTATTAACGAAAATGTAGATTTTACCTTTATACCAGGTCATTCAAAAAGTCCTGTCGTTTTTTGGGGGGAAATTATAAATAAATAAATATTTTCAAATAATCACCTTTATTCATCAAAATATCCACCGTTACAGTCGGTAACCTTCTCCCAACGAGATGGTAAAGCCCAAATTCCTTCCTTAAAAAACTGTTGATTTTACTGCAAAAATAAGTGGTCAGTTCGTGAATTAGGTTGTCACGGTCTTGAAAACATTTCTGTCTCAGATTGTTGTCGAGATCTCTGAATAGGTAATAATCAGTGAGTGACAGGTCAGGGGAATATGGTGGGTGAGGCAAAACTTCCCAGCCTATTCAAGCGGGAAGTTAACGAAGATGCAGTTGTCAAGCGAACAAGCATATTGGCATCTGAAAGCTTATGAGGAATCCATTTATCCAGTTTTTTCACTTTTCCCAGTTCTTTAAGGTAATTCCAGGCAGTGGTGGCTGAGATATTAAGTTGAGAGGCTATCTCTGAACAACTTTGACGCGGATCCAACTCTACTACTCTTCGAACGTCCTCCTTATCAACTACAGTTGGTCGACCCGAGCGTGCCTCGTCTTCTAGTGTCTCGTCGCCTCCACGAAATTTTGAAAACCAAAATTGTGCCTTCCGTTCAGACAGCACATCTTCCCCAAACACGGAGCATATTTTTCTAGCAGTTTCGGCAGCTTTTGAGCCAAGTTTAAACTCATAGAGCAAAATCGACCGAATTTGAGTTTCAACTGGAATCATTTTAACTAGACAGTTGGATGGTGACTGCATTAAATTAATCCTCCTTAGCCTCCTATTCATAAAGTATAAACATTTGTGTTTACATGGATAAAAGTTGTATTGAACGGAATCAATTAGCAAACACTCTAGAATCAAAATAAACAACGAACAAACGAAAAACGACAGGACTTTTTGAATGACCTGGTATTTTAAAATGAGTTGATTTTTTTTTTTTAATTTTTAAGTTAACAATATTTATCATAATCCTAATTGTTCTTAAGGTGATTTGAAAATAGACAGAAAAAGACTAATCTGTTTATGTGACTATGATAATAATTGACCTTTCTAGTTTCTTACTTTACCATCGTTAACTATACTTGTAGCTGGTGCATAATACACCTTTTAACTATGGCTTTATGGAGATTTGCTGTAGAAGACTTGAAAGGCTTTGTTCCTTTTAACAAGGTCATCCAGATGATTACCAGAGAATTCGTGGCTCTCAAACAATTATCGGAAGAGCCAGCCAACAAGCAGGACGGTAGAGGTTCAAAGTGATCCTGGGTCATGAACGTTGGTCCCCAAGGACTTCATAGAGAAACTCAAAGCATGCATTACAGGCAGCCCAACCTACTCACTTAAATACATGCAGAATTGACAACTTCCCTTCATCTGGGCCGAAACATCCACTAGGCAGTAGTTCGAGAACTGCAAATAGGTAGGATGCAACAGGGACCTACATATAAACTCAGAAATCGCCTACATGAAGTTAGTTTGAGAACAAGAACTGAGGATATAGATAGGTATAATTAACGAGATAAGAAAGTGCAGCGGGCTTGTGTATACATGTTTCGACTGATGAGGACTTACTGTTATAGTTGTTTGTATATCATCGTTGGTTTAATGATGAATAGATTTTTTTTTCTTCATGATCGACGTTATAAAATGTCGAGAACGCAAAACAATTTAATTAATGCAGGCATAAACTAGCTGTATTAATTTATAATTAATTATTATAACCAGTTTTCCCGACGTCACCAGGAACCACCACCGTCGCCAACTAGTTGTCCCCGCGCTCCAGTTAGCTCTCGCACTCGTTAATTTTCATTAACTAATAACTATGGGTTTTTTTTTTTCCTAGCTAATTACCTCTCGCAAAGGTAAATATTCAAAAAGTCCTTATTATGTGGTGAAGCGGCGGGGGAGGGCGGGTGGGGTTTTACCCCCCTCCCTCCTGGCTACCGCGACCAACGTTTTCAATGCGATCTCTTGTCAGTTCTCGCGAACACTTTAACGTGCGTGCGCGACGTGCGTGGGGTCACCTAATGTTCAATAATGGTCTGCGTAAGGATATCAATAATCGAATAACGAAGCTGTTATTTTTAGGATTGAGCACGCACCTCAAAAATATACGTGTATAATGTCTAAAAGCATGTTCTGTTCTCTTATCTCAGGAAATAAAGAAAAAAAAAATTCTTGTTGGTAATAATGCCTAGGGGACCAAGGATAGTAGACTCCGAATGAGCATACTTAAAATAAATTCCAAAAACAGTCACACAAGGGCTCAAATTGCCCAGCTAACTTTGAGTGACTTGCGGATCCATTAATTGAGGTATGTATTTCCTTATTTGTAGCATACCGATATGAATATTATAAAGGTATTATAGGAAATTTTATGGAGGAGGTAATATTGTCGATCACATCTTCATTGAATTATTATTTTAATGCCTACCTGCTTTCGCTTCTGCTTTATGCAATGATTCTTTGGATTTGTTTAAAAATAAATATTTAAGTATACAGGTTCTCTTCGAAGTGGCATGCAGTATGCCGAATGGAAGATCAAAAAGGAATGACAAGTCAGTTATTATTGCTAATTCTTAAAGAAACGATGAAAGCTTACGATCAGGGAGGTCTAATGACGGATATTGGGGATCAATGCGCCCAACCCCAAATTTTGGAAAAATAAAGTGAAATAAACGTACGCATCTATTTTTTTTTTTTTTTTACAAGTTTTCTAGTGTGCCAGTATTTATATTTAAATTTAATAAACTTTCTATCCCTTTAAATTTAACTTCATATTTCTGTCATTCAACATATTGCCAGTGAGGAATGACAGATACATAAACGAATGTTGTCTTGAATATGGTCAAAAGCAATGAAATATATATCACATATTGTGGCAACATCATTTTCAATATCAAATATCATACTGATATTGTAATAAAAATGAGCATGGATTTGTTTACAACTAAAATGTCCTAAATAGTTGGGTGACAACACAGTAATTTTATGTTTTTGAAGAATTTTGTTATGTGCCTTTAAGTACTTTTGTAAAAATAAAATATGATTAAATCTAACCATAGGGTTATCCTGTATAATACAGGTGTACATATATCATTTCTTTATTGTACATGATCCACTTTTATTAACAATTATTCATGACTCTTGACCATTATTGTCAAAACTTGAACATGACCTATAGCATCACTGTGAAGAGATTCCTTCCTCTAAAGAAAAACCTTAATTTGATAATTAAATTTCCTTAGTGGTAACTTTAAGAGCTCTAGATTGTAATTTGTCCCAAGAAATTTTTTAAATTATAGACAAAAAATTACCTCTATGTAGGTGATAGGATATTTTTGCAACGTAAGTATATCTGCTTCGTTTATCGATCAAAATCACATTTGTCTGCGTGATGATAGATATACAATTTACCCTTTAATGCTTTCGACATTGAGTCAACAATATTAAACTTCGAAGAAGTTCATATGGATGACTTGATGAAAGTCGCATTATCTAGCAATTATCGTTACTCTCGAAAATTGTAGCACTCTCCTTAATTGTAGAAATCTATGTGAACTCATCTTGCTCAAAATCTATTAGACATATCCTTGGCCTATGAGATTCTGGCACAATCCATATAGTAACTTTTTCTAATACTCATTTATTTTATCATTTTTTGTTTTTAGATAATGATAAATAGATTTCATCTCTATAATTTTATGAACAGAAAGGCATTGAGTTTCATAGATAACAAATAACTAGATTCAGTATATGATTATGATTGCCAGGAGTAATTTTAAGACACATGTGATGTATATATTTCCGTTGTTCGCAATCAGTATGAATTATCGGACAATAAATAAAATCTTAAATTTCCATTTTATCTTAATTAAGGAACTACAGAATGCTGTTAGGTCTACAAATTGGATTAATTTAAGCTACACAGCTTTGGAACTTATCGCCGCATAACATATCATCGAAGTTAAACAAGAATTTAAACTTCACCATCTTTGAAATTATTATTTTCTCTATTAAATGCGATCCCGCCATGATTTAATTGGTAAACGTCTTGATAACCAACATGAAAATTGTATCAGTTTATGATTGCTATTTGTTGTACATTGTATTTGAGTCTATAATCTGTAAGTCGATTGGTTCCAGGCAATATACAGGTTGTTTAAGGTTGTGTCCTAACTGAAAATATCGAATAAGGCCCTCGAAACACGAAACATATTCCTATAAAGGCACATCAACGCTTTTATTAGGAGATATTCATGTCTGATGATTGTTATTATGATCTAAAATAAATAATATAACGTTAAACGAAAAAAAACAAAAACATATGGTTTAGAATAGCTCTTAACCTTTTGTTGAAACGAACTAACAGTTTGAACAAACTTTCATTGTACATTTTTGTGACTATGGTACATGTTCGAGTACCATCTACGCTGGCCTAGAAGGTATTGTTCTCCTTTAATTAATTTATAAATGTACATATATAGATTTTTATTATTTAGGAATATTTTTCTAAAGTACAAGCAGACCATTGTTCCTACGGATATAGACTCAAATAAAAAATAGTATTATTTCTAGCTCTCTAGCAGTACAATTAATGTTATTTTGACTACACTGTTTTGTTGTTGGTGTTCTTTTTATTTTTTTTTTTTTTTATTTTTTTTTTTTTTATACTTGTAGAATATACGCTATTTTGTTAGTTGTTCCTTTACTGATACACTGTGGTCTTTCTCGTTACGACTACATATAAGCACCGTTGGACTGGAGAGTTAGTCTTCTTGTGAAGCTCAAGTCATATGGTTTTTGTGTGTTACAAAGTGATCATTTTTGAAACCTGTTTAAATATTAATGTTTTCATAATTTCCTTTAAATCAAAATTGTTTAACCCAAAAATGTGTTACAATAATAATAAAAATTATCGTCTAACTACTTAATTAATAGAAAATAATGACAGATAAAATTAAAATTTCATGAACATTTTCCTCAAGCAAAACAATCCATCGGCCTTAGATCTTGAGACCGCGAAGGCCATTATTGGAATAATTTCGAATTATCCTTTGTTTTGGACCTCTGCCGTAATATGCTGGAGAACCATCTAATTGAAACCACGAGCTCCTTCTTACCACCGGTAGTTGAAACGAAGCATCTTCATTCAAGTCATCATTAAAAACCAGTAGAAATGTGGACCTATTAAAATATCGTCTAATATTCCCAACCAAAGTTTTGCATGAAGCTCGTGCTGAAAATGCTATTCACAAATCGCATGACATTTTTCCTGCATCCAGAGATGATGACTTTTGTTTCGAAAAACATCTCATGTGAAAGTAGATTAAATAATTAAAAAATGTATCCAACGTACTAAAATCTTTAGTCGCGAATGTATCATAAACAAAAAAATAACTGGCATAACTTCATAGAAAAAGTAGTTCTTGTTTGGCGGAAAGAAAATCATATTTTCATTCAGAATTAACTTAACCCATAAACAACCAGTATAAAAGGATTAAAGGATTAAGGATTAAAAACATTCACTAAATTCAGCTGTCCTGAATATCGAATTAGAACATGAGTTGCCAATGGCAGAGGCAATAAGTTTTTTTGTTTAACGATTGATTATTCAAAATTAATCCTTTGATCTTACATCAGTGTGCTAATAGATAAGACTACATCATATTCCATAGAAATAAATAAACCCTAGTTATCAGTTGATATAACTTAAATTGAATTCGTGAAAACCTACTCCCCAATACCTCGATACATATATTTTACTATTTGCTGTTTTCATCGTTATTAACGGTTACCAAATTTACATTAGTAAATATGCATATAAAACTTTCAAATTCGTATGGGAAACCAGGTTTGAAGGCCTTCAGAAGGCCACGACAAAAAAAAAAATGAAACAGACTTAGCATAACTGTTAGTGGACGAACCAGTTGTATCAAAAGGTGTATCAATCGGCCACAACTAGTTCCTCGATTTGTCAACAGGTAGCGCTGAAACGTTTAGTGTTGGACTTTACCAACAGATAGAGCTAAAGATGTATATTTTAACTGGATGTCACATTCACAATGCCATTTTTCATTCACGTATAATAAAATTTGGAAAGAAGAAAACATTTTACGGCATAGTGATATGACTACCGGATATTTTATGAAATATACTATGTGTACAGTAAGCATCTGACCAGATCATATATTAATAAAAAATACGTAGTAATAAAAACAATTCTGTAAAAAAAAAATATGTAAAATATAAAATAGTAATTATTAACAATTAAAAACAAAATTGAAAATACGGGATTATTACATAATCATACTTAAGAAAAATGATTGAATAAAACAAGGTATGTGCACTTTATTATGATTACATATATAGGAAATGATAAAAGGAAAAAAGATAAATGCTTCAAATAAATATAAATTGCATGATTCTTGAATATGATGTTTTGTAGAGGTCTAGGGCCCAGACACTTGATCTCCCCGAGAGCTGAAAATTTTTCGAAAAAAAGGAATAGGTCCTCTTTTTCTGAGAAGTTACAGAGTCAAAAGTTTTAGCCATTTTCCCTATTTAACCAATAAGTGAGATTCAAATATATAAATTAGCTTCTGAGTTTGAAAATCTATCTTATCTCGCTCCCACTAAGACACAAACAACTATCCATGAATCTAATAATCCATTTATGTTAATATTTCAATACTAATATTAATAACTTCAATCTTAGAAAACTTACTTGCCCTCTAATTTATATCGAAAAGGTGCAAATATCAAAACTAGCAGACAAAATTTAAATATATGTTTGAAGTTTCTAAAACCTATATTTGCATGCTCTTCACAGATATCTATTGAAGACTGTAAACAATTCAACCAAAAAAATTAAGGCTCATATAAATGGACCATGGTACATGAATAGCCAAACCCTAAATCCTGACTTAGATATGCAACTGATCAACATATAAAAACGCTTTACAAATATTTGCATACAAACTCGCACAGACCTTTAAACACACTAATAATATAGATGGCTACAGATGAAATGGCCGTAAATAGGAAATTAAATAGGCTTTGGATGAGAGATCTATGTTAATAAACCAGATTAACTGAAACAAGTGAAGAAAGAAGTACCTACAGCTGAAGACAATCTTTCCCCATGGTATAATCTTTTAAATATTAATGTTGAATTGAAAAGACGCTGAAGTGAAGAATTTCGAAGCTATATACATTTCTTTTTTTTTATGGGATATGAGTATTGATCTATATGTCGATTTAAAATTTTATTTATTAGATATATCACGGAAAAAGCAAAAATTTATCGTACGAAAGATAACGTTTGCTGGCTTCAAACCCCCAATGCATGTGAAACTTTCTTTTGCAATAATTCATATGATATTTCTTCTTTAGCATGTTGTGACTGACTTACTTAATGACACCTTACACATCAAACTGACAAAAACACTCTTAAAATGCACCTTGTGCAATAAAAGAGTTTTCAATATAGTTCCTCATGTTCCCTGACATTCTACAAAAACAAAGAAGGAGCTAAGAAAAAAAAAAAAAACTTTGGCATTGGTTTAATGATGACATAGATATAATTTTGGGGCTTGCAACGTTATCATATTTGAATCTTTTTTTTTTTCTTTTACTAAAGGTATCATTGCACAGAATCCAACTTCAAAAATTCCATCAGGTAGACATTTTCAACTGAAATAATATTATACTTTGAACTAAAATTAACCTTAGAGCAAGCATAAATTAAAACATGAAGTGAATTTAGAGGGCTGTAACTTTATTAGTAATGCTCTGATATTCTGATATTTTTTTTTTATTTAATTTTGTGGGGAACACAGATACCTACTACATTTTCGATAGTGATTGAATTGTGCAGAAATAAAGTTTTCCTTGTCACTGTTCTCCTCCGGTGGTTTCTGGGGGATCCGCTACTGAAATAGAAAGAAATCTTCAGCATGATACTTCAATCATCGATTATGACCAACCATCAAGACAGTTCTGGTAAACCGAAAAAAAAAAAAAAAAAAAAAAAAAAAAAAAAAAAAAAAAAAAAAAAAATGACCTTTCAGAAACAATACACAAGATCAAACTTTCTGTATTTCCTTTTGAAATTCATTTTTAATACAACCTTCCTCTAATATTGTTAAGTAATATCTATTTTATTTTGATTGTTATTTAATCGGCTTGATGCGATTAAGTTATCTACCTTTAACCAAAATAGATTTCTTATCATTAATTTTCTTTTGTTGGGTCTGCACTTATATGGTCTTAGTTTTTGATGAATCCTGATCATAGAAATGTTGAAGAATTATATGTTAGAGACCCTAGGCTTGGCATTTGTATCTTCAATTTCATTACTAATAATGACATATTGTTGTGTTAAAGTAAGAGAGCTCTGATGTAATTATTACATGTTATTACGAATTATTTGACGGTGTTATATTACATGCTAACTGTAAAAAGTTTTCTAAACTTTAAATGAATTCAGCAATTTTCCCTGATTATCACTGCGTACATTTTTGCGTTTAGATGTGTAGCACAAGAGTAGAACTCTTGAAATAACAAAAAAAAAAATAGTTCTTCCCTGTTTAAAAGCCATGCAATTCAAACATTTGTTCACTTTAAGATCGGAACTTTTACGGAATCTATAAGGATATGTTAATAATTTTGCGATAATATGAGGCCATTAAGTTAAAAATAGGAGCAATAATTGAGACCAACATTTCTGAGGAGGCAGCTGAAAATAAAAAATAAAAAAACGGAAGCGGAGACAATCGCAAGAAGATCACTTAAAGTTCATGGCAACCAACCGGTCCCACAGCCCAAAGATGTCCTTCGATATTCGTCTCTTGATAAAGAAGACAAATGTCAGGTCTAGATGCTAATAAAAGATTCGTCCTTTAGCAATAATTATTCCTACAGTGGCTATTAAATTTTGACATTAATAAAATACAAGATGTTTGGTTTTTTTTTTACTTTTTTTACATATTAAAGTAGAAGACATGTTAATAAAAGTGTGTTTTTTTTTTATTTTCAGTAATTAGAAAATATAATTGCTCGTGACCCTGTTTTTTTTTTTAAACAAATAACTATTCTTCTTTCTAGACCTCTTATTATTTCTGATTAGCGATAAAGTTGAGCTCTGATAAGAAATTTCGAAAGGCTAGAATAATTCATCTACATTTTAGTATTTCAATTCCTTTTAGGTGTCATATAATTGTGCATAATACCTAAACTTTTTGACTTATTTATTTAAGATGATTCAGAGTAAAAGGTTAGTAGTAACCCTGTTAGTATCGATAAAATTAATTAGTCTGGCTGTTGGTATGATTACACGTTTCATAATATCGTGTTTATTTCGCCAATAAATTAGTATGGTTCAATGAATGACCACGCTTCAAGTTTTATGGCACAATTTAAGGCTTTGGCGGAGAATTTATTAAATTTCAGTTATAAAATAACCTTTGGAAGCCCATATCATTAAATCGTTTTTTTTAATATCATCTACTTTATTATTTCAGATTTGCAATAAAATTTGGCTCTGATAAGAAATTTCGAAAGGCTAGAATGATTCATTAAAATTTCAATATACTTATTTATTTATTTTAGGAGCCGTGTAATTATGTAATAAACCTAAACTATTGAGATTTTGTTATTTAATATGATTCAGAGTAAAAGGTATGTAGTACAGTTGATATGATTACACGTTTCATAACTATTTCGAGTTTTAAGCCAATTTATTGAGTAACAATGTGCTTAATATGAAATGCCTAGGTTCTATACTCGCCTTCTGATTAATTATTTTCAACCTTTATTTAGATTAGTGATCTTATGAATTGGCAGTTGAATCGGTTCATGAAAAGAAAAAGTTAGCGTTTGTTAATTTTTCATTACTTTTCCTTTTTCGTTATATAAAAAATATTTAGCTGTTTTTTTTGTTTTTGTTTTTTTTTTATAGTCAAGAATCAGATCAGAATATCAGGTTGCGAAATTTTTTTCATAAATTGTTTATGAATTTAATATGAGTATCAATATATAAGTATCAATTTAATATAATTTATATTTAATATATAAGTATCAATTGGGGTTTTTTAAGTTTCCAAATTCACTTACAAATTACTTTGAAATTTTTTAATATTTTTGCTTGGACTAATTTTTTTAATATTATGCTAGAATAATTCATTTCTAGCCTCTCGAAATTTCTTATTATAGCCCAAATTTATTGCAAATCGGAAATAATAAAGTAGATAGTAAAAAAAAAAAAAAATAAATAAATAGTTTATTGTATATAGCATTAATATAGCAGTAATTATGCTTCCAAAGATATTTTATTACAGAACATTAAATAATACAAAAAAACAGCCTTAAACTATATTATAAACTTGATGCGTGGCCATTCATTGAAGCATATGAACGAAATAAGGTTCATGATCGGCTATAAGAAAAGTCGAATAGTCATTGAAGATATGGATTGCCCGTGATGACCATATTTGAACTTACAAGGTAAACAGGAATTTTTAATAACAAATGCAACCGTCATAATGATCGCAGTCCAAGGAAATGTAATTATTATTTATATCATTCTTCGTCAGGGTTTATAGGTGAAAACTTGAATATTGTTATCCTGCCCTTCTTATTGTGGATAGAATTATTTGGTTACTTGTCGGTAACACTTCCTATTCCGGATTCATTAACTGCACAAAGTTTATTATCTACTGCAAAATTTTTATTTTCTAAAAAAAAGAATTAATTTTCTAAAAACATTAAGTTTTATTTATTTCACTGTTAAATTTTTGCACTTTTAACACAGCCTTAAGCTTTGCTATAATCTGGAAGCGTGGCAGTTCATCATGGAGCATCTGGTCGCAATAACGTTCAGGAAAGGAAGACAGGCAGTTAGTCATTGAAGATGTTGATTGCTTCTGAAATAAATCGCTACATTGTATAAGCTAATCGATAATTATAAATTAAGGAAAAGAATGAAAATTTCTGAGAGTTGCGAACTCGGGGGAAAGTTTGAGCTATCTCACGTAGGTAAAAAATGCAAAAAAACAGTAAATTTCTAAAATAAAAAGTAAAAAAAAAAAAAAAAAAAGGTTTATGAAATCGATAATTATTAGCAATTCTTATATTTTATTTTTAATTAAAAAATCATGCTTGATTTATATCTACAAATTTAAATCGATCTTTGATGCTTATTGATTTGATTAAAAATTATGATCACTCAATGAGTGATCCTGTATAACATAAATTATAAAGATGAAAAATATTGATCAGAAAATAAAAATACCTATTATAAGAAACATTTGAATATTATACACAAGATTTTCATTTAAATTGGATACTTTATTTTTTATTCCGTAATTTTTACGTTTTTTAGCCTGAATTATTAAGGATTTTTCTATGATTTTTTTCACATAAGAACTTAACTGTTAACTAGTCGACAGCTGAATACTTGGATTCATCATCATGGAGAACATTAAAAACATTTTTATTTCTGATTTTAAAAAGTACTACTAAAAAAATATTATTATTTTTAAGTGAAATTTTTACCTAAAAATAGGTATCAGAGTATTTTTTTCATTTATTATAAAAAATAAGAAGCAATCTTTATAAAAATGTAACATGATTTTTAAAAAAATTAGATCAGAGTTGATTTTTATTTTATATTTTTCAATTATAGATTTTATAACTAAAAACCAGAGACAGATATTCATTATTTTACAGATGCCTGCCGCAGCTATTTTATATCAGACAAAAAAATAAAAGTTAAATTATCTAAATACTTTTTTTTTTTTTAATATACGGTTATTGTAAGTGGCCAAAAAAAACTATAAAGGTTCAATCAAATGGAATCGCTCCATATTATTATATATATTTTAGACGGTATCATTACGTAATAATTGCTTGATTTAATTAAGCAACGTACGTAATTGCTTGTGTGTCGATTTCCTGTAACCCCACCCAGAAATAATTGTCCTCAAATATATTTACGTCCTTCAGAACTTTCAAATCATTGTTAGGAATAACAATCTGAGATCGGATGTACAACTAATATTGTCCTACGCATGATTATTACGTCTTTATTGTATGTTTCTTTGCTTCACTAATCAGATTTATTTTAAACTAGGTTACTCTAATTGCTCATAATGGTAGCTCTTACTATCTTTGCTTACAGCAAAAATAAAATTAATGATAGTTTAAAGTAATTCTTTTTTTACGTATATTAATTAAACTGTTTTCTATTTATGTCATTTATTTTAACTGTAATAAATGTCTATACTACTTCATGATGAAAAATCAAAGTGCTAGGCAAAGGTATATTGCTTTGCTATTTTTTCAGTGTGATACCAGCTACTATGAACATTTGTATTGTATAAATTAAAACACCTCATCCACACATTGGCTTAAGGATTAAGCTGCTCCAGTAACAGGTCGCACCTTCATTCAGAGCGTTAAAACACATATAAATGCCCTAGCGACAAGAGTAAGGTGTTCTAGAGGGCGCAGGGCCTACATGGAGACAAGCTGTAGAGCCGGGTGTCCTGTGAACGAAACGGCCAGTCATATCATCCAGCACTGCTTTGTGTCTCACGGTGGTATTGTGAGACGCCATGATTTTGTAATAAAAAAAAAAAAAAAAAAAGCTCTGGAAAATAAGGGATACCGCGTAATTAAAGAGACAACGTTCATAGGAATTAAACGGAGATGGAGGCCAGATCTCGTATGTACAGAGCCAAGCGGGAATTATATTATTGATGCCCATATTGTTGGAGACAATCCTAGCACCTCCCATTGGAACAAAGTAAAACACAACAAGTACAATGACTTGGATTGCAGGATGGCGATAGGCCGCAGGCTGCAAATGCCTGGAGTGGACATTAAAGTGCTTCCGGTAACGATAACGTGGAGGGGAGTATGGTGCCGACGTTCATACCAGGACATGGTTACGCTGGGAATCGCCAAGAGGACTATGAACGCCATTACCGTGAGCGTTCTTAGTGGATCATAATTGATCTATAAGAGTTGGTTCGGGTTATTGTCCCGTCTGTAGTTGAACTACCTTGAATGAATGCCGCAACAGGGTATTTATTAGTGTGAGCACTAATAAAATTACTACAATTTCCTTACCTCGCTCTCTCTTTTAGTCAATTCTGTATTTTGTCATCTTTATCATGTAGTTATATGTATGTTTAAATTTTTTAATTTTATTAATTGAACTGCCTAAATATAATGAGTTACTTGTTCCATTGTACTTTTATTAATGTTTATTTTAATTATTGTTATATCTTTATAATTAAGCTTTTTTTTTTGTTATTAGTATTTCGTTGGTTATTTAATTGTTATTAGGTATGGTTTGTTAATAATTATATCATATGCGACCGTTTAATACAAGTTAAATTCTATTCTGACATAGCTGCCATGACTATTATAGGACAGCTAATCATTTCAATGGCATGACGGATACGTACATAGTGGGACACATTATTGACTCTTGGATCTCGATATCCAAGATTTCTTTTAATATGGTGAAGGTATCACCAAATTGTTACTGGAATACAAATGGATGTTTTGCCTTATGGACGAATGTATAAAAATGATTGTACTACCAAATAAATAAATAAAATGTTTAGTAGTTTTTATGTGTTTGTTGCAATGAGAACAAAAAAATCTTATAGTAAGATTTATTTGTATATGAAATGAAATAACATGGACTAATAAAGTAAAAGGAAAATTTTTATAGTGGAGGCTTCTGAGTCATCACCAGTACCATATAAGTAAATATTAAATCAAAAATTTAAAAAAAAGAAAAGAAAATCCGCAGTTCATCAAATTAAATTGGAAAATTCCATTCCCCCAACAAATCATAATAAATATACGATGATTGATTTGTTAAAACCAGCTAATATATCCTTTTAGTTTTTTTAGTTTTTTTTTTTTTTTAATTTTTTTTATCGCTTATATTTAAAATATGTTTTAATAAAAATATATATAAACTTATCTTCTTGTACATACCCTCTATTTCAGTAAACATTTTACTGATTTCCAAAAATATTAAAATGAATAAACAGGGAGAATAATGATGAAGAATGAATAAATATTAAAATGAATAATACAGATATAGAATATTTTTTAATTTTCGTTATTGAGGTCATTTTAAAATAGCTATTGTCAAATAGAAGACTGAAGGAAAGGTAACAACAATCTAGATCGGTTTACCCTCCATGTAATTACTGTATCCTTCCAGCCTTTATTACCTAATGACCTCCATCTTGTCTTCGCCGCTGTCCTCACCTTGTCGGAGAATGGATCGGTCATTGTGCGTGCTCTTGGTCCTGAGGATACGGACCATAGAAAATAAGCCTTAATTTATCAAAGTTATAAATTCAATCTAAAAAATTATAGAGATATATTAAACAAACAAAAAACATATTATTTGGGTTTATTACAATGAAAAGAGTTTTAGACTTTTTGTTGGAACAGTTGCATAACTGCTTTACTAAATGTTCTGGATGTTTCGAGAAATTTTTCTACGCTCTTTTAGAATATTTGATTTCGGACTAAATATAAAAAACAACGTGCTAGGGGCTTAGTCTTGTTTAATACATCGAAGCATATGATTACATTTGGGTCACTAGTAGTTACTCTTTGTAACGTTATTATTAATTTAAGCTCTTCATGTTTGTTTGACGTTGCGAATTTTAATTTTTCGTAAATAAAAATTAATTAAACCTGCATTAGTGTTATAATATATTGTAACACTTATGTGGGTAACAAATATTTATTTAACAGAAATATACAGTTGTCACAATGCCAACGAATTATTACGAGTTAAAAACTTGAGTAGGTTACAAAATTGATAATTTTATCACACACAATCATATGACTTGAGCAACACAGTCAAGACACAGACTTCGACTAACTCGTTCAGTCTCTGCCCCTTATTTATAATTGTAAATAGTGAGGCCTGGAATATTCCAGAACAATGTAGGCAGTTTTCCGCCATCACGGAATGATCTAGACAAAAACAGTTCGTTCCAACCGCTTAATTTGTTCCAACAAGCGGTCCGGGAGGTTACGCCATATGTTTTTTTGTTTTTTTATTTGCTTATCGATTTAACGTTACAATATATTATATAAAATTCTTAAGCTTCACTCACCACTCCAATCTCAAAATTCGATTAAATTTTCTATTTGATTAACTAACAGAGGCCGAAGGAGCTCAGTGAGGAATGCACTGCTAAATGCACAGCTATGCTCAGGCAGTAGTAGGTTATGTTACAACAGCCTGATCTTCTGGGACGTCCCCTGCCTCTAGAACCTATTTAGGTACTCCTAGTTTAGATTTGGTAATATAATTATAGGGAAGCAAAATCCGGCGGTTTACCAAGCGTAAAATAATTAATTTAGCAAGTACATTCAAATGGCATTTGAAGTTGAATCACAAACATAAACTCAACAGCAAAAAAAACCTGACACCTAATATTTTCTTATTTTAAAGGCTGATTATCAATATTTGTTTTGCTTATGCCCTTTGGGATCACTGGAGGAGCTGATAAGGCTCAAAATAACGCTCATTTGTTCGGTAGCTGCTTCACGGAATTCACCTTATTACTTATTCACTGTAAGTTTTTCAAACTTTTAGCATCTTTAACTGTTTTTTTGCTGTTGAGTTTATGATAAGTAACAAATATTTCTTTCATTTTGGTTTTCCTAAAAAACTAAAGGAAAGCAATAGATACTTTCTACGCACATCATTAGTTTTAATAGCTCCAGGCGCAAACTTGTTTTTTTAATATTCAATGAGTATTTCCTTTCTGAAAGTACTCTAATGAAATTTAGGCTGAAATCGTTATTCTGATCATCTCTTCCGACAGTTATAGGCGCCATTTCTCGTTTGATGTATGGGATTAAACTAAGAGATAATTCTTGTATTTGATTTTAAATACATGGCTTAAAAAATTTTATAAGTAAATTATTTTACAAAAATGTAAAAAAATAAATAAATAATTAGAACTCATATTATTAACAATGTTACAAAAAGTAACTTCAAGTGACACATCAGTAACATAGTAACTTTAATACCTATATCTATTAGTAACCATATATTTCGATATTCAAGGCAAGAATGGGCCCCTACTCCATCGCTTCTTATATATAATCCAAAATGAAACTAGAAAAATCTAGATCATTTCAACATGTGATTATGTACTGATAGCTAGGTGCAACTAAAAGTCAGGAGCTCTTTTCAATGTAACAGAAATAATCATGTTTAGCGTCACAATACGAATAATGTTATTTTTCCATTCTGTTACTAATTTAATGAAACTACATTACTTTTAAGGCTGTCAATTTTAGTCCTCTAAATCACTGTAAATATGTAATACAAAGTAAAACAAGTTTCCAATGATCATGTTAAGGTGTTCAGGTTAACAAAACATTTTTATTTTCAACTAAAGGATATTTGATGTTTTTGGGAGGGTATTAGACCTGAAGGATTTCGTCTCAATTTTCCCGTTGAAGAAATGATACACCTTCGCCTTGGCACAGATTACACTTGGCCAATCTTTAATAACTTACGTTCCTCGTCAACTACTTTTATTCATAGCCAACTGCGGTTTGAAAGATAATTATTTACAATTTAGTAGAGCTTGAATTGATTTTCGAAACCTATGGTATAGTTAACAGTTAGTATTTAAATATGTATATATATTTATATGCAAAATATAAAATTTTCACAAATATATTTACTTAAAGTTTTTCTGATTCGAGTTAAATTTCTTGTATATATTTATTATTTTACTAACATAATGTTAATTAGTTGATTGCCTACGATTCATTCATTTAATAGATACATGATTATTCCTTTAGTTTTACGAGACTTGATGAAGAACAAATGTAAACCATATTAAAAATTGAAACTAAATTCATTGGCTCTTAATAATTATAATTCATTTAACAACTCAGTGCAATAAAACAACCAAGTGCAATAAAACAAAAATCAATGCAATAAAACACCTTTTGAAAACCACAACAGGCTTGGAATGGAAAATGGGCAGTGCCTACAGAAGGTGAATATACTTACGGATACATACAGAACTTAAATATATTTGCATGGTGCAGACGAAAGTTATTTGTTCATATTTAAACTAACTGACGACAAAATTTGCTTATGTGATGGAAAAATACGTAAGATCATTTAATATTGGGGGTGGCGGGATGGCCGAGTGGGCAAACGCGTTAGGAAATACGCGTAGCCCATGACAACGTCTGATTGGAAATACGAAGATAGCAAGTTCACCGGCAAGATAGCAAGTTCAGATACCCAGAGCCCTGGGGAAAACTTAATTATACTCGGCATCAATCCCCATCCTCTACCCGGGCCACGGTAGACCCCGTATAGCCTACAAGGCGAGGAAGGGAAGCAACCAAAAAAAAAAAAAGAAAAAAAAGATCATTTAACATAAAATTGTTCTAAACTGGACAGGTATCGACACTAATTGGTCTCTGCAGTACTCTAGAATGCCGACAGAGAACCGCCTTAAATGAAGAATTAACTAATAGAATATTTTTCAAAAGTTGATTGCATTCGGATAGGCTACTCCGCACTATAACATGTACATCAGCGCCTGAGTTGATGTGTGCGCGTATATAGCATATATACGCAGCATATATAGCACATATATTTTATAACGTAGTACCTGGGTATGTTATGCGTGCGCTTATGCATTCACATGTACATGAGTGTGTACATGTATTAATAAAGTCTTGCATATGTATGTACATTGAGGCGTAAACATTTATAAATGGATCTATGAATGTTTTATATATATTCTATTCAGTTTTATGTCACTTTTTTTAATTAATTTTCTGCTTATTCAGCTACCTATTTATTATTCAGTTATAAGCTTAACACAAATAATATATTGTTAATAATAAAAACAAAGTTCTTTAAACCATAAAACTTACGATACTTAAGTCACCATTCTTAAAATTCCCTTACCAATATTTCACTTACTTCTCACTCCACATAATTTGTTTTTTCTTACTACATATTTCATTTTCTTATTTTTTATACTTACTCTATTTTTTCTTAGGTATTATTTTCTATACTAACTTTTTTTTTCTTCATTCTTTAACATTCAAGTATTTATTTTACATTATAAAATATTATGTTAGTTGATTTTGAATGTGTAATTGATGACACTTCTAGGATTAAATCCACGTGTTAGACGGTTACTGTAATGAGAAAAATTGAAACCTCTAAAAAAATAATTTATAACTTTTTCTTTTTTTTAAGGTAAATACCTAGTTAGCAGAGTATATATTGAATAATTATTAACAGATGATTTCATATAGAAAAAAAAAAATACTCCGAAGTCTCTCAATAACAGGAAACGAAAATACAGAGCTCTTTACTGGGAACAGGGTACTTTATAGTAGGATGCAGGCAATACTAACTTTCGAGAACTTCGGTTCACAGTAATGAATTTTATATTTACTCTTAAATTATTCTTAAGTCTAATACATAGTACAAAAAAAAAAAATCAATAAAATAATAATGAAAATTAAAAAAACAAAAATCCTAGCCCCCTAAATAAAGCTGCACAAACAAAAACGATACACACGCATGCACATACACACACACACACACACACACACACACACACACACCACACACACACACACACACACACACACACACACAAATATATATATATATATATATATATATATATATATATATATAGAGAGAGAGAGAGAGGAAGAGAGAGAGAGAGAGAATCATATAATTTGTCAAAAGCCCTAATAAAATTTGGTAATATAAATCAAGATCTGATAAAAATTGTGTAAGAACTACTTTAGCTGAGATCCTAGCGACAAAAGACTTATAAAGGTCAATACCAGTTTGAAACCGCTCAACGATGTGGTTAACCGCAGACCAAATTGAACTTAACACAGGTCTTGGCATTAATCCCGAATGCTTATTATTGCAATAAAAATAAATTTTTATTTCTTTTTCGTTATCAGCTTTTATTTATTAAAACTATATCATATCTCAACGGTTACGGAGGAAAGATATCGTAACCACATCAAACCTAACCACCAGTTTTCCTCCCTTGATTATATTTAGTAGGATTGATTAACCAGAATGAAGGGTACGGACTTAATAGATATAGTTCCCAATAAGTTTCCGTTGGGGTTCTAGTTGTTTATTCCGAAACAAAATAAAAAAATATCCTACCACAGCCAGATTTGAACTATGGATTGTTAATGGGAAGACATAGTAGTTGAGAAATTTCTCCCTTAAATAATTAGAAAAGAAATTTAATCCGATTTGACATATTGGATTCAAAACCAACTATCTGAGAATCGAAAAAGTGAACTTCATTTTAAACAGAAAATGTTAGAAGTAGGTATATTACTGGAATTTATTGTTGCTGGGTTACATTTTTTTCAAACTTAGACCAACCATAATGATCCAAAGATGGTCAATCGCAAGCTGATAAATAGTAGTAACAATTTTTAAACCGAAAGAGATTAGAGCATTAAAAATATTTCAATCAATATTCATCTTCTGTTAAAACACCACGTAAAAGAAAATTGTGGGGAATTAATTTGTTTTTTGGCCAATTTTCATATGCTACAAATATACATTATTATTATTTCGTGTGTTCAAATGGTTTTTGTCAATTGATTGTACATAATCTTGTGACAAAGTAACAGATATTGTGAACACTAATATTATTTATTGGAATTTTAAATCAATATTTGCATCTGATCAGAGAAGATTTGTGAAAAAAAAACGGGATTTGGAATACATAAATAAACAAAACAAAAAGCATACTTCTTTGTTTGCGAAAAGGATAAGACCTAAATTAAATTCTTACATATAACTACTACTATTCTAGTAAATATATTAGCACTTGATGCTAAATATTCTCCGCTAATCATCTTTTTTTTTTTTTTCGAAACTAAGGAGGGATCTATCCCCCATATCCATAGTCCCTGTGACAGCCTGCATCTAATAGTCACTGCCTCAGACAAATGCTCGAAATAGTTGCTGTAGCTTTAACTTACTTATAATAATCAAATAAAATTTTGCCTGTATTTTTAGTGCCAATAACTATGGTCAAATGCTGCTGATGTGGTCCTGGTCTGAGGAAATCCTGCATTTTTTGCTGGTCTGAGGAAGTCCTGCATTTTTTTTTTGTTAAACAGGACCAAATGTTTGCCTTATGCTATTTGGTATACAGTACTTAGCTGGTATCAAGGTGGTTTGTAATGGCCTATTCCTACTCCAAGTACAAAGTCTCCTAATTCCTCATTTTTAATCAAAATATGATATCATCAACAGCAATAATAAGTAGGAATAGTTTTCCCGTTACCAAAAAGAGCTCTAGTTCTGGAAATCTGTGTTTCCGAGTTGCGAGATTGCCATTTATACATTATTCAGTTAAACCGATTTGCTGAAATACATATGGCGATCTAATTGACTGTTATTTTATAGCAGTTTGTATGGAATTGTGTAGGCCGTTCTCAACTGCTGGGACCTTGAATTCTATTTCCTGGCGGCTGCAGGTGACTGGTACTGCCTTAAACGTATCTTGAGGAATTTCGGATGGCTAAATCAATTTAAGTTTAGGGAATTTAATTAATAATGATTTCGGAATAAAATCATAATTTTTTAATAGAAAACTTTATGATTCCTCATAAAGTTTATTTTATTTATTGATTAAAGTTATTGTGGTCCGATAACTCATGGAGTTATTGGACCACAATTGTTAATTGTGTCATCATCAAGTACTTTTTCTGTGTCATCATTTTTTACTAGGCTAGTGATTTGCCCTAAATGGTGCTTGCTTGTTTGATAGTTAAGATTACCAATTGATAGATGTGCCCCAGGAGGGTATCTAAAAAGAACACATGGACGATCCACGGCTGGTGTAACTGAATTGATAGAAGTAACCTTACATTATGATGGAATAAATAAAATTAGGCCAATATCACCAAATACAGCAGACGGTAATACATTAATGTAAAATACTAAAGCGAGTATAACCTTAGGTTCAAAGTTGAGGTTTTGCTTTATCAAAGTTGAGACAAAAATTTATCAAAAATATTTTTATGCATAGTTACCGAAGGTACAAAAAAAAAAAAAAAAAAAAAAAAGGCTTGACAAATCTGACAACCTCTAAGTAATTAACATATTCGACTATCAAGTGGCGGGTGTCTTTTAACAACTCGGCATTAATCCCTTGCATTAAATCTAGTCCGGAGAAAACCCACAAGTTTATAATTTGTTTGTCATGATATTTATCAGAATTTACCAATTAATTAACGTTACCACCATACCAATACCATAATACAAATTAACGTTAAAAGATATACAAATGAATAATGCAAAATGTTATTTGATTCCTCGCGTCCCGCGGTAGCCCTAGGGTTTTTTAAAGGGAGTAAAAAATCCTTAGCTATGCCGTCTCTCGGATAGGATGTAAAAAAGAGGTCCCGAGCCTGTGCGATGTCAGGTACTCGTTAAAAATCCCTATCCCAGTTATAACTCCATAGACAAAATTTAGGTCTCCCACTGTAGCATCGTCCGATGAGTCTCAGCAGTATAAAGGGATGTTAAACAAACAAACATATTGTGATTTCGCGTAGTTAACTATTATATTTTTGTTGAAACCCGTGCCATCGTGGTCATTTCAGACTCACGTTCTAAAGATTCCCTTTTTCGAATATTTTCATATTTAGTTTCTGATTTAAATGGTTTTGATGTTTATAAACTAAACTGAAAGTATTTTATAATAATATTTTTTATTAGTTTAAAAATATAGAATATATATTCTATTACAGTGAAGAAATAGTTAAATCGAATCTAGTCCAAAATGGCTGAAGTGACTAAGAAAGGAGTCAGTTTCTTCATAGTGAAGAAAGTTATAAGTCAGGTGATCATTTGAAATGTAGTTATTATAATTTGAGTTAAATCTGTTGTAATCGGTCGATGAACAATTATTCAATTTTAATATCTCATTAGTGATAAGATCTATTCTTTTGGTTTAATGGCCATAGGCAGCAGCAACTATTTTGGTATTACTAAATAAATTTCAAGGCCTAATAATGAAAACCAAATTTTACACAAATACCATTCAACCTTTAAAAGTCGTACAATGAACAAACAGATATAGTGAAATAGTAATAAATATTTTTTATATTTTAGGAAGGAAATAGGAACTTTTTTTTTTTTTTTCTTGGAACCATTATGCTGGAACAATATGACTACAAAGATATAATATAAACAAACAATATCAGCTTATAAAAAAAAAAGTTTACAAATTCATCTGCAATATACATGTCATAATTCAATCTCAATTGAAAATTTTAAAAGAGCCTTTTCCAACCTAGGTCTCACAGATCTGGTAATTTTTATAAATAATTATACTGGCGAAACATTGACGGGAGGTGGCCTTATGTTGTATGTTTCATGAATAAGTTCTACAAATTTTCATGAGGAGCAAAATGGCCAGAGTAGAAAATAATAAAACAATATAGTTATTTTCATCACTAGTGCCAAAAGTGGTTGTTTTTGGTGCACGGTCGAGTTTAATTAGACTCCACCGAAAACATACTTTTGGTACGTGTTACGAACAATACTTTTCATCATAACATGCACATACTTGAGTACATTAAAAATACCTTTATATTTCATTAATAACTTACAGGTAATATATAATAAATTAAATTGACACCTCTTTCTTTTCTTTAAAAACGTCTGTTTATTAATCTATAATAGAAGAAAAGTCCTTATATATTATAGAACAATCCTGATTATTC
This sequence comes from Aelia acuminata, assembly GCA_911387785.2. Classification (NCBI taxonomy): domain Eukaryota; kingdom Metazoa; phylum Arthropoda; class Insecta; order Hemiptera; family Pentatomidae; genus Aelia; species Aelia acuminata. Next base: position 36,217,326 of record OU426981.1, read on the forward strand.
ATTATATTAAAACCTTTGTTTGGTTTTGTCTTTTGGAATACCGATAACTTTTGATTAAAGGAATTATTTTCAAGTTCTGACATGAAGTATAGCTACAAGTAACCTATTTTAAGCACATGTTTATTAATATACATTAGAAGCAGGTAAGGTTAGCGCACCAAAAAGATTTTTCAGGCCTAGGCCTACCTTACGGACTCAAACCGAGTATTGAAAACGAGTGTTTTTGGTGCAGTATGATGAGAAATTTCTTATTGGGCCCCACATACCAGAGTAAAACACGTTAGTACTTTCGTTGGGAGTACATGTTCATGTCTTACTATCAACCATTTTCGTCTTCTGAGATTTTTTTTATTTCTTCTACCGATACCGCGAGATGTTATTAAATATAATTATAAAGGTTTCAAATGGCCATGCCCAGCCCATTAAACGGATAATGAGGAGTGCATTGCAGGGGATTGCGACAGCCTGCGAGGGAACGCACGGCGGATCGGTGTTGCGGGTTAGCCTCTCTGCCTCCGAACTCGATAGAACGGATCAACTCGGCCAAGGTCGGGTGCCGAATGTCTGTTCAATTTAGCCTGATTACCTTCTTCCTCCTTAACTAATCGGTGTTTAGCTAACTAACTAACTATTAGGAAGGAACTAATCACTTATTAATTAACTACATGGCAGAAATCGACTGTAAAATATGACACACTGTTCCTATTTAACTAACAAAGAAAAATTAAACGAACTCTTACTAGATAATAAATACAAAGCAAAGGAGATCGGAATTATAATTGCAAAAATGGATAGTAAGGTTTACTGGATTGAATTAAAACTTTCCACTTAATAACTTTATGCCTCCATTTAAAACGCTAAAGCCTCTCGAAGAATGAACTAAATTTGTATAATTGAATATTTTCCTGCTCTTTGGACAACAACAAATATATGACAGCCGCAGGCCGTGTTTTCAACCATACTTTGATACATGACGTAGAATTAAATATTTAACTTACACTTTTTACCTTATTAGGATTTTTTTTCTGCTTTATGCAATAATTTTGATTGCCAACGAAGGATTTGAATTTTCGATAAGTATAAATAAAGATGGGCGAGTATAAATTATCATTAAATTACGACACATAACGATCGTAATTTATTATTTTATCAAGATCTATCAGGAAAATGAGAAAAACAAATTAGAACCGACAGAAACAAGTTAACTGAAAAGAGAAGTAGGTGTTTTGTTATTTACAGAAGTTGGGAATATGTGATTCACAGATAAATCATACATTCAATATTATATACCCAATCAAGTTACAAATCCAAATTCGAAAATACTTCAAAAATCTGTAAACGTTTTGCCGTGACATGATAATTTTTTGAAATTTCATTTAGCCTTCATTGTAGTTTTCAATTATTTCAATTATATATGTTTTTTTTTTTGGGCGTCAATAACTACATTTCAAATTCTGTTTTGGTGTCTTATGGTTTCAAGAACTTCAACAACGTAGAGACTCTTTCATCATTTTTAGTGCTCATTCTTAATGAAGACATTCATTCTAGTAGCAAGTGTTAAATGATTTATGGAGTTTTATCATATTTTTCACACGTGAGTGCATAAAAGCCATTAAGCACCAATGCATAATATACTAAAATTTGAGCTAAATATCTATTTTAGCCATTTATAAGTGTTTTAAAGAAAATAAGTTTAAAAAAATTGAAATGGATTAATCAAATTTTGAAACTAGACGCCTCATAAAAATGACAATTTTGGTTTACGAATCCAGCAAGATGATCATTTATCCACCATCGTCTTTTTCCCTTTTTAAACGGAAAATATATTGCATTCAGTAAATGAAATATGAGTATGTTGAATTAGGAATTAGTGTAAATTAACAAAAATTGACAAAATCTTATATTGGAATAAAAAATATCAGCAGGATATTACTAAACACCTACTTCATTAGGAGAGCGATTCGAAACCGATATTTGTTTCCATGGCATCTAAAACCGTATCTGTTAGAATAGGTAAGAAAAGTTTTATTTATTCCAAAAACAGACATAATAGATAAAATAATTGCTCCTTCCCAGAGAGGGGGAGAAATATTATATAAACGAATTTTTAACAAATAATTTTACTTTCTTGTCATTATCATTAGTTTCTCTATTAGTTTAATGTCTGTACCTGAGAGGTAAACTGTTGTAACTACAAAATTCTCGAGTTTCCAATTATTGATGTAACTGAATTGCAAAGGTGTATATTTCAAGCGAAAGGTATTCGTATTTATACTCCTGATGAATGGTGTTTTATAAAACCTGTTATTATTATTATTATTATTTTACGACAAAAAATATGAACATTTAAAATTCAAAGTGCTCTCCTTTAAAAATTGAATAATGCCAGTTACGACAGTTTACCTCTGAGGTACAGATATAATAAATATTTAATTTTGTTAAAGCAGAAAAAAGTATATCACTTTAAACTATTGATCAGGATTAAACATTTTTAATTTTTTTTAATTATTTCCTTTATTTGCATGCCTGTTTAACTTTAATTATTCGTAATGGTGGAAGATAGTTAACCGTAAATCTAATATAGTAGAAGAAGTTTCGGGGGAAGCGATAAAAAATAACGCTTACATGTTACGCCCCAAATTTCAGGTCTGCATCACGGCTACTTTGGAAAAAATAATCCGAATATTTATAAGATCATTCCATGATAATCGGGGTTGAATAATAATCTTTTCCGAATAAGCCCTGTTGAAGACCTCGAATTCGGGCCGAACTTTGGTCACAATTAAAAGTGCGTAATATCTACATATAAGTTTTATAGTCAATTAGATTATGTATGTGTAAAAGAGATGTCACCTACCAAAGTCAAGAATTTTTAAGATAGTTCCAGCGTGTGGATGTTAATAAGGCTATTCTTCAACATATGTTCATATTGAGGTTTCACAATTTCTTCGTGACCGAATAAAATTTCTAATAGTTTGCTTCTTTAATATCAACACTTGCTTCATTAATTTGACAAGGCTAATGAAATTTAAAAATTAAATCGAAAGGTTGGAATCTACTGAATTCCATGAAAACCATTGAACTATAGATAAATGTTTCCACCGTTACCGTTAGAGTGCAACTAATTCATTCAGCAACTTAGTCATCGGCGATATTCCGAAGGACGACAGGAATCGAATGGGCCTGCCTACCATAGAAAATCCTATCTGATTGGTCATAAACAAAGAAATTATACTTACATTTACAGGTGAAACTCCTAGGTAAAAGATTTCCTTGTTTCTAAGTCATGATTTGACTAGGGAAAAAAAGAAGAAAAAAAAGATTCCATATAACCAAATCAATTAAAAAATAATTTAAATATTGTAATAAAATTACAATATATTTATTATTATTTAGGTAATAATTTTCAAAAACATTAACTCCACATCAAACATTATCTTTCATAATTAATAAATTGATAATAGGACCCGAAATCCTTTTTACTAAAAGAAGCAGTTTACGATCATATTGAAATTGAGAAAAATCATTCTTCAGAAAATTGTTGTTGTTGAAATAGTACTGAACTCTTAATTGTAACTCTGAAATTGGTAAGAATAACATAGGATTGATTATAATTAAATACCTAAATACTTGATTATAATAATACATAATATTGATAACAATTCTAATGTGCTTTTTGTTAAATTCATTTTATTTGAAAAAATATATTAAAGTTTTTTTTTAAGAATAAAAGCTGTGAATAACCGATTCAACTGCACTCACTTAAAAACACATTTATATTATGAATTAATTATCACGCCTTAAAATGCCTAAGAAATATTTTTAAATTTAAAGTATATTAACATATTTCACAAGGGTGCCGAGAACTTCAATCGTTTAAATAAACAAGCGCACTAACTACTCGAGTAGTTGACAAAGCCTTTCGATTACTTGATAGGACTTCCGAAATCCACAGCCGACGGCTGAACGATCGAGCAGAGGAGAGAAAGGTAAAGGGGTCAGCCGGCAAGGGGGGGTGACCTTTGGGACCACGCCCCCTACCCCGCCCTGGCCAATAGTATATAACCCAACTCTAGCCAAGTCAAATCATTCTATCCCAGGAGACGAATACACATCCACCAACATGTACAAGATCGTAAGTATATCAACTACATCTGGTCGGGATAACGTTTCTTACCCACCATTAAAGTCACCAAGATTTCAAGCATTGAAGTCTCTGGAAGGTTCCAACAATAAATGTGTTTTTCTTTTTTTTGCAGGCAGTCCTCTTCGCCCTCGTCGCTTGTGCTTCCGCCGGATACCTCGGTGGATATGCCGCCGCCCCAGTCGCTAGCTACGGCTACGCCGCCCACGCCCCAGCTCTCTCCTACGCCGCTGCCCCTGCCTACTCTTACGCCGCTGCCCCAGCTGTCGCTACCGTAGCTCATGCTCCAGCTGTGTCCTACGCCGCCCCAGTCGCCGCTGTTGCCCATGCTCCAGTCGCCACTGTAGCCCATGCTCCAGTCGCCACCTCCTACGCTAACACCTACAGGACCGTCAACAAGGCCGTCGCTGTTGCTGCCCCAGCTTACACCTCCTATGCTGCCCCAGCTTACACCTCCTACGCTGCCCCCGCTGTCGCCACCGTAGCTCACGCTCCAGCAGTATCCTACGCTGCTGCCCCAGCTGTCTCCTACGCTGCCGCCCCAGCTTACTCTTACGCCGCTCGCCCAGCCCTCGCTTACGGAGGACTTGCCTACAAGAGCGGTCTTGCCTACGGAGCTGGTTACGGATACGGACACTCTCTTGGATACTCTTCCCTCCTCCACCACTAAGTGATAAAGAAAGTACCTTTACCAGAGCTCTGCACGTAGATCCGTACCACATGTAAATAAGCTCTCGTAAATTATTTAAAATTAAAATAATTTTATAAAAAATAAATAATTTATATAAAATATATCTGTTTTATTTTTTCCAACAGAATTCTACTAAAGAGAATTTTGTACCTTAAAAATCCCTCACTGACTCGTTTATAGCATAGTTGAAATCTTAATTAAATTTTTAGAAAAATAGCTATTTGCTAGCACTTTTATTATTACTTTTTTTTTTTTTGTTAAGAATGTTAGTTTAAAGTAGAAGTTGGATTTAGACATACTGAATATCATATTGAATCAATATTTTTCCATTTTTTTTTCAATTCATGGAGTATATTAACACTAAACAAACCAAAAAGATTATTCTGAATAATCAATAAAAATTACTATATTTTTTTTTTTTTTTTTTATAAAATTTACCCTTTCATCTGTAGCAACAAATTATATTTATTATGCCCTATATGAAAATGGTGAACCACAACAATGTTCCTCTATAGTGTACTTATAAGTATAGGTAATATCACAGCTCTTCACTCCAAAGTTGATGAAATCTTTGTTTTTACTTCTGTAGTTTTTCAAATCATTAAATCTAGAAAAAGAAAAGAAAGGTGTGTCAGAAATATATTTTTAATTAAAATTAGTGCTTTCTTTTTACTAGCAAAACTGGTCAGCAAGTTTCCCTTTCGACTGCCTTTAGAATAGAATTGGTATTTTCTTATTAATTTTATATCGCTGGATAGGAATATTCAATTTTTTTACCTATCTAACCTGAAAAAAAAATCAGTCAATTTGCTAAAATTAGGAGATCATATAGGCATAATAGGCATTTACAAGATTTGTACCCAAACTAAATTAGAAAGTTAGCTCTCGCTACGAAGGGATTTATGCTATTCCTGTAGTATACCTTTTTTATTCCTACCTATATAGGTATATAGTGTAGATAACGATAACTGCTCAACAACAAAATTAATAGCTAGGAGACCGAAATTTAGGCATGTTTTGAGTGCATTAGTCCAATCCGAACCTGGCAACCGTCTCTCTCGCGTAGCTCTTGTATTCAACATCTTGTATTGAAGATGTAGTTGTGAGGACATTTTTATATAACAGCTAATGTTAAAATTAGCTTTGCCACTCGAACAATGTTAGCAACAAGCGTAACCTTCATTTTTGTAATCCGAGGGGAGTAAAACACGAATATAAATTCGGTTTTTTTTTTTTTTTTTTCATAAAAGTTTTTCTAAAAGCAAATTTTAGTGAGAAAAAAAACTGCTGCCTACGATTGTATTTGTTGGACCATTTTTGACCATCATATTTTTGGTATTTTAATGAGAACAATTACTTAATGTTAAATAAAGGAAATGGTATGCAGATTCCGAATGTGATTGTTTTTTTTCTATCACAATTACATTCGATGAATTAAATTTCCTCCAAATTAAGACTGAGACAAAAACTAAATACGTACACATACTTACTTAAACATATATGGATATACTGTTCACAGATTTACGGCATTGCGAAAAAAATACATTTACAAAAACTCCAGACCTTTCAGTCAAAATTATTACGACTCATTTTAAAAGCACCTTGGTACGTGACTAATCAAACCTTACATACTGACTTCCACAGGCCAGCAGTCGACCTACACATCAAGACTCTTTACAAACGTTTCCACACTAACCTATACGGACATATAAACCTACTAATAAGAGATATGGCCACAGATGAAATGCCCATGAATGTGAGGAGGAGATTAAAAAGGCGTTGGATGAGAGATCTCCTTCTCTAACCGATCTGAATAACTGAATCAAGCCAGACAAGAGGTACTGTTGGGTGCCATCCTTCCCCATGCCTGACATGTCATCATTTGCAATTGTATACGGCCACCGAATCTGCTGATTGTCTATATATTGTTGACAGGGGCGCATATAAGCCTATAATGAGACCTTTGGCCGCGCTGTGTGGTCTTCTTACAGACATTTGTGTCGCTTGCGGGAGAACAGACAGCCTGGAGGGGGTAGCCCAAATCTCACGTTGCTGCAAGTCATGGTCACCATGGTGCAGCGGCAGACTGCCCGTAGCTCCATAGCCAATCCCACTGGGGCCAATTTGGCAGTGTCCTTCCCACCGATGGCGTCAGCTCTCTCGGGTTCAAGGACAGTGACAAACTGGTCTAGGTCCAAGGATTATGGTAGCTCAGAGTCAGCAGGCCCCGAGGACCTATATTTCTTTCCCAGAAGCATACCGTCATTGAACCAAACCTCCGGGCGGTTACTAACATCCTGGAAGAAACCAAGATTCTCGATGAGATACACGGGGAAGGTTCATCACTCCTACGCCCGGTCGGTGTGAGTCGCCTCCAGTAGGCTGACGGGCCTCACATACCCGGGGGTGGGGGTAGCCTTGGACTGCGTGGTGTTCATTGGTGGGCGGTCACCCGAATTGAGCGGTCACCCATCCAAGTACTAACCACGATGGAGGTTGCTTAACTTTGATTACCTATTGCAAGCGCCCTTGTCCACTCGGCCATTCCGGCCCCCCAGGGGCGCATATACTAGTGAAGTTAAAAAAAAAAAAATTGATTTATACTTCATGATCAGAACTTTTCCTCACAAAAGACCATTTTATGAAAAAACAACCATTTAATTTTTAAAAAATAAAAAACGTTCATATTCGGATACATCCATTTATTAATTTACTAGTGCTATTAAAAGATAATTACTCCATTTACATCTATAAGTTATATTTTAATACTGGATAGTATTAATAATCAATATAATCGTTAATCTTTCGTTTTATGGGTCATTACTCAGTTTCGATAGCATAACTCAATAAAGTTGAACTATAAAGTAGTTTACGACAAGAGCACTTAAGCTCTACCGGTTTTAATGCTGTTTAGAATTTTTTTTAAACTATGAGTACGCTTGTCAGCACGGTGGGTTTGTTCAGCTCTCAATAACCGTGTTATGTAGGATTAAATTGATAAAACATACATTAAGAAATCATGTGAATTTATATGTAGGATTATTTTTCTCTTCCCTTAAATATAATTTATAAACATTTTGCAATTTGTTTCTCAATTAATACCTCATCTTCTATTGAAACATGATTATATTAAAATAAAATAATGATGGTTACATTTCAGATGCTCAAAAACACCTGTTTCGTATAATATTTATTTTTTAATTAGATTAACTGCCAATATTACCACATTTAGGGCTTTTAATCACATCGATACATATCATTATACATATAGGGTCATTCCATATCAAGTGGTCCAAAGGTGGTTTTTCGATCATTTGAGAAATTTTTTATAATTTTACCACCAATTATGTATGGCATCAGTAGTTCCATCCAAGATATATCAATAAAATACAAAGAAACAACACACAGCAACAAAGTTAAACAAAAGAAATGATAAACATACTGCAAAAATGCGTTAAAAACCAAGCAGTTGGACGCCTAATTACTCCCCCCTAACTCCTAAAGTAGTGAATATGCAAAGTTACAAATTCGTTACTTTAGCATGGTGACGACGATATGCTCCAATGATAAAAATATTTTCAATGAAACAATTCTAAGAGCTTATATTGAGCATGAGAAAAATAATTGTTTACTTTACAAGTGGGACAAATATCACCCACTGTCCTATAAAGGGTGAACATATTGCACCTTCCGTGGAATACTGTAACATCTCGAAAATCTAAACTTTTGGGAAATGGCGTTTAATTTTTTTACTCTTTTCAGTTTGCCTTTTTTAATTATTGTTTTTTTTTTCTGATCGTGGATTTTAATGGCAGAATTTGTTACTTAACTATTTTTCTTTTCATTTATTTTTCACTTTACCTGATTTGCGACCACTCATTTGCTGAAAAAATTTCCGTTAATTCCCCCACTTCCGTAAGTTCCACCTCTCCTCAGTCAACTAAATTTATTACAGTTTATACCACATAAAGATAACGTCATTTTGAATGATTTGGTGTAAAAAACTCAAAATCGAATCTTTTGGAGATGTTACATTGTTTAAACAATTTTTATTGATAGAGGAATAACAATTTTCAATACCAAACAAATTATATGAACACAAAACATTAAACAGAAAAATAACCGAAAAAATTTCACTTCGTAACACTAAAATAACCATATGATTTGCGCTTCAGTACCATACCAACTCTCTTGTCCTTATATATAGTCGTAAGGAGAACAGTCTAGAACATCCTAGTCACAAACATTTGCTATGGCAGTTTGTTCCAACTTTTAGTCCATTCTAACAAAAGTTCTAGAACAATTCCAAACCATAATTACCAAAGTTTTTAGTGTTTTGTTTAACGCTACAATATTCTATAAAAACCAATAACCTCGTGTGAATTTCCAATTTTCTTAATATTTCTGCGTATTTATTTAGAACCTCATACCTACATTAATTAAAACCGAAGAAAAAATCTCATGATAATTTACTGAAAAATTATTAATTTTAATGACTCGCAAACGCATCTCTCAGATAAAAAGGGTTAAATAAATTCAAAGTATTATAAAATTTTGAGTTTGCACTCTACCCCCTCCTCCCCCATATAAAATATTTAAATACATTAAAATGTTTAATGAAGCCTATTTAAGACCGACTGCACGCATATATATAAATGTTTGATAACGTATCTTCAACGCTAGTCCCTCCGACCGTTCCCCCATCCTCATTCAGCTGAAGAAGGAGTTTTAAAAAAGCCTGATTGGCCTTAAATAACCATTAAGCCCACTAGTCGATTCATTTACATTAAACTGGAGAAAAAAAAAATTGCACGAGTTTTGGTCGAATTCAAGGCCAAAACAAAAAATCAAACAAACTATGTCAAAGTTAAAATTGTCTTTTTTCTCTGCCCAATAAGGTTCAATTATGTAGGTCTGGGTCCAGGACAGGTTGCTTATTACGTTCTCCAAAGCTAAGGTCAAGTTGTTATTAGCCAACCAATTGAATTAATGCAGGAAATAACTGGTGTGTTTTATTTGTGCAATTGAATTCCTAACTATGAAAAAAAAAATCAAAGCAAGATATGACCAATTAACTTTTAGGAGCGAAATTCTTCTCAACAATGATTGGCTCTTGTTGCGGGTTTACGGTTTGATTTCGAGAAAATGTATTTCTGAAAAGCCTTCCTAGCAACGCTACACACTCGGACAGAAATCAGGATTTTCAGATGTTACAAGATTATCAAGCAGTTCGCTTCACTAGATGTTTGATACTTTTCTTGTAGGATCAGCGGTTATTTTTATTTTTTACCTTTATTATCTTTCACTTTACTTTACCATTAGTTATTTTATTGACCACTTCAGTCATCCGGAATATGCAGTTTATTTTTTCATTTCGTAAAAATAAATATAAATAAATTGGAAAAAATCTCATGTAGGACAGCTTTAGGATTATAAAAAAGATTATATTTATACAATTATAAAAGATTTAATTTATACATATATATATAAATATAAATTTCTTCATTTATTGTGTATTTTCATCATTTTTTTATAAATTAACAAGATTAAGAATAAATTCACGTTCCGAGGGAGTTTTACGTGTTATTCATCAGAACCATCACTACCGAAATATTAAGAGAAACGTGGTCCTTTTGGTACGTTAGTATTAGCTATGTTCGGTCCCCTGAACATGTTTGCCGGACCGAACTTCGACCGCGAAGGAGCTGAGCGTGCTAGATAAAGAAATTTCTTGATAAAGGTACTTGCTGTTTAAAATTAATTGCATTGAAGCCAGTTTCATATCTTAGTGATGCTTGTTATATTTATTTAAAATTAAAGCATTTCAAGGTAAGTGTTGTAAAAAAAAAGATAATCGGATCTAAATTACAGGTAATGAAATAACCTTTTTTCGGTAAAAAAGCTTAGAGCTTAAAGCTTTAGTGCCTACCACCAAGCAAATATTTAAGATCTCAGCTGGTTTTTCTATCACTATTGTTCATTTTGTATATTTTAAGAACTTCATGATGACAGAATCAATCATCAATTGCATTATTTCCGATCCCTATTTTTTATTATATTAATTTTCAATTCTGTGTTCTTAAGTTATTATGTTTATTGATGAAGGTTTAATAAATCGAATTTTCGTCAATATGGTGCAATGAGGAAGCATTTCTTTTCCCTCACAAAAGAAAATGAGGGCTTCATAATGACAATCTCCAGTATCCAAAGTTCATACCTAAAATAAGATATGAAATAACCAAAAAAGATTTTTCTTTGACGAATAAATTATTCCAAGATAATCGAATGTTTAAACTGTTTTTTGTATTTTTTAATTTCCCAAAAATTGGGAAAACAGAAATAACACCAATTTAATGCAAACCATAATTTAATATTTTATTATGATTATTTAAAATATATTAGTTTTATTTTTGCATTAAGTAGGGTAAACCATACCGTTATTGACACCCCAACTTTAACTTAAAGAAATAAGTAAACATGTCCTAATTTTATTTCAAGATGATACATGAATCTAATGTTTGAAGGGTCCTCTAAGTTATCCATGAAGTAAGACTTAAACAAACTAACCATAGGTAAGATTTCACAATTAAATCCACAGGGTGTCAATAAATAGTTTTTGCACTTTAACAATATATATTGCCATATGGTAAAACTATTGAACTTTTGACCCAAAAAAACCTCTTTAGTCTTTATAAGGATAGATAAAAAGGCAATAGGAAGTTTCAATTGTTCCCTTTGTAAAAAGCATTTTTTTAATTTCACCACAGTTTAGTCTTATGGGTGTCAACAACTGTATGGTTTACCCTATGTTATTTTATTTTTTCATTATGTTCGACATCGTTATAAGGCCATGAGATATGATATTTTAATGTCATACAAAAAAACATACGGTTTAGAAAAAATAGTTCTAGACCTTTTGTTGGAACGAACTAACTGCTGGAACAAACTGACATTGCATATGTTTGTGATTACGATGTTCGAGTACCATCTATGCCGGCCCAGAAGGTACTAGACTGTTCCCCTTACGATTATATGTAAGGAGAGATGGACTTTTTACAAAGTGATAATTTTTATAACCTGTTTAAATATTTGTGTTCTTATAATTTGAGTGGCATTGTATATTGTTATTTTCGTAAAAAAAAAATTATTTAACCCACATAAGTGTTACAATATAAATGTTCAAACTGCATTAACAAATTTTTTGAACTTTTCAATTCAGTCTTAATTTTATTTTTAGCCCATCCCGAAGCAGTGCCAGAAAAAATTCAGATCTTACAGATCCTGAATATGCATTAATTTAGAAGAAGGAAATTAAAATGCGGGCCATCAGATGTGGAAGTGGAGCAAATGAAAACGTGACGGGAGCCAAGCCAAGAAGGTATTATCTAATGTACACCTCAAAGTTTGGTAACGTCTTCTGCTTCTCTCGATTAGATATTCTCGCTTGCGTAAATTAATCGGTAGCGAAAGTTTTATTTATTCGATTTTAAGTTTAGATTATATCGCGCGTCTGCAAGAAGATAGTTAAAACTCAGAAAACTGGTGTTTTTTTTTTTTTTGTTTTTTGTGGGGGTGGGGGGGGGTTAATTGCATTTGAAATTATGAGTGCATTCTCAATTTTCCTATTTACCTACAAACAGGGACTAGGGAAAGTAGTCTTTGACCGCTACTGACTATAACTGAGAATCGATCCTCCGATCTCCTTGTAAAAGAATCTGGTATTTTGCGACTTACACTTACGGACCTATTAATACTGTTATGTTCTGCCATTATATGTTTTGTAATTCTGATTCAAACTAAAGGTATGCCCAACTCAAATTTGATGTATTTTGGCAAGGATGGAAAATTAATATTTAATATGTGGTTTTTTAGTCCATAGAAGGATTAGATCGCTAGCCGACCGTACCCGGAACGTCCTCCGTAAGTATGTTGTGGGTATTTCTTTCAGTTAAGTATTGGCTGTGGATTGGCAACTACGCAAGCAGGTGAACGTCTAATTGGGCTAAACATCGACTCACATGTGAGAATCGAACCCGCCCAAGGTCTTGCCGCTCTCTTAACCCCCAAATTCAATCCCTTTCCCGGAAATACCTCGTTGAGGCCACGCCTTGCCGAGTCTTGTCGTGAGCACATCAAATCGTTTTAGTTGGAAACGATCTCTATAATATGGATAATAACAGAAATATTTTTTTATATAAATACACACACACCATGAATTATAGTCATTGGCGATAAGCAAATGTGTTCGATTGATATTAAATTCAGCGAAAAAATTCCTTATTTTCGCATTAAAAAAAAATCTTTTATAAGGAGGAAAATATCGGGCATGTAGCATCTTCAATAAAATATTCAGTCCTATACCCAGAATAAAATTAATGAACAATATAAATAATAGCATAAATATATTTAAAAAACTGAACAATATTTTCATATTTCTTTTTTTTTTTTTTTTTTAGCTCTCTCTTTCTCTTCCACTACCGAGCAAGTTCTAGAATCCAAAGTCATTTTAAACTTCTAAACATTATCAACACTTAGTATTGTGCCATTCCATGTCACATCAACACACTTTTTTCCCTCACCATCTCAGATTTTAATATATACATAGGATACCTTCGTATAGACTAAAAAACATACAAATTTCAGCTCAATATCTCAAACATTAAAAATATAGCTTTGTAAACTCATTGCAAAACAAATAATTTTGACATGTCGCATCACCTGTAAATTAAAATTGCAGCTATTATAGGCAAGATAGAGTTGAAATCGATGTAATTTTAAAGCTGAATCTATGACCTTCCTTGTAACATGCAACTCAACAGGGGTTAGGAGGTAATTTGTTTTTTAAAATTTGAATCAAATTTTCAAATTTGAATTTCTCAAAAATTTCATATTTTAAAAATCTGAAAAAAATCAGTTGAGTTGATAAGTTATAAAAATTATGATGGGATAGCAATGGGTCCATGCTTAAAATAACTATTGAAATGTGTGACGTTTGCATGTGGATGGACAAAAAACCATTAGCATATGCGAGGTATGCTAACCATTGCACCATGGAGCTCGCTTCCAGACGGTGCCAGATTGTGTCAGTGAAGAGGAACGATTTGGCACCGTTTGGAAGCGAGCTCCGTGGTGCAATGGATAGCATACCGCGCATGTCACGCGGAAGACCCGGGTTCGATTCTCGGCGGAGCCAAATCTTATCTCTTCAAAAATAAATTATTTAATATTATTTATTTACATTAACAGTAACCATAACTCATGCTCTAGAAATTCATATAACTGCAGCATAATATTACTTAAAAAGTGAATAAAAGCTTAAGGGTCGATAAGAAATACACATTTTGGTATTTGTGAACATTTTTGGTGTAACATTGACCATGCTTTTCTTTTTTAGTCACGGAAAACGCATTTACCAATCTTTATGTATTCATTTTATTTTAAATACCAACTACGAATTCCAAGAAATATTTTTTTCATTACATATCTCCCATATACGCATATGCATAGCAATGAAGCCTTTGTCTTAGTGAATTAAAAAAAATTCTCTCGCATGTATTGGGTATAGTACTATGTAAGGAAGTACTGCTTCTAGGTCAGTGGTCTTGCAAGAAGGTGATTTGACCGTGATCACTTTATTTTATGCTAATTTTGAGTCTCTCGGCCAATGAGACGAACTGTGGAAGAATAATAAAGATACCCAGACCAAGCCAGATTCGAACTCAAAACCTCGGTACACAGCAATTCAATAACTTACCAATGAGCTACCCTGCACCCCGTCACATTGATTAAATTACTAGTAATTACTTTTAAGACCAACAATTTTGGTTTTATATTTTTGGTGTCCAACGCAGCCTTGTACTAAAATATTTTCATAGAACCTACTACACGTTGTAGGACACACTTAAAAGGATTTGCCGAGTCACTGAATGTAAGGGAGTATGTATCGAAATATCAAGTGAATCAATCCAGTCATTCTTAGCAAGGATCCGAAGGATGATTGCTCTAGCCATTCTAAGAGTTGCTGCGTTACGAAAAATCGCAGTGCTCGTAATTAGTGCCCTTTGAAACTTAGCACTTCTGCTCTATTCTATTTCGTAACATAATACTGTAACACTTATGTGGGTTAAACAAATTTTATTTAACGCAAATAACAATTTTCAGTCATTCAAGTCATTCAGCGAATGTACCAAATTAAGTCAAAAGGAGACTAAAGGGGGACTAATTAAAAATACCGCGATAGTTGAACATTACAATTAAGTCCGAAAATTCTACATTTTATTAAGGAGTGTCACATTTTCGTTTAAAATTTGATATATTGTAATGTTTGACAGAAAAAAAACAATAAAAAAAAAAAAAAAAAACCTGTGGTTTAGGATAGTTCTAGACCTTTTGTTGGAACGAATTAACAGTAGGAACAAATTGTCATAGTACATGTTTTGACTACGAAGTTCGAGTACCGTCTACGCTGCACAGTGGGAAAATTTTGTCATTTAGCGGCCAAAAATCTATAACTCCTGACTAAATGATGATAATCGAATAATTCTTTTTTCATTAAGGAGCATGGGATTCCCTTCATCAAAGTACTTTAAAGTAGAAGTATATTTTAGGATTTAATCTAATTCGAGGCCGAAAATTCATTGAAAGTTCAATTATTGGGCTTTAAATCTTGAAATCGATATATCGCTAAACGATCGCATTTGATCGATCAAATCCCATTATAGTATTTTAGTACCTTGTCACAATAGACAATAGTGTTTAATATAAAGAGTGTTTATATCCCTTATCACTATAAGTCAGGTGGAAAATAATTAAAAATAGGAGGAAGGTTTCAGAGTGTTTTGATTTGGTTTTTGGAAAAATGTGCTAACACTGTTTTAAGACTTTTGAATTCATTAACCTCCATCGATTTCCAGAAATCTACTCCAAGGATTAAAGGGATAGTTAAATCAGGCGCCACCAACGTGTTACCACCCTAACTCTTTCTTCTAATTTGAATGATATGGTTACCTCACCTAAGACGGGACATCGTTGACCAGTCGGGACCAGGATCCCTTCAATATTAGATTTTCGCAACCGTAGATGCCCTTTTACAAGTTCCCAGCCAGGGCCTCCTAAAACTGTCCGGGATGCACCTGAATCTAGTAATCCCAACATGTACCTATCAAAGATGTTCACTCGTAGGTGGGGTCGTTGGTCATGAGAATCAGGACTACAGATTTTGTAACTTCCCGCGCAAGCCTCAACCGTGGACGAAATTTCTTCTTTGTCTTCAGAAGAAAGCCCCATAGACGGCAGAGAGGTATGGGGCACGTCTAGTTCCCCTCTGCCTCACCGTTTCCCTTCTTTAAGGATTTAGCCGCTTTTCGGTCCCTGCACACGCTGCATTGGTAAATCTTCACCCCTTTCTTACCGCAGCCATTGCAGAAAATAACCCGAGCTTCCTTACAGTCTCTAAATCAATGTCCCTGTACGTTGCAGTTCCAACAAACTGCATTGCAGACTTTTAATTGTTGCTTAGAACATTTCGGCTGTTCAACAGAATTAAATTCCACTTCTAAAGCCCTTTCGGGAAGTTTGGAGAAGTTTCGGTACTAAAGTGGCGATATTTTTGGTGTTCATACTCTGGTTCCCACGGTAACCCAAATCCGGCTCTAATAACCCGCTTGATGGTGGTTCTCTAAACCTTGTGGCAAGCACCTCGCCTAATGACAATTTGCCTAGAATTTCTTCTAGTTCGTCGATGTTATCGTACCGCGTTAATCCTAGAAGTTTCAGGTATTCCGGCCTTAAATTTCTTTCAATTATGGCAAACTGTTCTCTTTCGGTTAACGGTGTAGACAGTCGGCCCATGAGTGACTTAATCTTTGCAATGAATACAGCTGGTGATTCACTTGTGCCTTGAGTCCGGCGGGTGATCTCGTTCATAAGCATTCTATCATAGTCTGGGTCCCTGAATGCCTGCTTAAGTCGGCTGACCGCCTCGTCCCAATCAGAAAACCGATGACGATTCATCCGGAACCAGACCAAAGCCGACCCAGTAAAAAGATCTCCTGCTGCTCGAAATAAGTCTCCCGGGCTTATCCCTCGCGCTATTCTTCGCTCTTCAACGCTTTCCAGAAAACAACTTAACGAAGGGCCAGAGGAATCACCCGAGAACTGTAGACCCCACTTATAAGCTTTTATATCCCTAAATGATTGTTCAGTAGACTTAAGATCATCAGTGGGTTGTAGAGTTATCGATATGAGCAGAAACTGGTAACCTAACATATGGTTTCTTTTCCCAAAGTTCTGCTATTAGAAAAGTAACCTGCTCGAAAAGCTGTCTCCTACGTTCTTCTAACTCAGTTGGGACAACTAACCGTCCTCCTAAACGACTATGAAGATGCCCAACGCGTGCATCAAGACGCCTAAATTCCATCACGTCATTAATCGATAGCTCATCGATACGTTCGGCAATCGCCGCATATTTACCTATACAAATGTCTAATTCATTTTGCCCATTTAATGAAGATATTATTTCTGAATTTGGTTGCACCTCATCACTAAGTGCTTTTGATAATCTTTTCTTCAAATCTGAAGCATCGCCTGACTCGGATAACCCCCTAATGTTTAGCTCGTACACCAACTCATCCTTGAGTAATTTGGTTGCATCCATTTCCCATTTAAATAATCTTAAGCCCCACGTTGGGCGCCAATGTAACGTCTCTTTCAACGTTAGATTAATTTAGAAAATAGTAGTTTTGCAAACTTACCCAGTCGGAGTGGAAGTGAGTTCTCTCTCGAGTTACAACGTAACTCGCTACTAATTATCAAATTAAATTAAAGATTATTGGAATGAGCAACAATATATTATTAACATGAACAAAAAACTGTCCCGTTGCTAGCGCTCTAGTTTCAAAGGATTATCTTTCAGAAGACGAAAGAAAACAGCTTCAAGAGCTGTTAGATCAACAACTCAATCGAAAAGGACCGAAGATCGGACTAGTTAAGAACTACACCCATAAAATTGATACAGGAGATCATCCACCAATAAAACAACGATACTATCCCGTATCACCTGCAGTTCTCAGAGAAATGCATAAGGAATTGGATCAGATGATTGCGATGGGCGTCGTCGAGAAAAGTCGCAGTCCCTGGTCCTCACCTGTTGTAATGGTTAGAAAGCCTGACAGATCTTACAGGTTCTGTGTAGATTTCAGGCGCTTGAATGCGGTATCCAAGAAAGACGCCTATCCATTACCTTATTTATCAAATATCTTGGATCGATTGAGAAATGCGAAATATCTCAGCACATTAGACTTAAAATCGGCTTATTGGCAGATTGAGCTGTAAGAAGAAAGTAAAGAAAAGACAGCGTTCACAGTTCCTGGCCGTGGTCTGTTTCAGTTTAACAGGATGCCTTTTGGTCTTCATAATGCTCCAGCTACTTGGCAAAGGCTGATAGACCAGGTGCTTGGACCCGAACTGGAGCCATATGTTTTTGTATACCTGGATGACGTGGTTATAGTCACACCAACTTTCCAGTTACATCTTGAGACTCTCAGAACTGTGTTAGAGCGGATTACAAATGCTGGCCTTACGTTAAATTTGGAGAGATGTAAGTTTGCTAGAGAGGAGCTTAGGTACCTCGGGTACTTGGTAGATAAGCATGGACTAAGAGTGGATCCAGAAAAAGTTGCTTGTATCCTTAACTACCCACGTCCGAAAACATTACGTCAAATAAGGGCCTTCACCTGATTAGCCTCTTGGTATACAAGGTTTATTCCTGAATTTGCCACTAGGATGGCACCTCTAACTCATCTCTTGCGGAAGGGTCAGAAGTGGACCTGGGGTGAGGAACAAGAACAAGCGTTTCTAGACATCAAAACGAAATTGGTAGAAGCACCCGTCTTAGCATGCCCGGACTTCACAAAACCGTTCACAGTTCAGACAGATGCTTCATCCGTTGGATTAGGAGCGATTTTATCACAAGAGCTTGACGAAGGAGAGAAAGTTATTGCTTACGCCAGCAGAGCTCTAACGAAATCTGAACAAAAACTCTCCGCCACTGAGTTGGAATGTTTAGGGGTAATTTGGGCGATTGAGAAGTTTAGACCTTATATCGAAGGAACAAAATTTACTGTGGTCACTGATCACCATTCTCTGTTGTGGCTTCATCGCCTACAAGATCCGACAGGTCGACTGGCTCGATGGGCATTACGGCTCCAGAATTACGATTACCAGATAAAACATCGACCAGGAAAGGAGCATATGGCAGTTGATGCTTTATCACGTGCGATAGACAATACTTCCAGTGATCGAAACCCTACTGTAGCAGCAGTCGTGATTGACGGAGAAGGAGCTGATCCCTGGTATCAGAATGTGAAGAAAAAGGTCACAGATAAGCCGGAGGAGTTTCCAACTTGGCGGATTACCGAAGGTCGCCTCCTCAAACATGTGTTTGAGAGAAATCCCTTAAAAGTTGGGGACAATCAATGGAAAATTGTGGTACCGAAAGACCAAAGAGAAGCAGTTCTCAAAAAATACCACGAAGACACGACTGCAGGGCACATGGGGGTTAACAAGACCAAGAATAGAATAGCTATTTATTATTTCTGGCCGAGCATGATTCGAGACGTCGCTCGATTTGTGAAAAAGTGCTCCATCTGTCAAAAGATGAAGCCGGAACAGAACGCGTCTGCTGGATTGATGGGCATGACGCCCCTACCTTCAAAGCCCTGGCAGGTGGTTTCTACTGATCTCATGGGACCATTCCCTCGTTCATCCAAACAGAATCGGTATTTGTTAGTGGTGACCGATTACCTCACAAAATTTACATTGCTGTTTCCGTTAAGGCAGGCATCTGCACAGGCAGTAACTAAACATATAGAGAACGACGTGTTTCTCATGTTTGGAGTACCTGAAGTGGTATTTTGTGACAATGGTACACAATACAAGAGTACGAACTTTCAGAATATGCTGAACAAATATGGTACTGCTTGTAGCTACAACCCAGTATACCATCCCCAGGCGAACCCCACTGAGAGAGTAAATAGGGTGCTCAAAACCATGATATCATCTTATGTGGGAGATAACCATCGCTCCTGGGACAGACATATTGCGGAGTTCGGCTTTGCGCTGAGGACGGCAACTCATGAGGCAACTGGATACACACCAGCCTTCCTTAACTTTGGTCGCGAACTCTTTAGCCACGCCTCGCAATATTTGGTAAATGATGGGTCGGAAAACATAGGCAAGATCGACGAGAAGCTCAAGTTAATCCAAGAAGATGTGAAAATTCGATTAGGACAGGCCCAAGAGAAGAATGCCCGTTATTACAATCATAGACGGAGACCAGCTCGGTTGGAAGAAGGTCAACAGGTATGGGTGAAAACGCACCCTATCTCAGATTTAGGTAAATATTTCACCGCCAAACTTGCGCCTAAATATGAGAAAGGTGTTATTAAAAAGGTTTTGTCGCCTCTGATATATGAAGTAGTGGATGAAACAGACCATTAGGTAATAGGCTCATTGAAGAGCTAAAGGTAGAGTCTTCGGATGCTGGAACTGACGTTCCTCAACCCCAGGAAGAGGGGAGAATGTCACAATAGACAATAGTGTTTAATATAAAGAGTCTTTATATCCCTTATCACTATAAGTCAGGTGGAAAATAATTAAAAATGAAAAAATAGGAGGAAGGTTTCAGAGTGTTTTGATTTGGTTTTTGGAAAAATGTGCTAACACTGTTTTAAGACTTTTGAATTCATTAATATTGTTATATGTAAAGTTTTTGTTAATGTTGAGAATATATTGTTGTTCATTCCGAAATTCTTAAATTTATTTTTGGGTTAATTAGTAGCGAGTTACGTTGTAACTCGAGAGCTAACTCACTTCCACTCCGACTGGGTAAGTTTGCAAAACTACTATTTACTAAATTAATCTAACGTTGAAAGAGACGTTACAACCTTTCACCCTTTACCAGTGTGAAAAAAATCAGAACCAACTATTGCCAATAATAGAATTTATATCAATTTAAATACTTTTCTTTTATAAATTACGTAGTCAAAGTGGATGAAATTAAAACGCATTTTAATCCAATAATTTTACAGCCATTCTTATTATTTATAAAATATTTTTGGTGCAATAATATAAAAAGTAAGGCTTAATAGAAAATAATAATAATATCAGAGTGATGAGCATAGATTTTGCTTGAAATAAATTCAATTTTTTTCCCTAGTGAGCTGTACTTTTTCTATTAATGCACCAAACATATTTTATAAATAAGAAGAATGGCTGTAAAATTATTGGATGAAAATGCGTTTCAATTTCATCCACGTTGACTATGTAATTAATGAAATGAAAGTATGATATAACTTCTATTATTGGCAATAGTTGGTTCTGATTCTTTCCATACTGGTGAAGGTGAAGGGTGCTAAAATAACATAATAGAATTTGATCGATCAAATGCGATCGATCGGCGATATATTGATTTTAAGATTTCAATCCCTATATTTGAACTTTCAATTTATATGAATATAAATTCATAATCTATGCATGCCTCGCACAAGTTCGCACAATATCCCAAATATTAAGCGTGGAATTAAACGGAACTTCCTTCCATAATTTACAAATAAATGGAATAATACGAGTAGGAAAAAATACAGGTTTATTTCTCAGCAAAGTACTTGGTTAAAGGGACATATAACTGTTTACGTAACCGAGAAAAAAGGTAAAGGGCGCCCTTTGAAATGTTATGGTTCACTCAGTGCTGGGCTGCAAAGGAGACGTAAAGCTACAGAAAAGCCACGATATCCTACTAATACGGGAATCTTATCTGAATGTATTACGATCTAACGGTAAGTCTAAATTAGGTAATATAGTAGAAAAACTTAGTTTCCTTGCTGATGATCAACTCGATCGAATTGATGATTTTAGTGTAAGGAGGATCAACTTTCGACTCCCAATTCTCAGCGAACGAAGCATTGTCTTTCTTTGATTGTTTGATTTTTGATTCAAAAATGACCAGAAATAAGTACGAGTTAATTAGACGAAGAACAGTCGAGAAAAAGTGCTTCGTATTTACTCCCTATTACAAAGTTTCAAAAGCTAAGGAAATGTGTTATCCACCTGCAAATTCGATCACTATTACTTCTCAAGAAGTTCATATTAATCTTCAGGGTCTATTAGACCTCACAGCAAGACGAATTTCAGAAGTATGCAAACTTGAAGTATATAATGCTTCAAATGAAAAGAAAAATCTGATACTAATTTCTAAATGGGATTGTGATGGAGCCTCTGGACAGACCATTGGCGGATCCAGGGGGAGGGGGGGTGTGGGGGCTGCAGCTGTTTTGTTTCTTACACACATCAATAAATCTATCTTACACACAACCTATTATCCTCTTCTTTGGAAACAATTATCATTTAAGTGCATAAAGCAAAAATGTGAAATGTGCTGCTCGATGTAAATAAATGCCAGCCTCGAATTAGACTAAATCATAAAACATACTTCTCGTTGAATTATATGAAAATATTTCATTCCGTTAAAATTACTAAAAAAAATAGGGTATTTTTAATTTAATTGTTTGGATTTTTTCTTATTTAGACAATTGAATTTTAAAATCTTTCAAAAGGACCAAATGCCTGAAAAAAGACATGTACATAAACAGAAAGCTCTCAGTACTATTGATAATAATACTGACTTATTTCATTCTCCATGTATAACCCTGTACCTAATAAACTAATTTATTTAAATTTAAGTAAAGAAATGATTCATATAAAAATTAATTTGAAATACTTTGAGCGTTGTTATTTTTATTTTTTTTATTTTCACTGATGAAGGGAATCCAAAGCTCATTAATGAAAAAAGAATTATTCGATTATCGTCATTCGGTCAGGAGTTATAGATTTTTGGCCGCTAAATGACAAAATTTTCCCACTGTGCAGCGTAGACGGTACTCGAACTTCGTAGTCAAAACATGTACTATGACAATTTGTTCCTACTGTTAATTCGTTCCAACAAAAGGTCTAGAACTATCCTAAACCACAGGTTTTTTTTTTTTTTTTTATTGTTTTTTTTCTGTCAAACATTACAATATATCAAATTTTAAACGAAAATGTGACACTCCTTAATAAAATGTAGAATTTTCGGACTTAGTTGTAATGTTCAACTATCGCGGTATTTTTAATTAGAGTCCCCCTTTAGTCTCCTTTTGACTTAATTTGGTACATTCACCTGTGTTTCTTGTGGTACATTGTGTCAATGTACCAAGCAAACGACACATAATTTTTTAATTAGATTATTACCTTGTTTTAAGAAGGATTGGGACCTATAAAACATAAAGTGTTATGTTTGTTTCATGTCACAATAGTTATTTATAATTTCCTGTTTAAACTTCAAGCTCTAAGTGATATTTCGTATCATACAAATATTTCGTCTTTACATGCATACATTTTGTCTTGTTTTAAATATCTAAAGAATTCTTTTGTTCTTTCTTCAATGCCATCCCATGGGGCACCACACGAATCTATTAAACCTTTATACCATCTGAAAAAATATTTAAAGTACCTACATAGATAAAATATGAAAACTTTCATATTTCCTCTATGATATGTCCTCGATAGGATGGGAAAAGGCTGATTTGGGACTCACAATTAAAGATATTTTTTGGCTCCCTTAAAAAGTAGCTTTTTACACAGCCAACAGTTTGATGTAATAATAATGACGATATAGCATCGTTGTCAATTATAAAACTATTATTCTACGTAGACCAATAAATATACATAAATTTGTTTTGTTTTATTCATATCACCTGAGGTTATGACTAGAATTGGTAGTAAATTCAGTATTGATTTGAGTTGAGATTGAGATTTCCTTATTGTATGTTTTATGTATTGTATATTTTAGGTTACTTAAACCAATCATATTATTGATAAAGAATCGGGAAAAAAGGAGGGAATTGGCATAAGACAACCTCCTGTTTTTAAGGTCACTATTAGCGATTATCGCGACGGATGCTCACTAAATTTGGATTCGACTACTCACCAAGCAAGTGACATTATAGATCTGTTTCTTTTTTTATTCTTTTGTTCAAACCCGGAATGCATATCATCTTCCTGTCCTTGATTCGGCTGAACTTGCTCCAGATTCACACTATAAATGAGCCCCAAACCCAAACAATATCATTCTGTTAGCAGGATTCACACAACCACTAACAACATGTACAAGATTGTGAGTATTGAACAATAATAAGTCTTTCAACTTAGAATTAAAATTACTTTTAAATTTAACTTAATACAGGAGGATCTAATTTGGTTTATAACTACTTTAATAGTCAATAAACTTTTATAAGCTATGTGCCTATAAAAATTTATATTAGTGGGGATTTAATAATATTATATCTATTTTTTAATATGTAAATTCCTTAGTGAACTTATGAAATATCAAATTTTGTGTAAGGCCATATATACTTGTCCATTGTATTTAGACTTGATGTACAAATTAACGATAAATAATAATTTATTGTTACAAATGAATAGATAAAGGTGCATTCTTAAAATATCACTCAAATATCGAATATCACTCGAGATGTTTTCTTACTTCCCCACTTACTTCTGGTTTTATGAGTTCCAATACTTAAAAAATAGTAAAAAAGAAAAAAAAACTTGAAAATTTTCATTTTTTCTATGGTACATTTCGGGTCCCTGTTGATTGATACAACACATTTATCCAGTACATGTACCCTTTTAAGCGAAAAATTCCACTAATTTACATTTTCACCTTTTAATTTACAATTTAAGACACACCTTCACAGCAAAGCATTGGATATTGATCCTTTCAACGACAAGGCATAATCACAATATCTAATATTTAAAGGTCCATTGTAGCTCATCTCCTACAAGAGACAGAAACAATGTAGTGCATTCATATGGAAAATTTTAAAAATAGTAAACTGAAATAATTATTAAAATCACTAGATTTTTTATTATATATATATATTTTAAGAATATATACGAAATTTGAATTTTCAGTCAATACAAAAGTAAAATGAAATGTATTCTGAATAGATATAACGCCTCCATTTGAACTTTTGAGTATGCCACTGATCGTTTTACTGTGGTTTTTTTTTCTATTTAAAGAATTATGAATATTCAAAATTTACAACTGTATTTAACAATTAATCTGTAAACTTTTACTATTGATATACGACGGTTTTCGTAAAATTTTCATTTTATTAGGTTATACTACTCTTCTAGCGCATTTAGAAGACAGTCATAACTGATAGTCTAGTTTTGAGATATGATTTTGTTAAAAGGTATTCTGCTAGGATCTTTTTCCTCACTTAGAGGGGAAGAGTGCTGTAATTTGTAGGATTTTCTTTAATGAAGGAGCTCTTCCGTGTTTAATGTTTTTTATTATTTTTTTCCCGACGTTTCGAGCTTGTGGCTCATCCTCTTGAGTTATCTACATTACATACATTACATTAATCTACTACACATAAATATAATATCCATGTATGTTTTTACTATTTTTTTTATATTGGTATTATATTACCTTATCTTCAGTTGCTACATTTCCATACAAGCCATTTGTCAACTTCTTTTTTTAACAGTATAAAAATACTTTTGTCTAATGCATTTTATGGCCTGTCACATTGTCTACAACCACTACGCACACATAATAAAAATATTGAAACACATATGAAAAAATAATAGAAACAAAACATCAACAAACATAGAGAGCAGGATGAGGGAGACTAATCAATGCAAGTACCAAAGTCCACACACAGCCAATAACTATAATGTGACAATGAAATCAAAGACAATGTAACAGGCCATTAAATGCATTAGACAAATGTATTTTTATACTGTTAAAAAAAGAAGTTGACAAATGGCTTGTAT
Organism: Aelia acuminata; assembly: GCA_911387785.2. Classification (NCBI taxonomy): domain Eukaryota; kingdom Metazoa; phylum Arthropoda; class Insecta; order Hemiptera; family Pentatomidae; genus Aelia; species Aelia acuminata. The sequence continues at coordinate 36,243,041 of OU426981.1, forward strand.
GGAAATGTAGCAACTAAAGATAAGGTAATGTAATACCAATATAAAAAAATAGTAAAAACATACATGGATATTATATTTAAGTGTAGTAGATTAATGTAATGTATGTAATGTAGATAACCACAGAGGATGAGCCACAAGCTCGAAACGTCGGGAAAAAATAATAAAAAGCATTAAACACGGAAGAGCTCCTTCATTAAAGAAAATCCGTTAAAAGGAATATATCACTGACTTCCATCCTTGCTTCTCCTATCCTTCTATGTTTATCGAACCATATGAGGTGTAATCATGTTCATGATACACAAGTTTAACAAAGATTAATTAATAAAAAATAACGACATCAACATACACTCCTGGCCAATTTTTTTCGTACACCAGTTTTCTCCATTATAATACATGGATTCCTGGATAAACAATTTATATAAATAGGTTATCAAGCATTACAATATAAATTGCTTTATAATGAATTTCATTCATGTTAACAAATTTATAATAATTTTTAAGAAAAATTGATATAAGCAAAGTTGGCCAATTTTATTTGTACATATTAATAATATTGAAAAAAAAACTTTAGTAAGGACTAATAATTAATAGTATTTCCCTTGTCTTCAAGCACTTTTAATAATCTTCCATTCGTAAAAGTGCATAAATCCTTCAACAAGTTTGGCTTATTGTCTTTAATTGTTTTCGCCACTTTTTGGATCGCCTCCCATAACTCATTGTCCGTTTGGTACGCTCCCTTGTTATAAACTTCTGTGGATAGTGACATCCAATAATTTTCGAGCAGATTTAGGTCGGGAGAGCGTGATGGCCACTCTAAAACTTGCAGACATATATAAGACAACTTGTTTGGTTACTTGGAAGACGTGACATGGCCCGTTGTCCTGTAAGAAGAAATAATCTCCTTCCGGAAACTTGGAATTCATCCAGTTAAATACCTTTTCACGTATAAATGCTAAATATTGCTGACTGTTCATTCTTCCAGAGACTTTTTCCAGGAGATAATCGCCTGACGCTGTGATTGTACTCCAGACCATCACTACACCACCTCTCATTTGCCGTTTGGGACGGTTAAGTACTGTTTTTGAGTTATTTTCCTTATAACTCAATTCATTATTTGGACCATCTTTTGAAATTTTTTCTCATCTGTGAAAACTGTATGTGTACAGATGAAATCCCCTATGATGAGTTCCTATGACAGCAACTCGCGAGCCTTTTTAACTCGATTTTCGCGATGCACTTTGCTGAGTGGTATTTTTTATCAGCTTTCTTCTATTTTACACCTATCTCAGGAAGAAATCTTCTAATTGTTCTAGTGGAGGCAATTAAATTGAATGTTTCCTTAAACTTTCGGGATGTCACAAGTTCTCCTTCTTTGGCCAACCTTCGAATTTCTCGTTTGACACGCGCTTCCAAACGCCTAGTAATCTTTGGTGTGGATCCTCTTTTCATTTAAATGCCGTCATAATCATTTTTTGCAATATAGGCCACCATAGTATGCGGTAGACTTAACTTTTCGGCGATAGCCCTATAACTTAAGCCTTTTTCAACTTCTTTTTTAACTAGGGTAACTAAATCTTCGGATTACATTTTCTTTTAATCATATATACTCTACTCTCGGAGTAAGAAACAAGACTAAATCAATAGACACTCTTATCTGAGATAATCCTTTAAAAAAAATGTGTAAGATGTAATTTGGCCAGCTTTTGTTTGGTATTTTATGACTAATACTATTTCCATTTCAAAATATTGATCGTAAACATTTTTATCAGGTCAACAACCTTATACATTCTTTGAAATAAATATACACAATAATGCAACTTCATTGAGCATGAACAAATCAAAAAAATAGTTTTACACGTTCTTGATTTGTACAAAAAAATTTGGCCATATCTATAAGATTTATTTAAGAAATATTAATTATAAGAAAGTACATTACAGGCAGTAATGATCCTCCGCTGAAAACCTCAAGTTATGTAGTTAATCATATCTTCTCATGTACCATTCTCTTCGGCAGGCCATCCTCTTCGCCCTTGTGGCTTGCGCCTCTGCCGGCCTCATCGCCCCAGCCATCTCCTACGCCAGCCCAGCCATCAGCTACGCCGCTCCAGTCGCCACAGTCGCCCATGCTCCAGCTGTGTCCTACGCTGCCCCAGCCGTCGCCACCTACGCTCATGCTCCAGTCTCCTACGGTCTTGGATACGGATACGGTCTCGGCTACGGATACGGTCTTGGCTACTCTACCCTCCTCCACTAAAATCGCCACCCATATATTTTATATCTTGTGCTATGTTTTAATTATCAGAGGGGAAATAAAATAATTTATTTTCTCTATTTTAGTTGAACTCTTTATTTAATTCCTTCAATGTTCTCATCATTATTTATACCTAGGAAGTGATATGGGTGATTCTAAAATTATGGTGGTATTTGTGTCACAACGTGATAAATTGACTGCCGCCTGAAGGATTTAAAACATTTTTTTTGCTATTTATTACCTCATTGGTAATGAACACTGCTATCTAATTTCCCAGCGCCTAAAGACAGGATAACATTCATTAAAATCAATAATAATGCTCTTTTTGTCACTCCCTAGCCTGTCACAAAGTAAAGGTCATGTACTTTGAAAAATAATTAAATTCTTTTCTGTAATAAATCAGGCATCAATCTTATATCAAACTTTCAGGATTCAAAATACAATTGAGCAAGGACTCCAAAGGGTACAGGCAAAGACCACAACAGCTTTTCCCTTTGTCACACTGTTGTAGGTCACTCCCTAGCTAGGTTTTTATTATACCCACCAATCCCCTCAGAAATGGAAATTTCGTGCTAAGAACATATTGGGTAACCTTGTTATGAACCCGGCTTTACGTCGAATCATATCATTTTTCCATTCATTCAGGAGGTGGAAGTAGGTGTAAAGCCAAACAATATTTTTATAGTGAGTCACTCCCTACACCTTATCAACATGATGATAGTATACAATATGTATGTATTTTTTATCACAGTTTAATAGACCTTTCGAATCTCTTCACAGCCATAACCTCCTTTGAGTAAATTGTGTACTATTATTGCCAAAAATGATGATAAATGGCCGATTTGTACCTCCCTGACCTGTCACTTCCTAGCCTGTACTGATTTCGTTTTTAGCTAGGGAGTGACAATGTTGGTCAGGGAGAGACTTGTGATTAAATCTGTAACTTGGATATGTTCAGTACTAATCATTGTCATTTCAAAAAGTTATGTTTAGATTAAGCATACACATCTTAAATCTCCCCCCCCCCCCCTTGAACCACCAAATAAATTTTCAAAAATCAATTCTATAGTTCACTGTTAGTTCATTAAATATTTCGATGTTAGAGATTGAAATCATTATACCTATATATGAATGAGACAGACTTTAGACGAAACGAGACTTTAAAATTTAGTGAATTATTCTTTAAAAGATTTAAATTAATATAATAACGTCATATGTTACATTTTTTTACTTCCTAGAACATTACTTTCTTTGAAAATCATTGTCTCGAAAACTATAAATATAAGAGTGTGCACAATTCAAATCATTGGTAAGGAGCAAGTGACCATGCCCTCTGCAACCAGAAACATAAAAAAATATGACTTTGAAATTTTGAAAAATTTAAGAGCCAAATACCACAATAATTTTAGAATCACCCATAAATATTATTTTATAAACTAAATTAATATAATATTTACACATGTATAAATTTTGCAGTAAAAAAAAATGCATAAGCTTTACTATTATCCAGAGAAACCAGAGAGTGAATTTGGAATACTTATGACTGAAACATCTTTTAGCCTAGTCTACTGGTGTAAGGTAAAGAAGGAATGAATACCAAGCAGTTTAGTTGATGCAAAATAAATTACACAATTTATAATTTTTTATAAGTAACATAGATAACCCATTAAACCTTTTGATTGGAACATTTAATTACACATGAAGAAATGAGGACACATTTGACATGGTTAAAATGTGACGAAGGGAATCTGATTATAAATGGATTATATTTCAGACCATGAAGACAATAAAATGTGATTGGCAAGATATGATCCGGGGGATGAAGAGCAGCATAATATTTGATCAACAACGAACCTATAACCATTATATTATTATTTCGAATTAAGTTAATAATAATAGATTATGAAATAACAATAATCTACGAAGTGAGAGAGAATCACTCCAAATCATAACCGAAACTGATCTGGTGCAATAATTTATTGAAAATTTACGCTAATGATGAATTTTCCTTGAAAACCTAGTTTTAAAATTACAAACCTGTTACAACAGGATTTCCAAAATTTTTTTTTCAAATGCCTTGTTAATTAAAACATTGCTTTAGTCATACAATACAAGAAATTCCCCCTCTTACCAAATAAAATTGACTCAATTTTGAATGATTCGGTCTACCTAACTGCCTCCATTACAAAATCCTTTATCATCTGTTTTTGAATTCCTCATCTGTCTCTATCCGTAAAACTTCATCTCTCACTTTCTTTCTTAACCCAATATTTTTCCACCTCCTTAATCATCAATCTTCCGCAAGTATATGAAATAGTGAAATCAACATCGGGTATAGGGTAAACCGTACAGTTATTGGCACCCTTAAGACTAAATTTCAGTTGTGACATTAAAAAACATACTTCTTATGAAGGGATCTAATTGAAACTTTCTATAACTCCTCTTTATCTATCCTTATAAAGACTCAAGAGGTTTTTTTTGAGTCAAAAGTTCAATAGTTTTACAATATCGCAATATTTATTGTTATAAGTGCCAAATCTAGTTATTGGCACCCTGTGGATTTAATTGTGAAATCTTCCCTTTGGTTAGTTTGTTAAAGTCTTACTTCATAGATGACTTAGGACCCTTCAAACATTAGACTCATGTATATCTTGTAATAAAATTAGGACTTGTTTACCTACTTCTTTAAGTTAAAGTTGGGGTGTCAATAACTATAGAGTGTCAATAACGGTATGGTTTACCCCACTTAATGCAAAAAAAAAAAAAACTAATATATTTTAAATAATCATAATAAAACATTGAATGATGGTTTGCATCAAATTGGTGGTATTTCTATTTTACCAAGTTTTGGGAAATAAAAAAATACAAAAATTATAACATTATAAACATTTGATTATCTTGGAATAATTTATTAGTCAAAGGCAAATCTTTTGTAGTTATTTCAAATCTTATTTTAGGTATGAACTTTGGATACTGGAGATTGTCATTTAGAAGCCCTCATTTTGTTTTGTGAGGGATAAGAAATGCTTCTTCATTGCGTCATATTGACGAAAATTCGATTTAATAAACCTATATCAATAAACATCATAACTTTACATAACAGAATTGAAAATTAATATAATATAAAATACGGATCGGAAATAATGCAATTAATAATTGATTCTGTCATCACGAAGTTCTGAAATTATATATATTTAATTTTATTGTAAATTTGATTTTATTATATTATTATAGTTTTTCAGTCTCAAAAATTTAGAAGCCAATCAAATGTTTGCTTCAATATACAAATGTTGTTTGACATGGTCATTTTTTTAAAGTTTAATCATTATAAACATTTTTTATTAACTAGCCTGACAAAGGTTCTGGATATGATCATATAAAAATTACTTTTCTTCTTTTGATTTTGGCATCCTCTTTAACCCAGACTCTAAGACCGGTGGGACCTAAGGGCAGGGCCTGTAACTGGAGGAGCTGTTGCAACAATTACGACAGGAATTGCGGGCCACTGACTGCTTCAGAGATTTATGCCCTCCAAGCCACCACTTATCGTCAAGTAACGTTTCGTGCAAAAAAAAAAAAAAAATATTCCTGCATAAATTAAAAACAAAATCCAATTAAGATACAATTTTTATAAGTCAGAACGATAGGTAACAAAGATTGATAATTATTTAAGGGCTATGTTTTTTATGTTATGCTATGTTATGAGTTTTTTTATCTTTATATTAAGGTCGAGACGATATAGGCCACTTCTTACATAAGTAGTAAGAAGTACATAAGTAGTAAGAAATTAATGTTTATAATTTCTTTCTTTTTTTTAATCCTAATAAAAATAAGAGTACCTATACGTTACTTACTTTTTTCCTCTAATTTTGTTAAAAAACATTAAATTACATTCAATTTTATATCAAACATTTGGTGATAAATATATATATATTTATCTAAGTTTTTAGAAGTGAATTGGAAGGTTAGGATTAACAAAAATTTTTATCTTTTAGAGATTGAGCACTCATATTAGTCTTTTTAATTTGCATTGTTTATTATCTATCATTATTATCAAAGATTTTGTCAGATTATTCAGTTGTTATTTACTTAGAAATTGATTTATATATCTTTTTTTTTAAATTTGCATTTTCTAAAATTTACAATTACAGGAGGTCTGACTCGACATATCGTCATCACCATGCTAAAGTAACGAATATGCACAGGTTTTTAGTTGCACATTCGTTACTATAGCGACGACGATAGGTGACGACGATATCATATGTACAAAATAAATAAATAAATAAATAAATAAAATTAAATTAAACATCAGATCAAATTGTACATTTCAATGCATAAATAAATTAGATTCAATAATAAGGAAAAAATTAACATAATCTTGGAAAACCAAATTAAAAGAAGTTAAGAGTAGTCGAAACAGAACGTATAAAATAATGTTGATATTAACATAAAATATAGTCTTTTATAGTTTTTATCGAGTTTTTCCTAGGCTCTTTGAAAACACTATTGAGATTTAAAAGATAGATACTATTTAAGTGTTCTGTGTCATTACTTTCCAATAATTTATTAATTTGATTTTCAATATTGTCCGTTTGAATATATTTGCATATAAACGATTGCCTTCGTTTTTCAAATATTTTAAGCTCAATAGAAAATAAGTAATACTATCATTGCATCCTAACTCACTTTACACTAGGTTTCGGAATGAAACTTAATGTTTGTTCGTTTGTTTAACGTCACTTCATGCCATTAAGGCTAATCGGACGATGCTACAGTGGGAGTCACAAATTTAGATTATCCAGGTAAAATTAGGATAGGGATCTTTAACGAGTACATGACATCGTACAGGCTCGGGACCTCCATTTTACGTCCTATCCGAGGGACGGCATGGCTAAGGATTTTTTACTCCCATTAAAAAATCCTAGGGCCACCGCTGGGCGGGAACCTGCGACCTTTATTATTGTAGGTTGCCATGTCCAATATGGATGCCTTATTAGTGTAGGTGACCCCGAAACTTAATGGTTTTTCCATAAAAGCTAATGCGTGTAACTTTGAACATGAGCTCTTAATTTATTTACGTGGTTGTAGAATATAGAGGTATTGAGCAGGGGATCCATAGTAACTAAGATTCCTATAGTATAAATTAAAATTAAAGCCAGAATTTATCACGTTATTAATATCGAGGCTGAAAAGATGATTTCTCGTTGCTTCCTATCATTTACCTTTAAATATAACCTATAAATTTTGCCCAGCCCATAATTTTAAGCCCCAACAAAAGAAAGCAGGTTCTATGATTGTGTTGCACAGTGAAGTGGAATAAATTTGGGTCACTAAGTTCCAAGATCCTATTAAAACAAGTTCGTCAACCATATTAAGATTTTAATCATATTTAAGATGATATCTTATTTATATTAGATTATATTATTTATATTATAATGTTATTATCTAATATAACAAATATTTTGTCAAATTATTTACCTAGAAATTGCTCTTTATATGTTTAAAGGTTTTCCGACTAAGAAGTCTGAAAAATACAGCTGTCCAACGCAGTAAAGATGATTTCTATAAGCCTGGAATATAATGGATGACCTGGAATATTTATTTCAGTTATATTTCTCGTCATGAAGCCTTCAAATAAAATTGCGTGTTGGCCTAAGAAGCCTTTGCGAAATGACGGGACTTTAAAGGGATTTCTACTAAAAATCACGTCATTTGACATTGATGAATATTCGGTTCGACCACGGTTCAGACTTGACTTACAGATTTACCGCTTATAATTTTTCTGAAATATCCCTACATCCCTCAACTGGCGAACCAACTTATCATTATTCCTTCTGAAACTATAATTTTAATTTCATTCATTGGGTAGATAAATTTGAAGAGAATAATTCTCTAGATGATGGGCAGGGTCTAATCGTAACCCTAGAGTGTAATCGGTTCAGCGTTGTTTAACGAGCCTCGGATTTGGAAAGGTTCGAGATCTACGCTGAAACGCGCTGCAGAGCAAGTTAAGGAAGATGAAAAATGAATTTATAATTATGCAAAAAAAAAAAAATTCGCTGTAACAAACCCAATAACTTTCCATCTTTTCAACCAGGTGTTGCAATGTTTTCTGGCGATTCTGAAGAGATCATCCCATAAAAAACCTCTCCTTAGCGTTGCTGATATACAATACTCTATTCAATAGAATACTTTATACAATATTCCTCAAATTAAGCAATTTATATATATGTATGAGAATTTAACCCATTTTTTCTTAAATACAATGTCCTTCATCTGTATGAGCTCTCTTGACATTTTTGCTCAAGCTGAAAATGTCATGAGTCCATCCCGTTCCCACAGTTCACTTGTCAAGGAACCTAATTTCAACTTCAGCAAGTTCATCTTCAATTTTACAGAGCTTTCTTAAAAGGTCTTAGAAAACTTCATAATGCGCACTACTATAACGAGGAACAAAAAAACCTATGATCGAAAAGAGTCCTAGACTCGTTGTTGGAACAAACTGTCCTAGTACATATTCAAATCGTATGGAAACTTCAAGAGAATTATAATTCAGACTAAATATAAGGCACGATGGACTGGAGACTTAGTCTCGTTCTGAAGATCGATAAATGGTTACGTTTGTTCTAAAGTGTCATTGCAAGCTGTAAATTATTATTTTTTCCGAATAAAAATTATTTCGACCCACAGTAATGTTACAATACAAACTGAAAGGTTTCTTTGATTACTACTGTGATTTTGTTAAGCGCTATTCTTACAGCAGTAGGACCGATTCATTCCTAGTTCTAGACTCTGATTTTCCGTCATTTTCGGAAACAAGAGTTGGCGACTACGAAGTACTCCTTAATAAAACACAAAAAATGCAATGCAATATAGTTCAAATAGGCACACGTTTTTTTGTTTCGTTTTTTAACTTTAAGACCATATAATAGCAAAACTGTTGAGACAATAAATAAATTTTGTCAATTAAAAAAATAAATGACCATCCGCACACGACGAATAATGAATTTATGTTCGTTTCAATTGCTTTTAAAATGTACAATATGTATTATATGGATAAATACTTTTCGATCAGCTATGATTCAGTGAAGTAATATGAGGACCTTTCAATAAAAAATAATCCAGGAATTAAATCTGAATATTTATCTTTCCAATTTGAAATTCAAATCGTCCCTCGTCATTCAAAAACAGCTCGGTAAATCTTTCAAATGATATACCTTGAGTAGTTTTTATGATAATGACGTTTGTCTGTAGCGAAAAGCACCCATTGCGAGCTTAAGAGTCCGATTACTTCACCCAATTGTTAATGATCTTAAATTTATAGAGCAACATCTCAGAGAAGTTTTATTTTACATTAAAAAAATATCATAATAATGAGAATAACCAGAGAAAAAATTGATAAATAGTTTCATGCGAATATACATGCCTACAATCACATCCTGCGTTTATACCTCCTCATAAACCACATAGAAATTTTGTTCATGTTTATAATAGGTGGGAATATTAAGAAATCTTCAAATAGTAAAAAGATTTATTTACCCTTTTTACTAAAGGGTATACTTATAATAATATATAATTATTCTATATACTCCAGAATTTAACCGATTTCTTTAATCTCGAAGGATGATATAAATGTTTGAAATAGACGATTGTTGTCTGTACTGTTCGACTTAACTGTTAATCCTTATGATTAAATAAACTATTTATTTTGAAAACAGGATATTATTTACATGAAGATTCTTCGCCTACCAACTTTTTTTTTTCTTTAAAACTAGCATGAACTACCACCGCCGTTTGGAGAAAATCTTTGAGTTGTTCATACCTTTCATCTTCATCTAGAATTTCAGTAACGTTATATACAGAATTACAGGCACCGATGGTGCCTATAATCCAGCTCCTAAATAGACCGATATATAGTCCACATGATGGGGATTACATAAAGATTAAATATTATATAACTAATGTTACACTTTTTAATCCACTGCGGGGTTTTCAATTTACAGATGAATTGACAGAATCAAGTCAATATGCCTATCAGCTACGAATCGTAACTCCTAAATTGGCAGCCATTTTACTGTATATCTTATCTGATATAAGGTATTGGTATTTTATCTCAGCCTTTCACAAGATATCAGAGTAAAGGATTTATCGATACTCTTGGTAAAGTGGTGTGCAGCAGGCAGTGTCGCAATTTGAGGAGAACAGACATGAAGAACCGGTCGGGTAGGTCTTTCGCGGGGACCACAGCCTTTGGCCTTAGACAATGAGATTCACATTCTTATTCATTCTAAATGTAAAAATTATTTTCGAAGGAAAGTAGATATCAAACGTTGCTCATGTAATAAAATAGTTGAACACTCGTGTGAGAATCATTTTTTTGTGGTGCACTCCTGAACCCAGAATCCCTTTATGATATGTAATAAAATAAAATGCATAACTATTTATCAGAGCCAGAATTGAACCCGGAACCTGGAGAACAGGAGCAGAGTGCACCACTCACATATTTATGTTCGTATCAGATTGAAGTGGTAGTATTGGAACGAAAATGGAATCATCATTGTTAATTTCAGTTTCTCATTACCTGCTAAGCCAATTTTGATGATGTATGTCTTGTTTTAATCAGTGGAAATAGCTCAGGATGTTATCACATTTGTTTAAAATAAATACAAACTAAGCCCAGCCACGCTTTGCTATAGCTGAGCGTGCAATATTATCTTTTTGGGAATAAAATAAATGTATTCCGGTGAAATTTACCCCAAAACGTCATCACACAGGGTAACCTACTCTAAATTACTTTTGAATAAAAAAGGATTATATATGTTTATAATACCACTGCTCTAACGAAAAGGAAGTAACATTGTGTATTCCATTGGGATTCTTTTCTTTCTTTTTTTTCCATTGAGAATATTAATGGACATAAAGGTAGAAGTAGAATATGGGATCAAAGCTAAAATAGGCCGGTACTCTGTTAATAATTGTCCAATTTCCGTGATTCCTTTTTAAATATGTAGCGAAGAATGAAAACTCATTTTGCACAAAAAAAGATTATGGCAAAAGACGAATACACTTTTCCATTTAATATATTAGCATTAAAAGTAGATATGACTGTTATATATCTAAACAACAACGTTCTGTAAAAGATTCAGATTTATCGATAAGCTACATTTTGAGTTTTGGTGTATTAAACTTACGGCCCTTGCATATAGACATCTATGATTATATCTATTATCTATGATTATCAAGCAACGCTAATTTAAATAAGGGCATGTTAGGCATGGGGAAGGAATGGGACCCAGAGGTACCTCTTCCCTGGCTTGTGTCAGTTAATCTTGTTTGTTAACGAAGGAGATCTCTCATCCAACGCCTTTTAATCTCCTATTTATTGGTATATCAACTGTTGCCATGTCTCTAATCAGTCGGTTGGAGTGCCCTTGTAAGTGAATATGAAAACGTTTGTAAAGTGTCTTTATATGTTGGTCTACTGTTTCTATTTGTAGAAATCTAGTAGAAATGTCTACATATTGACAAAAAGTCAGTATGTAGTGTTTTGTTAGTGACATACCATGGTGCTTTTACAATGAGTCTTAACATTTTTGATTGAAAGGTCGGAAGTGGGTCTTATTAGCTGTTCCTTATATCCGTGTGAAGAGTATGTCCATATGGTTTGTTTTACAACGTTGCTGAAAATGTTTAGAATCTTTAAAACTAGAATCTATTACAACAGAAAGTCGAGAATTCAACCATTGATAGCCATTGGAGTAAAAGTAAAGTAAGTAAAATTCTGATATCAGGTTAAAGATAAAAATACAAAAAACATAAATACAAATATAATATATATATATATATATATATATATATATATTATATATATATTATATTTGTATTTATGTTTTTTTGTATTTTTATCTTTAACCTGATATCAGAATTTTGGTAGCCATTGGAGTAAAAGTAAAGTAAGTAAAATTCTGATATCAGGTTAAAGATAAAATGTCCATATTGGTTTTATCAAGTATAAATATGTATTTATTTTTTTTCTCAATCCCAGTTTTGTAGTTTTAGAAAAAAAGTGAGTAAAGTTGCTTGAGTCGGTTGTTAAGGGTCTTACGTTTCATCTTAACATGCGGGCCCCAGGTCATCCTTCTGTCAAAGGTAAGACCAAGATAGTGTACGGTGTCAGTTTGTGAAATTTTTGATATAAATTGGAGGGCATGTATGTTTCCGTTATATGATTGGATTTGTCATGATTAAGTCGAATCTACAATAGCTTACAACAGTCGTTTAATATATGTAAGTTTTGTAAAATTTATGAGGCATGTGTAGGGTCCTTGTGCTTAGTGAGAATCGCCGTACCATATGTAGCAGTCAGTGTGTCAATGCTTTCCGTTATGTCCTGAGTGTATATAATGTAGGGAAAAGGAGCCAGGATTGAACCTTGAGGTACTCATAAAGTAATTGTGATCAAACGAAATGGTGAAACTGAATTTTAGTTTTAATTAAAACTAAACAAGAGTAAACAATTTCGATTTTTTTTTCTTTTTAGTTCAATTTTTTTTTTACCTCAAATTATTATTTATTAAAACCCTGGACTGGGGTCACCTGTGGTGTCGTGGTTAGCATGGCAACCTACAATACTAAAGGTCGCGGGTTCGCGTCCCGCGGTGGCCCGAGGATTTTTCAAAAGGAGTAAAATATCCTTAACTATGCCGCCCCTCGGATAAGACGTAAAATGGAGGTCCCGAGCCTGTGCATGTCAGGTACTCGTTAAGAATCCCTATCCTAATTAAACCTGAATAGGCAAAATTTAGGACTCCTTCGGTAGCATCGTCCGATTAGCCTTAGTAGCATAAAGGAACGTTAATCAAACATAACCCTGGACTTTAAATAGATCATCGCTGACGAACTTAATTTTTTTTTCTTCAAACAATTGAATTACTTGATTCTGAAAAAAGTGGAAAAAATGGTTTGTTTTACAACGTTGCTGAAAATGTTTAGAATCTTTAAAACTAGAATCTATTACAACAGAAAGTCGAGAATTCAACCATTGATAGCCATTGGAGTAAAAGTAAAGTAAGTAAAATTCTGATATCAGGTTAAAGATAAAAATACAAAAAACATAAATACAAATATAATATATATATATATATATATATATATATATATATATATATATATATATATATATAATATATATATATTATATTTGTATTTATGTTTTTTTGTATTTTTATCTTTAACCTGATATCAGAATTTTGGTAGCCATTGGAGTAAAAGTAAAGTAAGTAAAATTCTGATATCAGGTTAAAGATAAAAATACAAAAAACATAAATACAAATATAATATATATATATATATATATTATATATATATTATATATATATTATATTTGTATTTATGTTTTTTGTATTTTTATCTTTAACCTGATATCAGAATTTTACTTACTTTACTTTTACTCCAATGGCTATCAATGGTTGAATTCTCGACTTTCTGTTGTAATAGATTCTAGTTTTATAGATTCTAAACATTTTCAGCAACGTTGTAAAACAAACCATTTTGTTCCACTTTTTTTCAGAATCATATATATTATATATTTATATATATATATATATATATATATATATATATATATATATATATATATATATATTCAAAAACCGGTCACTCTCTCTTTAGCTCATAAATGTTTGCCATCATAACTTCGTCCACGTCGAAAACAAGTTTGCAACTACAATGAACGATGTGCCTTTCCGATCTTGATATCCACTGCAACTCGCTGATCGGCTTTCAATTGAAAATGAATGGTAACATTTCTCGGCGTGCAGGACTAGAACATGTCACGATCAGGCCAGTTGGTTGGAGCAACCGATCACTTCAATGCACTTCCCGACTTGTTGGGGTTGCATTCCTCCGGCTGCAGCCCACCGGTAATTGTTGTGGCGCAACCAGCCCTTCGTTTCGGCTCTTGCAACGGTGCTCATTCGGAAAATCCAATATCTGAGCAAGTTCTATTATCTAATATATGCCTTGGAAATCTACATGAACTTTGTAGTTATCATGCTTTCGAAGACGGTAGTCACAGGCAAGGGAAAGAAAATGATTCGAATAAAAAGTAGTGAGAAACATTCCTTTTTATTGGTTTCGTCTTCATGTTTTCTCCGTTTCACATTCATTTATAATGAAACCATATCATGGACAGATTATGTATATCAAACATCAAACCATTCGTATTTGAGGTATAATGGAATTGTTATAAGCTTTGAGTGAATTTTAATTTTTGTCCAATTAGTATGCCAACTGAGTGTAGAATCAAAGATCTTTTATGCCTATCGGGTCAGCTCAGCAGTAACAAAAACCACTTCATTTCTTCCCGTCCTGAGGTACACTTCTGAACACTCACGAAGAAGAATAAAACCCAATGAAGAACGATTCCAAGTTTTTACAAAGTAGTATTATCTATCAACTTCCTAGGGGAGGTGTACATTAACTACCTGCCGGAGGAGGTATGTTTACCTCGTAGGGAAGGGGCTCCATTCTGTCAGTTCAAGAGGATGGAGGGATGGCCGAATGGGCAAATGCGTTAGGAAATATGCTCTGTCCGTGACAACCAACATATGATTGAGAACCCGAAGATAGCAAGTTCAAGCACGGAGCCAGGGTACATTTAATGATAATAATTAAATTTAATTTAATGATACTCGGCATCAATCCCCCACCCCCTACCCTGGCCCTTGAAACCACTTATAGCCTCAACAGCGAGGATGGGGATCCACAAAAAAAAAGATTTATGCTTTCAGCCTGCTCAAGCCGTTTTGAATAGAGTATTTCTTACCAGATAAGCATTGAAAAAGAATTTACGTTGTCTTAATTTCGGTTTTACCTTGTTAAATAATGTTATTAATTATATATCAACTCATGTTTTGAATAATGGTTTCATGTAAAGAAAAGTGTTTAACTTCTGCCTTTTTCAAGAAAAAATATCCATAATATTTCGCTTTTATGTACCTATATTTATACGAACGATATTGCTATGAAATGCGTTTTATTTGTTGTTGTATTTTTTTAATAAAAACGCTATATTGTAAGTTTATACATTGAAGCGATTGAATTAACGATAATTAGCGAGTTTGGGGAGTTTACTATTAGATAGTTTTTATTATTGTGGGGTTAGAGACGCGATAATAACCGCATTGCAAGCGAGGATTAATGGTGTTTTTTCGATCAAGTCGAGTTATCAGAAAGGTATTGATGCTTAATAAATCCATGTTAAAAAATTTAAAAGAAGCCGGTTGATACTGGCGATCATTAATAACTGAAGAGTGAGGAAGTATAAGACTAGTCAGAATGTATCGAGCAATTTAAAAATTAATAGAAGTCAATATTAAATAATTTTGTATCCAACAAACTAAACCTCCCTAGTGTAAGGAATTGATTTGAGAAATTAGTAAGGTATGATTAAAACTATTCGAATGAAAAGTATGACTAAAATAGAAGGCCTACACTGAAGCGCGAAGATACCAAAAAGGTATATTGTAATTAGAGTATTCTTCATGACTCAGTCTACAGCATTACACTCCTCTCCTCGTTTAAGGCTTTGAATCGCTCTTGAGGTGCTGGAGTAGGGCATCGCATCCGGTAGTCCAAGGCGACCCCATATCAGGAGCTTCTTATCCGTAAATAAACCCTTATTCGGAAAACCAACGTTATATCAGCAAAGCTACCTGAATAAGCCTTTAAAGAATCGTCATGGTTTCATTAAAAGACTCAATTTTGAGCTGTGCATTCCAAAACGCTGTACAACTTAACACTGCATAATCGAAATACTATCTTCCTGTTTTTAATGGTACAAGGTTTTGGTGCTCCGATGCACAACTAAGGAAGTGGTCCTTAATATTGGTGTGAATTAACTTACACCATATTCCAACTGATTTTACAGGTCACGAACGATATATATCTTCCTAAGCTCTCATTGAAAAGTCAACAAAAAAAGAGAGAACCAGTACGAAAATACCTACATTGCCTAAAAGAAAAGGTTCTGAAAGTTATATGAAATTCTGTTATTTATGGTTTAAATGGTTGGTACAGATTAATAAATAAATTGGTTTACCGCTTCTACCCCATAATATCAATTACATTATGTATAGTGAATTATGCTATTCATTAACAGAAACACAGCGTGGAGTCGCTTTTCATCATCTAAATTTTTTTCTCTGGTAGATTTCCAAACTTCCATTTTCTTTCTATATTTTCCAGTCATTTCTGTAATAAGTGTATAATTTCACAGCATCAGGTGTATTATAGCATTTTTCACAAATGGTTGATGCGCCCACTGTTATTAGGTAGGCAGCCGCCAAAATGAAATATTACACAAATGGACTTATTATTTCTCATTTGTCTGGATTATTGCTTCTTATTGAAAGTCAGTCTGAGACGAAAAACAACTATTATTCAAATTCAAGGCTGACACAGTTAAATTTATTATACACTAGTACTAGTACATTTGACCAGGGACAGGCCAGAACGTAGGTGGTTTATGGTTGGCTTTTTAATTTTATTTTTCTGTATATATATTTTTTAATGTTCTTTAGAAATCTTACTATTTACTTTTCATAATACTATTGTGACCTGAAACAAAAGCATATGATTATTTCTGACACTACTAAGGGTGTCAGACTTTTGATGGAACCCACCGTTAGATAATTGTATCGGTACGTAGTCACATGTTCTGGATGTGAAGAGAATGTAATGGGCCATTCTGGAATGTTCGATTTCGAGCTAAATATAAGAAGCAATGGACTGGTGCCTTAGTCTTGCCTCGAAAATCGAAGAATATGGTTCACTTTTATGTCACGATATTGTCTCTAGTATTTACTTTTTGTAACGTTATTAATAATTTGAGCTTTTATTGTTTGTCTGGCGTGAATTATTATTATATATCCCGCCAATAAAAATCATTTATTAATTCGTTAACATACATGTGAAAATGCATCTTGTAGTGTAATGTAGTAGGCCATCAAAGCATGGAGCATCACTTGTATTCTACACCTGTAAGTCCAATAAACGGACCCTAAGCAGGTTTCCTTCGTTAGAAAAAATATACAGTAGTATATCTTTTGTCTAAAATTCATAATTAAATATAAAAATTCCAATAGACAGTGTTGTAATTTTAAACTTTCTTTTTCGATTGTCTTGAATTGATTGCGCTTGAAATTCATTAAATAAATAACTACCGCGTTGCCTCATATGAATTACTAATTTTCGTTACACAATGGAAAGTTTGAAATTTAAATTGACAAGCCCAGCTGTTGGCCAACCGAGGGCAGATGGTTTGGCCATCCGCGACCCAAATGATGGCTTATTCCCTTGATAATGATCGGATCTAAAACTCGTCCGACCGCTTCAAATAACTGCATCATCCATCATATCAATTAATGGAGACATATCTTCAATAACTGCCATTAAGTAATGGATCGTTGGCGAAATCCCTCAAGCTCAGGAAAGTAAGGGATTGCAAGATCATAAACGAAAGTTGTATCTGACCCTCGCAATAATGAATTAAAATAATTCTTTAAATACTAACTTAAATAACTACATTAAAATTAGTGGCCTGTGAATATTTTCAAGAAATCAGACAAAAATTAAAGTTAAACCCATCATTACTAGAAATTTTGGAAGATTCAGAGCAATGTGTGGAAAAACTTGGGCGTTTCCTGGAAGTAATTGGATATTATAATAGAGTATAAAAAAAGAGAACATTGCCAATGACCCCTTCGGGTAAAGGAAATTTTAACAACAATAAAATTAAAATAATTAAAATTCAATTCAATTCGGGCGTGGGCCCCGAATTGAATTGACCGAAACTAATTCAGAACCTGAAATTCATAAAAAAAAGTTTCAAAAATATCAAGATGCCTTAAAATGCACTTCAGCAGTACAAGGGAAAATTATTGCACAGAACAAAAAACAGGAACTCAAGATAAAAAAGAAATTTAAGGTGCCGTGGAAAAAATAGACATTAATTTCATAGCAACCTTAGAAAATGTACCTATGTATTATAAAGTATCTTTAATCCATTTTTCCCAAGCATCAGGCTACTTGTAAAACTAATCGTTCCTTTCGATTTTAATATTTAACATCACTTTGTGCAACTATTGGACGATGCTAAGTTAGTATCTCTTAATTTGTCTATCCAAGTATAATAAGTATAGGAGCTTTCAACGAGTACCTGAAATCGCACAGGCTCGTGACTACCCCTTGATAAACCATTCGAAGGACACCATAATCAAGTATTTTTACTCCTTTGAAACCTCCTTGGACCACCTGAAGTAATAAGTCGACAGGAAATGTATTAAATTTATAAACATAAATTCATTATTTGGTATTTACATACCGCTGGTCTGGAAGTATACCTAATGAATCAAATGAAAAAATAATTTTGCTAATATTTTTTGAAATTTATTTTATTGTGTTGGATCGCTCAAAAATGCATATGCTATATGTCTGTAATTCGGCACGAGTGTACTCAAGAAATTCGATAATTAATTTATGGTCCATTCTATTAAGTGAAATTGGAACCAATTTTCTTATGGTTGTGCTTGCAAATTATGCATTTAATTTTTGTAATTGGGGGCTGCAGGCCCAAAGGGGAATGGGGCTGCAGCCACACAGTTCTTCCCCTGGATCCGCCAATCAGCTTTTGTACTTTAATGTTCCTTTCCCAAAACTAAAGTTCTACTTGTTCTGCATATTATTTGTTCTTTACCTTACTTCCTTACTTCTAGTTAAGTTAATTTTTATTTTTGAATGACAAAAAAATGTCCAAAGGGGGGGGCGGGTGGTACTGCAGCCACCACAGCCTTCCCCCTAGATCCACCACTGACTCCATTGGACCACAGATATTACTTTACTATTTCTATATTCGACTGAATAACTTTTATTTATGTTAGATAATGAAATAATTTACCGATATTATCTTTATTATTTCTTCAGGTTTTAACATGGAGATAAAACACATCTAAAAACTAAAAAAAATAACTCTAAAATTACAATAAATAATTTGTTTGAGCAACCGGTTTTTCATGACTCAAACTGAATAGTTTCGCTCTCCTCTTAGATCCTCTTGAACCCTGTACGCATTTTCTTTAAAAAAACAAAACAAAAAGCATCATGAAATTGAGGAAGAAAAACAAATTCTCCACTACCCCTTGAACAAAACAAAGTTTGATACTTTCTATTGACAACTAAACATAAAGAATAATTTGGTATTAATAGGTGAAGCTCTACGAAAAAAAAATCAAGCAGGAATATAAATCCTTTATAGCATAGATGTTGTCAGAGACTCATACGTTGTACATCTGACATCTTTTAGTAAACTTTTATTATAACTTTTTTTTTTTATCTTGACATATATCAGGGAAAAATAAAATCCTGTCGCCTATAAATATGAATCATCTGACGCAAATTGTGCAAACATCGAACCGAAGTCTTATGCCTCGGAAAGAACCTGATCAAACCGTAGAAGAGCGTTTCACAACAGATCAACCTTATTCAGGTCAGTCAATTATTTTTTTAAATGTTTTTGAACCGAACTAATCACTTCTATGCAAGTGTTGACTGAAATACAAATGTTGGAACGAGTCATTATAAACAAAATGTAAGACATCGTAAATACTTGCATTCAGAAGAATATAACGGGAGAAAAATAATGACATTTCTTTCTTTTATCATTATTAGGTACTCAATTTATTGAAATTTACAACTGTCCAATGTAAGTACATCCAATAAATGTGTTGGCTATGAAATAACGGAAAATAATGCATGAAAAGTCATGAAACAGAAACTATCCATTGGTGGCACTCAACTAGTATTTTGACATTTCTTTAATTTTTAGTTCTACCTGGTCTTTTTCATTTTGAAACTGTTAATCTAAATAATAATTCTTAAAATATGGCTGTAGAAATACATATTTTTAATATTGCATCTGATTTGTATTTTTTTGTTTTTGTTTTTTTGTAGAAAGTCTTATTCCTGATGGAAATCATCTTATTACCCTGAAATTTGTGTCGAACGGTTTTCGGTAATATTCTTTTCGCTTGAACTTCTCCAACTGGCTCTTGAAATTTATGCTAAGTGTTTCTAATACGTATGATGCTCCCGGTTTAATTACTGATTTTTATGTCTAATTTATGAATCTCTAAAAAGAGGAATTCGTTTATCGTTTATTATGTACATATATATATATATTTATTTTATTTATTTAAGGTTTATTGGCTTTAATGTTACAGATGTAGCCATTGAGTCTGGCCCATTTCGTATTAATGTGGTTAGTATTAAGTTAAAAACAAAAACAAAGCAAAAATTACAACTTATCCATAAGTCTATATCACATTTCAATATTTCACTCACTAATATACAACACAAGTATTTACAGATAAATTATAAACGAATTTAAAAAAATGTATCATATATAAACAAAATTAAAACCTGATATCATAAATTAAAAAAAAGAAAGAAAATAAAGCTGGTATCACAAATTATAAGCAAAATAAAAAAAAATAAAAAACTGGCATCATATTCATAAACAGATTAAAAAATTAAAACTGACATCATATTGGTTTATCATTGGCATATTGATTGCAAATAGAAAAAAATATCATTCAATTTCCCCACGCTATCCACGGTAAGTATATTTTGGATTGATAAATCCTCATCACCCTCAACCATATATTTTTCCAAGTACCGTTTTCTTATACTATCGGAAAATGGGCAGTGCAATATTACATGCTTTAAACTATTAATTATAGTTTCACGACAGAACTTACATTCTTCGTCAGTTCTAATGACATGTCTTGAATTCTTGTAAAATATTTTTAAGAATTCGAAACCAGAAATTCGCAATTGGCTAACTGTTCTTAACTTCTCTATGTTTATATTGAATTTTAAATAACTTTCAGGTTCAGGGTTGGTGAAGCTACAGATGGATCTATATATTGGATTATAATTTGAGTTAAGAGCTCTGTCAATGTCTTTCGACAATAAATGATTCGATACTTTTTCCAAAATATCTTTTTTATTAGCTATTAAAACACCGGGGTTATGTAAAACTGCAAAAAAAATTTCAATGTGATGATCAATAGCCAGCATTTTTACTTGTGTTACCCAATTAAAAGACACGTCTTGCTTTTCGTTATCTAGTTCCACTAGTCTATCGTAACATCTACGTGGCAGTCTAGAGTCAGGGAGAGACAACGTTTTTAGGCAGAAATTGATCATTTTCTTTAGAATCGTAACTATGAGTGGATTGCGGCCTGTTTCTAGACGAACTATGTAATTTGGCGTGCATTTAGGCCAGAAATATAGATATTTTAAGAATTTTATTTGGGTTAACTCAATCATTTTATAATAGTTTAAACTCCAAACTTCTGCAGCATACAGGAGTGTTGATGATATCATAGAGTCAAAAAGTACCATTTTCGTTTCCCATGCGCGGCTTTTACCTTTTCTGAGAATGTCCCTCACTTTAGCACTTGCAACGTTAGATTTTTCAATAAAGTGCTGAGATGCCAGAAAGAACTTTCCGGAGGATGAAAATGGTACTCCTAGGTATGTGTAGGATTTTGTGTATTCAAGAACATTAGCATTCCAAAAGAGAGGCTTTAATTTTTTCATTTTTGGGGATTTATGGAGAACTAATATTTTAGATTTTTTCGGATTTAAAATTAACGAGTTTTGGACGCAGTATAGCTCCATTAACACCCCTGGCACCATTATTTTGAAAAAACCTAATTATATCTGATAGAAATAAGATAAATAGGGTAGGACTGAGACTCTCCCCTTGAAGGAGACCAGAAGTAATACTAATGCCCTCAGATAGTTTGTCGCCGGCTTGAATTTGCATGACAGCATTGTCATACAGTGCTTTTAAAATCCTTATTATTTTACCGCTGATGCCAATGTCGAATAGTTTTTGCCACAGAAGAGAGTGGTTTATGGAGTCAAACGCTTTCTTGAAATCCACGAAAGTAGCGAAAATATAATTCCCTTTAGTGCGAAGATTAATGCCTATCAGTGCCATAAGTGAAAAAATATGCTCGACGCAACCTCTTCCCGCTCTGAACCCTGCTTGTTCCTCTGGGATCAGGCTTTCCCTTTCGGCCCATTCCTGTAGCCTATATGCCAAAATAGCTGTAAATAGTTTTGTTATATTATTGATGAGGGATATGCCTCGATAATTATCTAAATCTTTTTTGTCTCCTTTTTTGTGTAAAAGAATTAATTTTGATTTAGACCACAAATCCGGTATTTTTTCAGTTTCCATTATATTGTTAAAAAGATTCAGTATATAATGCTCCCATTCCGGTGTCAAGCTTTTGAAAACTTCAGAGGTAAGATTATCGGGACCTGGGGATTTATTATTTTTTCTAAGTTTAATACAGTTTTGTAGCTCTTCTAAAGTAAACGGCAAGTCTAAAACTGGGCGAGTTACTGAAAAAAAATTAATTTCTAGAATTGATCTTCGTCCGAACAATAAACTATAATGTTTTACCCATTGATCAATACTTATTTCATTTGAATGCATTTTAAAAGGTTTAAGAGAATTGACTACTTTCCAAAATTCAGTACTATTTTTAACATCCTGTAGTTTCTTTATAATATTTTCTCTATGCTCTATTTTTTATGGTCTAACAATTTCCTATAATTATCTTTAAATTGGAGGTATTCAATTACTACATTTTGAGAGAAATTATTTTTAACCCTGAAATTTGTGTCGAACGGTTTTCGGTAATATTCTTTTCGCTTGAACTTCTCCAACTGGCTCTTGAAATTTATGCTAAGTGTTTCTAATACGTATGATGCTCCCGGTTTAATTACTGATTTTTATGTCTAATTTATGAATCTCTAAAAAGAGGAATTCGTTTATCGTTTATTATGTACATATATATATATATTTATTTTATTTATTTAAGGTTTATTGGCTTTAATGTTACAGATGTAGCCATTGAGTCTGGCCCATTTCGTATTAATGTGGTTAGTATTAAGTTAAAAACAAAAACAAAGCAAAAATTACAACTTATCCATAAGTCTATATCACATTTCAATATTTCACTCACTAATATACAACACAAGTATTTACAGATAAATTATAAACGAATTTAAAAAAATGTATCATATATAAACAAAATTAAAACCTGATATCATAAATTAAAAAAAAGAAAGAAAATAAAGCTGGTATCACAAATTATAAGCAAAATAAAAAAAAATAAAAAACTGGCATCATATTCATAAACAGATTAAAAAATTAAAACTGACATCATATTGGTTTATCATTGGCATATTGATTGCAAATAGAAAAAAATATCATTCAATTTCCCCACGCTATCCACGGTAAGTATATTTTGGATTGATAAATCCTCATCACCCTCAACCATATATTTTTCCAAGTACCGTTTTCTTATACTATCGGAAAATGGGCAGTGCAATATTACATGCTTTAAACTATTAATTATAGTTTCACGACAGAACTTACATTCTTCGTCAGTTCTAATGACATGTCTTGAATTCTTGTAAAATATTTTTAAGAATTCGAAACCAGAAATTCGCAATTGGCTAACTGTTCTTAACTTCTCTATGTTTATATTGAATTTTAAATAACTTTCAGGTTCAGGGTTGGTGAAGCTACAGATGGATCTATATATTGGATTATAATTTGAGTTAAGAGCTCTGTCAATGTCTTTCGACAATAAATGATTCGATACTTTTTCCAAAATATCTTTTTTATTAGCTATTAAAACACCGGGGTTATGTAAAACTGCAAAAAAAATTTCAATGTGATGATCAATAGCCAGCATTTTTACTTGTGTTACCCAATTAAAAGACACGTCTTGCTTTTCGTTATCTAGTTCCACTAGTCTATCGTAACATCTACGTGGCAGTCTAGAGTCAGGGAGAGACAACGTTTTTAGGCAGAAATTGATCATTTTCTTTAGAATCGTAACTATGAGTGGATTGCGGCCTGTTTCTAGACGAACTATGTAATTTGGCGTGCATTTAGGCCAGAAATATAGATATTTTAAGAATTTTATTTGGGTTAACTCAATCATTTTATAATAGTTTAAACTCCAAACTTCTGCAGCATACAGGAGTGTTGATGATATCATAGAGTCAAAAAGTACCATTTTCGTTTCCCATGCGCGGCTTTTACCTTTTCTGAGAATGTCCCTCACTTTAGCACTTGCAACGTTAGATTTTTCAATAAAGTGCTGAGATGCCAGAAAGAACTTTCCGGAGGATGAAAATGGTACTCCTAGGTATGTGTAGGATTTTGTGTATTCAAGAACATTAGCATTCCAAAAGAGAGGCTTTAATTTTTTCATTTTTGGGGATTTATGGAGAACTAATATTTTAGATTTTTTCGGATTTAAAATTAACGAGTTTTGGACGCAGTATAGCTCCATTAACACCCCTGGCACCATTATTTTGAAAAAACCTAATTATATCTGATAGAAATAAGATAAATAGGGTAGGACTGAGACTCTCCCCTTGAAGGAGACCAGAAGTAATACTAATGCCCTCAGATAGTTTGTCGCCGGCTTGAATTTGCATGACAGCATTGTCATACAGTGCTTTTAAAATCCTTATTATTTTACCGCTGATGCCAATGTCGAATAGTTTTTGCCACAGAAGAGAGTGGTTTATGGAGTCAAACGCTTTCTTGAAATCCACGAAAGTAGCGAAAATATAATTCCCTTTAGTGCGAAGATTAATGCCTATCAGTGCCATAAGTGAAAAAATATGCTCGACGCAACCTCTTCCCGCTCTGAACCCTGCTTGTTCCTCTGGGATCAGGCTTTCCCTTTCGGCCCATTCCTGTAGCCTATATGCCAAAATAGCTGTAAATAGTTTTGTTATATTATTGATGAGGGATATGCCT
Source organism: Aelia acuminata (assembly GCA_911387785.2). Lineage (NCBI taxonomy): Eukaryota > Metazoa > Arthropoda > Insecta > Hemiptera > Pentatomidae > Aelia > Aelia acuminata. The sequence goes on from OU426981.1 coordinate 36,268,216, forward strand.
CGATAATTATCTAAATCTTTTTTGTCTCCTTTTTTGTGTAAAAGAATTAATTTTGATTTAGACCACAAATCCGGTATTTTTTCAGTTTCCATTATATTGTTAAAAAGATTCAGTATATAATGCTCCCATTCCGGTGTCAAGCTTTTGAAAACTTCAGAGGTAAGATTATCGGGACCTGGGGATTTATTATTTTTTCTAAGTTTAATACAGTTTTGTAGCTCTTCTAAAGTAAACGGCAAGTCTAAAACTGGGCGAGTTACTGAAAAAAAATTAATTTCTAGAATTGATCTTCGTCCGAACAATAAACTATAATGTTTTACCCATTGATCAATACTTATTTCATTTGAATGCATTTTAAAAGGTTTAAGAGAATTGACTACTTTCCAAAATTCAGTACTATTTTTAACATCCTGTAGTTTCTTTATAATATTTTCTCTATGCTCTATTTTTTATGGTCTAACAATTTCCTATAATTATCTTTAAATTGGAGGTATTCAATTACTACATTTTGAGAGAAATTATTTTTAACCCTGAAATTTGTGTCGAACGGTTTTCGGTAATATTCTTTTCGCTTGAACTTCTCCAACTGGCTCTTGAAATTTATGCTAAGTGTTTCTAATACGTATGATGCTCCCGGTTTAATTACTGATTTTTATGTCTAATTTATGAATCTCTAAAAAGAGGAATTCGTTTATCGTTTATTATGTACATATATATATATATTTATTTTATTTATTTAAGGTTTATTGGCTTTAATGTTACAGATGTAGCCATTGAGTCTGGCCCATTTCGTATTAATGTGGTTAGTATTAAGTTAAAAACAAAAACAAAGCAAAAATTACAACTTATCCATAAGTCTATATCACATTTCAATATTTCACTCACTAATATACAACACAAGTATTTACAGATAAATTATAAACGAATTTAAAAAAATGTATCATATATAAACAAAATTAAAACCTGATATCATAAATTAAAAAAAAGAAAGAAAATAAAGCTGGTATCACAAATTATAAGCAAAATAAAAAAAAATAAAAAACTGGCATCATATTCATAAACAGATTAAAAAATTAAAACTGACATCATATTGGTTTATCATTGGCATATTGATTGCAAATAGAAAAAAATATCATTCAATTTCCCCACGCTATCCACGGTAAGTATATTTTGGATTGATAAATCCTCATCACCCTCAACCATATATTTTTCCAAGTACCGTTTTCTTATACTATCGGAAAATGGGCAGTGCAATATTACATGCTTTAAACTATTAATTATAGTTTCACGACAGAACTTACATTCTTCGTCAGTTCTAATGACATGTCTTGAATTCTTGTAAAATATTTTTAAGAATTCGAAACCAGAAATTTGCAATTGGCTAACTGTTCTTAACTTCTCTATGTTTATATTGAATTTTAAATAACTTTCAGGTTCAGGGTTGGTGAAGCTACAGATGGATCTATATATTGGATTATAATTTGAGTTAAGAGCTCTGTCAATGTCTTTCGACAATAAATGATTCGATACTTTTTCCAAAATATCTTTTTTATTAGCTATTAAAACACCGGGGTTATGTAAAACTGCAAAAAAAATTTCAATGTGATGATCAATAGCCAGCATTTTTACTTGTGTTACCCAATTAAAAGACACGTCTTGCTTTTCGTTATCTAGTTCCACTAGTCTATCGTAACATCTACGTGGCAGTCTAGAGTCAGGGAGAGACAACGTTTTTAGGCAGAAATTGATCATTTTCTTTAGAATCGTAACTATGAGTGGATTGCGGCCTGTTTCTAGACGAACTATGTAATTTGGCGTGCATTTAGGCCAGAAATATAGATATTTTAAGAATTTTATTTGGGTTAACTCAATCATTTTATAATAGTTTAAACTCCAAACTTCTGCAGCATACAGGAGTGTTGATGATATCATAGAGTCAAAAAGTACCATTTTCGTTTCCCATGCGCGGCTTTTACCTTTTCTGAGAATGTCCCTCACTTTAGCACTTGCAACGTTAGATTTTTCAATAAAGTGCTGAGATGCCAGAAAGAACTTTCCGGAGGATGAAAATGGTACTCCTAGGTATGTGTAGGATTTTGTGTATTCAAGAACATTAGCATTCCAAAAGAGAGGCTTTAATTTTTTCATTTTTGGGGATTTATGGAGAACTAATATTTTAGATTTTTTCGGATTTAAAATTAACGAGTTTTGGACGCAGTATAGCTCCATTAACACCCCTGGCACCATTATTTTGAAAAAACCTAATTATATCTGATAGAAATAAGATAAATAGGGTAGGACTGAGACTCTCCCCTTGAAGGAGACCAGAAGTAATACTAATGCCCTCAGATAGTTTGTCGCCGGCTTGAATTTGCATGACAGCATTGTCATACAGTGCTTTTAAAATCCTTATTATTTTACCGCTGATGCCAATGTCGAATAGTTTTTGCCACAGAAGAGAGTGGTTTATGGAGTCAAACGCTTTCTTGAAATCCACGAAAGTAGCGAAAATATAATTCCCTTTAGTGCGAAGATTAATGCCTATCAGTGCCATAAGTGAAAAAATATGCTCGACGCAACCTCTTCCCGCTCTGAACCCTGCTTGTTCCTCTGGGATCAGGCTTTCCCTTTCGGCCCATTCCTGTAGCCTATATGCCAAAATAGCTGTAAATAGTTTTGTTATATTATTGATGAGGGATATGCCTCGATAATTATCTAAATCTTTTTTGTCTCCTTTTTTGTGTAAAAGAATTAATTTTGATTTAGACCACAAATCCGGTATTTTTTCAGTTTCCATTATATTGTTAAAAAGATTCAGTATATAATGCTCCCATTCCGGTGTCAAGCTTTTGAAAACTTCAGAGGTAAGATTATCGGGACCTGGGGATTTATTATTTTTTCTAAGTTTAATACAGTTTTGTAGCTCTTCTAAAGTAAACGGCAAGTCTAAAACTGGGCGAGTTACTGAAAAAAAATTAATTTCTAGAATTGATCTTCGTCCGAACAATAAACTATAATGTTTTACCCATTGATCAATACTTATTTCATTTGAATGCATTTTAAAAGGTTTAAGAGAATTGACTACTTTCCAAAATTCAGTACTATTTTTAACATCCTGTAGTTTCTTTATAATATTTTCTCTATGCTCTATTTTTTATGGTCTAACAATTTCCTATAATTATCTTTAAATTGGAGGTATTCAATTACTACATTTTGAGAGAAATTATTTTTAACCCTGAAATTTGTGTCGAACGGTTTTCGGTAATATTCTTTTCGCTTGAACTTCTCCAACTGGCTCTTGAAATTTATGCTAAGTGTTTCTAATACGTATGATGCTCCCGGTTTAATTACTGATTTTTATGTCTAATTTATGAATCTCTAAAAAGAGGAATTCGTTTATCGTTTATTATGTACATATATATATATATATATATATATATATATATATATATATATATATATATATATATATATATATACACGAGTATATACATATTTAATCAACTCATAATTCATAAATGATGATGAATTGGTAAAAATTGTACCATTAATGACGACTAATCGAGTTTGCAACTAATGCATATATATGTCTATACAATTTATATATAACAATAATCCTTATTATCACTATAAAGCTATATCTTTAGCGTTCGTAGCCATAATGGGAGTTCTCAGGGGTCCATTCCAAAACATATAAAATTAAATATAAAAAATAAAATAATTTTTTTAAATAGTTTTAAATGATTAAGTGCGATTAAACACGCTATCAGGCCATAACGTATTACGCAATATGTTTCAAGGTGAAATTAATACATGTATATTTTTTTATCGTCTCTCAGAACCTTTAAAATGTAAGGTCACGACAAATCGAGGATGAATCTCTCTAGCTTTCAAAATTATTATTATTATTAAACATTAGCAAATGAATGTTTACGCGACACTATGATGTTACCATTACCAAATACTTCTTCGAATCGGGCGTTTCATGAGTGTAATTGGGTTGTTTCCTGTTGAGAAATCAGAACTCGAGCTGTGCAAGGGAGATTCCGACTTCGCAATTGTTTGAAAGGAATATCAATCCAAGCAAATAAGTAAAAAAAAAAAAAAAAAACAGAAAATCGGCGAATAATTTTAAATAAGTTTTGAAACTTTAGGAAAATATTCATAAAGGGCCTAATAGTAAGAAAGAGGAAAGTTCCCAACCCTAAGTAGGTTGGGGGGCCGTGCCCCGATTCCTTAAAATAAGAACGTACAATTGATTCAAGATAAAAAGTGGTAGATAGATAATATGTACAAAGTGAAGAGGGTAAAGATAAATAATGTTCAAATAATTTTATTTCGTAAATCTATTACACAAAAATGTCAAATAAATAATTAAAATCAAATTAGTAACAACCTTACTAAATTTAACAAAAAGTGGAAGTACAGTGACTTAAGAGTAACCTTTTGCAAGAGTAACCGATGTTCAAGGCAAGACTAAGAAGACCCTAGTTCATTGCTCATCATATTTTGTCGAAAATAAAACACCCCCCCTGGATCATCTAGGTAAAGGGTTGTCCCATTCAAAACATACATAAGATCATTTTTGAAAGAATTTTAATAAGAATATTTTTCATATAACTTCAAATTGTGATTTTTCCCTTTAATCTTTAAAATCGAAAAAAAAAAACTTATATATAGGGACTCAGGGGGCAGGAGGGTGGACGCGCTGGGGTAGAATATTTCTGTTTCTTACTATTTCAACCTTATATGTAGGTACACAAAGTTTCAAAACTTAATAAATTACTTGAATCCCCGATTTGATATATTTTTGACTAATTTGCGTGGACTATATGTGGATCATTAAAGTTAGGTACCTTTTACAACAAATATTAAACGTAAAGTTAATTTACTTCGACAATGCCTAGTAATTTTCTGTAATATGTATCAAATATTTTGGAAGCACGTATTCGTGCGACGCTTCTCCAGCTCTTTTGTTAATTTAAATAATAAAATTCTAACTTGCTTCATTGTAATAATTATTTAATAAAAGCTATAAACAAGTCCAAAATTTAACATGGTAACCTGAACTAAATAAACTAACTGAAAAAAATGAACTGGCGGGACTAAATCCATTCCAAAATATAAATTGTACTATCGAAAACACCGATATTTTTTTAATTTTGATTCCATGTTGTATTTATTTTAAAAGGGATTTTTATAAATACTAACATGGAAAGAAAAGATTTACGAAATAATTTTCGGTTTCATAATACTCCTCCGGGAGTAATTTATTAGGCTTTACTCACACAGCACAAACCGCTAGAGTGGGTATCTGATTATAGATTCCTAGGTTCACATTGTCTGTTACATAAATAGGAAATAAAAATATTGAACAACAATGATATATAACAATGATTACAACTGATTGCGTAATGCCTACTAATTTCAACAATGTAGTCATATGTTGTTTCAGGCTTCCATGGTCTTAATCAATTATATGCATTTCTTCTTCAGGGTTTACAAAAACAGGGGTTTACAGGGTTTTACAAAACGTAAATCGTTTATAACATTACTAACTATGATGTTTCACATCTTCAACTTAGTACTCAATATGGAACATCATAGGAAATCCGAACGCCTCTACTGTATATAGATTGGATTATCTACTGGGATAGATATGTTATCACTCATCTTATCTATAACTTTCCGGCATTGTAAAATAATAGAATAAAAAATATGTTGGGCACTACTACAGAGGTACGTCTTGTCCTTGCTGAATTGGCTCAGATTTCATTTTCATTTCCTAGAAAAAATCTCGAAAACATCCGATTGTTTCAAAAGTAAATGGAAATGTTTGAGCCGTTTGGTGCGGCATTGATCTCACTTGAAAACGCCCCGTTGGTGATCTTTTTGTTCCTTTCGAGCGGAATTCGAAAGCTAAAGTCGCAAATAGCGATCCAAATACAGACAGATTACACTCATGAACACTTTTTCAATACTCGGTCTTTCCCTTAATTGAAATACATAAATAAAATAAATTTAAATAGAATTATTATTCTATAGGCAGCGTGTCTATTCGTGAAACCATCATCATATATCTTCCCTTACCGATAGAAAAGACCGATTTGTTAGGTTTCGTTTTCCGACTAAATAGGATTAACCAATTTCCGACTAAGTAATTGTTAGTTCTAATTACTTGGGAATTATTGGCTAATTGTCTAGGCCCGCCTTCTTTTATAAAATGGGCTCAAAGGTCACAGCTTAATATATTCCACACAGTTCAAGAAACGTGAGCCGCTGGGGCGTTACAAAACAATCTTATCGCTTCCCTAAACAGAAAAGTGAAAGGTCTACGCTATACTTTTCTTTTCTTTTGTGGCATTTTTTTTTCTTTATTTGATTCCTTATGGGCAGGTGTTGGGATCCCAAATTAAAAAAATGATTTATTTATAAACGATATTATTAATAAAAAATATCTTGATATACCGAATAGGGTTTCAAACGGGATTTGATCACTTACAGATAACGAATGTCAGTAGTTTCAGGGTCTACCGTGAGCCATGTTCCCACAATAAAGCTAAGGGTCGATTTGGTAGATTTTGGGCCAAGCTGGGGTCAGCCCAAACACGAATCAGGCCCCGGGCCAAGCAAATTTAGTACCTTAGTCGAAATTCAAACATTTAGCAACCTTTCGTCACGCAAGTGCAATGTATTTAATGTTGCAAAGCTTATATATTTATTTTAAATATAATAATTTAATTTATAATTTACCAGTTTTGCTTCCTTTCCAATCACGAATCAGGCCCTATGTTACCAAGTATTATTGGCTTGCCAAATAACTTTTTTTACTGTACAAATTAGGAGGTTGGGATAATGGTTTTAAATTGTTAGTTCTCTGAGCAATGTACACCAACTAACACTTGGATGTATTAAGTGGTAAAACGCCCGCATAGTACCCCTATTAGTTGAGTTCTGTTTAAAGCCCTAAAATACCTTAACTTACAGATATCGGAAAGTTTAAAAAAAATGTACATACAATTACTGAACATTAATCAAATTTAACGGTAAATAGTTTGATTTCTTTAATAATTTTATGGCTACCGATATATTCGATAAGTATAGCGTTCACTTGGCTTGATCCAGTAGAAAGTAGTCACAAAACAAAAGCTATCGATCCAAGCAATCGATGAAGGTAACTAGAAAGCATAAGCGTACTGAGTGCTTAATTAGAATGAACGAGAGACACGCTCATTCAATAATGTTATCGACTTGGATCCTTTTCTTTTCATGCGCCTGGTGGCAAAACACCTTGTCAATCAGAAACCAATCTCCTTCCAGGTGTGTAACGAAACCATTAAACCGGCCGAAGGTTCTCCACTCTAACAGCCTCAGGCGCTTTGTCTGTGCGTGCGGCAAGGTTGCGAACTAAATCAATCCCTTTGTTTCCGTTTTAGGGGAAGGGTACGTTCATTTAAGATTACTCCATACTTGTTTTTGACACTCTACTCCTGCCTTGATGACTATCATTCTATATAGAAGGAGAAAATCTTATTAACGGACCTTTCAACTTTTATCAAAATTGTTTTCAGTGTTTTTTTATTCTTTACCTTTTATAAAAGGATTTTTTATCTCTTCTCTCCTCACTAATGAAGGCAGGAAAATTTTGTAATTATGCAAAAATTGCGCGATTTAACATTTACTGATCAATAAATAAATAATTTTCCATACAAAATATTATGTTCTTATGGCTTTGGCAAACCTCCAAAATGGGTCATTCGATATGGTCAACTTATAAATGGATGAGGGAGGACAGGGCCCTTATAGTTAGTACCTTCAGCCATGTTACCTGTATACTTATTACAGATTATACTTTTACTTATAACAATCATTCAAATTTTAGGTGTTTTTTTTTTTAATGAGGGAACCATCCGAAAAAACCTAGTATCGGATAGCATAGATCAAGGAAAAATATTATGTAACGAAAGCTTAATCATACCAATCTTTCATTTTATTGGTAAAAATATTATTTCCACTATGGATATTTAATAATACAGATTAAAAGCTAGGGTCCGCAATTCAGGAGGCACTGCAAGTAGTATAGGTCAGATTATCGGGGGAGCAAGGAGGCTAAGTAACGACAGGGGCGTTGCATCACAGATCGCTATCGGCAACCCGACTCTCGGCGATACATCGAATGTTAGGAAGAGATCGATACATCGAAGCCTTAGCATCGACCTCGCTCCTGACCTAGTCCAGGGCCTTGCCACTTTCCCCGCTCTCAAGGCCGGCTGATTCATTGCCCACTTGCCTTCTTGCGGAGGACCGATCGTAGGCACAATGCGAGAGCAAACTTGGCATCATAAATCGATAATGTGGAGTACTGTTCGAGTACTGCAGCTATTATTCAGCAACCATAAACCAGTTGAAAATAATTGATATGCGTTGCTGTTTTTGATTCCTCAATCATCTGTCAACTAAATAATTATAGTTATAACCTTTATTAGTACGTGAAATATGATAAAAATATACATAAACTTATATTTGGTTTCACACCCAATGTTATTCGCATGTAAAAAATCGAAATTTAGTCAAGTTTTCAAGATCTACGATGCTTCGTAGATTTTTTATCCAATGTAACTTACTCTCTTCCAGGCTGCCCCCTTCTAAGGTCTACTTAATATCCTTGCCCCAATCTGTCGGATGGCAACCTCTTCCAAAAGCTGCCGGGTATATCCTATAACATTCCTCCTGGAGAGATGTACGGTCCAAATCCACTTCCTTAAGTGCTCATTTTTACTTTCACTTACCTATATATGAAATATATAGTAAGTGGAAGTATTGCGATCGTGAAAAATTTCGACTTCCGGTTTTCAACGGAAATACACGTTTTGGGGTCCTCTGAGTCGAAATGACCAAGTCCCGCGAAATGGTCTGTGTGTGTGTGTGTGTGTGTGTGTGTGTGTGTGTGTGTGTGTGTGTGTCTGTGTGTCTGTGTGTCTGTGTGTGTGTGTGTGAACAGACTAGCTCAAAAACTATAAACCGTGCGATTCTGAAATAGGGTATTTAGTGTATGTATATGCTCGCGATGTGACAGCATAAATTTCATTTAAATTACTTAAAGGGAGGGGGTACTTTACTTAATAACTTTTTAGGTTTTTTTCTATTTTCTCAAAAACGGCTCTAACGATTTCGATTAAACTTAGTATTTGATGTATTAATATGCCCGAGATATGACCGTAAAAATTTCATCAAAATTGATTAACCGGAGGGGGGACTTTACTTAATAAATTTTGTAACATTTTCACGTGTTTTTTTTATTTACTCTTAATCGGCTTTAACGATTTTGATCAAACTGGGTATTTGATGTATATATATGTCCGAGATATGACTGTTAAAATTTCATCAAAATTGATTTACCGGAGGGGGGACTTTACTTAATAAATTTTGTATCATTTTCACGTGTTTTTTTTATTTACTCAAAAACGGCTTTAAAGATTTTGATCAAACTGGGTATTTGATGTATGTATATGCCAAATATGTGATAGCCAACATTTCATCAAAATTGATCTACCGAAGGGGGGACTTTACTTAATAAATTTTGTATCATTTTCACGGGTTTTTTTATTTACTCAAAAAAGGCTTTAACGATTAACAAAAATAAGAGATGAATGTAGAAAAATGTGTGACTTTGGGAAATGATATTTAGCAAAACACGTCAATTTCTAATCTAAGTAAGTTGGTAAGTGAAAGTTGTGTGTTGCGCGCACGCACCAGATTTTTTTCAATATCCGGGAGGTCCGTCCTTAATTTGATCCATCTATTTGATTTTCGACCACGTTTTGATATTTCGAGAAGGCACCGCTCCATTCCTCTGACTGTTACTCTAAATTTGTGGATTACCTTCATGTGTACCACCCACGTTTCGCAACCGTAGGATTGCGTTAGATTTTTCTTATATTTATATATAATATTTGTAAATGTTTTTTTCAAAACAACATTGAATCGATAACATATTGTTAGTGTTACGAGTATAGTTGCAGCAGTTAACCGAGAAATTGGAGGAGGATATGCCGGTAGAAAAAAATCAAGAAAAGTAGTCTGTTATATGCACCCCTTCCTTCAAGTAATTAACTAAGTTAATAATACCATCTCAACGTAAATCTTCAGTGTTGAATGTAATATGATGTGTTTGTTCCTTATTTATTTCCGTGTAACATTGTCACAAGATCCTAAAACCTTGCATTTTATAGTAGCAATTAGTAACGTTCATGAAGAGTGCAGAAATCTTGATAGTGTTTAGATATTGTCTTTAAACAGATAAATTGATTAGTTTTACCGTCTCAATAGCCCATAATTCATAATGTATAATAACTATAATCGACTAGAAACAATTTGAAAATTCCAACGACTTGAGCCTTATCGAATAGCGATCAGGGTTCCCTGGCAGCCTTGGCAATAACTGCCCATGCCGATATCCTCGCTCGCTAATTAGCACAACCGGATCTAGTCCCTTATGGTAAGATGAATAATAAACTTGATAATTCTCATGTCAGCAGAACATGTGTTGCCATACATCGTATCTATCATTAATTGTCAAGATGCTCTTACTCATGTTGCGGTCATATCATTCTCATTTATCAGTGTATATATTATTTCCAAAACGGATAGAAAAAGTAATTCGTTTTAAATATAGACCCATTCCTTCATGATTCGTTCTGCATTTTCCGAGATAAGTTATTAAGAATGAGTAATCCAGATCAGCAGTTCAATATGCTGTAAGGTATTCCGGTCGGTCAACTAAAGGTTGGTTTCCTCAGACTGATAATCGCAATTATCCCTGTTAAAATGAACTTACAAAGATATTTTAGATAGTTTTAGATAGAGCATTATTTTATTGGATTTCTTTGGAGTTTTCTTCCTTACGTAGTATCGGCTCTGAGAAAAACGACTAAGAAATCATGGAATAATTATGATCATCATAAAATGACAAATGTGAAATTAGCAGAACCTGATGCAAACTTTCCATTAAGTTATTTACTTACCTTCAGAGTCGAGTCTTCCATCCTCGAAAAGTTTCCTGCCATTCACAGCTGTAACATTAGCACATATCAAGGCACTTTCATTTTGTTAACTCAATATCGTGAACTTCTTTCAACAGAAAAAAATTTGAAATTTTTGAGTAATTTTTTTCTTAAACTTCTGCTTAAAATTATTTTTACTTTCACTTACCTATACAGACCCGCGAAATGGTCTGTGTGTGAACAGACTGGCGTAAAAACTATAGACTGCACGAGACTGGAATTTGGTATTTAAAGTAGGTATATGCCCGGGAAGTGACAGCAAACATTTCATCAAAATTGGGTAAACGGAGACTGGACTTTATTTAATAAATGTTATCACATTTTTACGTTGTAGTGATTTTATCAAAAACGGCTCTAACGATTTTGATCAAACACGTCACACGTTTAATGAGAAAGATTATTTTTCAATATCGGTCAGGTTTCATCATCATTGAAATGTTCTGATGGGACTTTAATGGCCAAGTAAAATTTTTTTCCTGTACCTAAATATGAAATATAGAAGAATTCATATGGAGCAGAAATAAAGAAAAGTTGCCGGGGATAGCCGAGCTTGTTGGAGCGCGACCCGCTGTAGCACGCTCGAGCCGAACGGTGGCGGTGGCGGTTCGAATTCGCCCTGGGAGGGTTGACTTTTATTTTGTGGAGGCCCCACAGAATAAATCTCGATGGTGAGAATAGGTTGGTTGCACATCTAGAGTAACCCCCCCCCCCCCCCCCGTATGCCACACATAGCAAGATAGGGGTAAAAAAATGGGGGAAGCTGAGATTCTCAGAAAGAATATTATTTAGTTTATAAAGTCGTAAACCGCGGATATTCCTAACATTTTTGCATTCATTTATTTTAGACATAGAAAAATATTAGGTTTGATCCAAAAAGCACTTAAAACACGTTGATAGCTCTTTCACCGTTCTTCACTAACTGCCATTTTTAACAAGTGAAGCGTAATACGCCTGCGAAAGAGTTGTATAGTGTATTAACTGCTTGTTGGAACAAACCTATTCAACGTAAATCATTTATTTCTATGTTAACTAAATTAAGTTTTCATAACAACTAAAAAGAGAAATAAAATTAAACGCCGTGATGTGTTATGTTTTACATTGTCAAAAATAAAAATAAAAACTATTTTATTAGTTCTTCAGTTGTTAATAGTATGTAAAAATATTCAAAGCTGTTCATTTTTTTTAACATATGTATGGTGCAATCTAATCCTTACTATGTATGTATATGTCAGTATGAAACTTAAGTTCCAAAATAGATTTCCGAATGAAATAAGCTTTTTTTGCTGAAACAATCATCGATAATCAGCTTTGTCTCTCGTTGGAGTGTTTATAGTACCCTTTGGCTATATCTGAAACTATTCAAATGTCCTAATCCTTGCTTGTTATAGCATGTTGTTAGTCACAATAGCTGTTGATGGAAGGTTTTTAAACTGCCCCCACAGCTGTATCTCCTTTATGTCCTTCGAAAAACTTCAAATCAAAGACTTTCAATGGCAACATGAATATCACATTAACATGCGTATTGAAGCAGTCAACGACGAATTGATGCCCCAACATGAAAAACAACAGTAACAACAACAGCAGTGTATCAGTGGCTGATGCTAATGAATGACAAAGTGCAAGCGAAACGAGCGATCTCCACGACATGAATAATGGAACCACATCATGCTATCATTACCTCTCTTGTTGAACTGTCACAACCTTTTAGCCCTCATTTACATTGAGTATATACATCTACATACACTCTGCAATATAAGACAAACTTGATGACTACTGTCATCGCGAAAGTTTCATAACAGTGATTTATTTATTATTCTCAAAAAAATATTATATCTACAACAAAATGGAGTGATCATTTTCAATGGCCTATCAGAATAAAACTAATGCTGTTATTCCTCTACAGACAGATCTTGCAATAATTTGAAGTAAAAATTTGCCAACTCTGCCCTGTCAGAGATATTCTTATCCCAAGGTTGGATCTAATTTATGAATAGCGTTAGAATTAATTTTAAACAAGCAAGGACCAATGAAGTTGTAAATTTATTAGTCCACCAGTACCACTAATATTCTAACACATTTGAAATAAAGCATTAAAATTATATTGGCATTTTCGTGATCTTCATTATCCCATATCTTAATCATGACCTTCCAAGATTTCAATCTCACTTCTCCTGCTCTGCTCTTTCTGCCTCCAGAAGGGTGTTCCTGTAAAACGGGATGTATCTTATGACAGGCTTCCAGTCAGTCAGGTAAATCGTGTACAGGATCGTCGCCAGCGTGTAGCAGGCAGCCGTCGGCGCCCACTTCTTCGCCAACGCTCCTATTTTCTTCGGAGAATTATCCATGTTCTTGTTAGTTCTGCCGTGATACGAATTTCAGATTATTATTTTGCATATGTCACATGTCCAAATATCACATGGTTTTGTTTAAGATAAAAGATGAATTTAAGATTTAAAAAAAAGAGAGATGAAAAATACTTTGTGTTTAGGTAAGCCTAACCAGTTGATATATTTTAACTTCTTAAAAGATAAATAAAAAAAAATTAACCTTACCTTGATATTTTGTCTTATGTTTCATGATACACCCAGAATTCCCAACAGCAACAGATGTAGCTGAGTTGGGGTGGGATGGTAGCTGAATCTGTAGCTGAGCCTCTATATGTATTATACTGGTCGACAAGGTTTTTTTCACAAGAGATCTGAATAGTGAATCTAGTGGCATTTTCCATCCTGAATTCAGATATGTTGTCAGAATTTTCCCATCAGGCATAGTTTTTCTGTAAAAGCTACTTTTCAAAATATGATTTTAGCGTTTTCTTTGACCTGTCATAGGAACCGTTACCTCATATGTAGCTATTTTACTCAAGCTGTATTATTGAAATTATTTGCAATGTCATGCTGAAGCGCAATAAAACATGACTGTGCAGGTTCATTGTTGTTCATTGTTGTTGTTTAGACATGTTCAGACCTCTTTGGCATTGTGATGTGTCAGTATTGAGCTGACTGTGAGATTGTTGAGTAGTGAAATATTTCCTTCCTTTCTGTTTAGAAGTGTATTGTGTATGTTGTGCATGTTGTATTTCTGTGCTTTATTTTTTCATCATGCCAAGAAATTGTGTAAATCATGCAGATAATTTCTGCTATATTTGTGGTGAGCTGACCTTCAAGTCTCTGAGGCGAAATTTGACCCCACTTGTAAAGAAGTGTTATGAACTTTACTTTGGCTGTCAAGTTGGTGATTTTGATAAGAGCTGGGCCCCAAATACATGCTGTGTTTCGTGTGTTAGACTGCTGACTGGGTGGAAAAATGGTACACATCATTTCCATCATCATTTTTTTGTTATTGTACAATTATTATTATTATAAATAATATTATTATAATAATATTATATTATATAATATATTAATATTAATATAATTAATATTATATTAATATATTATATAATAATATAATTATTATTATTGTATGAGGGCAGTATATTATGTGATTTATTAATTGATTATAATTATTATTGTAATGAGGATTGTTATAGGGTCCACATGAAACATTGAATATGTACGCTTATATAAACTTTGTACTTTAAGACCTCCTTATTGGTCCTAATACTTAGACTCCCCACTTCAGTCCCTATTAGTTATTCTCTAGATGTAGACCAGTACAGACACACTGCCTTTAAGCTGCCTGTGCTCCTGGCCACACCACTTCTTTTCAGGCCTATTTATATGTAATATTAGTTGTTGTTTTTTTGGGGGGGGGATAACCTTTATATGTATATATGTATATAATATTAAAAAATAATAAATACATTTTGCTTCCACAGCACAATTCTGTCTTCTTTTTTTGTTATGTTATAATATTAAGTAATCATTTAAGATCCATGGACATTTATTAAACCACTATTATTATAATAAAAAAACAGAACCTAACACTGTATAAATATTTAAGCCTAATTTATTCGTTTTGTTATGTTATTCATATTTTAAATTAAGTCCCTTTCACATTTACACAATATGCCTAGAAAAATTTTATTTGTAGAAGTAGATGTAACATAACCTAAATCCTTGTACAGAATTGAAGCTTAACTCATTAATAATCATACATTAGTAGTTTCAAGCATCCAAAGAATAAATGGATTAATAAAAAAAAAAAAAAATCCTACTTCCCCTCAGCTAATGTCTGTAACTGCGACTCATCCAAAATCCAGATGAAACATGATCTCACTTTGGCAAATGTCACAGGTCACCTCAGTGTGGATAATCTTAGAACATTATATTAAGTATTTATTTATGATAATATTTGGAAAAATGTGAATTAGTGAATAGAACTAAAGTTAGAGAATTCAAATCCCAAGCACCAGGGATTTTTCACAACAGGGCATTCATGAGGCCCTTTCAACTGTATGTCCTGGAAGATAGGGATCAATCCCCTGATATGGGAATACATCTGGAAGAAATACATACAAAAAATGAAAAGATAAAACAAAATATTCCTTGTATTTTAGATAAAATAAAATAAAGGAATTCGAGAATTGCGAGGATAAGCAAGAACTGTCATAAGCAAGTCTTTTGCTATTAAAATCAGTGTGCAGAAATAAGAAGAAAAAATTTAATTGTTTTAATAAGCAAACTACATCATTATAAACATGGCTCCAATTTTAATAATAGTTCATGGGAAATTAATTTTTTGTCCTTGAGGTAGAAATCATGATCAGTTTAATCTTGAACTTGTTGAATGATCTGCATGCATCTTCATGCACACAGAATGATTTATTATATGTGGACGTACTATGTTGAGAAACAATGAGAGCTTGCTTCAAATACTTTGTAGGTACATTTTTCGTGAATTCGGGAGAAGACAAACTGCTCATAAAGATATCTTCCCAAGATTTCTTATTTTCTATCTTATATTTATCCGAAATATCTTATATCTAAGATTCCTAGTCTTGAATTTTATAAGTCATGAATAGTGATGCTGCTTCTCTGTTGTTCTTTGTAATTTGGTGATATGTGATGATCTATCAGAACATTAAAGTTCTGTTAAAAAATCCAGAATGCGGCAGTCGGATACATACTTAAGACTGCTGCATTCTGGATTTTTTGTAACTTATTTAAAAGAGATATTGGAGATAGCTTGCATAATTCATATGAGGTATATCAGAGATTTTAATAAATTTCTTTTTATCTAGATTTTTTTTCTAGGTTAAAATTTCCCCTTTTGAGAACATATAGACAACTATGAATTTTTCTGCAAACATCCTGAACTTGAGATTTTCATCGATTTTAATTCCCAGATTTTTCACTTCAGGGCTATATTTGTATGGCTATCAATATGCGGCTTCCCATTTTTCTTCTATCTATTTCTTTTATATAAATCTTAGTCTTAAAAACTATGATAATGGTGTTACTTATTGTTGAATTTATATTAAGGATATACTTATCACACCAGTTGGCCAATCTTTTTAATTCCTCTTTTATTCTTGCTTCTTCTAAATTTATCTGGAGATCATCTACTTGTGCTATAAATTGAGAAAGAGTGTTAATAGAAGACAGATAAGGTGGATTCTTGTAGTGCACCACAGGATTGAACTTTTATTTTTATGTTCTTCCTGAAAAGGTTTTTACCACCATTATTCAAAATGTTGCCATTAAAATTCATAGCTTTTGCACAGCCAATAAAAGTTCATGATAAATGCAGTCAAATGCTTTACTAAAGTCTATTAATAATAATATTGTGACTTTTCTATTGTCCTTGTTTTTTCTGATATCATCTGTAAATTTGATTAACACTGTTTCCGTACTTCTCTGTATCCTGTTTGAAGTCATTAATGATTTTATTTTCTTTGTTGTGCTATATTTGTCAAGTATTTTTCCTGGAATACATAAGATGTTAAAATATTTTATTTAATAGTTTACTTTCTCTGCTTTAGTCTTCTTTTCCAGGGGCCTGATAATTATCAATTTCTATAAATCTGGATAAGTACTAATCCTCAATTATCTTGTTGAAAATATCCTTAATACTGGACAAACTGCTGAGGCTATATGCTGAATCATCCAAAGCTATCCATCCTGTTACTTTAGATTTAATACCTTTAATTCATTAATAATCAATTAATAAACAATTAATCAATACCTTTAATACTCTTCTTTACTTTATCTTCATTTATTTCAGCTAGATAGAATATGTTACTGCACAGATATTGTTTATCAAATTACTGTAATACATAATTATTTTTTTCTTTATAAATTTTATTTTTAAAAAACATTATGTAAAATAAAAAACAATAACAAATAAAAAATATAATATATAACAAATAAAAATAAATAATACAAATAATAATAAAGAATTACAATTACAATACATAAAGGAATTGCATTCTTATACTTAATTATTTTAAACTAACTATAATTACACTATTTATAATTTTTTTGTGACAAGAAATCATTCAAATTTATATTATAAAAAAATAAAATATTGAAAAAACAATATATACAATACAAAAACAAAAAATATATATATATATATATAAATATTTTTTTTTTTTTTTTTTTTTTCTGTTGGCGCATTAGGCCTAATGAGACCTTTAGCCGCGCAGTGTGGTCTTCTTACAGACATTTGGGTTGCTTGCGAGAGCACAGACAGCCTGGAGGGGGTAGCCCAAACCTCACATTGCTGCGAGCCATGGTCACCATGGTGCAGCGGCAGACTGCCCGTAGCTCCATAACCAATCCCATTGGGGCCAATTTGGCAGTGTCCTTCCCACCGATGGCGTCAGCTCTCTCGGGTTCAAGATCATGGCAGCTCAGAGTCAGCAGGCCCCGAGGACCTATATTTCTTTCCCTGGAGCATACCGTCCTTGAACCAAACCTCCGGGCGGTTACTGACATCCTGGAAAACCACACCACGATTCTCGATGAGATACACGGGGAAGGTTCATCACTCCTACGCCCGGTCGGTGTGAGTCGCCTCCAGTAGGCTGACGAGCCTCACGTACCCGGGGGTGGGGGTAAACTTGGACTGCGTGGTGTCCATTGGTGGGCGGTCACCCGAATTGAGCGGTCACCCATCCAAGTACTAACCATGATGGGCGTTGCTTAACTTTGATTACCTATTGCAAGCGCCCTTGTCCACTCGGCCATCCCGGCCCATAAAAAAAAATATATATATATATAACAAATTTACATTTTCATATGAAATTCCCGGAAGCAAGGGTCAATGCATAGACCGGAAATCCACAAATTTCCTCGTTCTTGTCCCTAAAAATTTGTACATCTAGTTT
Source organism: Aelia acuminata (assembly GCA_911387785.2). NCBI lineage: Eukaryota > Metazoa > Arthropoda > Insecta > Hemiptera > Pentatomidae > Aelia > Aelia acuminata. The sequence goes on from OU426981.1 coordinate 36,286,555, forward strand.
TTTTGTTCTTTTACTAATCCACTGTAACTGGATAATGTAATATAATAATAAAATATAATATAAATAGTGAGAATAGTTTTAAAATTAGATATTATAAGCAAAATGAAAAAATAGAACTGTTAAAAAAAAATTAATTATAAAATACTTACTTTTTTTAGATGGCTGTCGACTGGCATTCCTCTTCTTAGGTCCCATTTTCAATTAAATTAAATTAAAATTAAAAATAAAACACTTAAATTAACAAAAATTGAGAGAAAACTTTAAAAATTCACAACTTCGTCTATAATGCAGCTATCCGGAAACCAAAAACGCCGAAATGACCGTCATGGACCAGTGCAAGTGGCTGAATAACTAAAGTAAAAAACTTTTTTACCTGGCCATCGCTTTTAAGTGGAGAAGGTAAAATATACCTGAGTGCATCCCTGGGCTGTTGTTGGCCACCTGGGCTCTCCGCCAGGTATAGCTCAGAGATGTATTTGGTGTTGAATGTGTTAACTTTATTTCTGAATTCTCTAAAATATTCCCAAGTCACTTGAAATTGACATTTTTTGAATTTAAAAATGCTTTGTTACACTCTTTCAAAGTGTTTCTTGTATCCCCAGTAATCCAGAGAAATGCCTTATTTCTAAGATAAATTTTTCCAGGTATCGGACAGTTCTATTACTGTTTTGTAAATTAACAGTTCTATTACTGTTTTGTAAATTTTTCAGCTTTCTTATGTATGTCTTCTTCTTGAAAAATATCATGCCATACCAAACTAAGCAAATCAATATCTAATTTTTTCTTGGAATGCAAAGCGGTAAATTTCTTAGATTTTTTATTAACGTGCTGGTCAACAATTACAAAAATTATATCATGCCTGGACTATCGTGGTGCACTGATTTTTCCAGTAAGCAAAATTTTACTTTGAGTTTATTTATTATTTATTTATAAAGATATCACCTATTTCAGAAGCTAAAGCAGAAGAAGAAGAATGTCATGCGTTAATCCTAATTTTTAAAATTTAATTCCATAACTCTGTTGATTATAAAATTTGAATCAGTGTTATTTATAGTCATATCTCAGACAATTATTATATCATTATACAAAGGGACGATGGTCGAAGTAATATCAAACCCCATATTTCCAATTTTCGGAAATCTATAAACCACATCTTAAAAAATATTATTTTAGAAACTTTAATTCTATAAATATAAATTTTGGATTTCAATGATATTCAGAGACTCATGTCTACCATTAGATTTAATATTATATTTTTATGAACATTTCATGAATTCCAACTCTATAACCTTCCTTCCTTGTCCTATCATTCCTAATAAAATCATAATTGTTGAGGGTAACTTCTTGTTAGCTGAATGAAGGTTTGAGAAAAGTTTCCGATAAGCAATTACTTACTTACTAAAATATGATTTAAAAAATTCATATTGAACTCGTCAAAATGTGCAAATAAAGATTGTATATAAGAGCGACCAACTTTCAATTTATTATTATAACAATTGAGCTGTATTTTGAGTTTAATGAGTTAATCCATAAAATAAAATTAAATTTTTTAACAAACAAAATACTTCTAAATTTAAAGAACAACACATATATTTTGCTATGATTATAAAGCAGCTATATCACTATTACTTTTTACAAAGTTTGTTTTGGAATTTTCATCTTCTTCCTCAAGCTTAGCTCATTCTCTTATTAAACCATAAAAATTTATAATGCTTCGTATCCTCGTCACCATGCTAAAGTAACGAATATGCATAGGTTTTTAGTTGCACATTCGTTACTTTAGCATGGTGACGACGATATGTTTAACAATTTTTGCCTCTCAGAGTACTATTTTTATAGGTCAAGCTATGGTTGCCATAAACTTTATCTGGCTCTCCATCTATCATTCCAAAATCACTTACCGTTAAAGAACCCTTTATTTAAACTCCTAACATGATTAAGGCCCTTAATATTTTCCTATTGAGGTTAACAACAGTGACATCAGGTCTATGGATTTCTTAAGGGGATTAAATATTAAGCATTCACTAATATCTTGGTCACTAACAGGGATATTGATATCATTATCATTATTTACAATTTTTTATTAAAAATTGTTTACAATTCTTTTAAATTATTAGAAAGAGAAGATTGCTGTAACTTGTTATTTCTACATTTAAAATCAGAAATTATTTTCTTTAAATTTGTATTTTCATTATTTAATTCCAATATTTGACCCATCATTTCATAGAATTTCTAAATATTGTCCTCTACTAAAGCAGATAGTTTTAACAAGTGTCACTATGAATCTCACAGCGAGGTTAGATCTTGCAATATAGTTTTATAGAAGATTAAAGTTAGAAGGTATGAAGTTCATACTTTATTCCCTAGAAGGCAGTTTATATAATAAAAACAAATAATTAAAAATAACTGACTAATGCACTTGTGAAACTTTACCTTATTTTAATCCATTTTTACCCGAGTTTGTTTTCACATTATCAATGTATATATTTTTTTGTATTTTACCATGAAAGTTTTATTCTTAACTTTTTTTTTTGCTTAGGGTTTCACATCACTATAAAACATATCAAAGATACTTTTAAAAAATTCAAAGTTATTTTTAAGTGAATTTGAAAAAATCCAAACATCAAAAATATGACATTCAAAAATTCATAGTTAATTAGTCATTTCCAATTAGGCTTTTACATAGACTAATATTAGTAAGTGCAGTAGAGGATACAAAAATTTTCTGAGAGGGGGTTCATTTTTTTATTTTTTAAATTTTTATGTGTCATCAAGGACCTAATTTAAAATATTAGTGCATACTTAAGTTGTAAATTTCTATTAAGTGTTCAAATACAATCCATTTTTCATTTAAGAAGTTTAAAAAAATTACTAAAGATAGCCCTTTTTATACAGAAATAGTAATAGTTGATGTTCTTCTCAATCCTCAGGAGGGTGCGCTCCCTGCGCCCCTCCCCTGAATCCGCCATTGAGTACCTATACCATAATGCTATCTTAATAATTTATTAAGATCTGAATGTGAATATACTTACTAAAAAATAAAAATGGAAGAACTTTTTTCTTTAACTCCCAATATAATTAAAATAAATAAACCCCCCAATATAATTAAAATAAATAAACCCAGTAGGTAAATTACCAAATTACTCTGACAGCTATTTAAAGTAATATATTTTTCATCTGTACAAAATTTATCATTGATGAATATAAACAGGAACTCATTATCAATCTTTTTATAATAATTGTTTTTCATAGTTTAGTTTTGAATAATTTTTTTATTCACCATACCTCTGTTTGTTGAGACTGCTACGAGTGTGAAAGTCTCTAAAGCCTCTTAAATCTTTATTTCGGGCTTCTTCAGCTTCCTCAGATAGCATACCAGTAGGAAGTAGAAAATAATTGATTATTTCAACACCATGAATTAGAATTGTATGCATTGCCATGGGCATATAATACCAGGAATATAAGCTAATTTATAATTCTCTTTTTTCAGTGGTGAAATCTTTAAAAATTCTGATTGTCAATGTAACACATTGACATTGCGGATAAAAGTGTAAAAAACTTGTAAAGAATATTCTCATCTAAGCCTGTATTAAAGGAGCTCAAAACAAAATTTTAAAAAAATAAAAAAAAACTTTTATCAGAATTTTCATCGTTCGTAGAACCAAAAGCAGGTTTTCGTATATTAACCATCAAACCAATTCTTTCTTAAAATTATATTTGAATTTCTAATTTTCTGTTTTTTACATCAATTTTATCTTCTCCAATCCTCACAGCCCTTGTTTAAATACTTGGTCTCAAACTAACATTCAAAAATTCTGATCTGAACGTGTAAAGTTCAAAGACCAAAATGGTAATTTTTTTATTTGCATTAAGGGATAACACTGCTGGTAGAATATTCATCGATTTTGGGGTTACTCCACATATATAACAGGTTTCACTTTATGTTTGTTCCGTAAGAGCACTACACACTTGACCATTCACCATTGAGATCGAAAATGAATAATTAACCAGGATTTCTTTATTTTTTAAAATTTAAGTAGCAACTAATGAGTCAATTTAATTTTGGATCTTTTGGATTTCTCTTCAGATAACATCAGTAGTCTCTTTTGAAAAGAAAGAAACTAAAGGTCTACAATATCGAGTAGATAAAGGTTCAGGGTTGTTTGTGAAATGAAATGAAAATTTATTTTTATATAATGTAGATTAGATTTTGTGAAAGTATCTTGAAAGTATCTAAAAGAAAAGTGTATTCAAAATAAATGGGGTTAAGGAACCACAAACTTTATTTCTGAATTATCTTCCATTGCCTAGTGTATATTTAAAAAAAATAATAATAATAAATAAATAAATCCACTCACAGATTTTATTGCTTCTGGACTATAAGTTGGAAATAAACTGACTGAGCATTATGACAGGCTGTTCAAAGCTCTGTTGTTCGGTAAATATTTGCTTCAAGTGATTAATAAACTGTTAATGCCTTAAATTGCTGTTTTCATGACAGAATGATTTTTTCATTTAGTTGATGTAATTATTTCCACCTAGATTGGCCACCAAGGGACAATGTTAACATAATATTTTATTTCATGTTAATACTACAACCTCGTTTATCCAGCTCTTTGATCCAGATCTATGGATCAGATTTGTTGATAAGAATTATTCACAAGGATGATAATTTTTAACACTGATAGCAATAATTTTATTATAATTTACCGAAAAATTCGCTTTTGTTTTGATGGTTTTATATTGAGGAAGCAGTTGGAGCATATGGAAGAGAAATGCAGGGCATTGGAGTGGACTCTTTGAAATGATATGATGTGTAAAGTTATTTTTTTAAACAATTATCCGCAATTGTTATCTGTAATAATATTTTTTTTTATTTCAATAAATTAAAATTTGCTTATTTGACGATTCATTTTATTTTTATCATCCTTATTTTTGTATTATCTGGATTGCTTTTAGACCCAGTTAGTCTGGATAAATGAGGTTGTACTGTATTTTTTTGGACAAGAATTATAATAATTCATTTACTTTAATTAATTTTCTTATAAAGGTGATTTTATTTTTTACAATACATTACATTTAAATTTAATATAATACAAAAACGTTTACTATTGTTTGTTTTATTTTATTGGTGTAAAACTATAATGGTCATCAATACCATTTAGTTCTAATTGCATTTATTTATTTATTTGTTATTTATATAACTATGCTAATTTTTTATATTTTTGGTTTATTACTCCTACATTCCGGTTTATATACTACTTTAATTTACCTAATTGTAGTAAAAGAATGCCAATGACCATTTTATGATGTTCTTGGTCAATGTATGTACTTGTGTATATTTAAAAATTCTATAATTTAAAAAAAATTGATATAGTTTAAATAATTTTAAATTAGATATATGAGTACCGTTGCATTGAAGTGTATGGGGTTAATAGTATAACCATTGGAGTTTAGTTGTTTCTGACTATTAAGTTTTTTTTTCAATTTTTGTCACATTGCCGATTTATATGAAAAAGCTTTTTATGGTCACAGGTGGTTATACGTATTGGTAGTTGTGAATTGAGTTTTTAAATATTCATATTGTCAAAATAAATATTGATTCATTTTTAGCTTTATTATGATTTTAGGTACCTTGAAATTGGCTATAAAGCAAAAACGTCTGACATTATATAAATAAAATAAGTTAGGTTAATAATAAGGATTTATTTTTAGATATTTACAGATATAACCTGTTGGCCTCAAATAAAAAGTTACTATGGTTTGGATATTAAACAACACAACAAAATGATTGCTAAGCTCACTAATTTTCTTAGTCTCAATATTTTTCTTCCAATTCCCTAATATAGTATTCCTTCCTCCCTTCCTGAATAAACCAGCATAATTTTTGTCTCTTAACAGATTTATTTTTTTATCACATGTGTTTAGAAATATTTTATACTCAGTATCAAAGTGTTCAGAATTATTATTTAACAATAATAAAATAATGGCTTGGCAGCTCAACTTGTCCATTAATATTTCTTTCATAAAATATACAGAATATACAGTTTCAGTGGCATATGCGACCCCGGGCTCAGTGATGGGGGGCTCTAAAATTGGAAAAAGAAACCATTTTTTTTTAAGAAAAAATAAATTTTTCAGGCCAAATAAGAAGTTTTATTTGCCAATTTTTCTTTATCATTTTGTTAAATTATGCAGTAATAGTATTTGGAAATGTAATAAACATATTCTTTGATACTATATAAACTACAGTGAAATACCTTTAATGCTAAAATGTTATTTTGGGGCAACTTCGGTCTACTTAGCCCCAGGCACTAAGATGCATCAGTAAGCCACTGTTTAGTTACTAATATGCTGTATCAGTCCGAATGATATTTAATAAAATAACAATTATGGTTGCTCAGATCGCAGACTTTACTAATGTAAGAGAATAATCTCTTTGAAAGCAAAGGGGCTACCAGGACAAAAAGCAACACATGAGTGTGAGACCCCCCAAATTTCATGCTAAATCCGCCCCTAATCTTTACTACTCTTATATTTAAAAAAAAAAAAAATAATATTATTAAAAGAAAAAATATATGTAGATATATAAATGATTGATACTGTGTTACACTAGTATTCAACTGGAATACTGGAGAAAACCTATAAACAGGTGGCTCACATTAGACTGCCGCATCGGAGACTTTAGTCAATCACTAAACTTTCCACGATGATGTATAACGAGGTAGGATTGTTTTCTTTATTTTACTAATGCTGGATTGTCAATACTGCATAATGCCCTTGAATAACTCCCATCTGAGCGAAAATCATTAAGGTAAGCCGCCAATGGGCGAGGAGCATGAATTACAGCCACGTGTTAAACAAAAAAAGTATCTAAATTGATGTATTTAATAATTTATAGAATATGTATAATATGGCCATGTCAAACCACTTGATATCATTTCATTAATAAATAACAACACTTATTAGTCGAAAAAGCAAACTTTTTCTTGAATGATGAGAGCTTAGTCCCTTCCAGACCAATTGAGAGATTGGTCAAAGGTGATTCAGCAATGTTTGAGCCCTCCATCATTGGCTATAAATTCAACTCAAAATTAGAAAATGTATTGCAATATGATGATTTAAGAATTTCATTTATTTATGTATATATTTTGTATTTTACATTTCAAACATTACAGACATTATTAAATGATTGATAGTGCATGCTATATAAATAAAATATTAAATATAGCCTGGGAAAGAAATTTAAAGATCTACCAATTGTGTGAGACAAACTTATTTGCAGCCTATGTTTACATCCAACTTCTACTGGGCAAGACAAGGAATGTGCGATGAAATTTATTGCTCCCTTTATTGTCTTTTCCCGACAAAGATCTGTATTGATGGGATCAAACATTAACTACAAAAAATTTTTTTCACACTATTAGCAGATCTTTTGACCGCACTTACCAATTTTTCCGCTTATTTCTTTAAAAAAATACGAAGTAATATTCAAATTACAGCTACACATAACAGAAACCTGGAGGATTCCATCAATTTAATTGATTTTTATTATCACTCATTCAATATTTAAGTCAGTAATAAAACATAAATACAAACTAAAAAATAGTCCAAGTACAAGAACATATTTGAAATTCACAAAAAAGATTTCATGACTAAGTTGATAGTTTAGCAACACCTGTTTGCTATAAGGGTGGATTCACACTATCACTCCGCTCCCGCTCCACTCCCGGTCCGCTCTCGGTATGGTAAAATATTTTAAAGAGAAATAGACAGAGAATTCCACTATTGGTACCGCTCCGGTTTTGCTCCACTCCCGGTCCGCTCTCGCTCAACCCCATTCACACTATCGCTCCGCTCCCGCTCTACTCCCGGTCCGGTCCCACTGGCAAAATATTCTAAAGAGGAATAGAAAGAGGGTAATCACAATATTGGTACAGGCCCGGCCTCGCTCCGCTCCACTCCTCCCGGTCCACTCTCGCTCTACTTCCGGCTCTCCTAAAGTCTTTTCATATTCACATTATATAATTTTACACCGTTCACGATTGAAGCCATTAATAATCGAAGCCGTCTGTATTTGGATTTTAATTAATAATTAACTTTCAGATATTAAAGTATTTATTTATTCATAAATTTTACGGCCAAAAAAAGTTCAACTTTAGAATATATACGAGTGTATATATATATATATATATATATTTGATAATTATAAATTAATTTAATTATGGTGATGAAATAATTTAATTTTTTTCAGAATGTATTCGAATACGCTTGAAATGATTAAAAAAAAAAGGAAATCACCAACAATACGCGTGGTTTTTCCACGAGAAAAATTCATGTTATGTTTGAGATATATTTTGCAATGAATTAATGTACTCGTAAAAAACAGTCACCGATTTATTTATTGACTGCATACACATTGCTATTATAACATAACGTTCAATCATTAACAAAAAATATATTAAAGCAAAATATAATTAAAATATGAATCAGGAAAAGAAGAGAACACAATCAGTAAACTGCAGCATTTACCGATTTCAAGTGTATTCGAATACATTCGGAAAAAAATTAAATTATTTCTTCACCATTAATTAAATTAATTTATAATTATTATTAATAATTATCATTGTGTTGCAATATATTCTTCTTATTATATCTTTTGATAATATTATCTTCTTCATTAAGAAAAGTACACTTAACAGCTATTTCTACAAACGAAAAATTGAACTTTTTTTTGGCCGTAAAATTGATGAATAAATAACTACTTTAATAACTGAAAGTTAATCATTAATTAAAATCCGAATACAGACTACTTTGATTATTAATGGCTTTAATAGCTTAAAACTTTCAAAAGTGAATGGTGTAAAATTATATAATGTGAATATGGTAAGACATCAGAAGAGCGGACCGGGAGTGGAGCGGGAGCGGAGCGATAGTGTGAATGGGGTAGAGCGAGAGCGGACAGGGAGCGGGAGTGAAACCGATAGTGTGAATAGCCCCTAAGTAAAAAAATTAGTATATCAGGTTGCAATGCAAAACATGTTCAGCTATTTTTTTTCTACTATTTTATTTGTCTTTATAGTTCTTTTCAAAGGAAACAGTTAATTATATGCCCAAATAATTCCAAAATAAAACTTTAGAGTATATTTTGATTCTCTCCTTTCCAGCAACATGCCTCTCTAGTTGCTTCCTTTATTTTCATATAAGTATGCGGATTATTGGATTATAACATAAATCAACATTAAATATATCTTCCATTTGAGATAAACCAGCAATAAACCATAATCAAGAACCATTCTATGGCTTAAAGACTTTAGAAACAAAACAACATATACATAATTTTTTTTCTCAGTAATTCCATTCACACCAGTATACAAATATGTTATCAATCTAATTAAGGCATTTCAGGGAGTGAAAATGCCCAGCCTCACATCTTCCAGAATTCAAACTGATCCCTTAATTCAGGAGGGAATGTCCCTTATCCCTTGTTAGCCACCTTCTAATCGGCTCGTCAGCTGTGGCTACTTCATTTATAATTAAGTTGTTGTGTCTATGTATTTAGATATATTACCAAGAATAATGAGCATGAATGCGTTATTGGAAAAAGAATTTTGTTATTTCTGTAAAAGGAGCAGGAAAACATTTTATTGGAAATATTGTAATTTTTGTAAGTGAGAATTATTTTCATGTTTTTACATACAAGTAGCTTCTGTCTGATTTTCAGTACCAATGATTAAGAAAAAAATGGTGTTTATAGTATTTCTTTTCATATTCATTTCATAGGCCCTAAGTCATCCTTCTGTATAATGTCAGACCAAGGTACCATAACTGTATTAATTTGATTGTAGCTGTAAAACACTTGTGGGCATGTGCTACATTAAAGTGTGAATGTTATTTGGTGATTAGCAGTGATTTTATTTAATTTTCCATAGTTATTAGCTTTTTAAACAAAAGTTAGTGATTTTTGAATCCACAGTTCGTCATGGAAAGTATTTCAAATTATATTAGAAAAAAATGCTTGTCACAGTAATAGATAATTTGGTCTTCGATCTAATTAGAAAAAAAAATGTATTTAAAAAAAATATATACATATATACATATATATTCTTGGTATTCTAGAAATCATACAACACCGATCGGATTGAACATTGACACATGTCAAATTGGTCAACATCAAGATTTATCACAAGAAAGGTCAAAATTTCTTTGTCTCAATATATATGTATCTATTAATATTAAATTGTAAACAGGTAATTAAAAGAATATTATAGTAATGAAACTTTCATTGCTTGAAATTTACGATGTTTCAGTTATACAAATATTAACGCATAAATTGAAAAATACTAAAGTTTTAATTGTGTCACTATTCTAGTGGACTGCCAGTACAAATGAAACCTATTCTTAAAAGCTTAATGAGTAGTGAGAATTATGCTATATATGAATGAAATCTGGAATAGTAAAAACAATAAACATGAAACAGACTGGAAGTAACAGAAAATCAAACATTTCTTTACCTATTGATCACTATTATCGAATGAATAATTACTTTGAGATATGTATGAGATAAATGATAAAACAAAATCATTTTATTAAAAAAATTTCAATTACTATATTTTTTATTTATTTTTTTATGTTTTTATTTAACACCTCAATGGAGTTCCATACTCTGTTCCACATGAAGGCAATATTCCTTAAGTAGTGGTTCATTTGATATTTTTGTTGTTCCAAAATGTTCATTGTATATGTTTTGTCAAAATTATTTCAATTAATATTCTACATTTATTTATGGTTTATTAATTTTTAATTTAGGTAAAATTAATGCTCCTGTCTTTGTGAAGACCCTGATACCTTTTAGTTAATCCTATTTTCTTCTGTTGTTTTTTTATTATTCATAAATAACTATGTTACATTTTTTTTATTTAACTTATTTATCTTTTAATTACCCTTAAACTCATGGATTTTTTTTTTTTTTTTTTTTTTTTTTTTTTTTTTTTTTTTTTTTTTTTTTTTTTTTTTTTTTTTTTTTTTTTTTTGGGGTGGGGTTGTCTTCCAAATTGACCAATCCATTTTAATAATGACTTTAATTAAATCTTATTGGAAACCCCAAAATAGCGGGTGATAAAAATGAATTGACAGTTTACAGTTGACCATCATTACAGATGCCCAAACAAGGGAGTGTCACATTCACTGTTACATATCAACACGCATAATGAATTAGAATTACTCATCACTATGTATCTCTCGCTCCAAGACAGGTAAACTAACTTGTTATTCCAAGGAATTGATTTCTTGTGAGCCAAATCGTAATCCCTGATGTTCCGTTCTAATAGAACCAAGGAAAGGAAACAGTAAATCCAGTTGAAAACATAATCTCGACTATTTATTGTTGCGTAATATTGTATATTTGTATAATACTTCAGCTTGATAGTCACGATATCTTTTAAAATATATATGTATATAATTCGATAAACTATTTATTGTGAGTTGTGATACTGTAGAAGCAGTAAATTACTGCTACTTAACTAGAGTTTATTTAATGTTTATATTTTTTTAAATGTGTGTGGTATTATTGGTATATACTGTTTATTTTATTTTTTCTGAAATATTTGCTCATAGCAATTTATGCTTCTTCTTCTTCTTCCTCCTCTGTGCCTCTCAGTGTGGAGGTGCCTCGATCCAAGTATTCCAAATGTCCCGGTCCCTTGCCAGTGCCTTCATGGAATCTAACTGCTTTCCTCTTTTCTGTCCTATCCGTGCCACACTATCCGACCACGACATCCTTGGCCTGCCTCTTGGTCTTTTGCCAGCTAGTCTAGCTTCGAAGAATTTGCGTGGTCCGCGTTCTTCATCCATTCAGCACACATGGCCGAACCACTTCAGTTCAGTTAGAGGTTTCGCCCCTCGCTCATCTCTTATTCTCTCATTTCTAATGTGTTCTCTCCGTGTTCGGCCAGCTACTCTTCTGAGGTATTTCATTTCTTAGGCGATGATTCTGTTCCTCAATCAAGTAAAATCCAGCTCTCACTTCCATAGAGAAGGGTGGGAAGGTAATTTGAATTAAATATATGCAATTTTACCTTTTTTTCGACTTCTCGCTTCCCAACAACAGTATTGCAGATTTGGTAATAAATGCTATTCGCTTTTTTAATCCTGTTTGATATTTCTTGTTCAATTTTACCATTTCTGCTGATAACTGCGCCTAGGTAATTATAGTCATCTACTGCCTCAAGAATTTCTCCTCCGCAAGCGATCTGTACATCTTCAGGTTCTCGCCCTAATTGCATGACTTTACTTTTAGCCGCATTTATTTTCATGCCTTTCCTCTCCAGCTCGGCTTCCCATTCTATTATAGCTTGCTGAAGATTCTGGACAGAGTCTGTTATGAGCACTATATCATCAGCATAGAGAAGAGTCTGAGCAAGAACTGTTCTCAAGTTCCACTTCCCAACTATTGTTTGTGCCGTCCTTCTTTTGCATATTTTTAAGACTTCGTCCATCAGAACAATGAAGAGGAGAGGGCTAAGACTATCTCCTTGTTTAACACCTTTCTTCATATCGAAGCTTTCCATTAATCCTGACTTTACCCTTTGAACCTTTATGGGAGGACTTAATGGCGTTTATAAGTTCTGCATGGACGTTCTTTGCCTTCAATGCATTCCATATTTCAACTCTTGGCACTGAATCAAATGCGGCTAAAAGGTCTGATTGCGGCTTGCTCTTCTTCGAGGTCTTTTTCTACTACGTCTCTGAGTCTCTTCTCGAGGATTGATGTGTACAATTTGTGGACCACCTGTTACAAGCATATAGGCCTGTATAGCTCGACTCCTCAAGTAATTTACCTGAGAATCGCATGCGCGAACTGTGACGTCATTTTAGTGGCCAATAGAAAGGCACTATAACAGTTAGGGTACCTTACTTCGTTGCTAGTTTTTGGTATACTATGTTTTGGTTAGTTTGATAGTGATCTAACCGCTAAAATGTCAACACCTTCATGCAGTTAGGAGACTCCCAAGAAGAAAGAGGCGGGAAAATCTACTAAAGTGATCAGAAGGCAGGCTAGAGAAATGGTTTTCCGTTTTCATGACTACCTAAAAAAACAAGGAGATACATAGACTTGATTACATTATTTTAGACATTCATTGATTACATTATTTTAGGTTTTCGAAACCTACTGTGATTAAAATAGTGAAAGAAGGTCAGAAAATGTTAAAGACAGATGGAAAATTAAATTTTTCCACACCAACAAAAAGAGGAAAAGTGAAAAGCGCAAAGATGAGGGAAATGCTAGTAACAAACATGCCAGAAAATGGTGTGGTGGTTATGGATAATGCTGCATATTGTTGCATGCAAGTTAACAAAAAAAACAAATTTTGGATGTTTAAGAAAGACATTGTAGAGTGGCTTAAGGTCAACCTAATACCCTACAGTATTGAAATGAAAAAGCCTGAATTATAAGAAATCTGCAAGAGATTAAATATTGAAAAGAAAATTGTTGTGGAGGAAATGTTGAAAGATAATGGTCATAATCTATTATTTTTGCCACCATACCATCTAGAGTTAAACCCCATTGAATTAGTGTGATATAAAAAATAGGGTAGCACAAGGGTGCCTATCGACTGCATTAAATGAAAAAAGAGATTACCTGGAATTAATGTTCAGTAAATACACCAAGGAAAAATGGAAAGCATGCTGTGATCATGTAAAGAAAATTGAAGAAGATTATTGGTTAAAGGATGGTGTCATTGATGTTGCCATTGAAGAAATTATTGTTTCATTAGGTGACACTTGTACATCCGAGGATTTTTCGAGTGAATGCAGCGATGCTGAATAAGATGAAATATTTGGTCATATGAATTTCTTTTGACAAAAAATAAATAAATTTCATTTAATGTGATAGATGTGTTTATGGAATTTGTTTAATTTACTTCATATCAGACATATTTTATCCTATACAATCATGATTATTACTGTGATTTACTATTTATTCATGTTTTTTGTAAATACTGCATGAATGTGATTAGTGATCATTATAATATCATTGTCCTCCACTGTTTTGAGTTTTACATTTTCAGAAAGAAAAAAAAAATCATGTTATTGAATTTTTGATTTATTGCACTTTTGTATTTTATTTTATGAAAAATTGTATTATTTTTAAGTTTGTGGTTATATTTTGATTAAGTTTGATGTTTTTAATTTTATCCACATTGAAAGCAATTCTATTTATGCATAATTGTAAATGAATTTTTTAAAAAAAAATTGTTTTGTATTTTTACATTTCAATTTTTTATTTGAATTTATAAAATTTAAATATTCATTTTTATTAAATGATGTTTTGGAATAATAATTTGAATATTGATGATTAATTTATTTCTGAACCTTTTTTTATTGCCAATGATAATTATTTCATGAAATATAGTATCCTGGTATTGATTTCTATGTCCTCTCTATCTGTTTGTCATCATTGATAGCATAACCTGACACACTTCAAATTTAGCGCCAAAGGAAAAGTAGGCGTGGCTTATTTAAGCTCCGCCCTCAGGTAAATTACTTAAGTTGTCGCACTATAGTTGTTGCAGTCGCTTTGGTTCCCTTTCTTGTGGATGGGGATAATGACATTATATTCCCAGTCTTTGGGAATGCTTTCCTCATTGTATATTTTCTGAAATAGGCCCTGCATCACTTTAATAACTTCGTAACCTCCATATTTAATTAGTTCCGGGAAAATACCATCTCCTCCGGCTGATCTTTCTATCTTGAGTTTCTCTATAGCCTGTATCACATCTTCTTCCTATATGGTACCGTCATAGTCCGTTATTTCACCTGTTTTGCTTTCTATCTTTTCATTTTCTTGACATTGAGGATCATCGAACATCTGTGCGTAGTGCTGTCTTCATCTGTCAAGAATATCATTTTCCGTGGTCAGAACTTTCCCTGCACTATTTTTTACGTTCCATATGGGTTTGCACTTCTTGCCTTTTAGGATTTTTATTTTTTTCCAGAACATTTTTATGTTTTCACTGTAATTATTCTGTAAGCTTTTGCCAAATTTTTCCCAGCTCTTCTTTTTAGCCTCTCACAATTAGTTTTGCTTCTTTTCTCCGTCCAGCGTAGAGTTCCCACATTTGGTCATTCTTGTTGTTTAAGTATCCCTTCCACGCGATCTTCTTCCGTTGTACTGCTGCCTTCACCCGTTCATTCCACCATTCTGACCTTTTTCCCTTGGAGGAATATCTCTTTATGCCACATACGGTTGTTGCAGCCTGTAGGATACTATCTTTGATATTTTTCCACATCTCATCCAACGGGGCATCAAGGTTAGTTTTCCTCAGTTCTACTTCGAGTACTGCCGCATATCTTTCTTGAATTTGTGGATTCTGGAGCTGAGAAATATCAATTTTTGTGTATTTTCTTTTTGGCATTTTCCGTGGCTTCAGAATTTGTGTATCAGCTATGAGCATCATATGGTCTGAGCCGATTTCCGCCCCTCTTATGACTTTTACATCTGCGAAGATTCTTCTGATGTTTCACACTGTTAGCATTTCTTTCTTGGGCACTAAAAGTGATCTTGTGGACTTTTTTATGGGGAAATAGGGAGTTCCCAATTAATAGATTGAAGTCCACGCAGAAATCAATCAGCCTCTGGCCGTTAGTATTTATGGTTTCTTCTCCCCCACGTTTCCCCATCACTCCATGGGATCGGCTGAAATCATTTCCCGTCCTTGCATTGAAGTCTCCCATTAGAATTATCTCCCAATTCTTATTCTGGGCCTTAAGAACTTCTCTTTCTAATTCAGCGTAAATTTATGCAGACTGCAATAATAATAATATTGTTTCTAAAATAAAAGTCTGCCCAGTTGGACCAAAATCATTGGGTTCGGTAAACACTAAGGATTCAATAAAATACAAATTTAGATATTAAGTAAAGATATTTTTCACAATTATTTCCATTTTATAACTGGTCCTCTAATTTCCTGGTATTAAATTCTTATTTTTTTTTTTTTTTTTTTTTTTTTTAGATTTAAGCCACTAGGTGGGAGCAATCACCTCAATATGTTATTGTTTTCAATTTCATTTATTTAACTGACAACTTTTCGGCCACATGGCCATCTTATAGTCTAAAAATTATTTAATTATTTTTTCAATAATAAAATAATTTTTATTATTGATGCTAAATGATAGGTACGAGTACTTCCTTGTTATATTGTATTAAATTATTGAAAAAATAATTAAATAATTTTTAGACTAGAAGATGGCCGTGTGTACGAAACGTCATTTAAATAAATGAAATTGAAAAAATAATATGTCCTGGTGATTTCTTTTACCTAGAAGGTGTAGTAAGGTGTTGTAAGTTTAGAACTACAAAAAAACAAATAGATATTTTTCACATTGGCTGCATTTATTGTGTTAAATTCTGTCAAATTTTAACAATTCATTCTTTACTCCTTCCTAGTTAAATAAAAACAATTTTCGAATAAGTATACATTTTTTATTTTGGTGATCGTGGTATCTTCCACGCGATTCAAATTACTGACATTATTATGAATATTACGAATGGATTCCTGAATATCAAAAAAACGCCCCGAAGTGCATTAAAGGTAAGAAACAGATTTGGCTCTCTTGAAAATTTCAGTTTTTGCAAAGTTGTCAGTTTGCTGTGCATCCGATATCTTCGTTTACAAATTTCACTAATTATTTATTAAGTATTAATCTTCAAATAGTGAATTGTGAAACTTCCTTCATAATTATTTATATTTTAATAAATTAATATAAAAATTTGACAATTAAAACCTATGTGACAAACAACATTTGTACATCAGAGCAAATTTTCTTTTAAATTGAGGCAAAACAGAACGAGCTTTATTTGAAAAATTGTTAAGGAAAATACGGAGGCGGTAATATTGACGTCGAAACGCGGCCCACTGGAGCTGAAAGAGGCGTGGATTTACGCGATGAACCCACGAAATAAATTCCGACCTTACCCATGAGGCCAAAAGTATGTTATTGTAATATCCTTTGAATGAAGTGTGTTAATGAGAATTTTTTGAGGTTATAAGGTGAAAATGAAGTTTTAGCATATGAGATATGATGAAGAATTTTTCGGTCATGCGATTTAATAATTACCAATTTGTTAACTTGAGCAATGATTCTTTAAAAGACTCTTTCTCTGATTTTTTAAAAGACATGTAATATTAAGAACTTAAGATATATTAAGAACATTAGAACATTAGTTAATATTTCTAATATTAATGAATACTTTTGATAAATTCTTTCTTTTACAAAAACACAACTTTTGAATATTGTGTCAAGAATCACTTTCCAAAGCTTATCCATTAAGAACTTCATCACCCTGAATATTATATTCTATAAATGTTTCACGTGTATTTAAATACCAAGTGCTAGAACAGTAATTTTGTTTTTACAAAGTCTATTATCCAAACACTACCGGAAATTATCCTCCAATTATCCATTCATTGAGTAACAGGTACTTGGAAGTTTATAGAAGTATACATATTATTTTATATGTACATTACACATATGGTTTAGTACATAGATACAATCCGTACATAATTACATTCTGACTAAAGGGAATGAAATTGGTTGATCGGTCTCAAATCAGCGCTGTGCCAAATATATTGAAAGTGTTTGTCATTAAAATACTTCTATTTACTGGCACAGAATCTTCAATGTTTGGAATTATCCACTACTGAAAAGTTTATTTGTTATATTTTTTAGAAATCATGATGTGAAATTTCATAAAACATTTTGTTAACTTTTATCAATCTCAAGATCCTAATTTTATGGTGTAAAGGTATCACAAACTTCTTTCTACTTAAGATGCATTCCCGAAGAATATAAATGACCTTTCGTTGCATAAAACTACACCACGATAGTCATAAATTGAAACATATATGGGTCATTATCTGAAAATGTGAAAATCGTACGTCCGGTCCATTTTCAACCACTAAAATGAGAGCGAGTTCCTAGAAAAAAATAGGAAATATTTCACTCCTTTTGTTGGTCTATGGAGGCTATGTTTCAGCTCCAAACTAAATTTATAATTGGTTAAAAAAAATTAAAAGTAATTGTTTTTTCACTCCCTCACCTCGTCCGACTCCCGGCAAGCCACTTTAAAAATTTGTATTCTTTCAACAAATGAGTGTTTTGAAATGAAATTTAGGTTATTACGGGAAATCTACGCTGTGGTCAATAGCTACTTCACACCCTCACTTCAAAAAAACCGGTGAGTTTCCAAGCAATTTTTTCACTCAACTATTGTTTTTCGATGGAAAATGGTCATAGTTTTCGTTTCTGCAGTCTTTTTCAATTTTAACCTTTTTTTGCGTTTGGAATTTCCTATTTTTGAATTTGAAATTGTATTTCTACTGTTTTTTAAGATTGTATTTCTTTAAACTATACGCGTTTTCGCTTTCACTTCTCAAATTTTACTACAATCTCAACACATTTTTCATAACCTCACTCACCATTCATTTCCTCACTTTGTTTTCGTAATTTTTAAAAAGAACAATTAAAGGTTCTCCTGTCTGGCTACTATTTAAAAAGTGAAGGTATTATGCCACTGAGTACGAAATTGTAGGAAGTGAAATCTACGCATCTTCAGATAATGGCCCTATATTGTTAACTTAAATATCTGTAACGTCCATATCCACTACACGGAGAAACACATTTAGGTATTACTATTCGATATCAAGAAAAAAAAAAATGTTACGTTTAGAAAAATTGAAGTGACAAAGTGTATTGCTCAACAACCGAAGGACGGTCAGGAATTCCACCAACTAGGGGTCAGTAGTTAAAGTGCCAATCTCAGGCTAGTGAAGTTTCAAAACCAGACTTTTTCCTTTAACGACGTCCACACGAAGACTTGCATCAGCCACTGCTACCTGGATAATTAAAATTGCAAATGGTATCGTGACTGGGCGGCCTCCTTCCGCCGGTGTCGACACTTCTTTCTATTCTCTTTGGTGAGAATTAGGCTTTTGCCCGGAATAAACTAGGTTTTGATCTAATTTTAAAATGATTCCTCAAATTTGAATAGCGGTGATGGAGATTGAAGATTTTTCATTAAGGTGAAATAACAGCCATAAGGAGGTTGTCAAAACGTTGCAAATATCCTTAAAGTTGACATTCAGAAAGGTAACTATACTTTGGAAATTCAGATATTCCATATTCATTTTTTAACAACCAGCAAAGGTGCCAGTCTCCTCAGTTAGGTGCCTCCACGTACTTGAACTAAGTATAACTGCGACCACGATGAAGTAAAGCTCTGAATTATGGAACTTTACTTAATTAATTCTTCTTTAATTATGGAAGAAAAAAAAAAAAAAGAAAAGGTGTTGAAATGTGAGATTAAAAAACTTTAAAGAATGGGTATTAAATTTGAATTTGTTGAAACTTATTTCTCTTGATACGGTTTCATTAAAAAAATAAATAAATAAATAAAACAAATTTGTAGCCCAAATGTATATACATTTTTTTCCGAATGTAGTGGTTTTGAAATGTGGCAGCCATTCACGTTTCTGTTCATAATTATTTCTTGTTTATCAGACAGAAATAGTGAAGCTAGTAGACTGCTTTTTCATATCTTTTTTCGTAATATAACCTCTTCATTTGAATAACGTTATATTGCATCCTTGTCGAAAACAATGGTAACAGTGAATCAATCAAAAGTAGAACATCAGATTTTAAAAAGTATCTAACAAACAATCTTCTACATAAGTAAATTATTCTATCATTTTAAACACAGGCATTCTTATATACAATATTTACAACCAACCTGGAAATTACCGCTCCTGGTTTGTCCCCCCCTCCCCCCGCTTAGAATCTTGTGATTCAGTAAAATTCATTTTTTTTTTTTTTTTTTTTTTCGCTTTCGGATTTATCGTATCATTATTTAGGAATGCAACATTCATAAATTGTAGGTAACATCTCGTAAAAAAAATGTAGTATATAATTTTAAAATGTTATGAAATAAACAGTTATATAAAATATTTAATGTAACATTTCTAAAAATTCTACTTAGGTACGTTCCTACACGTATTTTTTTAATTTCATGATATTAGAGGAACATGGCGAGCAGACAAAGTAGTCATCATTTTCTAATTCACATTTAGGACGATTGCAGGATATATGAAAATTATTTTTACATAATTGGCATTCGCGTTTCTCTAACCCTGTTTTCTAACAGTATTTCCCAGTGACGAGGTTTATGGTTTCCTCAAAATTTCGGAGGACGGTAAACTAATTGACATGGGGTTCTTTTCGGGGTTTCCCCCTCCTCCCGCCCTTAAGCACTCTCTCAATCCCGTCCCAAAATATTGAACCGGTAGCTTGATACCCAGAATATTAAACGCGATTGGAAATTTTCGATTTTTATCATCCTGCAAGAATATAAAGCTTTCCTAGGATAGGACCGGTTATGAGGAAAGGAAACCGCAGATTTATTCCGACACTGTATAAAATGTTACTTTTGGCTAGGATAGCTGCTTGGTGATATGCTCGTAGAGCTAGGCCATCGACTCCTGAACTAGACCTTCGCTCTCTGCGGCGGCCAGTTACAAGAGAGGAGTTACATCATCCTCCAGTCCGCATCATCTTCCTATATACGTGCTCACTGCTGGGGTACAACTGCGAAGAGAATGGATATTATAAACCTTCGTGAAAAAACCTTCATGTTTCTTTTTAAGAAGAATGAAGATTCAGGAGAATGAGACCTTGGCATCGAAAAATAGGTGATAGTCAAATTTTCTGAAAATATATTTTTCATTTCAGTCATACAATGGCTTGTTTTAAGTCCGATAGCGAGCGAAAGAAGAAACGGATCGATTTACCAAATGATTAAATTTACATATGCCCTAATCTACGAATTGAGTAAATCTGAAAAATTATGGATTTTCTTATGATAAAATGTACCTGTTGAAATGTTTGTAATTATCCCATAAAATTTTACATTTGCCTTTTTTTTTTTTATGTTGACCTTGACATATCCTCTAGCAAATATTATCTAGATTTACTATTTTATTCAATTGTAACTTAATTCATAAAGGAATGAATTTTTTGTGTAATAATTACATTATTATCATCAAATTAGCGCTCATAAATTAAATTCAAATTCAAAGGCAAATCAATTGGTGACCTCTGTGAGCAGCCCTCAGGATTCCCTGTGGACAAAGGGCCAAAATCTGAACATACTGGCTTTACTTAGGCTTCTAAGTACCATTTCTCCAAACATATATCTTTATTCCTTGTTAATTGTGCACAGTAGTATAAAATCAGATGCAAGAGGAGGAGATGAAGGAGAAGAGGCACCAAAGGAGATAGACACCAAGATGACCTGATAAATGCAAGACATCATCGATCAGGCAGCCCACAACCCACGATTCTTTATAGCAGTCTGTAATAAATAAAATTTCAAATTTCAATAACAAACTAATAAAAAATTTGTTGGATTATTCAAAGTTCATCAATTACTTATTAACCCCCATCATTCTAATCACAGTACATTCATCATACCAAATCCATAAAT
The DNA here is from genome assembly GCA_911387785.2 of Aelia acuminata. Classification (NCBI taxonomy): domain Eukaryota; kingdom Metazoa; phylum Arthropoda; class Insecta; order Hemiptera; family Pentatomidae; genus Aelia; species Aelia acuminata. The sequence goes on from OU426981.1 coordinate 36,308,096, forward strand.
GCCAATTGATTAGGGTAAAATCAAACCCCAAAACAGTGAAAGGTTTGCCTAAATCAAACAATACCTTTTTGCTTATTGAATGAGGAGCATTAGATACAACAAGTGAGCATTTACTCGAGTTAAAATATAAATGTCGAGGAGTCGACATTATATTTTAACTCGCAACTGTTGCATTAACTTGCTACATAAACTAGTCCTGACGAGTCGTTTAAAAGAAAACAATGAACACAGTCATTCAAAGTTAAAATGGAATAATAGTTTTAGAGACCTAATACTTAGGATAACTTATGCTTTACCTTTCATCGTAGTCCTCCATATACCAGGTCTGCAAGTTTAAAATGTCGTTTATTTCTTAAAATATATACACAGTAATTTAAAAAAAAAGTATAATATATTTTATTCAAAGTACTGGCCCTCGCTTTCTACACATTTTGTCCATCTCTCGGGCAATTTATGGATACCATTCCAAAAGAATGCTTCATCTTTATTTGAAATCCATTCATCGAGCCATTTTCTTACATCCTCCAAATTGTTAAAGTGTTGCTCAGCCAATGAGTGTCCCATCGATGAGAAGAGATGATAATCAGAAGGCGCCAGGTCAGGTGAATACGGCGGGTGGGGTAGGAGTTCCCAACCAAGCGAAGAAATCGTTTCCTTAGTCAATCTGGCTGAATGTGCAGGAGCGTTATCATGCTGAAGAATGACTTTGGCGTGCCTGTGAGCCCATTCTGGGCGTTTTTCGATCAATGCGTGACTCAAATTGATCATTTGTTGTCGGTAGCGGTCGGTATTGACTGTTTCGCCGGGTTTGAGAAGCTCGTAGTAGACTACTCCCTTCTGATCCCACCACACACACAGCATTGTCTTCTTCCCAAAACGATCCGGTCTTGCACTCGATGTGGATGGTTGTCCTGGCGTTACCCATGATTTTATTCGTTTGGGATTCTGAAAATAAATCCATTTTTCATCGCCAGTTACAACTCGATGCAAAAAACCCTTTCTTTCGTGGCGTAAAAGCAGCATTTCGCACACAGTTTTTCGTTTTTCCATCTGTCGTTCGTCCAATTCATGTGGAACCCATTTTCCAACCTTTTGAATTTTTCCCATAGCTCTCAGGCGATCGGAAATGGCTTGCCTAGTGGCATTCAACTGTCCTGCCATCATTTGTTGGGTTTGGGTATTGTCTTCGTCTAATAAAGATTGCAATTCGACGTCCTCAAACTTTTTTGGTCGATTTTCTCGTTTTTTATCAGTAACATCAAAATCACCACGTTTGAAACTTTGAAACCAACGTTCACATGTCTTGACGGTTGGAGCAAGATCGCCATAAGTCTCAAAAAGAATTCGATGACATTCAGATGCCTTTTTCTTTTGATTGAATAAGAAAATCATGACTTGCCGCAAATGCTCTTTATTTGGCTTAAAATTAGACATTTTTAACACCAAAGAAAGGTATGATACGTCCACGTAAACGACTTAAAAACAACTGACTTTTGTAAACAAATGACTAACAAACAAAATAGCGTTTAGAGATAAGCAAATCCTTCAATAGGCTAAGAGCGCATTCTATTGGAATTAAAACGACATTTTAAACTTGCAGACCTGGTATATATTAAGATTAGGAGATTCTCTTCGGTTCCCTTAAAGAGGTTGTGTATCGTAGGGATGATAGGGTAACCATATTAATATGATATTCTAATTACCGATAATAATTCCATATGCACGTGATTTATATACCTGGATTTTCGCACATCATGAATAATTAAGAAGAATCCTCATTTGCAATGTTAAGCCTTCTGCTAACGTTCATCTGCTTCCTACTTCGTAATTTTCTTATTAGAGATAGAATTACCATCCAAAAATGGCACAAGATTTACGCAATTTCCCGGCTTATCAGATAAAGGCGAAGGCTTATCACGAGAGCTAAGTGACAGGGAGTTACAGAGGTGGCCGGCTCAACTACAATGAGGTCAGTTTTGCAACCAACGGCTGCAACGAGAGCCCTTTAAGGCTATCATTCCCTCGTCCCTGTTCCTCATTTAGCATACTCAAATAAAACCTGATTCTTGTTGTTTTTATGTTTGTGTAACAGAAAAGTGGTTCGTATAATTCGCAATGGTAAGTATGCATATTAAAGACCGTAGTATGCATACCAATACTTATCCCGAAACCTCAGAAATTCGATATTACAAACCGGAAAAATAATTAAAAAGGTAGATTTAATGAGAACTCATGAGGGAGTATTCTGCCTGTAAAATGTGTGCAATTCAGTATATATTCAGATATAATCTCCTAATTGTGAGTACAAGGCAAAGGAAACCGTGCCTTTCTTTATTAAATTTATGACATTATTGAATCTAGTTCAACTAAAATAAAATAAATAAAAAAGTATGGGTATAATACACTATTAAGGGAAACAGTGTGTTGCCCTAAAAAGGGAAACAAAAAAAGAAAAAGGTTACGAAGAAGGAGAAAAAGGAAAAGGGAACTAAGATTATACTTAAACACTGAAAAAAAAAGGATAATGGTAAAATATATGAAGAGAAAAAAATATTTTAACGTTAAATCGTTGAATAAAAAAAACATATGATTTGAAATCCCAGACCGTTTGTTGGAACAAACTAAGCGGTTGGAGTGAACCGATTGGATCTAGATTGTTTCAGCTCCATCTACGTCGTTCCACCAGCTTCCACGAGATTCTACAACGTTCTAGACCCTCCTTACAACTATATATAAGGAGCGATTGACTTAACAGTCTTAGTCTGTGTCTTGACTGTGAAGCTCGTCATATGATTTGTATGCTGTAAAGTTATAGTTTTTGTAACCTGCTCGAATATTTATGTCTTTATAATTCGTTTGGTATTGATAATTGTATATTTTTATTGAATAAATATTTCTTAACCCACAGAAGTATTGCAATATATTGTGATGTTATAATAGATATAGGATAAAATTTATTTTTGTCATATGTAATTGTTTATTGATTGGTACACTGTGTGACATAGCAGTCCAATGTATTTGTGCAGCACTGCCAATTGTTAAAATATACTATTTCTCTCTCCTTCTAGAATTATGCGGCACCTTTGTAAAAAATGTACAAAAAATTGCCGGATGAGATGTTAGAAGTAGGTCTCATTTAACACGATGTAACATTTGTTGTATATTTTTTACAGATTTTAGAGTTAAAATGACTACAGTATACTATTGCTAGAATATATTTCTAAAAAGATATAAGTAATGTTATTTATATCGGAAGCCTAAATTAGGTTCTTTACCCAAGAATCAGACCACTCACCTCTTCCACTTACTTCCATTCATCACAGCCAAAAACTCCTTCAATTCGTTTGCTTATCGGATTCTATCCACCATCTAATAATAATATGCTCCAGTTGCTTTTGTCATGTAATTCCCAAAAGGATTGTAATTATTAAATGCACTTATAAAAAATTAAGAAAACATTTTCATATAATGATCGGGAAAAAATATCTAATTATTCTCCGGATATAGTACTATTATATTTTAAAACAAACTAGAGTGCACCTTCATAATCTCTAGTCAGATCTGTGATAAGTGGTTTGACTACGACTCCTTGTGCGTCCTTGGCCTTAACCGGGGGAATTCTTGGATTCCCAACCCACTGGCATACCTGAGATTCCCTCTTCGGATTCCGTGGCCTCAGCTGGAAAAGTATGTTCATTCGAAAGCTCATGGAGCATTGCAAGCCGATGGACAGAATGCAGGTTAAGGAGTAGTGAAAGGCCGGTCAGTTACTCTCCCACAGTGCACACACCTTACGCCGACCGCTAAGGGCGGCTCACTGATAAATGGATATCCTGTTCGATCAGATCGCAGGTATAATATATAAGATATATTATTATGTATGGAGTAACAGGCGCCTGCAGAGGAAATAAACATTAAAGTTGTTCCTCAAGGTTCACTAATCGGGCCACTGCTTTTCAATCTACAACCAATGACCATAACACGGGTAATGCGTATCTACGAGTACTGTAAATCTACAAAAGGATTGGCTCCAATTTCTATCTAAAATGCGAGGCATTACTCCATTTAAAAAGTTAAATGGAAAGCGTAAATTAAAAATTTTTTTTTACTGTTTTTCGAATTACTGATTACCTCCTTGTCAAAGCAATTTTTGTACTTTTTGAATATCAGTAAAAAAAAACTTTACTTTGTTTAAAAAAGTGGGTCATCTCCTCATCGAATCCATTTGAATACGAGCTACATTCAGTGTCTCATAACAGATTATCCATCTCTTGGTCTTCCTTATCGTCGTCCTATTCTTTATTTTCTTATATATATTCGTATCAATTTCTTAAAACATGTATATAAACAGATAAATTAAACATGTATGAACTACTTCACCGATAAATAATTATATCTATTAATTTTTGAGTAAGATTTTTAATTATTTTAGCAAATATTTTTCATATTTAGTTACAGATTTTTAAAGTATGCCAATTTACAAATACATACATATTTGAACGTAATTTAACATGACAATAATATCTCCTCTTATCAGTGATTATGAATGTACTTACATTGATTTTTAGAATCATCTCACAGCTGCGAAAATCCGTATTGCCTAAACAGGCAAGGAAGGAAGAACGAATAATATTTTCCTACAAGTAACATTCTACTTGTTGAAAGAATGAAAGAAAATAGTTTTTATTCTGGGACATCTTGTCCTCTGAGAATAACAGAACATGGTCAAATCCAGAACCATTTGTCTGGTTAGTTTAAAAGAAAAGTTAAGATATAAGTAAACACAAAAGAGAAAACACAGATTAAATATTGAAAAACAAAACAAAAAAAAAAACATTTGGATAACGAGAACAAAAAATTGGTCAGCTTTTGAGCTTGAAAACTATAATATATCAAATAAATATTCTATGTTGGTTTCACTATTTTACATATTTACCGAAGATTGAAGTTAAGGAGGTGGCGAAACAGTTGGGTTTTAAAGGAAGTTAGGGATGAAGTTTTACGGATGGAGACAGGTAAGGAATTCCAGAAGGTGGCGGTGCGGATTATAAAGGATTTTTTAAAGGAGGCAGTACGGTAGGAAGGGATATACAGGTTATATGTTTGAGATCTGGTATTTAGAGAATGTATTGAGGAGCAGGGCTTGAACAAATTGAGGATTTAAGGAGGTTTCTTGGTTCTGAAGGTTTGGAAGAGATATGCACATAGGAAGTATTGCCTTCGAAAAACTGGGTAGAGCCACTTCAATTCAGCATACCAACTGGAGACATGGGAGCGCCTGGGGTCACCGAAGTTGGATCTAATGAAGATATTCCTTGTTCTGCATATTAGTTGTTCTTTACCTTTCTTCCTTACTATTATTAAAGTTAAATTCTATTTTTAATAACAAAAAATTACCCAATTAGCTGCAACTCCAGTCCAGGAACCTAGGACAGGAGCCGCGGACCAGTCGGTCTTGCACAAGGTGGAGACAGCTATGTGCTTCTTTTTCATCCAGCTTACCAGTGTCGGCTATTCTTCGGTGAACGGAGATGAAAGCCATTTAGTCTATTCATTCACAAACAATATTTTTAGTACCTACTTGTTTTAAATATAAGAGGCATAAATGCGGTTGAACTGCTTTTAGGAAAAAATCTCATATCTTAGAATATCTGCTTCCTAGAACATATGAAGAAGCATGGATTGGGAACAAGTGAGTTCACAAAGGTATGCAGTTGATTATAGTATGATATGTATCTTGATCTGGCGAAGTTGGCTACATATCCATACTTTAAATTAAATGTTAGTAATTGACTTGCACATTCATAATCCTTCTTAACTAAAACTTAATTTTTGCTACCATTCTTAAAATATATTGTCTATTTAGATGATTAAATTTATTAAAAATTACTTAACAAATTCCGATAATTTTGACAACAAAATAAATAAAGAATAATGTATTCCTTCGTTTTCCAAAATATTACAAAACACTTATATTGCACTATTATTGCTGGATCAATTTAGAAAGATTTTATTAATACGCTATCAACTTTTTTTTTTTTGTTTGTTTGATACAAAATAAGTCAATATATGGCATAGTAATCGATGTTAAACGATAAAGAAAAATAAAATATTAGATAATACATATAAAATGAAAATTTTGAACTAAGATTTTCCGTTATTTATAAATAACGTATAAGAAATTTATTATCTCTCACGAAAAATCATTTATATTATTTGGTTTAAACGGTATTAATGGTTTGCATTCCTCATAAATTTCCTTCTTTTATTTCAAAGATAATAATAATGAATAATAAATAATCCGTTCATTGATTATTATAAAAAAAATTATTCGATATATTTTTTATTCGAATATACTTTATCAGGTATTCAAATAAAAAATATTGAAATAATTCCCAACTGTGTTAAGTTTTATTTAATTCGAAAATATTGACACTGAATCAGCTAATAACAAAAATAAGTCCTGCTGAAATATATTACACCAGAGATTTCTAGAAAATGGGAGTTATCTGCGAGGCTTGTGCTTTCAAAATTTAGAAGGGAGCACATTTTACAGTGTAATGAAATTTTGAGGGAGCATATTTTTTTAGGAAATACGCGAAAAAAAGTTCAGATCTGGGAACAAGGAAAAAAAATAGGGAACAAATTTTGGAAGAAACACAGTCAGAGTTGATTGTTGTAATTCTTAAATAATAATGATTTGTTTTAGCTATAAAAGGTTTTTTGGGGGGGGGAGAACGATAATTCAATAATTAATAATTCAATAATTTAAATCGGTAGTTCTCAGGAAAACTTCGATTCTCCTTTCTATGTCCTTAGCGAGATGTTACATTGAAGTTTAATGTATGATTGGGAACCCGAAGGTAGCAAGTTCAAAACCCGGAGCCAAGAGACAGTCCCCTACCATCTCCCCTGGCCCAGGAAACTCCTTATCGCCAACAAGGCGAGGAAGGGGAGGAACAAAAAAAATAAATTGTTACATTGAAGTTCTTTAAGTTTATTAAGGCAACAGCCTTATCATTGTGTAATCATTATCAAACATAATCGTAAATATAATCATGAAATCATTGTAATGATTTTTATGTCAGACGTACATTACCTTAATGCCGATCCACTTACTTAAAAGCTATTTACTGCTGGAAACCCTTCTTGCGTACAGAAGCCTACTTGGCGCTTAATATACTTGCAGCTGTCAATTATATTCTGAATTTTTGTCTCATGTAATTTTTCAATTGAATTATAATTTTTTCTTATAGTCAAGTATTTTAGTGATTCTTATATTTTAACCTCACATTTTTAATTTTTTGTTCAATGTTTCGGCATTCATGCCATTATCAATCCAATTTCAGTAAAAGAAAATTTAACTTTCAAGTTTTAATAGAAGACTGATTTTCGATAGTTAAAAAAATTTAATTTTCATCTGACAAGGGTATTCATCCTATTTAATTGAAAATATTTATGGTCACGGATATTGTTGTCTTGATAATGGCATGAATGCCGAAAATTTCTAAATGTTCTAAAAATATATAGAAATAAAAATTTCCATCAGTTTAAAAAACACTCCATCATCTTGTTTTTGTGTATTGATCCATACCTAAAAACGCCGAGGTCGCTAGCGGCCGAAACTCGCTCAACAGCTACTGGCTCAGATAAGAATTAAGGCCGGAATGCCGCTATGTAGGAGCAGTTTGCACAACAGGGTTCGTTGCATGCAAATGTCAAAATGAAACTGGCTAAATTTTATCAAGCAAGGACTGAGGTGACTTTATTGTTTACTATTCATTTAGAAACCCATTTTTCTTTTTTTTTCGTCCATTGATTTCTTAATATCACATCTTCGTCTGGTCTAGTCTTGGGGTAAATTTGTTCTAACCATTTGACCTTGCACTGTAATCTTAAAATTAAGGGATTGTAAAGTATTTATCAAGCATTGTAATATCTTTTTTATTTTTTAAATGAGGATTGCATAGAGAATGATATACCGTATTATTTTCAATTCATGTTTGGGCAAAAAGGGTTAAGTCATAAAAAAAATGTTTTGTCTCGTCTTCAAAAATTCATAATTGACTATAATTTATTCGTTATTCATAATTTATTACAGTCTCTGTTGAAATAATATAGTTTCATTTATTATTCTGTAATAAATAAATACAATCAAAAAGAATTTATAACGGTTTTCAATATGTTGGTAAATCGTTGTTTAAGCTTCACATTCGATGACTTAAATAGATTAAATAGATTTGTCCAAGGATAATAGGACTTCGGCGTTGTCTCGCTTAAGCCCAACTTTAAGTTCAAATGGCTTATAGGTCTCATCCTTTGTTCTCTCTCCTTTGTCTAGCCTCCTTTTTTGCTTACTCTTAAGAAGATGGTAACATTCTTCAACTCATTAGATTTTTCCAAGTTGATTAATGGTTAAATTATAAGATTGTTCTTTTATAAATATTGAAATAGGAATATATAAATAATAGGCACGATTAGAGGTTTAAAAGTAAATGTTTAATGAGAGTGAATAAATAATTTGGTACAAAAGTGTCGAAAATGGGATGTGGATGATGATTAAGATGATGGGATGAGCGATGATCAGTGGAAGCCGTGGTAACCGTGGTAACCATGGAGGAGGGGTCCATGGCCGAGGGCGACCACTGGGGCGTGGACCACTGGGGCCGCCACCGTCCTCACTACTGGCACGGAGTTGTGGACCACTCGCACTGTGTTTGAGTATGAGGAGGCGTGGGATGCCACCAGTGGGGTGTGTGCCACTAGTGGTGTGTGCACTGCCACGGGGGCCGCCACCAGTGGGGCGTGTTCGATAGCCAGGGCGGGCCCGTGAGCGAGGGGGGCACCGATGATTCCTGCGTTCACTGCGGCGAACAGCAGAGGAAGAACTACCTGCAAAAAAAAAAAAAAAAGAAACGTTTGTCATATGTTGTACCAGAATATGCTGTAGCTTTGTGTACATATCAATATATGTACCTGATCACTATCAGGTATTATTATTGACTATATCTAGATGTACCTATATAAATTGTGTAAATATAAATTGTGCCGGATCGTGAAAAACATACTTGATAATGAAACACGGGTGTATAATAGTCGTTTAAATGTGATTCTTCTTCTTCGATGGCACTACAACTTATGAAGAGTCAGGGCCTCCCGCAGTCGGAGCCGCCAGTCTTCTCTGTTTTGTGCAGCTGCTCTCCAATTTCTAATTCCGAGCATTTTTTAGGCATCTACCGCCACACAATCTATCCAGCGCAGGCGAGGTCTACCAACCTTTCTTCGTCCAAAGATTTTTTCCTCCAAGGGCATTTTTGGGACCTCGTTATTGCTTAGTCGAGCAATGTGCCCAGCCCATCTTAAGCGACCAACCTTTATTAATTTAACCACATCAGGCTCATTATACAAGCTCATGATCTCGGCATTTTTTCTTAATCTCCATACGCCGCTGCTACACACAGGTCCCATAATCCTTCTCAGTATTCTCCTTTCAAATCTCAATAGAGATGATTCCATTGCGTCTTCGTCATGGTCCAACACTCAGATGAATATGTGAGAACTGGCCTCATTAGTGTTTTGTTTATTTGTAGCTTAGTGGCCCTGGAGAGAAACTTGCTTCTTAGGTGTTTCTGAAGCCCGAAATAGCATCTATTGGCTGTCATGATCCGGCGCTGAATCTCTGGTTTCATGTCGTTGGTTGAGTTTAGCTGCGTTCCCAGGTAAATAAATTCCTGCACGCTGTCGAATTTAAAATCTCCTATCATAACTTTCCCTCCTAGAAATAATGCTGTTGTTATTTTAGGATTGCAGATCATGTACTTGGTTTTAGATTCGTTAACCACCAATCCAATTTTTGCAGCTGCTCTCCAAAAAATCCCCTTGTCTAAGTCCATTAAATGTGATTGCTTAGTTAAGAAGATGGTAAAACACAGGATTTCGTTTATGCCTGTTGTACAATGTGGAATCGCTTGATCAAATTTAGTGATAAGAGCTAAACAGCCAGAAACGGCCGCTTAATCACACGTTAACTTATAAACGAACACTATTTCTGTTCAATAATTCATTGGATCATAGAGTGATATTCAAAGTAATATTAGAGCTTATGTGCACCGTATAACGGCTGTTTACCGAAACGGGACTGATAACGTACTGTACAACAGATAAATGGAGTTCTGTAATTAAACACGGAATCTTGTTCAAACTACGGCTACCTGATTCCCTGTTTTAACAAAGAATTGTACACCCGGCCATAAGTCATCGACGGTAACGAATTACAACAGTTGGTTCGAAATGAGTAGTTCGGTTTTAACATAAGTACACTATGCTAAATTCTAATTTTCGCTACGTTAAATTGACTAGGAGAATCCCGAGCAAGAAAACGAAGGACTTAATCTGAGGTTGTGCACTGAACGTATTTTTCACTCAACGTGTCTTTCTGTCATTGTTTGATATTAATTGTTTATATAATTTGTCCGTACAGTACTAGCTGCAGATTTTCTTTATTCATCTAATAAAACTTCAGCATTGTATGTTACTAAAAATGTTGCTAACTTTAAATTAATTGTCTTGAATAGTTTTAACAGCATGAAAGTAGTACACGAGTAATTAAAAGAGATAATCAACTTTTTTGAGAACAAGTGGGGCTTCTTAAACGACTGATTTATTTATAAGTCTTTCATAATTTATCTTCGCGAAACGTTTTTAAAATAATTTAAGAAAAAATGATTTAGTACAAAAATTTTCGATTGAAGATTTAATGTGTTTGTGTCTAATGATTAGAACAAAATGTTAAATCCAGAGAAGTGAATAGAATAGAGTAGCTGTGTCTAACCTATAACATTATAATAATTATTAATATATTGTTATAATTAGTATATCATTGATGCCACAAAGATCCTGGACTGAAACGGACGTCAATGTTTAACAAAATATTTTTAATATTGCGAAACAGCCTAAGCCTGACGAGAAACAAGTTAAGAAAAATAACTAGTCCCCTGCGGGTCAGTTATCGAGAAAAATCTTATTTTCAAGAAGTTCCAATATTACCTCTTTTTGCAAGATTTTACATTAAGAAGAAGTTGTAATATTAGATCTTTTACACGTTTTAAATTTAAATTGGTTTATAACATAATTTCATGGACATATTTTTACGGGTTTCTCCCTTGGAATATTGATAAAAAAAAAAAAAAAATAATAAAAAAAAAAACAAGAAAAAAAACCTGAGACCAAAAGTTATTTAGAAAATGTAAACTATAAAACCACTATGCCATAATGAAACACTAACAATATCAATAAATCCTCATCGGTATTAATGAATATGATAAAAATAATATGATTTTCTTATATACATTATATCAAATAGGATAAAAAAAAAAGGTTCCTTCCTTAAAGAAACTTCTAACCTTCTTCATTCAACACTACAGTCTCACGAATGACACTGTTCAATGTAAGTAGTGAAGGAAATATTTTGCAACTTCATTCATACTCAGCGTCAGTTCCCAACTGATTGGCATCAAACAAAGTTCTGTTGAAACAAAGGAAATTCGAAACAAACACAATCCGTTATGAAACAAAACGAATTCCCAAGAAAATAAAATAAAACCTAGCGGCGGGTTGAAGTGAGCAGCTGTTTCTTGTCAGATATTTCCGGAACCTTCACAAAATAAATACTTCCCGAGAGATTTCCCATTGCTGACTGTGATAGTGGGAATTTTACAATGGGCTGTTGACTGCATCAATTTTCGTTTACTGGTACCATTTTGGTGTGTGAGTAAATTTTGATATGATCAGTTTCCTAACTTTATTTTAACTGAATTTTGTTTTCAGTAAATGGACTCAGAAAGTGTACGAATCATTTAAAAACTAAACTGCTGAAGTGACAGCTAAAAACAATTGTATAGCTACAATATCAGCTGAATCGTGGAGGGGAAGGGATGTTTTCGAATATTTACAAATATTTTAAGGAACGCGTTCTAATTTCAAAATTATCCTTGAAAAAATGACAGGAGGAAATCCTAAAAACTAATCAAGTCGTGTTACATGGCGCTAACACTCAAATGGGTCAGAGATAAACAATAAATCAATATAAAGAAATTTAAAGTAAAAGATAAATCCTTAAAGATAAATATTTATAGTAGAAATAAGTTGGTACATTTACTGTTTATCGATGCCTAAATGTTTTCAGGCTTACTTACAAAGTTGGAGGTTTATACATTTACTTTTAAGGTTTTATTATGGCTTAAAAGATATACAATAACTTCTAGTTTATACTTACCATTAGCCGGAAAACTCGATCAAAAACGGAAAACACACTAACTTTCCTTTAAAGATTTACTAAAAAATAATAAAAATATAATTTTTATCCGTGTTGTTAATTAGTATTTATTTTCTAAGGATCTTGAACGAATAAACTAGGAGATATTTTGAGGCTTAATAGTTCCAGCATACTAGTAATATAATAACAAATAAATTATTAAATAATAACATATAATTATTTGAATAAAAATACAAATCGTTCATTTTATTTTACCAATCAAATCGTAAACTTTTAACGACATGCATTAACACAAGAAAATTTTATTACTATCACAACAACTCTTTTAGGTGACATATAAACACGGAACCAAAACATATAAACATTTATTGGAATATAAACTGGACATTATTCTTTAACATCTAAAACGTAAGATACGTTTGAAAGGTTTCGATTCTGATGACTTTTTTTTAATCTAGATAGATTATGTATACCTATTAATAGATTCTCTAAAATCGGTCAAGAGGAAGCGAAAATACTAATTCCAAAATTCCCATCTAGTAACCTTTTTTCAACTTAAATTCTGACACTGAGAAATATTTATAGCCGAGAGTTTAGGGAAGTCATAAAATCACGGAAGGGAATAAAATAAAAAAAGTGCTATTTATTTTAAATTATAAATCTATTCAAAAAGGAATTAGTCCCAATTTGATGGCCTATAACACTTAATTTGAATTGAAAAGAACTTAATCAAAATTGAATTAATTTGAATAGATTGTTATATTGTTTGAATTGACACCTATGTATTATCTAAGCTAAGGACACTACAGATGATTTGTTATTTATTAGAAATTGAACAACATGAAAATATAACAATTGGTAAAATATAGGGAATCTCGAAGAAAAAAAATAATTTAGTTTAAATTATTTAGGGTATTAAATCGTATATCGCAATACATTAACATAGAGTTTAGTGTATCATCGATCAAGATTTTCCAAACCTTCTCGAGATCAGTACTAAGAAATGTTTGCTACTTCCATAGGTTTATTGCCCGCTACAATATCTATCGATCGCATCCTTTTGATAATCGATAATAAGGTCCATTATCAATTATCTTAGAGGATCGACGATCAAAGAGACGAGCATACAGAACCGGTAAGGTGGGTCTGTCTACCTTGAAGCCATGACCCGATTAAGTCCGTGGTGGCGAAACCTGATCCAATTCCCCTCAGGGAGCTGTGTCCATACAGTTACCTCTTCGCTATTTGCCTTTCAGTCCGTGTTTTTTTAATTTAAAAGGTCGCTCACTCGTGATGTGGAACGCGTAAATACGAAACCAGGAAAAAAAAAAAATAAATAAGAAAAGAAAAAGAAGAAATAAATCAAGTTATTTTTAGTTCTCTATTTCTATAATTAAGCTCATAATAAGCACAATTTTAAAATTTAAAACGATTGTGGAAAAATGTTATGCAGCATTCAAAAATTTTTTAATTAACTTATTATAATTTATTTAAAATATTTAAAAGACAAAACTAATTCATCCATTTCTTTATTTTAATTTAAATTCCGAATATAGTTTTTTTTTTTTTTTAAATCTTGTCAAGAAAAAATAAGAAGATGTCATAATGAGATACCCAGGGGGAAAAAAAAGTCGTTTCAAACGACCTATAATTATTTATAATAGATGATGATGAAGACATTAATTGGAACTAAATGATATACCGAGACGATCGAAGCCATTAATTATCGACACTAGCCGCTATTTCGATTGTATTTTATCGATGTACTTACGAGCTTGAACATGTTGACGAGTGTGTGTGTGATGAGATGTGCCTGCAACAGCTGACTCTGCTCCTGAGGTAGAGATGCCGGCTTATATCCCCGTATACCCTTCACTGAACGGGAGGAGGGGAGCGTTGTGCAAGTTGTCTAGCTCTAGCAAGGAACTGTCGAGGGTACGTGCTAGGCGGATAGCGTACGGTTGAGTATGAGATGAAGAAGTTGAGGAACAGGGTATGGTGCATGACAGGGAACTGCAGCGGGTCGACAGGGCTGCCGGAGGTCTCCACTGAGATTGGCAAGTTTGAAGAAGATGGAAGTTGAAGCAGCTTATGGATTATCATCGTTCCTTGAGGTTTATATCATCCTGCTTAGATTTGCGTTCATATAACTCGACTTGTAGAATTTTTTTCAGAAGAGAAGCACATAATAAGAGCTTAAAATTCATCGTTTATGTTATAAAAAAATTGATAACCAAGCACTAGCCTACACAAACTAAAATTAATATCTGTAAACTATCTTAAATCTTGGCTCTGCATTTTCGTTCCTATTTCGTCATATAACGGTAGACCTTTATTCTGTATTCCATACCCAATAACAGTAGACCTTTAATCTGCATCGAAGCTCAAATGGATGGATAGGGGGTTACCGTTCTGTCTCAATTTAAGAACCATAGGTTTAACACTTTATGCACACCATAGACTTTATATATACTTCCTGGAACATTTCTCCTCATTTAGCTCTTGAACATAATTTTTTTCGAGTATTCCAACAAGGGTTCTTTCAGGAGTAAGTATCCTGGTAAATAAACGCGATTAACAATTTCACTTTTTTATTTTTATGTCTACGCAGGAGGGAGCTAAGTATAAAATTAAGGAGCTCGTTTCACATATAATCTGTGCTGTAGAGCTTTCATCTGAAATATTTTTTATTTCGACCAGCCGTTTCGGAGTTAGAGGAATCGGAACAACAGCATGATTGATACCACTGCTAAAATCGTATAAATTGCCGATCTTTGATAATCGATTTTGGCGAAATGATAAATCTGGTTTTAACTTCAATTATGTCTTCCATCGCGCAATTTACCGCCCCCTTATTTTATAAGGAAATATACTAAGACAATTTTTTTTTTTTCCATCCTGGCCTGGTTATAAGCAAGTAAAAGATATATATATATTTTACCCGACATTACATTAGGTGCAAATGTACATCTTTTCTTGAATTGAAATCCTTAAATAAAAATCCATTTTAGTTGTTCAGAACTCAGGAAACATTAAAGATCTCCAAGATAATAGTGCTCCGTATTTTAAAGAAGATTGTCATTCACATCTCATGAGGATAAAATAACACCACAGTGATCCAATGTTAATCTTATAGAATCATTTTGTTAATCTATTGCATATTGATTCTGAATTAAAAGCTATCAATTGAAACTACCATATATTTGAATACACGGTAATTACCCATAGATGAACGGAAGTAAATTCTTATAGGTTTCAAATATCACCAGGACCATATTTTCAGTTTCTTTGCTTTTCTTCATTTCCAGGCTTCAGAATTATGGGTATAGTAATGATTTTTTCCATTATATTGTCATTGTAATGAAATTTATCGAAATATAAGATTATAATTATATTATTTTTAAAAAAATACTAATTTGTACAATTCAGTCAAGAAATGTATTCAGGTATGTATTACTTAAAAATACTACTAAAATGCATCTCAAAATGAGACTCAATGCAAAAATAAGCGTCAAAAATCATTTTAAACCATTTTCTTTTGATCCAAATTTTCGTCACGTAATAATGTCATCCATTTAGCTCGTACATTCACTACCCCTATAATACTAGGTACTCAATAAGGAATCAACGGCTTATTATAAGAACTGACAGAACCCTTTACAGAGTGTAACAGTTATATAGTATCTGCTATAGCAATCTCATTTTGTTCTATTTGATAAGGAAAATTTATACCGAAGATTGATAAATGAGAAGAAGAAGTAATAAATGGTGTTTTAATGAGGTTGAGGAGTGAGTTTTATGACTGCAGATGGATAGGGATGTTTTATAGATACTTAACTAGTATGAAAAAGGATTGGTGAAAAAAAGTTGTGTGAGAAAGAATTTAAAAATCATTAGATTGAGTATTAAAGAATATTAGCTGTTTTTTTTTTTTTTGGTTCCCAAGGATTGTAATAGGCATTCACCGACGGTTATTGTCTTCGGAAGAAGGGAAAAGCCCCAGCCTTGTACGAAAAACTGACACAAATTGCGAGAGCGCTTGGGAAAACCAAAAAATAAGTCTTATTTACCAATTCAATATTATGCTTATCTTATCATATTCTCCTCTCACCAGACATCATTCCTTGAACTGGCCATACGCAGGAGGCATCGAGGGACTAGATGGGTTCTTTGGGGAAATGAATGTTGAGTCTTTGGGGTTGTTTGAGGAATGACATGGATTTTACTTTTCTGGTTTTTAAATCTTTTAAATTTTAAATAGTATTAGTATTAAAAATATTTTTTTAATCAATCATAAGAATTTCACCGAAAATTCCAAAGTATTAAAAAGCAATTGAATAGTTCCTATTAATTATAAGATGTTAAAATTGACTAATTATTTACCGACCGATTACCAATACTCAAGCATTATGATAAATAAGTTTTAAGTAAGCGCCTGACTTACAGAAATATTCGTTACGAAGAAAAAGGTTCCCTGCTTCTATGATTTATTCAATGGGATGTCAGATGTATAAACGATGATTAAATAAATATGTATTTTAAAATGTTTTTGAATTGGGGCTATCCATGTCTATTCAACATAGGCTTGAACCTCAACATCCCAGATATCAGACATTCTGGAAATTTGATACATGCTATTATAGTAACCCTAAGGGAGGGTCGTGAATTCCTAAATTTTACAGATTCCATGCTCTATTAATATATTTTTCACAGTAATAGTAAACAATCTGTATGTTAAAGTTTTCTAACTAAACACGAAAACGAGTAAGACAAAAAAATAACAAAAATAAAAGTTCAAAACACCACAGGGTGTGGTGGGAGTTGAGGTCCATTCTAGTTCTGTTTTTTTCTGGTTCTGCCGGGTCTTCTGCCTTCTCTGTGGTCAATTCTAAAGATTAATTGATTTTGAAAATTTCAATAGTTCCACTTTATCCTATTTCTCAAAAATTTGTTTTCAGGAGTAGAGTAGTTCTTAAATATTACTAAGATGTGGACAGCCGAATAACTGAATTGTAATTGAATTACAGGACTGTAATGACGTCAACTATTGGTCCATAAACATAAAAAAATCACGATTAAAATTGTTCTGGAAGCTTTCCTAATTTGGCTATGGCTTTGATATTGGTGTCATTTCACAGTGCATTCCATGTCATCTCACATAACATACAACGCTATATAGGTTGGTGCTAAAAAATTTTTCTCGAAACCAAATCTAAAATTTCAATTTCAATTTTCTCTGAAAGTACATTTTTTTTTCATATTATTTTTTTTTAATAAATAGACAATATTAAATCTAATCAAACGAAAAAATATAAATTTGGGATGGCAAATCACAAAATTTAAACTCTATATTCTTAATAATTACTAAAATGATGAATATACATTTTCATAATGAAAACATGGACAAAGGTCATAATAAGGATTCAAGTAGGTAATAAGTCTATAGATAATTGAAATGTTAAAAACAAGGGACTGGATTACGACAATATTTGTAGGAAACAATGTGTATCATTGCCTAAGTAATTTTCAAGGGGGGTATTGATTTTTTAACAGTTGAAATTTAGAGATTTTCATTTTTTCTTTAAATTAATTTAATCCTTTTCCTATACATATATCGCAGAATTTTGAGCGTCTTTCTATGTTATGATAAAATTCCATACTTAAAAAAAAAAAAATTAACAGTAAATAATCCACTAAAACAATAAATACAAGGCGCTAAATACCTTCACGTTTTAATTACTTCGTCTTCACAGGAGTGGGCTAATTTTTAAATTAATGAGATCGTTTTACACAGGATTCGATATTCTACGACTATTTTAAAATTTTTTATTTGGAGTAACCCTCTTTAAATTGCAGGCTTTGGAACATGAGCGTAAATCATTTTTCCGCTAAAGTGGCTTAATTGACAATCGGTTTTGGCGAAAAGACTTACCCGATTATAACTGTGGGGACCTCAGTCGACGCAAAATTTAATGCCCTTTTATTTTAGAAAGAATACAATTTATTCTGCAATTAATCGTTTTCGAGTTATTAGCGAAAAATTGAAAAAAGTTCGAAAATGTCTATTTTGTTCTCCTATAAAATTTGAGTGCAACCGATCTGAGATGGCAGACGTTCACATTTGTTGTCTATGAAATAAGTACTTTCAGCCTATATGATTTCTTGCATTGTCTATATGATATAGATTTCTTCAAATTTGGCCCTCAGCTCCCGGACTATATTGATAATTATGCTGCGTTTTGCAGCAACCCAATATACTTGGGCAGCATTTTTTTGTTTTATTATAAAAAAATAAAGCATTTCCCTCTTGTAAGGTTTAAGCGATCGCACGTTGCTTAGAGGTCGCTTGTTGAGTGAATAGTTAATGCCAGTTAGATTCGTCCAATCTTCGATTTTTTAATATTGAAGCCATTTCCTCATTTATATATTGCCTAATGGTTATATATCATTCATGTTGATCTTTGCTTGATGATCTTTGGACAAAAGGGCTTAAGTCATAAAAGATGTTTTTTGTATCGTCTTCTTAAAATTCATAATTGACTATAATTTATTCGTTGGTCATAATTGATTACAGTCTGTGTTGAAAGAATATAGTTTCATTTATTATTCTGGAATAAAGAAATACAACCATAAGGAATTTATAATGATTTTTAATAGCTTGGTAAATCATTGTTTAAGCTTCACATTCGATGACTTAACCCCTTTTGACCGAAAACCAGTGATATAATATTGCCTTTTTATTTTAAAAATGCATTTCCAGAGAAGATTGGTATTGAAATTTATAATTTTGTTTTGTGAAAATTCCTTTAAAACCAACCTACATTATGTCGTATGCGATATGAAATATTGAATGTATCGTGAAATTACACTAATCCGTGAGTACTAGCCAAATTAGGAAAGCTTCCACAGACATTTTAATCATGATTTTTCTTTTTCTGGGAAAATTTTTGAAGTGATTTTTGTTCTGTAAATAGAAAAGGAGACGACATAGGTCAGTATATGTTCACAAATTTTTAGTTTATACAAGTAGTACAGATGTACCGAATTTCACAAAATTCTTTGATTCTAAGTTTCAACACGGTATATTTTTGTATTGATTTGACGAGGGAAACCTCAAAGATGGCTGATAAAATTACAAATATCAATCATTGCCAATTTATCTCTAAAATATTTGGAAAAGATAATTTTTTATAGTTTATTTTTAGGGGAAAAAGCATTAAATAATTGTCCGCACAACTTATATTCCAAGAATCTCTTATTTATGAGATTACATTACTTTTTAATTGCGAAAATGTATTACACCACTTAACAAACTGAGGACACGAAGAAGGCTGTAGGTAACCTTATTTGGTTACATAATCTAAGAAATTATACACATGAGTGTAAAAACAAGTTTCCTCACTTAAGTAATATATATATTTTTAAAACTTATATATAAAAAATTATTTGTACACGTGTATTTTTAATTCTGGATGGCACCGGGCTCGTGTTGTAATTATTTCCATGTCATTAATTCAGTTCTCAGAAATTGATTAAGTTTTTAATTTGGAAATTTAAGTTTGTTATAGATTTGAAGTGTTATTTGAGGAATTTATTTACGAAGAGGTCTTCCTTTCGTCGAGGTTTGCCAGTGTCTGTCTCAGTTTCGAAATAGGTCTGTTTTTACTGATTTCTTGATATAGGAAAGCTAAAACTACACTAAGCTGTAGTCGGTAGGTTTTTATCATTAGCAGCTGATTTAGCCTAAGAGTCAGCTGTTTCGTTACCGGAGACCCCACTGTGTTCTTTTACACAATGTAAAGAGATTTTCATCTTCTTATCCATAATTATGATAAAATTTTGCCTGATTCGTTCATTGAGGGGGTCGTGAATTTCTGAGTTTTTGAGAGAATTAATTAGTACATTATTGTCCGTGTAAATTGTATAAGAATTGGTCTGGGATCTTCTGTCTGTCTTAGGATGTAGTCTGTAGCCTTAATAACTGCTAATTTTTCGGCTTGATTGTTTGAACAGTCTAGACCTAGCCGGTATTTTTCGTCCTGGTGTGTTTGACTGTGTTGGTATGAGAATGCGCAGCCTTTGTTCATGTTTACTTCCGTCTCTGTAAATCTTGATTGTTTGTAGGTTGGAATTTTCTAAGCCCTTAATGTATTGTATAAGTTTCGCATGTAACGATGGGTGTATCCATTGTTTTGGTGTTACCTATGATGCGATTTGCTTCTGTTCAATGTCTTTGTAGTTTACGTTTTGTTTTGAACTTCACATTTTATATAACGTTAAAAATACCTGTGCTCTAGAATAATTATGACCTTGGTCGCGGGGTCAAAAATCAAACCACAGAATGACCTTCGGAAAAAAATAACCATAGAGCAGAGGTCATTGTAATGGATTGGATAACTTTAGCTGTAGGGTACGAACAGCCTGTAAGATGAAAATCAGACCATATTTGAAATCAAAATGGACGATAATTAAATTGGTTTTTTTAATAATAAGATTATTCACGATTTTTAAGATATCGATTTCTATTATTTTAATTAAACAAAATATTGACACATAATGCAATTAAAGCGATTTTAACCACCCGCAAAATATCCGAAAGATTAATTTTATTTTTTAATATAATTACTATTAAGGATTGTAGTTACAACAACTCATAACTTAAAAAAAAAAAAAAAAAAAAAAAGAAGGGTTGCTTAAATCAGTTCCCAGGGATTGAAATGACCGTGGAAAAACCTTCGGATCTACATGCTATTCAGTTCCATTGCAGTCGATGGTAGTTCACTATAGTTAATTAGGGAAAGAAAGTTTCTACGATTTTCAAGGTTTTGTAATAAGAACGAACATGAGGTCATTTAATACAAAACAGATAACGCCAAAAGTTCAATAGTTTTACCATACTGCAATATTTATTGTTAAAAGTGCAAAACCTAGTTATTGACAGCCTCTGGATTTAATTGTGAAATCTTCCCTATGGTTAGTTAGTTAAAGTCTTACTTCATAGATGACTTAGAGGACCCTTCAAACATTAGATTCATGTATATCTTGAAATAAAATTAGGACTTGTTTACTTATTTCTTTAAGTTAAAGTTGGGGTGTCAATAACTGTATGGTTTACCCTACGAAGAATGTAGGTAAATGATTTTTAGCAGTTTTAATTATTTTTAACTTTTTTCGAGATCTTCATAGCGTTATTGATAATTATTAGAAGTGACAAGATCTTTAACTACGTTTTTCCATTTCAAGTGAATGTCCAAAAGCTCTGATAATAATAGGACTCTCATGACATGAAACATAGAGGAGCGTTTTGAATTTAAAGAAATTAAATTGTCATGTCCATCGTATTTATGAAAATAAATGAAGATAATATTTTTTTTTTATTTTTATTTTTAAGTCAGAGTAGTATCATCTTTATAACAGATACTCCAAGTGCGCAAAAATCTTCAGCATGGGTGTTAAAATAAAAATGAAAGAAGGTCGATTGTTGATTATATTAATTGAAAATATATCTTTTACCTCGATCGACTATAGTTTCATGATTGATATCCTAAATTTCCGCTGCATTTCAAGGTTTCGCTCATGAAATTATCTTCATTTATCAACCAACAGGAACATTATCAAATCTTATAACTAATTATTAATTACAAACAAGTAATTATTTATTTCCAATTTCATGTAAGCCTTGGTTACCTTAATTAGTACAAAGTACAACTAATATTTTATTTATTTGTTCCATATCGTTTAAATGGAGATAATATGTTAATTTTGTTATTAATGTAGAGATCCAATTTTTTTATTGAAAATCCTCCAAGACTTTTCATATGCGCGATCACTATAATAGTGGGACCGAGGGGAGTTTAAATAATTTTCACATTTTGATTCATACCCCAAATACTGTAGACAGAAATCATATGATATTAGTACCAATCGATAGGCCACTCTTTACACTTGCGATTGGCTAACATAGAGAAATTGTAAACTTTAAATATTGTGGTGAAAAATCAACTTAACTGTAACAAGTCAACTTGTTTCAACTCTCCTGATACCGAGGTGAGATGAAACAGGGATCGAGGAGATTTTAAACATATGATTTTTAAGAAGTATTAAGGGCTGTAAAATAAAAATGATGATCAATTTAAAGGTATTTATTAAAATTAAACTTTTGAAGTATAAAACAAACTGTTTTATTAATATTTTGTTCTGATATATCAGTTACGTTGGTAACTTCAGGTCTTAAACAAATAATCAACTCCTAAAGTAGTTAAAAGAACCATAAAGTCCTGTTCGTAAGATTAATCAAAATAACACTCAGATAAACAAAATGTTTTACATTCTAAATCTTTGACGTAAAATAATTATCAACTTTCAGTCGTTTCTTAAGTATTAAAATCAGTTTTGATCAATATTTCTTCAAATATTTAAGTCACAATGATCTCACATAAGTCGAAAAATAGAAATATTATGAAAAAAAAAAACTTCAATCTGAATTGTGGCAAACATTAAGTTCCAAACCAGAGCAAGACATGAGCCCCGTTGTAGAATTCCGGACATTGTACCCATTTTTTCTTTGGCTCTGCTATTTGAAAATAGCTCCGAAAAACAAGGGAAAAGGATTCTTCTTCTTCTGCAGAATGGGTGCTATAGTAACCAATGTTCCCCTTTTTGCGGAAGTCATGTCACTCACTTGATTTTGTCATCGTCTGGCTAAAGGAGATGAGTTCAAATAGGCTGTTTCGAATCTCCTCTGTAAGAAAAACCTCCCAATTTTTAATCAACCCACAATAAAAAAGCAAATACACAGAAATCAGTTGCACCAAACAAATATAATAAATCTTTAGTGAATGAGCTTTCGAAACATATATAATTTATAGGTACCAAAATACAAAACCCTTATCAAAATATACGAATCGTAAAAAAACGTTAAAAACTTACTTTTCACGATTCTAGTCACGTGGCACGCAGAACTTCATAACCGCGCGACTTACGCCACCGACGCGAACTGGCCTGTCAGCAGGCGGAGGGAAGTGATTGATAAGCGGCGTTGCTAATTCGCCAGAGATTTCAAGTTCCGAAAAATGTTTCAAATCACCTCAGTTTCAAATCCCCTCGGTCTCTCTAAAGTTGAATTTTAGGACCGCATCTACTTTAAGAAAAAAATGTTTAATAAGTATTTATCTTTAAATATGCGATTCAAAAAATTTTTTTTTTAATTTAAATAAAAGAAGGAGAAATTTCACTTATAAGGTGCATTTCTAGCATCTATAAGACCAAGAAATAGTAGTTTTATGTATTGCGTTATGACTTTTAAAAATATATAATAATAATAATAGATATTCTTCTTCTTTTACAAGCTCTTATGTGCCTTTCAGAGTAGAGCTCGCTTTGCCTCAGCCCACTTCTTCCAACCGTCTCTGTCCATAGCATTTCGCTTCATCTGGGGGGCCATGGACATCCCCCGATCTTTGCTTATCTTATCGATATATGCACTGAATGTGATTCGTGGCCTGCCAACTGGTCTTCTTCCTTCTGGCCTCATCTCAATGCACCATTTGACTTTCCTTTCTTCTGGTATTCTGCATTTGTGCCCAAACCACTTTAGTTGCCGCTCCTCAACCCTTAACTTCATGGATGGTACCTTGAGTTCTTCTCGGACAATTTCATTTCGGACACGATCCCTTCTTGTTTTCCCCACTACTCTTCTAAGGAACCTCATTTCCGCAGTAGTGAGCCTTATAATGTATTTATCAAGGGCAGTCCAGTGTTCGGCTCCGTACAAAAAAACTGGGAGGAATACGGTCTTGAAAACAGTTAGTTTTATGTTCCGGGCAATTTCTTTTTTACCAACTATGGTACTATCGATTTGGAGGAACACACTGTTTGCTTTCATCACTCGATTCCCGATTTCTGGGCCCAGCCTTCCATCCCTGCTTACCAGAGTGCCAAGATATTAGTAGGTATCCACGCATTCTAGAGGTTCCGCATTCTTGGTAGAATTTATCTCCATGCCCTTTCTGTGCAGTTCCTCTCTCCACTCCACTACGGCCTTCTGGAGATTCTCCTGTGAGTCAGCTATTAATACGATAGATATTCATAGATAGATTAAAATAGATAGATTCAAATAGATATTCACTAGAATTTAAATCTAACTGAGCAAGCCTAAACTGATACTTAATATGGTTGCAAAGTAAATTGGTCAAGTCATTTCATCTAATTTTTTTTTTTTTTTTTTTTTTTTTATTTAAGGTTCATTGGCTTTAATGTTACACATGTAGCCATTGAGTCTGGCCCATTTCGTATTAATGTGGTTAGTATTAAGTTAAAAACAAAAACAAAGCAATAATTACAACTTATCCATAAGTCTATATCACATTTCAATATTTCACTCACTAATATACAACACAAGTATTTACAGATAAATTATAAACGAATTTAATAAATTGTATCATATATAAACAAAATTAAAACCTGGTATCATAAACTAAAAAAAGAAAGAAAATAAAGGTGGTATCACAAATTATAAGCAAAATAAAAATAAAAAACTGGCATCATATTCATAAACAGATTAAAAAATTAAAAACTGACATCATATTGGTTTATCATTGGCATATTGATTGCAAATAGAAAAAGATATCATTCAATTTCCCCACGCTATCCACGGTAAGTATATTTTGGATTGATAAATCCTCATCACCCTCAACCATATATTTTTCCAAGTACCGTTTTCTTATACTATCGGAAAATGGGCAGTGCAAAATTAAATGATTTAAACTATTAATTATAGTTTCACGACAGAACTTACATTCTTCGTCAGTTCTAAGGACATGTCTTGAATTCTTGTAAAATATTTTTAAGAATTCGAAACCAGAAATTCGCAATTGGCTAACTGTTCTTAACTTCTCTATGTTTATATTGAATTTTAAATACCTTTCAGGTTCAGGGTTGGAGAAGCTACAGATGGATCTATATATTGGATTGTAATTTGAGTTAAGAGCTCTGTCAATGTCTTTCGACAATAAATGATTGGATACTTTTTCCAAAATATCTTTTTTATTAGCTATTAAAACACCGGGATTATGTAAAACTGCAAAAAAATTTTCAATGTGATGATCAATAGCCAGCATTTTTACTTGTGTTACCCAATTAAAAGACAAGTCTTGCTTTTCGTTATCTAGTTCCACTAGTCTATCGAAACATCTACGTGGCAGTCTAGAGTCAGGGAGAGACGACGTTTTTATGCAGAAATTGATTACTTTCTTTAGAATCGTAACTATGAGTGGATTGCGGCCTGTTTCTAGACGAACTATGTAATTTGGAGTGCATTTAGGCCAGAAATATAGATATTTTAAGAATTTTATTTGGGTTAACTCAATCATATTATAATAGTTTAAACTCCAAACTTCTGCAGCATACAGCAGTGTTGATGATATCATAGAGTCAAAAAGTACCATTTTCGTTTCCCATGCGCGGCTTTTACCTTTTCTGAGAATGTCCCTCACTTTAGCACTTGCAACGTTAGATTTTTCAATAAAGTGCTGAGATGCCAGAAAGAACTTCCCGGAGATGAAAATGGTACTCCTAGGTATGTGTAGGATTTTGTGTATTCAAGAACATTAGCATTCCAAAAGAGAGGCTTTAATTTTTTCATTTTTGGGGATTTATGGAGAACTAATATTTTAGATTTTTCGGATTTAAAATTAACGAGTTTTGGACGCAGTATCGCTCCATTAATTCCAAATTTTTATGTGTATCATGCCATGACGAATTTAAAAGCACTATATCATCGGCCAATAGAAGCATTATAACTTCATTTTTAGAATCAATAGGTACACCCCTGGCACCATTATTTTGAAAAAACCTAATTATATCTGATAGAAATAAGATAAATAGGGTAGGACTGAGACTCTCCCCTTGAAGGAGACCAGAAGTGATACTAATGCCCTCAGATAGTTTGTCGCCGACTTGAATTTGCATGACAGCATTGTCGTACAGTGCTTTTAAAATCCTTATTATTTTACCGCTGATGCCAATGTCGAATAGTTTTTGCCACAGAAGAGAGTGGTTTATGGAGTCAAACGCTTTCTTGAAATCCACGAAAGTAGCGAAAATATAATTCCCTTTAGTGCGAAGATTAATGCCTATCAGTGCCATAAGTGAAAAAATATGCTCGACGCAACCTCTTCCCGCTCTGAACCCTGCTTGTTCCTCTGGGATCAGGCTTTCCCTTTCGGCCCATTCCTGTAACCTCTATGCCAAAATAGCTGTAAATAGTTTTGTTATATTATTGATGAGGGATATGCCTCGATAATTATCTAAATCTTTTTTGTCTCCTTTTTTGTGTAAAAGAATTAATTTTGATTTAGACCACGAATCCGGTATTTTTTCAGTTTCCATTATATTGTTAAAAAGATTTAGTATATAATGCTCCCATTCCGGTGTCAAGCTTTTGAAAACTTCAGAGGTAAGATTATCGGGACCTGGGGATTTATTATTTTTTCTAAGTTTAATACAGTTTTGTAGTTCTTCTAAAGTAAACGGCAAGTCTAAAACTGGGGTGTTACTGACGGCAAGTCAGTAACTGGGTGAGTTACTGAAAAAAAATTAATTTCTAGAATTGATCTTCGTCCGAACAATAAACTATAATGTTTTACCCATTGATCAATACTTATTTCATTTGAATGCATTTTAAAAGGTTTAAGAGAATTGACTACTTTCCAAAATTCAGTACTATTTTTAACATCCTGTAGTTTCTTTATAATATTTTCTCTATGCTCTATTTTTTTATGGTCTAACAATTTCCTATAATTATCTTTAAATTGGAGGTATTCTATTACTGCATTTTGAGAGAAATTATTTTTTAACATTAATCTGTATTTTCTTCGGAGAGTTCTTTTTAATTGCCAACATTCAGTGTCGAACCATTTATTTTTTGCCTCAAATCTCTGCTTATTGTTTTGATTCTTGTATACCATTAGGCCAGAATCAATCAAAGATTCAGACATGCAGGTTATAAAGTTATCATAAACGGCGTCCATGTCTTTCGAATGGAAGTATATTCTATTTGATGAAGAAATATGTTTTTTAAAATATTCAGCCTTATTACTGTCCCATTTTAAATTCTTCCATGATTTTTGAGCTTGTTTATGAAATTTAGTGTCCTTAAATGGACCATAATCGTAGCGAATACTGAAGAAACAGGCTAAATGATCGGAAAAATCAGTAAAATTTGAAATATTCATATCCAAAAACAACTCGATCAAATTTTCAATTATCCATACCAGATCTATTGTTCTTCTACCTTTTTTTGAGATATAGGTAAATTTGCCAGGCCTATCAGAAAGTGACCGCCCGTTGCATAATAACAGTCCAAGTGACTCCATTGCTTCAACAAGTAATTTACCGCGTTTGTTAATACTTTTATGATTAGCTATTCTTGTTCCGTAGAAATTTGAATCTTCAAATAAACTGTTATCTAAATTATTCAAATGGCCTACATGACTGTTAAAGTCCCCACATAAAACTATATAGCTGTTAGGTAAATCAGTTATTATATTATACATTAAATAAATAAAGTTATCTATAATGTTTTCAAAATCGCATTCTTGTGGAAAATAAAAATTTCCTAGGATTACAGTTTTATGTTTAATACTAAATTTTACTATAACCATATATTGATTTGACTCTATTATAGTAATACTGTGAGCTATGGTTTTGTTTATAAATGTAATAATGCCTCCGCTTGCTCTACCGGTATATTTTTTTTTTTTAATAGCATTACTAATAACAGGAGTGTAGTTCTTTAACCACATTGGAGTAATAAAATTATTATCAGTGAGCCAGGTTTCTACTATACATACAGCTAGATTGTTATTTGAAATATTCACGTCATCAGGGTTTACATTTAGTAGATTTGAATAGCCCCTTATATTACAAAATATTATATTAGTTGTTAATGTGTTAGTATGATTTTCTTTACCAGTTTGAATATCCAGTTGACCTGTAGAATCCGAGGGTTTGAGAGTAATGGGTCATGAGGCCTCCATCTGAATCGGTTCTGAAGTGGAGTCCGAATTCGATCTGTTGCGGAACCGAAACTCTTGCAATTTCTCAGTTATTTTTCTTTTCTTCTGTGTTAAGTTTCCTACCGCATCATAATTTCCGAGGGAAGTATTAGCGATTTCTTCTGCTTCTTCTAAACGATAATGAATTCCTCTGAATTTAAAGAACCCTTTTTTATAGATAGCATTTTTATCAATTAGCTTTAATTTAGTTATACAGTTATAAATTCGCTTCCCTTCTTCTCTTTCTTCTTTAGTCCTATCATGACTGATCCTTAGGCCTCTCTGCTGAAGAGCCTCTCTTTTAGTCATAATATATTTCTTAGCGATATAACTGTTAAGGGAAATTAGTACAGGCTTGGGTTCTGGTCCCTTTCCTATACGAAAACAATTGTTAATCGTATGTTCGGTTATAGAGACACCTATTTCTTGAAAGTTGTCTATAATTTTTAATGACAAATTCTCATTTTCAGAATACGGTAAGTTATAAACTAGAAAGTTATTTCGTTTTTGCTCTTTTCTTAACATTTTTATTTCTTTTTCAAGGAAGCTTATTTTTGTATCCTGGTCTTGACATTTTTTCCTTAACTCTGATACCTCACCCAGTAACGAGTTCAGTAACTCAGTTAATTTATTTAACGCGCTTTTAGATTCCTCGTTGTTTTTATTAATAGTTATAAGTATTTCTTCGTTTGTAACCGTCATATTTATTGTTATTTGTAGAAATTGCAATGAAACCTTATTGTAAATATTTACAGCTACCTTCCTCTCTTGCAGCGCGGTGGGGGGATTCCAATCTCAGCCTGCTTCTCTTATCTCCCTGAGAGCCCTGATTTTATATATACTATAAAACTTAATTATTAGAGGTTCCAGTCACAATTAGTAAATGAAACTTAAAGGCTGTTAATATAAACACTTTACACGTAACTCACTTAAATTTCGTTTCAATCTGACGCGATTGAACAATACTTTTGCAAATAAGCACGGGATCGATCTTCACTCTATGGCAGTTCGGGCCAAACTCCCATTTCATCTAAATTTAAATGATAAGATATTTCCACGAGCCTCTTATAAATAGGTAACAACTTTATTTACACCCATGACAGGGTTATGATGACACATATTACTAAATAAAAAATTCTTGTATTCGCTAGCTTATGTCGAGGGATTTATACGTTTTTCATGATTATTTTAAATGGAGTACTTTTAATACTGCAATGTAATCCTCATTAGATCTATACAATAACTTTCAGTGGGATTAGATGCCCTTCTGCCTTAATCATTTTGCAGGGTTTAAATCTTCCGAAGGATGTAGTTCAGTGGGTTAAAAAAAAAAGTTCTCCCTCCTCAGTAAATTCTGAATCTGCCACTGTTTGATAGTAACTTTCGTTTATTCCCAAAAAACCTTGTTTCCGATGAAATATCAAGACTTAGCCTATTCCTTAAACAGAGGAAACGAATGCAAGCTGATAGTAGCAACCGTAGCTCATTCGGTCTTGCCCAATAGGAAAACGTTTACGGAATAATGCACGGACATGCGGTAACCAATGTCAGCTTGCCTTTAGTGAAAGCTGACCAATTAAAAGTAATCCTATTTGGACCAATGGGTGTCCTTGATTGCTTAGTAGATCCTAGTTCCTAACGCCTATAATGATGATATAGCTGTCCTTGCGAGGTGGTTCCTCTTAAGTACACTGGAATGTGGGTTTTTTTTTTTTTAATCTAACGTGGAGCCGACAGTGTTATTAGAAACATTTCTTCAATCTTTTAATGATTCTTTGAATAGTTTTCATTCTTCAGGGCGTCAAAATGGTAAAGCTTGCCAATTTGCTTTAATTTGAATAAAGCAGATTAATATCACGCGCTCAAATAAGGCTTGGCTGAATGTCACAGATTGTCTCTGGGGCTGTGAAACTTTCCTGGACCGCAAATCCCAGGTTCCATAAAATTGGTACTCTCACTTGAAAAATTAAGGAGAAAACTAGTGGTTGAACGTGATCACTGTCATATATGGGCGGATCTAGAAGGTTGTAAGGAGGGGGCTTCGGCCCCACAGCCCTTCCCCTGGATTTGCCAATCAGCTTTTTAATTTCACTTACCTATATATGAAATATATAGTAAGGGAAAGTATTGCGATCGTGAAAAATTTCGTCTTTCAGTTTTCAACGGAAATACACGTTTTGGGGTCCCTTGAGTACAAATAACCAAGTCCCGCGAAATGGTCTGTGTGTGTGTGTGTGTGTGTGTGTGTGTGTGAACAGACTAGCTCAAAAACTATAACAAGTACGAAGCTAATATTCGGTATTTGGTGTATGCATATGCCCGCGATGTGACAGTAAAATTTGATCAAAATTAGTCAAACGGAGGGGGTACTTTATCTAAAGAATTTTGTCTAATTTTTACGTACTTTTCGATTTTATCAAAAACGGCTCAAATGATTTCGATTAAACTTAGTATTTGACGCATTTAAATACCCGCGATGTGACGTTTAAAATTTCATCAAAATTGGTCAATCGGAGGGGTGCACTTTACTTCATTAATGTTTTCTCATTAACACGTTTTTTTTTTTACGTACTCAAAAACGGCTTTAACGATTTCACTATTAAATATGTGACAGCCAAACTTTTATTAACCGTATTATGAAAATATAAACTTTTATTTATTAATGAAAAATTATTTTACTTAAGGGTCATTCCATATCAAGTGGTCCAAAGTAGTTGCTCGATCATGTTAGAAAAAAATTATAATTTTACCACCAATTACGTATGGAATCAGTAGTTCATATCATTTTTTTAAAAATTTTTAGGATCAACCGTTTCAAAATGGCAGCCATTTTAGTTTCACCTTTCAGGCCGATTTTTGAGTTTTTAAGCTCTCAAAGAAAACTCACTTTCTCAAGACTGGTAAGTCATAGACTAATAATTCAAAGACAATTGTTTTCCTTAAAGTCTGGTCTATATTTCGTGTTCTCTTTATTATTTGAATATTTTGAAATCCAATACTCGAAAAGTGCTATTGAAAACAACTTCTTTAAATTCTCAAAACACCGTTTTTGAGGGTAAGTTATGGTTATAAGGGCATGTATGCCATAGCTGATTTTTTGCATGATAATAAACCTAACTAAGTAGCTTTCATTAAAAGTAACCATAACCCGTATATTCTTTACCTAATTTTTTTATGAATTTTTAAAGTTCACATTTTTTATTTTTTTCTTAACTTTAGGCTCTAATATCTACCTATGTCCAATGCAAAAAAAAAAAAAAAAAAAAAAAAAAACATTGGGTCTAATTATAATGTAAATCTACTCTATTAAATTTTTATTATTTTTTTTTAATGAAAAAGTAATTAAAAATACTTTCCGTTGGACATAGATAAAATTAAAAAACAAAACAATCAATAAGGGTTATTGAAAGTTAAAAATTTACAAATAGTACAATTTTTATGAAGTATGATCGAGTTTACGCATTGTTAAATCAGCACGAAAATGGCCATTTTCAAAAATTCGCAGCTACTAAAGTACTCAAATGTAATATACAGGTTAAAATTTCATACAGTTGGTTTATGTTGCATGTAAGCATAACATGTAAAAAAATGAGATTTTTATCAACTAGCTCACCAGAGATATTAGAGCCTAAAGTTAACAAAAAATTAAAAAATGTGAATTTTAAAAATTCGTAAAAATAATTAAGTGAAGAATATACGGGTTAAATGTGCTTTTAATGAAAACTACTTAGTTAGGTTTATTATCATGCCAAAAATCAGCTTTCGCGTACATGCCCTTATAACCAAAACTTACCCTCAAATATGGTACGGTGTTTTGAGAATTTAAAGCAGTTGTTTTCAATAGCACTTTTCAAGTACTGGACTTCAAAATATTCAAATAATAAAGGGAACACGAAATATATAACAGGCTTTAAGGAAAACAATCGTGTTTGAATTATTAGTCTATGACTTACCAGTCTTGAGAAAATGAGTTTTTTGTGAGAGCTTAAAAACTCAAAAATCGGCCTGAATGGTGAAACAAAAATGGCTGCCATTTTGAAACGGTTGATCCTAAAAATTGATTTGAACTACTGATTCCATACGTAATTGGTGGTAAAATTATAATTTTTTTCTAAAGTGATCGAGCAACCACTTTGGACCACTTGATATGGAATGAACTTTAAGAGAGTAAATACGTGATGCTCAAATGTTTTAAAGCATCGAAGGTTTGTAAAAGTATGGTATGGTTTAAGATAATAGTCTATAATTGATTATATTTTAGTCTAGCAACTTTTGTTTCATAATAAATTTCTTAAAACAATATAAAGCGATTTTAGAGGAACAGTAATCGTTCTCGATTTCCAGAAAGGCATAAGGGACAAACTTTACAACGTGGCGTAAATACACCTATTGATACACCTTCACGATATATTTACAAAAAGCAACTTGTAGTAAAAAACAAGCAAGCAGTAAAAAAAACACAACTGTTGATGAAATTAGGTCCCTTCAAAAATAAATAAGCACTGATGAATCGAAAAGTACTGAGGACTTCCAAATGTTGCTACGCAGATACTCTATAACTTATGGAGATGTAAAAATATAAGCATATAAATGTGGGAAAATGTGTGAAGTTGAGGAATGGCGTTTACATATTATCAAAATACGTCGATTTCTAATCTAAGTAAGTTCGTGTGTTGCGCGCATCGCACCAGATTTTTACTTTGACTTACCTATATATGAAATATATAGTAAGTGGAAGTATTGCGATCGTGAAAAATTTCGACTTCCGGTTTTCAACGGATATATACGTTTTGGGGTCGCCTGATTCCAATTAACCTAGTCCCGAGAAATGGTCTGTGTGTGTGAGTGTGTGTGTGAACAGACTAGCTCAAAAACTATATACCGTGCGAGCCTGAAATTGGGTATTTAGTGTATGTATAAGCCCGCGATGTGACAGCAAAAATTTCATCAATATTGCTCAAAGGGAGGGGGTACTTTAATTAATAACTTTTTAAGTTTTTTTCGATTTTCTCAAAAACGGCTCAAACGATTTTGATTAAAATTAGTATTTAATCTATTTATATGCCCGAGATATGATTTTAAAAATTTCATCAAAATTGATGAGGGGGGACTTGATTGATGAGTGGAGGGGGGACTTTACTTAATAAATTTTGTATCATTCTCACGTGTTTTTTTTTATTTACTCAAAAACGGTTTTAATGATTTTGATCAAACTGTGTATTTGATATATGTATATGCCAAAGATGTGATAGCCAACATTTCATCAAAATTGGTCGAACGGAGTGGGCACTTTATTTCATAATTCTTTTTCCAATTTTTACCTTTTTTTTGATGATCTCAAAAATGGCTTTATCGATTTTTATCAAATTCGTCATGTTAAATGAAAATTAGGTGTTCTTTAATATCAGGTAAGCTTTGTCATTATTAAAATGTTCTGAGGCGGCTTTTTTTTTTGGGGGGGGGGGGGAGAGTTGGGGCCTTTTTTTGTTTGTTTGTTTCTTATAAAGTACCTTTGTTTTTGTTTATATGGAGAAATTAACTGTCCCTCGTTACGCCTAAAAATAAGAAATGGCTAAGTATGATAAGATAAAAATAAAGAAAACATAAAGAGGGGAAAAAAATAAAAATATTTAGTCAAATCATGAAACTCGTTGAGCCCGCGCATGCGGAGTACGCCTTTAATGACAGACCATTGTTCATAATTAAAGCCGTTCTGTTCATTTGAGAGGTGACAATTAACAAAACGCATTAATTTCTAATCTAAGGAAGTTGGTAAATGACAGTTGTGTGTTGCGCGCACGCACCACATTTTTTACCTTTATGTTCCTTTCCTACAAATACAATTCTACTTGTTCTGAATACTATTTGTTATTTACCTTACTTCCTGATTTTTATTAAAGATAAATTCTATCTCTAAATGATAAAAATTTTCCAAAGGAGGAGCTGAAGCCTCCACAGCGTTCTCCTGGATTCCCCAACTCGCACGGCCGCTGACCAAGAGCAGGTACCTCAACACTGCATAGTTTGTAGTGGCTCAGTTCTTTCATTTTATTTTTTCCTTTTCAATGTTCCCGCATTAAGAACTTTCAAAATATGCACCCTTATTATTGCAGCCGGCGGACGATGTACAAAATGACCTCCCATTTTTTATTTTTATTTTTCAGCATTTCAATACATTTTCATAACCATGTGTTTATGTTTCACTAAACTTTGATAATTTTTAACCTTGGCTAGTTAGTCGTAGTGTTCGTAAAAATAAGTTTAATATGATATACCTTAAGCGAATATAAATTAAAAGTGGAAGCCGCCCAGGGATGGTAAATCAAAGACTGGGTAAGGATTATGAACCTGAAGAGTGTTGTGAGTAACATCATTCATTTACAATAAAATTAAAGTATAATAAATAAAGTATAGTATTTAGGGCTATCACAAAACATTTTTTTGTTTTTTTTTTTTATATTTCAAATTTTTAAGAACATCAGCATAACAGTGCAAACACTGGCAGAACATGCGATTAACTAATTTTTTAACGCAAGTCATATCACTCCAAAACTGGCAGATTGAGCATTATACCACTGGTCATTTCACTAGTCGCCAATATACCCCGGTATCCCGAAAGTACTGACTTTCATTAATATTTTTGGGACCGCTTTAACAATGACAAAAGGAAAATTATAAAAAGATACACCAAATATAATCTGGGAAATAAAATTTCGTTTTCATTTCGTCGTTTTTAACAAAGTAGGTAATCATATATATGTAATAAACTCATATGATGTTATTTTATAATTATTATCCACATGTTTGTTTTTCATTAAGCATTGACTAATTTCGTTTCCTGAAAATGAACCTGTAATCTTTAAGTTCAATAAAACCTGTCTACAGGTCTCTTTTGAATCAATATCGAAGATTTTTTCAAATACAATTAAACTTATATTGTTAGAAACAAAAATTTAATAATCATAAATGGGTTTGCTGCTGTCCAAGAAATATTAAAACCGTATGTAACATTTGCATTGGGCAACGCATGTTTACGGTACGCATCAATTTGACACATTCACGCCGCACAGTGCTTCGATCTATGGAAAAAAATCGAAAAATCAAGTTTTTTTAGTTTGTTTGTTTGTTTGTTTAACGTCCATTTTTAAGCTACTAAGGCTAATCGGACGATGCTACAGTGGGAGTCCTAAATTTTGCCTATCCAGGTATAATTAGGATAGGGATCTTTAACGAGTACCTGACATCGTACAGGCTCGGGACCACCATTTTACGTCCTATCCGAGGGACGGCATAGCTAAGGATTTTTTACTCCCATTAAAAAATCCTAGGGCCACCGCTGGAATTGAACCCGCGATCTTTAGTATTGTAGGTTGCCATGCTAACCACAACACCACAGGTGACCCCAAATAAAAATCAAGTTTTTATTTTTTTTCTTGAATATGCATTTAAAATGTTCCTAAAGATGTAAATGATCATTAATTATAATATTTACATATATTTGTTAACTCAATTGCTATTAAAATTAAGAAATGTTCGAAAAAAAACCAGTATTAGTGACCACTTACTTACTTGTATTAGTCGAGAAGGGATTTTAGAACGAACGTAAATACTAGATGTAAAC
Organism: Aelia acuminata; assembly: GCA_911387785.2. Classification (NCBI taxonomy): domain Eukaryota; kingdom Metazoa; phylum Arthropoda; class Insecta; order Hemiptera; family Pentatomidae; genus Aelia; species Aelia acuminata. The sequence continues at coordinate 36,344,046 of OU426981.1, forward strand.
ATTGGCTTTGTCGTAATCTTTTCATTTAGCCTTCTTTCTGTTTAGAAGAGGTATACTGTGAACTTTATTTTAAGTGAAGGTCGAAATTATTCTGGAAAATATGGCCAAGGGAAAGAAAATTTTTTGACTCTCTCGATGATCTACTAAATTTAAAGTGAAATATTACAAAATGTCCGCAAAACACCTCTTTCATTTTTTTGATATTTGTAGTCTAACTAATTTAGAATAAAAATCTATAAAGATAATCTGCGATATCCTGCGACTCTGACATTGACAATTTTTTACTTTCACTTATTTTCAAATGAAATCAGGCACTCGGCGCTTGCTTAAAAACCAATTCACATCTACAACAATTAGATTAGCCGTTCCAAATAGATACATTTTTACACTCAATTCCATAAAAAATATTAGTTTTTACTACAGTAAATTGACCAATATCAATAATTTTAAGCAGTGTCTGAGAGTATGCCCTAATTAAAAAAATATATTTATAATATCAATGTAGCTACGATTTTGTCTTTACATATATTTGATTTGTATTTGGAAATTGCGTTTACTGCATTATCCTATAAAAGTAATATTTGACTTTTCAAATAAAAATAAACTCATTTAATTTTGGAAATGAATTTGCCCAATAGTCATGAGTATCCTTTTTAGGGCTTAAAAATCGAAAACTCTTTGAAAAGTGTATTTCTGCGGCTCCCAGCTGTAAGAAAGATGCCGTTTTGTCTCATTTAATATTAGTAGGGAAAAAATTGCCCCTAAAATGAGAATCGCCCATATATACCTTACAGTTATTATGTTATTTCACTTTTAATTACTGCTATCACTTTTAAACGTTAGAAGTAAATGGCGTGCCCATAAGTACATATTAACATCAATCAAGAATTTTATAAATAATTTTTTCGTAACTAGTGCTACCATATGGTAAAACTGTCAATAACCTTTTAAAAAATAAAAAAAAATCATCTTTATTTATATAGAAAAATATCTGTTTTTAACATGTGGAATTGTTAACCTTATATGGAATAAATAAACTAGTAATTTTAATATACGTTTTATTCCTTGGTGTAATCAGAATTTATTCATATGTGCAATCAGAAGTACTAAAGCATTTTGCTTCAAGTAATCGACCGTTGATCATTGATAGTGAACCGATTTTCAATGATTATTATATTCTATTGTGTAGAAAATTTTTGGATTGGATGGTACTCGAGTAGTATTGGATAGTACTCCAATGTGTAAATAATGATTTCTTTTCTCCAGAGCTATTGTTTTCTTTTTGTTTTTTTAATGATTTTTTTAAATTATTGCTTAATAATTTTTTCGTGTAATTGACGAATTATGAAGGCAAAGACCTATGTCCCAGTGACCAAAAAACTTTTTAAAAATGATTTAATTCAGATAATTTGAATATGCAATTGATTAAAATATGGAATAGAATTCTAATGACTATTGAACTGAACAAGTAGAAGGGCCGCTACTGCATTGAAGCAGTTTCACAAGAGAGATCGTGCTCAGTTAGCAGTAGTACCCTGAATGCTAGGCGGGGTGAACTCTCTGTGAGAAATAGGAATTGCATTTCAAAGCAACTAACTAGTTTACTACTAGTTCAATGGACCTTTTCATAACTTCCTTCATTACGCCATTTGAAAATTCACAATGATGAAGCTTATACAAGAGGATTTAAAGAAGTCCTTACCAAATTATAAAAACTCAATCAGCTCACGAAGCTAAAATCATTTATCTTTTTATCATTTATCTTCTATATTTAACTTTTTATTAATAGCCACATTATTTAAATTTTTCTACACCTTGAAAGAAAAGACCCCAATTTCTCCTCTAGGTACGACAACGGCTCGAACACCTTATCTCAAAGACCTTAAAACATAATTTAACTATTCGAAGTCCTACAAACTGCTAATGAGAACCTCATATTTCTAATGTTCATGAAAGGAAGAAAAAATCACTAAAAACAGGTCTCCTCAGAATTAAAAGGGAAAATAATAACGCATTTGTTTAATTTAGATTTTTCTGAAGCAGTATTTAATTTAAATTGGTACTAATTAATTTAAATATGCTAAAATAAAAGAAACGGCGTAAATACATGAGAATTAACCCTTTATTTTTTTTTTTAAAGTGAACGATATAAGATGTACGAAATAAAATTTAAAATAGAAATCTTTGACGAAAGAGTTTGAAAGAAACATAAAAAAACAAATAAACCAAAACGATATGGCGTCGATGACCATTGCAGTTTTACGGTAATAATTAAACCAGAACAAATAAACAATATTTTTCTAAGAAAAAAGAAAAAAATACTTCGGAAAATAACAACAAAATGGTATTACAGTGCTGAGCGTTTTCATTAAAACTGGATTATCATGATTTATTTGATATAAATAAAAATTTTCATCGGCCTAAATGTGTTAGCTTTAACTTGTACGCGAAATTTTATTTCAATTATTATTTATTGAATAAAATTAAGAAGAAAAATTCTTTATTGATCAAGTGGCACTGCTTATATAACTTCATATATATAACAACTTCATATAATACATATATATTATATTCATATATAAAAACTTCATATATATAATATAAACAACAATAAATTAAAAATTAGCCTTAAGTGGTGTCACGTTTACAACGACGGTTTGTTTGTTAAATGTCAATAAAAATATTAATATAATTTTCATTTAAAGATATTAGTGTCCGATCGAAACCAAAATTTTAGCCGAAACCGTATTTCGGCCATAGACCTAGTTTCGGGCCGAAACCGAAACCGAAACCGAAACTGATTTACGTGTCTATATATAATACATATAAGTGTGTAATATGTCTAGTTTAGTAATAATATCAATGAAAGCTTATAAAATAAGAGAAATTTATCTCAATTATTCATTTAATAAGTGAGCTGGTATACAAGAGTGGTAAAACAGGTGTATTAGTTAGGTTAAAGGATCGAACCCCGGCCCCCTCCTTCCTAGTACGGCTGGTCCCCGTGGGATGTTAGACCATACACCTTCAACTATTACAGCCCTAAAAGTTGAAATAATCTTGAAATAAAAGGCTGATATTAATAAAAATTCATATTATCATGTCTAAATAATAAATAATATGGTAAAACTTTGCCATAATAAAGCCGATAAAATACAAAATGACGGCCTATTGAATAAGTAAAGCTGTATGTCAGAATCTATTTAGTCTACTGAGTCAGTTTTGGTCTCAAATGTTTGCGGATTTAATCTAGTTTGAAAATTTATAGACTAGTTTTTGGTCGAAAACGTGCTTCTTCATGGTAAAAATTGAGACAAGTATTAGGGATGTTATTGGTGAACCGCCGGGGGGAAGGGTGCTGCCAAGATAGAACAAAGACCAAAACCTACTACCACCATTTGATGCAACTTTCAATGACAAGGTTACTGACTAAAATATTTTTTTCACTTTTAAGTTGAATCATTGGACATGTCGACTAATTTAAGTTTAAGTATTTAGAATATAGATTCTTATTTACGTTAATCTTTTTTTTTTAGAAATCAAATTTCATTATCAATGGGGAGATGATTAAAAGCACAAAAAGGTTCTTAACACTAAAGAATAAATACTATTCTTTACACTTAATGTAAAGAATTCTGTATGAAAAGTATGCTTTCATGAAATGTCAAGACTTGATTTGATTTATGAGGACATTTCTGTTTGTCACTATCAATTTTTTGTCTCCTCTCCCAACTTAAGGTTTTCGATCAATTAAAGATATCAAAAGAATGAAGAAAAATCTATGTTCGACCGAAATACAATACAAGTGTAATTAACTAAAATAACAGATACCTCCCACTATTAAATCCAAGGGTGTTAAATGCCATGAAAGAGATCGAGCCTACAAACTGAAATCGTGTAGTCCAACTTTCTTCTCACACAGGAGCTAGTTTCGGCCAATGTTTGGCCGAAACCCGGTTTTTCGGCCAAACTGGCCGAAACCGAAACCGAAACCGAAACTTCGGTCAGTCACTAAAAGATATTTTCCTCTGAAATGAACGATAACATTCTCATGACGCCGATAAGACTGATATTTGAAATTTAATCTTTGTTATAATCACGATTTATTTTTCATTCCAGGATTTTTTTTAATTTTAATACCTCGAAAAACTGGTTCTAAAATCTAAAATGATTTCAATCTTCTTTTTGGAATTTCTCAAATACTTTAAACCAAATGTTTTAAGTTTCCTACTGGAAGTGGAAGACCAGTAATTAATTATTCTTTTCGATTGTGACATGATAAATATTTTTAATTAGAATTTATCTTTTACTTTTAGGCTTCAATAAATTTATTTCCTTTCTGTTATTAAAATTCAAAGCATAAGAGAATTTACAAAATTTAATCCGAAAAACTGTTGAGGTCCTACCAGCAATGAAGTTTTCTGATTTATTGGGTATTTAAATCCTCAAGACTTGATTTGATTTATGAGGACATTTCTGTGTGTCAGAATTCGATAAAACATCTCTCACTTTTTTCATACTCATCCGAAGAAGAGAGTATATGAAGTATAAGAAATTTATAAGAGTATAAGAAATGTAAACACTAATGTTATGAACAATAAAAGTGAGAGCCCAAGACCCTCAGTGTTTCGATTAGTACAAGCAAGGTGGAACAAAAGTCATGATTGAAATTCTAAACATTGGTATTATAATAATAGAAACAATACATCAAAACGTGTCATTCTAATATTTGTTTAAGTATCACACATTCCACCTCGTTTGTAATAGGGTAAAAAGGTGTAAATCCGTGGTGTAATAGAATAAATGAGTTGAATTGCATCACTTCATTCGTAAAAAATATAGTGATCCTAAATTTTTATAGATTGATTGTTAAGAATTAATATTATTTCGACTATTGAGTGCTAATTTATTCTGATTCAGTAAATTTATCTGTTAATCGAACCCCAATAAAAAAGTTTTTGAGATAATTGCAGAATTTTTCATCGTTTTGAAACTTCCAAATGATGTTAAGGACTTGTACCCGGGCTGATTTTTCTGTATATAATAGGGGTACCTTTCAACTTAATAATAATATGTATTATAGCCTGCACACTCGTGCACAACATTCTTTTTTTTTTAGTACTTTCTTTCCAACATGGATATTTTTATAATAATTTTTGAACCACTCTATGAGAGAAAAATCTCTTTTCTCTTAAGTTTCTTTCCTCCAAATATAATTTTAAAAAACATACAGAGGGCAGAGGATACTGTTGCCTAACTATGCCTCCGAAATTTCTCATAAATGGGTTGCTGCAGGAAAACCAAAGAAGCGGCTCAATGCTAACTTCCACATTTCAAGGAACCACTGTGGTCCCTGGAATAATTGTGTGATAAAACATCACTTATTTTTTTGGAAATACTAAGTAATTTAGTGGAAATGAATCATTAGCCTATTACATACACTCTATGCCTACAGCGCATTCGTACAAGCAGACTAGGATGAAATATCTGTTATTAAGAAATTCTTTTACTAACACATATATAAGAATATGCAATTTCCTTTTTCCCCAGGCGAAATCCTCAGTCATAATCTATGATATCCAATCAATGTTAGGTAAGCTCTCAAAAAATAACTTTATTCTGTGGCTAAATCCCTGAACAGAAATGCACATATAAAAATAGATAACTGACCATCATGCTAAACTTGTGAAAATATCAAATATTTATCTATGGTAAATAGAAATAATATTAACTAAAAAAAAAAAAAAAAAAAAAAAAGGATACTCTAAGAAGAAGAAAAATAATGAAAAAAGAAAAATACATGTAAAGAGGATAAGAAAAAATGAAGAGTACAGAATTTTGTATAGATAGGCTTTTGTTTTTTATTTTTTCTTCTTAATCTCCAGGCAATCGTTTTAAATTCGGTTTTAATTAATAAAAATGTTTTATTTTATAATTATACTAGCTAATGTGCCCGGCTTCGCTCCGGTATTTGTGTGGCAGTTTCAATAACAGAAAAACTTTAAAATTAAAGGAAATATAGAACAAAATTAGCACTTTCTTGAAAATTTTAACATTGTATCAATATTAAGATTCGAGATCTGCAGTGTCCGCCCATTTAAGGAACTATATATACTTTGTAGGGTGTTGAAAATGGTGAATGAACAATTAATTTTGCTGCAACTTTGTCGAGTCATGCATCGTTTTTTATGGTTTCTGTGATTATGAATGCTATATGCCCATTCCAAGCAGTAAGCAGATAATAAGTTATTAGATTATTAGTTAAAAAAATATATTTGGAGTACAACTTAAGCGCCGACTACTGTGATGGTCCCATTATATCCAGAAGTTTAGAAAATACCGAAGATTCATAGAAATTTTTTTGTAAGACCTATCTTCCAGTTCATCCTCCCCTATTATATCCCCCCCTCACGCTAATTTGGCCGAACTCTGCACTTCTCCAATCTTACTACTGTTACTAAGTGAAAACCAAAATATCATGAGGGCACAATTTTTTCATCATATTTCTTTTTATCCTGAACTATGAGCGGTGATAAAATCTTATTGAAAAAATTGTATTATTGGAGTCAATTCATCATTTTGTCAACTGGAATGCTAATCATACATAGTAATAAAACCATTTTTCATAACTACATACAATAAGAACACTTCAAACTTGTTATTTTCGGTTTATAATCAGTCTATTCAGCTCTTCTTTTTTGTTTTATGTCTGTTTTTATTCGCTCACTCATATTGCATTAAATTTACTTAAGTATATGTTAGATATTGATTAAATGTAATGTGTTTATCAATTAATCTTCTTATGAGAAAATTAATTTTGTAAAGTATCCAGTCGGTTTTCCAATTGATTGCAGATATGTAAAATCATTATTTTATTTTAAAAGAAAATGTGAAACTAATTATTTTCGCTTGATTTTTAAGTAATTTAAAAAGAACAGCTGACAAAATATATAACCTTTACAAATATAACGGAATGAATGAACAATAAACGTTGAGTGAAACACACCCTAGCGCTTCCTAGTGGTCTGCAGCTCGAACTAAATTTTTCATTCATAAACTCGTATGTCATTCTCAGGTAGGCTAATTACATGTTGCGAGAGACTTAAAATTCCAGTCCTTTTCTCTTCAATTTCACACCCTTAAGAGAAAAACGGAAACCTTCTTCTCCATTAGGGGACATACAGTTACACGCTGACATAAATCTCTTAATCGTATGTGGAGTCGTTTCTGAGCCATTTCGGCACGCACAGTGTACACTTTGCTTTATAATATATATTGATTACTTAATTGGTCGAAAGAGATGAAATATTGAGGAAAAATAATTTTATAATTAAATATAATATACTAGCATTCCCCGTCGCGGCTTTGCCCGCGAGCCTTTAAAATCAATTCTGTGATCATTATCTTGGTATTGATTTAATATAATATGTTAACTGACTTTAAGGAGAAATATATATAATATTATATATATATATATATATATATATATATATATATATATATATATACATACATATTATTATATATAATAATATATATTATATATAATATATATATTATAATATATATTATTATTATATTATAATAGTAATAATATATTATTATATAATAATAGTAATACATAATAATATATTATATATAATATAATATATATATATATATATATATATATATATATATATATATAAATATAAAATTAAAAATAATAATTTTATATCTAATTTACTAAGTAATTTACTAAATAATTAGCTATGAAAAAATGACGAAAAATACTTTTGTCCACCTAGCTCCTACGAACGGAAACACTGTGAGACCTGAAGAAAAATAAAACAAACTTATGCTGTGCCCAAAAATGACATGGACATATCTGTTGCTTTGTTTCTCATTTTGTCTCTTATTTTCAATTGTAATGATCCGTAAGGATAACATACATGTATCCTCTTTAAATGCATAAATTAAATATTTAAGATTTAACTAATAAAGCAAGAAGGGTTTTTTTATTTCTGTTTTTATTTATTTATTTATTTATTTTTTTTAACTATTAGCATGTCTAAAGCTAATAAGGTACTAGCATGTTATAGGGGCTCTTCTATCATTTCCTGTTTCACATTTCCTAGAAAAGGGAAATTAAACTGGATACAGATGAAAGTTTATTCGTTATGAGGAAGTATAATGTATGTCGGACAATACCGGAATAGTAAGGTTTTGGAGTCGTATACCAAGAAAGAAATTATCGTTTCATAAAAAAAAAAAAATTGAAGATAAATCAGAATTTACCTTAAATGAGATTAAAGTAATATTTGGAAATACGCAAAATATTTTAAGACTATGGGAATCACTAAAGTGTTAAAAAAAAAAAAAAAGAAGAACCAGCAGAAACTTCCTGGCTTTCCATATAGCAGAATTTATGTAAAGATATTTTGGAAAGAAAAAAAGATTCTTTAAAAAAACAAAACATATTTATCAACTTAGGATAAAGTTTAAACAAAATGCATACATTTTTTAATAAATCCTATCAATTTATTTTTTTAGTAAATTCTAGGATATACTCCATGTTACCCAACACCCATCTAGTACTCGCTTGGGCTGTAATATACTAAAATTGAAATACCAATCTTACATGATCACAATGTATTTTTCTTTCAGTTAGAGCTCCCTTATATGTTTAGGATGAATGTTTTCAATTATTCTCTTCTTTAAATATATATGTCTAAATTGTAATTTGGAGTTATAACCATCAAAGGCAAATTGGCGGATAGAATTGACGTTTTAATTGTAATCTGGTCCCTCCAATATATTTTTAATGTTAATGGTACACTTGAGCAAGTATTACCTTCGCACAGTGGGAAAAGTTTATCATTTAGTGGCCAAAAATCTATAACTGACTCCTGACCAAATGACGATAATCGAATAATTCTTTTTTCATTGATTATCTTTATCAGTGAGAATAAAAAAAATAAAAATACTATCGCTCAAATTATTTCAAATTAACTTTTAGATGAATCCTTTCTTTACTTAAATTTAAATAAAATATTTTTTTATTTGATGTTGATTTTACATCAACATGTTGATTTTTTGTTTGATGTTGAATTTATATCAATATAAAAGATTCGAACCCAGGTCCTCCGCATTCCGTCCGCAAGTCCGCATGCGGAGGACCAGGGTTCGATTCCCGGCCATGGTCGAATCTTTTATCTTCTAATAGAATAGGTTAAAAATTATAACTTAATTATTCAACCAAAGACCATAAATAAATAACATCTTTAAATAAAATAGTTTATTAGGTACAGTTTTATGCATAGAGAATGAAATGAGTCAGTATTATTATCTACTGAGCTTTCTGGTTATATACATGTCTTTTTCAGGCACTTGCTCCATTTGAAAGATGTTTAAATAATTATTGTTTCATGAACAAAAAATCCAAAAAATAAATTAAAAATACCCTATTTTTTAGTAATTTTAACGGAAATAAATATTTTCATTCAACGTGAAGTATGCTTTATGATTTAGTCTAATTCAAGGCCTAAAATATATTGAATGTTCAAATATAGAGATTTAAATCTTAAAATCGATATATCGCCAATCGATCGCATTTGATTGATCGAATTCTATTATAGTATTTTAGTACCCTTCTACCACTGTGAAAAATATCAGAACCAACTATTGCCAATAAAAGAATTTACATCAATTTAAATATTTTCTTTTCATAAACTACATAGTTAACGTGGATGAAATTAGAACGCATTTTTATCCAATAATTTTTCAGCCATTCTTCTTATTTATAAAATAAATATTGTACACTAATATAAAAAGTAAAGCCCAATAGAAAAAAAAAATATTAGAGAGATGAGCATAGATTTTGCTTAAAATAAATTTAATTTTTTTTTTCCTATTGACCTTTACTTTTTATATGACTGCATCAAACATATTTTAAAAATAAGATGAATATCAGAGGCCTCCATGTCAGGGAGGTTTTAGCATTTGCATCCCCTGAGTTATCAATCCGAGCAGTAAACGGTTGAACCGACCTGCCTAGTTGCGTGCGGTGCAGGTGACCGGACAAAGGTTAACTCTGACAGGCCCATGAAACTTCCTAGCCGTCGTGAAGAACGCCATGTTCTTTGTCCAAGCTCCTGCGGTCTACCAAGGCCTTCCCTGGCCCTTTCCCTCTTTCTAGGTCCTTCCTCTTGCGGCTGTCAGTTGGTAGTTTAGTTTCATGGCTGTTATTTTAGTCCTACAAGGTCAGATTTTTCGTTATGTAACATAACACACGTTAAACTGTTAATTAGACTGGATCTAATAGCTGCTGGTCATGTAATTTTACTTCCAAACATAAGATGCACTTAATATTTATTTGATTTTTGATTCAATGCAGGAAAATACTCAGCATATTAAAATCTAATACTCTATTGAAGAGAGTTACAGTACAGATCCCCACGAATATAATTGTTCAAAACACTTGAAATTTTTACAGAAATGATCCGCTAGGCTGCCAAAATCGGAAAAGGCTTTTATATCTCAGTCATATCCCATAAAAGAAAAAAAAAAAACGGAACCTACCACCACTTGATGCAACTTAGACCCCCCCCCCACTTTCATGAAAAGGCTAATAACTAGAACTAGAACTATACAGGCTTGATTTAAAAACTAATTTTCCATATTAGACGGTCTCTGTGGTGCGACTTTTTTCAAGAGCCTAATATATATTTCATAACTGTTCATCATGACTAAAACAATATCGTTTAACCCAAATTGTGCTATCTTAGACTCATTCGGATACAAGAACTGCAGTTTTCTTTAAAACTCTCAATGCGGATTTTTATACGTGTCCAACTCCACCTACGGGTGGTCGGATTCGCCCAACTAACAAAAGGTAGCCGAATTCACTGTAGGGCGCGCCCACCCGAAGTAGGTAAATGCACCTACTCCGCCTATTCCTAACGTAGAATTACATAAATGAACATTATTTAACGTCGTAAGGCAGAGGACATGTGGGGAAATCAGGCACTCACTAAAAACCTGATGCTATCTGACCTTATGGAAAAATCTCAAAATACGAATCGGTAACTGCTATAATATTTTTGCTTATAGGATTTTTTTTTTTTTTTTTTTTTTTAGCCTTATCGAATACCGAACATCAAAGCCCTCCATGATCATTTTTTTTCATTTCCTAATATTTCACTATGACAAAACAATGTAATATAATGGAGGAGGATAATTGTAAAAGGTCGGTTACAATAATTATTTTCTTCAATAATCAAAAAGTTAATAGCTAATATAATTGACTAATTGCTAATATAATAGACTAATTGCTATGATATAAATCTCAGTTAGCGAAAGGACCTGTTATATCATAGTAGCTGTTGAGGTTGAGTCACGGTTACTGCTGCACAAGGTCGCATCCAGCAGTTCACGGACCCCTCTCCCAGCTCAATAACAATACTGACAAATACCGTTATGTGACCCCCACCCCTTCATAAAAATAAAGTTTCTTTGTAATTCTGATCAGATTCGTAACCACACATGTCGGAAATAGACCGGAATGATGGTTCATTCACGGTCAATTATCAGGGAAAAATGCCATTGGATCACCATCCGATTCTCTTACCCTTCAAAGTTGGTCTACACATTTGGAAAACCATGGTTGTAAGGCCATCTCTACGCTTTCCTGTGGGCTTGCAAACATCCTTATATATATAAAAATCTCGTGTCCCGATGTTTGGCGGAGGTAAACTCAGAAACTACTCAACCAATTTCGATGAAATTAACGTTATCTATCTCATTCGTAAAATTAAATTTACGAAATAATACAATAGTATTTGGGATATGAAACATAATGTGAAAATGGTTTCAACTCCCCTCGGTCTCCGCTACTTACTATATGCCAGTAGGACGACCATATCTTAGGAGCAAAGATTTTCATTGCCATTTGTTAAAAAAAAAAAAATTAAAAATTCTCCACCATATTTCCAACAAAAAAAAAGCTGAACTTTGGTTGTCCATTTCCAAAAAAACAAAAAGAGAAACAATTAAATCGAACGTAGAATGAAGTTTAGCTGAAACGTTCACAGGGTACTTCCCACATCCACAGTACTCTACATTTTGTTAGTGGATTTTAAATTGTATGAAATATTTTCTTACAGGTTTTCAAAGATTCACATATCTCAAAGACACAGACAATTTTCGGGGTAACAATTTAAAAAAAACATACATAAAGCGACAAAAAAGCAAACTTAAGTCAAGTTTTGAGCTTGAATTTTGAAGATTCCTACTCAAATATTTCAAATGCAACAGATTCGTCTGTCAGAGAGTTGTAGTTATTGGCCATCGTAAATCTTCGGTCGGTAAGATTGGTGCTGTCATACTCAATGACTAATGAAATCCTTTTGGTCGGCTATTTCTTCATCGACTATACGGGAGAGGGTGAACGACCTCGCTGGGCATATCGTGTTTTTAATTTATTTAATTACGATGAGAACTCTATATTATAATGAATTCGAATAAAACTTTAAAAACCATACATCTAGAAATCATATATAGCTAGAATGGGAAAAAGAATAAAATTGTTATAAAATCATATAAGTACACGAAGTCCACTAGCTGTTATCGTCTCGGGTATCCCTTCGATCCACCTCTATTCCGATCAAACATGATGAGACCGAATCAGCTCAGCTTTCTGTTTTTGATGGTGTATAGGATATCAAGAATGTTCTTTAACTTGAAATGTTTTTTTTGCGACATTTTTTAATATAGATACTCTACAGCTACGTCTTCAGTAATCCATTGCTACCGAGGGAAGTTTTTTGGCTGATTTCGTAGTGATGTTACAGGTTTCTGAGGGATTTAACAGTATGATATCAACAAATGATAGAAAGGAGAACCTCTTTTTTGTTTTTAAATATTTCGACAAAATCATGATACTTATTTTAAATTATTATACAGAAAAGAATTCAATGTATTGATAATCTCATTCTGCAACTTTCAGTAAGGAATACCGAATTTTTTCTTGATGACGTTTCAGGATGAAGGTTAGTTTAAAGTTAGTCAGATTTCGTCAATCATCTTTGGTTAAAGCAGTTTGGTTAATATTAAAAGAATTAATAACCGGTTATTTTCAATAACCTAATTCCTAATAAAGCAAGCTTGCGGCCAGGTGTGGAACCTGGGAAGGAGCTGATTTTGTAACAAACACATCTATTTGAACGAAATTTTCACAGTGGAGGAGTTGGTCGTGCTCCTTGCCGCTTGGCTGTATGATGTAGTGTATCGAAACATTCGAAAAATTTAAAAAATATATTTTCAGAAGCTGGTTTTAAAGCTACAGGTCTCATTATAAACATATTTTAGTAGGAGTTAAAGTAGGAGATATTCTTTTATAAATCTATTATTTCAGTGCCAGAAGCGACCTGGGAGAGCTTGGGCCCTGAACCCCTCACGATTACCTGCCCAGTCTGCAAGAACCGGGTCGTCACGATAACCCACAGCACCTCTTCCTGGAAGACTCACCTAGCATCAACTCTCATGTGTTGTCTGTAAGCATCTCAAATTCCTAAAGTAAAATACTTCTCTTACCATTCCTCTTGGCTAAGTTGTAGGCACATTCACCCGTCTTCCCTCCGCTGAGTTTGTAACATATTTCTAAAAAGAATTACAAATGACTATACAAGAAAGTAAAATGGATAAAAGAGACAAAAATATTAAAACATAAACTTGTTCAAATTACAGATTTTCCGGGGGTTATCGACTTTTGGAACGCCATTAAACGGCGTACGAGTATATCGTATGTAAATGTAAAAAAAATAACCAAAACTTTACTTTGGCCTAAGCTAAGTCCTCAAAAATGTTTAAATAGAAACTATATGAAGGGTTCGGGCAACATTTTTAACAAAAATAAACTGTAGCTGCAGTCTGCTGTATATTACGTAGGACTATATGTCTATGATGGAAATACCACCTAAATATGACTAAATAGAGCCTCTATAGACATATTTAGGTGACATTTCCTTCATAGACATATAGTCCTACGTAATATACAGCAGACTTCAGCTACAGTTCATTTTTGTTAAAAATGTTGCTTGGCACTATTTTGCCCCGACCCCTTCATATAATAACTGGACGCCGCACAGTGGTGCAAAAGGGCGAAAAATGGGAAAAAAAACTTATCTCAAACGAACCATATGGTTTACAGGCATTAAAGTTAAAATTTGTATGTTTTATTTCCTGCTGAATCGAATGAAGCCATAGCCAACTCAATCACATTATTGGAAAGGGTCAAAATGTAAGGTCAATAAAAAACATTTTATAAAAAAATATTAAACCGACTTCGAAACCTAGGAACCAGTAAAAATAAATTCACTGAAAAGTATGAAATAATTACCTTCTGATTTTTATGAATATACAGCAAAATTGAAAATAGTATAAAAAGTGGGAAAGTGCAATAAGACGAATAATTTTATTTTGATTTGTACAAATACACACTAATTGTTAATAAAAATTATTAAATTTAAATATTAAATAGTATGTTCAATACAACACAATCTTTTCGGAGGCGGCGCAAAATAGAAATAACATGTTACTGATACAATTCCATTAGTAGGCATTGAAATCAATAGCTGGGAAGAGAAGATCCATTTAGAAGATTTTCATAATGTCTAGTGTAAAAAAATTTTAAATTTGCGCCGCCTCCGAAAAGATTGTGTTGTATTGAACATAGTATTTAATATTTAAATTTAATAATTTTTATTAACAATTAGTGTGTATTTGTACAAATCAAAATAAAATTATTCGTCTTATTGCACTTTTCCACTTTTTATACTATTTTCAATTTTGCTGTGTATTCATAAAAATCAGAAGGTAATTATTTCATACTTTTCAGTGAATTTATTTTTACTGGTTCCTAGGTTTCGAAGTCGGTTTAATATTTTTTTATAAAATGTTTTTTATTTAACAATTTTTAGTTGGAGAAGATAACAAATGTTGAAAACCGTACGTTGGTTTAAAAATTTCGTTGGTTGAAATCTTTTTACGCTCTACCACGTTTGTCTTTCCCAGGTCTTTTTATTATACAATAATTATATAAAATTATTATGAAATACACTTTACCTTTTCAATTTTATGAATACACACAGAAAAGTGGGAAAGCGGTGCGTGTATTATACAACTTTCAACACACTACGTTTCATGATTATAAATGGATTTTTTTTTTTTTTAAAGATCAATGTTTAATTAGGAAGGGAACACATAAAATGTTTTTCCACAATGACAATATTTTTCCTTTGCTACATGTCGTCAGTACTTGTCAATTAAGTAGAGAATCAGTGTTCCGAGATGTGTGAAGTTAAATATACATAAATACATAAATCCGGCCATTCCAAGATGAAGTAGATAAGTCACTGAACAGTCGAGATTTTGGCCGGTTTTAGACAAGATATCGTTAATGGAGAATCGATGAGGATGCTAATATGACCTATAGTAAATTTGAAAGTAATTTTTAAATTTTGATTGCTTGAATATCCTTCTGAAAACTATGGCGATATTAAACACGACTTCATTGGATTACATCATTGGATAGAAGTCCCTGCAAAAAAGAGGCAACCATAAAATTTATCGATATCAAAAAGACTGTCTCGCTAGGATAGAAGCAACAGGGTTTGGGACTCACATATGGTTAATTTATTATTACGAAGGATATTATTATTCTCCGTATTAGACTACTGACTTAATTCCAAAGGTTGATTCAATTATGTTCGTAATTCCTTTCGATGAATTTTTGACTAAATTTATTACCGAAGTACTATGAATTATATCCTTCGTAATAAAACATTATTCAGAAAATAAATTGCTAAACAATTTTGCTTCAATTCTAGTTGCGTAGCATTTATCATCATAATTTTTACCAATCATTTCCATGACTGCCAAATTTTTGCTGTGGGGACTTTCATCCAATGAGGTTGTTTTCGGGTAGTTCTCAAGTTTTATTTTGTAGTTTTTATTGATGGTCGAACACCAGCAAAAGCCTCGATAGTTGTAGAAACAAATTTAAAAACCGATACTAGTAATCCGGATAACATAACAGAAGTGTCACCCATAAAGGATCGGCACAAGACCTCCGGCAAGATATTCAACAGTAACCGAGTGCATCCGGAAGAAGACAGAGGTATCTGAATCCTTTATTAAGTCAACTGAAAATGAGCTTTTCAGGAATTATTGTATTCTTTTTTAATGTGCATAGTCAATAAAAGATAGAAATCAAAATCTAATTTAAATCAATAATAGCTACGATTTTAAATTTAAACGATCCTTCGGGAGCTTGAAGAAGTCTTAAATTCTGCTTTAAAACGATTACCAATACTCAGTCTTTCTTGGAATTCCACGAATTTTGTTGTCTTATGATTATGGTGTCCAAACGTTGATTAGATCTAAATTAAGAAGGTTTACTGTTATCGGTGAATAAACATCTATCTAATATTTATGCTAGTATCGCTACAGAAAACGACTGCGATATTATATTCTGCTGATATTTATATCTTCATTTAAATCTAATGTTGAAAAATTAGTTAAGGTTATGTATAGGTTTGTTCCAACAAGCACGTAAAACACATCGATAATTAACAGACTGCTCATGTTCTCCCCCCACTCTTTTGATTCTGAATTTGATTGGTTGGTTTTCCTATTTGATTCATCCAGCAGTAATACAATATTTGGATTTGTTAGTTATCAATTAGTTTTAATAGCTTGTTGGAGCATACCTTATGTTATATATGCCATATGTTTTTCCAATAAGTAAACAATTTGAGCGATAATTAAATAATTATTTTCATGTTTTTTCCCGATAACTTCTTAAATAAATTAGGAACCCCAAAATGGTTTAAATGGGACCACCTTGGGAAAATACTCTACAAGATGCAAAAGGTTTCGTTCCAATTGGTCCACCCATCTCTGAGTAATCGGTGAACATACATAGAAAAAAAAAAAAAGGCACAAAAAAAAAAAAAAGTCACATACGTATCGAATTGAGTAACCTCCTCTTTCGTTCGAAGTCGGTTAAAAATAAAAAATAAATCTAGTTTGGAAGCTATATATATGTTTTAAGGTGCTAAATCGAATGAAATGATAGTCAACTTAATCAAATTATTAGAAAGGTCAACATTTGAGGACAAAAAAATCAAGTTTGGTATCGTTATATGAATATGTTTAAGGGATATTCAATAACTTTCTATAACTTGGTAATATATTAAATCACAAGTCTTTAATAGTTTTCCTTATAATGTCATATTGGTATTTAGATAGCTTAGCTTGAATCATCAAAGCTTTATCATTATGAAGCAGCCGCGTTTATTAAATCTGGGTCGTAATTTGCCTGTAATTCTCTAATTTTGTACAATTTTGCCTTTCTTACACATTCAGAGAAGTCTTTTGTAGGTCTACCCCCTAGACTTTTATCAGTAGGAACACTTTTCACTTCCTCAAATCTGATGTCAAAACGATTCTCTAACCAATCTTCTTTCCACTTGCTTTAAAACCTGCGATAATTTTTCTTAGATTTAGATAAGCAAAAATCGTTCCTGTAAAAACTTGCTTTAAAACCTGCGATAATTTTTCTTAGATTTAGATAAGCAAAAATCGTTCACGTAAACACACTCTCAAGTACGATCCTTGGTAAAAAGAATCTCGCACAACACTTTATGTGTAATAGAAAAATTGTCCATTTTTTTTTGGTTCATATAAGCCGTAACTAGATCGATTTATTGTTAAAACGACGAAATTCAATGGATAACTAAGGTAATGAGTGATACAAATAATTCCAAGAGATAAAAATCTGGTGCGTGCTCGCAACACACAACTTTCACTTACCAACTTACTTAGATTAGAAATTAATGCGTTTTTCTTAATTGCCACTTCTCAAATGAACAGAACGGCTTTAATTATGAACAATGGTCAGTCATTAAAGGGGTACTCCGCATGCGTGGGCCCAACGAGTTTTATGAGTCTGAATATTTTTCTTTTTTTCTCCTCTTTATGTTTTCTTTATTTTTATCATATCTCATATTTAGCCAGTTCTTATTTTTAGGCGTAACGAGAGACAGTTAATTTCTCCATGTAAACAAAAACAAAGGTACTTTATAAGAAAAAAACAAACAAACAAAAAAGCCCCCCCCCCCCAAAAAAAAGCCCCCCAGAACATTTTAATAATGATACAGCTTACTTGATATTAAAGACAACCTAATTTTCATTAAATATGACGAATTTGATAAAAATCGTTAAAGCCTTTTTTGAGATAATCGAAAAAAAGGTAAAAATTGGAAAAAAGTCAAGAAATAAAGTGCCCCCTCAGTTGGACCAATTTTGATGAAATGTTGGCTTTTACTTATTTGGTATATACATACATCAAATACCCAGTTTCTTCAAAATCGTTAAAGCCGTTTTTGAGTAAATAAAAAATATGTACACGTGAAATTGATACAAAATTTATTAAGTAAAGTCCCCCCCCGGTTGATCAATTTTGATGAAATTTTTACAGTCGTATCTCGGGCATATAGATACATCATATACCCAGTTTGATCAAAATCGTTAAAGCCGTTTTTGAGTAAATAAAAAAAACACGTGGAAATGGTACAAAATTTATTAAGTAAAGCCCCCCTCCGGTTAATCAATTTTGATGAAATTTTTACAGTCGTATCTCGGGCATATACATACATCATATACCCAGTTTGATCAAAATCGTTAAAGCCGTTTTTGAGTAAATAAAAAAAACACGTGAAAATGATACACAATTTATTAAGTAAAGTCCCCTCTCCGGTTAATCAATTTTGATGAAATTTTTACAGTCATATCTCGGGCATATAAATAGATCAAATACTCAGTTTAATCAAAATCGTTAGAGCCGTTTTTGAGAAAATCGAAAAAAACGTAAAAAGTTATTAAATAAAGTACCCCCTCCCTTTGAGCAATTTTGATAAAATTTTTGCTGTCACATCGCGGGCATATACCTACACTAAATACTCAATTTCAGGTTCCCACTGTTTATAGTTTTTGAGCTAGTCTGTTCACACACACACACACAGACACACACACACACACACACAGACCATTTCGCGGGACTTGGTTATTTGGACTCAGGTGACCCCAAAACGTGTATTTCCGTTGAAAACCGGAAGTCGAAATTTTTCACGATCGCAATACTTCCACTTACTATATATTTCATACATAGGTAAGTGAAAGTAAAAATAATCCTTTGAAGAAAACTAGTGGTGTTTATTTGAAGAGCATAATATTTACCTGTGAACACATACGGCCGAGCACGGTAACGAAACTAATACCAATTTTTCTCCAATAGTAGTACTTTTATTTATAATATGTCGCAGAACCTAGTTCGACGGAGCTTTTTTTAAAAATTCAAATGAAAACACGATAAGTTAGATCTTTCAGGCAGCAAATGTAAAAAACTGTCATTGTTATGTTAAATTTATCAAAATAAAACCCCTAATGGAACCAGTATATATATAAAATGATGTTCAAAAGGTTTTTTGAGTAATCGGATAAAAAGTTAGTTTAAAAAAAATCATTTCTACAGAACAATAAAACCGTGATTTTCACAGCATATAAGAATAGTACTACTTCAATGACGTACATACGTCTGGGCAGTATTAAAAATATATTAAAATATTACTCCAGAAATATGTTCATTTTTAGGGTTTTTTTCCCTAATGCACCACTGTGCCGCTTAGTGGGACGAGTCCACACTCCCGTTGGACATCGGCTTTAACTCTCAAAGAAATTTCGCTAGACTTCTCAAATTTTGTCAGTTTATGTTTTTGAAAATGCAGAATCTTAATTATTGTCATTTCATTCATAATCATTACATATATTTATATATATATATATATATATATATCGTACGTACATTATAAATATAAAATATATTAGTATAAATTCAAAATGCATTAACAATTTTAGATTAAAAATTTATAGCAATCACGTTTACAGTAATATGTTCTAACAATAATAAATACTATATTTTTAAATGTAATTAAATAATAACAAGTTTAATGTAATATACCTTTTTTAGTATTATGAAATTATTCATTAGCTTCACATTCTACCTTATGAGCAAGCTTTTTGCTTCCTAGGACATTTTACTTTTCACTACACTATTATATTGAGATTGAAATGGGATCGGAGTTTATAGCAAACTATCGATTTTTGACGTTTTTCTGGAATGCTGCTCTCCATAATCCCAAAAATGTTTCTGATTTGTTTCTTGATCCTTATTCCGAAGTCAGGTCGTATCAGTCAAATCTATCTTATTCTTTTGAAGAAAAGAAAAAGGTCATTGTTTCTTTTCATATTTATGATGTTAGCAGCACAAAAGTAGTATAATAACTACGTTTGATTTTGTTTTACAGGACTTTATAGAAAACTTTAGTCAATTCCAAACTACCTACTTAAACCAACCAACTAATAAAATACAAATATAAAATATTAAAAAAATTAACAATTTTTTTAAATTTTCAAAGCTATTCTATTGGAAATCGTAATTTGTTGAATAAATTGTTGCAGTTGGTTCGATATATATTAATTTAAGGATCACGAGATGATGAAAACCCAAATATGCTAAGAAGATGTTCTAAATCACCAAATTCACTCCTGAGTTCAGTGTTCACGCGTGGTAAAATCTCATTATAATGAGTATAGGTAGATTGTGGCAAGATCGGAACACTGTTTATAAAAGTTCAAACCTTTGCTAACAATAGGGTATATGTAGTTTTCCGGCAATTTCGGGCGTTTTACTATATTGTACCAAATAGTTTACTTTTGTTTGAACCGTCGTAACTGTTGCATATGTTTTTCCAAAACTATATTTCTGGTGTATTACGATTCATTATCAATGTTTGATCATACTGTAAACATTCCATTAGGTTTAGCCAAAAAATATAGGCACACTAACTTTAAATATAAAAAAGATGAATGTCTTTCTGTCATGTTTCAACTCATATTGTATCATTATTAACGCAAAGATTGAGTTAAAAATTAGTGCACATGACGGGGAAAGGATTCTAGTTTATTAATATTACAATGAAACCTCCAAATTTTAACTTTCATGTTTTGGCACTATGTCGGGCCGGACAGTGGACTCGCCCCACTGTCACGTTTTTTTTTATTTGATGTTGCTTTACGTCGCACAGTGGGAAAATTTTGTCATTTAGCGGCCAAAAATCTATAACTCCTGATTAAATGACGATAATCGAATAATTCTTTTTTCATTAAAGAGCATGGGATTCTCTTTATCAGTGAGAATAAAAAAAATAAAAATACCATCGCTCAAATTATTTTTTAGACGAATCCTTTCTTTACTTAAATTTAAATAAAATAGTTTATTAGGTACAGGGTTATATATAGAGAAGTTTAAATTAGATGTTTAAATAATTATTGTCTGATGAGAAAAAAATCCAAAAATTAAATTAAAAATACCCTATTTTTTAGGAATTTTAACGGAAATAAATATTTTCATATAGTTCAACGTGAAGTATGTTGTATGATTTAGTCTAATTCGAGGCCGAAAACATATTGAATGTTCCCATAAAGGGATTTAAATCTTAAAATCGATATATCACCGATCGATCGCATTTGATCGATCTAATTCTATTATGGTATTTTAGCACCCTTCACCCTCTACTAGTATGGAAAAAATCAGAACCAACTATTGCCAATAATAGAAGTTATATCAATTTAAATACTTTCTTTTCATAAATTACATTGTCAATGTGGAAGAAATCAAAACCCATTTTTATCCAATAATTTTACAGCCATTCTTCTTATTTATAAAATATGTTTGGTGCATTATTATAAAAAGTAAAGCTCAATAGGGAAAAAAATTAAATTTATTTAGGGCAAAATCTGTGCTCATATGCACCAAACATATTTTATAAATAAGAAGAATGGCTGTAAAATTATTGGATAAAAATGGGTTTTGATTTCTTCCACATTGACTATGTAATTTATGAAAAGAAAGTATATAAATTGATATAACTTCTATTATTGGCAATAGTTGGTACTGATTTTTTCCATACTGGTAGAGGATGAAGGGTTCTAAAATACCATAATAGAATTAGATCGAACAAATGCGATCGATGGGTGATATATCGATTTTAAGATTTAAATCCCTATATTTGAACTTTCATTATATTTTCGGCCACAAATTAGGCTAAATTATAAAACCTACTTCTCGTTGAATTATATGATAATATTTTATTCCGTTAAAATTCCTAAAAAAAAAATATGGTATTTTTAATTTAATTTTTTGAATTTTTTCTATTTAGACAGTAATTACTTTAAAATCTTTCAAAAGGAGTAAATGCCTGAAAAAGAAATATATATAAGAAGAAAGCTCAGTTGATAATAATCCTGACTCATTTCATTCCCTATGTATAACACTGTACCGAATAAACTATTTTATTTAAA
This sequence comes from Aelia acuminata, assembly GCA_911387785.2. NCBI lineage: Eukaryota > Metazoa > Arthropoda > Insecta > Hemiptera > Pentatomidae > Aelia > Aelia acuminata. The sequence goes on from OU426981.1 coordinate 36,366,507, forward strand.
TATAAGTGGAGAATGAATTAATTTAAAAATTAATTTGAAATACTTTGAGCGACGGTATTTTTATGTTTTTTATTCTCACTGATAAAGGGAATCCCATAATCTTTAATGAAAAAAGAATTATTCGATTATTGTCATTTATTCAGGAGTTATAGATTTTTGGCCGCTAAATGACAAAATTTTCCCGCTGTGCGTCGCTTCGACTGCCAAGGCCATTAGCGTCGACTACACTACTCAAATGTAGGACATTAATTTTGTGCTCCTGAAGTATTTAAGGGTTTTTCTATACCATCGTTCGCTTTTTATGGATACAAGGTTAATTAAATAAGTAATTAAATATTTTTGTTGTTTAAAATAACAAAACATCAATTAGCAACATCCGTTAAGTGTAATATACATAATATATATCTATTAATTGCCCCACGCGAATAATTCACATACTATCTTTAACAATGACCTTATAACCTTAATTCGAGACTCAGTGATCCCATAATAGTATAAAGGCATTGTATTAGCAAATTTCGCACGGATTGTTGGACGTTGCCCCATTCTTCGTAGATTTAATTTAATTTTAATAAATTTACCATATGTATATTTTTTATTTTATCCGATCTTTATTATTGTTTAACAAAAAACATATTAATAACGAAGGCCATTTCACTAATTTCAATTTTATCACTAGGTGTTGTCCTTTTTGCCTCATCCCATACTTGGCGAATGTTTTTAAAAAAGTCCAGCATTACTGCCCAGCTTGTGGAATCATGATAGGAGAATACAGAGCCTGGTGAGGTTGACACCTTAGTATAAAACCTGGAATAACACAGTCGGTGCAGCCATTGGTGCTTTTACTATATTTTGAAAAATCACCAGAAGAGCATTTTGGTTAATTCGTAATTTACTAATAAACTACTAAAAAATATTGATAGTTTTTATTGATAGATAATGATAATGATAACAAAAAGCATTATGATCATTACAATAAATTAATTCTTATGTGAAACATAAAAACATGAAACAAAAAAATCATATCAGGAAACATTAAACTGTTTCAGCATTATGGTGTAACTTGTAACAGCAGCAACCATCTGTAAACAATATATGTGAATTAAAAGTTTCATAATTACAATTTTATTCACGGTGAAACATTGTATTAAACACAGTGACGTCACCTTCGGGGAGGCAGAGGGGATACGTCCCCCCCACCAATATGGCAGGAGCGGATTGTCCCCCCCAAACTTAAAAGAATTAATTAAAAACACGATTTTACTAATTCAACTGAGTTTAACCGATCAAATTAAATAAAATATAGATATAAAATATTAGTTAATTACAGAATCCTCTATTGATTTATTATATCAAATTCTCCTTTCGCTTTTTTATAAGCATCGTCAGGCGTTTTTTTATATTTGATGAATTATATAATTTTTATTTCAGCTTGAAATGTATTGTTTTGTGAATTCAGTAACGAAGTTGGATCTTCGTAAATTGACCCTACTTTCCTTCAACTCGATGAATTATATAGAAGTTGTTGGAAAGCAATGAAATATAGTGGGACCAGGATCAGAAGGAGAACTTGGATAAAATTCAATCAAGAAATTTCAACTAACATCCTTTAACATTAAGCCTCAGCAACTCCCTATTTTATAAGAGAGGCATAAATTGACAAGCTTTAAGTGACTATAAATACATTGTAGGATCAATTAAATGCCCCAAAGGTTGTTTTTAGGCGTTACTATTTAAACTTTTGGCCTCTCGAATTTCTACCTACCCTATCTAGGAGAATATTGAGTCCTTCCCCCAATAATTTGGTGCTGGTGACGCCCAAGGTAACATAATACTGGATATTACTTTATTTGTTTGTTATTAATTTTGCAATGAACATGAGGATTAGTAGTACTCACTATTGTTTAAGAGATTTCATAATATATAATATATTGAATTATTATAATTTATAAAAGAGGAAACCCAAAATATATAAAACAACAATGTTCAATAAAAAAATAAAACAAAAGGTACTAGTATCCCCTTGTTCGATGAGAGCTCACTAAATCACGGGAAAATATCCTCTCGAAATTGGACACGGCCAAAAGTAATACAGGGAAATCTTTACTAAATAAAATATATTTTTACTATGCACAAAAACACAAACGAATCTAATCGTAATAAAACTGGGCAAGGCTCGATAATAAACACGCAAAAAATATAAATGAATTCCCTCTTTGTTTCCGACCCCATTGGATTTATATATCGATGCGAGGTATATAATTATTTGGGATAGATAAGTGATGTGGCGCACAGTGGTCAATAATTGATTTTTGGCGGAAATAAATCTGCCATTTCCACAATTTTACAGATAAATTGATGGGATCTTTTTTATTACCTTCGTAATAAAATTCAAAAATCAAGGAAACAATTCCCGTTAAGATTGCTTCCGTATAAGTGTCCTTTTTGCTTACCCAAAACCAAGTTTCTTGTGTGTTAATGGATAGTTTTCGTTAGTATGCAAAAAACCATGGAAGAAATCGATATTTTTCAGAATTTTCTTTTTTATTTTTTTAGTCTGAAGGTAGCCTTGCATACCACCGAGTATCAAAAAGAAAATACAAATTGCATAGAAGTTATGGGTATTTTAAAAACAACTAAAAATTCAACATTAAACTCGATTTTCTCCTTTTGGAAATAAGATATCAATAAACCGATTTCACTGAAAGCTTACATTCAACGGCTAGTATATTAAGTATGAGCAGCATGAATTTCCTTTGCTTATTAGGGAACAAAAGCAATTGATAAACCACTTTTTTCAATAAAAACCGTTTTTCTCGGTCTCAAAGGGGTGCTCCCCGGAGATATCACTGGGGTAATTTCTAGTCTTACTTGCACAACGACCACATAAAAAGATCAGTTAAATACACTTGCGCCTTTGGAAATTTTTTAGAAAAGTATGTTTTGTATATGTTTACAGGAAAATTGGCAATGTTTGGCCTCTGTAATCAGCTCTAAATGATACAGGTACATTTACAAGCTCCTTCTGATCTATAACATAAAACGACTACACCTATACATAAGGTTTTCAATTATAAATGTATACTGCGGTATAAAATTTTGAATAGCCTCATTGAAAACTTCAGTACCTGTTATCGAATAAGTGGTTTCACAAGTACACAGAATTATGTTTCCCGTCTTCAGTTGATTAGGCGAGATGAAAAACTACTGAATAGCTGAAATCACATACATATTTACTCTTCATTAAACTTATAACGAATAAATATAGACTTTCTTGGTTTTTCTGTAAAAGAAAAACCAACCAAGTTAATGTGTCATATCAATTTACACTCGTTAAAATGTTTAAGCTATACTTTAGGGTGGACATTGCCATTTTTCTCATATCAAAAAAAAAGGACTGAATTAGACTGGTAGTGCTATAGATTGTCTAGAGAAAACAGCTTTATCTTAAGTAAGGCAGAAAAAGCCGATTATACCCACATGAGCAGAGTCATACTGATTCTTTCCTTATTCCTTTACCCTCCACTACAAAAATGAATGAATAACTATACGTAGAAAATTATTATTTCTAGATAATATGTGTTTGCAGGAAAAGTCATAAACTTTTACCCTAAAGAAGTTCACAGTAGCTCCAAGAGTATGAGTTGGAATTTAACACCGACCGGTAGCGAGGGGACGCCACGCAGATGCCATATCTAGAATAACATGGCCTACTAACTGCTCTCAATGTAGTCAAATTATAAAAAGGGAGGCCAACATTCGCAACGTTACAGTAGTTAGCCACGAATGGACATTTGACAAAATCCGGGATCGAGAAGAAAATGATCCTGAGTTTAAAAAAAATGGGATTGGAAATAGCCAATCATCGTCCAATTTTAAAGAGTGTAAATTGATATGCCACATTAACTTGGTTGGTTTTTCTTTTACAAAAAAAACAAGAATGGCTATGTATAGGTGTAGTCGTTTTATGTTATAGATTAGAAGGAGCTTGTAAATGTACCTGTTGTAACGTTGCCAATTTTTCTGTAAACATATACAAAATATACTTTTCTAAAAAATTTCCAAAGGCGCAAGTGAATTTAACTGATCTTTTTATGTGGTCGTAGTACAAGTAAGACTAGAAATTACCCCAGTGATAACTCCGGGGAGCACCCCTTTGAAACCGAGAAAAGCGGTTTTTATTGAAAAAAGTGGTTTATAAATTGCTTTTGTACCCTAATAAGCAAAGGAAATTCATGCTGCTCATACGTAATATACTAGCCGTTGAATGTACGCTTTCAGTAAAATCGGTTTATTGATATCTTATTTCCAAAAGGAGAAAATCGAGTTTAATTTTGAATTTTTAGTTGTTTTTAAAATACCCATAACTTCTATGCAATTTGTATTTTTTTATTTTTTTTGGATACTCGGTGGTATGAAAGCATACCCTCAGACTAAAAAAATAATAAAGAAAATTCTGAAAAATATTGATTTCTTCCATGTTTTTTTGCATACTAACGAAAACTATCCATTAACACACAAGAAACCTGGTTTTGGGTAAGCAAAAAGGACACTTATACGGAAATTGTTTACTTATCTTAACAGAAATTGTTTTCTTGATTTTTTAATTTTATTAAGAAGGTAATAAAAAAGATCCCATCAATTTATCTGTAAAATTGTGGAAATGGCAGATTTATGTCCGCGAAAAAGCAATTATTGACCACTGTGTGGCGGGGCAGATATTTTTTGTCACTGCAGTGACTAGAGACAGCTCCTTAAAAGTCACAGTAAAAAATACCAGTGACACGGTCACTATTGAAGGAACGACTTCAACTGTGAATGGTAACTTCAAGAGAAGAGAAACGGTCAAAGAAGATATATCTTTAATTATAATGTTATAATTAGAGAGTTTTTGCATCGATCTACACGATTTTAAAATTAATAAGTTTCTTGCATTATTATATATTAAAGTTTATTCTGTTATTCAAACTATTGCAATCCTAAGCAAAGACAGCTAATCCAGCTTGTATTAATCTGAAACTTTATACAATAGATATAATTTAGAATTTTTAATTCACTTTTATTTTTTCATTGAAAATCGCTACCTTCCAAGTTATTGCTTCTGGATCTCTTATTTTCTTCTGTTTCCAATGATTTATGTTTCCTTACCGAATGTATCAGAGAAAAATCGATCCTGAGGAAGCCACAAGCAGTGAAGTTTACTTCCCTCTTAGCGGAGACTTGAAGCACCAGCTCCTCCTAACAGGTATTTAAGAAAATATTAGTATCGATCTTTGGTCGATTCTCAATTGATTTGAGGTACCAATTTTTTTTTTTTTTTTTTTTTTTTTTTTTTTTTTTTTTTTTTTTTTTTTTTGTCTGTGAACTGCTAAGTATGTTTATATTGAGAAGTTAGGATAAAGGGATTATACATAAAGCAGTATTGCTTTATAAGGTAAGTATTTTTATATAATATATAAAATTTATATAATAAGCTAAAAGGTATTTTTATATATTGTTTATTAGCGAATTCAGAGAATTTAAAGAATAATAGGTGTATTTTCAAAGTGAGTGTTAGGCTTGTAAAGGCTAAAAAAAAGGCTCACTAATGCTCATAATACTTAAGCAGATCTCACCACGGTTGGCTTCAGAAATCATTCAGAAAAATGAGTAACCAAAAACCATTAGTGGGAATACTACTCCCGGTCTATATAATTTTTTTTATACAGATGATTAAGCGTTGTAGGCATTGAAAATGTTGATTAATTCTAATCGATTCAGCTTTCTATTTGTCTTCAAGAATTAAGAAAATTAAATATTCCATTATGGATTGATTGTCCTTCATTGCCTCTAATATTCAGTTTAACTCGCTTTTAACTAAAAGTCACTCCGGAAGGAGGTGGAGTATAAGACATTGATGTCGATATTACCAGGTCATCTAAATTGATGAACCGTCGGAGGAAAAAACTATTATCAATAAAATATAAAAACTAAGTTAAATTAATTGAAAACATAACAATCGTATAATATACTTTCAAAATTTAAGAAGGAAATTGATCTCTTGTTACAGGCATTATAACAGGTGCTCTTTTGCAGGCATTATAACTCTTGTGCAGGCAAGCACTAGCTTATACGGTTAACGATGAGTCTGATTGGTTTTATTCAAATTTGATCCCATTTGATAATAACTCTTATTTGAGAATGAATTACATAAATTGTCTTTTTTTCTTGTCTCTGGAAATTTAATTAAATAACAGACAAAATATAACATTGAACTTACCTCATTTAACAACTTTTTCGTCACGTCTTTGACCATGAATCGATACAAGATGGTGTTAAATCTATTAATCTGTAAAAGGTTTTTAAAATAAATCATTTCTTAATGTTGCTTTTATAGTTTACTCCATAATAAACTGATGATTTTACAAATTCATCTTATAATTTTATAATGATTAACTATGTTAAGTATAAGAATGATAAACTATTAACTGATTGGCCAAGCAACCTACTTAAGTACTTAAGTAGATTTTTAGTCTTGTAGACGCAATAAATAAATTATTAATAAGTATGCAATGGTTAATGTAAATAGTTTCGAACCATATTATAATTGAATCCGATAAATAGGAGTTTACAAAAATATGACTTCCTAGGCCGAAACATTAGTTCTCCGTATTCAGTAAATAAAAGTATAAAGCTATATATTTATATACATCACATAAAATATAGCCTTCCAAATCAGAATCAAAAGATTGGTGGACATGCGATGTCTGTTAGTCGTCAACATATTTTAAGGGTTTGTTGGAACATACCAAAAAACTATACTGTGACTTTTGTTTGTTCATATCCAACTGGATTGCCCATCGTACGTTGCTGCGATGTTAGAACAAGTAAATCGCCCCCTTCTGTATATAATCCGTACATTATATTTCTTTAATATCATTTACAGGAATTAATCTCCTTATACTTCTATTTGACCTTAGAACCACCAGTAATTCAAAGTACGATGAAATCAGATAAACTGGTAAAATGTATGAAAAAATAAATAGTTTTCATACTATTTTAACATCCAAGAAAATATTGCGTTTAAAAATTAGTCGAATTGGGTAAACCGGTAAAAAATTAATCATTAATTTACCAAGAAACCCATTCAGGAATTAACCTCTTTATACTTAGCCTAATCTGGCTTATGAACAACCAGTGTTCCGAAATCCGTAGAATCCGTTTATTAAATGTTTATTTTTATTAAAATATAAATAAACAGAACCTGATATCGTTTTATAAACTTATTACGTCTGAAACCTTCTCAGGAGTACACTTAACTTAATATCGATCGGATTGAAAAAAAAAACAGTAAGGAATCCAAATCGAAAAGAAGTAGATTGAGTAGATTATTAGTAGATTGAGTTCGATGATTTAATAATGTTTATACCTTTTTAGAAATTTTCGTGGTACAGGTACAGATTTGCCAAATAGTGCTAAAGATCAGGATCGCAACGGTAATCCTTATTTTCTGTATAGATTCGTCTACAGATTTATTTGGTAGAAGAGAAGTTGTTTTTAATTCTAAGGGGTTGATTATCAAGTAGAATATGACTATTACTGTCACCATAAAAGCAGAAGCTATGTGTACTGTAAGCAATACCGTAAACGATTCGTTCAATAAGATCGCCACGTCACACAGTTGGTAATGTTGGTATACTAAATGCTTGATCTCTATAATAGCTAAGCATAAGTTACCGTCCATTCTAACTCGTTTCATGAAGTAGTTAACACTGGATATTCTTTTCCTGATAAGAAGCCCTGTTGCGGAGAACTGAGAAGCGGACAAGTACACACCGACGGAGAGAATAAAGAAAGTTATTGTATAGATATGGCCTATTGATGAACCCACAAAATAGGGATAATATATGATGTAAAATAGCAAGCAGGCGGCACCAACTATGTTCTTTTCCTTCCAATCTGAACATCTCGTCCTCCAATGATGCTTTGCGCAGGAAAGGTGGTCGAACTCTCTTAAGGAGTCTAAGATCTTGTTAATGGCCAAAGCTCGCGAAAACGATGTTGCTATTCCAACTGATGTCACCATAGACATCATGGTAAAAAGCGGTATGTATAATGCTCTTTGCAGATTCCACATTCTGAACGATGAAAAACTATAAATAATATTATACGCATTTAAAATTACAAGTGTTTTAATCAAGATAAAAACAGTAACTGCGAAAAAATAAAAAGGAAAGGTTTTCTTAAATCTTTCCTTTTTAAGGTGGTATGGAAAGAACCCGCATGATGATGAGACCAGAAATATGATTCTGAAATATATATCAGTTTGAGGTAGGAGTTGGTTCGATGCCATGGGTTTCAAATAAAGTGCGAATGGCTGAAATAGAACCAGGATAATTGTTGACTTAATCAATATCTAATGGGCCTTAATTGTCCTTAGTAGAAACCTGACCAAATGGATCCATTGCTGTATATTTAATGTGGTAACATTACAGTCGTTAATGACATTGATGTCATAAATGAAAAGGACCCCTAAAGGGTCTTGTGCCGAATCAGGGCACACGCCATGATCGATATCTAGTCTAGTTCTTTGAGGCAGGCCAAAAAACATTTAAAATAAGATCAACTATTAGAGGAGTAACAGTTTGTCCTGATACACCAACTACATACAGAAAACTTATTTACGCACTGATTTCCATTCATACCAGCTACCATAAGATAAAAACCTAAGAGAAGTTATCAAGGGCCTACACCACACGATGCCTAAGGAAATAATTAAAGAAGAACTAAAAGAATTCGGGTACGAAGCGATTGACGTCACCAATGATTGAAGTCACGCTTCAAAACACCCCTCCCAATGTTTTTCGTCGACGTAAAGAAGTCAACATTTAACGAGAAAATATTTGATATTGAATACCTTTATTATTCGCACGTCAAAATCGAGGAGCCCAGGAAAAAGATTATACCCCAGTGCCTAAGAGGCCAGCAATATGGTCACACAAGATCATACTGCAACCACCCACCGAGATGTGTTCGATGTGGACTCAACCATGAAAGCGACACATGCACTAAATCGAGAGAAACCCGTGCAAAATGCGCTAATGGTCAAGGAGATCATCCTGCAAATTACAAATGCTGCCAAACTCTAAAGGACCTCCGAAATATGAAAAAACATTTTCAGCGCCGAAAACTGTTTCAACCAACACAGAGGCTTCCGAGTATGGATGATTTCCCGACACTAAGACAGCCATTGCAGAGCTCTTCGCCATCTCAACCAGCAACCAGTAGCGCCAGACCTCAGCAGCAGACCCGGCCAAGACCAGCAGCTTCCCATCCAGCGCCTCAGCACCAGCCGACATTGTTAGGTATGGGGAGTGGCATTAGCCAGCCGGTACCTTCCATGGTTAATGGCTCTTCCCACATCATTGAAATAATAAGTCATCTTAACAATCTCATCCACCCCCTTTTCACCCTTATCCAACAATTTTCCCAAATAACTCAAGCCTGGTGTCCCTCATATGCACCCTAATCACTTTACTGTAGGCACCTTGTCAATTCTCCTCTGGAACGCTAACGGACTGAACCAACACGATACCGAGCTAGACTTGTATTTACATGAAAAACGATCAGACGTTTCATTGATCACTGAAACGCATCTAACACCGCGCCCAAAATGTTTCATCCCAGGATACACAATTTACAGAATTGATCACCCGGATAAGACAGCACACGGAGGAACAGCTATAGATCCGATAGATTTACCCATAACACCAAACATACAATCAACAGGACTTACACTCTACACTAAACACCCCACCATCACTTTAGCCGCTGTATATTGCCCCCCAAGGTATGTTCTGACACCGGCAATGTTTTTAGACTTTTTTAAACTCTTGTGGAAATATTTCATAGCCGGGGGTGATTTTAACGCTAAGCACCATTGCTGGGGTTCCCGATTATGCACCCCTCGAAGCAGAAACCTGTTGCGTGCCCTTCATGACCTTTCATTAGACACGATCTCTCCAAATACTCCTACTTACTGGCCAAATTCTATACATAAAACTCCAGACTTACTAGTATTTTTTATAACAAAAGGACTTAAGACGGTACCTCACACTGGTAAATCCAGCTCTGATCTTTGCTCTGATCATTCCTTAGTTTAATTGGTTTTGTACGACGAGCCTTCAGAAGCAAAAAGTAGACCATCGCTCATAAGAAGAAATATGGACTGGGAGCAGTATAGAGCACATCTTATTTATTTATTTATTTACATCTGTTATCAGTCAGAGACTATACAGAGGGAGTTGGCATATTTATAACATAAGCATAAAATAAAATAAAGCCACATCCATATCTCCAAGGCTAAAAAATATTAAAAATAAAATAAAATAAATATCATTAAAAAAAAAAATCTGGTTCGTGCGCGCAACTAACAACTTTCACTTACCAACTTACTTAGATTAAAAATTGTGTTAATGCCATTTCTCAAAGTTACACATTTTTCCACATTTATTTTTTTCATTTGCTCTATAACAAACACTAATTTCTTTTATTATTAAATAAAAGTTTTAAATTGAGATGATTCGGCAATGTAAGCATAATACTCCATAGTCGACCGATTTTATAATTCTCTATGTACCTACTTGTTGAAAATTTCATTTAATTACCAAGAAACAAATAATTTCCATTAAATGAACAGAATGGCTTTAATTATGAACAATGGTGTGTCATTGAAGGCGTACTACTTGAGCGTGGGCGCAACGTGTTTTATGAGTTGACTGAATATTTTACTTTTTTTCTCCTCTATATGTTTACATGGTTTTTATCATATCTCATATTTAGCTATTTTTTATTTTTAGGTGTAATGAACGACAGTTAATTTCTCCAGATAAACAAAAACAAAAGTACTTTGTAGGAAAAAAAAAAAAAAAAAAAAAAAAGGCCCCTAAGCCACTTAAGCCCCTTCAGAACATTTTAATAATGAAAAAGCTTTACTGATATTAAATAACGCCTCATTTTCACTAAACATGACGAATTTCATGAAAATCGTTAAAGCCGTTTTTGAGACAATCGAAAAAAAGTTAAAAATTGGAAAGAAATTTTTAACTTGTTTAACCCCCTCCGTTTGACCAATTTGGATGAAATGTTGGCTATCACATCTTTCGCATATACATACATCAAATACCCAGTTTGATCAAAATCGTTAAAACGTTTTTGAGTAAATAAAAAAAAAAAAAACACGTGAACATGATACAAAATTTATTAAGTAAAGTTCCCCCCTCCGGTTGATAAATTTTGATGACATTTTTACAGTTATATCTAGGGCATATAAATAGATAAAATACTCAGTTTAATCAAAATCGTTAGAGCCGTTTTTGAGAAAATCGAAAAAAACTTAAAAAGTTATTAAAGGCTGTTATGGATACAGTATTCCTCAAGAATATTTAAATTTCTTTGGACACCTATCCAGGAAGTAGAGAGTAATACTATATCGTCTGCGTACAGGAGCAAGCTCAGATCTCTGTTGTTATTCAAAGTAAGGCCAAGGGAGTTACGATTACTGAAGAACCCGACTATATCTGATATGTACAGGGAAAAAAGAAGAGGACTCAAAATTTCTCCCTGTAGGACCCCTTCGAAAATAGGAATCTCTCCGAAATTACTATTGAAGCGTTATTGTAAAGAGTGCCCACTATATTTAGAAACCTGCGGCTGACTCCCATACTGTATAGTTTATACCATAACTTATCGTGATTTATGGAATCAAATGCTCTTCGGTAATCTACAAAAACTGCGAAAACTTTTGTCCTTTTAAATCTAAGATTGATGTTGAGTGCTCCTGACAAGGTAAACACACAGTCACGACACCCCCTCCCTTTTCGAAACCCCATTTGCTCCTCAGGCAAAATACTCTCTAATTCAACCCAGTCATACAGTCTCTTATGAAGAATATTTGTGAAAATTTATATTGAGCTCATCTGGAATCCAACCTTTCAATACCTAGGTCAATAAAATCCGAAGAACTTGAGGAAGCAGTTGAAATTTTCACCAAATCCATTCAAAATGCTGCTTGGTCTTCATCTGAACCTGTAGCAAAAGAAGCCATGAACCTTCCTTGCTACCCTCAATACATAAGGGATCTAATCAGAGCAAAGAGAAGAGCCATTATAGCTTTTGCTCTAGTGCAGTAGAAATAAAGTCTGTCACTCGGCGAAGTTGGTGCGTTGTCGAATGAAATTTTCTAAATCCAAATTGGTGATCGGGAATTATTTCTTTATCAGTTAGTATGTCAATTAGTCTTTTGTACAACAATTTTTCAAATATTTTGGGGCAAACTGATCGGATGGTAGGATGAGGGGTTGTTCTTGTCTTTGTTGACCATGGAGATGTACGAATACTTCCACTTTAGTGGGAATTTCGTAGTCCTGAGTATTGCATTGTAGATAGTCGTAAGGAACACTAGAATGGCCTCCACCAGTATGCCTGACAACATCCAGAGAAGATTGAAAAGGTCGTGGATGAAAGGCCTTCTGTGAATTTCATAGTTTAATCTAAAATAATGCCACAGAAGGTGTACCGCTGGGTATTTGCTCTTCCTCATGCCTGAAATGCCATTACTGTACAAGTCAGACAATCCACTGATTGTCTATGTTATTTTAGGCAGGTGTGGATAAATAAAATAAAGTAAAAAAAAAAAGTCTAGTTCTTTGACTTAACTGCTTTGTAATTAAAACATATGTTCTACAATTTCTAAACCCTAATAATTGATTTTGCATTGCGAGAATAATGAATTAAACATAAAATATTATTATTTATCTTAAATAAAACAAGCCTAATCTGTAATTTAATGAGGAGTATAGAAAGCTAAAATGTCTTTTAACATTTTTTCGAACAAATCTTCGTTTTGATACCGATAACACCACATAAATATGAGTCAATGAGGTCTTTATTTGTTCCACATTCTTTCTTATTTCGTCTGTTCGCTTGTGCCCATAACAAAATTTTTGCTGTGTTTAACTGTTAAATGTTTGAATGTATAACCTTTTAGGTTTGGTATATTGTTATAAGACGATCAACAATCAAATATCACTGTACTTCCTACTGCTATGCACTGCTTAATTGTATTGAGAAGGGTTGCTGCAGATCTGTCTGGTACTGCATATAAGAAGCATTGTTTTGTTTCTAGGCATATCCCGCCGAATACCCACTCTTGTGGATACATTCGTCTCACGTTATATTTACGCTTAGAAAAAACACTTTCGTAAATTTCTACTGTTAAGCCTTCACCTCCGATAACAACCGGATTTCTCAACAAAGAAGAAGCGCACACCTCCCTGAGCATGTTTTTCCAGTCGGTTGTTGTATGCGAATTGAAACCAAATTCTTCATTACAGTGTGTATTACTGTACGAGTACACTTAAGTGGTGTATTACTTAACCCAACTATAGATGAAATAAATGACTACTTTTATTTTAACATTACTGGCCTGTAACCATGTATTGCTTCTTAAACGTTTAGATGTACGACACTCCTTTTTGCCACACCTCCATTCATTTCCCAGTGATAACACCATTTCGTGTCCATTTGAGCATAAGCGTACTTTATGTAACATACCTTTCTTCTGTGGTGAGTCCCGTCGCAATGCGGACACCTTGCAAATGCTGCTGCTGATTTGTCTGGCTTCCTGGCTTTGCTATCACCCGTAGGTGCATGAGATTTCCGGTTGGAGTGAGAAGCTTCGTTTCTCTGTGCCACGCTAGAGTGCAGCACCGTCGAATTATATCGGCGGGACTCTCTGTTCGGATAGCGTGAGGAAGAATGATGACCTCTCCTGCCACTAACATTACACGCCCGGGTTGTCTGGTGTCTGTAAGTCCTGCGCCTTTCGGAGAGCTGTTTTCCTTTGCCTTACGAAACCGCAGACATCATCCGATTTCGAAAAATCTTTAGATGATTTAAGTGACAACTCAAACTCTTTTTGAGTCTCGGAGTCGAGGGGTCGAAGTGCCAACGATGCGAAGACAAATCCGCAAGGATCCACCAACTTAATACTGTTAAGTGCCTCGACGCTGTCGGCAACGTTGGTTAGAAAAGCATAACGTTGCTGTTCGCCTCTATATTTGCTGATGTCAAAATCCAAAATCCGGTTTATCAAAAGGCTGACTAAAACCCTCGGGTTATCATAGGTGCAAAGAACCTTCCTCCAAGCTTGGAGATACGATTGCTCCTCCACAGGGAAGTCTGCTATCAAGGAAGCCGCCTCGCCTTTGGGTGAAGTCAACAAATAGTGAAATTTTTCTACATTGGAAAGTCCAGGTTGGTTGTGTACCATGGAGCAAAAGGTATCTTTAAAATGCGCAAACTGAAGATCTCCACAAAAGGTTGGAATTTGGAGCGCATCCGAGGGTTGTATTGAACTACTGGCTAAAGTAATCGGCATGAGATGCCTCCGATGCCTTTCGAAGCTTCAGGAGTATGCTATCGGCCTCAATGATCTCGTCGCGGAGGCTATCACGCAGCGAGAACCAGTCGTCAGTGGGAAATGGTTGAGCTTCTCCTAGTTGTTGCTGTAAATCTTCTCGCTCTTTCCACTTGGATTTGAATTCCGCCCAACACTGTTTGGCAAATGCATAGGCTGGGGGGGGGCGCTCTACAAAATAGTTTGAATTTCGGATTTCGTCGACTTAGGGGTCCATTTATATGTTATCGGGGACGGCAGGTTCTAATATTATGTTATCTAGGACAGTTTATACGAAAATAATATTTATTTTGAATGTGATCTAATCGTACTTTTTTTATTTCTTTTTTATATTTTGTATAAGTATTTATTAGGGTGTCCCTTATTTTTTAACCGACTTCGAAAGAGGAGGTTACTCAATTCGATACGTATGTGCCTTTTTTTTTTTTTTTTTTTCTATGTATGTCCACCGATTACTCCGAGGTGGGTGGACCAATTGGAACGAAACCTTTTGCATCTTGTAGAGTATTTTCCCAATGTGGTCCCATTTAATTCTTTTTTGGGTTCTTAATTTATTTAATAAGTTATCGGGAAAAAACATGAAAATAATTATTTAATTATCGCTTAAAATATTTACTTATTGGAAAAACATGGCATATATAACATAAGGTATGCTCCAACAAACAATTAAAACACGTTAATAACTAACAAACTGCTCATGCACTTTCCTCATTTTTTTATTCTAACTTTGATTGGTTGATTTTAAGCAATGCTTAATAATGTTTCAATGTTCGATGAATCGGTTGGAAAAACCAACCAATCAAATTCAGAATCAGAAGAGTGGGAGGGGAAACTTGAGTAGTCGGTTGTTAGCTATTGACGTGTTTCAGGTTCTTGTTGGAACAAACCTTATACATAACCTTAGATAAATTTTCAACAATAGATTTAAATAAAGTTATATAAAGATATTCTGGAGTGATACTTTTGTTATGTTATCCGGATTACTATTAACGGTTTTTAATTTTGTTTCTGTAACTATTGAGGCGTATGATGAAAATGGCTTGATTATGAGAAAGAAATAACTATTATCTAAGTTCAAATGTGGTTCAAAAATGCAATAAATACGTTCTCCAATTTCATATATGATGGGTAATTGTTTGATTTTTAACTTTACGTTATGATAACGTCCCTACTTTGAGGCACTTAGGATTTGCTATTTTCTATATAGAGTCTCTATAGTGTGCCTATGTGTTAGTATCAATCGTTTCCTATGTAATAACTGAAATGTAGCAGAATAAATCTTTACTAAAGAGCCAGATTGTGTTTTCAATTTTTATGGATTTTGAAATCTTGATCGATCTTTATTAAATCGAAAGAAATTTAAATATTCTATGAAGGTTGCCAAGATTTTCAAAAGTCAAAACGTCATTAAGTGTTTGCGTTTCCTAAGTGACCTAAGTCTAGTGTTGAATGAATGTGTTTTATTGAAACAGAAATGATAATGGACTTAGAACAGTGCAAACTCATTTTCTGAATAATTGTTTATTAAGAAGGATATTATTCGTCCCATTTCGCTCTCAAGTTTAGTCAACAATTCATCGAAAGGGATGACGAACAAAATTGGCTCGACCAAGAAATATTATTGAATTAAACCAGTAGTATAATATCGAGAACAATAATATCCTTCGAAATAATAATAAGTCCATTTCTAATCAAAGTAGGCAGGGTGTTGAAAGGAGTGCAATGCACCCCCCGCACTTGATTTTTCGCGCGTATTCATAAAATTGAAAAGGTGATTCTTAATATAATTATAATATAAAGGCTCGGGATAGACGAATGTGGTAGAGCGCTACCTGGGTTGACTTTTATTTCGCGACGGACCCACGGACTAAATCTCGTCCTTCCCACCATAGATAGAACAACCAACCAATGAATCAAACTCTTCTGTAGTGTACGAAGAGGGGTAACGAATTAAAAAAAAAAAAAAGGATTTCAAAAACAAGAAATCAGTTCAAAATACACTTAAAATCTGTATAAAAAAAAACACCTCGATTTTTTTTAGAACTTAACTTATCGCTTTCTATAAATTATCTCCCGCTACTAAGAAGTATGAAATAAAAAAGATTTTATAAAAAAAAATTAAACCGACTTCGAAAACTAGGAAACAGTAAAAATAAATGCACTAAAAAGTATGAAATAATTACCTTCTGATTTTTATGGTTACACGGCAAAATCGGAAATGGTATAAAAAGCGGGAAAATGCAATAAAATGAAAACAATTATTTTGATTTGTACAATTACACACTAACTCTTAATAAAAAGTATTAAGTTAAAATATTAAATACCATGTTTAATACATCACAATCTTTTCGGAGGCGGCGCAAAATTTAAAATTGTTAACCCTGAATATTATGTAAAATCTATCGGTTTTCTATTTTGCGCCGCCTCCGAAAAGATTGTAATGTATTAAACATGGTATTTAATATTTCAACTTAATACTTTTTATTAAGAGTTAGTGTACAATCGTACAAATCAAAATAATTGTTTTCGTTTTATTGCATTTTCCCGCTTTTTATGCCATTTCCGATTTTGCCGTGTAACCATAAAAATCAGAAGGTAATTATTTCATACTCTTTTACTGCATTTATTTTTACTCTTTCCTAGTTTTCGAAGTTGGTTTAATTTTTTTTTTATAAAATCTTTTTTTTATGGTTTTAAATTTCTAACGGATAGGTGTTAGTTTTGTTTTTTTGCATCTAAAACAGTCGAAAATAAATTTTTACCTTATTTGGAGTAGGATAACCCGTGCCGACTTGCATCGAATCATGTTCACACATGTTGCGCGGCAGTTTAATAATAATATTTATTTTGAATATGATCTTTTATAATAATTTAAGGTTTAAAATGGTAAATGAAAAATAATTCCCGAATAAACCCTGGTAATATTTAAATCATATTATTTTAGCAAACCGTTATAAGATAGCCGAGTGGGCAAACGCGTTACAAAATACGCGTTGCCGATGGTAACGTATGATTGATAACCCGAAGAGATAGCAATCGGAGCCAGAACTCGGAGCCAGGAAACATTTAATAATACTCGGCATCAATCCACCATCCACTCCCCTGGCCCGGGAAACCCCGTATAGCCTTAAAAAAAAGTCAGGAAAGGGAGGAACAAAAAACAAAACAAAAAAAAAATCATTGAACCCATAATTAAAGATAAACAGTGTTTACAGGGTTTCCCTTATATAGGCGGAAAGAAATTCTTTTTAGATATCGAAATGCATACCTCCTATTTCTTTTTAAACTATCCAGACTTACTTAAATACAAAATTTCATCTTCCTACGTCAACGTTAACCCGTGCCGACAGAACTCTGAAGATTTTGAAACTTCCTGTTTTTAACCCTTTCCATTATATAGCTAAATCAATTGAAATATTAATTTTTTATGAAATATTTATTAAAAGAATATAAAATTCCTGATCAGGCATGACGTTTTCTTTTCTTTATTCTCTTTTTTACAGTCTGGATACAGATTCCTATGCTCCTGAACACAGCATAGCAAAAATTGCTTTTGGTCTTCCTTTGGAGTGATAAAACCATGCAAATCTTGCATGAGATTTTCAAGCTCTTTCAGCTGTATCATTTACGCCTCTGAATAGGAATCTTTATCTTTATCTTTATCCCATGTAGAAGCGAGTCTCTGGAGGAAATTCTTATCAATGTTTAATCGAGAAAATAAATTTGTGCTCTTGACAGACACAAAATCACTTAATGATTTTCATGCAACAATAAATAAGGCAGTATACGATAGGTTAAATAATGGTCAGGATTTTCAGTTTACAATGATATTTATTATGGTAAGCCAACGTTTCGATCCAGTTTGTGGATCTTCATCAGGGCTAAAAGAAAACAAATATATGAGTATCTATGCTAGAGGGTGACAATAAATGGATACATTACAGAACTGATAATAATATAAAAGATGGTATACATAAATATTAAAATAAGAGGCTGGTTAACAAGATAAAATAGAATATGATATTTACCTACTGAGTCCAGGTGGATACTAAGACTAAAGGTAAAAATAAGGTGACAGGTAGTGGTAGGGGGTAGGTTTGCCGACTTCAAAGGTTTATGGCGGGGAAATCCAACGCTTTTGAAGTGAAGGCACATGACAACTGAGTGAACAAAATATTTAAAAACTAACAAAATATATGGTACTGTATACAAATAGTTGTGTCTGGACTGAATAATAACATAAAAATGAGATAATACATAATGTAACAACGCATACAAATTTGGAAAATATATAGAAAGAAGCATACAATACAAAAATAATAAAAGTATAAGAGGTACAGAGATAATTGCAGGTACCTATGAAATCAAAACTAGGATTTGAGGATGCGGAAGATGTTAGAATAAGTGGATGAAATTATCTCTTTATCTGTTTTGTGATTTACCGGGTTATTAGTTTCTAGATGGATGAAAATGGATTCTGAGAGGAGACGTTTGTCGTGGTTAGATACAGTTGCTAATATGGAGGGGTTCTCAAAGTCGAAGGAATGGTTGTGGGCAATGGCATGTTCTGCTAATTTAGATGTAGACGAATTACGCGTGGAAATACTGTATTTATGTTGATAAATACGTTTTTTTAAATAATTTTTGGTTTCACCTATATAGCAACTGTTGCAATTAAGCGTGGAGCACTGGATACGATAAACTACATTACACTTGTCTAGGAGAGGTACAGGGTCTTTGAGTTTTGTATAAAGATTTTTTAATTTATTGTTATTTTTTAATACTAGGCGCATGTGTGGGAAACTCGATGAGAAGGATTTTTTAATTTTGTTTGAGAGAATGGGGATATATGGGATAGATCTGTATTGGAAAGTAGAAATCGGAGGTTGTGAAGAGTTGTTAGAGAGATTTTGAGTTTTAGCATCGTTATTAATAAGTGTTTTTATTAAATGCTCAGGAAAATCGTTAGATTGTAAGTTGTTTTTCAGGCGGATTTTGTTATGACAATGAAATTGTGGATCGGACAAGTTCAGGCTACGGTGGATGAGGTTTTTTGCGACGTTGATCTTTTGGTGATGTGGATGTTGGGAAAATAGTTAAGGAGTCGGCCAGAATAAGTGGGTTTGGTGTACCAATTAGTGGATATAGAATGGTCCGGGTTTCTGGTAATGGAAATATCTAGGAATGGAAGGGTACAATTGGTTTCCAATTCTATAGTGAAACGGAGACGTGGATGGTAGGAGTTAAAGGCGGCGAGAATATCAGTGATAGAGTTAGGATTGAGAATCAATAGGAGGTCGTCTACATATTTTTTAATGAAAAAAATATCGTTGGGGAATTTAGGTATAACAGAATCAAGGAGGTCGTTGAGGACAATACCGGAGAGGTCGGGAGCTAGACAGCTACCCATTGCAAGGCCAGAAGTTTGGAGAAAATACTTATTTTGAAAACAAAAATATCCAGAATTACAGCATAAAGCAAGGGAGTCAATGTAGGCAGATTTATTGAGTTTACTATGGGATTCTAACAAGTTCCATTTTTCTTCAACGATTAGGAGGGCACGATCCGTCGGGATGTTAGTGAAAAGACTCTCGGCGTCGAAAGAGGCTAAGATAAAATTATCGGGAATATTGATGGTTTTTAATTGTTCCAAGAGATGGAAGGAATTTTTTACGTCGTATGGATTGTTATGGCTAAGGGATTGTAAGGGAGGGAGAAGGAATTTGCTGAGCTTAGTGGAGGGAGAATTGATATTTGAAATGATGGGACGGATGGGATTACCGGGTTTATGGATTTTTGGTAGACCGTAACAACGGGGAGCAGTAGAATTATAAGAGATAAGGTATCTGTAAGTAGGGGTATTTATTTGTTTTGTATCAAGGAGATGTTTGAGATGTTGGTTGAATTTGGTAGTGAGAGAAGGTGTTGGGTCACGTTTACTGGGGCGATAAGTGTTCGTGTCAGAGAGAAGAGTGTTAATTTTATCATTGTAATCTGCGCGGTCCATAATGACAGTTTTGTTACCTTTATCCGCACGGGTTACAATGATTTGGTTATGAGTATTTAGGAATGAACGGGTTAAGGATAGGTCTTTATAGAATTGGGTTGAGAAAGGAGATGAACGGGTGGGTTTCTGTGAAAGGTAATTAGTAATGATGTTGCAAATCCTAGTACGCAACATCTCTCTGATGTCGTCGTCACGGGTTAAGATGTTGTCTCGGTGTATGTGTTCGATGTCTGTGATGAGTGAGGGGATAAGGTGTTTGGAATTAGATGTAGGGGTGGTGAAATTGGGTCCTAGACTAAGAATTTTGGAGACGTTGGAAGGAATATGTGTGGAGGATATATTATGGACCCACTCTTTATTGCCGGTAGGATAAATTTTAACGGTGTTAGAATAACTGAGAAGTTGGTTGAACTTTTTTCTGAGGGAGGTTTTTTTGGTTGATTTGGCATGGGTATATATTTTATGGGTTGCAGATTTTAATAGCGCGATGTCTTCAACGGAGAAATGTGTAGAAAGCGAATTATTTAATTGATTAATTTTTTGTTTTATGTCACCGGTTAAAAAAAGGTTATCTTTAATAAATATATTAAGCATAGATTTTTTGAATTTAGACTCTATAGTTTTGACTTTTTTGTCTAGTTTGTAATTTAATTTAAGATTTTTCGACAGGTTACAAATAAATTTAGGTATAATAGATGATTTACGGCATTTTAATAGAAAAATTAGCGATTGTTCTTTGTTAGCGAGGTTTTTGTGGAGGTGGGAAAAGTGGTTCAAGTAGGATATATGAAGGGGGTATTTTGATTTCAAATACGTAAAGCAATTTACCTCTGTACATGTAGTAGTTGATGTTGATCGTTGTGCAGGATGGTCATGGTGAGTTGATCTCGTAGATGAGTCTAGATGGGTGATGTTGAAGTGGTGTGATGGTGATGATGATAGACTCATATCTTCGCTTTTTATGTTCCCAATATATAGACACTAGTAGAGATGAGAGATGGTCAACTGTTCTTCAATTACGATAGGTTAAATAATGGTCAGGATTTTCAGTTTACAATGATATTTATTATGGTAAGTCAACGTTTCGATCCAGCTTGTGGATCTTCATCAGGGCTAAAAGAAAACAAATATATTAGTATCCACCTGGACTCAGTAGGTAAATATCATATTCTATTTTATATTGTTAACCAGCCTCTTATTTTAATATTTATGTATACCATCTTTTATATTATTATCAGTTCTGTAATGTATCCATTTATTGTCACCCTCTAGCATAGATACTCATATATTTGTTTTCTTTTAGCCCTGATGAAGATCCACAAGCTGGATCGAAACGTTGGCTTACCATAATAAATATCATTGTAAACTGAAAATCCTGACCATTATTTAACCTATCGTAATTGAAGAACAGTTGACCATCTCTCATCTCTAATAAGGCAGTATAATTAACAATTTATTAAAAACAGTATAAAAACATTACTATTTATTGTATTAAGCCCCTTTAAAAACCACAAATCTTGATTTGGTGCCTTCACCGCCAGACTACATCCAAGCCATGGTTTTACATATAAAACCGCATTGAATAAACACATGTCGTTTTCCACTTGTCTCTAAACTTTTTGAACAGTGGGATACCAGGACTACTTGTGACTTGATGTTTTTTTGTTTCGAACACACATTTTAAAACCAGTTCGTAAATGTGATGGCGGCAAGCAAAGAGTAGTAATTCCCTGTCTAGTTTTTGTTCCAAAAGTACAGAAGCTCCTTTCAATCGCCCTGTATTAGACGCAGTTGTTTCACAGCACATTATTTGTACTTTGTCATCGAGGTTCCAGTCATGAAGTGTGTTCAACACAGCTTAAGCTTGATCCTGGCCGAAACAGCTCTCCAGTTTGGGTAATAGTCAGAAGTTGTTCCTTTTCTCCAAATGTAATCAGAATTGGCAGGCATGCTTCTTTAGAACTTCTCAAGTCAAGTCCGGGTAATACTTTTCCATCCCAGTAAACGGTAACAATTTCAGGCATATTATTCTGAAAATCTGATTTTATAGATTCCGCTCTATCTTTTCGACTCTGTGTGCGATTACGTTAAATAGAAGATTTGTTTATCGGAAAATCATCACAGCTAAGATCAAGTGCATCTACTACAGCCTGAAATATATAGACAGGATCCCTTATGCTTAATTGGCATCTATCTAAAGCTGCAACTAACTTAGGCGTGATAAAGTCTTTCCTTCCTCTTTTTTTAGTAGTTTGAGAACTTACCATTTGAGAGGTGGATGCTAAGGGTTCCTCAAGGCTTTCATCAGAGCTGGTAAGTTGATCGTGATGTCTTTGCGTTTGAATAGAATCTTGCGTAGTAACAGATGACGATAAATCTTCGATACACATTTGCTCACATATTTTTGTCCCTTCATTCAATTTCCTTTGTCTTGTCCTTTCTTTTTTTTCAGCTACCTTTTTGTCTATACCCGCTAAATACCCTGGACGCCCTATGTAAAAACATCTTCTTCAATTTTCATCCGTTCCAATGCATCAGCGTGTGCTATATCACAGTTTTCATTCAGATTCACAAGGTTTTTACAGAGTTAGGTATAGCTCTAGTAGAGATTCTAGCTTTTTCCCAAAATATAATACACTCCTGAATGACGAGATTAGCACTTTCACTAACAGTCAATTTAACTTAGCGAATGTTAAAAAAAAAGTACTGCAAGAACTTGACGATTAGACGGTAACTTTGCGCCTGTTATTTTACGTCACCAAATTAGAAAACACATTTTTTATTGCTTCTTAATTGCACTGCCATCCTTAAAATGTAAAACAATACGTGTTAATCGCGAGAATAATTTAGAAAAAATGACTAATGCCGTGAAATCGCACCGCTACTGCCGCGCAAAATGTGTGAACATGATTCGATGCAAGTCGGGACGGGTTTTCATACTCCAAATAAGGTAAACATTTATTTCCGAGTGTTTTAGAGGCAAAAGAACAAAACTAACACCTATGCTTTAGAAATTAAAACCTTGAAAAATAAGGGACACCCTAATAGACACTCGTACTGTACTAGATAAGGTTATATTAGACCCTGACTTGAAAAAAATCCGAAAAGGTAATCATTATCAATATTATCATCATCAATATTAGTGCGCCCCCCCCCCCCCGTCACTAAAATACGGCATGAAAATTGTTTTGAAGAATACAGTCCTCGATAACATTGGACTCCTGTGTGAAAAAACTCCAAAAATCTAACTTTTTTATAGTGCCCCCTTTCCTCCCTTTCCGCTATTAAAATACAAAATGAATATTTTTATCAAAAACACCGTCCCCGATAACATAAAATTGGACCCCCGTGTGAAAGAAAAACGAAATTCAAACTATTTTGTAGAGCCCCCCCCCCCCACCCGCCACTAAAATACAAAATGAATATTTTTATCAAAAACACCGTCCTCGATAACATAAAATTGGACCCCCGTGTGAAAGAAAAACGAAATTCAAACTATTTTGTAGAGCGCCCCCTCACCCGCCACTAAAATACAAAATTAATATTTTTATCAAAAACACCGTCCCCGATAACATAAAATTGAACCCTCGTGTGGAAGAAATCGGAAAATCTAACTTTTCTCCAGTGCACCTCCCCCCACTAAAATACAAAATGAATATTTTTTTCAAAAACACCGGCCCCGATAACATAATATTGGATCCCCGTGTGAACGAAATCGAAATTCAAACTACTTTCAAATGCGCCCCCCCCCCCTCCTCGAATAAAATACAACATGAAAATTTTTTTAAAAACACCGTCCCCGATAACATAATAATGGACCCCCAAGTAAACGAAATCCGAAATTCAAACTATTTTAAATTGGAACCCCGTGTGAAAAAAATCAGAAAATGTTACTACTTTCAACATTAAAGAGCCCCCCTCCCTCACTAAAACTTTAAAATAAATATTAATGCTAATGGATACCTGGTCATGATATAATGTGCTTAGGTAATGGGGTAGACCGGACGAACATGAAGGAGTGGCTCACTAATATTCCGAAGTTAATAATATTTAGATAGTCATCACATTTGGATAGTAGTTAGTAGTTAAATAAGTGTAGTTAACAACTTTTAACTACCAACTAGTAGTTGGTAGTTAAACATTTTAACTACTTCTTCTAACTAGTAGTTGGTAGTTAAAAATTCTAACTACTTTTATTGTAGTTGAAAAAAGTAGTTGTACATTTCTAACTACCAACTACTAGTTAGTAGTTGCTCCGTGCAACTACTTAACTTGTAGTTAGTAGTTAAAAATGTAGTTAACTACAGGAAGTAGTTAACTACTGCCCAACTCTGGTGTATTATAGTTGTAAATGTATATTTTTTTAATGTAAAAAGTATAAGTTATATTTGTTTTGAATAATCTTTGCCCTTAAAAAAATATATTATTCATTTGATGGTAAAAATAAAAATAAAAAAAGATTCAGTTATAATTAACTAAAAAGTAAGCGGTCGAATTATAAACTTAGCAATAAAATAATTTGTTTTGTTTATTTAATCGAAGATAAGAGAGTTGATTATCTTCGTATCCTAAGTAAAAGTAAGTTGTGAATTTTAGGTAGGAAAGACTAAAGTTTTTTAAAGTGGGTTTCTTTTTTATGTGACTGGGAAGTTTCCCGAATTGCTGAGAACAGTGGCAGGAAGGGAGGTGAAGTGGGAGATCAGCGGCGTCGGTCACAGTGAAGTCAAGAGTGACCCAGGTAGTGATGGGCAAAACTGTTAATTTTGAAAAACAGTTGCAACTGTTTCTGCTACTTTCATTAAACAGTTTAAAAAAAAACAGATACAACTGTTTAAAATAATACTATATGGGAAAAAAGAAAAAAACTAGTCCCACTTCGCATTGCAGCATTCTTTTAAATTATGTTTTAATTATTGAAATATCTAACAAGTTCGAATGACAATTTCTCACAAAACATTTAATATAAAATTAAGCTTTATGTAAAATTATTAAACAGCACTAAAAATAAATAATAAATCAAAACTTGTAATAGGCATTAATTGATTTTTTGTTTATAAAAACACGGTTAATTGAATAAATAATCTGGAGAAAAATAATTTAATAATTAAACAAAACGTGTATTTCCGTTGAAAACCGGAAGTCGAATTTTTTCACGATCGCAATACTTCCACTTACTATATATTTCATATATAGGTAAGTGAAAGTAAAAAATTAAGAGCCACATAACTCAGAGTAGCAGATTTGCGAATGAATTAAACAGATACAGCACGGGCGCAAGCTGTTTAATAAACAGTTTCACTGAAACAGTTTCGAGAAGCAAGCAGAATTAGCAGTTTCATGAAATAGGCTGTTTCATTAAACAGTTTGTGAACCGAAACAGATACGCGAAACAGTGGCCTTGAAAAAGAAACACTTTCATAAACTGTTTCGGTCAACAGGCTGTTAAATGAAACAGCCTGTTAACCTATTGATTCTCGCAACAGCCTGTTAACCTGCTTATTCTCGCAACAGCCTGTTAACCTGCTTATTCTCGCAACAGCCTGTTAACCTGCTAATTCTGCCTGCTTCTCGAAACTGTCTTAGTGAAACTGTTTATTAAACAGGTCACGCCTGTGCTATTGCAAGGTAATTGTTTGTTTAATTTTTATTATTATTTACCTTTTTTTTTCTCACTACACTGTATCTGTTTACTTTTTTCCGAAACAGTTAACTGTTTCTGTTTAATGAAATTAACTGTTTCAAATAAACAGATTGCTACTAAACAACACACCACTAGACCTAGGTCACAGTGAAGTCAAGAGTGACCCAATTCACAGGGACAAGTAGAGTCCCTGTGAATTCTTGGAGTGACAAATCTTCCAGAGACTGTGACCTTACAGTGACTGGAGTCACAGTGACTTGTAAATTTTGGTCACAATGACTACTGGTGACCGGTAAGTCACTCCCCACCCCTAGTTTTAACTATTTATTCTTACTTACATAGTTTAGAATAATCCTCAATACTTTAGAGGGTAGTAGGATAAATTAATGCTTAAAAGGAATAAACAAAGAATTAATAACAGCTTTTATGTATTGAAAAATGTTAAAGCCATCTCTGATTACTATCTAGACCCATAAAATTAAAGATATTACAAAAAATAAATGTTTATACCTAAATAACTATTATTATTATTTAAACCCAACTACTCTAAATATTTTTATTTTCACAAAGAAAAGTTAATTATTTATGCACATGCAACTTTACATCTGCAGCTATACCAAATCTTATTGTTGTCCCCGACCCTAAATTTACCATTTTATTCAAAATGTGAAAGTCGATTATATTAAGGGTGACAGCCTTTTTTTTTTTTTCTATTAATGTGAATGATTCAATGAGAACAATACCTCAAATAAACTAATTTACAACAACAAGAACTTATCATATAGATGCCTTAAACTTAAAATACTTTCATGCATATAAGTTACACTTGTTGGCCAGAGGTTCATACTGAATCTTATAATTGTTCATTTCAATATTACTAATGTCTAGTCAAAATAATAATTATTAAAAAAAAAAAAATCGTATGAAGTAAAATAAAATTTCATTGATCAATCTATGGATAATTATCTTTGTAATTGAGACTACTCCAGAAATTATATCGGTTTTCAATAAGTCCTTCATTTATGTTAAATCCAGAATTGCTTATATGCATATAACGATGCTTTTTGGGAGTCCATGTAGGCCAAATAAGATCACTTTCAGGTAAAACAGGTAATCTGAAACATAAATGAAATTATATTACTCCTTACTCACCACTTAGTTCAGTGATCATGTAATCTTCACTTAGGTAATATCATGAAATAACTTAAGCCTTGCTTGTAGCTCCAGTAAAAAACAAATTATTTTATAAAAAACAGTTAATATCAAATGTGGTTTTCATATGGCTCACCCATATATGGCAAAATTAGTCCATATTTTGACTAGTTTCCTGGATAATTGGAGATCATTTCCCTTTAAATCTAAATCAAAGTCATTGAAACAAATGTAGATTATCTCTTCAGCGTGTCCAGGTCCTGCATATATTTTACATATTACTATCAATTATATCTGAGTACGTGTCTGTATTATTTATTTTTTTAAATGCTCACCTATAGCTAAAGTTTTATTTTTTGGTGAAAAAGAATATTCACCAATATAGTCAAAATAGTAAAAATAGACATCTCCAGTGTGTTTGTTAGCTGCATCCAAAACACCAGCAGTAAACCAACTATCAGAATAAGACTGAAATATGAGTAAGAAGAGCTATGTCATATTCGTTAATTAAATATTTGTTATCATATGTCATAGGATTTATTGATGAAATTTCTGATATCTGTATCATAAATAGCTATAGATATCAATTTTGTATCAACTACTATACACTGAAGAACATAAAATGAGTGCGATGTGAATTATTTTATTTTATTTTTCCACATTTTAATACTAATCATCCTAATTTCAGTTCAGAATTTAATCCATCTTATATAATCATATCAAAAATTGTTGCAAAGAATCAGTAAAAAATAAAACTCACAAGGGTTACATTCGGCCAGTCTGCCTCAGTGATTTCCTTAGTGCCGAAATAGAATTGTTTGATCTTTTTTGTTATCTCATCAGGATTAGATGCAGATGCAACATACAGATGCGATATTGGAGCAACCCTCTCAAAATTGTCATTGTACCATTTAAAATCCATATCATATTCCAAGAAATCTGTGATGTATCAATAAATTTTAGCAATTAAAAATAAATAAAAGAAACTTTTGACCAAGATGGTAGTAATTGGCTAAAAGTTCAACATCTGTTCGAGTTTTTTTTCGAAGATATTTATCAAAAAAGTCTAAACAAATTTTTGTGAAATGTATGATTAGCTTATTCATCTAATGTCCAAATATTTACAGGAATGTTTCAAAATAATCCATGATAATTATCTGTTAATCTTACATACACTTAAATTGTTCAATACATAAAATATAATTGCAATAGTTAAGCAAATATAAGAAAAACTAACACTTGGTTCTCAGCAAGCCCTCTGCTGAAGTCATTCCAATCAGAAGAGGGACAGTATTATGTTTCCAACTTGATAATGGCCCTGTAAGGAAGGCCTCAGAATCATTAGGTTCTAACACTGGTTGAAAAAGTAACATCAATGGGTCAATTTGCCACTCCTAAAATAATACATTGTGTGTATATATATATAAAACTGCACAGTAACATTTGTAATCAACTATATACAGTGTCCATACCCTGAAATTCTCCATGAGACCGACTAGCTCACTGGCATTTCTTTCTTGCAGACAGGTCACAGTCTCTCTGGTGCTGTTGAAGGGACAAGATGCAAGACTTGTCAATTTGCTAGCCCTCTTCCTGGCTAGACCTGGCGGCAAAAGTGCCCAGGTGTTGTAGCTTGAACCACTTTCTGAAATAACTCTGTGGAACAACCCTACACATTTAATTAGTTTTACATAATTTTAATTTTAAAATTCAGGAAAAATATTTAAATTACATCACTCGTCCAATGCACCTGTGTTATCTCAAAATAACATTTTCTTTTTTTCACAAACTATCTTTCAATTTTCCTCGTTTATCTCCGTGCAAGATCACTTGTAATTTTGATTACTCCTGAAACATTTTAACTATTGGATAATGCAGGCAACGGATACTGAAAGAAGGAACTTTTATTGGATTTCCTGAAAAAATTTTTAATTAGACCAGTCTTGCATTGGACAGGCGACATGATGTAAGAATTATTCTAAATAGTTAATTTTCCAAACATATCCAATGGGGATACAGGTGCATATCTCATGTTATTGCTTTTAATTATTAACCGACTTCGAACGAAAGAGGAGGTTACTCAATTCGATACGTATGTGACTTTTTTTTTTTTGTGCCTTTTTTTTTTTTTTCTATGTATGTTCACCGATTACTCAGAGATGGGTGGACCAATTGGAACGAAACCTTTTGCATCTTGTAGAGTATTTTCCCAAGGTGGTCCCATTTAAACCTTTTTGGGGTTCCTAATTTATTTAAGAAGTTATCGGGAAAAAACATGAAAATAAATATTTAATTATCGCTCAAATTGTTTACTTATTGGAAAAACATATGACATATATAACATAAGGTATGCTCCAACAAGCTATTAAAACTAATTGATAACTAACAAATCCAAATATTGTATTACTGCTGGATGATTCAAATGGGAAAACCAACCAATCAAATTCAGAATCAAAAGAGTGGGGGGAGAACTGTTAGTTATCGATGTGTTTTACGTGCTTGTTGGAACAAACCTATACATAACCTTAACTAATTTTTCAACATTAGATTTAAATGAAGATATAAATATCAGCAGAATATAATATCGCTGTCGTTTTCTGTAGCGATATTAGTATAAATATTAGATAGATGTATATTCACCGATAAAAGTAAACCTTCTTTATTTAGATCTAATCAACGTTTGGACACCATAATCATAAGACAACAAAATTGGTGGAATTCCAAGAAAGAATGAGTATTGGTAATCGTTTTAAAGGAGAATTTAAGACTTCTTCAAGTTCCCGAAAGATCGTTTAAATTTAAAATCGTAGCTATTATTGATTTAAATTAGATTTTGATTTCTATCTTTTATTGACTATGCACATTAAAAGAGAATAGAATAATTCCTGGAAAAGCACATTTTCAGTTGACTTAATAAAGGATTCCGACACCTCTGTCTTCTTCCGGATACACTCGGTTACTGTTGAATATCTTGCCAGAGGTCTTGTGCCGATCCTTTAAGGATGACACTTCTGTTATGTTATCCGGATTACTAGTATCGGTTTTTAAATTTGTTTCAACAACTATCGAGGCTTTTGCTGGTGTTCATCCATCAATAAAAACTACAAAATAAAACTTGATAACTACCCGAAAACAACCTCATTGTATGAAAGTCCCCTCAGCAAAAATTTGGCAGTCATGGAAATGATTGTTAAAAATGATGATAAATGCTACGCCACTAGAATTGAAGCAACATCGTTTAGCAATTTATTTTCTGAATAATGTTTTATTACGAAGGATATAATTCATAGTACCTCGGTAATAATCTTAGTCAAAAATTCATCGAAAGGAATTACGAACATAATTGAATCAACCTTTGGAATTAAGTCAGTAGTCTAATACGGAGAATAATAATATCCTTCGTAATAATAAATTAACCATATGTGAGTCCCAAACCCTGTTGCTTCTATCCTAGCGGGGCAGTCTTTTTGATATCGATAAATTTTATGGTTGCCCCTTTTTTTGCAGGGACTTCTATCCCATGATGTAATCCAATGAAGTCGTGTATAATATCGCCATAGTTTTCAGAAGGATATTCAAGCAATCAAAATTTAAAAATTACTTTCAAATTTACTATAGGTCATATTAGCATCCTCATCGATTCTCCATTAACGATATCATGTCTGAAACCGGCCAAAATCTCGACTGTTCTGTGACTTATTTACTTCATCTTGGAATGGCCGGATTTATGTATTTATGTATATTTAACTCACCACATCTCGGAACACTGATTCTCTACGTAAATGACAAGTACTGACGACATTTAGCAAAGGAAAATATTGTCATTGTGGAAAAACATTTTATGTGTTCCTTTCCCAATTGAACATTGATCTTTTTAAAAAATAAAATCCATTTATAATAATAAAAAGTAGTGTGTTGAAAGTTGTATAATACACGCACCTGTTTCCCACTTTTCTGCGTGTATTCATAAAATTGAAAAGGTAAAATGTATTTCATAATAATTTTATACAATTATTGTATAATAAAAAGACCTGGGAATGACAAACGTGGTAGAGCGTAAAAAGATTTCGAAATTTTTAAACCAACGTTTATTTTATAAATGACCAATTACCAACGAAATTTTTAAACCAACGTACGGATTTCTACATCTTCTCCAACTAAAAATTGTGAAATAAAAAACATTTTATAAAAAAATATTAAACCGACTTCGAAATCTAGGAACCAGTAAAAATAAATTCACTGAAAAGTATGAAATAATTACCATCTGATTTTTATGAATACTCAGCAAAATTGAAAATGGTATAAAAAGTGGAAAAGTGCAATAAGACGAATAATTTTATTTTGATTTGTACAAATACACTCTAATTGTTAATAAAAATTATTAAATTTAAATATTAAATACTCTGTTCAATACAACACAATCTTTTCGGAGGCGGCGCAAAATTTAAAATTTTTTACACTAGACTTTATGAAAATCTTCTAAATGGATCTTCTCTTTCCAGCTATTGATTTCAATGCCTACTAATGGAATTGTATCAGTAACATGTTATTTCTATTTTGCACCGCCTCCGAAAAGATTGTGTTGTATTGAACATAGTATTTAATATTTAAATTTAATAATTTTTATTAACAATTAGTGTGTATTTGTACAAATCAAAATGTACATACATGTATTCGTCTTATTGCACTTTTCCACTTTTTATACCATTTTCAATTTTGCTGAGTATTCATAAAAATCAGATGGTAATTATTTCATACTTTTCAGTGAATTTATTTTTACTGGTTCCTAGATTTCGAAGTCGGTTTAATATTTTTTTATAAAATGTTTTTTATCAATTAATTAATTTTTTTTTTTTTATAA
The DNA here is from genome assembly GCA_911387785.2 of Aelia acuminata. Taxonomy (NCBI): domain Eukaryota; kingdom Metazoa; phylum Arthropoda; class Insecta; order Hemiptera; family Pentatomidae; genus Aelia; species Aelia acuminata. The sequence goes on from OU426981.1 coordinate 36,398,626, forward strand.
TGTAAAATTATAAATTTCATTGGATCATCAAAAATATGTTGATATTAGGTGTTATAAGTTATTTTAAACTCAAAAATCATACGTATATAAAATAAAATCTTCTTATAAATAAAGTTGAAATTCTGTTTGTTTGTTCTTTATAGAAATCCATACCGTTTGTCCTAAATTCTCCAAATTTCGCTTAGTGGTTCTTTGATACCAGGTGCGAACACCTGTCCATATTAAAATTGCATAACTTCAGCCAATCTCATGGTATATTCTTTATTGTTAAAAAAATCGTCATGATCTCGCTTTACAATGGGTTTTTTTTACGAAATCGACCGTTTGAGTCGAAAAACAGCCTAAAATATCATTTTATACATTTTGAAGAGGCCAACAAAGCCCGGTAAGACCGTCCCTTGGTAGGCGTCGAGTTCTGGGATTTTTAAACCATGTGTTTTTTTTGTTTTTTTTTAAATTACAATACGTTTATTTACATGTATGGTGAATTTATTTTTTATAAATGCCTCCTAAGAAGTGAGCTTCAATAGGAGTAGTGAGCTCAAAAGCTAAAAACAACGTCAAATACGAACAGCTGAAACTCTCGACGAACATCAAATTAGGATTGAACAACAGAGGCTTAGACAGGCAGAATCGCGGGAAACTGAGTCTGCCCAGGAATACGAGGCCCGCTTTGCGCCTCAAAGGCTTAGGCAAGCCGATTTGCGAGAAGCTGAAACTGCAGGCCAATATTTCTGTTTGTTTGTTTGTTTTTTATAGAAATCCATACCGTTTATCCTAAATTCTCCAAATTTCGCCAGTAGTTCTTTCATACCAGGTGCGAACACCTGCCCATATTAAAATTGCATAACTTCAGCCGATCTTCAGCTGATAGTCTTTATTGTTATAGAAATCGTAATGAACTCACTTTACAATGGTTTTTTACGAAATCAACCGTTTCATTAGAAAAATGAAATTCCCCGATCAAACCGGGTTATACAGCTCAAAGATGAATTTCTGTTAGTTTGTTTTTTCTTAATAAAACTCCATACCGTTTGTCCTAAATTCCCCAAATTTCGCTCAGTGGATCTTTCTTACTAGGTGCGAACACCTGTCCATATTAAAATTTCATAACTTCAGCCAGTCTCTGGGTATATTCTTTATTGTTATAAAAATCGTTATGATTTCACTTTAAATTTGTTCACGTTTATTAGAAAAATGAAATTCCCCGGGTGAAACCGGGATATACAGCTAGTATGATAATAAAATGTCATTACCCTTATTTCTGAATCAATTAAGTTTAAGGAAGGGACCTTTTTCTACAACCAAACTGTTAGTACTGGACTGAATCCGGCAAGATTGTAACTTTTTCCACTGTATTTGTTTATTTTCTATTGCTGATAATTTGTTTATTTAGTGCTCTTAATTGTGTTAGTTCAATTCATTGTCTATTCTTTTGTATTTCATTTGTTTCTAATAAGGCAACAAAATTCATCAATATTTAGGATTTTAAAAGATGCTAAGAAATATTATAGAGGAAACAGAGTGAGAATACTTTTATTGCTTTATTGAATGGCATTAATCTACACTATTCAGTTTAATGAAATAAAAATTAATAAAAGTGTTTTATTATTATTTTTCTTTAGGTCATACAATGTATTTTATCAGTTATTATTAATTTTAGTTTTTAAGTAACCTAAGGTCATTGGTGGATGCAGGGGCAGCTGGTCTTTTTCTTTCTGGTGTATTTTTTCTGGAATTGGCTGCCCCTTTCGAAAATTTTTTGTCTTAGTATGGTAAGTAAGTAAGTTAAAGAACAAGTAATATGCAGAACAAGTAGAACTTTAGTTGTAGGAAAAGAATATAAACGTAAAAAAGCTAATTAACAGATCCAGGGAGCCCCACTTTACGACCGGCTGGATCCTCCTAAGTTTAAGGTGGTACTTATAACTATTTCGATTCTGATAGTAAACAAAACAAAATAAACATGTTTTAGCTGTTGGTTAGGCTATAAAGGTTATAAACATATTGGAGAACATTTTGTTTTTGCAAAATCCTCTTAAGTGCCCTAACATCCAGGAAAACCCTGCTAGTGATTTTGAATATAAAGGTGTTTAGAGTAGAGTCATCAACTATTAAGCCATGATATCCTCAAAAGAATCTTGGAATGCACGGATTTACCTTGTCAGATGATCAAATATTTACTAGACTTAACATGGCTGAATTGCAAATCGCAATCATTTATAAAATGAAGAAGTTGGATTAATTAAAAGTATGAATAAAAATAAGTAGATTATAAATACTGAAATATAATATGAATTCGGAGAATTATAAAAAATATCCACATGTATGATAGGGATAATGTGGACTCCAGGAATAAGAAATAAGGAATGTACAACATGAAAAAAGTATAACAGGTAAAATCCCGTAACGGTGATATGTAAATCAATAAATATAGCTAATATAAAAGGTCCAACTCTACAACAAACATCTGTGCCGATACCTCTGCTCAGAGGTGATATAACATGGTGTATGACGCTTGCTCCTCCAGCACTTTCCCCCATCAAAGTCACTCTATTTGGATCTCCACCAAACTTTCCAATGTTCTTCTGTACCCACCGTAATGCCATCACTTGGTCTTTCATTCCTTGGTTTCCAGGTTGCTCAGTGTCTTCAAAGCTTAAAAACCCTGAAACATATAGAGCACATTATAGAATGAATGTTTGAGAAGGAGTGTGGAGAAGAAGTTGATAGAATGTTTTGTGTAATATCCGCAATATAGAATTATATTTTAGAGGTTCCTTAGGTAACTTAAACTGACTCCAAAGATCGATTAATGTTCAGCACAATATATTTTATTTGATACAACTTTTTAACTGCAATATTTTTTTTATACTATATTTTTACATGTGTCTTTAATTTTAAAAATGATTAAAATGTCACATCCAATAATAAAAATTAATTTAAATAAATATTGATTTCGCAACAAAATGTTGCTACATCAGCTCCCCCCAATTACTTCGTCGCAGAAACGCAGAGGAAGTCGTAGTACACGACCACGACGAGTACTGCAATATTTTTTTTTATACTATATTTTTACATGTGTCTTTAATTTTAAAAATGATTAAAATGTCACATGCAATAATAAAAATTAATTTAAATAAATATTGATTTCGCAACAAAATGTTGCTACAATATGTATGTATTATTAATATTGAGTAAAAATATATCTATAATATCGATGTATAGAAAGATGCTAAGATCGATTTTTTTAAAATAAAGCAGTTGTAATGGCCTCCATTTGTTTGTATGCTCCTGGCTACTGGCTGTAGTGTAGACAAGATTAGATTAGATTAGATTTTATTAAGGACACACAACGTCTAAGGTCTTTTGTGCCCTTTAACTATTTAAAAATTGGCTTAAATATATATATACACACACACACACACACACAAACACACACACACACATATACTCACATTCCTATACACACATACATATACCTATAAACAAAATATGTGCACATACTTATCTATAGCAACAAACATATATATAAACGAATTCATACATACAGAATGGAATATATATAAGTATAGACGTAATTATATATATAAAACATAGACACCCATTTAGCCATATGCACTCACACATGTGTATCTCCTCTAACCTACGACCCATTAAATTATTTTTATTTATTTATTTTATTTATTTATTTATTTTTTTCAGATTTCCCGGCTATATTTTATTGAAAAAACCATTATTCTTTAGAAATTCAATAATTATTCTAATGTTGTATTCGTTATCTCCCAAAATTATTTGGATATTTCTTTCTATCCTGTGATTTCGAAAAAAGCTATCGAAGATAGGGCATTTTTCTAAAATGTTTTCTATTGTCAGCTGATCGTTGCAATTTCCACATATCGGCGGTGTACTCTTATCAATGAGGAAACCGTGCGTGAGTCGAGTGTGTCCGATCCTCAATCTAGTTATAACAACCTCCTCTCTTCTATTGTTCCTACAGGAGCTTTTCCATTCTTTAGTATCATTTTTAATACTTCTTAATTTGTTGGAGCCCTCAACAGTATCCCAGAGCTGATCCCACATCGTCTTGGCTTGGGATTTTAGATAGCTGCTGATATCTGATGATGTAAAGATATTGGTAACTTCCATCGGAGATAATGCTGCTTCCTTGGCCGCTACGTCAGCTTCTTCATTCCCCTCAATCCCTACGTGCGATGGTGTCCATAAGATAACTATATTTTTGTTTAAGTCATTGGTCATGGATATATATGCTTGAATTCTTTTTACGATAGGGTTTTTTGAGTACAAGTCAGTGAATGCCATTATAGTCGACAGGGAATCCGTGCATATGACGAAGTCCTCTTCGTCTCGCTGCATTATGTGGTACAGAGCTGCACTCAAAGCGTAACATTCAGCGGTGAAATTACTTGTGAAGGGTGGAAGTTTATGTTTAATTTTGCAGTTTCTTGTCACAACGGAACAGCCTACGTTGGAGTTTAATTTAGACCCATCTGTGAAAAGAAATATACTATTTTTATATTTATCTTTAATTTGTTTATATTCGGATCTATAGGTGTAATCTGAAGTGTTGTTTTTCTTATATCTTTTGAGAGTAAGGTCGACTACAGGGAGTTTTAGTGCCCATGGTGGGGGGTTATATTGTTCACAGGTTGTTTCTAGGCTGCGGATTTCCTCAATGTATCTTCGCGCTCTAATTCCGAGAGGTGCAGGTAGTCTTCGGTTAGCAATATATCTTCGAGATTTCGGTTGGAAGATAGGTTTCCAGGATGGATTGTTGCGGTTGAATTTTAACCTACCAATGTACCCACAAGCCAGCTGGTGTCTTCTCACCGTTAGTGGAGCTAGACCAGCTTCTACACATAAACTATTGACTGGACTAGTTCTAAAGGCTCCTGTAGCTAAACGGATACCGGCGTGGTGCACCGAATCTAACGAGGAAAGTAGTTTGAGATTGGCTGATGAATACACGATGCTGCCGTTATCTAATTTGGATCTGATTAGACAGGTGTAAACTTTAAGCATGCTTGTTCTATCAGCTCCCCATGAACAGCCTGCTAATACCTTAAGTACGTTGAGTCTTTTTTGAGATTCATCCTTCAGCCATTTGATATGCTCTTTCCAGTCTAGTTTACTATTTAATATTAGTCCTAGAAATTTAATATTTTGTGCGAAATTGAGATTTGTACCTTTGTAAGTCAACACTGGAGGAGGGGTTGGCGATCTGAGTTTTGAAAATAGCATACATTTTGTTTTTTCTATTGAAAAGCGTAAACCGGTTTGAGCGGACCATTCTTCTAGGTTATTCAGGCATTTTTGTACTATTGTTTTCATCTTGTTCCTGTCTTTAAAGGTAAGTAAGAGAGCTAGATCGTCCACAAATAAAAAGGTTTTGATGGGTTTCGGTATGAAGTTAGTTACTTTATTAATGGCGATGGCGAAAAGGACACCACTAAGAACGCTTCCCTGGGGTATTCCGTTCCTCATTTTCCTTACTGAAGATTGGTGGTTTCCTACTCTGACTTGGAAGGTTCGATCGTTCAGAAAATTTCCAATAAAAATGGGTAAACGGCCTCTTAATCCCCAATCGTGTAGCTGTTGGAGGACTAGTGAAGGGTTCAAGTTATCGTACGCTTTTTCAATGTCGAAATATATTCCTACGCATTCCTTCTTGTCCGCAAAACTATTTAATATTTCGTACTCCATCGTTACTAGGTGATCCATCGTAGAGCGTCCCGTTCTAAATCCACTTTGCGCGTTCGATAGTAGATTATTCGTTTCTAATATCCACATCAGCCTTTTAAACACCATCTTTTCTAACAGCTTACATAAGCAACTAGTAAGTGAGATGGGGCGGTAGTTAGAAGGGTCAAGCTCATTTTTACCTGACTTTAAAATTGGTATTATAATTGACCTGCGCCATGTGTTAGGGAAATCCCCAGTGCACCATATATGATTGTAGAGGGCTAGAAGTGCGTCCTGTGCCGGCTTTGGGAGATTTTTTAACATGGCGTTATGGATCTCATCGACTCCTGGTGACGTAAGTTTTAATTCCTTTATGTTGGCTAGTAATTCGGCTCTTGTAAACGGAAGGTTATGTGCTTTTTCTGATTGAGTGTCAGTAGTACCAATGTCCGGGTTTCTTGAATCTAACTGTGGTAGTTGTGCAAGATATAAACTTGTATAATATTCTGCAAAGTATTCTGCTAAGATATGTTGGTCTTGCTCCACTTGATCGTTAATTAAAAGCGTAGGGTAGTGATCAATGAATTTTCCGGAAATACTTCGAATCTTTTTCCAAAATAAATGAGGTGAGGTACTAGTTGAAATACTTTGTAGGAATTGTTCCCAGGATTCCTTCTTTTTGGTTTTAATAATTCTGCGGGATACCGAGCGCTGCTTTTTATATTCAACAAGGTTGGTTGAGGTGGGTTCTTTTTGAAAAATTTTAAGGGCTTTTCTTCTTTTCTTGATTGCTTCTTTGCATTCTTTGTCATACCAAGGAGTTCGTTTTTTGTTATTAATATTACTACTGGAACTTTTGGGGATCGTCATTTCCGCCACTTTTAGAATGGTCGAGGTGATGAGCTGGTTTTGGTCTTCACTATTGTCAATTGCTAATATATTAGGTTCATTTATACTTATTTGATTTTGAAATGTTATCCAGTCGGATTTGTCCGTTATCCATCTGGGGTGTTTGAAAATTTGGGAATCGGTATTAATGAAACTGACTATTAAAGGGAAATGGTCACTAGAATATTGATCTTCGGAAACTTGCCAAATTAGATGGGTGTATATGGTTGGGGAACACCAAGTAAGATCTATGGATGAAAAAGTATTATAGGCTGGGCTTAAATATGTAGGATGTCCGGTATTTAGAGTAATGAAATCGAAACTATCTATTATTCGCCTAATAGTATTTCCACGGGTAGAGCAATATGTAGAACCCCAGGAGGTATGGTGTGCGTTGACGTCACTCATTACGATACACGGCGAAGGAATATTATTTAGAAAATTACGTAGCTCCATTTCTAATAAATTGTCAGGTGGTAAATATATATTACAAAGAAAGACCGGAAAGCGAAGGAAAACCTTGACAACTATGGCTTGAAGGGAAGTATTAATGGGTATTAACTCAGAAACTGCCTTTTTATGCACAGCAATCAACACACCCCCACATGCCCTATTTCTATCTTCAAAATCTTTCCTATAAACATTGTATTCTTTTAAATTAAATTTTTTTTGAGGTAGCAATTTGCTTTCTTGCAAGCTTATGGCTATTGGCCGATATTTATTTATTAGAAGTTTCAATTCCTCATATTTTCCAGTTACACCGTTACAGTTCCACTGAATTATATTGGTTGATTAATTCATTTTTAAAGTAAGGATTGAATAAATAAGACATAATGTGTGTAAAAGTTAATAGAGGAATAGAAATTCAAAAAATTAAATTAATTATAAAAGATAAGATCTTTTAAATTAGGTTTATTAATATAAGTTAATTTAAAAAAAAAAAATAAAGAGTTTAAATATGTGTTAATAGATAATTAATAACAATTTTTAGTCTAGATCGTGTTTTAATCAGTTTGCATTCTTTCTTTGCTCTGTTTTCGCTTAGGTGATTTATTTCTAGACCTACTTCTTGAACGTCTTTCTTTTACTAACGTCCACTCGCCCTGGTCCTCTAAGTGAACGAGGGGAGTGTTTACATCGTGGGATGTGGGTTTTTCCGAAGGCGTAGTCTTCGGATTTGAGGAAGGTTGGCTAGTTTTCACCAGTTTTCCAGCCGGGGGTGGTTGTGCTTGGGGGAAATTTGAAAAACCAGGAGGAGATGAATTTGAAGGAAAAGGAGCGGGGATGGGAGGCGGGTGGTGGGGAAGAGGTAGGGTGGGGGTATCGCCTTTATCATTGCCCGAAGTGCTGGCAATAGCTAAAGGCGCTTTACTTACTGTTGGATCTAACGGTTTTTTAAATACAAAATTATTAACATTTAAATCATCTGTTTGTACACTAACGCTTTTTTTATTTTTCACAATGTTAGAGAATGTAATTTGAGACGTTAACGGATGTAATTGCTCATATTTCTTTTTGGCGGCCATATAGGTAATTTTTTCTGCTTCTTGTATACCTTTAATTTCTTTCTCTTTTATAAATACTGGGCAATTTTTTGAAAACGAGTCATGTTGACCCGAACAATTAACGCATTTTGGGGGACTGTTACATTCTGAATCTTCATGTTTTGTGTTACCACAATGTCTACATAAAGGTTCCTTTTTGCATGTGGTTTTTGTGTGTCCAAACTTTAGGCAAATATAGCATCTGGTTGGATTAGAAACGAATTGCCTAACAGTAATGTTATAAAAACCTATTTTAATTTCGCTAGGAATCGTGGGGTTATTAAAGGTTAAAAGGTAATTATGACTGTCTCTTTTCTCGTTATTTTTAAAATAAGTCAATCTTTTAACATCATGAACATTTTGAGATTTTAATTCGTCTTTAATTTCATCGATTGAGCAATAATTTAAATCTGGGCACCAAATAATACCTTTACTTAAATTTAGTTTCCCATGTGGCTCTACACTAACAGGACAGTTGTTAAATAAATTTTCACATTCAAGAAGCCTTACAGATTGTTTTTCTGTAAAAACTTCTATTAAAAGTGTTCCGTCTTTTAATTTTTTAATAACTTTGAGTTCTCCGACTAAATTTTTTAGGCTTTTATGAATTAAAAATGGAGAAACTTTCCTAAAATCTAAAGAATTACCTTCCTCATCGGTAGTTAATCTTTTAATTATTAAAAACTTAATGCAATTTTTAATCTTAAAATCATTATTTTCAATTAATGTGCCTCTGATTCTGCCTTTTTTCCGCTTTAAGGGAGGAGAATCTGCCATTTCAACCAGTAATTAAATAAAACAAAATATAAATAACTTCTAATATGAATTTATCAAAATATATTTTAAAATAACAGTAAAAAAAAACAAAGGAAAAAAAAAAACAATAATAATAAAGTTTGACTTATCAGTCGATGCTTGTTGCTTAATCCCCGGGAGCTCTAACAGCCTACGTCCACAATACACCAGGTATAAACACAAACTCCAGTGTAGACAAGTATTTAGGTTGTTGGGGGTCATACATCACAGTGGCGACGAGGATTAAAACTTTTATAGTGTTTCAGTTAATTCAGTAACATGTTTAACGCAATCGGTACATTTGGACAGTTTGACTGTGAAGTAGAAACGTGGGAAAGTTACACGGAGAGATTTGAGATGTATTTGGCTGCAACGGGAATTGATGAAGATAGGAAAGTGAGCACATTTTTGGCTGTAATTGGTGCAAAAACATATGGGTTGTTAAAAAGCCTTAGTACACCGGATAAACCATCTTCAAAAACTTATGAGGATTTGAAAGAGTTGGTCGACAAACGTGTTAATCCGAAGCCATCTTTTATATCGGCATGTCAAAAGTTCAGCCTACGAAACCAGTTGCCCAATGAGTCTATTTCTCAGTATATGGCTGAATTACGTACCTTTTCGACCCATTGTCAATTTGGTGCATCCTTAAACGATTATTTACGTGACAGACTTGTGAGTGGTATACGATCAGACGATATTAAAAGAAAATTATTAGCTGAGTCACCGGACGGATTTACTTTGGAGAAAGCTATTAAAATAGCCGAAGGTATGGAAAAGGCTCAACTCGAATTATTTCAAATGCTGCCTGAGCAGAAATTGAATGCTTTGAAAGTAAAATCGAAAAATGTGGATCTCAAGAGAAACGTGGCAAGCAAGGTTATGGCGAGAACCAGTGTTAATAAGCAAAACGATCACCAACAAAATCAAGAAGGCCTTGGACAGCTGTCACAAGTAAACTGTAGTTGTCAACAGTCAGGTTATGTTTGTTATTGTTGTGGTTGCCCAGGCCATATAGCAAAATACTGTCGTAAAAAGAGCTATGTTTGCTACACCTAAATGTAAAAGAAAAGGTCATCTTGAGAAAATGTGCAGGTCAACGCGCTAGAGCTGGGAAAATCGAGTGAAGCTACTGATGAAGATGACTATGTAAACAATTATGCTCAGTGTAACTGTAATGAGGTATGCAGTAATTTTGTGTTAGCACCAGATCCAGTTAAAATGTCAATGGTAATCGAGAATGTAAATTTAGAGATGGAGGTAGATTCTGGATCCGGAGTAAGTTTGATTTCTGAAAAATGTTACAAAGCTAAATTTTCTAATGTGAAACTAGAACAGACGGGTTTGACCTTGAGGTCATATGTGGGCCAGATCATTGTCCCTATTGGTGTTTTAAATGTTTCTGTGACCTATAAGTCTAATGTTTACAAGTTAAATCTCTCTGTTGTTAAAGGTGGGGGCTCACCTCTATTGGGTAGAGATTGGTTAAGTGCTCTTTCGATTGATCTGTTTTCTAACAACAAAGTAACTGTTAATTATGCTATGTCGAGTGATTCTTGTAAAAATATGTTAATGGGACAATTTCCTGAGGTATTTACTGATAAGTTGGGTACTTACAAAGGGGATCCAGTTAAGCTAAGGTTGAAAGTGGATGTAAAGCCCAAGTATTTTAAAGCTAGACCTTTACCGTTTGCAGTGCGTCCTAAAGTGGAACAAGAGCTTGACAGATTGGTTAAAGATGGTGTGTTGACACCTGTCAAGACTAGTGATTGGGGTTCACCTATAGTACCCGTAATAAAACCTAATGGGCAGGTCAGGATTTGTGGGGACTTTAAAATTACTATCAACCCCTATCTAGAAGATAATAAACATCCTATCCCCAAGGTAGACGAGTTGTTGGTGGAAATCGATAAGGGGGAAAAATTTAGTAAAATAGACCTATCCCATGCTTATGAGCAATTATTGATCGATGAGGAATCAAAACCTCTTACAACGATAGTTACCCATATGGGACTTTTTCAATATAACCGTGTATGTTATGGGGTTAAAACAGCACCTAGCGAGCTTCAGAAAAGGATGGAGCAAAGATTAAGACATTTAAGGGGTGTAGGAATCTTTTATGACGACATTTATATTTCGGGTAAGACAGTAGAAGAACATATGGAAAACTTGATTAGTGTCTGCAAAATTTTAAAGGATTGTGGGTTAACGGTAAATGTACAAAAAATGCGAATTTCTGGCTAACTCGATTGAATATTTAGGGTTTGTAATCGACAGAGACGGAATCCATCCTAATCCGAAAAATGTAGAAGCAATCGATAGCGCTCCCGAACCGTGTGATATCTCTCAGTTGAGGGCTTTCATAGGAATGGTCAATTATTACTCTCGGTTTTTACCAAATTTGTCAACAATTATGGGACCACTATATAAGCTATTAAAAAAGGGTGTGAAATTTAATTTTAATACTGAGTGTAGGAAAGCTTTTCAAAAGATTAAACGTATGTTGATTTCTCCTAAAGTTTTAGCACATTATGAACCTGGTAGAGAAATAATTTTGACTTGTGATAGTTCTTCTTATGGGTTAGGTGCTGTATTGTCGCAAGTAGATGAAAATAATGTTGAGCATCCTATCGGTTTCGCGTCGCGTACACTTAATTCTGCAGAGAAAAATTATAGTAGTATTGACAGGGAAGCATTAGGACTAGTATTCGGAATTCATAAATTTAATCAATACTTGTGGGGACAGAGGTTTACACTTAGAACAGATTCGAGACCCCTAACAGCAATTTTTGGCCCAAAAAAAGGGTTACCAGTTATGGCAGCAAGTCGTTTACAGAGATATGCTTTATTGTTGTCGGGCTATGACTTCGAAATTCAATATATTAAATCAACTAGTAATGGGAGAGGGGACGGATTGTCAATGCTTCCGTTAGAAAAGTCGAACAAAATAGCCAAAGAATTAACATATTTGAACTTTTTCAGTGCCGATATGTTTTCCTAATGAGGCAGAGGTTCACGATAAAACGTCTAAAGACTTAATTTTAGGGAAAGTTTTAAAGCATGTACACGATGGGTGGAGTGAATATTTGGATAATTCTGAGTTGTTACCCTATCATAATAGACGTCATGAATTAACGGTAGAAAACGGGATTTTGATGTGGGGGCATAGGGTCGTTATTCCTAAATCTTTACAACCCCAAATTCTAAATGGTCTTCATAGTAGTCATTTGGGAATAGTTAAGAAGTCCATTGCTAGGAACTATTTCTGGTGGCCATCGTTAGACAAAGACATTGAGGCATTAGCAAATAGTTGTCCTCCGTGTATTAGTATGCGTCCCTTTCCAAACAAGTCAGAGTTACATCCATGGGAGTTTCCTTCTAAACCGTGGTCTAGGCTTCATTTAGACTTCTTAGGTCCATTTAACGGAAAGACTTATCTAGTTTTAGAAGACGCGCATACAAAATGGGTAGATATCAATGAACAATCTACGTCAGCATTTCTTACTATTAGATTTCTTAAAAAGCAATTTGCAATTTTCGGGCTGCCAGATTTAATAGTATCGGACAATGGTCCACCATTTACGAGTAACGAATTTAAAGATTTTTTAAATAAGGTTGGGGTGAAACAATCACTTAGTCCGCCTTATCATCCGCAAACAAACGGTCAAGCCGAAAATTTTGTAAAAACTGTTAAATTATTCTTTAAAAAAGCTTTGTTTGATGGAAAAATATTTCAGATATGATACCGACATTTTTATTTAATTATCGTAACGCGCTACACTGTACTACGTGACAGAAACCATCAAAATTAATGTTTGATCGTGACATTCGAACACCTTTTGATAAATTAAAACCGGATTTGGCAGCTATAGTGAAACATAAACAAGATTTACAGGCCAGATATGCTCGTGGGGTACCAACTAGACAACTTAGTCTAAACCAAAGAGTTTTAGCAAAGAGTTACAGAGTTGGTGAAAACTGGATGGAGGGAGTAGTTTGTAAAATGTTTTGTGTGTTGTTGGCCCAGTAACATATATAGTACGGTTAGATTCAGGAGTAGAATGGAAAAGACACATTGACCAATTAATTGTGGTAGAAAACCCAGAACGTAGGTTTGAGTGAGTTGAGGTACCAGTGGTAGACTTGGGTGATAGCAGGGAGGAGGATCGGAAGGATAAGCAGGTAGAGTCTAAGATTGTAAGTCCTATTGTGAAACAAAACATAGAACCAATTGTAAAACCTAGCGGGGAGGAGGATCGGAAGAATAAGCAGGTAGAGTCTAAAATTGTAAGTCCTGTTGTGAAACAAATCATAGAACCGATTGTAACTAGTGAGACACCTAATCCTCATACTGTAAAGGGATTTGCGGGGCGATACCCAGTTCGCAACCGCAAACCTCCTCAAAGACTTGATCTGTAATTTTATTACTTTATTTTATGTAATTTTATTACCTTATTTCTGCAATTTTATTTTATTATCTGTAATTTTGAGGTTATTCCAAAATTTTAATGCGGAGGTGTAATATCCGCAATATAGAATTATATATATGTATTATTAATATTGAGTAAAAATATATCTATAATATCGATGTGTTAAGTTTTTATCAAACTTAAGAATTTTTTTGTTTCTAAAAAAATTTGGTTTTATGTTTATAGAAGAATATGATTTTATGTTTAACATCTATGACTTATTTAAACATACTAATTTTCAGCTATTCATTCATTTCAAAACAATTAAACCTTTTAAACATTCTAAGTGAACTTTTGAGTTTATGTTTTTTCCCTTTCTAGATGATTTTGGTTTTGCTTTCTATATTTAAACACGTTAACTTTCCTTAATTCAGCAATTCCAAAAGGTTAAAACTCCCAGAGCGTTCTAATTTACTAAATTAAAATATGTACTTACAACGTGGTTTGCCAATTTTATGTTCCCGCGATGTTTTTCTTATAAAAACACTTGTGTCAGCAATTTTAGCTGTCTAATTATGTTCAATAAAATCTAAAAGCACTTCTAAGTACCAGCTTTTATTTTTAACATGCTTATAATAGTCTTTTTCCGTCATTTTAAAGATTATATATTGTAAGTTTCTTGAAGCTTTTGCAGTCGGCCACGCGACTGCAGCGCTTAATCTCATGGCCCTATAAAACCCCGGGCAGGGACATCCTTTTTGTCTTTTTGCGTTTGCCCTTTGATGAAGCCAGATCTTAAGTCTTACGGTCACTGTCCCGACCCGCCGCCATCTTGGCTAACTTCACCGCCATCTTCCGAGGGGAGAACTTCTTTGGGGCAACCAAGACCAAAACTGACCAACTCGCTGTGGTTCCTTCGCTGAGGAGAACTTCTTTCAACTGTCTTCACTTTGCATCAGCTGTCAGCCTGCAGGTGACTCCTCCTCGCAGCCCAGCGATTCTGTTACACCAGTCTTCACTACTGAAGCTTTGTATCGTAACTATATTACTTAAAAATGTTTCTTTTGATAATTTTGTATACATGTCTTTAATTAGCTGGCCAGCTACTCTTTGTAACTTAGCTATAATTAGTTATAGTCTAGCAATCTTTTATTTTTATTTCGCAGTCTTGGATTGTACCTTAGCTAAAGACTCATTCCATTACAAATTATTAATTGTCTCTGTAATTTACATGCTAAATTGTGAGCTGAGTTGGGGAACCCTGCAGAGCTGGCAGTTAGCCGAACGCAGAATACTGTTAGCCGGATCACCCGCATCAACTTGCACCTTTCAGCGAAGGACCCAGCATCTTCAGCTGTTTAAAAGAAAACTTCAAGGGTGCAGTAAAGGGCAGAGAGCGGTTCTTCGGCTGTTTCCCGGTGGTCGTCAGGGGTGCGGTAACCAGCTTCCGGCTAAATATCAGGTGAGTGCCAGTTTCTGTAACCCTAGGTTAAGGTCCACCTCCCCAGGCTTCTCTCTCACAATTCATTTCGTTACAGTTCGCAACAGTGTTGGGTTCCCCTTCAGATTTGATCAGCTCGCCGCTGTCTTAATTGCAGAAAATTGGGATCACTGGAGGAGGAGAAGAGGAGCTTTATTTTTATTTTGTTTTGGACTGTCTCTTTTTTTTTGTAATAAAATCAGTTGTTTTCTTTTTCTTTTATCTCTGGTTCTTCTTATCCAAAAACTCAACACTGTTTCTACCAGAGGTTTTTTAAATTTGTTTTGTTTTCATTGGTCCTCCATTGTTTTGTTGGTTCTTCGTAAATACTTCTTAGTTCTTGTTCAACATGGCCAGGACTTTAGCTCAGTTTCGTACCAAGGTGAACACTGCTCAGCACAAACTAACGTCCATTCTCGACCAGGCTCAGGCTGTGACTCAACAAACTCCTGGGGCGAGGGAAAAGGCCCTCACCCTATTAGCCTTGTTAGACTATACGTTTTCTTCTGTTATGGCTTCTATAGAGGGGTGCATGTTTTCCGATGTTCCAACTCCTGAATTGACTGAGACCGAGTATCAATCAGCTATCCAAGAATTAGATTCCTTATACTATCAGGCATTTAAGCACCTTCATCCATTAACCCTGACTAGTGCCCTGGTTGCTGGTGATCAATCGAGTTCCAGACCCTTCTGTGGGTTTTCTGCAAATGAAACAAGTCACAGTACATCGGACAACTCCATGGTCCATATGCCCAGGTTGAGCGTCCCCAGATTCACTGGTATTCCCCATGACTGGGAACAATTTCATAGTAGGTTTGAATCATTAATTGGTTTAAACGCTACCTTAAATGCAGTACAAAAGTTTCAATATCTTTTAGATGCTCTAGATGACACCTCTAAAAGGCTGATTTCACATTTGTCTCTTTCAGAGGTCAATTATAACCTAGCCTACGATATCCTCAGAGAAAAGTATGACAATCCATTGAGAGTTATAACGCATCATGCTACACAACTCCTGAATCTTCCCAGTGTTGCGGAGAGCAATCCTGCCTCAATTTCTACCTTCCTTGACTGCCTAAATGTCCATTTTAGGGCTATCCAAGTCATGGAAAATGTCAATGCTTTTGAGATTTTTTTTGTTGCGTACATACTTTCCAAGTTTGACAAAAAGTTGTTGGCCAGTTTTGAGAATAGTAAGCAGTCCTCCAGACCGTTTTCTACCCTGGATGCTGTCTGCAAATTTCTTAATCAAAAACGATTGCACTGGGAAAACACTGAGTTGTACCAATCTAAGGAGCCGGCGGCTTCTTCCAGGCCCAGGTCAAGACAAAGGGGTAGGACGACAGCATTAATAGCCTCTTCAACCGATAATGCTTTATCACGGTCTCAATCTGCTTGTCCGTGTTGTCATCAGGGTTCTCATTTATTGTATGATTGTAAGGCTTTCATTTCCATGGCTGTACCATCTCGTAACAAATGGATATCGAATC